>CM073735.1:46286450-47749783 GCA_037113605.1 Calophaca sinica
ACACCGCCTAGGCCTGCTGAAGATCCTTCTTTTTTTCCATTTATTCCAAACGAGAACCATGATCAGAACCAGGATCAGCCTGGTCCTTCAGCTTCTGAAGGAGAGGGTCGGGCTGTCCGGGATTATAGCAGTGAATTACAGAATATTGAAGAATTGCGCAAAGATAAGTACCTGACTGGTAGCTATCGCAATGCCGTAATAAGGCACGAAAAAATAATAATAGAAATGAAAAAGTCTATCTTCTCCGGAAATAACATATCTGATAATGATATCCGGAAAGGAGTCGACATATATTTAATAGGAATAATGGAACTTTCTAATCTGAATTATAGAAATAACAAGCTTTCTAAGATTCTAAGTGATTTGACCGACCGTGGGTCGGCTAGTAGCCATTTTAAGGCTATTGTCAAAGAAATAGAATCTCTGAATGACCCTTTTTTTTAGCGTGAATGGTTGTTCCTTTTTTTTCTTTTTTTGCGGTATGCCGCTCCGCGAGCAAGGAGTGCCACGCACGAGCGGAGCGAAAACAAAGCAGGGGGAATTCTGCGTTGGGAGAAATCCTTTGATTGCGTATTGAATATAGATCCATGTCTTTCTTGTTCCACTAGCTAGGACAAAATTCTCAGATGTCCCTTTCGTTATTACAACCTTCTTTTTTGATGTCAAAGACCAGAAGCTATGCGCTAATTTTCATTGGATCTCGGTTGTTCTTAATGATGGCTATTCATTTAAGTCTTGGGTAGCACCATTAGATCTTCAACAAGGTGGAAATTCTCGTATTCTGTATGTACATGTTCCTGCGGCTCGGATGAGTCTTCTTGTTTATATCGCTACGCTTATAAACACTTTCTTATTCCAATTAACAAAACATCCCCTTTTTCTTCGCTCTTAGGAACCAGATGCAGAAATGGGTGCTTTTTACGTTGTTTACCTTAGTTCTTTGGGGGTTTGGGGAAGACCTATGTGGGCACCTTTTGGGTGTGGGATGCTCGTTTAACCTCTGTATTCATCTCGTTCGATTTACCTGGGTGCACTGCGTTTTCAAAAAGCTTCTGTCGAACCGGCTCCTATTTCAATCCGTCTTTGGACCGATCGATATACCAATAATCAAGTCTTGATCAACTGGTGGAATACTTTGCATCAACCTGGGAGCATTAGCCGATCTGGTACATCAATACATGTTCCTATGCCCATTCCAATCTTGTCTAACTTTGCTAACTTCCCTCTCAACCCGTATCTTGTTTGTTCTGAAACACGTCTTCCTATTCTATCTTTTCCGAATCTCCTTTAAGGGATGAAATAGAAGCTCGAGAAGGAATAGCAAAACCTAGTTTACTTCCCTCAGCTGAACACGATGTAATCAAACTTATGGTTGACGCCAGAGAATATAAAGCCCATATGCGAAGTGGAAAAAGTAGGAGTAGCGGTACTATTTATGATGTCCCTGGGATTGTAGCCAGGGATCGCCAACGAACCTTAGCTATTCATTGGATCCTTGAGCGACTTTCAAACGACGTATAAGCTACGAGGATAAGCTTAGAGAAATGTTCATTTCTTTGAGATCTTTGGATGCTTACCGAAGAGGGGAAATGCACGTAAGAAAAGGGAGAATCTTCATGGGTCGCTTCCACCAATCGAAGTTTCGCGCATTTCATATGGTGGTAAAGTGAGACCACATAAAGAGCTCTACGATCCTTATTGATTGATTCTTGATAAGATATGGTTTTACCCTTTTCCTTTTTGTTTGAATCTTCATTCATTGAGTATGAGGAATCCAAAAGCAAGAAGACCTCGACAATAAGACAATCAAATTGAGTTACCTACACCTAATTCAAGACCGGTTAATGCAAGAACTATAAATCAAAATCTTTCTTGAAAAAGGCCATGGCCGAAGGAGACTACAACCTAGTTATGATTTGAAGCCTGGCTTCATTTTTACCTTCTAACCAATTATGGTAAGAGGCAACCCCATTGTCGACGTAATTCGTCATCGGTGAAATGCGAGTAGAATTCACGATAGATTTCTGAATTGCGGTCGCTAGGTTTACTTGTTCTATAAAGAACGTCGGACTTCCATCCATGAGATGGCGCGGATAGCATGTTCAAGGGAGCTAGGAAACCTTCTCTGAATGAAGTCGTAGGCTTCACGCCAACTATTTGAATAGGGAGATAGCTCCATAATTGAGCAAGATTACGCTCATCAAGCATCAGATTGAAGAGTTTATCCTGCAGACCGGCCTTTTTCTCTAATACGCATAGTTCGAGATACTCTCGATCAAAGATTTCCCTGTAGTGATCTACGTTTAGGGCTTGATCGAAGTGCTCTCGAACCAGCCTCGCGTAATCTCCCGGGTTATTATGAGGGGGGATATTGTAGTAATGCTGGTTCTCGAGAACCCTAATTCGCTCATATATTTCCGCTTCATTTTCTGCTGCGATAACATTTCGAAAAGTAGCCATAGACTCGGAACTTGACGACGATTCCAACGCCGGCAGATTAGAACTGTTAGCGCCGTTGTCGAAACAGCAAATCCACTCAAAGTCCAGAGGCTGAGACCCCCCACAAGTCAGTCCAAATTGACTATATGAAATAAAGAGAGTATGAAATGAATATAGAGCCAATAAAGAACAATTAACACAATCAAACTTCAATTAAAGTAAAAAGGAAGGGGAATGTCGTAGCTCTATAAAGACTAAGATGTTATGTTTATATTACATTACCGAGCTGGTAATTAAATCCAAAAACTGAAAAACCTCGTTGCATAACCAACTATTTTGTCCATGTAACATAACATCAACATATGAATCCTTGAGAAAGCCTGGGATGTGAATAACCTCGTCCCCAATCACTGTCCGAACAAGGTCCGGGATGCTCCATTCTGGGGGTAATTGCTTACCGGCTCTCACCACCCACTCTGCGTATTCATCACAGATTCGATCAAATACCCGCTCTAACTCAGGTGGAGCGCCTTGCGCGTCCGACCTAGTTAAAGAAAGAGTTGAAGAGGTACTTGACAAGAAAGATGGCCTCTCAAAAAAAAAAGACTCATTCTTGCTCTCAAAATGAAGAAAGACTTGTCTCCACTTCAGGTTGGGTTGGTCAACCAAGAAAGACATAGGAGTCTTTGGGCATTGCTTGGGCCGACTTAAGTAAAGACTGTTACCTAGTGATTTATAACCACCCTCACCGCACAATCGCCTATATCTGTCTACTATTGATTCAGTGCAAAGAAAAAGAGCTAATTATCAAACATCCCTTCTTCCTCAAAGCATTTTGACTCTTTAAGAACTGAGTGATAAAGTGGTCGAAGCTAGTGAATTGAATACCAGACGGGGTATAAGGTTCTTTTCCTATTGAATCAGATCTGGCATTAGTAGGAAAAGAAAATAGGATACCAGATATTCCGACTACATGAAATAGAGCACCAGATAAGCCCCAAAGACTATCACTGGAGGTGTCAAAATGAGGAAATATCGCATCTATGCTTTGCGGATGATCTCATGGTGTTCAGCAATGGTGACTTAGAATCTATTGCCATTATCAACAATGTCCTCCATATCTTTCATTTTATTTTAGTAAAGGAAACCACAAAGAATCAGATCACGAACATGCTGGGTTACAAGGAAGGAAAACTTCCCGTAAGGTAATTAGGGTACTGACTTACGACAAAGCTCAAAGCTAGTGATAGCAAAGTACTTGTGGACAGAAAACCATCCAAACTTCAACATTGGGCGAGTAGAAGGCTCTCTCCTACGCTGGCCGATTCACGGTGATAAACTCCATCCTTTTCTCCATGCAAGTTTATTGGGCTTCCTCATTCTCCCTGGAAAAGTTGTTAAACAACAAGTAGAAACGACTAATGCGCTCCTTTCTCTCGAGATGGGACGATACCTCTATCTATCTACGCAATATAGGAGTTCCATTCCAAAAGCGTGACAGACACGGCCTTCCACGCCACCCAAACACCTATCGTCGGTCAACCTTCCCATCACCATTGCTCCACCAAAGAATCGATTCGCTCCTTTGAATTCCAGGGCTACGGTTCAATAAGTTTTTCAAAAAAAAAAGAGTGTTCCTCGGGCGGCACAAAACTAGAGATGTAGAATCACATCTTACGCCATATGTACTGAGGAGATCATCACTCGGGAGACATGGTTGAGAATGTGAGGTACAAGGCAATTTCCTTTCTAAGGGCTTTACACAGAGAGAGGGATTTCAATACTTAAGATCTTGATATGCGTATTGGCTTTCCTCTAGCATCGAATTGTTGGCATCTTTATTCTCGTACATTAACAAGGGTTATCGTAGATCAAAGAGCCAAGTCAGTATACTTGCCTGCTTTCACAACCGGGTCTGTAACAGCTGATTCGTCGAAAAGACTAGCAGCATTTGTTCACTTCCTCCCTATCCCTAGCTTTCCCCAAGGATAATCAATCTATGGCCTAATCTACTTAAGAGAGCTCAAAGGAATGGAAAGAAGTCCTCCCTTAGCTTGAATAAGGCCCATGTTGTGGAAATTCCACCCAGACAGTCTAGTTAATCTAACCAAGAAGAAGCATATTACAGTGTACGGGATCCTTGGGACACTCAAGTAAAAAGTGATTTTACACAGAATTAATGAAGGTTTAAGAGACATAGGATAAAAGCAATTGAATGAGGCTACTCAACCCCAAAGACCGGGAATTGGCAATAAAGAAAAGGGTTCGGTAATGAAGTAAAGTCAATTTAGTAATCGAAGGCACTAAAATCAGACTAAACTAAAGCACCGGTTACCGAGAGAAGTGGATGATTGAACTGTTAGCGAGACAAGTTGTTTGTAACCTGTCAAAGAGCTACGAATTTAGCTAGTGAGCTTATAGTCTTTCTTCTGAAACCTATAGAGTTGATTGACTTTCTGCTGATCCAGGTTAAGATTAACCACCGGCCTAGCAAAACTATCTAGCTGAGCGAAGATCGCTATTCTAATGTAACTATAGAGAACTCTAGAGATGTGAATCATACCTTCGCTAATGCCCTTACTACTGGGTTCTGTCCCAATGAAATTCCCTGATTTACCATCTATAAAAAGCTCAAAAGTAGCCTGCTCTCTTTCTCTGCGATCACTTCCGTACCATACCATGTCCAGTGTTGAATTTCATTACCTTAGTCGGCCTCTTGCTTTAGCATGATTTCGGGATGCCTATTTGATTCAATTCCAAACATGGTTTTAACTGCCCTTCCAACTCATTAGAGTCAGATTTCTTGACTTCTTATCGCCTCTTGACAGACCGTTCCTCAATGTTCGCCTTCTGTATGGACTCGTCATCTGATCCTGCAGATTGAAAGAAGTAATCCGAAGAGCAGGACGCTAGTAGTCTTCCAGTAAACTTTATGGAAAGAAGTTAGAACGCAACAAGTGAGAGAATGGATTTCAAAGCCTGCATTCGCTGCCATTGATTCGAGCACAAGAACCAAGACTGCCATGCTTCCTGCTGTCCCTATTTGACTGACTTTGAAGCCCATAGGTTTTTCAAGGTTGAAGGAAGTAAACAACCTTACCTTAGCATGTGTGAAGCATATAGCTAGCCTTTCTTCTTTATTGAAATCAGTACAGAAGGACCTTGAATGCTTTATCATATCGGTCGGTGTAAAGGTTCAGCCTGGTAGACCTCCTAGAGAAAGAGAATGGGATCCCGACCCGAGAAAGGAAAATGCTATCAGCGCCGGAACCTCTCGATCAAGCAGCTTCTACTTTTTCTATTCAAGATGGGGAGAAATCATCAATTCAATTAGATGCCAGTTGTTTCCTGAAACTAGCTGCTAGGCTAGATAGGGCATGCGAAGGGTTTGACTTTCCCTCCTCAGTAGGCTCTGGTTCAGCTTCAGCTAGCTCAATTTCTACCTCCAAAGGATCAGGTACGAGGTTTGAGCTCGACCGAACTTCCAAATCATCTTTTTCGTTATTCTTAACTTATGATTCGTTATTCGATACTTTAGTAGTTTAGAACTGGGACTATTTAGAGCTTTCTTTCATAGCTTCGGGGAGTGCGCTTGGGAGGTAAGTGAAGGGGACCATGAGTCAAAGAAAAAGATATAGCAGTTGAAGAGGCCACGCTTCTCTTTTCCTACCCACTCTGATTGTTCTCGTAGCCAGTCTTACAGTAAAAGCTGTAATTGCTATCATTGAATCACTAACCAGTGCTGGAGGGCGGAAAGATCTATATCTAAGAGGAAGTAAGTGCGGGTCCGGTCAAACTGCGCTGGAATAGTTGGACAAGTAGCTCATTGTCGATTCCCATGGGCTGTATTCCGACATACTTTCATTCTCATCAAGGCTGACAGACATGGGTTCTCTCTCCTCGAAGGGTCCAGCATCCTATCCTATTGGGCAAGCCCAGGAACGAGAAGAAGAGTGCCCGGAACCACGTTACATACTGCTTACCTAGAATAAGTAGACAGGAAAGAGAAAAGAAGCACCTCTTTCCGATGCTAAGCGCAAAAGGCACTCGAAGAGTAGTGGGACCAACCATCACTACCATAGGACTATAGTAGTAAATCCTGCCACCTCAGACTCATATTTTCCCTCACGTGTCAACAAGCAAGTAAGGTGCTCTTCCCGGGAAAGCTATTCCTTGAGTTGAGATACTACTGCTTAGATTAGATGGTTAGCTTAGTAGATGCTTTATGGTAGCTCAACCATTTCAAAAGGCGTTCTTGAGTTAGTTTTTTGTCTTGTAGCTACTGTAAGATAAGAAAGGGATCTAATTTCAGTGCTAGTGAGTGAGGAAGCGGGTGAGCTCTCAGGTCTGGGAGTTAAGGGCTAGCCTTACTGAACTGACGGAACTACATGAAAGAAAGAAGCAAGGTTTGATTTTAGCATTACCGGACTTCCTGCTAGCACGCCCCACTCCTGACTGCATAAGAAATGAAAACCCAGTACCATCCGAGCTGACTGTTGACAAAGTAGAGTATTCAGACATCTGAACCATTTCAGGGAGTTCTTATCCTCAGACAAAAGGAGGCCTAAAGGCAGTTTCTTTCCTTAGTGCAATTTTGTCCTTGCCTTAATTATAATAGGGAGAAGGTGTTCTGAAAGCATATCTTTTCTCTGGCCAAAGTTGTATAAATACAATATTTAGAAAATAAAATCCATAGGGTAACCCTTGGTGAATAACCCTAATGAAGATAATAAGACGCATTAGACAGCTATCGTAAGCCCAACGAAAGATAGAAATCCTCGGTTCATCGTTCACACGATTGCAGGTCTTCGAAGACCTGCAATGGCGATACACGAATTAGAGAAGGGAATAATGTAGCAAAGCGATTCATATCGACTTCATGCTATGCCCTCTTCATCTCTGTCCCACTTAAGGTTAGATAGGGCTAATGCCCACCAAAGGTAAAGGGGCACTATCCTTAATGGTATAGTATAGTACACCCAACGATGCTAATGTCCACGGAAGCTTCGTCTCATTTTAGGATCCGCGTCTTGTAGCTGGCTCTGTTACTCCAGGGATTTTCTCAAAATAGATATAGTGGAGGACAGGTTTTAGTACGAGGAGTTCAATAAAAGGATTTCTCTATAATAAGAGTGATCCATGGCCTTGAGCCTAGAGTCATAGAAGAATTCCTTAATGCTCCCCATAGGGATAGGAAAGAGTCAAGTGGCCGGCAGCTAGTCCTAATCTAGGCACATACGCCGGTTAGAGCAGTGCCTTTTCAAAGCTTAGCTTATGAGATTCTCTTACTAATAGAAAACAATCTTTCTTTCGGGAAAGTCTTCTGCGCTCTATTAGGCTGTGGGGCCCAGATCTTCTTGAATAAACTACTGTTTGCCCCTTGGAATGAAGCCTCTTAGGCTGTCTACCTTTGATTCAAGAGTCTCACCTTGGCGATCTACTGAGAAGGTCGTATCCATGGTCTCGACTCGCTCATACCCGGCCCACCTCTCTGAGGGGGACTTCCTTGCTATGCCACCATCCTACTAGCTTACCTGGTAGTTAATCTATTTACTAGTCTGATGCACACTTGGAAGGCTCTCCTTTATCTTACCAGTCGTGCAGCACTATACACGCGTTTAGGTCTTCTTATCTAAGGCTGATAATTGGGCTTATAATGCCTTTGTTTTATGGACCTCGGGACCTTTCATTTCCAACTTCGGCCTATCATCTTATGTTTTTAGTTTAAAAAAAAGAAAAGGTCCGCGCCCTAGAGTGCATCCACATCTTAGCCTTAACGGATGAGGCCTTCTATGACAAGGGATAGATAGGCACTACCTCTAACAAGGTAGTCCTATGGCGATATAATGCCTTCTGGATACGACTCAAGAATAAACCATTATCTATCTTCCTAGTCCCTTTGTCTAAGCACAGGTGACTCTCTTAGTGTTAGTACTTGTTCAGTTAAGATGTACATAGTCTTTAGGGTACGGTCATTACGCAGCAATATATCTTCCCCACTGGGTGCGGTAAGATGAGATACATCCTCTGGGCCTAAGTCGATCCTAAAAGACTTTCTTCGATCTGGATTCAGAGGCTTCATCTAAGTCTAAGTAGAGTGAAAGATGATCCAGCCCTCCTCTTACTCTTTGTTACAGCTATTTCCTCGTCTGGGAAGCAATCCTTTTGCTTTTTATTAAACTATATTTAATTTTACCAAGTTAAATGTTAGCAATATAGTTTAGTAAACATTTATATGTTTCGATGCAAAGTCGTTTTTTTTGTTGGTTAATTGGTCACTTCCTGAAACGGCTTGGATTGGCATTCTATTAGCTCTAGTTATCCTTTCGGTAAACTACACTCTAGTACTATACTTTCTGCGTATTACACTCGTTCGGTAGCTATTCACACTCCTAAACAAACTCTAACTCAGGGAAGAAAAGAAGAAGAACAAGTCTTTAAAAACTACATATGCGATAACCCGCTTAACTTCTACCTTCTCCAACTCTGCTTGTTCCCTAGCGGTCGCTACAGCCGAGGATAGCTAGAACTAATGAACTAAGTTAACTCATCAGAATAACCGCCCCTCCTAGCCCGATAGCGCTTTAGGAAAGTCTTATGAAAGATAGAGTCCACTTCTAGGTCTTTGATCTCACCCAATCCTGTATGCTACGCTAGTTTGAAGAGTCTTCTTCCCTTTCTTTAACTTTAAGAACTCATAACTAATAAATTACTAAAAATATAAACAACTGTTCCAACTCACGAACTCAAGAAAGAAGTGAGAGCATCCTTATGTTTCCAGTCCCCCTACTCATATCGGAATGGAAAACTATGGGTCACGAAGAAAAAGAGTGTCTTTATTTTTATCGTGTTATAGCCCAATTCAAATAAGAAATTAATATTAGTCTAATAGAATCTATTTCAAGCAGCTAAAAAGGAAAGACTTTTTTTCATTTTATTACCTCAGCCAGTCTTCTTTTCATATTGGATGGTGGTATAATTGTTCCCTATAGAAAGGAAACTTCGGGCGTAAGCATAATGTCTATCCAAGTCTTTGAATGGTGAAGCAGTAAATTTTGTCTCGTAGTGCAAACTTTCCAATCAATCCTCGTCTCAGAGCCCCGGCTATATATTCTAGTTATAGGATCTTCTCCATTCCTTTTGTCATTTTAAGAACTTTTCCGCATACTTCCACTCATTGTACCATCTGATCCACCAGTAATGGTACCCTACCTTAACTGTATTTAACAGCAGGTTAGCTCCTATTACATAAGGGTCTCCTGCTACTGTCTATCCTATATAGAGGTAGAGCCCTTATCCTATTCCCTAATCAGGAATAGCGGGCTCGTTAGCTCCCTGTTACTATTAATAGGTAGAGGCCTTACCCCATTCCCTATCAAATAGGGAATGGCGGCCTCGTTAGCTCATTCCCTGAGGGTAGGGTGCAGTAGAGCCCTTATCCCATTCCTTATCAGGAATGGTGGGCTCGTTAGCACGAAGACTTCTTAAGCTATCTTTCAGTTAATGAAGAGAAGTCTCGTGCAATCAAGAATCGGGCAGGGCTGTGCGCCCCGCCCTGACCCTGTCCGTTTCCCTCTCCCGTAGCTCAAGCAGCTTACCGCTCGGCCCCACCCCGGGAGCGCGGCGGCAGGGGTGTGGCCTCCCTTGTTTCCTTCCCTTTTCTTTAACTCAGGACGCCCCTTTCGGGGCTAAGCCGCTATGCCTTTCCCCTCGCCTTCGTGGGGGTCCCCTTCCCTGCGGGGCTCCCTGTCCCGTTCCCTCTCCCGTAGCTCAAGTGCATCCCATTCGGGCCCCCCCCGAGAGGGCGGATTCAGGGGGGTTCCCTCACTCTCTTTGCCCTCTCCTGTCGGTAATTTCGTATGTGATTGCAGAAACCTTTCGCAAGACATCACGCACGTGGTGAAAGAGATTGAGCCTTGCCTCTCTCTTTCTAGGGCGCTGAGCATGGCCTGGGACCGGTTATGAGGGTTGGAACTCGAGCAACCCCTAGGTAGGTTAGAATCCTACCTGACGATAGGCCCTGGTTCCCGTGTCTATCGAGAAAGGACGAGACGGCTGCAATTGGAAGGTGCGGGCAGGATTGCTCGGCTGCCTTAGCCCTTCCGCCTATAAGTAGTGGTGACCCTTATAGGCGTGCCATACGACTGATGTTGGCTCCATACCCAGAAAAGAATGGTTAATTCAAGAGTTGTTTGAGTGGTCAGTAAACTGACCCTTTCATTTCCTTCTCTTGAATTACCCATTCTGGGGTGGTGAAGCGGAGGGAGGCAGCCCTCGTCCCTCGGGCTGGGGAGCTACTTAATACAATAGTACAACCATCTGTATGGGCTTTATAAAGCCCAATAACTGTAATTAGGGGTACCAGTAATGGTACCCTACCTTAACTGTATTTAACAGCAGGTTAGCCCCTATTACATAGGGGTCTCCTGCTACTATCTATCCTATATAGAAGGTAGAGCCCTTATCCTATTCCCTAATCAGGAATAGTGGGCCCGTTAGCTCCCTGTTACTATTAATAGGTAGAGGCCTTACCCCATTCCCTATCAAATAGGGAATGGCGGCCTCGTTAGCTCATTCCCTGAGGGTAGGGTGCAGTAGAGCCCTTATCCCATTCCTTATCAAGAATGGTGGGCTCGTTAGCACGAAGACTTCCTAAGCTATCTTTCAGTTAATGAAGAGAAGTCTCATGCAATCAAGAATCGGGCGGTGTGCGCCCGCCATACGACCACTGTCCGTTTCTCTCCGTAGCTCAGCGGCTTACCGCTTCGGCCCGCACCGGGGCGGCAGGGGTGTGGCCTCCCTTGTTTCCTTCCCTTTTCTTTAACTCGGGGCGCCCGCTGGGCTAAGCGCTATGCCTTTCCTCGCCTTGGCGGTCCCTTCTGCAGGCTCCTGTCCCATTCCCTCTCCCGTAGCTCAAGTGCATCCCGTTCGGGCCCCCCCGAGAGGGCGGATTCAGGGGGTTCCCTCACTTTCTTTGCCATCTCCTGTCGGTAATTTCGTATGTGATTGCAGAAACCTAGTTCCATTCCAAACAATCATAGGCTTTACTCATATCCAGCTTGATGGCCACCTTAGATCTACCCACTTCCCCTTTAAGATTCAGGGAATGGAATGCCTCGTGGGCAATGATAAGTTGTCTTGGATCTATCTACCACTCACAAAAGCACTCTGGTTAGGGGAGATCAACTTGTCCATATGATGCTTCAATCTAGCCACCATGATCTTTGATATAACCTTGTAAATAAAATTACAACAGCTAATAGGCCTTAAGTGATGTATGCTTTCCGGCATAGGAGCTTTGGGAGTTAGAGTAACAAGTGTCTCATTGATATCAGTGTTCAAGGACCCCTGGGTAAAAAAAGACTGGACAGTTGCACAAAAATCCTTTTTAATGGTGTTCCAATTCTTCGGGTAGAATAGCCCATTTAGCCCATCTGTGCCAGGGGCTTTCAATGCACCTAGGCTATCCACAACACTCTTAATCTCCAACTGTGAGACCCCGACTAGCAAGGATTGGTTGATCTCTTCTGAAACCAAGTTGGGGACACGATCTAAGCAATCTTGGACATGAGACATAGGTTCAGAGTTGTATACATTCTGGAAGTGGTTTACCACAGTCTCCATAATAGCACTTTGGCCTTGGACCCACTCACCATTGGCATCCTTAAACCTTTGGAGGTTATTTCTATCTCGTCGCTGAATAGTGGATGCATGAAAGAACTTGGTATTCTTGTTCCCCCAATTTAACCATTTGAACCGGGAACATTGCCCCCAATAGGCTTCTTCTTGTTCCCACAATTGTTTAATCTTCTGCTTTAGGGAGGCAACTTCCTCCCAATCCACCAGATCATTATTGACAATACTTTGAAGCTGTCTTTTAAGCTTAATGATCTCTATATCATCCCTCTTGAAGGTTTTGTGGTGCCATCCCGTAAGTTTTTTCTTACAAACATCACTTCTACGCATGAGGGATATCCACAGATCCATAGTCTCGCTTAACACCTGTTGTCGCCCCCTTGCTCCACCACTTGTTGGAATTCCACATGTTCAGTCCAGAAAGCTTCAATCTTGAAGTGCTTGTGATTAGGGAGACGAGGTGATAGTTGGGTAACTATAGGTGAGTGGTCTGAAGTAACCATAGGTAAAGCAATTATTCTAGCATTGGGAAACAAATCCTTCCAACTCCAGTTTGCTAAGACTCTATCAATCTTTTCTCTAGTCACAAAGCTGTCTCTAGGATTGCTAGTCAAGGTGAATTTACATCCTTTAATATCAAGATCCATAAGGCCTGTAGTAGAGAGAAATTCCTGGAACAAATTAATTCTATTCTGGTGAGTGGGCCTCAGCCCTTCTTGTTCAAAAGGATGGAGCATCTCGTTGAAATCCCCATACAACACTAGGGGGAGTTGTGGTTAGATTGTAAGCTGCTAATCCGGGACCAAAGATTCCTCCTGTGTTGAAATAAAGGATAACCATAGATAAACGAACAGTCAAACCAAGTATTAGATCCCCTCTTAGTGGTGGCAGTGTGGATGAGGTTTCTAGAACCATAAATGATTTGAACCTCAACCTGACGATTCCAAAAGAGAGCAAGTCCTCCTGACTGGCCTGCAGGCTCAATACAAAAGCAAAACTAGAAATGAAGTTTCCTCCGTAACTTCTCTATTCTTTCCTTTAGTGCTCTGGTCTCCATTAGAAAGAGTAGAGCTAGCTGGTGATGTTTGCAAAGGGATTGCAGTTCTTGAACTGTCGAGTCACTGCCACTCCTCGACAATTCCAACTAATGAAGGTCATTGGTCCTTTGGGGGCATGTATAGGCCCACCTCCTCAGCCATATTTGTCATGTCATCAGTAATCATTTCCTAAGTGGAAGTGAGGTATTTACCCTCGTCATCATACCATTTTTTAGCTCTGAACCATGGCTTTTTCAACCTTGCATTGTCCCAAAATCATCATAAGTTCCATCACCCTCTGTGTCAGCTTCCCTGTCTCTTTTGAGCTTCAACCCCTGCTGGAGGTTGTCGCTTAATTCTTTCTCCTCTTCTATATTCATGGGTGTACCACCATCTCCTTCAATGTCATCTTCTTCAGGAGGAAATTCAACCAAGTACCCATGTTCCACCTGTTTTTTACCAGCAGCACAAAGTAATCTAACAGCCTGTGTTTCAGCAACAGAGAGGCTATATAGCACCATCATATTTATCAAACTCCTCAGGACTTGGGTAGTCCTCTAACAGTACCAGATTCTTTAACCCTACATCCTCTTTAGTTAACTGCAATAAATTCGGGTGTTTAGGTCCCAAACCAGGCCTCAGAATGCCACATTTTAGGTCTATCACAATACTTGGGAGCTTTTCAAGGGGGGACAAATGGTGGTTGATTTGAACTTTGAGACACTTTATAATCTGGCTGGTAGGTCACACTAGAGGGGGGTAGGCTATTTTTTAGGGTTCTGTTTGGTGGGTTATGAAAAGGCTTCGATTTCTCACTAGACATGATATGAAGGGTGGTTTTGGGATTACTTTTGCTGGCTGGGTAGGTAAGAGGGTTTAGGGTACTTAAAGTTTAATGGTGAAGGGTTGATTGGGACGAGTGTTTGGTAGCTAATTGGGTTTGTGATTCTTGGACCGGGTTGTGAGTGGGATGTGCAGGCTGTTTAGAGCATTGTAGGTATCATGCTTCCTGGTTGATAGATTAGGTTGGGTAAGGGTAAGGGGGTGAGGTTTTAAAAATGGGACTTCTGAGGAAAAGGTATGTGGTAGGGGCTGGGCAATTGCCAAAGATCTAACTTCCTTCTGTGTTTGTGTTTGATAGGTT
This sequence comes from Calophaca sinica, assembly GCA_037113605.1. Classification (NCBI taxonomy): domain Eukaryota; kingdom Viridiplantae; phylum Streptophyta; class Magnoliopsida; order Fabales; family Fabaceae; genus Calophaca; species Calophaca sinica. The sequence goes on from CM073735.1 coordinate 46,300,707, forward strand.
ATATCCCCCCCCACCTTCATTCAAATTGATGAAGCCATCAACTCTAGATTGAGTCAGGGAGACATGTTTTTTTTTGTTTTCATACAACTGTTTCCTAAGTAGTTGGACCATCACAGGGTTCATCTTAGGGACATCTTGGTGCAACAACTGTCTTATATATTGCTCATAGGGAAAAGCTATACTCAGATTTGATGGAGTAGCATCCTCCTGCACATTTGAAGGACCCCCTCCTTGGGTAGTTGACATATCACAGTGATTTCCCTTATTGAGATTCGACCCTGTTTTCTCATTGTCTTTCATTGGTGGTTGTTGTCCTCCTTGTGTCCCCCTTTTCCTAGCTGATTCATCCTCAAGCTTCAGTTGTTGTAATGATTTAGGAGTAGGAACATTCATCCAAGGGCCATATTTAGGAGAGCTCTTGTTAAGCGCAGCCATGGCTCTATCTTTTTTACAGAGTCGTTGTTCATGTCCTAGGATTCCACAATTGCAACACATCCCCTGAAGCCTCTCAACTTTAAAACCAACCCAAATTCGATCATTCTCATCTCTGTTGATCCAACTCCCAGAGCAAATGGGTTTACCAATGTTAACCATAACTCTACTGCGAATAAAATGGCGCATAATCTTCCCATCCACAATTGGATTTTCCACTTCCAAAACCTCCCCTATTCTAGATAAAATAGATTTGGCATTAATAGAATTAAGACTGTCAAGAGGCAGTCCATGAATTTGTATCCAAAAAGGGGACCAATCAAAATCTATATCAAAGCATGATTTTGCTAGTGACCAATACTTGAGACAAATAAGTTGGTTCATCACATACCAAGGCGCTCTTCGGAGGATTTCCTCAACCTCAGAGGCTGATTAGAAGCTGAACAAGAAGAGGTTGGGGCCTAGGTCTGTGAGGTACCATCCCTGATACTTTTCCCAAGTCTGTCTAAAAAAATTCTTCACCCCTATTTTATTTAGCACTTTAGATGAAATTATTTTGCCTACCAGTGCACATTTGGTTAACTCAATGTTGGTAGGGCTGTTTCTTTGCATGGTCAAAACATCAGAGACTTGTTCATCCTCTGGGGTTTCTAAGATTTGTGTAGAATCCATAATACCTTGTTGTAGAGAGAAGTCCTCACAGAGACCCAAATGGCATCCAAGACAGCAAACCACAGCTGGAAACCTTCACTAGCAGCTTCAGAAAAACAAAGGCAGAGGTCTGAGCCTGCCTAAAGAAGCTCCAGCACTGAACAAACTCCAAGCAGGCAGACTCGCACACGGGGCTGAAGTCTGCAGTCGCCTAAAGAAGCACTGAAGAAAACCGACTAACTGGAAAAAGAAAAGGGTAATTCGAACCAAAGAGAAGAGGAAAAGCTCTAGCACTAACTAAAAACACTCACACTAAGCTAAGCCACCCAAAGGAGGCACTAAACCCTAGGAAGGAAAAACCCTCACACAGGGACACTCAGTCTCACAGAAAGGACACCAAACCCTAGCAGAACCCTAGGGACATGACATTAGCTTGCAGTCTTTTTAATGTTTTTCAACTAGCATATATAGTTGAATAATGGCTAGTGCACTCGTTCAGTGGTTCGCTTGAGTATTAGCCCAATTATCACACCAACTTTGGGCCGTATGTCTATTTAGATGGCCCTTGCTACCCTCACCCTCTATTTTTCACATATGCACCCCCTCCCCTCTTCAAATGAAATCCCTAAACTACTACTCTCCCAATCCTTTTCCCTCTCCCCGTGGAGTCCAACACCCGCAGCCCCCTTCTCCACCACCCGGCTCCCTCTACTTCCTTCCCCTAGCGCTGCCTCGTGGCAGATTCAAGACACTGGGTCAGTGGGAGCAATTTATTTGAAAAAAAAAATTATTAATAATTATTATTATACATATAAATATAAAGACATAAATGTTAAAATTATATTTAACATGATTAATATATATTTTTTAGGGAAAAATAGCTTCATTCAAAGGTGTAGGGGCATTCCCCATCCACTTAAGCAAGCCAACACTAAAATTTAAGCAAACCAAATCCTGAATAATGAAACACACATAAAGTGCAAGAACCATAGGGGCATCAAACCAACTTTCATACTCTAGCATCCAGCCTATTAGTTGCTTTCCCACACGGTTAATGACAGAGGGATCCACAGTCTTCACTCTTATCCAATTACGAATCGTTTTTTTGACTTTCGCAGGCACAATTCGACTATAATGGTCTCGGAATTGTCCAATATAAACCAATAATCGGGAATCCGTTGATATGTGGAGAAGGCAGTGGTTTCCAAAAGGACATAATTCGACTTAGGGTTTTTAACAAACAACTTGTGTGCAATCAAATCACAATCTAAACCAAAAAGGCCCTTGCAGAGAGAGAAACCAACAAGGGAACCAGCAAACACATACCCAAAATGAAAAAATCTTGTCTGAATCTGGTGGTTTCCTAGGGGGCCTAAAGGAAAATTGTTCAGATGGGAAGGGAGCAAATGCAATTTGTTGAGGTATGCGGCTTCAAAGCCTTGTGAATCCAAAATTTCCAATGAGGTTATCATACAGAACAGAGATAGCAGCTCGGGCGGAGGGCACACCATCGGCGAAGAGGTTGTAGAAGCAATGAGCAACCATTTGCGGCAGGGCTGAGTGAGAGTGGTAGTTGTGAGAAGCAGGCCGCCTGTGAGAAGGGGTAGGAATAGGCCAGGCCGTCTGACAGAGGCCTACGACGTAGCCTATGTCAGGCACAGGTCAGGCCAGGCTTTTTTTTTAAATAGACTAGGCCAAGACTTTTTAGCTAAAAAGGTCGGGCTTCAGGCCACCCAGAAAGCCTTTTACTCCTAACAGGCCGACCTATTTAAGTAAATATAAATAATAATTTTATATTGCTATTATTATTATTATAATTATAATATTAGATTTTATACATTGTGTTAAATCATATACCTACTGACATTTTCAATAATTTAATTTACATAAATTTTTGACATACTTAAAGGTCTTATTGCAACATAGAATTTAAATGGGCTATCATATAAGGCTTGATTCTCTAAAAGGTCATGTTAGACATTGAAAATTTTTTATTTCCACCCCTATGTCTCATGTCTCTTAGTAGAGTGGTTTTAATTTCTTTTTTTCTTATAGCTTATTATAAATATAACTTAACCTCATTTTCCTATTAGCCCGTTAGTCTATTTAAAGATCGGTCAGATGACTTATTCAAATACATTAATATAAAATAGGCTCTTAAGTAGGTTAACAGGCTATATCAGGCTTTCAAAAAGGTCAGGCCAAGCAGGAAAAAAAGCCTATGACGGGTAACAGGCTATGATTGGGCCTTGAATTTTTTGATTAGGTCAGGCTTGGGCCTTGCAAAGCCTAGCTCGGCCCAACCTATTCCCACCTCTACTTGTGAGGGTGCTCACCCCCATCAAAATCCAGAGATTTGGGGGCGGTTTTGGTGATGGCGGAGTGGGTGGTAGATCTATAGTGCTCGGCTTGAGGATGGTGCGCCGGAGACAGGAGGGAGAATCTGAAGTCCAACGGTGGAGAGCGCCTCCTTTGACAGCTTGATGAGCGGCCTTTCTAGTTGTCAATGGTGATGGCAGATGAGGGAACAATGGAGGGTTTGAGGGTGGACATGGAGGTTGGGCGTGGGAGAACAAAAGGGGTTTTGAGAGCAGATATCAGTCTCGAACAGACCCAACCAATGGGGGAAGAAGCCTCCGACGAGGGAGGAGAAAAGCTCTAGACGGCTGAAGGGAGGGAGCCCGAACAGCAGCCGACAGCGCATCGGGGGAGGAGGAGATTTAGAGAGAGGGCAGAGCCTCTCTCTATAATCAAACTGTGTATCTGCTTTTTTTTGGGATAAATAAAGGAAAGAACAAAACCAATAATGAATCAAGCGGGGAAGACAACTCCCCCCGTAGCATCCTCCTTCCCTAACATGATTATTATATTTAAGTGAATGGATTGAAATCAAATTTAAGCGTTTTCGTTCACGATGTTAATCAGACACCAAATTTAAGGGGGTGAGAAGAACAAGAAAAATAATTAATGTGTTTAGTTTTTGTTGTTATAACAATGTAATAGATCATATTATTTGCTTGTAACTAAAAATAAGATCATACTATTTGCTCATCAAACAAGAAATTGATTGTCAAAAGAAATTAAATTAAAAGACAAATTTGAAGATAGGGACTCAAAAAAGAAGAGAATATAATGTCAAATTGTGACTATATAACATTAATAAAATTTGGATGTTTATTGTTATTTACTCGTCTTTGATGTGTTGGATGTTTTTATTTAGTTAGAGTACTTTGTTAGGTAATATTTTAATTTTAAGAGTAGATTTTAAAGATATTTTGATCGTTCTTTAATTGAGATATAATGTTCTTTTTATTATTTATTGTTTTTTAATAGTTAAAGTGCAGGTAACGGGTGCGAGGCAGGTATAAAAGGAGTTCAAGTACAAATTGCGGGACGTATCGACGGAAAAGAAATTGCACGTGTCGAATGGCTCAGAGAAGGTAGGGTTCCTTTACAAACCATTCGAGCTAAAATTGATTATTGTTCCTATCCAGTTCAGAGTACTTAAGTATCTAGAGAGCATGCATATGAGTACTAAAGTTGCTACACAAGCGGGTACAAGTAAATTTTTTTCAAGCGCAGGTACCCAAAGGGTACCTAGTGCCATCCCTGTGTTGAGGGGTGTGTGTGTCAATAATAGGGGTGTGAATAGCATTGGCTTTTAGCTATTAGCTACTATAAGCCCATCCCCCAAACTTTCAGGAATCCAAACAAAAAAGCAATAAGAAGAAACAATTTTTCTAAAGACAAAACTTCCGTGCAATTTTTTGTGTGCAGTTTTTACTTTTCTACAATCACAATTTAAAACATGTATTAACTATCCAATAATAAAAATAGAATCATTTTGAATTTGATTTTAAATGAAAATTTAATCTGCATGACATGTTATAATTGGTAAACAATCCAAACAACACTTATTCAACATTACCTAATTTTTTCCCCTTTTCTAATTAGTACTGCAATCCACATGTACTTCAATTTATTTATGAATTTACTATTTACTATTACGTTACTTAAATTACTAAATATAAGTCCCAATGCTCCACGTGTCATTATTACATACATCACACTCTTCTAATAAAAAACCTTTTTTTTTTTGGCTTGCAGATTTGACAAAACAAGTTTCCGGCTCTCTCGCATCCAAATTTTCTTCTCTTAAATGAATTTTTATTAATATCTTCACTAAGGACTTGGATTTTTATTAATATTTTCTCTTGCAGCATTACCTGTCAAGAGGAAGTAGCAAGAAGATCAGAGCAGAGGTAGCATTTCTCAGCCTTAATTTTTGATTGTTTGGACTACAGCTTTCGAGAGGGATGTTTAGCAAAGTACCATTAGTTTCATAAAGTCTCAGTACCATTAGTTTCATAAAGTCTCAGTATACATGGAAAAATTCTTTTGGAGGCTGAGGGGTGGGGGTAGGAATTTTTAAGCATCTTGAGCTATGATGTGTACAGATAGTTCTTTTTTCTTCATTATAAACAAACGAAATAAATTTAATCCCTTAGTCTAATTTAAGTTTCTTTCTTTACACCTTCAGACTTGATTTCATTCATGATCTTCTTTTTTTGTCCTGACCTGTTGATCGAGAATATGAATCAATATCTATTATTAGAGTTTATTAGAGTTTATGATAGAATTTCTATGGTTATGAATGTTATGAGCTTTAACTATAGGAATTATGGGAGTAATGAGTTGTTACATATTTATAGTGGGTGGTTACAAATTTATGGGTAGATTTATTTTTATTAATGTTCAGTTATAAGTTTCTTGTATTTAAAGGTTGTTAGTATGAATAAAAGTATGTGTGTTCACTACAAGAATACTTGACATTTCCTAGGGCCAAAAACTTTAAGAAATGATCAAAAACCGTAGAAAATGTGCAAATTTTCGAGGACCCACCGAGGGTCGCGTGGCTGTAGGTTATTCGTTGGTAGGAAACGGTTTTCGAGGGCTAAATTTAAAAAGCCCTAGGAAATTTTCGAGGGCAATTTCCTAGGGCTTTGAGCCCTCGAAAATTTCCTACAGCCTTGGCCCTAAGAAATGCCAAGGTTTTAATAAAAAAAATTATTCAGACGCAAGCATGAAACACTAACTAGGTTTTAATAAAATTTTAAACTGATAAAATTTATGAATGATTCTGTGGAACACCAACAACAACATGAAACACCAACAACAGCATTTGCAAACATGAAACACCAACAACACCAACAACAGCAAACCCAGAAGCAAACCTAGTACCATAAATCTTCAATCTCTTTCTCCAATTTTTTCAATCTCCATTTTTTTCAACCTCCAGAAGCAAACCCAATACCATAAATCTTCAACCCCATATAACCCCAATCCTGGAAAAATAAAAACAAAGGAGAATCAGAGAAGACAAGATTTGGAATCAAAACCAAATTTGAGTTAGGGTTCTTGGAAAATATGGGGGAAAAACAAAATCAGAAACGGAAGAAGGAAGGGGACTCACCATGGAAGAGAAAAGAAGAAGTGGCCGCGACTTTGAAACTCCGGCGCGGCGGCAACGAATTCCGATGCGATGGTCACCAGCGAAGGTGCTCCGATCACAAATCTTCTTGAGGGGTTTTGTTGCGGACGGTGTGAGGAGTCTTTTGCTCGGTTTAGTTTCTTCGTTGGTGGCCCACGGTGGTTGGGATCTCGCCGACAAGTTTGGTTAGGTTTTTTTATTTTGCCCTGTTTTCGTGTGTTTTTGCTATGGGTTTTGTAGAGAACCTTGAGCGCATCTTCATGGTGGTTGTGAATTGCTGAGATAAAGCCTATGGAGGCCAGAAAATTCGCCTGAGAGGCGCGGTACAGGACGAGAGAGAGGGAATGGCGAGACGAGAAAGAGGAAGGGATGAGTGGGGTCTCTGTGTGAACCTGGCGAAGCAACAAAAGTGGTGAACATTATGAAAATAAGATGTAGAACTGTGGAGAGGATCTTCCTGTAAAAGAAAGCCAGAGAGACGGAATGGCGAGACGAGAGAGAGGAAGGAGATGAGGCGCAGTAAGGACGAGAAAGAGCGAGAGAGTGTGATGAACTGATGATAATAAAAAATTTATTAACTTAGGATAACCGAGGGGTGGGCTCTCTGTTAGGGCAATTTTAAAATAAAAAATAAATGGGCTGGCTGAAATTCCGAGGGGTTGCCCCAAGGTACTGCCGAAATTTAAAAAAAAATCAGTGTTTCTAATTTTCGAGGGTTTTTCCTAAAAAGCCCTAGGAAACTCTTATATGGGTACTTTCCTAGGGCTGTGACCCTAGGAAAAGGCCCTAGGAAATTTTAGTAGGAAATAAGCCAAATTCTTGTAGTGGCTTCAGTTTTCATTTCCATAAGCCTTGTAGAATCTTTTTCTATTTTTCAACAATTGGTATCAAAGAGCTATATTGTTCTTGAGGGACCTGGTAAGGTTGAGAGTTTCACCAAACACCCAAACACTTAACCCAAGAGTTGAAAATGCAATCTGATAACTCAGCCATAACATTGCCAATTATTGAGAGTGAGAATTATCACTTATGGGCAATCAGAATGGAGGATTATCTTAATGCTAACATTTTTGGGAGGCTGTTGAGGAGGATTATGTGGTTGATCCATTACCAGAAAATCCAACGCTTCCACACATCAGGAATCATAAGGAAATAAAGCAGCGAAAATCAAAGGCAAAGTCTTGTCTATTTTCTGCTGTTTCTCAAGCAATTTTTACCAGAATTATGACTCTAAAATCAGCAATTTGGGATTTTCTCAAGCAGGAGTTTGAAGGAAATGAGAAAGTCAAAGGGATGCAAGTGTTGAATTTAATCAGGGAGTTTGAGATGTAACGAATGAAGGAGTCAGAAACAGTCAAAGAGTACACTACAAGAAAACACACGGATACCGACAGCCTGTTATCAACGGCCTATGCCCGTCGCAAAAAATGTGCCTTTTTTGACGGCTTTAGCCGTCGGTAACTTTACCGGTAGTGGAGGCCGTCGATATTCCCATACCAAGTCCGACCTTTCGTTCCCGCTGTTGGATTCACTCTCAGTTTTCAAATACCGACGGCCATGCCCATCGGTAAGCTTTTGCAATTCTGATGGCCCTGCCCGTCGGTACACATACAGACGGCGGTGCCCGTCGGTAATGCCGTGTTTTTGGTACCGACGGCATTAGGCAGTCGGTAACATTAAAATGGCTGTCGATATGCGACATTTTGTTGCAGAACCAAAACCCTTTCCCTTTATTCTTCTTCTTCTTCTTCTCCTCTTCTCTATTCCCTTTCTTCTTCTTCTTCTCTGGTTCCCTTTCTTCCTCTCCCTTTCCACCACCGCGCCACCACCTTATTCAACCACCACCACCGCGCCTCGCCTCCACCATGCCACCACTGCGCCTCTCCCCTTCCACCACCGCGCCCTACTCTCCCTCTTTAATTTTTGAAACCATTCCCTCCCAACTATTCCCTCTTTAATTTCTAAAACCCTACTCTCATTCCCTCTCATTGCAATCAACGCTGCCATTCTCCTTCTCATTGCAACCCAGCGCTACCACTCTCCTTCGTTGTCCTCTATGTGGGTCTGAGAAATCTCAGGTAACATCTTCCTCGCATTGGGTTTCGATTCTCGCTATTTTTTTCTCACTTTTCAATTCTCACATGGCTATTTTGATTAATTCCTTTGTCTCCCTTCTCGTTGGATTTCGCGCTTTGCCTTGTCTGAAAGCATCGCCACCGCAGCCTTCATCGTAGCAATCGCCGCCTCTACCTTGCCAGAAAAAGCCTTCATCTGAGCATTGTAAGTTTTTACTCTAACTGATTTTATGTTATTAGATATTCATGAAATCCTAAAATTGTTCTTATTGAAACTTTTGTATTTGGTCTGAACTTACTGTCTTTTGATTGTTGAAACTTTTATGTTAGGGCTTGATAGTGGGAAAAATTAAAAATTTAGACAAAATAAATTATGGTGAAAGTAGAAGGCTTTAGAATGTATTTTCAGTGCATACAAATTCATGTAAAGAACTTATGATTTTTATTAAATCCTTAGGTTAGAGGTTGACAATGGCTTATGTTAATAAATTAGAAAACCAAGAATTTGAATACAGGTAAAAGGGAATGTAGCTTTAGGATGTATATATATTGTTCGAGTAAGTAAGGGGATGTAAAAAGTTCATAGTTTTGGACTATTATATTATGAATTACATTTTTGACATGGGTGGTGATTAATATAGATTTAGCAAATATAGAGAATGTTATAAAATACTGAAAAGTTCAAGCAAAGTATAAACTAGATACTTTATCAAATTGTAAAAGAAGTATAGGGTTAGAAACTGATTTCATATGATGCTTGTTATCTAAAATGCTTGTTCGCTGCGTCACACAGCTTCGCTTCATCCTTCCTCCAGTTTGCCGCATGCCATAGTCTTCTCTTCTGCAGGTATAGATTAATTTCTTTCCTTTAGTAACATGTGAACCTTAGGTTCAAGTTAGGGATTTTGAATACCCTTATGAAATAAAGTTTATTATTATTGATTTGATTGTATAGTGGGCCTGGTAAAGAGGTTGGCTTCCTGCCCCCAACCCCCCACAACTTGTATGTTTGATGTTTGCTCCTTTGTGTGCTCCATTGAGCTCCAAAGGTATGAGTGTGATTATGTGTTGTCCATTATCTTGGTAAGTTTTGAGGCATAGAGCCCTAAATTCATAGTAATGATTTATGTTGAATTCCTTGATTTTCTATTTAGGGTTTTAATGTTATTTTTGTTGCATAGAAAATGCTCTCAATATGAGGATTGTCACTCTGATTTCACGCGCTGCTTGGTTGGATTTTCCATTGTGTTAAATTTTAACTTATGTTTTGATGTAAAAATGATATCAAATAGTTTATGAGAATTTGAATTTTATAGATATGAGCTTGCATGGAGTATAAAATTCAAAGTGTTAGTTTTGTTGGGGATTTAAGAGACTGTCTTTTCAAAAATTTCTTTCTAAAATCTCTCAAGCAGAAATATCCCCATAACCACGGATCACACATTGCTCATGAATCACAAATAGCATTATAGTTTGTAGTGTTTACCTCTTGAAGCGTAGAGGAGATTGATCACCAACACCACGATCTTGCAGTGTCTCTACTCGGTCCACACGAACGGTAGCCTCGGAATGTGTCTTGCTAGTTGACGGCTACAGGAAAGAGGCACAGAAAAGACTAAGACTTAACCACTAGGGTTTTGGGGCATTAAGCTTATATGCTCCCTTCCTTTCATTCTATTGCCCTAATGGGCCTCATACAATATGAGCCCATTTCCTTCTTATTTAATTAAATCACTATTTAATTAAATAATTTGATTCCGATTAGACCGTTCTATCGTGTGACCCTATAGGTTCCCATTAAGTTGGCAATAATATTAAATATTATAAACAATGAGCGACATCTAGCAATGCATCACTGCTACCCAATTAACGGGAAAAACCGGTGATCCGATTTTAACCTTTTCGCGACCAAGATTACTGTGAAGTCGATGTCTCTTCGTCCATATGCCTTAATTGAACACGAGACATAAATGTGTCATCCTCGCTAAATCCAATCATATGTTCCTCGATACCAGAATGGACGTGTAATCACAAGCGAGCCCAATATCATATATTGACCCACTTCTGCGTGGCCACGCATATTTCACGTCTCACTCTATCGAGAGGCCCAAGACATTACTCCTGTTATGTAGGAGGGACGAATCCTGTCTACATCACTCGCACCCCTCAACATGATTCATTGAAGGCCCAATTACTATCTTTATGATCATCCTGTTACGGATGACGTTTGATAGCATTAAAGCCTACAACTCTACATGTAGGAATCGCAGTGACTTCAAGTCAAAGGACTACTTCACTATGGTCGCCATGAGGAGCGCCTATGACACTTGCATAACTATTATGAAGCGTCCTCATAGTGGGTCAGTCCAATATAAATATTACTCCTAATATTTATACCTGTGTGCGACTTGATATCGCATATCCATGACCCATGAGATGTGGTCATCAGCATACTCACACAATAGTCTCTATGCATTATTGTCATCCTAATTAACAATAATACTCGACTATGGATGCTTTAAGAATAACGTTCTATATGTTCAATGGGGTCTCATGATCAAGTCGCACTTGATGTTCCATGAAACGAACTGTCTATTCTAAGGACTTTATTATGCTATAAAATAAATAACACAATAAATGAAATGCCTCATATATATATATATATATATATATATATATATATATATATATATATATAAAATATATAATCAAAGTCATGACACAAATGATAATCTACTAAAACTAGATTGGCCACTAGGGCTTACACCAACAAGTTTTTTATAGAATATATACAATTTCCATGTTTACCCAGAATTAAATAGTTGAGACTTCAGAGATCCAAAGAAAATGTAAAAATAAGAGATTAGTTTGCGTTTGATATGTGCTGTGTGATTGAGGAATAAGTTTTAGCAGTAAAAGGATAAAAAAATTTAAATAGTCCCATGTTCTAAAAGATGTTTAAAATTAATGTTCGGTGATCCTTTTTATAAGAAACAAACGTGTCCTTTTTTTGTTTTTATTACAAGAAACATACATCAATTTTCTAATGTATTAGTGCCTGCTTGGTTCCCACGTTCTAAAATATGTTTAAAATTAATGTTCGGTGATCCTTTTTATAAGAAACAAACGTGTCCTTTTTTTGTTTTTATTATAAGAAACATACATCGATTTTCTAATGTATTAGTGCCTGTTTGGTTCGCCGTTTGCATCTCGTCAACGTCTGTCGCTGTTGTAAAAGAACGAACACAAGAGAAAATATTGAATGAAATCACAGAAGGAATAAGAACAATTTTTTTTTTTAAAAAAAAAGAGAGAGATCGAAAAGCACTATGCAGTTTTTCACATTGGGTCGTTCAAAAGCATGTATTGGGAGGCGTGCCCTTTTGTGTTGATTGAGCAGGTGCATTATTTTTACATGTAACTTGTAAATATCTAATCTAATTATATATAATTAAATAAACTTGAAAATTATTAAACATTAATGACAGTAAATTATATGTATATGCCTAAGTTTAAATATTATATTTTTTAAACGAAACGGTTAGTAAAAGAAATTGAGAAAGGAAAAGTAATTTGGGGTTCAATGGTATTATTTATTCTTAAAAATAATTTAATATTTTTTTGGATTACCTTGCAAATTCATTTTTTTTCTAACAAATAATAGAAAAAGAAATAATATTAATAATACATTATAACTCATACCCTTTTTGATAATTACACATTTAAAAGTAGAGTTTAATTATTATTATTCAAACAAACTATCATTTTATTTTCACATTATTTTTTTCATATTATTAATAATTTTTTTAACAAAGCGATATAAAAAGTAATATTCATACGAAGTTATAGATCTAATACCCTTTTTAGTAATTACACATTCAAAAGAACTTTTGAATAATATCATCTAAACGGCGTTTTAATTTTTTTAAACGTAAATCTGCGAAAAAAGTATCCAAACAGAAATCACGTGACAATAAACTCATTTTTAACAAAACGTCTGTTTGCAAAATGACGTTGAATCAAACGTCCTATTTTGATAATATACTAAGCCTTAAGTTCAGGTTAGCGCATCCTAGGGCGTTTTCTCTTAGGATGTCGAGTAACTAATATGATGAGTTACTTGTGTGCATGCCTCGTTGGTTGCAATTTGCTTTGCACATCTCTCTGTACTTCTTTTCCTTGCCACTTCTGCTTGTCTAATTCTACCCTTTAAGAGGATGTCAACTTCCAACCTGTTTCTTTTTAAATGACCAACCTGTCTAATTCAATCCCCGTACCTCTCGCATGCTAAGCGAGCGCTCTACCATCTGAGTTATATCCCCGAGTTGTAGACTTTTGATTTTTAGTGAATCATTTGCTTTGCATCTTTCTTTACATGTGAATCGTGCATAGAAACTTAACTAAATTATTATACGAAAATTGTTATGTTAATTATTGATGAAATTGATGTTTGATTATTGTTATTAGTATCAGAGAAAAGCCTTAGCTTCCCGTTTGAGATTCAATATATTATTGAGTGCATGTACTCTTTTAGGTACCACGTGCTCATTGTATATTGAACCTTGAATTGTCCAAGTCGGACGAGTGACATTTTGGCTCAGGTGCTGGCGCGACAGGAGCAGATGTACCAGTTGCTAGCTCGCCAACAGCCTCCTCCACCGTCTCTGCCTTCGCCTCCTAGCACTGATAATCATGCCGATGATACAGATGGTGTAGAGCATCTCGATCATGATCAGAACTACCAGGGCTATTAGTTCTGTTTGTACTTATATTTTTTCATATTTCTAGATACCATCCTCCCCGCTGGCTGTATGGGCGGGTTGTCCCTCGCTGCTGCGTTCTGTTAGGCTTTAGTTACTGATCTTTGTTCGTAGGATTTATTTATTTATTACGTTTCTTTTTTTTAATTTGTTTTTTAGTTTACGTTATCACATTTTTAAATAAAGGAACAAATTAATAATTAAAAGTAATCAATGAAATTAAATTAAATTACTAGTAACAGTTAATTAAATTAATAAATAAATATTTTTTAATATGGGAATAAATTATTTTTAATAATTAAATTAATTAATTAATTAATTTAATAGTTAATAATTTAATTAATTAATTTAATAAATTAAATTGATTTAAATTAATTTAAAAAATAATTAAATTGATTAATTATTTTACATAAATTATGTTTTAAATTATTTTTTTAAATTGATTAAATTAATTAATTAAATTATTTACAGAAATTAATTAATTAAAATTAAATATAAAAATTAATCAATTAATTTAATTATTTAAAATAAATTCGGGTTTACCGACGGGCTGAACCGTCGGAAAAAATTTGCGACTTTACCGACTGGCATGGCCGTCGGAACTCTACCGAAGGATCTAACCCGTCGGAATCTCCCGACGGTTTCCGACGGATCTTTACCGACGGTTCAGGGTAAAAAAAAGCCCGTCAGTAAGCATTTGTGACGCCCGTTTTACCGACGGCTTTTGGGGGTTACCGACGGCTTTTGGCCGTCGGTAATCCCGAGTTTTCTTGTAGTGGTATTCTGACAGATTTCTAAGCGTTGTCAACAAGGTGAAGTCGCTTGGAACTAATTTTTTTGATACAAGGATAGTTCAAAAAATCCTTGTGATGGTTCCTGAGAGGTTTGAATCCACTATTTCTTCTTTAGAAAATTCCAAAGATTTGTCCAATATTATTTTGGCAGAATTGGTGTATGCTTTGCAAGCCCAAGAACAAAGGAGACTTACGAGAGAGGAAGGCTCGATTGAAGGTGCTTTACAGGCTAAATTGAAGCTCAATCATGGTCACAAAGGAAAGAAGAAACAGGCTCAGTGGAACAACTTTGAGAAAGGAGAGAGTTCCAAAAAAGGGAGTAAAGCTGAAGATGAGAAGGCAAACCATCCTCCATGTCAGCATTGTGGAAAAAGGATTCATCCGCATTTCAGATGCTGGAAGAGGCCTGATATACGCTGTAACAAATGCAACCAGCTTGGTCATATTGCAAAAATTTGCAAGAACAAAAGGCAACCTCAAACTGAAGCTCAAGTAGCTGATCAACAAGAGGAGGAGGAGCAGTTATTTGCAGCAACTTGTTTTTCCACCAACAACAAGGGTGAAAATTGGCTGATTGATAGTGGATGTACACATCATATGACTTATGATGAAGAGTTGTTCAAGGAGTTAGATAGAACATCTATTTCAAAAGTCAGCATAGGCAATGGAGAATGCATAGCTATTAAAGGAAAGGGCACTATTGCAATTGAAAGCTGCTTAGGTACTAAAATTATTATTGATGTGCTTTATATACTAGAAATTAATCAAAATTTTTTGAGTGTTGGCCAGTTACTTGAAAAGGGCTAGAAAGTTTTGTTTGAAGACAAAACGTGTCTGATTAAAGATGCAAAAGGGCAAGATCTATTTAAGATCAAAATGAAGGGAAAAAGCTTCTCTTTAGATCCTATGGAGGAGGTGCATGCTGCTGTTTCAAGTCCAATAAACACTACTGAGCTTTGGCACAAGAGACTAGGCCATTTCAACCATGTTGCACTGGTGTATGTGAAAAAGCACAATGGTGGAAGGCTTGCCATCATTTGAAGACCATATGAGTAGCTATAGTGCATGCCAATATGGAAAGCAGTCCAGACTACCATTTCCACAATCAAATTGGAGAGCATCACTGAAGCTGCAGTTGATTCATACAGACCTTGGAGGACTGCAACCTGAATTATCTTTATAGGGAAGTCGGTATTATATTGCCTTTATTGATGATTTTACTAGCATGTGCTGGATTTATTTCTTGAAGTTCAAATCCGAAGTTGCTTGGAGGTTCAAGGCTTGGATTGAAAATCAATCTGATTGTAAAATTCAAGTTATAAGGTCTGACAATGGGAAAAAATACATCTTAGATAAATTTAATTTTTTCTGTGAAGAGGCTGAGATTGATCACCAACTTACTACTCCTTACACTCCACAACAAAATGGAGTGAGTGAGAGGAATAACAGAAAAAAAATGGAGATGGCTAGATGTAGGATGCATGAGAAAGGCCATCCAAAGAAATTATGGGCTGAAGCTGCTAATACAGCGGTGTTTCTATTAAACAGGCTTCCTACAAAGGCGGTGCAAGGGAAAAATCCTTTTTAAGCATGGTATGGACATAAACCTTTTGTTCAAAATTTTAAAATTTTTGGATGTGTTTGTTTTACCTATGTTCTAAAGGTGAAAAGGGATAAATTAGATAAAAAGGCAAAGGCAGGAATTTTTATTGACTATAGCTCAACGCCAAAGGCTTATAGAGTCTTCCAACCACAAACTGGTAAGATTATAATAAGTAGAGATGTCCATTTTGCTGAAGATAAACAATGGAGGTGGAAGAATGATGAAGGGAAGCAATTTTCTGATTTTTCTTTTATAAAAGAAGAAACTATTGATGATTCACCTGTTAAAGGAACCAGATTACTTTCTGATATTTATGAAAGATGTAATGTTGCTATGTTAGAGCCTAAAAATTTTGCAGAAGCAGAAAAATATCCAAAGTGGATAGCTGTAATGCAGAAGGAGCTTAACATGATCGAGAAGAACCAAACTTGGGAATTGGTTTCTAGACCCCAACACAAAAATGTTATTGGTGTTAAATGGGTGTTTAGAACCAAACTCAATGCAGATGGTTCCATTAATAAGCACAAGGCCAGACTTGTAGTGAAGGGATATGCTCAAATATTTGGAGTTGATTTTTCTAAAACATTTGCTCCAGCAGCATGATTTGATACAATCAGATTGGTCCATGCTTTGATAGCACAAAAAGGTTGGAAGGTGTTTCAGCTAGATGTGAAATATGCTTTTCTCAATGGTTATAAAAAGTAGAGCTGTCAAAATAAGCCCAACTGACGGCCGCCCAAATTTCCGAGCAAAGGTGGGTCAGCCAAGAAACCTTAGCCGAAAAATTCTAGCCCAAATGACCGGAATTTATTGGCCCATCATGGTCGCCTGATGGTCCAACCCGCTGGGCCCTAATTACTTTTGAATTTTTCCGATTACATTTTTTAATTTTGTTACGTGAACCAAGATTGTGAACTGATCGCCCATTATGTGTGAAATTATTTATCCATGGATTCTATATAGTTAAATCAGTATTAACATATCAATGTTATTTTTTCCTCAATATTTTGAATTTTTAATAAAAATCACAAAGACACGCAAAAACGATCTGTACAAAATGTCTTGGCTCTAAATTCTTTTGATTCAATAGAGGTGGCACATTTCTTTTTGACAAGAACAGAGGCTGCACATTTCATTCACGCATGGAATTGGAAGCTATGGTTTAACATTTCTCTGCGAGAGCACGAGAGGCGAGATCGGCCGTTTTATCGAGCACAATTAAATATAAATGTTCAAAATTAATTCTGTTGAGCACAAGTTCTTGGCCCATGGGCCAGCCCATTTAGCCCGTAGCCCGCATAGGGCTAGGTTGGGCTAGTAAAATATGGGCCCGAATTAATTTTGGCCCAACCCAGCCCATCCCGAAATTGTCTTTGGCCCGAATGGGCCGGGCCAGCCCGAATTGACAGCTATAATAAAAAGTCTCGGTGAGTCAACTCGTTATGTGAAATGCTTGAATTCTGATATTTTAATTGCTTCTCTGTACGTGGATGATCTTTTGGTAACAGGAAGCAATATTACATTTGCTGAGGAATTCAAGCAAAATATGATGAAGGTCTTTGAAATGACAGACTGTGAAGAAATGGCTTTTTTTCTCGGAATGGAAGTCAAAAAAAATGAAAAAGGAATTTTTATCAGTCAGAAGAAATATGGAAAAGAGATTCTGAAGAAATTTCTGATGGAAAATTGTAAACCTGAAAGTACTCGAATGTTTCAACAGTTGAAGCTATGCAAGGAAGAAGGTGCAGAAAAGGTTAATGAGGTTGATTTTAGAAGCCTTGTTGGTTGTCTCATATATCTTACAGCAACAAGACCTGACATTTTGAATGTTGTAAGTGTTCTTTCAAGATTTTTACATTGTGTTACAGAAGTCCGTCTTCAAGCTGCTAAACATGTGCTTAGATATATAAAAGGTAGTCGATGGTGCTCTAGCTCACTGGTAAGCGTTTGGCCTTGTAACCCCAAGGGACATGGTTCAAATCCTCTCGGGGACAGTTATAACATGGCCATTAGTGTCACTGAAATAATAATATATTCCCTTCCCTCATCCCTTTTAAAAAAAAGATATATCAAAGGTACTCTTGATTATGGAGTCTGGTTCAATTATAATCAAGAATTTAATTTCCATGGATTCTCTGACGGTGATTGGGAAGGATCATTGGATGATATGAAAAGCACTTCGGGGTATTGCTTTACATTTGGCTCTGGAGTGTTTTCTTGGTCAAAAAAGCAAGATATTGTGGCACAGTCAACTGTTGAAGCAGAATTCATTGCTGCTAATGCAGCTGTTAATCCAGCTTTGTGGTTGAGAAAAATTTTGGTTGATCTACAAAAGGCTCAAACAGATTCAACTAAGGTGTTTGTAGATAATCAAGCAGCAATTGCAATCTATAATAATTCGGTCTTTCATGGGAAGACTAAGCACTTCAATATTAAACTCTATTTTCTTAGAGAAGTTCAAAAGGAAGGGCAAGTTTTGTTAGAGTATTGCAAGACAGAAGACCAATTGGCAGACATCTTTACAAAGACACTTTCAAAAGGAAGGTTTGAGAACTTGAGAAGGAAGCTTGGAGTCAATAGCTATTGATGCAAGGAGGAGTGTTGAGAATATGAATCAATATCTATTATTAGAGTTTATGATAGAATTTCTATGGTTATGAATATTATGAGCTTTAACTATAGGAATTATGGGAGTAATGAGTTGTTACAAATTTATAGTGAGTGGTTACAAATTTATGGGTAGATTTATTTTTATTAATGTTTGGTTATGAGTTTCTTGTATTTAAAGGTTGTTAGTTTGAATGAAAGTATGTGTGTTTCAGTTTTCATTTCCATAAGCCTTGTATAATCTTTTTCTATTTAAAGAGACCGACTTTAGACATGCAGATTGATGCATCTCAGGATCTAAATTCATGTCAATTTTCTTCCACCAAATTGACTAAGCACATTAAAATTGAATGAGAAATCATGGAACCATGTCATGTGCTAGACCATTGATAAACTAACTGCTTTGTACATTGACAATTTTGTCTTAGGCCATCTACCTTTTGTACCACCTTTTTTGCTTCAAGGCCCTTTATAGTGTATTTTGGAGTTTGAAATTTCCTATCATGTTAACGCTTGCATTGCATGGGATTTGTATATAGGTTGGAGGGGATTTAGAAAATATATGTGGAATAGAACTTTGATGTTAATTTTAGTTGAAAGTGACGTGTTTAGTGTTGTTGGATCTTTTATGTGTTGGATGGGATTTATATATGGTTGGATCTTTTATGATATAAATCGAATTCAAAGAGCAAGTTGGTGTTTCATACAAATATTTGTAATATCGATGTGTGTCAATATCATTTTAATTTTTTGTTCTAGCCATAATACACCCATTCTCTATAAATTTATACTCTCGTATTTTACAGTTGCATGATATGTCCTAGCTTTTATATTGTTTATGTCGTTATATGTTTTATTTTATAATGTTTATATGATTCAGTTGTTATTGGTAGATAGTTGTGTTTATATTGTTTTATGCTGCGGAATTAATAAATTCCATAGAACTCCACTAAGAATATAGTTTCTCACCATTATTAATATTATAAGAGCAGGAAAACTTAAACTAATGCGCAGAGGACAAAATTGTAAACAACATAGTGGACTATAGTGAGCAAACTTTTCACATATACTAGGTAAAATAAAACCATACATTATATTTACCGAAAAAAAACCATACATTACATGCTGTTGTGAATGCTTTTTGTCAAAGACTCTTTGTTACCTTACTCCCACAACTACATTGAAGTCATCTTCTAATGATCTTTTTGACATATTTTAGGAAAATATAATTATCCTTGAAATTGACATTGAAATCGTCTTTTAATGATCTTTTGATATAGATTACCTGACATTTTGTTTCCTAAAGAATCATCCCTGAAATTGGAAAATAAACCATGCCTTTTTTATATAGACCAGACTTTTTTAAGTAAAGTCTTGCTTGACTTAATCTACTTTGATTCCTACCGGTTAATCCATAATAGAATGCAATTAGTCATGTATAAAATAAACTTATGGAAAGCTTCACAAATAAGCATATTCATTCCAAAGAGGAATATGTGTACAACCATGCTCAATGAGGAAAAAAAATGCATGGATATATATGGGTCTAAAAGCATCCAGCCTTGTTCATAAACTAAAGTCGAACAAAGTATAAGTTAAAAAAAAAAAAACAAAAACAAAAACACTCCTATAAAAAATTAAAACATTGTAATGTGACTAGATCCTACCTTGTCAAACTGTTTTACCCGCTTCTCACCACATTGCAACACCAATACTGGAACTCTCCCGTTACAAAACTCAGTGGAGGCCAACATATCTCCAAAAATCCCCAACTGATTCGCATTGTCCATGAAATTTGACATTTCTTCATCCGTCAAATCCCCAATGTTATGTCGTTTTCCCACCATCACAAGATCATAGTCATCATTATCCAAACCTCGAATCGCTTCCATGACCTGTATGCAATCTTCCACCACAATCTCATGGCAAACATTAATGTTATCACTATTAATGTTCTTCGCCTTGAACTCGTCTATTAAACTCTCATCCAAATCCAAAGTGTTCTCCAATTTTTCCTCTTCTTCATTAACTTTAAATCCACCAATCCCTGAATTGTAGGTGTGAATGATAAAGCAGAACAAGGTGACACTCGTGTTCGGACGCTCCAACATTCGAATACCCAACGCTAGTGCTTCTCTATCGTCTGGTCCACCCACAAAGAATATAGCTATATGAAAACTCAACTTAGAGGTACTCATACTTAGTCGCGAATATCTGTCCACCAATATCCCCACTGTACACGGTGCACGAGTTTGGAAGTTAGTGTTGAGGTCACGAATGGAAGTGCCAATGTGGGTACCCAAGCTTTGATCATTTTCGTGAAAGGGGGTGATGAGGAAATGCACTAACTTGTCTTCAGCGAGGTTACAAATGGCCTCATGCATGCTGTTGTAAGGGGCAACATTGACGTATGAAAGAATGGAGACTGGACCTTTGGAGTTTTGGGAGTAGTTCTCAAAGGCACGCAAAATGTGGTTGCTGGTGGGGAAATTGACGGACAAATATTTACTGTTTTGCATGTTTATAGGGAGAAGAATTGGTGTGCTTTTTCCCAAAAGCTCTGTGAGATGAATCACGTTGACACACAAGGGGCTTTCTAGTGTTGGATTGAAGGCCTCTAGTAGACCGATCATGCTATGCACGTTTCCATCATTGTGCACACAAGAAATCATATTGAACTCTGAGTTTTCTGGAGTGTTTTGGATCGTCCTCACCCGACCTTCACGTATGCTTGGTGTTTTCAACACGCGAGAACGATGCTTATAGAAGCATTTGATCAAGGGTATGCAAATCCCAGTCATGAACACCACATAAAGAACCATTTGACTGTATACTTCATCATTAATAACCTACAGAAAAGGGTGTGTGATAATATAAATTAATTAAATTCATATATATTTGTTAGCCTACGTACCGTGCACACATGAAATGAAATACGAGAATTAGGGCATGTTTGATTATACTTTTTAAAAACAGTTTTCTGTTTTCAAAAATTTAAAAAGAACAAAATTTGTTCTTTATTAAATTTTATAAAACAGAAAATAAATTTTAAAAACCAAATCAATGAGACCCTTAATATTACCATGAGTATCCTGAGTCTAGAAAAAAAGATGAGTTCCATAATGCCCTTGATGTTCAATATAAGCCCAAGCACCAAGCCATGTTTGGGCCTAATATTATATGATGGAGAAACGAGCACACAAGCAAGCACCTTTGCCAAGAATCCCATGAATAAAATACACTGAAATGTAACAACCACCTTCCAATGTTTTGTAATCCCAACGATATCTGTGTTTATGCCAATGTATAGGAAGAAGAAAGGCATAAGCAATTCTGAGATGACCAATTCAGTTCTGTCTATGATTGTTGTTGCCAAGGGAGGTCCACTGGGTGTAACCAAACCAAAAAGAATAGGTCCTATAGCAAAATATAAACCAAGGCTGTCACTAAGAGCTGCCATAACTAGAACACCTAGAAGTACCATCACAACATAAATTTCATTCACTGGTTTCCCAGTTGGCGTTCTCCGAATAATACTCCTTGCCACTGGTCGTATAATAAAAAAGAACGATAACACGAATAAGAGGGAACAAGTGAAAAATCCAATTGACATTATAAACTTTTCTGTATTGGTGAACTGTATTGTTATAACAGCCCATTGTAGTAGTTCGCTGATCAAGGCTGAAGATAAAGCAATTTTCCCTAGTTCCGTAGTTAAAAGGTTTAGTTCCGTCAAGGCTTCAGCAACAACAGCAAAACTAGTTACCGTGAAGACGTTTGGGATGGAATACACTGAGCCAGAGTCTGTGCCTGAGTGTTGGAAAACAAGGAAAAAGTCCCACATCGTTTGGGTTGTTTGTAAGGAGTTTTCTATTGCTTCCGCTGAGTTATCAGGGGCATTACCATGAGGCCTATATAAACCCAAGAGGACTACTGTAACAAAATAAGAAGCGAAGAAGGGAATAACACCAAATCGCCAACAACGTTTGGCTGCTCTTAAGGTTGTCGCTATGTCTGTTTTCAGTGCATTGATGAAGATAAAATATGAAGCGCCTATTTTGGACAATGTGATTAGAAACGAAGCTTGTTTTAGGGGAAACAATGTCTGCATTATTGTTCGGTTGCGCCCTAAAAATGTTGGCCCTAACAGAACGCCACCCTGCATGTGCAATATTTAATTCAATTCTCGTTAATTAATTTCACCAACAATACAACCATGCATACAAACATATCGAAGACTAGGAAAACAAGCTTGGAGTTAAATCACAAATGGGAAACATTGAAGTTAAATTTCATCAATGTCTTAAGATATATATTAATAAAAAAAAATTAAAAATGATGATTTTTGTTATAATTTTTTTTTGATTTTTAGTAAGATATTAGAAGACATTAATGGGGACGGTAATTAAAACTTACAAGGACGCAACAGATGAATCTGGGTGTTTGTAGAGGCCTGAGAACATAGTAAAGCGATCGAGAAAATATGAAGGATATAATGATTTGGCACAATGTGACAGGGATCACAAAGTCGAATGGATTATCACCAACCCACACCCCTAAAGAGCCTACAGTTCTATCATTCTTGAAGCAAACTTGGAATTCACCGTGAGTGCCATTAGACATAGCCACAAAGTATTTATCCTTAGGCATTATATATATGTGTATAATTTTGTTTTGTACTCAACCAATTGGTTGACAAGAAAAAAAAAACAAAAATGTTTCTCTCTTGTGTTTGTGCATGCAGCAAACACAAACACTTGAGAAGAACAAAATGGAGTGGAGAGTACAAAAGCATATATATATGTACTTTAAATTGGTAGATAAGACAGCTACCTTATATGATCTGGCGTGAAATTTTTAACGAAGTATGAGTTGTTGATCAAGTGATCTATGTTTAGTTATTATAACGGGGTCAAAATTCAATTATAGCATAATTTTGTTAAATAACGGTGAGTTGGAGTTTCAGTTAAATTTGGCAAGGAAAGAAAGAAGACACGGTAGCCAATGCTATTAGTGCAACTAAGGCCAGTGTATCCTTGAAGGCAAGAATGAAATTCTATTCAAAGTGTCGTCCTCGTGCTGAGGTATAATTTGGAATAACTTTTTGCTATATCACATAAAAATATGTATAGGTTAAATAAATATAATATGATAATTAATGACTGGTTGCTTGACGTATCGGTACGGTCCTCTGCTTAAAGGTTTCGTTCGATGAATTTTTTTTTTTTTTTTGTCCTAGTACAGAGAGTTAGCGGGAAGAGAAAAAAGTTAGAGGTGACGGGGAAGTGGAGTGGTACGGGTTTGAACCCGAATCCCAGCATCCACACAACTCTTACACATGTTTTACCACCAAACTGTGCTATCTGAACATAAATGGTTCGACGAATATCAATGCACATTTGTAACCAAGGAGAAAATTAATTAACAATTACAATGATCACGAATATATATGGATAGGGTGATTGATAATTTGTGCGCAGTTTTCACGAATTTATTTTTGTACAAATTAAAATTTGGATTCCCCAATTCTAATTAAAGGTGGCCCATTAAAGGTGCTCTTAGAGCATCAATAGGGAAAGGGATCTTCAGCAGTTTTTAATTCCTTAATCCGCAGCAGATATAATTCGTTAAGATTTTTGTTTCATGCAATAATAAAAAAATAAAATTAGACTAAGAAATTAAGAATCTTTAAATTACGAATTGCAAATGGTGCAATTGTTTGCATAAAAACTTCAGGCGATCCGTGTCCATCAAAATAGGACACGGCGGACCTCATATCATCATATACTATAAACTTCTTACTGTAATTTAAAATATTAATAAAATTAAAAGAGTATTCGTCAAAAAAACTAAATTAAACAGTACAATAAATTTATAACAAATTTAATTATTTTATAATAATTATTATATAGGTAATATATAAATATCTAGTGTATTACACATATCTATATTTAAATATGTTGCATTTAAAATATAAGTTGCATTTTATTGATATTAATACATTAACATATAAAAATAGAGGCATTCAAAATTTCCAGTTATATAAAATCTCAAAAAATTATTTAACTGATAGAATATTATTTCAGTTGTTATTTACAAAATATTTTATTATGTTTAATATTAAAATAAAGAAATTAACATAAGTGGTCCATGAGGTGCTAGCTCAGTGGTAGGAGCTTGGCCTTGTATCCTCAAGGAACATGGTTTAAATCCCCTCGGAGACAGTTGTAATATAGCTATTAGTGCATCCACATGTATTGGGTTGGGGGCAATTGCCCCCATGGGAAATTTTTTTTACCTTGAAAATACCTATTAATTTTAATTTTTGCCCCCATAAAAAAATATAAGTTGTTCCCATAGGTCAAATTTTCGTAAAGTAAAGGCCTAAAATAATCCTTAACAAAAAGTACGAAGACTTATTTAGTCCCTCAAAACTGAAAATTATCAATTTTGTCATAAAAAATCTCAAATATTGGTTAAATTAGTTCTTAATGGAAACTAAAATATCCCTAAATTTTTTCTTAAAAGGACTAATTTGTCTCATATTTAAGATTTTTGAAGACTAAATTAATACTTTTTATATCTCAGAGAACAAATAGATCTCCGTGTTTTTTGCACTAATTTGGGTCTTTACTCTTTTTAAAAAAACAAGCGTAAAAAATTATAAGTGATAAAATCTTGCCCCCACTGTAAAACTTTATGCATCCGCCACTGCCCTTCCCCATCCCCTTTTTAAAATAATAAAAAGAAATTAACATAAGTAAAAAATCAATAAATAATAACTAAATAAGAAAAAAATTATTTAATTAATTTGATATAAAAGCTTCGAATTATAATATATGTATTATTATAAGATAAAGAAAACACATGACTGTATGAGAAAAATAACATCGAGAGTATTTTCGATAAGTAATGAGTAAGTTCTTCAAAAGATCCATTAGACTATGCTGAAGTGACTGATTTGATCATAGATATAATATTTATGTTTATCCTTGATCCTTTCTTGAATTTTTCTAGAAGGATTCATTTCCTACTGCGAAAGGAAATGTAGTCAACTCCATTTATCTATAAATGTTAACTCATTTTCGAAAATAATAACTCAAATTTAGTGTACAAATAATTGTTAGCTTCGATGAACATATCAGTAATCCCATTTTTGTGCCATTCAAAAAAAAATGTAATCCCTTTCTTCGCAACTTCAACAATTCTATAGAATTTAGTATTCCTGCTGCCCACTTTTTAATGATCTTTCTTTTTCAAAATATTAGGCTTACTTGGGCTATTGAATCTCTTGGTTTTCTCGCAGCCCAATTTTGGAGATGTGATTGTACTTTTGTTCTCCTTATTTAGTGTTTGCACAATTTTGATATTGCTAACATTTTTGCTTGCATTTTGTCCTTCTGTCACAAGCAGGATCGCAGCGGGTGTGAGAACAAAAATTCACAAATTCATTTGGAAATATGAAGTCGCCACAAATATCACTACAAATATTTACACTGTGAAATATAATTGGACGTCGATGTAAAATTTTTTTATACGGTTAGTGCTTAGTCATTTTAAAAAAAAGTGAATAGTCATTAAATTCTATAAAAAAATGTCCTCTTTGGAAAGAAAATTGAAAATTGAATCTACGGTATCAATTATGCTCTTCTTAGTGCAAGCGACTACTTTTTAATTGTGTGTGTGTTGAATATGTACAAGTACAAAAAGGTTGAGAAAAAAAAAACATTTATTTGTCAACCGTTAAACTTCTTTGAGAGACATTAACTGAACCTAGTCTATCAAGCTTACTTATAACCCTGTCCCCACCACATTGTGTCACCAATACCGGAACCATCCCAATGCAAAACTCCGTTGACGACAACATATCCCCCAATATTCCCAAAATCTGGACATTTTCTATAAAATTTCCCATTTCCTCGTCATTCAAAGATCCAATTTTATGGCGCCTTCCCACCATCACAAGGTCGTAGTTTCCTTCCAAACCACGAATTGCATCCATTACCTCTACCCCATCCTCCACCATAATCTCGTACCAAGAAACGTTCCCACTCCCAAATTTCATGCCCTTGAACTCATCAATTAAACCCTCGTCCAACATGCTCTCTGCTTCCTCCTTTCCCAGTTCTTCTTCTTCTCTACTTGGTTGGTTTTTACTTTCATATAATTTCTTGTTCATTACAATAAAGCGGAACAAGGACACTTTCATATCCGCTCGCTCCGACATTCGAATCCCCAACGCCAATGCTTCTCTATCATCCGGTCCACCTATGAAAAAAACCCCCACATGGAAATATGGTTTGGAGTGATCATTGTTGGAACCAAGCCGCGAGTACCTATCCACGAGTATCCCCAAAGTGGATGGTGCACGTGCTTGAAATCTAGCATTTAGTTTGCGAATGGAGGTGGCCACGTGGCCGTTGAGGTCAATATTGTCATTTTCGTGAAAAGGGATGACAAGCAAAGGCACCATCTTGTCTTGTGCGAGGTTGCACACAGCATCATGCATGCTCTTGTAAGGTGCCACGTTGATGTATGGAAGAACAGTGACCGGACCACGTGAGTTGTTGGAGTAGTTCTCAAATGCGCGCATGATGTGGTTGGTGTCGGGGTAATTAACCGACAAGAATTTTCTGTTTTGCCTGTAGTTTATGGGAAGCAGAATTGGCGCGCTTTTTCCCAAAAGCTCGATGAGGTGTATCACGTAGACACATAAGGGGCTTTCTAAAACAGGGTTGCATGCTTCCAACAGGGCTGTGAGGCCACACACGTTTCCCTCGCTGTGTACACAAGTAATAATGCGAAACTCTGAATCTCTAGGAGTGTTTTGAATCGTTCTCATCTGCTCATCATATATGCTTGATGAATTTAGTACTCGAGGGCGATGCTTATACAATAATTTAATCAAGGGTGTGATAATCGCGGTCATAACCACAACACAGATCACCAAGTGACTGAATGTTTCGTCATCCAATAGCTGCAAACATAAATTAGATTTGATTAATTTGTTGTACTAAATTATTGGATCCAATGCAGAATTACCCACACAAATTAGATAACCAAAAAAAAAATTTGAGGCCATTACACTTTGTAGAAACTGAAACAGTTTTCTATTTTAAAAAATTTACGAAGAATAAAATTTTTTCTTTGTTAAGTTTTATAAAACAGAAAATAATTTTTAAAAACTAAATCAATTTGTTAAGTTTTATAAAACAGAAAATAATTTTTAAAAACTAAATCAATCAAACCCTTGGTTTCTTATTCCGTCGCTGTGTTGGAAACAACAAAATTAGAGAACAATTTTATTTTTTTCTGTTTATAATTTTCGTTGGTAATTTATTTCAGTGAAAGAAAGTGTAATTAAACTTACTACGTACCTTGATTTTTCTCAATTTAGAGAAAGCTATAAGGTGAGTTATACCCTTGATGTTCAACATGAGGCCAAGCACAGTGCCGTGTTTGGCCTTAATGTTGTACGTCATAGAAACCATCACAGTTGCAACCACCTTAACAAAGTCTCCAGCAAATAAGATAAGCTGCAAAGTTATAAACTCATGCCAATTCCGGAGTGCAGACAGATTTGTGTTCATGCCTACATATACGAAGAAGAAAGGTAGCAAAAATTCTTGGATGACAACTTCACACTTCTCAACCAGTGTTGTGCCCAAAGGGGGTCCACTCGGTATAACCAAACCATAAATCAACGGTCCAATAAGAAATGTTACACCAATCATGTCAGTGACACCTGACATAACCAGAACACCGAGAAGAATAAACACAACGTAAATTTGTTTCACTTGTTTCCCAACCGGGGTGCTGCGTGCAATCAACCTCATCGTTGGTCGTAAGATGAAAATGCTGAAAAGCATGAACAAAATCCAACAGGCAAAACCCGAGATTAAGTATTTTACTTTATCTGTCCCTAAGAGATGATGAGTTAATATGGCGAAAAACTGTATGCAATCGTTGAGAGTGGCTGAAGACAAAGCAATCTGGCCTAGTTCAGTGGCTATGAGGTTTAGTTCAGTGAGTGTTTCAGACACAACGGGGAAATTACTGAATGCCATTGTAGCACTTAATGCAGAACGTGAAGCATGTAATTGGAGATGAGGGAAGTTTTGGGGACGGTAAAAAAGATTTAATAGTCCTGATATAACCGCATAAGAAGCCAAGAAAGGTATTACTCCGAGTCGCCAAGTACTTTTGGCTGCTCTTATAGTCATTATTACATCCATCTTGAGTGCAATGATGAAGAGAAAATATATAGCGCCGAGTAAAGACAAAAGGAGTAAAACCTCAGCCTGTCTTGGAGGAAACAATGCCTGCCAGTACGTCCCGTTCCGCCCCAAAAATGATGGCCCCAAAAGAATGCCACCCTGCACACATTTTTCATCACTAAACATAAATTAAACTATCTAGCTAAAAACGTGGAAGTTAATTATAATTTAGAATGTAAAAATATATATATACGTGTGTCTAAAATTAGTAGAAGGGGAAAAATAGAATGAAGAAAGGAAAAAGGATTGTGTGATGTGACACATTCATTGTGGTCCATTGATGCAATAGAAAGAGGAGAAATTGTTGGAACTTACGAGGACGCTGCAGATGAATTTGGGTGCTCCGAAAGGCCTGAGAAGAAAGTAAAGCAATCGTGAGGATAAGATGACTACCAAGAGTTGGAACAACGTTGTGGGAAGAGCAAAATCGAATGGATTATCTCCTAAGAAAATGCCAAAAGAGCCAACGTCTCTATCATTTTTTACGCAAACTTGCCACCGCCCCTCCGCATCGTAAGAAATTGAGACGGTTCCGTTGCCTCGAAAAGTTGCCATTAATATATATATTAAACTGAATAATTGGAAGATGAGAAGAAGTAAAGTATTTCTGTTTCACTCCTGTGTTTGTGTTGTGTTTGCAGCAAACACAAACACAGGGGAACAGAAAATTGGGGGTGAGTGGGAGAGGGGAGGGTATGTGAAAAAAGAGAAATGCGGGAGGTAGGGGTGGGGGGTTTTATAAGGGGGAGATTGGGAATTAATGCACACGCGCCGGGGGGGGGGGGGACACTAAGCTGTATAATAATAGACGCGCTTGATATTTTTGTCAAAAATGTATGAGCTGTAGGTATAATAGTACAACGGCGACACTAAACTATTAGCCACTCATGCAATATAAAGTAGGAATTAGATCAAACAATATCAAAGGAACAAATAAGACGGACGCGGTAGTCAATATTCCAAGTAAGAAGATATACTTGTCCATATTATACTACTATTTTTAATTTATAAAAGAAAATGTTAGCTAGTGTTAATTTGCTCTTCTTTCTAATATTACTGAATAAATGGAATCCACCTAAATTTAGAAATTGCTATTAATTTCAGCAAAATATATATATGTACTAATTTCGTAGAATGGATTGAGAAATTTTACTTAAAAGTAGCATACCCTAAAATTAATCTCATACAAGGTCAACAGTACTAGAAAGTGTAACTAAAATTAAAGATGTCCTAACCATCAAAAGTCAAACTGAGTTTGGTTTGACATACTTATGCATGAATTCTTATCGGACAATTCCAAATTGAGTATTGTATTAATCTACTGCGAGACGAATGGTTGTATACTAAATTTGATATGCTATAATACCTGTCGGTCACATAAAAAATATGCCCTTGGTAGTTGATAGTGTCTCTTATACCCCTCTTTTTCATAGTGACATTTAAGATTTGTTCATGAGAATTTAAAAAAAGCAATAAATAATTTAGTGAGTGAAATAATTTCACTAAACTTGTTAACTATTAGAGTATTAACAATTGTCATAAATGTAAAATGGAATATCATGTATTGGGAGTGATATACACATTATTTAATTAAGAGCAATTGAAACAATAAAACGATAGTCAACATGAAAAATTTTCATTTCTCTAAAATGACAATCATTTAAAAAAAGATGCAGTAGTACGTAGAGCATATTCACAAAGATTGCAATTCTCTTAATCGTTACTCCCTTAGATTTTGAATATAAGCAACAACAAAAAATCTACTTTAGTGATCCAAAATATAATCAAATCTCAATTAATTATACCCTATTTAATGATATCATTCTCAAAATACCCTTTAATTATTTTTAATTTTATTTTTCAATAACCTCTTGTATAAGTTGTATTCATATTAAATAAGTTTTTATGAAGGACATTTTGTAGAATGCAATTTTTTTTATTACATCAAAAAAAACTAAATGGGATAACTACTATTCTTAATTAGTATGAATATTTTTATTGCTTTTATTCGAAACCAGAGGACGTATTCAGTAATCATGTCCTGGTTTAATCTTCGGGTCATTAATTAAAATTGTTGATTTGCTAAGCTATTAATTTTTGGAACATCAGAAGAAGAAAAGAACTAGCATCATTGTTTCCAAATAGATTTCTTTTCGTTTTTCCCTCAATACCCGGAGCTAGTTATTGATTGTGGCGATTATTTAGAGCCTAAGAAGATGAAGCTTGCAGCCTTTAAAAGGCAGTGACTCAGTGATATGAAGAAGCAATTTGTGCAAAATTAACCACCACTTCAGGATACTACATATATATATAATTGCAAAACCTCAAATCCATAATTGTTGGATTGAAAGAGATCAAGATTCTAGCTACTTTTTAGATTCATGAACCCAATTCAAATCAATAGGATCTTTCATTACATTATTTTCCATCAAGAGAGTTTTATAGACTCTTGGATTCTAAAATTGGAGTTTCATACTTTTATACAAGTCACATGATTCAGCAAGCAATCAATATTCTACAATCAACTACTCCTCTGGCTGCTTGCGTTCTTTTTCGAGTAGGTTTTAGTGTATACCTCTTTATAAAATATCTGTTTATCTTATAATTGCATGACCAATTACTCTCAAATAGAATATTTAGATCTTGCTATTTCTTCTAAGTGTTCTGAAGTATTTACGATTGACAAACAAAAAATTACCTGTCATTTTGATAATACTTAGACATAAATTGCATGATAATAATTATCAGTTAAATAGTATAGTAGATCTTGTAATAGCTTTAGGTAAATCTTTAGAAGTCTATAATAAAACCAGTAGTCGGTGTCTGGAACGTTTAACAGATATCGTAATAGATCAACACAAGAAAACTAGAGAAAGTTTTCTTGGAAATCTTGATTATATAAAAAGTACTTCTTTAGATTCTTATAAAGAAGTAAAAATCTTGAAACAGTTTGTTCCTTCAAAAGAACAAATTGATTCTTTATCCAGATCTGTGGCTAAGGGTGAATCTAAGAAGCTCGAGGAGGAACTTAAAAGGTTATCAGCAGAAATCAGATCAAAGGCTCAGATTCTCGAAGAAAAAATTCAAGATAACAGTCAAGCTCTGGTGAAATCGTTATCTCAATTAGAAGAGATTAAAAGGATTGTGCTCGGTTGATGAGCAAACCCAATTACAACGCTAGCTATAAGCAGGCGTTAGAAGAAAGTGAAAAGTATCTAAAGAATCCAGTAGGATTTACCAATTACGAAGCAACTGCTCAAGCTGATCAGACTATTTTGAGAATCTTA
The DNA here is from genome assembly GCA_037113605.1 of Calophaca sinica. Lineage (NCBI taxonomy): Eukaryota > Viridiplantae > Streptophyta > Magnoliopsida > Fabales > Fabaceae > Calophaca > Calophaca sinica. Next base: position 46,332,684 of record CM073735.1, read on the forward strand.
AACACAGTTGTTTCACTTCTTGAGCAACTCCATAACAAAGTAGATCGCTACGAATATCAAAGAGTTAAGGAACGGGATCAATTAAAAGGAGTTGTTAACGACGCGTTATCAGAACAGTTTGCTGGTATAAATATCTCAGATAAGGGCAAACAATTCACTGATAAAAAACAATCCGAATCTAAGCTAAGATTCTGGTAATGGCAGCTAGGCATTCCTTTTCAGGACCTAGTAGGACTGTCTTAGATACCAAAGACAAAGGAAAAACAGTGGTTGGAAATAATAGATTATTTTCAAAACTGTTTAGAGGAAGTTCATCCAAGTCTTCAGAAAATGAAGTTAGAATGGAAGACGTGGTAGATATGGACAAAAGCCTGGATCTGTACAAAGCTAAACAATTAGAAGCTTTAAATCCCAGGATTTTGTACAAAACCAAGTTCTTTGATTATAAAACCCAGCTTGTGAAATCAGTCAGAGAAAAGAACCTGCTGGTCAAAGATAAACCAAAGAACGAGCCTATTCTCCATAAAGAAACGATTAAGCAACTAAGTGAGGAAGGAATGAGAAATGCTCACTTAGGTATGATAATCATAGGAATAAAAAATCTGGCAAGAAAAGATACTGATGCTAAAGTGTTCATAGTAGTCCTTGATAGAAGCTGGACAGATGCTGCTAGAGCTATCCTAGCATCTATTGAAGTAGATCTAAGCCAGAATTATGGATTATTCTACTGTTGTCCAAATATACTCAAGTCTATTAAGGATTTGGAGAACATAGTAGTAGGTGTTCAAACCAAAGGGTATGAAACCTATAGAGGAAAAGAAAACCTCATCTTAACAATGGGATTCCTTGGAAAACTTACCAACTCAGAAGGAGTCTTACAGAATAATTTCCTTCCAGAAATCTGTGAAATAATTGAGTATAAGCTAAAAGAATCTCTCTTTGAAGATTACCTTTTAGCACAAGAGTTACTTGAAGAAATTGTGACTGGAAAGATCCATAATGTTCTTGGAGTAACAGTTTTTCAAATGCTATACGCATTTCAAAAGGACAGTGATAATACTCCTTCAGTAACTGGCCCTTTGAAAATACGTATAAATCTGAATGTTTATAAAAATATTCAGTATAAAAGAAAAAATTATTCTCTTTGGACTTGGTTAGATCTTGGACTTGTGAATCAGATCTATCTAAGCAATTTGAATAATTTAACTTTAGCCCCTGATAAGTTATATCTTATTCTGGGAAACATAATTTCTGGGAAACCAGCAATAATATCGGTATATTCGTCTATGCCATTCAGCTCTGGGTTGTCAGTATTTCCGGCAAATCATTATATTAGGGTTATGCCAAATAACTCCTATATTCCTAAATTCAATGTTATACCACCCATCAACCATATTCATAAGACAAGAGCATTTTATGAATTCCTCCTTCAAAAGGAACACTCAGCACCTCATGGATGGCTAAGTATGCAGTTACTTGGAGAAACTTCAGTTATGAAGATATTCGGAAATCCTATCAATACCTATGGAAGTGCAATGTCTGTCATCAACACAGGATTTTCAAGGGAATATCAAGACTTCAATAAAGAAATTGTTATTCCAGAACCCTATTCTTCTCCATTATCTGATCCAGAAAGAAGCTCTGAAGATTTAATGGACGAGGAACTGTATAACATGGAAAATCGTCAAGACCCATGATAGATAAAGTGACAGTCTACGGACCCAAAGGTCGCCCGTATGCGATTGTCACTTCTTGTCTAAAGAATCGTTAAAGTATTTTGTCGTTTTATATTTTACTTTTGAGTCACCTGTCGTATTGTTATTATTAAAGCATCATCTTTTTCTGAGTGCGCACTAGCTTTTGACAGCGCATCTCACTTTGTATCTTTTAATCTCAGCCTTTAGATTAAATAGTAACTAGGCTGAAGTTCATGTATAAATAGCAGCTGAACCATTCGAGATAGGTACACTAAAACCTACTCGAAAAAGTTCTTCTATAATCAAGTAATTGTTCAAGTCTTGTTCTTGCTTGGTCTCTGCAGTCTTGTAAAAATTTCGCTATCTTATTGTAAGTGTTCTATTGTAATAAAAGTATTGTGTTTTATTATGTATAATTGTAGCTAAAAACCTTAAGGGTACACACCAAAACCCGAAAGAACCAGAAGTAATCTCTGTATTCTCTGAATTTTAGCTTGCTTTATTTATCAAGAGTTAAGCAGAAGCTTCTTAGTAATCTAGGGAGGTAACAATCTCACAAAGTGAAAGGCAAAAGACGAGAAAGTACCCGCCAAGGCAGGAGGCCGCTAAGGGGAAAAATAGTTGAGCCTTGAGATTGTGAGATTGGCTAGCCTTTACCGAGATTCGAAAAGGATCACTCCCTTGAACTCTTGATAAATCCTTATGCTACTACTTCAGGGCTGCAGCTGCTTGCGTTCTTTTTCGAGTAGGTTTTAGTGTATACCTCTTTATAAAATATCTGTTTATCTTATAATTGCATGACCAATTACTCTCAAATAGAATATTTAGATCTTGCTATTTCTTCTAAGTGTTCTGAAGTATTTACGATTGACAAACAAAAAATTACCTGTCATTTTGATAATACTTTTAGACATAAATTGCATGATAATAATTATCAGTTAAATAGTATAGTAGATCTTGTAATAGCTTTAGGTAAATCTCTAGAAGTCTATAATAAAACCAGTAGTCGGTGTCTGGAACGTTTAACAGATATCGTAATAGATCAACACAAGAAAACTAGAGAAAGTTTTCTTGGAAATCTTGATTATATAAAAAGTACTTCTTTAGATTCTTATAAAGAAGTAAAAATCTTGAAACAGTTTGTTCCTTCAAAAGAACAAATTGATTCTTTATCCAGATCTGTGGCTAAGGGTGAATCTAAGAAGCTCGAGGAGGAACTTAAAAGGTTATCGCCAGGTCGATCAAAGGCTCGATTCTCGAAGAAAAATTCAAGATAACAAATAAGCTCGTGAAATCGTTATCTCAATTAGAAGAGATTAAAAGGATTGTGCTCGGTTGATGAGCAAACCCAATTACAACGCTAGCTATAAGCAAAGCGTTAGAAGAAAGTGAAAAGTATCTAAAGAATCCGATGAGGATTTACCAATTACGGCTAACCGCTCAAGCCGATCGGACTATTTTGAGAATCTTAAACACAGTTGTTTCACTTCTTGAGCAACTCCATAACAAAGTAGATCGCTACGAATACCAAAGAGTTAAGGAACGGGATCAATTAAAAGGAGTAGTTAACGACGCTTTATCAGAACAATTTGCTGGTATAAATATCTCAGATAAGGGCAAACAATTCACTGATAAAAAACAATCCGAATCTAAGCTAAGATTCTGGTAATGGCAGCTAGGCATTCCTTTTCAGGACCTAGTAGGACTGTCTTAGATACCAAAGACAAAGGAAAAACAGTGGTTGGAAATAATAGATTATTTTCAAAACTGTTTAGAGGAAGTTCATCCAAGTCTTCAAAATGAAGTTAGAATGGAAGACGTGGTAGATATGGACAAAAGCACGGATCTGCATAAAGCTAAACAATTAGAAGCTTTAAATCCCGTGATTTTGTACAAAACCAAGTTCTTTGATTATAAAACCCGACTTGTGAAATCGAGGAGAAAAGAACTCGGGTCAAAGATAAACCAAAGAACGAGCCTATTCTCCATAAAGAAACGATTAAGCAACTAAGTGAGGAAGGAATGAGAAATGCTCACTTAGGTATGATAATCATAGGAATAAAAAATCTGGCAAGAAAAGATACTGATGCTAAAGTGTTCATAGTAGTCCTTGATAGAAGCTGGACAGATGCTGCTAGAGCTATCCTAGCATCTATTGAAGTAGATCTAAGCCAGAATTATGGATTATTCTACTGTTGTCCAAATATACTCAAGTCTATTAAGGATTTGGAGAACATAGTAGTAGGTGTTCAAACCAAAGGGTATGAAACCTATAGAGGAAAAGAAAACCTCATCTTAACAATGGGATTCCTTGGAAAACTTACCAACTCAGAAGGAGTCCAATACAGGCTTAACATCGATGGAACTGTTGAAGCTATAGCCTCTAAAGGAATTAAGATGTTAAAGCCGATAAAACTGAATCCAGAACTAAACGCAGGTTTAGAATGGAATGTAGACAAGCATCTAGAAGATGCAGAAAACACTTTAATCCCAGAAGATACGATTATATATCAAAATCTGGACGGATCTACAAGTTTAAGATTTGTTAATTATAACAAATCGTCAGCCCAAAGAGAAGAAGACTCTGAGGATGAGTCTATACATCAAGCACTAATTCTTAGTGAAGAAAGTGAAGATGATGAAGAGAAACTATGGGAAGAATGGTAAGAACTTCTTCATACACTCATAGAAGAAGAAAAAGAAGAAAATTTGGTCTTTGAACAGGATTGTAAAACTCTAGACCAGATTTGCGCCAGAGAATTTGATCTAAGTCATCTAAGAGACCAGATTGATGACTTATATATTGATGCCTATCAACATTTAGGAGTAAACCCAGAAGAATTAGACGAACTCGTCAAAGACAGATATAACCTGGAAAATGTTGATGACATTATAGCCAACAAAAAGCCTTTAGAAAGCCTTTTTGTAGAAAGAAACTTAATGGCCGACTCCTCAAATTCAGGAGTGACGGGTCCTTCAAGCGGGATTAAAAGAAATAGATGGAATCATGATAATCCCATGGATAAAGAAGGAGAATGGAGTGTACCTATCTGGGGAAAACCCTCAGTAGAGTATAATGATAATGTAAAAGCAAAAACATATGGACAAAGAACTCCATATGAAGCCACTGCATCTAAAGATATGCTAGTCATATCTAAAACTAGTCCTCAATTATGGCCAGATGAAATTAACATTTGGGGACAACATGCTGTTAGAAATTGGTTCAATAGAAACAATCAAAATATTGATATGTTCGCATTTATGGAAACAACTCTTGGTACTACAAAATGCATGGGCTATTATCAATCCTTAAAGATTAAAGACCTCAAAAATTAACTAAGTAAAAGGATATGGAGACAATCCATATAACTTTGTTGCTTTAATAAGAGATATCTTGATTGGAGTCGATCCAAAGAAGAGAAACTACTGACTTTACAGGATAAAGCTATCAGAGATCCGGAACAATTATCTATCAAAAAGTTTCGTATATATAGTTCCTTTTTCATTAGAATTCTCAAAGATTGGCGTAGCAATGAGGAAAGACTGAAGCTCCTGAAATAGCCAATAAATATTTCAAAAAATTACCTGGTAACCTAGGTAAAGAAATTGAAGAAGAATGGAACAAAAGTACCACAGAAAGACCAGATCTAGGACTTGGCCCTAGAATTACATACACCTTTTGGTATTTATCCAAAAAATGTACCCAGTTCTTAACTGAGGAACAGATCAAAAAGCAAAGCTATGCTTTTTGTAAAAATGCAGTCTATACTCCACAGAATTATGGAGAAAGAAAGTTTAAAAAGAAACTTAGAAAATCTACAAAATCTAGACCTAACCCAGTGAAGCATGTAAAGAAAACTAAGATTTGTACATGCTATATATGCGGCAAAGATGGGCACTTTGCCAGGGATTGTAAAGAAAAAGGAAAGAATATCAAAAGAGCTAATTTAATAGAACAAATTAGTGACAATATTCTTTCTGCTAGCGATGGAGACTCATCATTCTATAGCATTTCAGATGAAGAAGATGAGCCCCAAGGATATTTCTATGTATTAATTGAAACATGTGAACATGTTTGGATACACGATGTAGGAAATGATAGTTCACCTTGTTTCCTATGTAACTGGTTCCCTGCTCAGAATAAAAGGAGCAGATGTGAAAAATGTCAAAAGGAAATATGCATACACTGTTTAAAGAAACATTTTGACATTTCTAGAGAAAGTATTCCTATTCAGAAAATAGGAAATAAATGTATTTCTCAAGAAATCCTTGAGAAACATGATGCTCAAATTAAATGCATCTTAATGGAAGTTGACAATTTAAAGTTAGGATTGGCAACTTTACGTAGTGAAGTAACCCATTTAATGGAATTAATTAGAAACCAAGGACCTTCACAATCAGAATTTCTAATGGCAGAAAGAAAACCATTAGAAAATATTGAAATCCCAACCCAAAGAAAAGATGCTTTTAGTACCCTACAAGTAGAAACTCTACTAAAATTTGGAGATTGGGAATTAAAATGTCCAGCAATCATAGATTCAGGATGTACTACCTCTATGATCGCAGACAGTGTCATTCCACCTACAATAAGGGAACCTGTAGGATATGAAATTAAGATTAAGGATGCTAGTAATAACTTAATCTTAGTTCATGAGCAGATTTCCAAATCTGTAATACAATTTAAGCAGTTTAATGGAACCTATAGTTATGGCTATCAGTTCCCACAAATATTCATATATCCAAATCAAAAACCAAGATTTGTGATAGGATTAAATTTCATGATAGGACTAAATGGTTCATTCAATATTAGTAGAAATATGATTTCTATTAGTAAACAAGTCCTTAATGTTCCCACCAACAACTATATTCTTAGATCAGAGTTGGCGCGGAAGCGAAGTGGGATAATAGACAGTCGAATGAATGAAGCAATTCTGCAAGACTGTCAACCAGATAATGAAGCTTTTAACAACAGCCTGAATGAAGACCTTCGAGTCATAGCAAAGGGCGAAGAAAAAGTTAGAAGCTATCAAGACTTTAGCCATCCAAGAATCCTTGAATTGGAAGAAAAAGGATTTATAGGAGACGATCCTACCAAAAACAAAGTAGCTTATAAAGCTAAATTTGTTATAAAAAATCCTGATATAACAATCAGGACAAAAAACATTGAATATTCACCAGCAGATAAGGCCGAATTCAAGCAACAAATCAATGAACTTTTAAGCCAGAAGTTCATTAGAAGAAGCACTAGTCCACACAGGTCAGCAGCGTTTATTGTTTCCAATCATTCAGAACAAAAACGTGGGAAAGCAAGAATCGTTTATAACTATAAACGATTAAACGATAATACCCTAGAAGATGGATACTTAATCCCTACAGCTAATCAGTTGTTTAATAGGATTCAAGGGTATACTATTTTTAGTAAATTTGACCTAAAATCTGGATATAACCAGATTAAGTTAGAAGAAGAATTTAAGCCCTGGACTGCATTCACTTGTAGTGAAGGATTATTTGAATGGAATGTATTGTCCTTTGGACTCAGAAATGCTCCATCTATCTTTCAAAGATTTATGGATTCTATATTTGGAGACTTAGACTTTTGTCTAGTCTATATAGATGATATATTGGTATGCTCAAAAAATCCTAAAGAACATATCAAACATATTTGTCAGGTGTTTGACAAAATAGAAGAATATGGAATAGTTACTTCTAAGAAAAAGATGGAACTATTCAAAAAGAATATTCAATTTCTAGGAATGAATATAGGAAATGGTAATATAGAATTACAACCCCATATTGCCAGTAAATGCTTGGAGTTTGAGGATAAGATAGAAGATAAAAAGAAATTACAACAATTTTTGGGTTTAGTTAATTATGCCCAGAAGTTTATTCCAAACTTATCCAAACTAGTAGGTCCACTTTATGGTAAATTATCAAAAAATGGACAGAAATTCTTTAACCAAGAAGATATTGCCTTAATTAGAAAAATCAAGCAAGCAGTTAAAGATGTCAAGCCAATCAGATGGCCTTTAGATTAAGAATATAAGATTTTAGAAACGGATGGATCTAAAGAAGGCTGGGGAGCAGTTTTGAAACTTAAACCCTATAAAGAAGCCTATAAGAAAGAAGAAGAAACTTCTTTATATACAAGTGGAAATTTTAAAAGAATAGGGATGAACTGGTCTTCTCTAGATTTCGAGATTGAAGCTATAAATCAGGCCCTTAAATTCTTTAAAATTTTCCTAGATAAGCCCTTTACTATTAGAACTGATTGCGAAGCAATTGTTAAATTTATTAATAATGAAAACTCTACTAAGTTCAAAAACAAAAGGTGGGTTAATTTTGTTTATAATATTCAAGGTAATGGTTATGACATTACATTTGAACATATTAAAGGAAAAGATAACAAACTTGCTGATATGTTATCTAGAAAAGTAACATCCTTTTTTGCAGGAAATGAGCCATAAAGGCAAAGAAATCATGAAATCCTCTGGATCCTCGGATCAGAAAGGTATTACTATCCTTCCGGCTTCAAAAAAGTTTGGAAGATATGTTCTTCCAGAAGTAGAATTGTTAAAACAATTCAGACCTCCACCAGAAGCCCATATTGATGAAATACAAGCTTGTCTTCTCAACAATTTATGGGTAAGTAATGGAAAACATAAGGTTAACCCTCTGAATGCTTTAAGTATTTATTTTACTAATATCAGAGAAAAACCTTTATCTAAAAACTTTATTTGTTACGCAGTAACAAAAGGTAGACTTGTTGGTCTTTTTACACAGTTCTCTGATGTCAAAAAAGCTATAGAACATATACCTTTTCCTGAATTTAAAGGTTTTTACAGAGTCCCAGATGCCCTAAATTATCTGAGACAAAAATTGGGTTTTCAAAATTTTTATATAGATCCAAAAATTAATACCCTTCCTTCTCCAAAAGTTTTTGAAGATAAAACTGATGAAACATCTGAGCTTGAATTACTTAAAAAATATTTCAAGATCAGAAATGATCAATTTTATGAACTCAAAGAAGACTTTGAGTTGATTAGAAAAGGTTTTCAAAATAGATCTTACAAAGTTATGAAAGAAGATTTCATTCTGAAAACCTCATCCATGATCAATATTTTACAGAATAATTTCCTTCCAGAAATCTGTGAAATAATTGAGTATAAGCTAAAAGAATCTCTCTTTGAAGATTACCTTTTAGCACAAGAGTTACTTGAAGAAATTATGACTGGAAAGATCCATAATGTTCTTGGAGTAACAGTTTTTCAAATGCTATACGCATTTCAAAAGGACAGTGATAATACTCCTTCAGTAACTGGCCCTTTGAAAATACGTATAAATCTGAATGTTTATAAAAATATTCAGTATAAAAGAAAAAATTATTCTCTTTGGACTTGGTTAGATCTTGGACTTGTGAATCAGATCTATCTAAGCAATTTGAATAATTTAACTTTAGCCCCTGATAAGTTATATCTTATTCTGGGAAACATAATTTCTGGGAAACCAGCAATAATATCGGTATATTCGCTTCATGCCATTCAGCTCTGGTTTGTCAGTATTTCCGGCAAATCATTATATTAGGGTTATGCCAAATAACTCCTATATTCCTAAATTCAATGTCATACCACCCATCAACCATATTCATAAGACAAGAGCATTTTATGAATTCCTCCTTCAAAAGGAACACTCAGCTCCTCATGGATGGCTAAGTATGCAGTTACTTGGAGAAACTTCAGTTATGAAGATATTCGGAAATCCTATCAATACCTATGGAAGTGCAATGTCTGTCATCAACACAGGATTTTCAAGGGAATATCAAGACTTCAATAAAGAAATTGTTATTCCAGAACCCTATTCTTCTCCAGTATCTGATCCAGAAGGAAGCTCTGAAGATTTAATGGACGAGGAACTGTATAACATGGAAAATCGTCAAGACCCATGATAGATAAAGTGACAGTCTACGGACCCAAAGGCTGCCGCCCATGTGCAGTTGTCACTTCTTGTCTAAAGAATCGTTAAAGTATTTTGTCGTTTTATATTTTACTTTTGAGTCACTTGTCGTATTGTTATTAATATAGACCAAATACATTAGTTATTCAATGAACCAAATTTAGCTCCACTTGCTTATAATTTATTCCGGAGGGAGTATGAATTATTTCCGTCCTCGTGATAAACACCTAGGTGTTTATTTAGTTAATTGGAGTTTCCTTTTTTTGTGCATGTAATTAATTCGGTTTGATCTTTTTAGGGCTGGCCCAATGGGGAGACCACTAAAGCCCTTGTTTTAGGCTTTTAAAAAAGGATTAGAAAAAAACTTACCAAAAGTGTCATAGTTCCTTATAATACCAAAAGGCACTTAAATTCTGCACCCCATAACTTAGCAACCATACCCCCACATTTTTTGAAAACCCCAAAATACTCCTTACTTAGCTTTTTTTTTGTTTATGTTGTCCTTACCGTAAATTACACAATTTACGGTATTAAATTTTTTTCAGTACCGTAAATTGTGTAATTTACAGTATGTATTTTTTTAAAAAAAAACTCATATCGTAAATTGTATTCATTTTTTTTCAATACCGTAAATTGGTACCGTAAATTGTATTCATTTTTTTCAATACCGTAAATTACCCAATTTACGGTATTGGATTTTTTTAATACTGTAAATTGGATTATTTACGGTATATTTTTTTTCAAAAATACATACCATAAATATCTCAATTTATGGTATTGAGCAAAAGGTGAGGGATGTCATTTACTTAAAAACTCTCTTTAGGCCTTACCTCTAGTCTATGCGGGACTTGAGTTTTTCCCAATGCTAGACGTTGAGAAAGAGAAAAAGAAAAAAGGCAGAAATATCTAGTGTAGACGGTATATGATATGCTATGGTAGAGTACTCAATCTAATGGTTATTTAAACATGGTGTAGGTGCACCACCTACTAAGGTAGTGCATATTAGAAGTAGCCTAAGTTAATGGGCATTTGCAATTTGCATACCATAAATAACTCAATTTACCGTATTAAAATTTATTTTCAATACCGTAAGTGGCCCAATTTACGGTATTCATTTTTTTTTCAATATCATATATTGGGCAATTTAGGGTATTCAATTTTTTTTCAAATATTGTAAATTGGGCAATAGCATACCGTAAATTGTCCAAATTACGGTATTAAATTTTTTTTTTCAATACAATAAATTATACTATTACAAATCTATCTAGCTCAGATGGTAAACTACAATTGTTTTCTGCGATTATGGCAGTGGAAATTGCTCATAAAAAAAGTTTGCATGCTCTTTAGCTGGAGCGTGACTCTATGCTTGTAGTAGTTGCTTTCAAGGATCCTGATTTGGTCCCTTGGAAGTTGCGTATTTGTTGGCTCAATTATATTTATCTCAAATTCAAGATGCGTTTTTTTTATTTCTCATGTTTTTAGGGAAGGTAATACGTGTGCAGATAGATTAGCTGCTTTTGGTATTTCTAGTATATGCTATAGCTGGTGGAACTCTGTCCCTGCTTTCATTATGTAGGATTTTTGTAAGAACCGTTATTGGTACCCGAATTATCGCTTTTGCTGATTTCATGAGTTTTGGTTTGGTCCCCCATGCTTCTTGTATTCTTTTTTCGTTACTAATAAATTAAGAGAGGGGTACTCTTTTTCCTTTTAGATGTTTTTTTACTAAAGAGTGTTTTGCATCAGAAGATTTTAACGAGACTCCTTCTCCTTTTTTTGCCTTAAAAAAATTATGCTATTTTTGAAAGAATAAATGAGAGATTATTGAATTTTTTTAGGGATAATTTAGTCAAATCATCACATTGTGGGGGTGTGGATGACGAGGTGGTTGGTGTAGAATGTAACTGCCTACCAAAAACATCTCCCAGAGGGATAGAACCCACGATATGCAGTTTGGAAAACAAAAATCCAACCACTGTGCCATATTAATTATTACATAAATATGCGTAAATATATATTATAAAACTCGTATTAAAAAAGTCTCAATTTGTTTTTGCCAAAGAATAAAATCTCAATTTGAAATTCGCTTCAAGCCTACGTACACATATGTCGGGCCGGCTCTAATCCTTTACTAGGTGTTTATGTACAAAACAGTTGTAGAGGGTATCGTTTCTCTAGATTGATTCTATAGATTTCCTTTCATTATAAAAATAAATAAATAAATAAACAAATAAACTCTGCACCTAAAAAAAATCCTAATCAGCTGATGTTCCATCGTTCCTTTCTTATTTTTGTTTTTAATTGTAATAATTATAATTTGTATCTGGATTGGAAAATTATTAAATGGCATTGATTATAAAAGAAAAAGTAAATGCGCATTTTCAATAAATCGTTATTTTATTTGAATAGTTACATTATTATTATTATTATTATTATTATTATTATTCATTAACTTCCTGTTAACTTTCTATTATTTTATATTCAACTATTAAGAAATATTGCATCGTTAATGTTCTTCAATGGTGTGTATATTAAAAGGATAGCTACAAAGAAATAGATCGAATCGGAATTTCATTGTACTATTTTATTTTGATAGATAATATATTATTTAAAATTTAAATAAGTATCTACTACCAGATTATATACTTTTTCTATAACACCAGATTATATAATAAGAACTTTTTTTTTTTGACAAAAATACTAAGAACTGTTTAAATTATCTAAATATTTATACACACAAATATAATTTAAAAATTCAGTTAATTAATTTTATATTTTGCAGAAATTTATTATAACTTCAGTGTATTCGACTATTCAAAAAATATATATTTTTTGATAAATATTATAATTGCTCGTTAAGTAATTTGATATATATATATATCGTATAAAAAATATGATTCTATGATCTAAATCTATTCACCAAGGGAGATTTAGACATTAAAGGTTTGAATGTATATATAATGTTTCTTCTTCTAAATCCTAGGTGTATGATTATAATTTTAAGTATATATCAAGTATAGCACAGACCTACAAATATATTGGGAAAAAAATTATAAAATATTTTTTATCTAAGAAAATTGTAATTTTCTTTTAATATAGTATATGAAACATATGACACGGGGATTGATATTTTACAAGAAAACACTATTTTTCGTGAAAAAATGAATATCTATATGTAAATTACTACACTTTATGATCCGTGATTGAAATAAATTAAATATTATATAAATTTTTGTATAAAGATTATTTTACAAATGTTTTTTTAAAAATTATACATACCATTTCAATTATTTTATAGGAAAGTTTAGAAGACATACATACCCGTGCATGGCACGGGTTGCTATACTAGTATATGATAAGTTCTTTTGTTTTCAAACAACATTAATGATGATAGATCCGCCTATAATATTAAAAATGTGATTGAAAAATGTTTTTTAAATATTTTTTGTAATAACTTTATATTAAAAAATATTTATTTTTGAAAAAATATAAAAAACATTAATGATGACACAAATTTTTGAACGTATTAAATGAGTATGAAAATAAAAAATATTGAATACAAAAATATTTTATGCCTTAAAAACTGAAATAGCATTTAATATATTATTATTTATGTATTAATATTTATACCTTAAAACTGCAATGGAGTTAATTTATTTTATTATTTATGAATTTATGTATTAATTTAAAATTTTTCAAGATAATTATATCAAAAAAAAATCTTAAGATAATTTATTAGAAAGATATGAAATTAAGTAATAATAAATGAAAATGCTAACAAGTGCCCTTGGGGCATTGGTTAAGAAATTAAAAGAGGTAAGTTTGTATAAAAAATGATGTATTTATTATATTGAAAAATATTTAACTTGTATTTTTAATATAAAAATTTACTTTTATGAATTCATTAACCAATGCCTTTAGGATACTCGTTAGCAAGATCAATAATAAAAAAAAGAAAGATATGTTCTACCAAAAAAAAGAAAGATATTGATCCGAAAAAAAAAAGATATTCCCTCTGTAATAAAATATAAGTAAAAAAGTACATGTATTTGGTCCAAATTTAAACTTAATATACGTACTTTTTTTATTATATTTTGTCACGAAGTAGTATGAAATAATTTGCATTTAATAGGCCGTGCAGTTGTCAACAAAAAAAAAAAAGGCCGTGTAGATTTTAAGGTTGTCCATTTGATTGTACTATGATGTAATCGGGTCCTGCATTTCTGCACTTTAGCCGCGTACTACGTTCTCGACGTCTTCTCTCTCTCTCATATGAATACGCACGGAATTTAAGGCCTTTTGAACCCCCCTCCCTCACATTATTATTCTTCACTGCACTCACTCACTCACTCCATAGTCAACTAACGTTACTAGCATCATTGTTTTCACCGATGTTTTCCGCTCTCTTGCTTTCTCTTTCCCTTAATCCAACTTCGGTTGCTGCATCCTGAGCTGTGTACGTAGAGCTTTTCCTATAATTAAGCTACTTTTCAGGTAAACATTGATCCTGGTTCAGTTTGTGCAGCAAATTTATCGGGTGTATCCCCACAAATATCTGATTTGGTATGTTACGCTGCATTTCAACTTTGAATTCATGTTAACATGTTATGCTGATCATGTGATGCGATTTATCGACCAGTCCACCTGTGGTCTTAAAGTTCCAAACTTTTCACAACGTACGACCGTGGGAAAGGACTTTGAATTATGAAAACTGGTTCACAAAAAAACAATCTTTTTTCCTTAAACAATATTGGGTCTCGAAAAAAATTATTTTTCGGCTCTCTCTCTCTGCAGGTCCGTTAGCTGTTAAAATCAAATTCAATGGTGCAGATAAAAAGGCATTTGCGTGAATGGAAGCATCCATTCGATGCTTATCGTAAGCCTTCCCTCTTTTTTTTTTCCTTAATCCCTTTTTTTTTTTGGGTACATTTCCTTAATCCATTTCTATACATGCATGAGAAAGAAAAGAAAAACAACCCATGAAAAAAATAAATATCAATGGATTGCATCATTGATTTTATGATATTGAAAAGATTGCCAGTGCCATGATCAAGGTAATTAAAAAGACATCTTTAATTTACAGGACAAATTAGATTGATTAATTCATTTCTCTTGTGGGTACTATACTAGCTAGCCACAATTTGCCATAGTTAGTTCCTCGTTTACATTCATTAGTATTTATTATACCATATAACTAAATTCCTCAAATTCTTCTTTCTGAACAGCATTCGAGGCATTATTATCTGGCTCATGGAAAGCTGCGGAGCTTATAAAAATTGAGTCAGGAACCATGACATTGCATTTCATTGATAACCACCATATGCAAGGCCCCTTCTCTGATATTCGGATAAGATCAAGGAAAGCTACTTTATCTGATTGCTCCAGCTTTTTACGACCAGGCATTGACATATGTGCGCTATCACCCTCTCAATGCAGTGATGATTCAGATCAGTTTAGAGCTAATCCTGTAAGTTGAAGCTTTTAAGTTATAGTTCTTTGTATTTCATCAGTTTTTCAGTTGTGATGAACTAATTATAAAATTTCCAACAATTTTTTCAAGACATCTTTTGTTTAAGTAAACCTTAAGATATAAGAGCATATGATCAATGCAATGCAATCTCACTTATCTAAAGTATGTTGAGTGGCCTTTTCACGGAGGAGAGCGTTCTTTGCTTGGGAAGAGGGGATGGTGGGTGAACTACTCTCCATCCTTTCTTCGGTTTCTATAGGGTCTGTTGAGGATTCTTGGATTTGGGAGGCTCATGGTGCATTCGGTAAAATCGGCATATGAGATCTTGGATAGGCTCTCGTGAATGTAGTTGCATTCACTTGACAGCTTCTGCTGAAAAGGATCTCAACTCAGGTCAATTTATTTTGTAGAAGGGTGATAGCTAACATCAGTGCGACCAATTGTGCTCTGTGTGGGAAGTATCAAGAATCAAAATTCTATTTATTTGTTCGGTGTGATTTTTCCTTTCGATTGGCCAGGGATGGTTTTAGGTTATGTTTGGTAGCCAAGAAAGTGGAGGAAAAGAAAGTGGGAGAAAATAAAATTTATTGATTAAAGTGTAAAATTGTTGATGTGTCCCACTATGATTGGTCTGTCACACTTACCCATGCACACTTAGTGTTTCCTCCAGATCATTTTACCTTTATCTCGGTACTATGCTATGAGACGTCTGGAATGGGTGCATCTTCTCAAACATGGTGTTAGACCTCTCTTAGGTGCTAAATCACTTTAAGGTTCTGTCTTGGAAGTGTTTTTAGCTAAGGCGAAGGATGACCAATATCTCTTCCATGAATGATGTGCATATCCGATGTATCTATAGGCGGTAGTTTCTTGTAGGCTTGTTTATGTTGGCATGTTTATGTGGGCATTTACTGTTTATTCATGAATGGGATTTTTTTTTTTTTCCTATGTGATTTGACTAGCTTCGTCTCTTTGGGCGGTTGGTAACTCGTTTTTATAGTTATCTTATGTATTGAGTTGGAGTGCTTCTTTTACTGTTTTCTAAGACTCGTTTTGATATTTAAAAAAAAAAAAAAGGATCCAAATTAAAGTATGAGCTAATAGGTGTTAACCGTTAATTCTCCCTTTTAATTTGAGAGTACATAATATGTGATGCAGTCTCTCTTTTTTTTTCTTTTTTTTTTTCTTCTTCTTCTTCTTCTTTTTTGTAATTTGTAGGTGTGGATGGATGCAAAAATAAATTCCATAGAGAGAAAACCCCACAAATCTCACTGCACTTGTCAGTATTACGTAAACTTCTATGTTGATCAAGGTTCACTTGGCACAGAGATTAAAACTCTTAGTATGGAGGTTAAGGCTGTTGGAATAGATCAAATTTCCATCCTCCAAAAGCTCGAACGTAATTGTTGTGAAAATCAGCCTTATCGGTGGATTTCATCTGAAGATTGCTCCACAATATCACAATCTAGACTCCTCGTGGGAAAATTTTTATCTGATATTTCATGGTTAGTTGTTACATCTGCATTAAAGAAGGTTCCATTCTGTATAAGATCTGTGCAAAACAAGATTGTGTATCAAATTTTGGACTCTGATTCACATATAATTAATGCTGTAAACTTCAAAGTAAAAGACGGCAGTCTAGTATCCATTGTTTCTCATGTTGAGGTATCTCATACCAACGGAAATGTCCATGATTCTCGCGAAGATGAAGTTGTTGGTTTACGACGTTCCAAACGTAGGAACATACAACCTGAACGTTACTTAGGTTGTGTTGTTTCTAAGTTAGAGGTTGGTAATGTTCGAACCTATCCATACAAGAGAGCTGGAAAAGACAAAAGTAGTGATGATGAGTCATTGCTAGAATTCTGCTCTGAAGAGGATAATGAGGTAAATTCATGCAAGGAGATTAAAGTGTGCAGCAGGAGGAAGAAAACCAGGGAAAATGCGAATCAAAATGAAGGAAGTCATTCTTTCAAGGACAGGGTTACTAGAAGTAGTAATAGGGCACATAATAAAAGTGGTAGTGGTGGTGTTTCTTCCAAATATCATCATCATTTGACTAATAATATCACTAAACCAATGAAGAATGGTGGTGCTGACATGTTAAATTTTGAGCCGTCCGATCAGCCTGGTGATGAAGAAATTGAAGATGGTTTAACTTTGGGGAGTTATTATAGTAACATCAGACGTAAGGTTAAGATTAACAAGAAGAAGAAGAAGAAGAAGGATTCGTATGTTATGGATGATATGGATGTTGAAACCAGATGGGGAGGGATAAATTTCAATAGAGGATCTCAACAGAAAAGACATCATAATTGGAGTTATTCAAGAAACAGAAGTCATAATAATGGTGATAAAGAACGAGATCATAAAGGCAGAACCTTAAATGCAGATGCTTATAAGGAAATGATAGATTCATACATGAAGAATATTGATAGCATGCCAACTGAAGAAGAGCCGAATGTTACTGACCAGTGGAAGGAAACAAGCAACTCGGAGAAAAAATTGGAAGAAGAAATACAAATACCCCAATTAGAAGATGAGGAAGAAGTCTCTGATAATTTGGCTATGTTGTGGGAAGAAATGGATACGGTATTGACATCAAGTTATCTTCTTGAAGCAACAGAGGTGTAACAATTGCTTCCCTTCTTTTCTCTTCTATTTGTATTTATAGTATTTAGTTTTTTTTTTTAATGTTCTTTTATAAGGCTAATGCTGATTCAGTTCAACTATTATTTACCAATTCAGGGTTCAAATGCTGCTGAGGTTTTAGCTGATACAGAGAAACAATCCAAGGAAACTTGTGAACATGATTACAGATTGGATGAAGAAATAGGAATTTACTGCACTAGATGTGGCTTTGTGAAAACCGAGATAAGAGACGTTTGTGCACCCTTTGTAAGTCAAGCAAAAAACTTTACAAGAATCTCCCATGAGTTGTTTCACTAATGCACTGTCTAAATTTAAAAGCCATATACAACTGTAAATTTAATTCCTGATGTTAATTAACTATATTCTCCTCATCTATTCCATCTATCTATTTTCTACTATCTATTTTAAAAAACTAACTTCACCTAGTTTGATTATCCACATTGCGTAACGTGGCAGCATTTCCATATTCTATTATCTTCTATTTAAGAAAACTAACTACATTTAGTTTGATTATCCATATTACGCCACGTGACAACATCTCTATATTCGATTATCTTCTATTTAAGAAAACTAACTACACTTAGTTTGGTTATCCACATTATGCCACGTGACAGCATCTCCATCGTTTATATAAAAAAATTATTTACCGCTGATTTTCTCAAACCCGTGCTGAGCACGGGATCCATATGTTACTTTGGTTAGATATTTTGTCTATTGCTTGCCCCAGAAAGAATCTGATAACTTAATTCATATATGTTGGAAGGTGGAAAACCCAAGATGGCTCAAAGAGGAGAAGCAATGCAGTGGAGAGCATAAGTCAGAGCCAAAGGCTAATGAAGATGATAATAATGATGATTTACATGTGTTCTCCTCAACTCAGGCTGATGAAGATTGTGTGTCTAAAGAAACTGACAATGTTTGGTCATTGATTCCTGAACTCACAGAAAAAATGCATGTCCATCAAAAGAAAGCATTTCAATTTCTTTGGCAAAACATTGCGGGGTCTATGGAACCAGAACTCATGGAAGCAGAGTCCAAAAGAAGAGGAGGTTGTGTTATATCTCATTCTCCTGGAGCTGGAAAAACTTTTCTCATTATTTCTTTTCTTGCTAGCTACTTAAAGTTATTCCCAGGGAAGAGACCTCTAGTCCTTGCTCCAAAAACCACACTCTACACTTGGTACAAAGAGTGCATCAAATGGCAGATTCCTGTGCCAGTTTATCTGATTCATGCTCGTCGAAACCATAGAGATTTCAAGCCAAAATCAATGGTTCTTCCTGGAGTTCCAAGGCCAACTAATGATGTGAAACATGTTTTGGATTGCCTTAACAAGATCCAAAAGTGGCATGCACACCCAAGTGTTCTAGTCATGGGATATACTTCATTTTTATCATTGATGAGAGAGGATACAAAGTTTGTACACAGAAAGTATATGGCTAAAGCATTGAGGGAAAGCCCTGGGATTTTGATACTTGATGAAGGGCACAATCCTAGAAGCACTAAATCAAGGTTGAGGAAAGGGTTGATGAAAGTGCAAACAGAATTGCGAATATTGCTATCTGGTACATTGTTTCAGAACAATTTCTGTGAATACTTCAACACACTTTGCTTGGCTAGACCAAAGTTTGTTCATGAAGTGTTGAAAGAGTTAGACCCAAAATACAGGAGGAAAAGGAAAACAGCAATGAAAGCACCCCATTTACTTGAGTCAAGGGCTAGAAAATTCTTCTTGGATAACATTGCTAAGAAAATTGACTCAGATAATGGTGAGGAGAGAATGCTGGGTTTAAATGTTTTGAGAAACATCACAAGTGGTTTTATAGATGTTTATGATAGTGGGAATTCTTCTGACACACTTCCTGGTTTGCAAATCTATACATTGCTAATGAATACTACTGATGTGCAACAAGAGATTTTGCAAAAACTGCACAGTAAAATGGATGAGTGTAGTGGATACCCTCTTGAGATAGAGCTTTTGATAACACTTGGATCAATACATCCATGGTTGGTCAAAACTGCAACATGTGCTGCAAAGTTTTTCACTGAGGAGTATTTGAAGAAACTAGACAGGCACAAGTTTGATTTGAAAATAGGGTCCAAAGTAAGATTTGTTTTGAGCCTCATCTTTCGTGTTGTCAAGAAGGAAAAAGTTCTTATCTTTTGCCACAACCTTGCACCTGTGAGGTTATTAATAGAGTTATTTGAGAAGTTCTTTCAGTGGCAAAAGGGTAGAGAAATTTTGTTACTCAGTGGGGAACTAGAGCTTTTTGAAAGGGGGAAGGTGATAGAGAAGTTTGAGGACCCTTGTGGGGCTTCAAAGATACTACTTGCTTCAATTACAGCTTGTGCTGAAGGTATTAGTTTGACTGCAGCTTCTAGGGTGATTTTCTTGGACTCAGAGTGGAATCCATCGAAAACAAAGCAAGCTATTGCAAGGGCTTTTAGACCTGGGCAGCAAAAGATGGTTTATGTGTATCAGCTTTTGACAACAGGATCATTGGAGGAAGATAAGTACAGAAGGACCACTTGGAAAGAGTGGGTTTCTAGCATGATTTTTAGTGAGGCTTTTGTGGAAGACCCTTCTAAATGGCAAGCTGAGAAGATTGAAGATGATATACTGAGGGATATGGTTGAGGAGGATAAGTCTAAATCAATCCATATGATCATGAAGAATGAAAAGGCTTCAACAAACTAATCAAAGGTAACGAAAAAAAGAAACTTTTTTTCCATTTAAAAACGTGTTTAATTCTACATCCTACATTCTCCCCGTTAGTATGTTGAGTAATGTTTGCACTAGATCACTAGAATATTATTGCCATTGCGTACATTTTTACATTTTATGTCTAATTCAACCCTACAAAATTGACTTATTCTCCCAGTAAGTATGTTGTGTAATGTTTGCACAAGATCACTACTAGAATATGCTTGCCGTATATTCTATGTCTAATTCAACCCTACAAAATCAAATTGTTAGGTGAGGAATGACCAAATTTTATAAGCTATTCTTAGGTCTTATATCTAGTTAATGCAGGAGTTAGGTTTTTCGCAATATACTCCCAAACGCCCAGAGCTATTGGCATGATATATGAATAATATGGTGTGTGTTGCAACAACGAATCTAAGATAGGTTTTGATATCATCTTAAATTTTGTGATGTGTTGTTCTAAATTAATATGCTATTTTAAAATTTAATGAAAAATGTATCTTTTTTTTTTACCTACACTTGTAATTTTTAGCATTGACATTTAGCCTATGAAAAATTTATAAGATGTTCAACCCTTGAAGAGAACTGGCCATAATACACAACTAGATAGTTAATGATCATCTGATAGATCACTGTTTAATTAGCCTCCTTTCTTTGGCAGTGCTCTGTTATCTGAAGATCAAGAATAAATGGAAACTTTCAAGAGTTTATGTTAGTTTAATTGTATGTACTTATGGACATACTTGTTAGGCGGATAATGTTCTTTTTTCCTATATGGGAAACTTTAATAATTGTGACTTTAGTGCAGAAGTGGGCAATTACGTAGAGGCATGAAAGAATATAAAAGCTATGAAGTCAAATGGATTATAAATCTATGACCATAAGCGATTGCTTGTTGAATCTGATTTTCATAGGAATACGTTTATTGTGAATGATACTTACTGTGCTCCTGGTTTTTTTTTTTTTTTTTTTAGACTAGGGCTGCATGTAAGCATGGTTATTTGTTCAAACTCTTCATTGCACCTGATACTATACTACCTTACAGGATCATTCACATAGTTTGTAATAGCAACAGGAACTGCAGCAGAGGAGCCAATTAAGCACTTCTTAACAGGCCAGCCTACTTATGGACAGCCCAATCTATTTATTGTTTGTGAGAAATTTTCATTACATAAAGACAATTTGATTCTAGTTATTAATCTGGGAAGTAAAACACTTCCTCAGAAGATACTCAAGTCAGAGAGCTTTTCGGTGTAATATATTATCTAGTTCAACATTGATGGTATGAACAGATATGTTTCTGCGTGTAAGATTTAAAGATTGAATGAATAATACAAGATAGATTAAGATATATTAGCAGCAAGGAATGATAAAGTAACATAAAGAAAACTTTGGTGGAAGACATATAATCATCTCAAGTAACCTTTTTAGTCGCTAGTGTTGGATGTATAGGTATTCAAAGATTTTGAAAGTAATGGTTTCTAAATTCCAACCCCTATTACATCTAACAAATTATTTGCATCTGCTACTCAGGGCAAGACTTCAACATCTGTACTAATTAAACTGAATAACACCTTTATTATAGATTTTAACACTTGCTATCATACTTAGGAAGTGTTCTCGAAAAGCTTATTCAGACTTCTCTTACCACATAATTAAAGAAAAAAGAGTGTTAGTAATACACTCTTTAAAAGATTTGAAAATGCCTTTCCCAATGATCAAATTTGCTTAGTGTAGGTTCAACGGGAATCGGGTCAATGACTGGTTCGGTCACTCCTGTGAACCGTCCTGCCAACGAGCCGATCCGGTTCTAGTTTTAGTATTTTAGTGTAATTGTAAGAAAAAAAAACATATGAAAATGTCATAGGAGCAATTCAAGCCCTAACCCTCTACATATCTCAGGCTGCACAGACCACTACACCACGTGTTGGTATATGGGCGAAACTTTTGTAGGCTATCGATTGTATTTTTAGCAAATAAAATTAAAAACAATCTTTTAATTAATATGTAGGCAGCATATATAGTTAATATTATATTAAAATTTTAAAGAAATATTATTTAATTACTATTGGTTCAACTCGACTCAACCCCGATAAAACCATTAAATCTTAAAGTAGTATCTTTACCAGTTCATTGACCAGTCCAGTTTTAAAAATATATTGTTTATTTTCTTTCTCCTGAACTTTGATCTTTGCCTTGTTAGTTTGACTTCAAACTTAGCCATCTACTTCACACTTCAATCAAAATCAAAGGGATTTCCCAATGAATCTACACTAAGCAAATTTGATCATAAAGTTTTCACAACTAAAAGATACACAAATACCATCTCCTAAGATAAGCACCTTCCTATCACATTGTACTTTTTATACTGTGTGATACATTACATCACTTAACTTTGTATTTTGTATTTTAAAATTTTTAACTTTCACCTAAATACTAACATATCTAAGTAAATAAATTACTTTTCAGATCAACGGGTTGGCCCAGACGTCCATGATGGGATAATGAAATTTTAGGCTAGGTAGGCTTGGGCCATAATGATTACCCATACTTTACATTGGGCTAATCAGGCCAAGCCAATTTGACACTTCTATACTAAATCATATAAATATGTCCTTTTATATCATTTTTATATTTTTTGAATCCAAAAAAAATCATTTTTATATTTATGATTTAGTTCAATAACTAATTTTACTAAATATTTAAATTTCAATTGGCTTTATAAGCTAATTTTTTTTA
Source organism: Calophaca sinica (assembly GCA_037113605.1). Lineage (NCBI taxonomy): Eukaryota > Viridiplantae > Streptophyta > Magnoliopsida > Fabales > Fabaceae > Calophaca > Calophaca sinica. The sequence continues at coordinate 46,355,896 of CM073735.1, forward strand.
AACATATCCTAAATATCAAAACAAATAAAATAAGATTTTTTCCGTTTGGACTTCACGTGTCTTTGCCACAAAATATCACACTTAAATAATATAAAATATGCAAATAAAATCATATCAAATAATAGATAAACAACAAAACAACAACAACAACAACAACAACAACAACAACAACAATAATAATAATAATAATAATAATAATAATAAAATCATAACATCTTGATTCCCCTGAGCTAAGTATGAGATTTACCTAAAGATAGAATGAACTTATTAGTTAAGAGATGAGTGTACGTATGAAGGGTTGAAGGAAGAATTGTTTAGATTAAAAAAGTGTTTAGCCAATAAAACCAGGGGGTGCAATTAGTAAGTTGATAGGTACTCCCTCCGAAACCATTTATAAGGAAAAAAGTCATTTCCAGATTCGTTAAAAAATGTATGTATCTAATCCATTTTTGGACCAGATACATACATTTTTTAACGAATCTGGAAATGACTTTTTTCCTTATAAATGGTTCCGGAGGGAGTATTAAGTAAAAGAAAAAGAAATCAAAAGGGAGATAAGAGAAGAGGGAAGGAGTCGTAGGATATGAGAGAAAGAAAGAAAAGAACACATACATTAATTGCTCCACATCGTAGCTTGATAACTTATGTAATCGGATGTGCTAGTTATGTGTGGCTACAAGTGTGAGAATTTCACCCCGGCTACATGTTCGTACATGTATTTATAGGCAAATGAAAATAACTGCCAGACCCTAAAAGCTGTACACATATTAGGGTAGTTTGATAATTGTCTCTTTATTTCTTACAAGATTTGAATAAATAATAACCGAAAGAAATTGTTATCTTGGTGCCGCCTTCTTCTGATTCTTTCTTCAACTGGGATTTCGATCCTCTCCCATAATTCTCTCTCAATTCCTCTACAACAATAAATCTCAACCGTGAGATCAATCTAATGGATGAGAAATAAAAAAAAAGTCGCATTCTCCTTCCCAAAAACTTTTTTTTCACGCAAAAAATTCTTCTCACAGTGTCGTCGTTACGCCTTCATTCTTGCAGTGCCGTCACTTTCATCACTTAACACAATGCTTCGCTGTAAATGCAATCCATGGTAGAATTAAAAGATTGTATTCAGCGGCCTTCAAGTTGTGAAAAAAAAAACCATATCTTCTTTCGGTAATTGTGGCAAAGCTTCATGATAACCACATTCAATGAAGAGGGGGATATTAGGACAGCATCAATAATACCAGGACATATGCTGCACAGAACATAAACAACTTGCGACCGCCGTACTGCGCCGCGAACAACCCCTCGGACCACCCGTAGCCACCGCCCACCGTCACAGATGGAGACCCTCATTGTCATAGATCCGTCTCGAAGCACATCTTTGATTTTCACATCTCCGCCAGCAAGCCACGCCATGCATAGTCTTCGGCACACCTCTGCCACCTATTCCGAAATCAGCTGTGAGCGAGAAACTGTTAAACCTCTAAACTCGTTGCCTCATCTTCTCCGGCAAGATAACGAGATTTCTTGTTTCCTAATTTTTCTTTTTTTGCTTTTTTATTAAACTTTTCCCTTTAAAATGCAACCGTTGGATTCATCTAATGGTTGGGACATGTTTTTTTAGAGGGATTGAGAGAGAGGTTTATGGGAGAAGATCCAAATCCCTTCAACTGCTAACAATTGCTTCTGATTCTCGAATTCAAAAGCCCGCGTCTAGGCCTTGCATTTTGAAATCTCTCTTTGACATTTCCTCAAATCTTCTCAAAACACCATCAGTAATGTTTTAAACTTTTTCAACTACGACCACTTCGAAATTATAATCAGTTCTCAATACCATGCTTGAATTCTGACCCAACTTACGCTCGAATCTCATCGCTTCAATTTCAATCAACAAACTGGAAATGAGGCCACCAATTCGAATGGTGAATCGTTCATTGAACATATGGATATTCAACTATATTGAGTGTTGATTAAAATTTTCAAATTTCAGTTGTCAATATTTATGATTTATTACTTTTCATTTCTCACAAAAAAAAACGATGGTATTCACAATAAAACATATTTTGGTACTTTTCAATCCAATGTTTTTTAATGAAATGTTGTGATAAGAGATGAATTAAAGAAAGGCTTCTTTAGAGCAGAAGCAGCTCCAGTTGAGAAGAGAGAATTGGCTCAAATTTTCACTATTCCATTCATTGCTCAGAACGAGACTTTATACAAGGTAAATTCAAATAACGGAATGAGAATTTCTTCCTAAATTTACGGATCTTCTGGACAGGTGTCCATACAGATATTTAGGGAATCAAATCTAAATGCATGTGATATCATAACTGAATGGAAGTACAAGATGCATGGGATAATTCTTCTGGTGATTCGTTGTGAATGACTCAGCAGCATTCTAAATATAATCCTTGCTCCAAAAAGGCTTTTTACGGACTCTGCCTTGCACAGGTTTGGGCTGGACTGTACTTGCTGGCCCATTTTGAGTGTCTTGCTCAGTTGACCCAATTGGACTCGCATCATTACTCCCCGTGTCGGCCGGAACCTTGTCCTCAAGGTTCACATGTGGATAAGTTGAGGTGAACTCCTCAGCATCTTCCCATGTTGCCTCGTGTGCCGCAAGTCCCTCCCAGTGAACCAGAAGTTGGCGACGATCTCCCTGGGGGTGGCGCAAGGTCCGCCTGCCCAAAACTTGCAGAGGAATCAAAGCAAGGCGAGTGCTCGTTACTGTTGGCAACAGAGGTGGAATCGCCGCTGGAGGTTGACCATGGTACGGCCGCAGCTTAGAGACGTGAAAGACAGGGTGGATCTTAGCATCCGTTGGCAACTCCAACTCATACGCCACCGGTCCAATACGGCGCAGGATCTTGAACGGACCAAAGAAGCGTTTGGCTAATTTGGGAGAGGAGCGACCTCGAACTGAGAGTTGACGGTATGGCTTCAGTTTGAGCAAAACCCAGTCACCAATCTGGAAATTACGCTCTTGACGATGAGAGTTGGCCTGAGATTTCATACGAGTCTGAGCCAAGGAGAGATTGTCCCTGATACGTGAGAGCATGAGCCGGCGCTGTGCCAGTGTGTCTTCCACTGTCGCGACAGAAGTGGATCCCGGAATAAAATTGGGAGTCCGAGGCGGTGATCTGCCATAAAGGACCTCGAAGGGGGTCATCTTCAGAGCAGATTGGAAGGAGGTGTTATACCAGTATTCCGCAAGATGCAAAAATTGAAGCCATAGCCGAGGAGAATTGCTCACAAAGCAGCGCAGGTAACTCTCCAATATGCGATTCGTTACTTCTGTTTGCCCGTCCGTCTCTGGGTGGTACGAGCTGCTGAAGGCAAGGGTCGTGCCACTCAAGCGATATAGCTCACGCCAAAATTTACTGATAAACACCTTATCTCTGTCGCTAACAATTGTCTTTGGCATACCATGCAGTTTGTAAATCTCTGTCAGGAAGACGGGAGCAATTATGGCCGCAGAGAACTGCGAAGGGAGTGCAATGAAGTGAGCAAACTTGGAGAGCCTATCAATGATCACCCATACAACTGATTTACCCTGCACCGGAGGAAGGTGAGTAATAAAATCCATGGAAATGTCTTCCCACACTTGTGAGGGGATTGGCAATGGCTGTAAGAGGCCATATGGTTTCTGATTGGAATGCTTGGCAGTTTGGCAGGTGTGACAAGCTTGGAAAAACGCCTTGACATCCTTCGCTAAGTTCGGCCAAGCAAAAGAAGCTGCCAAACGAGCTAATGTCCCGCGAACCCCTGAATGGCCCCCTACTGGGGAAGCATGGAATTCAGCTAGCAACTGAGGTCTCAAATCAGTCTCAGAAGGGATGAAAATTCGATCCCAAAAATATAAGATACCCTGTCGGAAGGTAAAAGCCCGAGGAGAGTGTGGGATTTGCTGAAACTTGGTGATGAGGGCCGTGCCAACAGGGTGAAAAGCATAGAACCGCTGCAGCTGCTCAACGAGCACAGGTTGACAAGCCGAGAAGGAGGTGACAACCACAGTCTCCTCAGAAATAGGGGGCCTAGACAGAGCGTCGGCAACCACATTGGTTCTACCCGGAGTATACAGAATCTCATAATCGAATCCCAAGAGCTTAGTTAACCACTTCTGCTGTGTGGGGGTTTGAATGGTCTGAGACAGCATGTTCCTCAAGCTCTGTTGATCTGTATAAATGCGGAAATGACGACCCAGTAGGTATTGGCGCCATTTCTTGACTGCTTCAGTGATGGCGAACATCTCCCGATCATAGGCCGAAGCCAATTGCATACGGGAGCATAATTTCTTGCTAAAAAAAGCCACTGGATGAGCTGATTGCGACAGGGGCGCTACAAGTGGCGTAAGCATCTGTGATCACATCAAAAATGGTGGTAAAGTCGGGTAGTCGCAAAACTAGCAGTGTCGTCATGGCAAGTTTGAGTGTGTCAAACGTAGACTGAGCTTCTGTAGACCATGTGAAAGAATTCTTCTTGAGGAGATCGGTTAAGGGCCCGGCAATGGAAGCATAGTTTCGCACGAACTTGCGGTAATACCCGGTGAGGCCAAGAAATCCACGCAGGGCAGAGATGGAAGGCGGCCTTGGCCACTCTTGGATCGCCTGAATCTTGGAGGAATCAACGGCGACACCGGTCTGGGAGATAACATGGCCCAAGTAATCAATTTGCAGAACCCCAAAGAGACATTTGGAGTATTTGGCAAAAAATTGATGTTGAGACAGCAATTGGAGCACTTGCTGTAAATGACATAGATGGGAATCCCAATTAGCGCTATAAACCAAGATGTCATCGAAGAAAACGAGGACAAACTTGCGAAGAAACTCCCGAAACACCTCATTTATAGTTGCTTGGAACGTGGAAGGAGCATTACTCAATCCGAATGGCATTACAAGGAACTCAAAATGCCCGTCAACAGTCCGAAAAGCTGTCTTGAAAGAGTCTTCAGGCGCCAACAAGATTTGATGATAACCCGAACGCAGGTCAAGCTTGGAGAAGACCGTGGAACCATGAAGTTCGTCCAACAACTCATCAACGGTCGGAATGGGGAAACGATCCTTCACCGTAACAGCATTGAGGGCCCTATAGTCCACACAAAAACGCCAAGAGCCGTCTTTCTTTTTAACTAGAATCACCGGGGAAGAGAAAGGGTTGGTGCTGGGTTTGATAATGCCATCATGAAGCATCTGTTGGATCATCTGAGACATGGTATCTTTGTGACATTGTGGGTAACGATAGGGTCGGACGTTGACCGGCGCCGTATTTGGTAAGAGGTGGATATGATGATCCTGACTGCGGTGCGGTGGTAGAGTCTGTAGTGTGCTAAAGATATGCTGAAACTGTAATAGTAAGGCTGCCAAGGCAGGGTCCAGAGCCTTGGTGTCAAACACAACCTCCCCAGTAGCAGGAGAGTCGGGTTCAGTGTGGAACACAGTAGCAGTGCAAGAAATAGAGTGCATAGAAGCAATAGCATCAGTGAAAATAAACCTGCAAAATTGAGAAAAAGACGCAAGGGCTGGTGTGGCAACATGAGAACCAATTAAAGTGACAGGTTTATGTTGATAAGAAAATTGAATAAGGGGAACTGTATAGTCTGATAAAAATGGTCCAATTGTTTGTAACCACTGGACTCCTAACACCAAATCAGCTCCATGTATAGGCAAGATAAAGAAAGGAATGCTAAATTCATGATTGGAGAGGGTTACCGGAATGTCATGACAACTGCCGGAACATTGAATGGACTATCCATTGCCTACAATGACCGCGAAAGGGTCAATAGCCACTATCGGTAAGCCCAAGAATTCTGCCACCCGGGGTTGCATAATGTTATGAGAACTACCAGAGTCAATCAAAACCGTCACAGTGAGATGTTGAATGCGACCTTGAATGCGAAGGGTTCGCGGAGAAAGGGGGCCGCCAAATGCCGAGCGAGACAATTGAAAGTGTTCCACATCAGAGGATGGCTCAACTAGAGGAGTAGAGTCAGTGGAAATGGGATCAGACTCCTCAATGGGTGACGGAGAATCGACATCCAACTCGGAGGCATCCATTAGGAGAAGGAACTGGCGGGATTTGCAACGATGACCCGGCACAAAACGTTCATCACAATTGAAACAAAGGCCCTTAGCTCGGCGATCTTGCATTTCAGCGGGTGAAAGCCGTTTAATAGGAAAAGTAGAACCTGGTGGTGACTGCAAAATGGGTGGAGAGGGTTTGGTTGTGGAATTGGAAGGCCCAAAGGGTTTAGAAATCCGTGGGAAAATTGGCTTGGCATTCTGAAATTTGGCCTCCAATAATTTTGCTAGCCCAATAGCCTGAGGCATCGAGGTGGGTTGCCTCACAAATAGCTCACTCTGAATATCTGGTTTAAGACCCGAAAGGAAGCAATTCAGTAAAGCTTCGGTAGGGAGGCCCACCACACGGTTAGACAAAGCCTCAAACTCCAACTGATACTCGGCGACCGTTCCCGTTTGTTGTAATTTGAATAAAGAGGCCTGATGATTGGCGAACGTCGGAGGCCCAAAACGCAACTCCAGAGCACGGGTGAAATCCTCCCAGGTGCTGAGTAGTTGGTTGGAGTGCATCCATTTAAACCAAGCCAAAGCCGCTCCCTGCATGAAGAAAGGTACGAGTGACAGGCGCTGGGGGTTGGGGGTCTGGGCTAGATCAAAATACTGCTCAGCCTGAAAAATCCAATCCAAGGGATTGGAGCCATCAAACGGAAGCAGAGAGATCTTGGGTGTTTTGATGGTAGTGTCTGGGTTGGGCACAAAAGGGATGTGATGGCTCGAAATGGGTTTTGTGTGAAGCTGGTCTTTGAGGGTGGAGATCTCGGTAGCTAATGTAGCGTATTGAGCCTCAGATTTCAATTGCATGTCTCTGAATTGAGCCTCATATTTCAATTGCATATCTCTGAGCATGGCCAAAACGTCATCATTAGTGCGAAGGTTGGATTCGGGTTTGGGAGGCATGGAGGGCAGATGAAAGCACCAAATGATAAGAGATGAATTAAAGAAAGGCTTCTTTAGAGCAGAAGCAGCTCCAGTTGAGAAGAGAGAATTGGCTCAAATTTTCACTATTCCATTCATTGCTCAGAACGAGACTTTATACAAGGTAAATTCAAATAACGGAATGAGAATTTCTTCCTAAATTTACGGATCTTCTGGACAGGTGTCCATACAGATATTTAGGGAATCAAATCTAAATGCATGTGATATCATAACTGAATGGAAGTACAAGATGCATGGGATAATTCTTCTGGTGATTCGTTGTGAATGACTCAGCAGCATTCTAAATATAATCCTTGCTCCAAAAAGGCTTTTTACGGACTCTGCCTTGCACAGGTTTGGGCTGGACTGTACTTGCTGGCCCATTTTGAGTGTCTTGCTCAGTTGACCCAATTGGACTCGCATAATGTTGTTATCACAATTCACACGTGAACTAGCTACTTTTACTTTAAAATTTCGATAATTTTATTTTATAATTTAAAGGACCTTATGACTCCAATATTGTCGCAATTAAAAACTATAAGAAATAATATAATAATATAATATAATGTACATATGTAAAACTCGAGCAATATGGCTAACAATTTGCTGTTGTTTAGTTATGTGCTCATCGTCACAATGCGGACTATATGGAGATACTGAGGCATTCATATGCATGTCTTTTAGTTTAAGAACATAAACAAAAAGAAAATGAAATTTTAAAAGAAGACGGAAAAGAGTACAAAGACATTACTGAAGCATGGTTTTGAAATTTGAGTTGGTGCATAAAGGAAGGTAAAGAGAAACCAACACTACCTATACAAATTAGAGAAATGGTGGCAAAAACACAAACTTATATATATATAATACTAGTAATAGTTTAATTAAAGAGTGTGGTGGGATCCAAAGGAAGGAAGTTGGCAAATTAAATAAGGAATTTATACGCAAGTAAACAATAAAACAATGGTTATGGACGGAGAGGCAATTAAGCAAAAGTTGCCGTTTGAAATAAAGAAAAGGGATAGTTGAGAAAACTAAGTCCAAATACACTTGCAAGTTGATCATCCACTTGCAAGCCCTGCATGCGTAAGCTCCTTTGTGGCTTTGCAAGAAATCAATAACAACAACCACCTTGTATAACCGAACCTCCCAATTCTCTCTCTTCTCCTTTCCCTTCACCCTTATCATATCCCTTGAAGGAAGCTGAAAAAGAACAAGAGGGAGGAGAAAAAGAAAACCCTCAACAGCAAAACTAAACGCAACTTGTACTACAAAAATATTACTAACACAAACCTTAATTTGCCCCCTTCCTTGCCGTCTCTCTCACTTCATATATAGCCTTTTGCATATTCATTATTCATCATCAACAAATCAAACACGCTAGCTCACAAATATCGCTGAGAGTAGAGAGAAGAAGAGATATTTTCATTTTCATTTTTAATTAACTTTTTGTTTTTATTTTAAAAATGCCCTTTTCTCTTCAGCTAGAGAGGTTCAATCCTACCACCGATGCCACCACCTCCGCAGCCATCGCCAACTGTATAAACTGTCCAAGGCAGCCTCAAACGCAGCAACCCACGGCGGCGGCGCGTCGTCTCGTTGTTCCCCTCCCGGTGTCTCTTTCTTCTAGCGGAGGAAGCGTCGTCGACAACAGCGTGACTCTTCACCACGCTCACATGGTGGGGCCCAACCAGTCCTGCTCCGTCGTCACCCAACCAATCGACGCCCCCGTCTCCGCCGTGTGGCCGGTTGTTCGGCGCTTCGACAACCCGCAGGGCTACAAGAACTTTGTGAAGAGCTGCCACGTCATCGCCGGCGACGGCATTAACGTTGGCGCCGTCCGCGAGGTCCGCGTTGTGTCGGGGCTCCCAGCTGAGTCGAGCACCGAGCGGTTAGAAATCCTGGATGACGAGCGCCACGTCATCAGCTTCAGCGTTGTCGGCGGAGACCACCGTTTGATGAACTACCGGTCGGTGACGACCCTTCACCCTGTTGAAGGGAACAGGACACTTGTCATCGAGTCATACGTTGTTGACGTACCGCAAGGTAACACGAAGGAGGAAACCTGTGTTTTTGTCGACACAATCGTACGTTGTAATTTGCAGTCGCTGGCTCAGATCGCTGAGAACACGACCAGAAATTCTGAGCAACGCTCACAATAATCCCACCCAACCTCCTCACCTTCATTTATTTCATTCACTCTATTTCATTTCCTTTTTGTTTTTTGTTTTTCGGTTTTTTCTTTTTTTTTTAATGTGGGTTCTGTCTTCCGGTTTTTTGTTTCGAATATGGGTTCGGATCTTGTATCATGGACATTCCAACCTGTATTGGGAATTCATGGATGGATGAGTAGATCAATAGGGTTTTTGGGACGGCAATATGTATATGCATATACGATACATGTTCATGTATATGTGATTAAATGATGTGGCGCACGCTATTTTTCGATCTTCTTCTTCTTTTGTTCTCTATGATCGTGGATTTTGCTGGTGTTGATCTATTTGCACCGAACTAAATGGATGCATTAGTGAGCTTGTAATCGTTGTATTGTGATATTACACTTTTCAGTTATAACACTTTATGAATACTTAATTAGTTCTATACACATTTTAGCTACTTTGATTTTGTGTTTATTAGTATTTTTCTTTTCCCTCTTTAGATATGTAGAAAATTGATGAGATGACATGGTTAGGTAAATAATTTAATCATATTTGAATTTTGAAGGCTGGGATTGAGAGCGGTGCAAACACTAGAACATCGATCACGGACAGCAATATGCATGCCATTTAGATTTTCGTTTAGGCCTGCATTTATATATTGGTGTTCGTACAAATTTATATGCTCTTGTATATTGATGATCACAGGGAAAATAATATCGGGGTACTTGATCTTTCCCCCCCCCCCCCTTGATTAAGGGTACTTGACCTTGCATCCTCATATTCAAATCCTATTAATTAGGGCCATGCATAGTTTTTTTTTTTAAGCGAATAAATCAACAACAATGCTATTTGTTACCAAGATTTTAGTAAGAATGTCATACTAAATAGAAACCGATCAATTGGGATTGATAACCATACAGGAGAGAGAAAGTGAAAAAATAGTTGTAAAGCATCACAACACTTCCACGTTGGATTTCGTGCCCATATTCCTTCGTTATATTTATCATTTTTCATAAATTTATTATTCGGAATAAGAGGTATTTCAACCCGTTACATAAAAAAGATCTCAAAATCAAGCTACAACACCTTTGAAGCAATGTAGAGGACAATGTTGCTACTCCTCCTCATATCTATTGCGGCTTTAATTTTCATAAGTATTAATTATTTTCTAGAATAAATTATAATAATAAAATAAAAAGTTATGTTCCAGAGAAGTGTTACTATTAAATTTTGCCTCTTTCATGTACATTTTTACTAGAACGTGACCCGTGCGATGCACGGGTTTTTGGTCTTTTTAGAGATGTTGAAGATATTTTATTGACTGGAACTGGTTTTTTTATGTAAAATATTGTATTTTATTTTAGAGGCGTGTCACTAATTGATAATAAATGTTAGTATAAAATTATTTTGTTAAAGCGTAAATATAATAGATGTGTTGTTTGATCATTTCTTGGAAACTTTGTATTCTGATTATGGCTCACCTTGAGCCTTGGCTCTTTTATTAATAAAATCCTTATTTTGCTTTTGCAAAAAAAAAGTCTTTTTTTTTTATCCAACGGAAGTGATTTTTTTTATGTAAAATATTGTATTTTATTTTAGAGGCATATCACTAATTGATAATAAATATTAGTATAAAATTATTTTGTTGAAGTGTAAATATGATAGATGTGTTGTTTGATCATTTCTTAGAAATAATTATATGAGTAAGATGTAAGTTTTTTTTTTTGAAGTTAAATAAGATGTAAGTTGGAAAATATTTTTTATAAAACTACTTTTTTTGTAATATATAAACGAAAGTCTATTGAAATTACATAATTTTGATGATTAGTTGACTTATTTCTTTCGGTTATACCACATAATAATATAATAAAAAGATAAACATATACAAATTATGTTTATTAAGAAATAAATAGTTAGTTTATTGATAAAAGTCAAGTAACTATTGAATTAAGAATTTTTTTCGTAAGATACATTATTGGATAAGAAATTTTTAAGCAAATTAAATAGTTACGAAATGAGAATTAAAAAAGAAACAAAACAAATAATGGTAGTTTAATATTTATTCTAAATCACAAAACATAAATTCAGTACATCAATTATCAAAAATAAATTCAGTACATCAAATTATAAGATACAAAACTATTTAAAATTAGATATTTTAAATTTATAAATTAGAAAAGAATAAATTATTATTATTTTATAAATTAATGGCAACAAAGTTGTTAAAAATAAAGTAATAGTGGAATTACCAAATCATTTTAGAAATTCAATGATAAAGACAATCATCTAATAAATAAAATACTTTATAAATTAAAAAAACTCATTGTCATTGTCGTAACTACATCGCGATGGGAGCGGCGAATGATAATCTTCTTGATTATCTAATTTTTATATTCTTTGTGATGTCGAAATCTGCCTGTAAATTTGACTCAAACTTTTTTTTGTCTCAATTAAAGAGTTATTTATACATAAATGGCTATAAATATTCTATTTATATACTTTTGAAAGTTGCTCGCGAAAACGACACAGAATTTAAAAGTGCATATCCTTTTTTTAAAGTGTCTATCCTAACAACTTGTTTTAATTAAATTAAATTTTAAAAATTGTTCATGATAATCAAACAGAAAAATCTAAAATGGTTATCCTTAATAACTCAATTTTAATTTTAAAATTAAAAAGTGTTTGTAAAGACAAAACAGGAAGTAGATCCAAAGTAGTCATCGCTAACAACCTAACTATATACAATTTTCGGAAAAAAAAAATTTGACTTAGATTAAAAATATTTGACTTTGATTTTAAAAATATCGTAGTTTTTTATTTACATAATCCATTGTTTAAAAGAAAATAATCTTGATTGAAATAAAAAACGATTTTGTTTTCTATGACTTTTATTATAAAATGGAATTAACTGGACTTATTCTTTCTTTAATTCAAAAAAAATTCCTTTTTTTGTTGAAGTAAACTATAAAAATATAAAAAGTGAATCTTCTCATCTAAAAAATAATCACATACCACTTTACCAAAAAAAGATAATCACGTATCAGATGAACATAACCACAAATGTGATATTACATGTAAATTGTAAGACGATCAAACTTTATGCTTTTATGAAGAAAAGACATTGCAAATCATGTTACAGTACCCATATTTGAATATAAACATAAGAAAAATGAATTTCCTAGTTAATAACCGTCACAATAGGGACACACCACTTAATCGCACATTCATTCACTCATGGACAAAACTTTGTCTCTTTACCACCTGTGAACTAAAAAACAGTAAAATGATGTGTATTAGATGCCATAAAAAATATACACTATCATAGTATTACAATCAACTAATTCGCGTACCCAAAATAAAGAAAAGAAATTAAAGAATAAATAGAATAAAAATTAAGAAAAGGTAAATTATAATTTATGGAACAATACATCACAGACTATACAAATGTAATAAGAAATATTAATTGTAATTTTTCATCTCTTTTGATTTTGAAATTTGGATAGTGTGTCCCAAGATCGGGACAGAACAATACTAAAAAGAAAAATGACCTTAAATTTGGGTGGTATGTCATGCTCATGTCTTGGTATTGTATTTGGGTCAAAATCCATGTTTCTTCACCATTCTTTTTCATATTAGGCTAAAAAATTGAATGATTTGTTGGAAACTCATCGTAAATGGGCTCTATATATGTACTTTTTTCTCTATTTACATAATGTAACCGTGGTTTCAATATGGGTAAATTAATAGGAGATTTCAGTATTCCGATTGGCAAGTGATGGAAGAGATGATCATGGGTACGTTCTGGAAGTTAGCCACTGATGATGTGTGGTTTGAGAGAGATAGTCTAATGGTTTTTTTGTGCTGATTCCCCTTTTAGTTTAGTTCTCCATGTATATGTATTTTTTTGTAGAAATTTGTGTAACTAACATCTTTAGCCAACACTTGGACTTCAGTTTTGTGTTTAAATATTTTTTTGACTTATGAATTTGAAATAAAAATAAAATAAATAAAAAGTAAAAAGTGTTTTAAAAATTGTTATATTGTTATATTAAAATTGTTATATTGTTATATTAAACTAAAATAATGTTTAAAAAAATTAAATTTTTTTTGACATAGCATATAATATAAACATACATTTTGTAACAAAATATAAATTTTTTGATGCAATAAAAAATGTAAATAAACATTAGGTTTATATATAATAATATAAATAAATTAACTTTTTCATTTAAAGTTTTTTTATACAATCATTTATGATATTTTTTTCCCTTTAAGACCATTAATTCATAAATTAATTGAAACACTTATTACATAAATTGGTTAAAATAATTTAATGCAATAAAAACTAATTAAAGACACTAATTAAAAATTAGTCTGTTTCTTTTATTCTAAAACTATTAATTAAATTGTAAGATTACTAATTAACCCATAAATGGACAAAGAAAATTAATAATGTTGCCCCTAGACAATCTTTTTATATATATATAGATATAGATTTGTTTTCTCCTTTTTCTTGACGAGTTTTTTGTTTTTTCCTCTTTCATGTATGTATTTTTTGTTTTTCTCTTTCATATACTTTGACTGCTTGGCACATCTTATATCTGGACCTTGGCACATTGTGCTTGGTTCTCTGTTCCCGGTTAATATAATTATTTTCCATCTTTTGAAAGAAAAAGAATAAAGGTTCTCGTAATTTAAGGGTATTGACTAAGTAATTAAGAAATAAAAAAATATGGAAAATTTCAGTATTCAAAACATTGGTAATTTCAAATTTTGTACATCTAAATAAAAAAAATTACCTTCTAATTCTTAACCAATATTTTTAATATATACACTCATTAACATTTACCAAAAATAAAATGTCGTGAAGGTAAATGTTGGCACCTAGATTGTTACACCTAGTAATTCTGATTATATAGTGTAAGATAAGTTATAATTTGACCATAGTATTTATTGAGCATATAAACCATTAAAACTTCAAAATAATATTCAAGTAATCATGTCAATACGAATTTTAATTTTTTATCATTATTTTAATATATTTTCAAATTTATTTCATTGTGCATATATACGCTAGATGAATGAATTACTCAAATATATATTTGTGTGAACAATCTTTAAAAAATGGCAACAAAAAGGGAATTAGTGTTGTGGGGTATTTAAGATGTTATACAGTCTTGGTGGAAATTCGTTTGGGGAGGGTCAAAGGGAGGAAAGAAAATCTCGTGGGTCAAGTGGTTGGTTGTATGTAAACCTAAGAAGGTAGGTGGGTTAAGGGTGAGATATTTTGGGGTCTTTAACTTTAGTCTATTGGGTAAGTAGAGATGGAGACTCTTAGTCGGTCCTTCCTCGCTGTGGAGATATATAGGTACCTTGAGACAACCATATTATGATTCTTATGGTGGAAAAGTATTTGTTTGGTGGGTGTGAGTCGGGAGTTGGATCGAGACTGGTTCCTGGATAATGTGGTAAAAAAGAGTTGGTAATGGGTAGGTTCTCAGTCACTAAGTAGGATCTTGCCAAGGCTCCTCTCTATTTCAGATAAGTAGGAAGGACGGGTTGGGAAGTTTGAGAGGTAGAAGAAGGGGTTTGTGTGTTGGGGCTCACCTCATTTAGGATGAATCATTGGCAGAAGAGCTTTTTAACCTTCTTTCTTCTGTTTCCTTGTCACAAGAGGATATTGATAGGTGGTCTTGGCTGAGGCACCCTTGTGGAGAGTACACAGTTAGCTCGACATATGCTTCTTTGTCAGCATACTCTTCTAGGGCGGTGGGTTTTTCTTATAAGAAGGTCTTGGTGCTTGGCAAGTTATGGGAGAGTTTTGCGCCCCCAAAGGTAATCGTCTTCTCCTGACAATTGCTTTTGGATAGGGTCCCTGCTCTGACTAACATGTTTCGCAGAAGGGCCATCTCCGATAGGAGTGCTACCTCATGTGTTTTGTGTAGTGTCCACCTGAAGTCTCCTCTACATAGGTTTGTCAGATATGTTTTTTCCTTACGAGTGTGGTATGATATCTCCTATTGGCTAAAGTGGAACTGGTAATGCCTCTGGATCTACTTCAAGTGTTTTTCTCCTTTGAGCATAGGACTTGTGGGAGGAAGAGCGCAACTTTGAGCAGCTGCTTGATATATACTTCAATGTTTGTCGTCTAAAACCGTTGTGAAGTTTCATTGCGATGATCTGCCTCAAAGAATTTCACTATTTCAAAATTTAACAAAAAGACAAGTTTATAGTTTACTAATTCTTTAAATATTGAACACGTATTGTTTCGTGAAATTCGTGAGAGATAGCAGTTCTCTTGCTTTTTTTTATGTGTGTGTGTGTGTAAAATTAAACCTGTATTTAACTAGATAGAATAAGCAACAACCAATATTAGGGTGGTTGAGGTGGTAAGCGGCCTTGACCCCTAATGAGTAGAATATGGTACAAATCCTAGGAGTGATTAATTTGGGAGAATGATTAACCAAGGGTTAATTTTCCTTGCTCCATCGGCCGAACCAATGATTAGTATTATAACCCTTCCAAAGGGCTGAAGTCTATGGGGAAACCTTGGCGTACCACTAAAGTCCTAATTATTGTGGTTTAAAAAAATAGGCAAAGATATATTTACTTTTTATTCGAATTAATTGTGTCATGATTTTAACATATTAAAATTGGTATTTAAGAATAAGTGTATATATATTTGTTTTCTTTAAAAATATTGTCTGTCTAAAAAAATTATTCTTTACAAAAGCAAGCATTTTCAATATTCTCTTTCTAAGTGTATACATATTATCATATGTTTACACCATTGTTAACACAAAATACAAGCCATACTACAAGGAATGGTAAAATATATTGAGTAATTTAACTATCGCAAAGTTAAAAATTCAACAGATCGAGTCTTGTTATGCTTGTCTTCGATCAAATGTAAACTAGGAATTAGCGAGAAAAAAAAAAAAATCGGAGCATGACGGTGGGAACTGGTTTTTACAAGTTGTTCTTTGTTTTTTTTCCTCCTTCTTTTATAGAAATTTACAAGTTGCATTGAAGCTTCCATTATCTTTTTGGGCCCCAA
This sequence comes from Calophaca sinica, assembly GCA_037113605.1. Taxonomy (NCBI): domain Eukaryota; kingdom Viridiplantae; phylum Streptophyta; class Magnoliopsida; order Fabales; family Fabaceae; genus Calophaca; species Calophaca sinica. The sequence goes on from CM073735.1 coordinate 46,372,101, forward strand.
AATTGTACTTAAATACGTATTAGTTTTTTTTTTACTAAAAAATATATTCATTCATTCAAATTAGTAAATACATCGAATACATCACAAATTCAATATCGCTAAAAACCGAAAATGATGAATCTGTACGAACAAACTCACATCACACAGATTAATAGCACAAAACGGCATATTGCCTACAATTATGACAAAATCAAAGTGACCGGAATACCTATGCCTCCGGATTTACAACATTGACGCCAAAGTCTTCATTAGATTTGTAATGATTCGAAGCTGATCTACCAATCTGAACCAAATAAACACCGTAACAAGATGGAAAAACAAACAAAGCCGCACCAAGACGACAAACAACACAACGCCGCACTAAGACGACTAAATCAAAGGAAAAACATAACAAAAAAAAAACTAGATCTAAGTGGAAAACCATTCATTTAAATAAAAAGAAAACGGTATAGAGGGGTGATTTTAGGCAAAAAAATGGCCAAAAACCACCCCCTCTAGTGGTGGATGAAGGAGGAGAAAAATAAGAGTCGAAGAGAGAAAAAAAGAGCGTTAGGGAGACGTATTAGTTAAGAAAAGGATAACAAAAGCCCTGATTTTGAAAAAGATTTTTTTTCTTGAAAAAAATAAATGAGTTTTCTTATAGATAGCAGCCATGCACATATAATATCGATTGAGCGTAGAAAATTAATAATAGATTAAAAATTGATATTTATGGATTACGACGTCATTTTAAAACTAATTTCTTTGGTGAACGAATCAACCTCTAAACTGCAACTTGTCTTGAAGGAACTCAACTTGTTGGGTAAACAATGTCAAGTTGTTATTGTTTGCAACATAGTAGCTATTAGCTAATATTCTCTCTTTACGCGTTCCTCGTTATGGATAGATAGAAAGACACAAATACACAATAGAGTTGTTGGAAAGGATGGATGGGATTGCAAGTTGGCTTGCAAGTGGGCATCAATATTGACCTTTTGCTTATATTTTACTGTAAGATGGATAGTGTTTCGTGAGTTATTTACTCATGTTACTAGACGAGACTTGGTCAAATTAACCAATACTTTCCCTCTTTATTTATAACCGAGTACGTACTAATCTACTATTCCATTTACTGATCTCAAAGATTCCTCCATTCACCCATCCTTATCTATCTTTTTGACAGTGATATTTATTTGATTGGAGAGTTGGATAATTATTGGTTGTTGGATTAAATCTTTATCACTAGATCAAAAATTATATTTCTTATTCATGCTCTAACTTGTTAGAAGACAAGTTGGTGGTGGTGGTTGTGATGCCAAAAATTAAGGGATTGTTAGTAATGAGTACCTTTATTGTCATAATTTAGGTTCTATTTTGATCTCCATTATCTAAAAATAGATCATTGTTAAAAATATGTAGCTTTGATAGATGACTATATCAATTTATTATCTCATTGTATTTTTATCATATCTCTAAATTTGGTTCATAACTAGTAGCTCATTATCTCTCTAAATAGGGCTATTAGGTTTCTCCTTGTACACACTTCACATTATCAATACAAAGATTATAGCTAGTTCCTGAAGAACTAACTTTTGAATCCTGGTTCCTGAAGAACCGGTCTTTTAGCCTATGTTTGGTTCAGAAGAGAAATTGTGAAGAAAGAAATATGTGAGAGAGAGTATGGGAAGAGAGAAATAGGTGAGAAATAGAGTAGATTTGAGGTATTGATTGGAATAAGAGAAAGAGAAGAGAGAAGTGGTTATTGTAGTCAAAAGTACAAGAGTACCCTTGAATTTTAAAAACCTCCCATAAAAATAATTTTTTATTTGAATTCAATTAATTAATTAATTTAATTTCTTAATTTGATTTTTGTAGTCAAAAAACATATACATCACATAAAATAAATTATTAAATTAAATACATTAATTTATTAATTATTAAATTAATGAAACAACCATTTTTTTTAAAAAAAATAGAACTTCAGGGAAGTCACGTTCTCAAAAAATATTTACAAACTAGATGGACAAAAAAAAAATCAATTTCGTTGGCAAGAAAAAAAGAGACAACATTTTATAAATTTATCAAACTAATTGGAGGTATTATAGGAAAACAATAAAAGCACCTCTTCTCCCCATTGTTTCTCCTCAACTTTGGAGAGAAAGAAATTTTGATGGGGCCTACATGTTTTTTAATCTCTCTTCTCTATTTCTCTTCTTATCAAACAAGGTGACTTTGCTCTCTCTCCCCAACTTCTCTCCTCCTTCACCCTCTCTTTCCTATTTCACCTTAACCAATCACACCATTAGTCTATATTTATATTGTCTTATCCCTCCACTTTATTTTCTATTTATAACACATTATCAGCACAAAACTCTACCATACGAGTGATTGTTTAAAGAGGTTTTATTCAAAGAACTCGTTTTCTTTCTCACACTCTTTGGAATATCATGTTTTTTCTAATATTTTTGTTTTTCATGTTATTTGGGTTTTTTCATGGAAATTTTATTCTCAAATTGTCTGACTATATGATTAATCATATTGTGTATAATAATCTTGATAGAATTCTGGAAGAATTTCATATTCAAGTATCCCTGTAGGATTGTATAAAACTATAAGTTTTCTTGGTCATCATTATATGAAAATTTGTGCAATAGTTCCTGAAGAACTAGACTTTTAGACCATGAATGAAATTTTGTATTGGATAGAAAAGTTCCTGAAAAACTTTATAACACGAGATTTGTTCATAAAGAACTTTATAATTTTTTAGCGCTACGAAAAGTTTCTAAAGAACCTTACAATTTTTTTAGCACTACGTATAGTTTCTAAAGAACCTCATAACTTTTTTAGTGCTGCGTATAATTCCCGAAGAACATCACAATTATTTTAGCACTACATAAGTTCCAGAAGAACTAGATTTGATCTTAATATAGTTCGAAACAAAAGAAAAGTAAAAAAAAAACTTTATTGATTATATCTTTACATAATAGTTCCTGAAGAACTAACATTTGAATCTCGTTGCCTATTTTCATATTAAAGATGAAATCTTTACATGTTAATACCCGAAGAATTGACCTTTGAATCCTAGTTCCTGAAAAACTAGCCGTTAAATTCTAGTTCTTGAAGAACTAGTATAACCATTTGCAGAAACATATGTTCTTTGCAAACGATATTATCATTGATTTGTTTACGTGTTTTCATATAAATTTGGATCTTTGTGTATGTGATATATTGTAATTCTTGTTATTGTGATTCATATATTTTTAGAATCTTTATTCTTATTTTATATAAAAATGTGATCTTTAATTATATTTTGAAAATTTTGTTGCTATATAAAGATATTATTTTTCTGATACAATCTTTAATTAATTGTTCAAAATTTGTTGCTATAAAGATATGACGTTTAATATGGTAATTATGTATTTTAAATTTGAAATGCATTTTTTTAAATTTATATTGGTGTTCAAATTTTGATTATGAAAATTATGCATCTGATCATGTTCTTACAAATAATATATATTTGGTTATGTCTATATTTTGATTAAAAAAATGGAGAAAATTTTTTATTAGTTGATTCTTGAAATGAAAAGTTGAATTTGCTTGAAATTCATAAAGACAAATGTATAAATGCAAAAAAATCTTATGTCCCTAGAAGAAACAATTAGATAACCTTTCTCAGCACCAAATAAAAGTTAAAGAGTACATTCAGGTGTAGCATCAACCAAGTAGTATTCACGCTAATTGCTACCAAGTACGATCAAGTCTTCAACGGTGTAGCAATCTTTATGTATGCTTCTTTTTAACGTAAGAATTTATGTATACATTTTTTTTACGCCAAGATTAAATAGACACTATTTCTCAGTGTTTGCAAGTTTTGTCTCACAGTTGGTCCTGAAGTACCAAAACAAATAAATAGCTAAAAATCTTTGCCTTTTATTGGTCCTGAAGTACCAATACACGATTTCAAGTAATTTGAAATATGAATTGATCATAAATTGGTCTTGAAGTACCAATACTAAATTTCAAGTAATTGTGAAATTGGTCTTGAAGTACCAATATAAGATTTCAAGTAATTGTGAAATTGGTCTTGAAGTACCAATATTGGATCCTCGCAAAATTGTTTACAACATAGATGCACGAACTAGAATAGTAATCTTTTTTGTCCAGAAGTACCAATATTTAGTGGATAGTGGCACAACCTACACAATTATTTGTATTAAGAAATATTGTATGCAATTAACATTAGCTGAAATTAATGTTGATATTATATCTTGTACTGCAAAGATGATCGAAAGCTCCAGAAGAGCATGTGATATATTCCGAAATAGGACAAAATTATCCATTGATGATGCGTTGTATTCTAGTAGATCCCGAAGAAATCTACTAGGTTTCAAAGATATACGTCGCAATAAGTATCATTTGGAACAAAAAATGAGAGAGATTTGGAATATCTCTATTGTTTTAAAAGTTTATATTAGAGAAATTTTAAGATTTCTCGTTGGATTATATTTTACAAAAATAAGGATGACAGAGTCAAATCATATGCACCAGAAGTGTTCAGATCTTACAATTTTTTATGCTAATTTTGACATAATCGCTTTGGTCATCCCAGTTCAACTATAATGCGATGTATTATTAAAAATACACATTGACGCTTATTAAATGATCATAGAATCCTTTTACCTAATGATTATTTTTGTCCTTCTCGTGCTCAAAATAATTACTTTTTTCCTTTAATACTCATATATGATTGGTTTGCAAGTTATTATTATTTTTGGTTGATATATATTCCCTTATGTACTAATCCTTTGAAAGCAAATATTTGGATTATTATGTAAAAATAATTAACTGAGAAACAAAAGGTGTCGCTATTTTGCTATACTATCATATGAGATATCTGCGAGTTAAAATATTAAAGTATTGCAAAACAAATCTTTTGAAGCTAATATTGATTATCACTTAAAAATTTAGTGTCATTTACTGTGTTGTTAATTCAAATTATTTGAATATTTTTTAACTAGTAGTTATAATAATATATATTATTCAAATATATACAAGAGTTAAAATATTTGAATATATTTAGTTTGAAAACATGATGTGAGTGCGAAATATTAGTTTACTTGACATATATTTTATTATTATATATTTGATGGATCAGTTTTCCCATTAGGGGAAGAAAAAAAATAAAAGAACAAAAGCACAAGAAGTTTGTTGGATTACACCAACATTGTCCATGTTGGATATACGTACAAACCAATGTGAACTTAAAGTTCAAATAACAAGTCATTTTGCAAAATATTACAAACAAATTACCAGATATTTTTACAAACAACCAAAAGGTCACTAAATCACATGTGTTAGTTACAAATATTATCGCATGATTAATTGTCCCTGTAGGACTACTAGCGAGTAAGGCAACCCATTAATCTAAAGCATGCTAGAAATGTTGTAGACCTATTAGGGCAAAGGATATTATTCCTAAAAGGGGGAATTCAAAGTGATGATCCAGAAGAGATCATTAACACTCTAGAAGATGCCAAAAGCAATATAAATCAACAACTCCATATTTCCAGATAAGTAACCCCAGAAGTGGTTCCGGTACCGGTAAATTACGAGATCTCATTAAACACTGGAAATATGAGGGGAAAATATGATGTTGTTGATATGTTTTTACATATGCAATAGCAATTGCTTATGAAATTATTAATCATGATGAGCATGAAGCTCGAATCATATACGAATGTCGACATTAAATTGATTGGCCAAAGTGAATTAAAATAATGCAAGTTGAGTCAAACATAAAGCATTTGGACGAGTAGTCCAGACACCTGAAGTTGTCAACATTTGTAATGAATGCAATTACTTTTAGATTTTTAATTAGTTTGGCAGTCTTTGAAGGACTTGACATACATCAAATGAGTGTAGTGACAGCTTGGTTATATAGGTCATTGGATAATGATAGACATATGAAAATCCCTGAAGGATTTCAGATGCATGAAGCATACCCCTGAAAAATTCAAATTGCGTGAAGCATATCTTCGAAGGATTTAAGATGCCTGAAGCATACTTCTGAAAAATTGAAAATGCATGAAAACATCCCTGAAGGATTGAAGATGGCTAAAGCATAATCCTGAAAAATTATAGATATATGCATGAAGCATAACCCTGAAGGATCTAAAACTTCTGAAATGTTTTGACTGTTGTAATTAGTTTAATTTGGATAAATGAGGACTTTGAACTATAGTTCTAGACTCAAAGAATGTTTTTAATGGACCCGAATTCCGAACTCTCATGACACAAATATATGTTATTACACCTTATGGTTAACTAGAGAGTGGTCTCTATATTGAAAATCCTGGAAGGATTGAAACTATTGATAACATCTATTTGAATTTACATATATTGGTAATTTATATTATCTTGTTTATCATATTAAACATTTCATATCGGTAAAAAATGTTTGAGTTACATACATGATGCAATTATAGGTAACTTTATTTATTTCCTTTTTTTCACATTGTTCAATATGATTGCTATGAATTTTGATTATTAATATTCTTGAAATTACTTGAAGTTGTTCCAAACTATAGGTGGCATAAATAAATATCTTCAAATAAAATGTTTTGAAAGATAAGGTATTGTCTCGGCCTACAGCCCGAGCATTTGCAACAAAGAACTTTGGTCCTGAAGTACCATATCATGTTGTCATTGAAATATTTTCTTTTATGATGCAAATAGCACAAGATTAGATATAGTTTTTGTAGTGAACTTGTTAGCAAGATTTTGTTCAGCACCAACCCGAAGACATTGGAATGAAGTCAAACAAGTTCTTCGTTCTTTCTTATCCTCATAAAGTCTAATCGCAATCAGGTGATGTTTACATATGTGGAGAAACAGTTATATCTTGACGTTTTATGAAGCAAACAATCACAACTATCTCATAAAATCATTCAAATATATTGACTCTTCATTAAGCAAGTTGTGGATGCATATGACTGAGAACTATGACTCAGTATATTAGAGGAGCATGCAAATTGATGAAAGAAGATGACAAGCCAACAACATTTCAAGAAGATAATGCATCATGAAAAGATTCGATCAAATGACAACTCAACATATTTATTCACAAAAACAATGTCAACTTCAATTTTCTGGAAGCACGTGAATACGCCAATTAAAAGACATTTCTTAAATGATGTATTTACGATGGGAAGTGTGTCACTGTGAATATTGTACTCTTTTTCCTTTGCTAAGTTTTAATCTCACTGGGTTTTTCTTAGCAAGATTTTAACGAAGCATGTTCATAGTGTATAGTCATCAAAGGGGAAGTGTTATAAATATGTAGATTTGGTGGATGACTATATCAATTTATTATCTCATTATATCTTTACCATATATATCCCTAGATTTGGTCCATAACTAGTAGCCAATTATCTCTATAAATAGGGCTATTAGGCTTCTCATTGTACACACTTCATCACATTATCAATACAAAGATTATAGCTAGTTCCTGAAGAACTAGCCTTTGAATCCTGGTTCCTGAAGAACTGGTCTTTTAGTCTATATTTCTATTATCTTGTCTCTCCACTTTCTTTTCTATTTACAATAATCACATCTTTTTTTCATATTTATTTTCTCCTTTTATTATTTTTATCACATCTTTTGTATTTTTTTTATCACCTCTTTTTTTTTCTATTTTTCTTTTCTCTACATTAATTTCTGACATCCATTTGGAGGATGGAACAATCTTTATCCAAATGGATCCAAGAAAACAAAAAGCAGTCATTCTCTCTCCCCACTTTTCTTTGCAAGTAGTATGTCAAGTAAATATTTCATGTTCATGGAAAGTTTTTTGGTCTCATTTGGTATGCGGTTATTTGAACTTTATGGGAAAGCTGCAATATGGTGACTTTTTTCTAATAGTAGTGAAGGAGGTTTTTCTAACTATTATGGATCAGATTAAGTGTTTATTCTCGGATTAGTGTTTTGAACTCAATGGGTTGCGGTGGCCTTCTTTACCGTGTGTTTGGATGATGGATTTGACGACGTAATATAATCTTAGAAGGTAATTCAAATGTCTCGATATAAATTGTTATAGTAAAAAAACTTATTATAAACGAATTTATAACTTCCTTAAGTCACCTTAAGTCAGATAGATATCATAAAACTTATAAGATGACGTAATAAAAAACAAACTTATTAAATAGATGGATGAGTCTTAGATCAACTGATCCATAAGTGTCTTTTAGCTATCAGATATTTCTCAATATGCTTACTTGAGATCATAAGATGAAATATTTAATCTTTCAAAAAAAAAAAAGATGAAATATTTAAATACATAATTAAATAATTCAAATATCATATGTCTTCTTATCTTATAAAGCAAAAGCGTATAAATAAGACTATTCATTGTAACTTATAAAGTTTTGTGTAATGCTTGATTAATTTAACGAAGACTTATTTGATACATTTTTTTTGACAGAACTTATTTGATACATGACTTCTAAATATTTAATGAAATGTTTTAATCGAAACGACTAAGGTTACATATTGTATCAAAATATTTCCATAACATTAATTTTTCATTCAATTATGTATGCTTTGTTATATATCATCAAAACTTTGGGTATAAGACTTATCAATCGTCTTTTGCTTTAACAAATGTATGATCCAAGGCTGGTGAAGCGGTTGTGCAAGCTGTGCAGTTGCACAGGGTCTCGCCCAATCTAAAATTTTAAGGGCCCCAAAATTTAAGCCATGGCTGCCCAAAAAATTTTCGAACTTCTTATTTTCGTTGTCCATGGCGTCTTCTGTTTCCAGCTCCGACGAGAGGTTGAAGACGAAAGGGGCAGGTGTGAAGAACAGGTTATGTGACGTTTAATCAATAAAGTAAGGACGCGTGTCTTAATGCAGGAATGCATCACGTGATAATACAGTGCACGAGTCTTTTTTGGGTGCTGTATTCTATTTTTATTAATTAATATTAATATATTATTATATTATGATTCTCGTTTGTTACGTATTCCCGTCCGATTCTTTTGTTACTTGAATAGCTAGGAATAAAGCGAAGGTAACAATAGCTGGTCACAAATCAAACCATAAGTTGAAAAGTCAAACCGTCAGGTTTAGGCCTTTACTTTCCCGGTTACTCACTCTCCCTCTTCAATTTTTTCACAAATTTCAATTTCCCTCAAAAACCCAAAAATCCGTGTTGATTTCACAAATTTTCTAAAATTTGTGTTGATTTTAGGGGGCCAATTTTATTATATATTTTAGGGTTAAATATGTTTTTAGTCCATATAAAATCACGATTTTTTAAGTTTAGTCCTTATAAAAATTGAATACCTTTTTATTAGGGGCCTAATTTTTAAGATTAGAATATGGCCCCCAAAATGTTTAAAACGGCCCTGGTATGATCAAATAACTTGTTTGAACACACATTGTTGACTTGACTATAAAAACTCATCAGTAGCTCGTGTGAATACGGTATGATAATAATTTTAGATGAGAAAAAAAAAATATAAGTAGTTATAATTTCGGGTGCATTTGGATTAACTTAAGAACATATTATTTGGATATTATTTGGACTTACCTACTGGCATAAACACTCATATGAGTGTTTTGGAGAGTTTATGGAGATACTCCCTCCGGTCCTTTTTATAAGAGACAAAACTCTAATTCACACATACCAAGGAATACCATTGAAATCACAACTTTTTAATTAATACACCCAAAGACACATAAACTTCTCTCCAAAACTACCCTTATTAAAAATAGTGGCTCATAGTTTTAATTAATGACATTTTCTTAATTACTTTAACTAACATGAGACTTAAATAATGGTATAAATAAAATTCATCATTTAATACATTTGAAAATTTATGTTTATTTCTTATATTTAGGACCAAGAAAAAAGGTCATTTTGTCTCTTATAAAAAGGATCGGAGAGAGTAGTTTATAACATGTCAATAAGCTCTCTAGAATAGCTTATGAAAACAATATGAAAATAGTTTAACCACATTTTCTTTTTAATTATATATAGTGATAGCTTATATTTTATTCAATAAGCACTTATCATATAAGCTAATTAAGTTTTTTACCTAAATGCACCCTTTTATGTTATTATTTTATTTAGACAATTATAATTATTATCTAATTGTCATGTTTGAATACTTGATTATTTTTTTCTCTTTCTATTTTTACTTTAGCTTCCAACACAAAGAATCTCTACAAAACACAAATTAATTAACTTACAATGCTTTAAGAAAAGATTTGATAAAAGGAAAACATATTAAAGTTATAAGCATGTTAAATAAATTAAGTTCAACCTTTATATTTCTAAAAAAAAAAGTCAAATCTTAAGTTTTAAATTTGACTCCTTTTTTAATCAAATCATGCTTGAGTTTCAAGTGTTTAGCTTTAACTTGATCCCTTTATAATACTCTATATATATTTCTAATTATTTATTTAGAAAAAATATAACAGTGATACTATAATTTACACGGATTCAGATTCTCTCCCATAATATTTTCTCTCGTGCCCTCTCATTCGACAATCTCAGCCGTTAGAATAATCTAAATGCTCTAGAAGATTAAATGTTAGAAATACGAAAAAGAGAGAGAAATGGAGGAATATGGAGCCTATCAATGGCCACCCATGGGTCATGCTACCTGAAACCTTGAATACCGATAAGACATCGAGCTATCTCAATGGCAAGGTACTACCTTGCTTGATTTAATGACTATCAATCAGGGCATTTCATAGCAATAGCATTTCTTGAAGATAAAATCAAAACCATAGTGTTTCTTGAAGCAAACAACTTTTTTTAAGAAATTAGATAAACAAGTAGCAATGAAAAATTACAAGTAAACAAACATCGTTTTTCTACATTTTTATTTTTCTAGATACTTCCCTAAACAATTGGTGGAAACCCATGGTGGAAAACTGGAATCACTGAAACAGAGTTTGCGTTGTTGTGTTTTTTCGTTTTTTTTTATTTTTTATTTTTAATCTTCTAGAGTCGTTAGATTAAATCTAACGGATGAGATTACTGAATGAGAGGGCAAGAGAGAAAGCATTGTGGGAGAGCAAACAAAACCTTATTTACACACCTAAACATATGTAACATTCCTTGACTGCTAAGATGAATTGAGATTGTGACTGCTTGATGTTAAAAATGCATTTTTGTTTGGTGAGTTAGACATAGATATTTTAATGATGCGGCCTGAAGGCTTTGTTTCGAACTATCACCCCAGTTATGCATGCAACTTGAAATAGACTCTATATGGCCTCAAACAAGCTCCAAGAACTTGATACGAGAAGACATCACAATACTTTGTTTTGTATTAGCATAGTTAACCAGCTGTCATGCTACTTAACCATTGCCAATTGTACATAGTTAACCAAAGTTAAATTAGTTTGTTATTTAACCAATCTAGTTAGTTTACAGTTACTTGTAGTTGGATAGTATAAATACTCTCTCTGTAATGTAACAGTGCGATAGTTTTTCTCATTCAATGAAGATGAAAATCATTCCAATATTTCCTCTGATTCTTGATGATAAGATGGTATCAGAGCTCAATTTTTCAGCTCTGGTTCTGTCAAATCATCAATTAGGGTTTTTTCTTCGTGCAACTTTCCTTCGATTCATTTGTTGAATCCTTTTCTTCTTCTTCTTCTTCTTCGATTCATTTGCTGAATCTTCTTCAAGATGACGAACCAGAGCTTCGAATCTTACGCTGATTTCGCCACAAACACTTCAAATCCGTGTTACCTTCATCCGAGTGAGACAACGACAATGACTTTGGTAACTTCAGTGCTCAAAGGTAACACGAACTTCCAGTCTTGGATTCATTCAATGCGTGTTGCAATAATTTCAAAGAACAAGATGCCTTTCGTTGATGGAACTTTCACTGCTCCGGCCAAAACTCATTCTATGTACAATCAGTGGATTCGTTGCAATAATATGGTAATGGTCTGGATCCAGCGTTCCGTTTCTACATTTGTGTTGAAATCGATTGTGTATTTTGATAAAGCATATGATGCATGGAAAGATCTTCATTCTTTCTTCGATCAAGGAGACATGTTTCAGATTGCTGATATACAAGAGGATGTTTGCAAATTGTCACAAGGAAGTCTCAGTGTATCAGATTATTACACTGAATTGAAGGCATTATGGGATGAATTGGAGAATTTTCGCCCTTTACCTGTTTGTAAGTGTGCTATCCAATGTTCTTGTGGTGCTTTACAATCTATGAGGTTGTTTAGGGATCAAGATTACACCATTCGATTTTTGAAAGGACTCAATGAGCTATATGCTCATGTGAGATCCCAAATCATGATGATGGATCCATTTCCCCCAATTGTTGAGGCATTTTCGATTGTCATTCAACAAGATGAACATGGCAAAAACACAAGAAAAGGGGGGGTTTGAATTGGGTTTTAGAAATCTTTTCTTAAAACTTGTGTATTTTTGAAAACCTTTTCAAAACAACTCTTTACCAAAATAGTACTGAAAACAAGTAAAGAGAAGAGAAGAGAATGACACAGTGATTTATACTAGTTCACTATCACCTGATAGCTACGTCTAGTTCCTTCACACACTTGAAGGATTTTCCCACTATAATAAACCTGATTACACTTGAGAGTATACTACTGTCAAATTGGCTATACTCACAACTTCTTAAAATGACTTAGTACAGTCAAGCCTCTAAAGAATGCAGCCGCTACTGGGCTAAATACAATGTTCAAAATTAGTTTGAAACAATATCAAATAACTCTCAGCAGAGAGGATATACAATGAAAAACTCAAGCATAAAGAATAATTTTCAAATTGAAAGAGTAAAACGTTTAAGTGCTTGTTCAATGTGATCTCAGATATTTGGAATAATTTCTTAGTTGCTCACTTTGATTCACAGCGTTTCAGTCTCGTTAACCTACTTCACTGGGAGAAGTAAGGTATATATAGCTAGGGTTGTGAATACTGCTATTGTGACCTAACAGCCCTTTTTCACCTAGGTAAAAACTTCAGATCCTCTTTTTGTGGCTTTAACAAGTCACGTCGCTTTCCACTCAGCTCTTGCATACTGACACAACAGACTTTTGCAGGATCTTGTCTCTTATGATCTTTTTGAAAAATAAGACACTTCTTGAGCAAGTTTTCTGATGATTATATTCGTTGACATTCCCTTTGGCTTTTGATTCCTTGTACATTAAAATACTCATCAATGAGGTCTCTTTAATACATGAAGTAGCCTTTAATGAACACTCAGTCTGATTTCCGATCAGAGCATCTGTCAAACAGACGATGCTTGTTACTGAGATACTCTGTTCACCAGAGTGAGCTTGAAACAGAGGCATCAGTACAGAATTTGTTGGCCTTTCATATAACAAAGTCTTGTAGAAACAGACGAAGGCTTCCACTGAGTAGTCTATTCAATAGTCTGTTGAGCGTCGACAAAAAACAGAGCATTAACCAAGACAGAGCATGGTCTCACCAGAGCATGGTCTATCAGAGCGTTGACTGATAACAGAGCGTTAACCAAGACAGAGTGGGGCTATCAGATGATGATGTCAGCAATTTTCAAAGGATCAATGTCAGACTCAGATTCATGAAACTGAGAGTGAAATGCACACTTTCACTTAGTCTTCTGAGATAATTTCTTTTGATGAATAGTGACTTCTGCACACTAATAAACACATCAGAGGATAAATTATTCTATTAGCTATATGTTATCATCAAATTAATTAAGGGTCATTGTTTCTGAATCCACTTGATTCCAACACAAGAAAGGCAATTTAATATTCATGTGGCCACAGATTTAGATAAAGAAGTGAAAACTCTTGATATTGGTAATAATCAAGCATGTGCTGTTAATAGTAATCAAGGAAGTTCTAGAGGAGGTCGATACAATAATAGAAGAGGTGGTTTCAATAACAGAGGCAGGGGTCGATATAATTCTGGAGGAAGAGGCCAAGGTCCTAACAGAGTTTGTACTCATTGTGGCAAGACCAATCACACCATTGACACTTGTTATCAATTTCAAGGCTTCCCTCCAGGATATCAAACAAGAAACTCAAGAAATGGCAATTCTGCTAACAATGCCACTGCTTCTGAGACTAATTCACAATCTGCCCCTGATACATCCAGCATCAATGTATCTCTTACACAGGATCAATACAAAGGACTCATGGAATTGCTTCAAGCCTCAAGCAACAAGCCAAGCCTGCATCTCACTCTGCCAACATTGTTGTTTCTCTTCACCATTCATCTAATTTTGTCGCAATCAATCCTTTAGCCTTCAATGCCAATTCCAACTTTATGTTTGGTAAGGATATTCACTCCTGGATCATAGATACAGGAGCTACTGACCATATCACTTACAATTTAGAATTCCTTTCTAATTGTCATGATATTTCTCCTATCAAGATAAGTATGCCAAACAATACCTATGCACTACAACATTGGCAGGGACAATCCACTTTTCTGAAGATATGTGTCTGCATAATGTCTTATTTGTGCCAAAATTTCATGCCAATTTATTATCCATTCCACAACTCACCAAATCCAGTGGATGTCATGTAGTCTTTAATGTCAACACATGTTCATTTTTGCAGACAATACCAGGAAGATGATTGGTACAACTAGTCTTCATCATGGGCTCTATATGATGACTCTACAAATAGCTAAGTCTGATCACAAACCACCTATTCCTTCCACTGTTTGTGCTGCCAATTGTGTCACTCCAAATTCTGGTTGTAATTCTGTTTCTTTTTCCAATAATTATGCTTCCAAATGTAATGTAAATTCTGCATCTGCATCTGTTAATGATTCCTTTCTTTAGCATTTGAGATTGGGTCACATTTCTCTGAATAGACACAAATGTATGGCTACTCAATTCCCATTTATTAGTTTTCACGATAATAAATCCCCTTGTGATACATGTCATTTTGCTAAGCAAATAAAATTGTCATTTTTAAGTTCTCGCACTAAAACTACTGGCATTTTTGAACTACTACATGCTGACATATGGGGTCCCTACTCACACACTTCTATTCTTGGCCACAGATATTTCTTGACATTAGTTGATGACTTTAGTCGTTTTACATGGGTGATCCTAATGAAATCTAAAAATGAGACCAGAAAATACCTCATACAGTTCATTGCTTTCATTGAAACTCAATTTCACACCAAATTAAAATGTTTGCGAAGTGATAATGGTGTTGAATTCCTTATGTATGATTTCTTTGCTAGCAAATGTATTTTACATCATAGAACTTGTGTTGAAACTCCTCAACAGAATGGCACTGTTGAAAGGAAGCATTAACACATACTCAATGTTGCTAGAGCTCTTTCCTTTCAAGCAAACCTTCCTTCCAATTTATGGAATTTTGCCATTCAGCATGCTGTACATCTTATCAATAGAATTCCAACTCCTTTATTACAAAATCAATCACCATACCAAGTTTTTTTTCAACAGCCTCCTTCTTTGGTCCATCTTAAGACATTTGGTTGCTTATGTTATGCATCCACATTACATGCTCATTGAACTAATTTGATCTCAGAGCCTACAAAACTGTTTTTCTTGGCTAAAAAGAAGGTGTCAATTGGTTTATCCTTTACGATCTCCTATCACATAAGCTTCTTATCTCTAGAAATGCAATCTTCTATGAGAATCATTTTCCATTTCATTCTAATCCATCCTTTACTTCAGATTCTCATACTATTCCCGCATATTCACATGATAATTCTGCCATTTTGTTTGATCCTGCACCTGTCACTGCTAATGATTCTGCACCTATTACCGATTCCTTACCCGTTGTTGCACCTGATTCTTCACCACATCGCAATCGATTCCTCACCATTCTATCGCACTCATCGACTCTCAGTGAGCGATAATGATGCACCTGTCACTACATCTTTGCCTGTAACTTCACAGCCTATTCGACAATCCACTAGAGTTAAGACTACACCTAGCTATTTGGCAGATTATCATTGCAGCATGACTAGTTGGACTGATCATACTTCAAGTATTTCCTCCATTGTTTCTCATCCTTTATCTTCTGTTTTATCATATGATAATTGTTCTTCTTCCTACAAAAGTTTCTGCTTGGTTGTCATCTCTAATCCTGAACCAAAAACCTTCCTTCAAGCCTCTAAACATGAGTGTTGGCAGAAGGCTATGCAAGCTGAGCTTAATGCTCTTGATTTGAACAAAACTTGGTCCATTGTTGATTTACCTCCAGGAAAAGTACCAATTGGTTACAAGTGGGTATATAAGGTTAAATATCATGCTGATGGATCTGTTGAAAGGCACAAAGCTAGGCTTGTTGCCAAGGGCTATACTTAATTAGTGGGTGTAGACTACTTTGAGACCTTTAGTCCCGTGGCCAAACTCACCACTGTCAGGGTACTTCTTGCTCTAGTTGCTGCAAAGGGTTGGTTCTTGGAGCAATAGGATGTCAACAATGCATTTCAGCATAGTGACTTAAGTGAGGAGGTCTATATAACTTTTCCCCCTGGTTTACCAACAAATTCTGATCTATCCAACAAGGTGTGCAGGCTCCATAAGTCCTTATATGGGCCCAAGCAAGCTAGTCGATAATGGAATCATAAACTTACAGCCACTCTCTTGTCTCTTGGTTATGTGCAATCCTAAGCAGATTTTTCTTTATTTGTCAAAGCCACGGGTTCATATATTACAGCCCTGTTAGTTTATGTAGATGACATAGTACTAGCAGGAAATCACATGGATGAAATCAATTATGTCAAACCAATTTTAGACAATCAATTCAAGGCCAAGGATCTTGGCCCCTTGAGATTTTTTCTTGGTCTTGAGGCAGCTATATCTAAAAATGGCATTGTCCTGAATCAAAGGAAATATATTTTGGAACTTCTTGAGGATAGTGGGCTCTTGGCTTCTAAACCTGCTAATACTCCTTCCAATCCTTCAACTCGGCTAACTAGTGAAGGTAGTCGGCTTTACCCCGATGAGTCTGCATATAGGCGCATCATTGGAAGACTTTTATACCTCACAACTACTAGACCAGGCATTACTTTTTCTGTTCAACAACTTAGTCAGTATGTATCCAAGCCTCTTGAGTTTCATTTCCAAGCTGCTACTCGGGTTCTGAGGTACCTAAAATCTGCACCAGCTCAAGGCTTATTTTTCCTAGCTGTCAATTCTCTGCATCTATCTGTCATTGGTTATTGTGTATTCATGGGCTCATCTCTGATTTCTTGGAAATCCAAGAAGCAAAATACAGTTTCTTGTTCTTCCACTGAAGCCGAATATAGAGCACTAGCTAGTCTTTCTCGTGAAATGTAATGGCTACACTATATTTTTGTTGATTTATATGAACCATTTTCTACTCCTTCAGCTGTATACTATGACAACAAATCCGCTATCTACTTAGCTCATAACCCCACATTTTATGAGCGAACAAAGCACATCGAAGTAGATTGTCATGTCATTCGAGAAAAGGTCACACAAGGGAGTCATTCATTTGCTTCCAATTTCTTCATCTTCTCAATTAGCGGATGTTTTCACTAAATCACTACATGTCACTTCTTTTACTTCCTTCATTTCCAAGTTGGGACTTAGGAATCTCCATAGTCCAACTTGAGGGGGGATATTAGCATAGTTAACCAGTTGTCATGCTACTTAACCATTGCCAACTGTACATAGTTAACCAAAGTTAAATTAGTTTGTTATTTAACCAATCTAGTTAGTTTACAGTTACTTGTAATTAGATAGTATAAATACTCTATCTGTAATGTAATAGTGCGATAGTTTTTCTCATTCAATGAAGATGAAAATCATTCCAATATTTCCTCTGTTTCCTCTGATTCTTGATGATAAGATTTTGTGGTATTAAAATTTCATATGACAATCCAAGCCTAATCGTCAAGAATAATTTGAGTGCACATATTGTTATTCTGTTATATGTTGATGATATGTGTGACAACCACCCTTAAAATTTAAATGGAGTCGCCACCAATATTTTATTTTTATAGGAAACATTGGAAAACCTAATTTTTGAATATTTTTGAATTTAATGAAAAAAGAAGGTCTTTGTACCAGATTTGGGTCCGGGAGTTGGTTATGCGCAAGGAAGGATTAGCACCCAAACACGCCCATTAAAAAATGGTACCCGTTAATTGTTTAGAGAAATTTGTTTGCCTTAAAAGAGTTAACTTTCCCAAAAAAAAAACTTGAAAATAAAATACGAATTTGTTTGTCACCGTTTTATTTAAAAGTAACACAGAATATTAATTGCTCAGATTTGAACTCATGCAAAACAAAAAACGAATTATATTTCAATACGTGAAAACGCCCAGAAGCAATTTTTTGGTTTTTATTAAATAATGTAAAAAATAATTAAAGAAAAGAAATAATAAGCTTTTCTCTGCATTTATCGTTATTCTAAATTTTAAATAAAACAAGGACATATTTATTTATTGTATTAACTTGTTTATTTCTATTTTTATTATTTTTTCTTAAAAAAAACGCGTAATTTTAGAAAAGAACTTCAGAAACTCGTAATTTATTTTTATACCCACCTTAATAGGAAATTTGCACATTGGTCCCTATTAAGGGTTTGGCCCCATTAGAAGGCCAAACCCTAACCCTAATCTCTTTAAGGATCTAACAACAACAACAACAACAACAACAACAACAACAACAACAACAACAACAACAGCAACACGGCAACAACAATAGCAGCAAACTACCACAAAAAAAAAATAGAAGAACAACACCAGAAAGTTTCTATTACATAATCATATGAAGAACAGAAACATCAAATAATAAATAAAAAAAAGAGAAGATGAAACCTGGGCACAAGCTCTCACGAGGATGAGGGAAGAAACTTAGAACTAAAAGAAAAAGGGCTATTTTTGGTTCTGAAAAAGGGGGGGTCTCATAGGTTCATGGCTGCGGCCTCCTTCTTCCGCCTCAGCCTTCTCCGTCGTTTCCTCTGCTTCACTATGCTACTCCTTCTCTCTATTCTCTGGATCCTTTTCTTTTTAGGGTTCGGCCTCTGGGTCTCTGTCTCTAGGTTTTCTCCTCCTCTTTTCTTCAGCTTGTATGTCCTTTTATAGGCTCCAATCTTGGTCATCATCTGCGAAAGAGAAGGGGAACAAGTCAGTTCAAAATTTAAAATCAAATATTAGATCAAACAAAAATAAAGGAAAGAAACAAGGACTCCCTTTTTGGCTTCCAGATTGTGATCTTCAGATGTATGATTTGCCTTAGTGATAAAGATGATAGATGAAAGGATGAGGCCGTGATTTAGGGAGAGATAAGGGGAAGAAAAGAACTAGAGAGAAAGGGGCGCCGCGGCCTAGGGTTGGGAGGAGTGAAGAGCAAATGGGGGAAATCTGGATTAGGGTTTAAATGAGTTGCTGGGTTTGGGCTTTTAGGGTTTGAAGATGGAGTAGGGATATGGGGTTAGGGTTTGGATGAGACGTGGGGGTGAGTTGCGCCGCGGGGTATGAGAGAAGGGAGAGAAGATGAAGAAGAAGAGAATGGGAAGGAGATGAGGTTGAGAGAAGGTGGAGAGGATGGAGATGGATGAGATGAGGTTGAGAGAAGGTGGAGACGACGAGGTTTGGGAGCTGAGAAGGGAAAGAGGTTTAGGTTTAGGGTTGGATGAGGGGGAGAGCCGCGGCGTGAAGAAGAAAGGGAATGAGGGGGAAGAATGAGGGTGAAGGTTTTTAGGGTTAAGGGTTAATGTGATTTTTTGGGCCGGGTTAAGCATTGGGCTGAAGGGACACAGCACATGTAAGCTGCGTGAGCGTGTATGGCTGGGGGGTGCGAGTGGAGGGCGAGTGCAGTAGCAAGCCAGGAAGCAAGGCGCGAGGGTGTGTCATAGAAAGAAGGGGGTGCAGGAAGCGAATGAGAGAGGGGAGGTGGAGACTGGGCTGGGCCACCAGCCCTTTTAGTTGATTGCTATTAACACCCCCAAAATTGCAATATGCAACCGTTTTTCAATAATTTTTATTTCTTTTTCTTTTTCTTTCTTTTTTATTTATTCATTCTATGAGACCAAAAATATTATTTTTATTTATTATTACTACTACTACTACTAATAGAATTTAAAATAAATAATAAAATAAAACAAAATAAAATAAAAAGGCCGGACAAAATTAGGGTACTACAGCTGCCCCTCCTTAATTACATTTTACTCAAAGGTCTTCGTGCATTCGTTGTAAAAGGTAATTAAGGATAAATGACTCTGATTTTGTCTGCAATAAGTGGTTTGAGATTGCGAGATTGGTTCCCGACTTTGGTGGTTTGGGATTGCGGGATTGGCTCCCGACTTCGCTTTGGGATTCTAGATCTGATTCCTAGTGAATTCCCGGTACGACATAAGTTTAGCTCCTAATTCTTAAGAAATTGGTGAGAGATTCTAGGTTCGATTCCTAATGAATTCTTGGTAAGGCATAGGTTCGGTTCCTAGCTCTTACAAAATTGGTGAGAGATTCTAGGTTCGATTCCTAGTGAATTCTCTGTAAGGCGTAGGTCTGATTCCTAGCTCTTACAAAATAGGTCGGAGATTCCAAGGCTGGTTTCCTGGCGAATTTCCTGTAAGGCATAGGTCTGGTTCCTAACTCTTACAAAATTAATGAGAGATTCTAGGTTTGATTCCTAGTGGATTCTCGGTGAGGCATAGGTCTGATTCCTAACCCTCACATCTTTGGTATTGATTACTTCCCTACTTAGGGAAAGTTTAGGGTGCA
Source organism: Calophaca sinica (assembly GCA_037113605.1). Lineage (NCBI taxonomy): Eukaryota > Viridiplantae > Streptophyta > Magnoliopsida > Fabales > Fabaceae > Calophaca > Calophaca sinica. The sequence goes on from CM073735.1 coordinate 46,392,820, forward strand.
AGCTTCTTCGTCAGTCGACACACGTTTGGGTCAGATTCCCAACAAGGGTAAGTCAGGTTCTTAACTCTTGTTAAAAGGTACGGATTGACTACCTTACTTTAAGGAATGTCTGTGGTATGAGTTTTTCTGTCACTCAATATAGGTTCGGGTCAGATTCCCGGCAAGGCATAGGTCAGAATCCTAACTCTTGCTAAAGCATGGACTAGTTTTCCTATCGCAGGTGGACGTCTGGTGTACGAGCTTCTCCGTCACTCGAAATAGTTCGGGTCAGTTTCCCGATTAAAAGCTTGGGTCAGATTCCCAAGGTGATGGGTCAATTTCCATAATTGAGGAAGATTCAAGACGCGGGTCAGGTTCCCGACTAAAGCCTTGGGTCAGATTCCCAATAAGGTATAGGACAGGTTCCTAATTCTTGCTAATAAAGAAATTGGGTAGGCTGAGTACTAGTTCTTACTAAGGAACAACAGACCAACTGTATGTAATATTTGAGAGGGTGGGTCAATGGACCCAAAAACTTTGACAGTCATGCAGGATGTAATGAATGGTATGCCATGCATGAAATGAAATTTTTTTATTTTTAGAGAAATATTTTTTTTTTAGGTGGGTGGGTCGTGGGCCCAAAAGTATTGATGATCATGCAGGATACAATAAATGGTATGCCATGCATGAGAATTATTTTGCCTTGGAATATTTTTGAATTCCCTTTGAGGACTCTGCCCCTAGACTCGTGGGATGATAACTTTCTGTCGGATCGCTTGTCCGAATGGCTGACTTTGTACTGCACCAGGTTTGCATATTTGCCCCTTGATAGATCATTTTGTGGTTCTTCAAATTTTCACCTTCATACTTTGGATGCCTTTGGAAGAATTAGATTGACAACTTTGATCCATAGAGACTTTTTAGTGTCCTTTTGGCCTTCGTCCAGCCATGTGAGGAAGGATCTATGTTGAGAGACGAACCACCTTTGCGTAGTTTTGAAATAGGAACGAATGTGAAGCTTGTAGATGATGGGTTCAGCTTTTGCCCCTAGCTTCTTAGTTTCTGTTTAAATCTGTGAGATACAATCCGGGCTGATATGTTTGTGAATTTGACCCTAACTTCTGCCTAGGCCGCTCTTTACGAGTTTTCAACCTAGCGGGTCGCTCTAACTTCTGCCTAGACCGCCCTTTCGGGTTTTCAGCCTAGCGAGCATTTTATTTTATATTCTTTTTTTTTTTCAGGTAAAGCAACTGCGTTGAGGAGTTTATATGGATCTCCTCTCTCAAAATCAAGTTTTAAGAAAATATGAGCAATTTGACTTTGATCAGAATGGACTTTATTAGGGTTGTAACGTGGCCAAGGTTTAAGGGTTATGAAAAAAAGGATACTTCATGCTCAAAAAGTATTTAAGGGTTTATGAAAACAAGGATCTTTAGTGCCAAGATGCACTTTGGTGATTGCTAGCACCAATTGTCTTGTTTTGCTTTTGCATTTTTATTCTTTTTCTTCGCAAACGTCTTGATATGTTGCATTTGATATTTGCTTGCTTTGCTCTTCTTCTTTCTGAAAAGACAAAATTGATTGGAGACTTGTGCCTTTTTTCATTGTATGGATGATCCTTATTCAGGGTATTTGAAAGAAAATTTCGTTTTAGGCTCAAAAGGGGTAGCAAGGGATAAATATTTTTTATATTTTTTTGGGATAGAGAAAAAGGGCCAAACTTCATCTCAAAATCTTATTGCTCAAATTTTCACAAAACTTAATTTTTGACGATTTGTGCATTTGCTTTACCATTTTATTTTATATTTTCCTTAATTGTTTTTTTTATATCCCGGATTGAACATGCACCAAGAAGGGGAAAAAAATTCAAATTGCATTTCCATTGATGTACTGAAAAGATGGAAATAAAGTGGGCCCTTTACAAGATATGCCCCAGGGTTTTGGGCAAAGCGTAAAAACAAATGAAGGTTGCTTAAACAAGGCTATTCCTTGAAGTTTCACCATTTCGTGTTGATCAGAGCTCAACAATCCTTAATGGAGTGGCCCATTGCCTCAGTGTATGTCGTGATGAGCATCATTAGTATATTCTTCCATCTCTTGACCTGCATTGCGCAATGGCTGTTGAGCTCTGAGGTTTGCAATCCTTCTGCTTGTTATCCCGGCTTCCACTCTTTCTCCGACAACAACAAGGTCTGAGAAGTTTGAAGAGATATTTCTCATCATAGATCATAGAAAGGTTGTTGAAGTGTGTCAATGAACGTGGAACCATCTCTTTCTCAGATAGCGGAGGTTCCACTTGGGCTGCAGTCCCTCTCCATTTTTGGGCATATTCTTTGAAGCTTTCATTGCCCCCTTTTACCATGGTTTGCAACTGGGAGCGGCCAGGAGCTATGTCCATGTTGTACTTATACTGTTTGATGAAAGCTTTAGCCAAATTATTCCAGGAGTTGATTTTGTCCTGCTCTAACTGCATATACCAACGTAGGGATGCCCCTGTAAGACTCTCTTGGAAGAAGTTGATTAAGAGCTTATCATTACTGGAGCAGGGGGCATCTTCCGGCAGTACATGATGAGGTGGCTTTTTGGACAATTTAAGCCTTCATACTTGACGAACTCAGGAACTTTGAATTTTGGAGGAATCACCACGTCCCGGACCAAACATACTTCTGAAGCTTTAAACCCAATATGATTTTCCCCTTCAATGGCCTTCAGCCTATCTTCCATAATTTGGAGTCTCTTCTGATCTAGGGGGCCTCCTAATGGGCTATTGGAAGCCTCTCGATACTCATTAGTACTGATGGAATGGTTCCTATCAGTGGTCAATTTTGGATCCAAGTTCTGCAGAAGGTCAAATAACTTGTCTATCTTACCATTGATTTGGTTGAGCTCTTCTCTCATCGCTTGCTGATTCTGTTCCAACAAATCCATGAGTCTAGATTGGGCTCGAGTCCGGTAGGGATGCAGGGAAAGCTTATTTGTATCTATTTTTCTGTAGGGAAAAAAATGAGTTATGTCATGTATGTGCCATGATTATGCACGTCATGAATGTTTTTTTTTATTTTATGCAAAATAATATGATGGATAATGGAGAAATATCTTTCTATTTTTTGTTTTGTTTTTTTTTACAAAAAATAAAATGAATGCAATGATGTTGCTAAAAAAGAGAAAATGCTTTTTTTTTGAAAATTCATTTTTTATTTAGAGGGAAGAAGGAATGAGAAGGGGAAGTATTTTTGAAACTATGTTTTTTTTTTTGCAAAGAAGAATAACAAATAATATTTTTTGGAGAAAAATATCATTTATTATTTTTCACAATTTTGAAATGTGAATGAAAAATAAATGGATGATGGAAAAACAGGTAGAGTGTGCCCCTTGTGATGTAGGCTGATATTTCCTAAGATCTTAGGTCATACGACTTTTGTCACGTGGAAAATGGGATAAGGTATGCTCCTTTTGTGATATGGGCCGGTAGCTTCTTAAAAGGACCTAGGGTTTATATTAAGTGCCTTTCCATTGGGTGGATTTAAGATATTAATCTAAAAGGTCCCTAGAGCCAAGGGTCCCATTTGAAAATGTTACCACCAATAATAAGTATATTATTAAAGGATGGTTTTTTCTCAAATAGAGTCAAACTCTAGGTGAGGCTTTCATAGGAACCCACTGGCCGTACGTCCAGCAGAGCACCCATTACACAGTCTCTCCTAACTTAAGGTTCACTCGGGCCCGGGTATAGGGCACCCACTCGTAGTGTGCAAAAATGTGTTAAGTGAAGTGTGTGAAGGAGCAAACTTAAAACTACCCGCTGCAAAACAGATCAAAATACAATATATACATGTCTTCTACCCTAAGGTTTCAAATGCATAATCATACATAATATTTACAAGAAAAGAACAAATGAAAGAGAATAAATCACAAACGAAAATAGAATTTTTTTTTTTATGCAAGTTTTCTATCCTAGGATTCACGTATACAAACATATATACAAATGAACAAATAGGAATAAAAACAAAAAGGGAATAATTCATTTAGTAAGGCAAACAAATCACATAAACAATCATAGGGCCTAACTCTCAAAAGTCCCCAGTGGAGTCGCCAGCTGTGACAACCACCCTTAAAATTTAAATGGAGCCGCCACCAATATTTTATTTTTATAGGAAACATTGGAAAACCTAATTTTTGAATATTTTTGAATTTAATGAAAAAAGAAGGTCTTTGTACCAGATTTGGATTCGGGAGTTGGTTACGCGCAAGGAAGGATTAGCACCCATACACGCCCATTAAAAAATGGTACCCGTTAATTGTTTAGAGAAATTTGTTTGCCTTAAAAGAGTTAACTTTCCCAAAAAAAAAACTTGAAAATAAAATACGAATTTGTTTGTCACCGTTTTATTTAAAAGTAACACAGAATATTAATTGCTCAGATTTGAACTCATGCAAAACAAAAAACGAATTATATTTCAATACGTGAAAACGCCCAGAAGCAATTTTTTTGGTTTTTATTAAATAATGTAAAAAAGAATTAAAGAAAAGAAATAATAAGCTTTTCTCTGCATTTATCATTATTCTAAATTTTAAATAAAACAAGGACATATTTATTTATTGTATTAACTTGTTTATTTCTATTTTTATTATTTTTTCTTAAAAAAAACGCGTAATTTTAGAAAAGAACTTCAGAAACTCGTAATTTATTTTTATACCCACCTTAATAGGAAATTTGCACATTGGTCACTATTAAAGGTTTGGCCCCATTGGAAGGCCAAACCCTAACCCTAATCTCTTTAAGGATCTAATAACAACAACAACAACAACAACAACAACAACAACAACAGCAACACGGCAACAACAATAGCAGCAAACTACCACAAAAAAAATAGAAGAACAACACCAGAAAGTTTCTATTACATAATCATATGAAGAACAGAAACATCAAATAATAAATAAATAAAAGAGAAGATGAAACCTGGGCATAAGCTCTCCCAGAAAAATTATACAGAACGAGGATGAGGGAAGAAACTTAGAACTAAAAGAAAAAGGGCTATTTTTGGTTCTGAAAAAGGGGGGGTCTCATAGGTTCATGGCTGCGGCCTCCTTCTTCCGCCTCAGCCTTCTCCGTCGTTTCCTCTGCTTCACTATGCTACTCCTTCTCTCTATTCTCTGGATCCTTTTCTTTTTAGGGTTCGGCCTCTGGGTCTCTGTCTCTAGGTTTTCTCCTCCTCTTTTCTTCAGCTTGTATGTCCTTTTATAGGCTCCAATCTTGGTCATCATCTGCGAAAGAGAAGGGGAACAAGTCAGTTCAAAATTTAAAATCAAATATTAGATCAAACAAAAATAAAGGAATGAAACGAGGACTCCCTTTTTGGCTTCCAGATTGTGATCTTCAGATGTATGATTTGCCTTAGTGATAAAGATGAGAGATGAAAGGATGAGGCCGTGATTTAGGGAGAGATAAGGGGAAGAAAAGAACGAGAGAGAAAGGAGCGTCGTGGCCTAGGGTTGGGAGGAGTGAAGAGCAAATGGGGGAAATCTGGATTAGGGTTTAAATGAGTTGCTGGGTTTGGGCTTTTAGGGTTTGAAGATGGAGTAGGGATATGGGGTTAGGGTTTGGTTGAGACGTGGGGGTGAGTTCTTGTGAGGTATGAGAGAAGGAGAGAAGATGAAGAAGAAGAGAATGGGAAGGAGATGAGGTTGAGAGAAGGTGGAGACGACGAGGTTTGGGAGCTGAGAAGGGAAAGAAGTTTAGGTTTAGGGTTGGATGAGGGGGGAAGCCGCGGCGTGAAGAAGAAAGGGAATGAGGGGGAAGAATGAGGGTGAAGGTTTTTAGGGTTAAGGGTTAATGTGATTTTTTGGGCCGGGTTAAGTATTGGGCTGAAGGGACACAGCGCATGTAAGCTGCGTGAGCGTGTATGGCTGGGGGGTGCGAGTGGAGGACGGGGTGCGAGTAGCAAGCCAGGGGAAGCAAGGGGCGCAGGGGTGTGTCATAGAAAGAAGGGGGTGCAGGAAGCGAATGAGAGAGGGGAGGTGCAGACTGGGCTGGGCCACCAGCCCTTTTAGTTGATTGCTATTAACACCCCCAAAATTGCAATATGCAACCGTTTTTCAATAATTTTTATTTCTTTTTCTTTTTCTTTCTTTTTTCTTTATTCATTCTATGAGACCAAAAATATTATTTTTATTTATTATTACTACTACTACTACTACTAATAGAATTTAAAATAAATAATAAAATAAAACAAAATAAAATAAAAAGGCCGGACAAAATTAGGGTACTACAATATGATTATAGCTAGAAGTAACGAATAACAAATTACACAATTGAGAATGGAGCTTGATATTTATTTTGAAATGATGAAGCTATGAGTGCCTCATTAGATAGCTGCAAAACAAATTTCGAGGTAGGTGAAGCAGACAGAAGAATCTGGGCAAAAATATATATGGGGGAAAAACAAAGAACTTGAGTTGACTAGCTTCACAGATACGGATTTGGTTGGTTATGCAAATGACATGAGATCAACCTCAAGTCGCTATTTCTTGTTTGGCTCAAAAGATGTTACATGGTGCACCAGGTAGCAAGCTATTGTTGCTCTTTCAAGCACGGAGTCAAAATACAGGGCAGCCACTCTTGCAGCATAAGAAAGCATTTCAATAAAGAGCTTAGTTGGAGATATACCACAAGAAAGTGGATTATACAATGGGGCTTTTTGTGATTATGAAAGTGCTATCAAATTACCATCAAATCTAGTATTTCACAAGCGCACCAAACATATAGAAGTGCATTACCACTTTGTTAAAAGAAAGGTGTTGAATAAGGAAACTGAATTGAAGAAGATTCATACAAAGGAGTAATATATTGACTGATATTTTTGCAAATGCACTCGAAAAAACAATTATTTGAGAAGTTCAAAGAAGGATTTGGACTTGTGAAAAAGGAGCATGCACTTAAGCGAGGTGAAACAAATAGTGCATGCCACAACAATAAAGATTAAGGGCATGTTTGATACACTTTTTAAAAACAATTTTAAAAATAGATAAAGAACAAATTTTGTTCTTGTTAAATTTTTAAAAACAGAAAAATATTTTTAAAAAGTGTAATTACACAGACCCTAAGTCGCTCATGTGTCTATGGCTTAATATTTGAATTATTTAGTATTTCCTTGATTTTGCAATTTGAATAAGTTATTGCAACATATTAGGAGAATCTTCATTTTAGAGCCAAATTCTAGGAGATAGTTTTCTGAATATTAGCATTACCAGTATAAAGCCAAAAGCTTTGCATTTGTACTTCACAGTTCAGCCTAAAATAAAGTTAATTACTGATTTTTTTTTTTGACGGCAAGTTAATTAATGATTGAGTTATGGTACTCTGTTTTTGTATTTCAAATACTAGCTCATTTGTTTTAAATAGATTACTTGTCAAAAGATGAATGGGAAGCGTTCAAGTTACTCTAGGAGTAACTCTTATATAAGTTACTCCGGTTAATATCTCTAAATAGACATCAAATTTTATCAATCGGACCATCACATTAAAAGTTATTATTGAGTAGATCAACTCCATACAATTTTAAAAATATTTGATACTTTATGACATCACTTCAATTCAACGTATACTATACGTTTTAATTTACAAGTAAAATGTTGACCATATTATTACATAGCTATGAATGTCCAATTTATCTAAAATATTGTATACATGATTATTAACATAATATGACGATATTAAACGGTTGGATTGATAAAACTCAATGTCTACAAAGTGATATTAACCAGAGTAACTCAGACAAGAGTTACTCTCAGAATAACTTGAACGCCCCTCATGATCAAAACATGAATACCATTTTTAGAAGGAAAAAAAAATCAAAATTAAAGCTAAACAAAACTCAAGCAAGCTGTTAGTGTCACCCTAAAAATTGACGAGCTTATATTTATTGCAAATAAATAAACGAGCTCTTTTTTTTTTATAATGAGCATTATTTGTTTTTATATTTGCACTAAAAATAGTTGCTCCCATGTCTAACATAATAACGAGATTTTATGCCCTTAAGCCATATTTGTTCCCCTCAATGACATGTTTTACGTGGACAAAAAATTAGCGACTCTTACATCCCTATATTTTGACAAACGCATCCCCTTCCTCATTTTGCCAAAAATACCCCTCTCTCTCTCTATCCCCCCTCCTGGATCGCAGGTGTGGGGCAAACGAGAAAGGGGGTGGGTCGCATGGGAGGGGAGGGGAAAGGGAGAAGGAGGTGGTATGTGTATTTTTTTAAAAAGAAAAAGAAAAAGAGAGGGGTCTATGTATCAAAAAATGGGGATATATGTAGCTGTGTCTCCAAAAAATTAATGTTGAGGCGAGGCCCACTATGGTAGATATAATCGTGAAAGAGAGAAGGGGGTGGTAGATGTATTTTTAAAGAGCGTTGCTATTTAGTACGAAAGATTTCAATACAAATTTCAACGGATACATATAACCGATGGTTTTATATCTTTAAAATAAATCAAAGTTAAAATATATTTAAATCCAAACACTATCCGATGTTGATTGTCAATTCGTTAAATTTCGTGTGAACCGTTTTCTTACTATTTATCATTTTCCATTTTTAAAAAAGAAAAAGAAAAAGAGAGGGGTGTATGTATCAAAAAATGGTGATGCATGTAGCAGTAGAGGGGAGGTGAAAGGGAGAAGGAGGTTGCAGGGGTATTTTTTTTTTATAAAAAAGAAAAAAAAAAGAAAGAGAGATGGGTGTATGTATCAAAAAATGGGGATGCATGTGGCAGTGTCCCAAAAAAAGTTTGTGTTGAGACAAGGCCCACTATGGTAATCGTGAAATTTGAACAGCCAGATCTAATCTTTACCACACGGATTAATTGGGCCGAGCCTCGTGTTTCTATTTAATAGAAGGCATTATTAAATACAACTCCCACCTATTGAGTACACCCCCTAAATGACCAAAATATTCCCAAAAAAATAACAAAACCCGCAAAGCTCCCGAAAATTCGAATTTACGGTAAGGGAAAAAAAATTCTTTACCGAAAATTCGAATTTCAGGTATACATTTGTATACCAAAAATTCGAATTTCCAGTAAAGAAATTTTTTTTTGTAAAAAATATCGTAAATTACCAATTTATGATATACAAATAAAATTATGTACCGTAAATTGTTAATTTACGATACCTTATTTTTTTCAACAAAATATACGGACCGAAAATTTACGGTACCCAAATGTCAAAGAAAAAAGAAGCAGAGGTAGGGAGCATTGCCCCTCTTCCTTTTCCAGCAAAAAAAAAAAAAAGACTGACGTTGACATTTGTGTAGAGAATGTTGCGCACAGAGTGATGTCAAACGTGACATTTCTTTACCGTAAATTGAATATGTGTACCATAAATTGGATTTGTGTTAGATGCATACCGTACACAAAATTAAAAAAAAAAAAAAAGCATACCGTAAATTCAATTTACGGTAAAAAAAAATTTATTTGTACGGTATTTTTATACAAAAATTTCTTTACCGAAAATTCGAATTTTCGGTAATTTTTTTTTTCCTATATCGGAAATTCGAATTTCCGGTAAAGAAATTTTTTCAGAAGCTTCGTGGGTTTTGTTATTTTTTAGAGATATTTTGGTTATTTTAGGGTGTACTCAATAGGTGGGGGTGTATTTAATAATGGCCTAATAGAATGAACTGGGTTGAATCCAAAATAAAAATGACGAACAAGTTATTGAAAGGAATCGGTATATCGTATATAAATGTTGACAAAAACATGTGGAATTGTTAAATGCACACAACAAATTGCTAGATGCACTCAACATTTACACAACACTGACAAAAATACCCATGGGTACATAATAACATGCGCAAATAAGCTATTTGAGCGTGTATAAAATTTTAAAAACTCGCAAATAGCTATTTGGGCGAGGTATAACTCACACAAATTAGCTATTTGTCCGTGTGTTTTTCTTAAAATTTTGTACACGTGCAAATAAGCTATTTGCGCGTGTAGAAAATATTGTACACTCGCAAATAGAAAATTTGCGAGTAGTAGTTGCTATTTGCGCGTACCAAGACGTTTCTTTCTGACACTTAAATCAATCTTTTTAACTGGACATTTGTTGATGTTGATAGTGATTGGAAGTTACAGTGCCTTTCTATCACTTGTCGTGCACTATTTTCAAATCAATAATTGTTGTGCAACAACTGTTACTCGCAAAAAGCGACTCGCAAATTTGCTATTTACGAGTGTACAAAATTTTGTACACGAGTAAATAGCTTATTTGCGCGTGTACAAAATTTAAAAAAAAAAAACACGCGTAAATAGCTATTTGCGCATGTACAAAATTTTAAGAAAAACACGCGCAAATAACTATTTGCGAGTATTCTTTTTTTTAAATTATATACACGCGCAAATAGCTTATTTGCACGTGTTATTATGTACCCAGGAGTATTTTTGTCAAATATTGGATATACCCAGTAATTTGCTGGATGCATTTAACAATTCCGAAAAAATGGGTATATGAATGAATTAGGCCTAAGCTAAAAAGAAAAAGAAAAACTCCAATGCAATTCCAAAACCTTTTTTTCCCTTTGAAAACGAAATTCCAAAACTGTAATCCTTTCCTTTGGTTTGGTTATAGATGTTTATATCAAATTTTCAGTAGATTTAATAATTGAACGGCATGTTTTACCTTTTACGGTGACATTGTTTTCAGTTCACATGACATCTAAAATGTTGAACTGAACTTGTCTCCACCAAAGCTAAAGCAGAAGATAGAATAGGAATTCAATTCGGTGTAAATATGTTAGCACCATGCTCGTGTACACAACTAACAAAAATTTGAAGTTTCCATTCCAATTACAGAAAAAAGAAAAAAATAAATTCAATTTTCTCATATATATTCTCCTCCTCCTTCAATGTGCTCTCATCGTGTACAAATCTTCTTTCCCTTCTTTCTTTCTTCCCTATTACCATCTCAGATATCATCATTTTCTAACAAAAGAAAGGTTAATCCCCGCATGATTTACCTTCCCATTTACAAGTTTTCATGCCACGTGTGAACCCAAGAGAACAACAAGGACCTCTTAAATATTTTATACACTTTCAAGGATAAAATAACTTGGCAAACAGAAGCTCATTCCAAGTGTCCTGAAGTCCAGGTAAACACCAGTGCACACAATCAGCATAACTAGCAGGGTTAGCTAATTGCTCTGGAGTCAATGGATTCCATTGCTTCTTATAGATTGAAGTATGTGCATCTTTCCGGTAGTTGGAAAGCTGGGTAATGTTGAGAAATGTTATGGGAACTTTGGATTTTCTGAACTCTTCTCCAATCACTTGCATTATGCTTTTCAGTGAATCAGAACCCCAATATGAGGGATCCTCAATTGGAGTTGTTTCGTTGTAGCAGTTCCCTCCTGGTTCACCTCCCCACTCTATGCTCCTGCCAAAGTATACTTGAAACCATATGATGTACTTCCATATACTAGTAAACTTCCTAAATAACTATTATTCTTTTAGGAATAAAATAAATAATGAAGACCGCGTACAGTTTTGTAATGAGTGAATCATCAATTTAGTACTTGAAATTGTAGCGAGTCGTCAACTTAATCCCTGAAATAAATAAAATTCCAAAATGATCCCCAAATTTGAAAATTCTGATCACATTAGTCCCTTTACCAGCCAATTTTGAGTGACTAAATTAGGACTAGACTTCTATAATCCAAAACTTTCCATTTCAGGGACTATTTTGGAATATTAATAATTTCCTAGACTAAATTGACAGCACACCATACAATTTGAAGAACTAAATTAGTGATTCACACATTTGGTAATATAGCTATTACACTATTTTTTAGCACAGAAAATTGTTATGTTAGTATATTGTATATTTATGTGAATTATACTATACTCACTTTCCATGAGAAGGTGACATGCTGGTGAAGAAGACTCTTGTGTTGTTGGGGTCCATGTTCTGCCTCACCCATCTAAGCATACTTTTCATAGCCATACGATAGGCATCTTCAGTTGACAGCTCAACAATCTCTTTTGCTTCATCCTTAAAAGATCCAAGCCTGAAAATTTGAGTAGACATTATTAGGTGTCATTATGCAATGGTATTTGCTAGAGAAATGAGAGAGGGCTAGTATATGATTGCTTGAATAGAGTGGAGGAACATACAAGATCTTCATCTTGGAGCCAGTTACCCACCAAAGGTAGGTGTTGAATACTATAATGTCAGCGCCTTTCCAATAACGACCATGCTTATTGATTGAACCCTTTCTGACAATCCTATCAGTTACCCTATGGATGACAGCGTTATCGGAGTTTGATTCAAGAAGAAAAGGTGCCCAATAGAACTCAATTGTTGCATTGTATTCCTAATAAAAATACAGCAATATGAACATAGGGACAAAAGAAAAAGGATGGACATAATAATGCAGCTGAAAGTACTGTGAATTGTGCATAAGCCAAGAGTAAAGAGGTACCTACCTTGGCTGTGAAGACAGTAAGTGAATCAAAGGTTTCCATGGATTTGGCGTCTTGGGGAATGAGTTGATGGAGAAGGCATATCAAGGAGACATACTGACCCCGGTTGAGGGAGTCCCCGATAAACATCATCCTCTTCCCACGAAGCGATTCGAGCATTAAACTAGCATTGAATCTGTAGCATTGGTAAAGAAGTGTGTTATATTTGGCAAATCTACGATTAGTTGGAGCTTTCGATTCACTAGAATGAGTTCTCTACGGCATAAAGTGTAAATCATAAATTTGTGAGAAATAATTTATTTGATTTTATCATCAGCAGCATACACCTTTTAAGAAATTCAAGTTACCTTAGCTGTTTCTATAAGCAGACTTCAAGGAAAAACAAAAGGTAAATTTGACATTCTAAAATGTTATCTACATACTAAATCTTGATGTAATCTTCATAGTATCATTTTCTCATTTGAACTCTTCAACTCTCTATGCTAGTTGATGGCATACAAGAACAATTAATTTTCTTGTTGTCTGTCTTTTTCCTTCTCACTGAAACAGGGAAAAGCAGGTGATGTCTGAGTACATTTGAACTTTATTGCTTGCTCAATAATTTTAGTCCTCTCCCTCATTTGGCATCCACTTATTTTTGGTAAAGACGGTGCTTGAGGATTGCATTCTTAAACATACTTTTAATTCCAACAATCTAACCAACGCTTAGAAACACCTTAAAGTTTCAATTAAGAAGCAAATAGTCATTTCAGTGAGAAGGTTCACGTTCATCTTCTGTATCAAACTTCAAATTATAACCTACACAACACAGAACTCAAACCATGTGAGTTCACCACTCAAATTTGACATAAATTAAAATATAAAATATAAAAAACATCAAATCAGTTAAAGTTGTATCAATTGTTCATAACCCGTGCATTATCTTGTCCGTGTTGCAAGGTCCCACGGACGAAAAAAAAAAAAACCAGAGACAAAACGTCCTACAAAACAAAAGTTACAAGTGTCCGATTCGCATCATTGCCTGGCAATTTTTGGTGGAAGTCATTCAATTCTGAACTTTTTTTTTTAGCCCATTCAATTCTGATTTATTTCAAGGTAAACGAATAGAAAAGGAGTAATAATTTTCATTAAAAAATAAAAAGTGTAATATCAAAATTTATATTAACGTATAGAATGTTACATTTTTAATAAGTAAAAAAATTACTAAGTCATTCAATTCTGATTTATTTCAAGGTAAAAGAATAAAAAGAGTACGTACCCAAAAAAAAAAGAATAAAAAGAGTGAAAATTTTCATTAAAAAGTGTAGTAACAAATTGATATTTTTAATAAAAATAAAAATTTATTATTTTTCTATCCTGTGGCGCTAGTTCGCAGCATCATTAATGGCGAGTCATTTATTTATTTATTTATTACTAATAATGGCGAGTCATTTATTTACTACTTCTTCATGGAATGTCGGAAACGGATCCAACAAATCAACCCCGACCCACCGACAACTTGACCCGTAAAAAAAAAAAGGACAAGCACAGCATACAAAGAAAAAGAAAGAAGAGAAGCACGCTTACTTGGGAAGATCGCAACGGAGAGGTTGCCAGCGCCGCCGCCGGTACTCTTTATCAGGCCGCCCGTGTTCTTGACAAGTCAGTTGTGGCTGTATGTACGGACACTCCGATTCTTCGTACAGTGGCCGAGTCAACTCGTCCCGAACCCACCTTCCGCTGAACACATCGCACCCGCCTCCTTCCTCCGTTTTCTCCACCTTCTGTTGGTTGTTCCTCTCTGTTAAAATCACCCCCAAAACAAAATAAAAAAAAGCCCACGGAATTCAGATAAGGGGAAAACCCAAAAAAAAATAGAAAGAAGAAATTAAGCACGTTGACTCGGCTCAGGTCCGAGTGAACTCACCGGGTGTGGAGGAGAGTAGTGTGTGCGTGTCGACAGCGTTGGGGTGGAGTTGGAGGTGTGGGCGGAAGATGAACGCGAAATCATGGCCGTAGAGGATGGTGGCGAAGAGGATGAAAGCTAAGAGGGTGAAAAGGTAGAAAGAGAGACGAGGCTTGGTTCTGAGAAGAGAAGGAGTAGAGGGTGAGGACGAGAAGGGTCGCTTCATCGTTTGCCATGCAATGTGGCAAACTAATACTCCATTCTTTCTGATATAAAATTGAAAGTTAAAGCTAATTAAGGTGAGCTGAAGACATCAAGGGGGAACTATCTGTCCATCATTAATTAATTGTTATAATTCAGAGCTTAAATCTTGTTGAGTAAAAATTTAATGACTTTATTTTTATATATAATAACAATTTCCTTCTCACAAGGGATCAATTTCAAGAGTGAATGAGGTAACAAAGATTGAAATCTAAATTAGGGGATCACAGAGCTTTGATTTTTCTTGGGTCATGACGCTCATGAAATCAATTATATTAGAAACTTTTGATTGGTTCGCTGCTAAGGCAAGTCTCAATGTGTGTACATTAATTATTTTGCTTGAAGAAGTAAATTTCTGAATAAATAAATGAAGATGTAGTACAATTTAAATTGTGTATAGGTATAGATAGACTAATAAACCGAATGGCCTATGGAGAAAAAATAAGGAAAATATTTGAATATATAGAGCAAGGTAAATAATATTTTCTATTTTTCTATATATTTCTTTTCTCTATTTTTTTTGGTCAGAATATTTCGTTTTTTTAATTACGTACGGTTGAGTTTATTTCAAGGTTAAATTGTTGGTGGAAGGTTAAGGACGTTGCTTGGCTTCACTGCTAATTAAAGGTGTGAGGAAGGAAGACATATTGCGAATAATGATCACTTTCCATGTTCATATAGGATATACTACATTAGTACATCAAATAAACAAAAAGGGAGTACCAACCAACAAGTAGATCTGGACCTTAGGTGGAAGGTGATTAGGTGTTAGGTTACGTTACATATGAAACTGAGTCAAACCTGCTTTGATGCTCTTATTTCTCACAAAAAACACAGGAATTTTGGACTCCGATGGTACCATTATTATACAGCTGCAGGCAACTAAAAACAAGTGTTTGAATGATGGGCCAACTAAAAATGAATAAACTATCAATGGTATCTCCAACTAACGAATAATCCATTATTATTCTGTTGCAAATTATAATTTTGTAAGCATGAGCATGAGTGACTCCATGTGCCGTACACTACATTATTATTTTACTAAGGTCGAGTTTGGTTTGGGGTAGTTCGTGTTAGTTCGAGCTCGCATATTATTTATTTGCTATTTGCCTTGACCTTTTTGTTGGGCTTCCACAATTTTATCATTAACAAAGTGCTTCATAAGACTCATAATGCAGAGACTCTGTAAAAGCATGAACGACTTTTAAAAACGTAACTAGCCGAGACAAAGAAAAATGGAATTTAAGTGTAGTTAAGTTTTTTTGTAAAAAAATAGTTTTTGGTAAGAAAACGAATAAATGAGTTTTTGACTTATGTTTTTAGTACAGTTAAATTTCTTGTATAAATAATAGATAACTACATGTTAATTATGGTTATCAATGGTTGTATGTAAATTGTGTGCACGCGCGTGCCTTGCATACAAATTAATAATGTTATAACATATACTCAAGGATGAGAACGTATCTAAAACTCTACCTTATAAAGATGTATATAATCACGTATGCCAGTAGTACAGCTTTAAGAATCCTTTCTAATAAGGTTTTTTAAGATGCTTAAGCAAGAGGGAAAATTTGCTACATTATATCATTTAAAGTGAACCATTTCAATTATATGTGAGTCGTCACTTTCTTAAATTTAACTACATGTTGAATGTTATATCTAAAGTGATAAATAAAACATATCCCACCAGAGTACATAAAAACATCTTAGTTGGAGAAACGTTCAAATGCCACCTTGTTCAAAAAACTGTTTAATTCTAAAAAATTGTTCAACTGCAAAATTAATAAATCAATTAGGTATTAAGAGACGCCCAATCCGTATATAAATTAATTAGAGATGGAAAATTGGTTTAGCAGGGTTAAAAAAGATGAAAGTGAAGAAAATGAAAAACAAGAATGAATAAATGGTCAAAGTAACAAAAGACAAGTTACACTAAAATAAATTCACTCCACTACCTGATTATCAACTAACGAATGTCAATCAAAATTATTGGATTAGCTCCAGTATAATGCATTTTTTTTCTATCGTATCATGCTAGACTTTCTTGTTTTATCTTCTTTTTTTTTCCCTCTTCCTTCTCCTCGTTTTCTTTCAGAGAGATAGATAAAAGAATGTGAAATGCTAAATTCATGGAGGGAGAGTCAGAACAAGAATTACAAATTTCTGCAGAATGCTCCATGTCATGGAGGCATCAGAGCTGACCAGTAGTGCATCTGAAATGCACCTTTCTGCAGCATGCTCATCTCTTGTCTGAGATAATCCGTATGGGAATTGCCAGATAAGTCCAGAAGCAAAAAATAATCTCAGAAGTTCACAGGAGAATAGGAGCTCCGGTAACCTTGAGACGGTCCCTTAAACTTTCTCACCAAAGATGAACACAGGCTCTGCAGAGACACAATACAGTACAAAGGTTATACGAAGAATGGAACTCCTAATCTTCTTAAAAACTTATTTTCTTTGCTGCCAGATTGGAAATACTGAAATTGAAGCATTCATGGGGAAGAGTACCTGTGTTCTCCTAGGCAAGCTGATCCAGAAGTCCAAGTTAGGGATGACCTGAAAAATAGGGCCAATGAAAAAAGCTTACAATCCCAATTGCAGAAAAATCCAACAAAAGATTGCTTTAGCGCTCTCAAAAAGTGACTGGGAAGGAATGGCATATGATAACATTATAAAACGTCCTAAACCACTTTTTTTTATAGCCAAACGTCTTAAACCACTTAACAATCAAAATTACTAACAAAATGACTGAGTGTAATCAACAAGCAATTTCCCATCATGAGAAGAGACAGTAATGACTAATGATTTTAGGAGTTTCAGCATGAAATGCAGAAATATTTAGCAATGACAGTTAACTTAAGTTACACATACATCTGTGACAAGTGAATCCAGTATGATATGAACTATGGACAGAAGCTTTGCAGTATGCAATACTGATTTAAACTATCTTAAGCAAGTATCAGAGCTGAAATGGGCCACAAATGACTAACTGAAAAAGGTTCTTTCTTTTTTCACTTTCAAATCAAAGCAAGTATAAGAAAAAATTATGAAGTAGTCAATTCACACAGCCTAATTGACACACACAAATAAAAATAGGCATATATACCCCTACCAGGAAAAAAGAATAAGGACAGGTGAGAACTTACTTCTATACCGCGAATCCCGATGAAGAAATATCGGTAAACCATACCGGCCAGTAGATAAACAGCAAAAAGGCACAGAACACTGGAATGAGATAAGATAAAACAATTATTAGTAATTTAGCCAGATCAGAGTCCCTTATAATACAATCCTTATAATAACTAAAAGTGACAGGCAAGACAGTACAATCCTTACACAATAAGTAAGGTGACAAACCACCCCAACCCTCTCCCATGGACATTTACGATCATAGCACAACCAGATGGATGCTTTAGCTCTGTAGCCTGCTTAAGAAACAAGGTTACAACAAAAGGTAACAATTAGTTATCTGTGGTTCTAAATTCATATCAGTTTCATATTGCCCTTTTGTTTTCATCCTTCGCCTAGCCGGCATTCTTATCCCCATGTTTCAGTAGATATATATATATGCAGGGGGAAAAAATGATATAACGTCTGTCTAGTTTTCTTCATTTTGAACAAAAATGGAATGTATATTGATGCAGGGGAATAAATTATATAGCTTCTGTCTAGTTTTCTTTATTTTGAACAAAAATGGTTTGAAGACATAAGAAGAGACTCATTATGTTGCATATTAGAGTTGAGAGCTTGCTAGATGCAACACCTAAAGCTTTAAAAATACAATTTTGACTGGTAAGGAGTAAGGACTCTGATCTTTTATTTTCACACTGAAAACTTCAATCAACATCAGTACAGAACTTTTAGAATTTAGGCTTTAGGCCTAACTCAACCCCACAAAATCGTTTTACAAGGTGAGGACTACCCAAGCCTTATAAGCACTATATATACCATATCTCTAGTCGATGTGGGACTCTCAACACACCCCCTCCCACTCAGGACTGAACATGTGAAGTGTGGACTAACGCAGGTGGAATAACATGAATCTCAGCACATCCCCTCACGCTTAGGATAGGACATCTGGAGCGTGGAAAAATAAGGTTGGAATAACATGGATCTCAACAAGAACAATAAATGTTTTTGCATCATTGAGAATTTCAGAGACGCAGTAGTTGGTGATGAAAATAGCCAGAAAAAAAAAGATATCTTCCTACGTTACTCTTTCAAGTTTCAAATGGTAAATCATTTTGTAGAAAAGAGAGAGAAGTATAATAGGATTCCTGCATGATACTAAACTGACAATAGTAAATAAATAGGAGGCCAAGACCAGAGCAAATACCACACTAACTAATGGAACGTGGACAACAATGTCATATTGATAATATTATGAAGCTTCCACAAGTAAGCTAAATGAATAGAAATAGCTGATAAATTCAATCATGTTCCTTGCAGATTCAAGAATCCAAATTCAACATTTCCTAGATTTTCAACAAATGCCATTGACTTTCAATAAGTTTACAAATTAAGAAACATATACTACACATGAATACAAAAGAACTTTGATAGCACGTTGAAAATCTACATCATAAAATAAGTAACCATATGGATGGAAACAATTAAAAAAAAATCCCAATAACAGAGTACTCACATAATTACAGGTCCCTGATCTCTCCAGTGTGTGTGGGCCCTGTAACCAGAATATTGATAATGAAACAATTCGGACAGTATTAGGTCCATAATATCCAGTTCAATCGATTTAAAAGGGGGAAGGGGGTGAGTGGAAAGGAAAGAATGAAAACCTTACTTGTACCCCATTTAAATTGCAAAGCACAGACACGGCCAGAGAACAGTTGTACTTAAGGCCCATGCTCGACATTTTAATAATGATACCAATGTGGGGATTTTTCTTATCTGCGATCAGAATAGCATTGCAACCATACGTATATACCAGTTAAGTTCATAATTCGAAGCATTATTCAGAATCGCTTGAACCAAATAATGCATAACGACATACAAGAAACAGAAAATCGAGCAAAAATGAAGCACCAAAAATTAACAAAAGGAAACCATGCTTGAAGCAAATCAACAAACATAAACAGAAAGTAGAATTGGGCTTACCAATGATATCAACATCAATTTTTGGGCCACGTCCTATGGTTGTGCATACATGATAACCTGCATTGATCACTCTGTTAGAGGACCATTCCCACCCACTTAAAGATTGATACTGAGAAATACACAAAAATTGACTCCAGTTGGATATAGTTATTTATTAGAAAGTTAAAATGGTTGAGCAAAGTAGAGATATTGTTCCTCCAAGTTCAAGTTTTTACAGCCCTTCCCAGTTGATGATGAACGAGACTCGCAACGTTTTTAATATGTAACGCTCTCGGCTCTTCTTATAACTCCGTTGTGCACAAGTTGAAACAGTGCTAATAATGAAAATACCCCGTTACTTTCTTCAGACGTTTCAATGAGAATGCAAGAGCACAAAGGAACATATAAAAGCAGAGCAACTAATAATTATATATAGCAATAACAATATGCTAGACTATATGTTCTTCATATGACAAAATCAGTGTAGAAAAAAATGATAAACAAATGGAGGGGGAAAAAGACAAAAGACAAAACACTAAAATAATATTAGGAACAAAAATTGCAGAAAGGAAAAGGTCTGATAATTCTAATTCTTTTGTACAAGAGTAAGGAGATGGAAAGAATTTTTAAGTCGTTCTGTTGCATAAATAAAATCCATTTTAACATTTTAAGTAAATAAAGGTACTTCAGGTAACCTAAATTGATTGATGCAGCAGTAGAATCTATTTTTTACTGTATCAGTTACTTGGAGGTTCTGGTAGCACAAAAACTATAAGCAAAAATCATCTGAATTGCATTTTTCTTTAATGGTGATCTCGAAGAAAATGCTTCCGGAAGAAGCATTTCTTGCAACATCAGAAATTTCATGCCAAGGACACACAGGAACTAAATCATCTAACTCCGTCTATAATGTGTAACCGGCTACAATTGCAAGCTACAACAACTAAACAAGTAGAAGAACTGTTCACATCTATCATCACCACCACATGCAAAAAGCAGTAGATACTAGACACAATTTTGCAGGTGCAAGTAAATGGGAGAAAACAGAAGTGCAGGAATTATACCTCCAATGTTGTTTGCCACAATTGCATTGCACTCCATCCCACAACGTGTTGGCCCTCCACAATCCTAAAGTATACAATGATTAGGTATGTAGAAATTTTTTTAAATTAAGGGATAACAAATATTAATTCCATTATTTCAAAGTATTCCATGAAATAATTTACTTAATCCATTTTGCAGCAGGACCTTTGAACTGCCCTAAAATTCTACTCAATGTTGTCCCTGCTGCTATTTACCGCTGATGTGCTCTAGTAGCATTACTTATGTAAACAGTGACCACAAGCTTAGATCTAATAATTGTTATTTTTTTAGCAAATTCAACCAAATAAAATTTCCAATCTGCTTCGTCCTTTTCGAACATTATAATGCATTATTACATTACATGGGTATGATGACATATCATACTTGATTCTTAGTTATTCTAACAACTATTTTTCCGTATACATAAAAATTTACACCTTCACTGTCATTTGTAGAGGTTCTGGTCTAAGTGTATATCCATGTCAGGAGAAGTATGGATGTATTAAGGCTTCATACAAACATTTGGTTTATCAACTATAAGCTCAAATCTCTGAAATGATTTTCACTCTGCTACAATTATTCAGGGAGCTCAAAAAGGATGGATAAATAGTTAAATAGAAAGGAAAATGACTCATTGGAAAGAAACTTGTACTGAAAAGAAACCAGGAAACATGATATTTGATCACAAATATATCTAAAATTCCTGTCATTTCATCAACTATTCCTTTTATAAAAACATGAATTTTATCCAGACGTATAATTAGTCATAAAGTATCATCATATATCACATCTATTAAATACATGTTTGATAGCAAATTAGAATCTTGATTACTATACTCTATAAAGAAAATAGTTTTGCAGAAAATAGACTCGTTTACCCAGCAGTCAGCACATGTTGGAGGGTCATGATTGAAAATCATTCCATCGCAAAGCTGCCCAAACAACCAACACACAAAATTCAATTATAGATTAACTTGGCATAAAGCTAAACTGAGGCTATCCTTGCCTATTTGAAAGCAAATGATGTGCTTTGAAAGTCCATCTATTTGTAGCCAGTTCAGCCAAAGAGTTGCATAGTTTACATTTAACAAAATCTAATTTAGAACTAGTTGGGATAACTTTTCTATAAGTACTTATGGAAAAAAATATTAAAAGAATCTCACAATAACAATGAGGTTTTTAAACAATGGCTTCTCGTTAAGTTGAAATTAGCATCTGCGTCTCAATTTTTTTTAAAAACTCTCATTCTTCTCCATAAACACTTATAAGGACTTTTTGTTTTAAGTGAAGAACTACAAATTTATTTTTACTTAGAAGCTTCAATAAGCTAAAATATAAATCAAGATGGACCTTAATCAGTGAACAACTAATATGAAGCAAGTTTCCGATCACAACGCAAGTGTGCCAAAGATCGAAAGCGAAAACCAATATTTTATAGTCAGAAATCAAAGAAATAAGTGTGACCTGATGGAGCCAACCTGAAACCAAAGGGTGGTCTCGTTTACTGACACTTTGTAAAACCTACAAGCAAACATAAAAATGCAATTTTCTGTGAGAAGCACATAATTGGCACATTGTTTACAAATTACAAACTAATCATATTTAAAAGGAGTAAATTTCTTCTTCAGTTCATGATATAGGGACCAATGGATGAGAATCCAGACACTAATTGCCAGGCTCCTCTAAACAACTAAATTCCAAAACTCTAGCACCTCCACATACGCACGTTCCCGTTATAAAATCATAAATCCCGGAAATGTTTCTAAACTTGAATCAAGCAATAATGACGATGACGATCAAATTAACGAAAAACAAAGTTATCAAAATTAAAAAAAAATGACAAAAACGACAAGCAATGAGAAAAGACGAAAGAACATTAAATCAAGAGAGACAGCAAGAGGGCCACGGCCAGATCAGGAAGTATAGAGAGAAAGAAGGAGGGTGCACCCGTCTTCGCTAAGAATGCCGTGAGGGAAGTTGCGAATGGGAGAAGAGAGGGTGTAATTGTAGAGCTTGTTTCCGTCGACAAAATTGAATTCGCAAGCTGAGGTGGGTGTTGCCAGGCTCAGATACGGGAGTCGGTGTAGAACCGTGAAGAGGGTGAGGATGAGCCAGGTGCGTGAAGCTACCAATGCCATCGTTGAAAGGTGAAAACACGCCTATCTCATGCCCATGCTTAGTGGAGTTTCAGACACGGTAGAAACGTAGAAGCGTGAGAGAGATGGATGGGGGTTATGCTAATGCTAATGCTATGGCCTGTGTGAGGGAAAAAGAAACAATTCACAAATCTTATATTCGCTGTGCTTGGGACCGTCTGTTCTTTTTTCTAGTTTCTTGCTTAATCCACCTCAGTTATTTGTACAAATTACCCCGTTATGCAGTAGTAATTATTTTTCCCTATAACACACTCCAAGTCCTAATCCTATCCTATCCTAATGAAATTATTAAAACTTCATACAAGGAATTCGAGATTTTAAAATACTTGTAATATTTTAAAAACTCGAAAATCATTTGGTTTTTTGGAATAATAAATGAAATTTATTCATCAAGCATTGGATGAATGAAATCAAATGTTTCGTAAATAGTATCCAATCAACTTGAAAAAAATTAATGTCACTTGCGTCTCAATAGACTGTACAGTTTAAATTATTGAAAAAAAATCATGGGTAAAATATGTTTTTAGTCTTTATAAAATTGGTCAATTTTATTTTTAGTCCCTATAAAAAATTCATTCAAACTTTAGTCCCCCTAAAATTTTCCGTTGGTAAGTTTAGTCCCTACTGTTAAGTTCCCTCTTAGGTGGCATGTGGAGTTTGGAGTGCCTTAAAATCAGTTTGGAGGATCATGGAATTATTTGAAAGTGTTTCTTGAACACTGGGAATCGATTCACTAGGTATATGAATCGATTCAAGCATGTTTGAGTCTCTGTGAATCGAAGCACGCCTCTGTGAATCGCATGGGAAGCTTGCAGGAATCGATTCATTTCATTAATTCGTGCAGGGGAGACTTTTTTAACTAGGTGAATCGATTCACCTATGTCTGTGAATCGATTCACAGTCCGGTGTTATAAACCTGGTGCAGAATTGTGAGGCAGTGCGCTTTTCTAGGGTTGTGTGCAAATGCTTCGAAAGCGTCTTTGTGAGGTTTTAGGGGCTGGGAAACACTGTTTAACACCTTGGGATTTTAGGAGAGAATAGAGGGAGGATTGAAGGCTTTCTCTATTGTTGTTCTTGATAGGTTTATCATAGAGGAAAAAGAGAGGGGGATTGGGAACTCTTGGGTTTGTCTTTCTTGGACATTTGGAAGGGGTTCAAAGCAATTGTAATCTCTTGTAAAGACTCTTTGATAGTGAAACGGAGGGGTCGCTTCTCTCCATGAGGCCTTGAGTCATCTTTTTGGGGCCGAACTGCGTAACCAAATAGTGGTGTTATTCTTCCTACTCTCTACTCCTTGTTTGAGTGACTTTATTGCATTGTTTTGGTTGCTATTAAAATTTAGTATTGGTTGCCTTTGATATTTGTTCATTATTCTTGTTAGTAACTCAACAAGTGGCGCCGTCTGTGGGAAGGAACAAATAATTCAATTGTGCACCATGGGTACTAAATGGGACATCGAGAAGTTTTCCGGTAATAATGACTTCGGTCTATGGAAGGTGAAGATGGAAGCAATACTTATTCAACAGAAGTGCTTTGAAGCCTTGAAGGGTGAGGCAAGAATGCCTACCACCTGCCTCAAACGGAGAAGAAGGAGATGATAGATAAGGCAAGAAGTGCCATTATCTTGTACCTTGGTGATAAGGCATTGAGGGAAGTTGCAAGAGAAGGCAAGTGGCGGAGATGTGGGCAAAGTTAGAATCGTTGTACATGACCAAGTCATTGGCCCACGTGTTATGTCCGAAACAACATCTATATTCATTCAAGATGGTAGAGACCAAACCTATTGTGGAGCAACTAACTAATTCAACAAAATTATCGATGACCTCTTGAATATTGATGTGAAGCCCGATGACGAGGATAAGGCTTTACTCTTATTGAATTCATTGCCTAGGTCCTTTGAACACTTTAAGGATGCACTCCTCTATGGCAAGGAGTCCACTATTACCTTGGAGGAGGTCCAACAATCAATTAGGACCAAGGAGCTAACCAAGCTTCAAGACTTGAAGGTGGAAGATAGTGGGGAAGGCTTGAGTGTCTCAAGGGGAAAGAATGAGAGTAGAGGAAACGGTAAAGGAAAGCCTAAGGCGAAATCCAAGTCGGAAGGGGACAATAAAGCTAAGTACAAATGCTTTAATTGTCATAGGGTTGGTCACTTTAAGAGGGATTGTCCCGAGAGAGGGGGCAATGAAGATTCCGTGGAGGTTGCGATTGCTATGGAGGATGGTTATGAGGATGCAGGGGCTCTAGTGGTTACGAGTTGGGAACCAGATAGGAGTTGGGTTATGGACACCGGGTGCTCTTTTCACATGTGTCCAAGGAAGGAATATTTTGAAACTTTGGAGCTCAAGCAAGGTGGAGTAGTTCGCCTTGGTGACAACGAAGCGTGCAAAGTTCAAGGTATGGGTTCAATTCGTCTTAAGATGTATGACAACCGCGAATTCCTTTTACAAGATGTGAGGTATGTTCCTAAACTCAAGCGAAATCTAATTTCTATAAGCATGTTTGATGGATTAGACTATTGCACTAGTATTGAGCATGGTATGATGAAAATTTCGCATGATGCATTGATAATAGCTAAGGGGACTAAAATGTGTGGTTTGTACATATTAGAGGGTTCAACTATTATTGGGCATGCATCATTAGCTAGCCAAACCTTGCATGATAGAACCATGTTATGGCATAATAGGTTAGGGCATGTTAGTGAGAGGGGTTTAGTTGAACTAGCTAAACAAGGTTTACTAGGTGGTGATAAACTGGATAAGCTAGAATTTTGTGATAAGTGCATACTAGACAAACATCATAAGGTTGAGTTTGGGGGTGGCATGCATCATTCTAGTAAACCCTTTGAGTACATTCACTCGGATCTTTGGGGTCCGGCTAGAGTGAGTACTCATGGGGGTGGTTCTTATTTCCTCACCATGGTTGATGATTTTTCTAGGAGAGTATGGGTCTATATTTTGAAAAGCAAAAGTGACACCTTTAAAAAGTTCAAGGAATGGCATACTCTCATAGGAAATCAAATAGGAACTAAACTGAAAATTTTAAGGACTAACAATGGCCTGGAGTTTCTTCTGAGCATTTTGATAAGATTTGCGAGGAAACAAGGTATTGAGGCATAGGGCCAGTGGAAGGCTCACTGCATCAAAATGGCCTAGTAACATGCATGAATAGGACCATCTTGGAGCGGGTGAGGAGTATGCTTTTGGCAGCTGGGTTGCCTAAAAGCTTCTGGGGCGAGGCTGTGAGTATAGCAGTATATTTGATCAACAGATGTCCATCAACGGCGTTAGACTTCAAGACACCTATGGAGGTTTGGAGCGGGAGACCGTGACTACTCCAAGTTGAAGGTTTTGAGCTTTGGCTTTGCAAGCATATCAAGTAGGACAAGCTTGATGTTAGAGCCGTGAAATGTGTCTTCATCGGATATCCAGGAGGGTGTGAAGGGATACAAGTTGTGGAATTTGGAATCTGGAGGGTCAAAGGTTATCATAAGCGAGGATGTCACTTTCGATGAGACCGCATGGGGATGAAGTGCAAAGACACGGAGGATAGTAGCTCGAAGTGGAGGTGGAGAAAACTCGGTTTGAGGTGGAGTCTACCACTAGTGAGACCGAATGATGAAGAGGAGGATAGTCCTCCACCAT
Organism: Calophaca sinica; assembly: GCA_037113605.1. Classification (NCBI taxonomy): domain Eukaryota; kingdom Viridiplantae; phylum Streptophyta; class Magnoliopsida; order Fabales; family Fabaceae; genus Calophaca; species Calophaca sinica. The sequence continues at coordinate 46,419,399 of CM073735.1, forward strand.
CGGGTTTTAGAGGAAGACAACAAACAAGTGGATCCTGACTATCAGTTGGCAAGAGATAGGGGAAGGTGGGAAGCTATGGCACCGAATAGATACGGGTATGATGAGCTTGTTTGTTATGCTTTGGTTGTGTGTGAAGGGGTTGAAGAGTCGGGTCCAAGGGACTTCAGTGAAGCAATGGGAAGCATGGAGAGTCAGAAACGGTTGAAGGCAATGAATGAAGGTGTGAATTCATTGGAGAAGAACCGAACTTGGGAACTTGTGAATCTACCGGAAAAGTCAAGGGTAGTTGGATGCAAGTGGAACTTCATGAAGACGGAAGGTATTCCGGAGTTTGAAGAACCAAGGTACAAGGAGAGGCTTGTGTGTAAGGTCAATCTTGAGTTGGAAAGTGTGAATGATATTCAAAAGGCAAGTTCTAGCAAGGAGGAGATTGGTATGCTCAAGGGGAAGTTAGCTTCTGGATTTGAGATGACGGATCTCGGCATTGTGGATAGGACACTTGGAACGAATATTAGGAAGAACCGGAAAAGGAGGTATGGCTCTTTGAAAGGCGGTTTGAAGCATGTGAAGACAACTCAAGGTGGAGTCGCAATGAAGAGTATGATTGGTGAATTGGGGATTACGCATGGTTGTGAGAAGTTCATCAAGTATCTTCCTAGATCAAGGTTCAAGGATCACTTGGACTTGATCATTTGCGTTGAGACGTAATTCCAGTAATGGAGAGAGCAGCTAGTGGTTGATGGATAAAGTTGAGCATCACCACTGATTTGAAGTCAAGGTGGAGAATTGTGGAGTTTAGAGTGCCTTAAAATCAGTTTGGAGGATCATGGAATTGCTTTAAAGTGTTTCTTGAACACTGGGAATCGATTCACTAGGTATATGAATCGATTCAAGCATGTTTGAGTCTCTGTGAATCGAAGCACGCCTCTGTGAATCGCATGGGAAGCTTGCAGGAATCGATTCATTTCATTAATTCGTGCAGGGGAGACTTTTTTAACTAGGTGAATCGATTCACCTATGTCTGTGAATCGATTCACAGTCGGGTTTTATAAACCTGACGCTGCAGAATTGTGTGAGACGAGGTGCAGTCTTTCTAGGGTTGTGTGCAGCCGTTCTTGAGCGTCTTTGTGAGGTTTTAGGGGCTGGGAAACACTGTTAAACACCTTGGGATCTTAGGAGAGAATAGAGGGAGGATTGATGGCTTTCTCTATTGTTGTTCTTGAGAGGTTTATCATAGAGGAAAAAGAGAGGGGGATTGGGAACTCTTGGGTTTGTCTTTCTTGGACATTTGGAAGGGGTTCAAAGCAATTGTAATCTCTTGTAAAGACTCTTTGATAGTGAAATGGAGGGCTGCTCTCTCCGCAGACGTGGAGTCATCTTTTTGGGGCGAATCACAGAACCAAATAGCGGTGTTATTCTTCCTACTCTCTACTCATTGTTTGAGTGACTTTATTGCATTGTTTTGGTTGCTATTAAAATTTAGTATTGGTTGCCTTTGATATTTGTTCATTATTTTTGTTAGTAACTCAACATGGCAAACGCTGGTACATGTGGCACCCTCCACGTATAATTTTTTATGACGTGGCATGGCTGACTGGACACAACTAGTTTGGGTAGATCCATGTCACGTTTTTTCACACCCAAAATTCTTATTACCCCTAAAATTCCCAAACATCATCATGGAGGTAACCCTAATTTGAGAACACAGAAAATCGCGAAGAAAAAGAAATTCCTCTGCAACGACTGCTACGTTGCGAAGAGGGGGCAGAAGGATGAATCGCGAAGCGGAAGAAGCGTAAACCAGATTCGCGAATCAAGATTGAAGGAGAAAGGCGAATCCAGAACGAAGCCACAATCGCGAAATCCCGAAGAAGAATCAGAAGTCGAAGATGAAGGCAGGATGCGTCGCGAATCATTTTCTTTCTTCTTCTTTCCTCTACTGATCATTCTTCTCTCTTGTGCTGATCTTTTTTTTTAATTCCCAGATCCACAACGTGTGACCTCTTTGTATGGGCTGAGGACATGGAAGCAACAGATGGTAGTGGAAACCAAACTGAACGAATCGAATCCGAACAAGTAGAATGAGAAAAGGGAAGCAATTTTAGACAAGCAGAATTATTTTGATGGAGTGGCTGATGAGGATTTTGATAACCCTGATGTGATGGCATCTATTTTGCTAGGAGATGAAACCAGGCTGGTGGTAAGCATAGTGTTGCTTTTATGAATTTGTTTTAAATTGTATCACAATGTTTTAATTTTGATCTGATACAGCTTAATCTGTTTTTTATCACAGGATCAAGCCCCTAAATTCATGACTACCATTGTTGATCCAAATCAAGCACTAATTAATCACACCTATAAAAACATAAATATGCTTAAACAAATACAGCCTGATATGAAACAAGAAGAAGTAATTCGTGATGCATTATTAACCCTTAATCAATAAGTGGTAATTTTACTTTGTCAAGAGTGTTTTTGGCCACTCTGTATGTGGTAGTCAATATGTGGTAACTCTTTATTTTTGGCCATTGCAGTAAGAAGCCAATAACACACACAAAGATGTTCTTGTAAGGAGGACAATTCAGCTGTTGGTGGAAGGTCTTGTGAAATGGTGATGAAGATCCACCAACAAGTACTTGAAGACTGTTGATGATTTGGTTCAAGACTGAACTTGAAGAGGCTTGAAGTTTGTTGATTTTTGAAGCTAGTTTTTTTTATGTAATCAGTACTTTGTTTAAACTGCACATATGGTGTAGCAATACTTTGTTTGGTAATACATGAACGTGACAAAAATACAAGAAAGGGGGATTTGAATTGGGTTTTAGAAATCTTTTCGCTAAACTTGTGTATTTTTAAAAACCTTTTCAAAACAACTTGCAGCGACCGAAAAATCCGGAGGGATTTATTCGAGTTTAATGGAGCCGCCACCAATAATTTATTTCATATGGAAAATATTGGAAAAAAACCTTTTTTTTTGAAGAAAAATGGTCCTTGAGACCAGATTTGGGTTCGGGAGTCGATTATGTGTAGGGAAGGTATTAGCACCCTACAACATCCTTTCGAAAAAGGTTACCTCTAATTAATTGTGCAAAATTTATTAACTTCTAAAAAAATATTTATTTCCCTTTTATTTTAAAAAAAATTAACCAAGATAAAAAAAAAAGGACTTAATAAAAGTCGTTTATTTTTGCGCTTGACAGGAGTGGGCTCCTGCTCCTATGTATCTCCGAGTGCAGTGGAGAAATCAAAGGCTACGTAGTTCTTGGGTAGAAAATGGTTGCGTGTTGGTTAGTTTTAATTGTATATTTTTTTATGGAAAAAAAAGGTATGTTTCTTAGGGACCAAACAAGAAGCAATCAAGAGTGGTCCTTACTAACAACCTATTTTGTTTAGAAAATTAACGGTGTTCGTAATGATCAAATGAGAAGCAGTCTCGAGTGATTATTACTAGTAAAAAAGATTGATTTTATTTTTTATGAAGAAGATAGGTTTTCATGGGGACCAAACAAGAAGCAATCAAGAGTGGTCCTCACTAATAACCCATTTTTATTTAGAAAATTAAGATATTTGTAATAACTAAACGGGAAGCAATCTCGAGTAATCATTACTAGTAAATTAATTTTCACGATTTTTATCATGTGATTTTCAAGAAAAAAATTGGGTTTCAAAACTTGCATGTGAAATTTAGTTGAGTGAAATTGTACTAGTTTGATTAGTAAAAAGGTATTCATGTTTATTGAATAAATGATAAAAACAAATGGGCTACGAGCCCAATAACATAATATCACACAAAATGAAGCCAAAAAAGAGACCTAGAAGCTTCCATTAGGTGGGGAAAGAATTTGGGGAGGTGAGCAGCATAACTAAATAAAAAGCAAGGCAAAGACACGCGAAATTAAACAAAAAAAGGCCAGCAAAATCAAATGGGCTACGAGCCCACAAAGCAAAAGACAAAAGGGCAATCTAGAATCTTGTTTGGTCAAAATGAAAGAAAAAACAGGGAGAGGGAATAAGGGGAAGGCGTGGAGGGAGAAAGAGGGTTGATGGGAGAGGAAGACAGCTTAGGAGAGAAAGAGGGATACCAATGAGGAAGAAAGGGGATGACGGCGGCGTCGTGGTGGTGGGGACGACGGCACTGGTGGTACGGCGTCGCAGTACCTCGCGACAGCGGTGCTGCGTTACGAGTGGCGGCTCGCGACGGTGATTCGGCGGGACAGAGGCGGTGCGGTGAGATGCGGATCCGCGCAGCAGTACGGCGGAGGAGCGTTGCGACCTTGCTGGGAAGAGATCGCCTTCGCGTCTGGAGGAAACGGCGCCGGAGGCCGCCGTGCCGTCGCGACCTTGGTATTCCTTTTTTTTCTGAACTATGATATTTAATTAATGGTCTTTCTTCTCTCCTTGCTGTTGTTGGTGTTCTCCTTTTCTTTCCCTCTATATTCCTGACTTATTGTTGATGCTGCTCATTGTGAGGGGTTGGGTGAGGTTGTGTTGATGATGTTTGGTTTGATGGTGGTTTTCTGGCAGTGTAGGTAGTGAGGGATTTTAAGAATAAAGTTATTGAATGATGGTGATTGATGAAGAGGGTTTGTGTATATCGTGAATGGTTGAGACCCCCCTCCCTCTCTTTTTACTGCTCTGCTTCTTTGTTTTGGTGATAAAGGTTCTCCAGAAATTCCTCTCCAAAATCCTCCTTTTTTTGTGAATTGAGGTTGTATTTATAGAGGATGAAGACTATTGTGTTAAGCTGGTTTTTTTATTCTTCGTTTCTTTTTCTTGATCAGATGAGTCAAAATCTACAATTTTGCTTCATCCCATTTTTCCTATTTTGATGTTCTGTGGCTCTGTTCTAGGATGGTTGCATCCCCCAAACCCTGTTGTATGCACGTTTTGACTTTGCTTTCTTTTATTTTTGTCTAATTGGCAGAGTCCTTTTTGCTCCTATCAGGTTGAGGTTTTCTTTCCTAGCTTTGGGTGGTCTTCTCAATGGAGAAACAAAGCTTGAGAGGATAGGTTTGGCTGGCTCAGCAGGGTGGCTCAGAAAGGAGAATTTGTCCTCTTCTTGTTGTCACAGCATCTTGAACTCATTTTATTTTATCTTTGTTGTTTTTTTCTTTTTTCCTTTTTGTGTTTCATTCTGATTTCTTGTAATTTTGTTTTGGGCTTGATTTGTATTTATTGGATTTATTGGACAAGTAATGGACATTATGGACTGTTTGTTTGTATTTTTCTGTAATGGACATGGTTATCATTTTTGGACTTATGCTTGTGGTTGTAATCTATAACAAAAAGGCCAGCCATTGCACCTCCTTTTTATTTATTGCAATTGGGCTAAAATTAGCCCAAAGGATTAACAAAAATGAACCTGAAATGTGTTGTTAAGAATAAAGTAAAAACAAAAAATAAAATATAAATTACAGGAGGTAGGTGGATAAAAATAGGGTATAACAGCTGTCCCTCTTTAGTTATATTTTATTAGAAAATGTGAATAACAAATGTTTTCATATTTCCGTCATAAAATAGAAGTAAAGATAAAGACACTAATTTTGTCCCGAACCAGGATAGACAAAGGATGGGGTGAGGAATGACAGAGAAGGATTAACGCTTGGTGCGTTTATCGGAAAGCAATAAAGAAGGGCCACCGCCAGGTCAGATCGACGCGGTAGGAAAAGTAAAAATGAGGGATTAACGCTCGGTGCGTTTATTGGAAAGCAATAAAGGAGGATCACCGCCAGGTCGGGTACTGACGCGGTGATCGAAAAAGCAGTAATGAGTGATTAACGCTTGGCGCGTTTATTGGAAAACTATAAAGAAGGGTCACTGCCAGGTCGAGTACTGACGCGGTGATTGGAAAGCAATAATGAGGGTTCGACGCCAAATAAGGTATTGACGCGTCGATGGGAAGCAATAAAGAAGGATCATCGCCAGGTCGGGTACTGATACGGTGATCGGAAAGTTCGACGCTAAGTAGGGTATTGGTGCGTCGATGGGAAGCAATAAAGAGGGATCAACATCAGGTCCGGAACTGATATGTTAGTCAAAAAGCAATAATGAGGGACTACCGCCAGTGCCCGCATCGACGCAGTAATCTTAAAGCAATAAAAAGGGGTAATGCTTGGCGCGTTTATCGGAAAACTATAAAGAAGGATCTCTCCGCCAGTCGCATCGACGCGCGATCGGAAGCAATAAAGAGTGAAGCGATACTTGGCGTGTCGCTAGAAAGCAAAATAAAGGACCAATGCTAGGCGCATTGTCTGTAAACGAATGAAGGATCAAAATTTGGTGCACGGACTGTGTAACAAAACCGCTAAAAGGTGATGATATGAATATATGGTATGTGATGCATGTATGCAATGCGATTATTATTTTTATCGATTCCTCGTCCCGTATGATCTCTAGTGCTTAAAGATATGAGACGGTGAGATTCATCTGATTTAGTCATGCTACGCCTTCGATCGAGGGAGCATGAGTTATCGATGCAAATTAGTTACTTTTTAAAGGTAATCCTTTGCCCTTTTTGAAACTTATTTGTTGAGATTTGGCATTTCCTCGTGATTCTTAAGATGTATATAATAACCGTAATGCTTTCCCATATCATCACATGCTTCACAATTCAAAGGCCTATTATCATAAAACAACATTTTGAAATACAAGAATGGAGGTGTTTGGTATTCAAAAGAAGAGTTATGCGTACAAGGACTGAAGTTACACAGACTTGAAAATACATCAAGAAAAATGCAGGAAGAAGAAAAAACAAAGAAAGACAATAACTAAGCAGATATTTTATAGCTTGTGTCTTTGTAGGAATAAATGCCAGCTTCCCATATCCATAACTTTGATTACTCATTACTCTACTACAGAATTGCCTCAGTTGGGTAAGAGCCCCTTGATGCATCAGCCTTCTTCAATATCTGATTTTAGACCCTAACTTCTGCTTGGATTGCTGATAACTCTTAGAAATAAGAGTTATTTATGCTTTTATGACTATGAATCATGTGAGTTTAAGAGTAATTTAGATCCTTTAATTATTAGATTCATGTAAATAATGTGGTTTCCCTGATTTGGAGCTGTTTAAAGCACTTTGGTGCTTTTGTGAGCATTTTGATGTTTTTGTCACATTGTGCAGATTTTTATGAGAATTGCTCAGTGCCAAGTCTGGTGCCATGCCACGGCACTGTGTTGCTAACAGCCCTGGACTTTGAAGCAGCAGCGTGTGATCTTTCAGTGAAGCTAAACAAAGGACTCTGTCCTCATGTGTGCTGCTGCAGCTCGCTTTTTGGTGGTCCCTCCTTGTCCTATTGCATTTTCTCTCAGCTCACTACAAGACAAAAAGCTCTCACTTTTGGGCTTAAAGACAGCATCTTTTTGGGGATTAGTATTGGTCAGCCCATTTTGAGGAGAGAATATAAAAGGATAATGACCTAATGAAGCAAGGAGGCTGGTTCTGATACTTTCTTTCTGCTAGGGCAGCGTCTGTCTCCCCCTGAAAATAGAAGCAGCCGCATCTCATCTTTCTTCTTCCAAACACCATTGATTCAAGCTATCAACTCTGTCCATGGAGAGAAGTAACTTGCTCAGTACATATTGAAGCAGAGACAGCAAGGCATTGCTGCTTAAGGAGTGGTTTTCGAGCTCACAAGGCTGGGAGCAACTCTGTTTTTTCTATTTCATTCATAGCTGTAATAGTTTCTATACTCTACTCTAGTGCCATGGATTTTGTTTTTGGCACCAGTTTATGTTGTTCTGTTTTTAGGCTCATTATGAGCTAATTTTCTTAAGTTAGGATGAAGTGATTTTGTATTGAAACTTGGTTGGTGAATGTCTATATGTCCTTGCCTATGCATCTGTGTCTCATGCGACTTCATTGCTTATATATTTAACTTAAGCCTGATCAACTTTAGTTAGGTGCATGTATGTTAGGTGCTGAAAGGTGGTGACATACTGATTTCATGAGGCACTATAAGGATTATCAATTAAAGGACATTTTAATTGATTTAGATTAAACTAGACATAGGCAATCTGACTTATAGGGTGTTCTTGGCCACATTAATTAGACAAGGGGGAACATAATGGGGGCTTAGACATAAGGAACCCTTTACTTAACCCTGGTGAAAGTGCTGAAAGGCACACACATTAGTGCCCTGCGCCCAGGTGCCATATGGCACTGACTTATGGCACTGAAACCAACCTAGTGGAAATACGAATGAACTGAATCCTAACTGCCTTTATCCATATTTTTCTCAAATCACTTGTTTAATTCTGTCTTTTCAATTATTAAAATCACAAAAATTTGATGTTTATTTTCTGTTTTTATTATTTACTCACTAACTCATTTACTAATGGAAAAACTTGTGAATTCAATTAATCAATCCTCGTGGGAACGATCTTGATTTAATCTTTACTACTTGTTGCGATTGTGTATACTTGCACAATTGTGTTATTATTTTACACAACAAGTTTTTGGCGCCGTTGCCGGGGATTGAATTGATTAAATTTACAAAGTTTTGAATTTAGTAGGTTTGTTAGTTGAGATATTCTAATTCTTTTGGGTGTTGTGTCAGCTGTTAGTGCTCAACTCTGCACATGCGCAGGCACACGGCACCAGAATATCAGTTGGATCCTGAGATTGACAGAACTTTCAGAAGGTTGTTAAGGGAGAGACAAGCATTTGCTGCATTAGGTGTCTGCCAGAATATGGCAAAGAATCGTCCCCATACTACAGAAACAATTCCTGATGCAGAAGACGAAAGCAGTGTTCAACAAAGTGTTCACAGTCAGTACCAAGCCTTGGTGCTGCATGCTGATATCATAGGCTTAGCCAATGATAGGGACAGGCCAATGAGGGACTATGCTGTTTTTGATCCTCAGACTATGCACACGGGCATAGTAAGGCCTGACATTACTGCAAATCATTTTGAATTTAAGCCTATGATGTTCCAAATGCTGCAAACTGTGGGACAATTTGGTGGCACACCTCAAGAAGACCCTCACTTGCACTTGAAACAATTCCTTGAAGTGTGCAGTAATTTCAAAATTCCTGGAGTTACAGATGATGCTTTCAGACTCAGGCTTTTCCCATACTCCTTGAAGGATAGAGCCAAGGCTTGGTTAAATTCCTTGGAACCCAATTCTATCATCGATTGGAATGGTATGGCAGAGAAATTCTTAACCAAGTATTTCCTCCAATCAAGAATGCAAGGATGAGGAATGAAATTACATCTTTCGTGCAAAATGAAGAGGAATCACTGTTTGAGGCTTGGGAGAGATTTAAAGAGTCGCTCAGAAGTGCCTCACCATGGCATACCTATTTGCATTCAAATGGAAACATTTTATAATGGTCTTTCAGAAGAACAAGAGACATGCTTGATGCCTCTTACGGTGGTGCCCTCTTGGCACAGTCTTACAATGATGCATATGAGAAAATTGAGACCATTGCTGCAAACAGTTATCAGTGGCCTACTGCTAGATTGAGTGCTGCAAAGAAGGTTGCTGGAGTCCATGAAGTGAGTGAAATGACAGCTTTATCTGCACAGGTGGCTGCAATCGCAAACATGTTAAAAGGTCTGAATGTTGCTGGTGCCAACACAGCACCTGTGAATTCTGCAGAGTCTGCACAGGTGCAGGCTAAAGCTATTTCTTGTGTGTATTGTGGAGGAGGTCATCTATATGAGGAGTGCCCTAGCAACCCTGTGTCTGTCAATTATGTAGGGAATTTCAACAAAAACAATAATCCTTACTCCAATACCTACAACCCTGGGTGGAAGAATCACCCAAATTTTTCATGGAGTAACAATAATCCTGCAAAGACTGGCCGTGGTTCCGCAAAGCCTACACATCCCCTGGTTTCCCGCCCAACCGCCTCAAAAGTCGCTCCTATGATAGACAACTCAATGGAGGCTATCTGAAGGCCTTCATGAATGAAACCAAAGCCCAGACAAAGTCGTGGTACAAGAATTAAAAACTTGGAGAATCAGTTGGGGCAGATGGCAACAGCTATGAACCAAAGACCAAGTGGTTCACTGCCTGCTACAACAGAGCCTGCCAAGCCAGCAGAGGGAGAGCAAATAAAAGCCATATATTTGAGGAGTGGTACTGAATTACCAGGTCCTTCTAGGCCTGATGTTACCACTAGCCAGCCCTCAAAAGAAAAAAAGACGAACCTGCCAAAAACTACAGAGCAGACTGCAGTGCCGCCCCAAAGACCACCTCGCACTGTACTGAGAAAATTACACCAAAGAATCGCAAGCAATAGATTAGTTCCTGAATTTCCACCTCCACCATTCCCTCAGAGACTTAAAAAAGCCCATCAAGACAAGCAGTTTGACAAGTTTATTGAGGTACTGAAACAGTTGCACATCAACATTCCATTAGTTGATGCCTTGCAACAGATGCCAAATTACACAAAGTTCATGAAGGATGTTCTAACCAAGAAAAGGAGGTTGGGAGAATTTGAGACAGTTGCTATGACCCAGGAGTGCAGTATGCTGATGCAAAGTAAGATCCCCCAAAAGTTAAAAGATCCTGGCTGTTTTACCATCCCTTGCACTATTGGTGACACTTATTGTGGGAGAGCTCTATGTGACTTAGGGGCCAGCATTAATCTAATGCCTAAGTCCATCTTTCAACAAATTTTGGAATTGGTAAGGCCAGGCCTACAACTCGACTGCACCGGCGTATTTAACTCTAGCTTATCCGTATGGAAAATCGAAGATGTACTTGTCAAAGTTGATAAATTGGTATTTCCTACTGACTTTATTATCCTTGATTTTGAAGCTGATGCTGAGGTGCCTATTATTTTAGGTAGACCATTCCTTGCCACAGGAAAGACACTGATTGATGTGCAAAAGGGTGAACTTACTATGAGAGTCAATGATCAAGAAATCAAATTTAATGTTCTTAATGCTCTCAAGTATCCTACAGAAAATGTGGAGGAATGCTCCTTTGTCGTAACCATTGATTCATTGGTTCAACATCAACTCATGAGGACAAGGATGTGTCAAACAGAACCGAATGTCACCGATTATGAACGAGTGCAGGATGAAAACACAAAGCCAGGAAGGCTTCGTAAATCAATTATGGTTCGTAAAATATGAGTCATTGGAACTCGCTGATCAAAGCTCCAAATCCAATATTCCATCCGTTGAAAAACCTCCCGAGCCGAATCGAAAGTGCTACCTCCACACTTGAAGTACGCTTATTTGGGTGAGAACAACATTCTTCCCGTTATTGTTGCTTCGATTTGAGCTTGCAGCAGAAAAGGAACTGCCACCGTGGTTGAAGCAACATAAGAAGGCTATAGGATGGCAAATGGTCGACATAAAAGGCATAAGTCCTACTCTTTGTATGCATTGCAATCTTTTTGGAGGAAAATGCCAAGAATAGCATTGAAGCACAACGAAGGTCAATCCAAAGTGATGAAGGAGGTAGTGAAGAAGGAAATCATTAAATGGCTGGATGTCGAATTATTTACCTAATCTCGCATAGCTTGGGTTAGTCCAAAGGCAATGTGTTCAAGAAAGGAGGAGTGATCATATAGCTAATGACAAGAATGAATTAATTCCCACCGTAATCGTGGATCGTTGGAGAATTTGTATGGATTACAGAAAGCTCAACAAGGCAACAAGGAAAGATCATTTCCCATTGCCCTTCATTGACCAGATGATTGACAAGTTGGCAGGGAAGGAATTTTATTGTTTCCTTGATGGGTATTCAGGCGATAATCAGATTGCCATAGCACCTGAGGATCAAGACAAGACTACTTTCACATGCCCTTATGGCACCTTTGCTTTTAGAAGGATGCCATTTGGGTTGTGCAATGCACCAGCAACTTTTCAAAGGTGTATGATGGCAATATTCTCAGATTTTATTGAGAAATCCATGGAAATTTTCATGGATGACTTTTCTGTTTTCGGAGAAACATTTCAAGCTTGCCTGGATAATTTGGAGCAAGTGTTGTCCAAAGTGAGGAGACTAATCTAGTAATCGAATCAGAGAAGTGCCACTTCATGGTGCAAGAGGGCATTGTTCTGGGTCACAAAGTCTCTAAGAAAGGCATTGAAGTGGACAAGGCAAAGATTGAGGTCATTGAGAAATTACCTCCACCAACTAGTGTGAAGGGGGTACGAAGTTTTTTGGGGCATGCTGGTTTCTATAGAAGGTTCATCAAGGATTTTTCAAAAATCTCAAAGCCCCTTTGCCAACTCTTACAAAGATGAAATCAGATTTGATTTTGATGAACAAAGTGCATGTTAGCTTTCCAAACACCGAAGAAAGCCTTAACCACAACACCTATCATTGTTGCCCTGCATCGATAAGCCATTTGAGTTGATGTGCGATGCAAGTGATTTTTCTATAGGAGCCGTTTCTCGGTCAAAGACATAACAAGGTGTTTCATTCAATTTACTATGCAAGTAAGACATTGGTGGATGCTCAGTTGAACTATACCACCACTGAGAAAGAACTACTTGCAGTAGTGTTTGCTTTTGACAAGTTCATATCCTACCTGGTTGGCACAAAGGTGGTGGTGTACACTGACCACTCAGCAATCAAGTATTTGATTGCCAAGAAAGATGCAAAACCAAGATTGATAAGATGGGTGTTGTTACTGCAAGAGTTTGACTTAGAAATCAGAGATAAAAAAGGAGTGGAGAATAAAGTAGCTGACCACTTGTCCAGAATTGAAAATGACAGTGTTGAACAACAGGGAGGTGAAATTAAAGAAAATTTTCCTGATGAGCAACTGCTGGTAGTAACAGGTGCCAAGGTTGATGCCCTCACGACACCTTGGTATGCTGACATAGTGAACTTTCTGGTTTGTAAAATCCTTCCAGTGGAGATGGATTACCAACAAAAGAGGAGATTCCTCCAGCAAGTGAAACAATATTATTGGGATGAACCTTTTCTATACAAGAAGGGTGTGGATCAGTTGTTCAGAAGGTGTGTAGCAGAAGAGGAAGTTGGAAGCTTCCTGCAACATTGTCACTCTGCACCTTGTGGAGGACACTTTGGAGGAGCCAGAACAGCAGCCAAAGTCATGCAATCTAGTTATTTCTGACCCTCTTTATTTAAAGATTCTCATGAATATGTTAAACATTGTGATAGATGCCAAAGGGTAGGAAATATTTCAAGCAAACAAGAAATGCCTCTCAATAGCATCCTTGAAATTGAACTCTTTGATGTATGGGGCATGGATTTCATGGGCCCTTTTCCTCCTTCCTTTGGAAATCTGTACATCTTAGTGGTCAGGATTATGTGTCTAAGTGGATCAAGCGAGAGCTCGCCACCAATGATGCCAAGGCAGTGAGCAAGTTTTTGCATAAGAATATCTTCACAAGGTTTGGTGTCCCTCGAGCAATTATCAGTGATGAGGGCACTCATTTTTGTAACAAACTAATAGAAAAGCTCTTGCTGAAGTATGGGGTGAAGCATAAGATAGCTACTGCATATCATCCACAAACAAGTGGCCAAGTTGAGCTCTCCAACAGGGAGATTAAGAGGATTCTTGAGAAGGTTGTCAATCCTTCTAGGAAAGATTGGTCCTTGCATCTTGAAGATGCCCTGTGGGCCTACAGAACAGCATATAAGACACCATTAGGGACATCTCCCTATAGATTGGTGTTTGGTAAGGCTTGCCACTTGCCTATTGAGTTGCAACATAAAGCTTTCTGGGCCACAAAGAAGTTGAATTTTGACTTGGAGAGTGCTGGTGCAGCAAGGTTGCTGCAACTACATGAACTAGAAGAGCATAGGCTTTTTGCCTATGAGAATGCCGAGCTGTACAAAGCCAAAACCAAAGCTTGGCATGATAAAAGAATTCAACCCAGGGAATTAAAAGAAGGATCTCAAGTGCTGCTGTTCAATTCAAGATTGAAATTATTCCCTGGGAAGCTCAAATCAAGGTGATCTGGTCCTTTCAAGCTAGTCAAGTTATATCCATATGGGGCAGTGGACTTACGGATGAGGCCACAGTGCCACCTTTAAAGTCAATGGCCGAGAGTGAAGCAGATTGGGGTGACCCCGATGAAAGAATAAGGGTCACCATCAACTCAAGGACACCAAGTGAAAAATAAGTCCGCCGAGGACTTTTATAAACCAAGCGCCATCGAGGCAGCCCAAATTTTTTTAACTTAGTTTAATTTTGTTTTGCAGGAATAAATTGAATTTTGGTCGAAGTGTAGTGCGGTTAAGGGTGGCTGGTATGAAGTTCAATCTGTGCATTTGGTGCCATGGCACTACCTGGGGCACCAATTCAGTGTGAGTTTTTAAGAGAGAAAGGGTGATGGGGCGATTATGCAAAGAAAAAGAAAAAGCAATCCTCCGGGGCATTAAATGACTTGGCACCTCACAGTGTACCTTTCCTACATGTACCAATGGCGTGATGCCACCTTGCATCCTCAAACTCCGCCTCTCGATTTAGAAAATCAATCTCTCCCTCCTCAAATTAAACTCCAACGGGAAGTCCCCAACCTTTACTCCGTTTCCCAAATACTCACCATTGCAACAACACAAACCCTCCCACGACCACCATCTTCCAAACTGCAGAAACCTTCCACTACCTCCACTCATCCTAACCTCTACCCATCGTAAAAGCCCACCTTTTTAACCCTAACCCCATTCGTCAAACCCACTCTCACAGCCTCCTCATTTCAAATCCCCAAATTCTCAAATCATGAACCCTAGTTTTCCCTTTTGCCCGTAAACCATTGAGACAAAGAAATGTAGAACGTTGGAAGCAACTATTATCGACCATGAGGACCAAGCACGCAAAGACGAGAACAAAGTCACGAGTGCCAAATTTGGCACCAGAGGAGAGATTTCATAATGAGGAGTCAAGAAAGCTGCATTTAAGAGTGCATGGAAAAAGGCCTCTCAGATCCTGAGAGGGTTTCGAGTTGCAAACAAATTGTCTAACATAATGATGTTGATTGAGCAAGACAGATGGGAAAACTTTGCTCTCATCCTAAGAGCCCCATCATGGCCATCAGGCGAGAGTTCTATGTGGGATACCCCTCAGAAGAAGGTCACCAAGCAAACTACTCCAACATTAGAGGAGTCACTGTCCCCTTCTCCTCAGAAGGAATCAATGAGTACCTTGCTCTACCGGAGAAGGGATATGCCTTTGAAAAGAGGATGAAGGCTATAACAGAGAAGCAGATAAATGAGATAATGCACCAGCTGATAGTTGAAGGTACCAAATGGGAAAAGAGGCAGGGGAATGACTACCGGATAAGGAGAAACACCCTAATTCCTGCAGCTAAGACCTGGTACAATTTCATGGGTACTAGCTTGCTCCCTACCACTCACCATCAAACCATTGATAAGGAGAGGATTGTGTTACTGCATCATATTCTAGAGGGGAAATTGGTTGATGTTGGCAGGCTGATTCATAGGGAAATTGTTGCTTGCGCAAAGAGGACCAAGGGCAGTCTATTCTTCCCATGTTTGATCACTGCCTTGTGCAAGCTTGAAGGGGTGCCCACTCTTGACAAGGATGTCACATGGCCTGCTCCAAAGCCTTGGAATGCCATATCCGTGCCCCGACCTGCCAAGCTGCTCCCCAAAGTGAAGAAGGAAGAGAGGAGTTGGCTGAGATTGTGAATCAATTATTGAAGAAACAGGAGGCTTACTGGAGGTTTGCCCAAGAGCAGTACCTATGGCAGAAAAGAATTTTCAATTTTAACTTCCCTAAGAAATTGGGTAATGCCCCCCTGAGTTTCCTGACTGGATCTTAGGAGACAAAGAGGAGGCTGCAGCTGAAGAGGAGCCTGCCTCCAGTGAAGTAACACCGAAAAAGAAGAGGGGCTCTAGAAAAGGAAAGGAGCCTGAAGGAGTCACAAGCTCCTCAGAAGGCAAAGTGCACTCGCACCGATGTCGATGAAGGCTAGCAACCACCACCTCCCCCTGCTGACACACCAAGGAAGACAGCCACTCCTACTGAAGGGAGTCAGACGAGAAAGAGAAAAGAAACTACCAAAGAGGCAGTCATCACCATCACTGGTGATGAGGAGGAGGAGCCAATTGCTAATCTGATGAGGACACCCAGGAGAAAGAGCTCACGGCTCCAAACAGGGATGTTCTAACCCTACTCTCTTACCAATAATGCTTGTTGCAGTAAATATTTTAGTAGGTTCTTGGTGTTTGCTGAACTCTATTGTTTGAAGGTTGCTTAATTAGTCTGTTTTGTGTCAACCCCTTTCTCTAACATAATGTATTTGCAGTGAGGACACTGCAAGGAATTGTGTTGGGGGGAGGGATATGTTAAGAGTAAATTGTTGCAATTGCAGTAGTGTTCTTTTACCACAAAAAAAAAATTGGTTAACACATGGGCTGACTTAATGAGGAATGATTGCTTGGTGTTTTATGGAACCTTGTTCTGATTGCTAGTTGACTGGTTGTTAATTTCTAACACTTACCCTTAGTTTAAGAAGGAATCATAGGTGACTTGAGAGCAAGGTGAGGTCAAACCCCTAGTTTAGTCTAAGCTTTGTTTCCAAATTTGAAAAATGGAGGGGAATGGGCAAAGATATAAGTTTGGGGGTAACCATGTGTCAATATTCAAAAGAAAAAGGGCAGTACACAGTAGCAAATAGAAAAAACCAAAAATATATATAAAAATAAATAAAAAAAATAAATAAATAAGCTTCTTTGTTGAGTAACCGGGTAATTTCATTACAATTGTTGTTATTCGCGTCAAAAGACAAAGAGGCAAACATAGAAAAAGGCAAAAAGATGAAAATTGAAAAAAAAATGTGTGCTGACCCTATGCTAGTTAAATTGTATGCATATCCTTGTATGTAGTAAAGCCCCTGAATCCTAAAGTTGTAAGCCCATTTCTCTTTGTTTGATTAGGAGGAACAGACTTAGGAGATTCTTTGGGGGGAGATTAAGGTGAGCTTGAGGGTTATACTAGTTTCTGAATTGAGCTTAAGGGTTGCACACACACACTTGAAATTGGTGACCAAGTCAACGATGCATGAAGTACAAGGGGATTGCTTGTTTCTGAGTTTGTCTGAAAGTTAAGCCCTGTGAAATACCACAATCTCTGAAAATAATTCGATTGGACTCACAATGTGTAATCTTTGTCTTTGTCTTAATTTTGTTTGTGTCATTACTTGAGGACAAGCAATGGTTCAAGTTTGGGGGTGTGATAACTCTTAGAAATAAGAGTTATTTATGCTTTTATGACTATGAATCATGTGAGTTTAAGAGTAATTTAGATCCTTTAATTATTAGATTCATGTAAATAATGTGGTTTCCGATTTGAGTCAAGTAAAGCACTTTGGTGCTTTTGTGAGCATTTTGATGTTTTTGTCACATTGTGCAGATTTTTATGAGAATTGCTCAGTGCCAAGTCTGGTGCCATGCCACGGCACTGTGTTGCTAACAACCCTGGACTTTGAAGCAAAGAATGTGATCTTTCAAAGGAAGCTAAACAAAGGACTCTGTCTCATGTAGGCTTTCAGCTCGCTTGGTGGTCCTCCTTGTCTCTATTGCATTTTCTCTCACCACTACAAGACAAAAAGCTCTCACTTTTGGGCTTAAAGACAGCATCTTTTTGGGGATTAGTATTGGTCAGCCCATTTTGAGGAGAGAATATAAAAGGATAATGACCTAATGAAGCAAGGAGGTTGGTTCTGATACTTTCTTTCTGCTAGGGCAGCGTCTGTCTCCCCCTGAAAATAGAAGCAGCCGCATCTCATCTTTCTTCTTCCAAACACCATTGATTCAAGCTATCAACTCTGTCCATGGAGAGAAGTAACTTGCTCAGTACATATTGAAGCAGAGACAGCAAGGCATTGCTGCTTAAGGAGTGGTTTTCGAGCTCACAAGGCTGGGAGCAACTCTGTTTTTTCTGTTTCATTCATAGCTGTAATAGTTTCTATACTCTACTCTAGTGCCATGGATTTTGTTTTTGGCACCAGTTTATGTTGTTCTGTTTTTAGGCTCATTATGAGCTAATTTTCTTTAGTTAGGATGAAGTGATTTTGTATTGAAACTTGGTTGGTGAATGTCTATATGTCCTTGCCTATGCATCTGTGTCTCATGCGACTTCATTGCTTATATATTTAACTTAAGCCTGATCAACTTTAGTTAGGTGCATGTATGTTAGGTGCTGAAAGGTGGTGACATACTGATTTCATGAGGCACTATAAGGATTATCAATTAAAGGACATTTTAATTGATTTAGATTAAACTAGACATAGGCAATCTGACTTATAGGGTGTTCTTGGCCACATTAATTAGACAAGTGGGGAACATAATGGGGCTTAGACATAAGGAACCCTTTACTTAACCCTGGTGAAAGTGTCGAAGGCACACACATTAGTGCTCATACCAGTGCCATATGGCAATCGACTTATGGCAATCAAAACCAACCTAGTGGAAATACGAATGAACTGAATCCTAACTGCCTTTATCCATATTTTTCTCAAATCACTTGTTTAATTCTGTCTTTTCAATTATTAAAATCACAAAAATTTGATGTTTATTTTCTGTTTTTATTATTTACTCACTAACTCATTTACTAATGGAAAAACTTGTGAATTCAATTAATCAATCCTCGTGGGAACGATCTTGATTTAATCTTTACTACTTGTTGCGATTGTGTATACTTGCACAATTGTGTTATTATTTTACACAACAATTGCTCTTTCAAGTTTTCAATCCAACGGGTCGCTCTAATTTTTGCCTAGGTCGCCCTTTCAGGTTTTCAACCTAGCAAGCCCACTTTTGCTTGGTTTTTATATGATTTTCTTTTTTAGGCATAATATTTTTGGTCGTGCATCGTAGTTTCATCGAGCGGAGATCTTCACCGCTCTATCCTTGTGAGGATTAAGGCTCCTCCGTAAAAGCTTTTTCACAACATACTGCCTTCATAATTCGGAGTCCATTTTCCACGGGAATCCTTTTGGATGGGCAAAATCTTCTTGAGCACTAGGTCTCCTTCTTGAAATTCCCGAGGGCGAACTTTCTTTTCGTAAGCCCTCTTCATCCTGTGTGTTACCAAGTGACTTCAAACACAAGAGGGGGGTGAATTGTGATAGCGGTGCTTATATAAAAAATTACAGATAAATTACTGAATTAAAAGAAACTTGAAAGAAATAAATTGCAAAAAGATAAATAACTTGAAGAATAAATTGCAGGAATTAAATTGCAATAAATAAATGACAGAAAATAAATGACCGAAAAATAAATAAATAAAAATTTAAATAAAGTGCTTGAATGATAAAGAGACAGAGAGCAAGGAAGAGCACGCAGCTAGACATACATGTGTTCGCCACCAAACCCCGCTGTGGCCTACGTCCTGTCCACAAGGCAAAGCACTGTGGGATTTTCACTAAATCACTAGCTTTTAAAACAGGTTCAGCTAGAAACCTTTACAACTCTATACCAGAGCAACACGTTCAAGAGATATCACCTCTCTATGAACACCTTGGGATTCCTACCCAAAAAAGAAATGTTTTTTTCAAATAAAATGAGATGAGAAAGATACACTCAATAGTGCAGATATAACAAATTGAAGCTCAAATAATACAACTTAAATTATGTAGAATAAAAAAGACTCTAAAAAATTGTGCTCAAATAAGTGTGAGTGATGGAGAATATTTGACAGAGTTTTAGCACAAAAAATAAGCACTTGTGTTATTTTCAAAATAATGCTCATGGTGCGTTGCTTTTATAGGCACCGAGGAGCGCCGAAATGTCCGCTGCAGGATTTGTCCGCTGCGATTTGTCCGCTATGTAGATTTGTCCGCTATGCTTTGAATATGAAAGAATTGAAAACACGGGGAGGGAAAAGATTCTCGGACACCACTTGGTGTTCGACATCGTATTTCCATACGACCTCTCCCACTCAAGATACGACCTCCTCAAATTTCAAGATACGACCTCTTCACAAATTTCTAAGACAGACATCGACCTCCTCACACCCAAGACGCCGACCTCCTCACGCTGGCACGCGACCTCCTCACCGACATCGCCGACCTCCTCACACCGCAAGACGCGACCTCCTCACAGCCAAGACGCCGACCTCACAGCTCTAAGACGCGACCTCACCCAAGACGCGACTTCCCACGCTCAAGACGCGACCACCAAGACGCGACCTCACCAAGACACGACTTGCATGTCAAAATATCACCGCCGACACGGAGAATATTTTCCAAAGAAAACTTGAAATATTTTCCAAACAATATTTTGAGCACAACTTAAGAATTTTTCAAAATACTTTGTGCCTAAAAATAATTTAAGAAAATTATCATAAAATCAATTTTAGAATAAAAATCATTTTGTGAGTGTGTGATTTTATTTTAATTGAGAGCTTTTTATTACTACTTACAAATAGTCTTAATAAAAATAAATAAATACCCAAAACCCAAAGACTTGAGAAACTATCATTCTTGATACGCGTCTTGGTATTCTTTTCCACTTTTTGCACGGTTGACTATTTGCAAAGCTCCCTTTTGTCAATCATCAAAACCATCCTGTCAAGGCATGTATTCACAGTGTTAATGCACGAAATGGTGCAAGCTCCTCGACGAGTTCGTACCGCCGTTCTCCAGCGTGGTAGCTAGGTGATGAGCTTTGTGGTGAGTACTCCTCCTTTAGACCGGCGGGTGGGGTACCTGTAAAAGGCACTCCGATGCCTAAGTTAGATAGGGCTTTTTAGGGTTTAGAGAGAGTATGCAAACCTGGGGGGTTTAGCCCCCTTTATATAGCGAGTTGCGTGGAAGGAAGGAAACATCTGCGCGCGGTAATCCCTCCGTCAATTCGGGAATTAGTTGATCTCTTCCTGATATTCCGCTCCTGTGTCGGCCACGTGATCTTCAATCTTTAGGACGACAGCGGCCCCAAGTGTTACCCTAGGCACGCCTCGTTCTAGAGGGTTCATGATACCTGAGTTAGCTCACCCCCTCCCCAGCTCGACGTTATCATCGGGAAAATTGTACCTAAGTCGGTCCGCGTCTCGTGCCTGCGGGCAATTGGCCGAGCTCGCAAGGTGAACCGAAGTTGATCTCGCACCAGGTCGGCGAGCGCATTAGGACTCGGCCGGACCGGCCCATAACACAAGCCCCCTAGACTCTTCGCACGAAAGCGGCTGAGGGTCTATCCAATGTCCTCGGCTCAGTATCCGAGTCGAGTCACCAAGGCTCGGGGTGTGTCCCGTAAGCTTGTTTGTCCGAGGGGTCACGCCCACGTGCCGCACCTTTACTCTGCTCGCCACGCGTGATGGGACTCGGATGGGACGCCTCCGCTCAACCGCCTCTTCCCGCCGCCGATCATCCGATGCGCGCTCGAACCGCTAGAACTATATCCGGTTTAAGTAAATGTAGGGCTCGGATTGGTTCGGCTCAGCTCGGTGATCCAGTTAGGAGCCTAGCTCGGAGGTCGGCCCGTAACATAAGCCCCCTAGACTTGTTAACTTGAAAAGTTAAGAAGTCTATATTATTTGTTCTTTTTTGACCCTATGAATGAGGGCTATTGAATGGGGAGTGATCTGTTGTTGATTTTGAACCATAAGTCTCCGAGACTTGCTTGCCGAGTGGCCGAGCAACTTTGTCGAGAGTAGTAGGTCGGGTTGGACCCATCTAAGTGCCACGATCGATTACATGGGTTTCAATCACAATAATATAATGACCGGTCGATGATCCGATCATGAGGCATGAGGTCTAAATGTCCGAGATGACCTTTGAGGTCCGATTTCGAGGTCCGAGCCGGTGAGAGATAATCGACCTCGATCGATCACGCTGCCTCCTTGGTTCATGTGCTACATGAGTCGCATTAACCTTATTTCCTGTCTTTACAAGGGACGTAAGCCCCGATTGTTTAATCAAGTCGCGGCCGCACTTATTCCAAAGATCCTCGTTGTTTTTCCAGGATGGTCGGTCATGGTCGAGCTTATTCGATCTGGGCTCGCTGTGGCCGAGCAAGTTGTAACCGAACTTGTGAGAGCTACATGAGGCACTTGGAGGACCAAAAAGAGTTGCAAAATGAGGGAGATCTCTTGGCTTTCGACCTTGCGATTGAGAAGGAGTAATCCTCGACCGAAGCTGTTCGGGCGGAGGAGTATATGAGTTTTTGTGCTCTACAGTTTAAGGAGGGCTTTGATAATGCCTTTGCCCAAATCAGGGTGGTTGCCCCCGATTTGGATATCTCAGAGCTTGACTTCACCAAGACTACGAAGGATGGCAAGATTGTGGAGGAGGAGGATGAAGCCGAAAAGACCAACCAGGGTGATCCTGGTGAAGCAAGGGAGGTTCTTTGGCCGCGAACATAGAGAATTATTGCCGATGGTGGCCTAACAGGAGTCCAAGGGGATACCCTTGAGTAGTTTGTATTTGCTCTCTTTTATGCTTTGTGAGGTAGCTTAAGTGGAGCAGCAGTAGAGCTCGACAGGTCTTCGAGCTGACTTGATGATTTAGACCAGAGGTTTTTCTTTAGGTCGAGTTATCACCTTCCGAGCTGCTTTAGAGCTCGCCAGGCCTCTTTGCTGACCTGAAATCTTTGGAACCGCAGGGGTTAGTCTTTGTCGCTACTGTGTTTGAGCTCCTGCGCCTTTATGCCGACGGCGGTGTCTTTGAAACCACAATGGTCTTGTTTAGCTCGACAGGCGACCTTAGTCGAGCTGCTTGAGCTTGTAGGCCTTTATGTCGACCTGGTGTCTTCGAAACCCCAGGGGATGTTTAGGCCGACTGGTGACCTTCCGAGCTGCTTTTGAGCCAGGCCTCTATGCTGACCCGAAATCTTTGGAACCGCAGGGGTCGAGCTGCGAGTGAGCTCACCAAGCCTTTATGCTGACTTGGGTTTAGGACCACTGGGTCGAGTCATGAGTGAGCCCACCAAGCCTTTATGCCGACTTGGGTTTAGGACCAAGCCTTTATGCCGACTTGGGTTTAGGACCACTGGGTCGAGTCATGAGTGAGCCCACCAAGCCTTTATGCTGACTTGGGTTTAGGGGACCACGGGGGTCGAGCTGCGAGTGAGCTCACCAAGCCTTTATGCTGACTTGGGTTTAGGACCACGGGGGTCGAGCTGCGAGTGAGCTCACCAAGCCTTTATGCTGACTTGGGTTCTGACTTGGGTTTAGGACCATGGGGGTCGAGCTGCGAGTGAGCCCACCAAGCCTTTATGCTGACTTGGGTTTAGGACCACAGGGGTCGTGTCGAGGTCGAGGTTCTTCCGACGCTGGGTGCCGAGCTCCGTGGCGGGCTCGACTTTTGGTTTTGGGGCACTGTTCCTGTCAAAGTATAAACAATTTGCAACAACTTGATGTAATAAAGTTAGCATTAATTTTTATGCTGAGTAAAGTGCTCGTAGTCGAGTTTTATACTTCCCTGTGAGAGTAGTTGATTTGGCTGTCCAAACGGAAATGTTGAGGTCATTAAGTAATCGAGGTCAGTGACGTAGCCGAGTTGAAAGCCGTCTGAATATTGAAATTGTTGAGGGAGGCCTGGTAGGCCGCCCGAGCATCGGACTGGTATCCACCGTTGGTTGTCCGGTTTTGAGGGACGATCTCGTGGTCGTCCGAAAGTTGATGGGGTCAGCAATGTGGTTGACTTGAGCTCCTCCAAATAACAGGTCACGCGACTGAGCCGAGGTCAACTCGGTTGTTGAGATGAGGTTGACCAAGCTGAGCGGTTGAGCTTTGTCAGGCGTATCTTGATTTCTTCCAAGATTTGTGGTTGACCTGCGTTCCTTATTTTTAGGATACCCCACGATTTGATTTTGATCTCGTCCGAGATTTGTGTGGCTAACCCGCACTCCTGGTTCTTAGGGTATCCAAAGATTTGATTTTTATCTTGATCTCTGATTAGAAACACGTTCTTCTGGAGCCTGAACGTTGAGGCCATAAGTTATTTTCGATCCCTTGCCGTTTGCCTGCTTCCTTTCGAGATCGGATGATGTGTTCACCACAAGAAGGTCCCGTGGTTCAAGCAGCTCCTCGCTTTTGCCTTCCAAAGTTGCTCGTCAATAGCCAGTAAAGGCCGATCCGTTTCGGACTGCCTTTTCGGCCCTGAGGTGCTCCAAGTTCTGATCTTTAGGTTGATACCATCTTGCTCGTGTGGTATCCTTGAGGCCCAGGCTAGTTTTACCGGGCCCCACGGTGGGCGCCAATGTTAATGCACGAAATGGTGCAAGCTCCTCGACGAGTTCGTACCGCCGTTCTCCAGCGTGGTAGCTAGGTGATGAGCTTTGTGGTGAGTACTCCTCCTTTGGGCGTGATGTCCTTCCTCCTTTAGACCGGCGGGTGGGGTACCTGCAAAAGGCACTCCGATGCCTAAGTTAGATAGGGCTTTTTAGGGTTTAGAGAGAGTATGCAAACCTGGGGGGTTTAGCCCCCTTTATATAGCGAGTTGCGTGGAAGGAAGGAAACCTCTCATACAGTAATCCCTCCACAATCTCGGGAATTAGTTGATCTCTTCCTCGATATTCCGCCTCCCGTGGCTCGGCCATGTGATCTTCAATCTTTAGGACGACAATGGCCCCTAAGTGTTACCCTAGGCACGCTCGTTTCTAGAGGGTTCATGATACCTGAGTTAGCTCGCCTCTCCCACTCGACGTTATCATCGAGAAAATTGTACCTAAGTCGGGTCCGCGGGTCTCGTGCCTGGTGGCAATTCGTCGAGCTCGGGTAAGCAGGAACCGAGTTGATCTGCACCAGGTCGGCGAGCGTACTAGGACTCGGCTCGGGACCGGTCCATAACACACAGACTCCCCCTTTTTGATGATGACAAACATCTCATGGAGGGAATTTAGTAAAATATAATCATGATATAGCAATGAGATATAAGCATTGTTTTTCAATAAAAGATATCAGAGTTTAAGCACAATATTTAGAAAAACTCCCCCTCACAATATGCATAATATAATTTACTCCGCCTGAATCATAAAACTCTCCCCCTTTTGTCAACATCAAAAAGCGGAAAAGATTAGAGGGAAAGGCATGTAAAACGTATGCATATACGTGTAACTAGATGGCGAAAAATAATAGAGTATCAAGGGTTCAATGAAGCATAAGAAATCCTTGGTAAAAAAATTATTCAGGGAGATAGCAAAAATAAAGCACTAGGATAAGAGTTACTAGTCCTCGTTCAACTCATTCTCATCATCAATTGTTTCCTCATCTTCACTGATATTAAGCGCATAATTGTTTGCAGTTAACATAACCTCGCACAAACTTTTATTTTAACGATTACAGGAAGGACGGTTGCATTTCTCCACTTTTAGTCTTGGTAACTAACTCCGCATAAAAATGTTAGCACACTCCAACGCCCAAGTTAGAACTTATTCATAATAAAATGCACTCACACGCAGTCATTCAATGCATGATTGATCTAAAATTCCTAACTCGGTTCTTATAAAAAGAAGTTTTCTTTAGGCAAAGGTTTAGTAAAAATATCTGCGAGTTGTTTAGATGTTTCCACAAACTCAATCACACAATCTCCTTTTTGAACATGATCTCTAATAAAATGGTGCCTAATTTCTATGTGTTTGGTCCGGAGTGATAAACCGGATTTTTCGTGAGGTTTATGGCACTAGTATTGTCGCACTTAATTGGAACAGTTTTGATTGATTCCATAATCATTCAACCGTTGTTTCATCCAAATGATCTGCAGCACAACAACTACCGCCGTAACGTATTCCGCTTCAAAGAAGGGACAAAGCCACACTGGCTTGTTTCTTACTATGCCATGAAACCAAGGCATTCCCAAGTAAGTGACATGTCCCACTAGTGCTTTTTCGGTCCATTTTGCAACCCGCAAAATCAGATCCGAGTACCCAATAAGTGTGCAACAAGACCTTTGGGGTACCATAAACCCATAGTTCAGGTGTGCGGTGAGATATCTCATGATGCTTTACCGCTAAGAGATGTGATTCCTTAGGATTTGCTTGAAAACGTGCACACATACAAACACTAGACATAATATCCTGACGACTTGCGGTGAGATAGAGAAGAGATCCTATCATACCTCGATACTTACTTACTTCGACCGACTTACCACCTTCATCTTTGTCAAGATAGCATGATGTGCTCATTGGAGTTGAGATTTCTTTGGCGTTGCTCATTCCAAATCTTTTAAGCAACTCCTTGTAATATTTGGATTGATTTATAAAAATTCCTTCTGTTGTTTGTTTGATTTGAAGACCAAGGAAGTAGTTGAGCTCTCCCATCATGGACATTTCAAACTCACTTTGCATGATTTTGGAAAAATCTTCACACAAGGACTCATTAGTAGCACCAAAGATGATATCGTCAACATAAATTTGAACAAGTAAAATGTCATGATTTTTGTGTTTAATGAAAAGAGTGGTATCAACTTTTCCTCTTTCAAAACCTTTTTCAAGAAAATATTTGCTCAACCTTCTCGCACTCAAGCTTCCTGAGCTTGTTTTAAACCATATAAAGCCTTTTTCAATTTGAAAACATGATTTGGAAATTCAAAATTTTCAAAACCTGGAGGTTGATCAACATATACTTCTTCTTGAATAAAGCCATTAAAAAATGCACTTTTCAAATACATTTGAAAAAGTTTGACATCAATGATGCATGAAAATGCGAGAAGCATGCGAATAGCTTCTAATCTAGCCACGGGTGCATAGGTTTCATCGAAATCTATGCCCTCTTGTTGGTTATAGCCTTTTGCAACAAGTCTAGCTTTATTTCTAACAATGATACCGTTTTCATCAAGCTTATTGCGAAAGACCCAATTGGTCCCAATGACTAGGTGATATTTAGGCCTAGGGACAAGTTCCCAAACATCATTTCTCTCAAATTGATTTAATTCCTCTTGCATAGCAAGGGTCCAATGCTCATCAAAGATGGCTTCATTGACGTCATTTGGTTCAATTTGAGAGACAAAGGCCATATGATGACATGCATGATTAAGAGAGTTTCAGTCGTTACTCCCTTTGAGATATCACCTATTATGTTGTCAAGAGGATGGTTCTTTGAGACTCTCCATTCCTTTGGAAGATTTGAGTGAGAGAGTTCTTGAGAGGTTGAGGCAAGGACTCTTGATCCTCCTTTGAACTTTTGATCTCTCTTGTTCCTCTAAATAGGTATCTCCTAACACTTCGCAAGATCATCAACACTTTCTTCTACTCAAGATTTGGGGTTAGATTCATCAAAAGAAACATGCAATGATTCTTCAACAGTTAAAGTACGTTTATTAAAAATTCAAAGGCTTTACTAGAAGTGGAATATCCAAGAAATAAACCTTCATCACCTTTAGCATCAAATTTACCAAGGTTATCTTTACTGCTATTTAGAACAAAGCACTTACATCCAAATACGTGAAGGTGGGAAATGTTGGGCTTCCTCCCCTTGTAAATTTCATAGTATGCTTTGTTTTAGAATAGGTCTTATGAGGACTCTATTCATTACATAACATGCGTGCTTACTGCTCGCTTCGTAAATACTTAGGAAGGTTGGTCTCATTGAGCATCGCCCTCGCAAGCTCTTCAAGAGACCGATTTTTCCTTTCCACCACTCCATTTTGTCAGTGGTGTTCTAGGTGCGGAAAAATTATGCTCAATTCCATTTTCAAGACAAAAGGCCTCAAATGCCTCATTTTGGAATTCCCACCGTGATCACTTTGATGGATACTATGTTCATTCCTTTTTCATTTTGGATAACTTTAGCAAGTTTTCGAAAGGCAAAGAAAAGTGTCATTTTTATGAGAAATAAATAAGGTCCATGTATAGCGAGAATAGTCGTCCACAATAACAAGAGCATAGTAATTGCCACCAAAGCTTTTAGTTCTAGAAGGGCCAAATAAATCCATATGTAAAAGTTGTAAAGGCTGATTTGTTGAAACAATATTTTTAGATTTGAAAGAAGACTTTACTTGTTTTCCCTTTTGACATGCATCGCAAAGTTTATCTTTTTCAAAGCGGAGCTTTGGTAAGCCAATTACTAAGTCCTTTCGAACCAATTTATTAAGATGATCCATGTGAATATGAGCCATTCTTCTATGCCATAGCCAAGATTCATCCTCTTTACTAATAAGACAACATGCATCATTTGAAGGTATTTTATCTAAATCAAGCATATAGATATTTCCAATTCTAGGTCCAATAACAATAACATTTTCATTTATAGAATCCATGACCATGCATTTTGAAGAATCGAAAACCACTTTGTTTCTTTTATCACAAAGTTGACTAATGCTTAGCAAATTATGCTTCAAACCATCCACATACAAAACATTTTCAATAAGTGGGATTAGGACTCTTACCAATAGAACCAATCCCAAGAATTTTACCTTTGTTGTTGTCACCATACCTGACATAACCACTATTCTTAGGTACCAATGAGGAGAACTTGCTTTTGTCTCCGTCATGTGCTTTGAACAGCCGCTATCAAGATACCAATTTAAGTCCTTGGCTTTCAAGCACACCTACAACAACAGATTAATTTTTAACCTTTGGTACCCAAACTAAGTCAGTCCAGATGAGTTAGTTTTTGGCAAAGTACCCTTTGGAATCCATATCTTTTGCCAACCACATTCTTGTTCTTTCTAATATTGCAAATGGAGGCGGTGTGACGATTTCTACCACAAAGGAAAGCATTTAATGAAAGGGCTGCTTGAAGTGTTGTTGTGATTGACAAATTTAAAGGATTTTTCATGCGTTTGTGGATTATAACCCAAACCGCTTTTCCAAAAGTACCCTTTTGTTTTCCCAATAGAATGTTTAAGTTATCCCTTCCCATGGTAAATTTGGCAAGGGTGTTTTCCAAATCTTCAATCTTGTTTTTCAAAACATTGCATTCATCACACTTGAAAGTATCAATCTTTTGGTTTTCACAAAAGGTGCAAGTAGAAACTTCATCACAACAACTTGTTTTTCCTTAAAAACTTCCATCTCTTGGTTTAAGAAAATAATTTTAGATTCAAGAGAAGAGATGGTTTTCTTAGAAGAAGAAATAATTTTTCGAAGTCTAGTCGTTTCATTATTTAATTCTTCACAAGCAATAAGAAGCTCATCATAAGTTAAAGGAGATTCGAGTTCAAGAGCATTTACCTCATTCTCCTCGTGTTTTGCCATGAGACATAAGTTGGCCTCCTCATTTTCTGATTCATCAGACGAGTCCATATCATTGTCATCCCAGGCAATGTAGGCTCTTCTTCCTTTTGATTCCTTTTGTGGTCTTCTATCAAATTTTTCGCTTTTTCTTCCGACCATGAGGCGATGGTTTTATATGTCCCTTTGACCACACTTATAGCAAGTTGGATTAAAAGAAGTTCCTTCCTCATTTTTCTTTTGAGGATTTTGTACCTTGCCCGCTCTCCCTTTGCCTCATGACCCTTTTGCACCTTCGACCCATCAGACTTATGTCTTCCTCATTCTCATTTAGACTATCATTGTTGTCAGATTTCTCTTTTTCATTTACGATTGCTTTGAGAGCAATTTCTTTCTTTTTCTTATCACTTTCTTCACTCTCAGTGAGTCGATTTAGTTCAAGTTCATGTTCCTGCAATTTTCCAAACAAGGTTGCCAATGATATAGTAGATAAATCTTTAGATTCAGATATAGCAAGAACCTTGGGTCACGCTTCTATTTAAACATCTAAGAACTTTATTAATTAAATCTTCATTATCAAGACTTTCCCAAGAGCTCGAGATGGTTTATTATATGGATGAACCTTTTTGCATATCTTGTATGTTTTCACTTAGTTTCATCCTAAATAACTCATACTCATGGGTTAATGCTCATTCGAGCCCTCTTGACTCCTGTGAGTACCTTCATGGGTCAATAGAAGCGGTGTCCCACATTTCTTTAGCAGCCTTGCAATTTGAGACCCTATAGAACTCATCGTAGCTTAAAGCGTATGATGATGTTCTTAGCTTTCAAATTGTATTGGACCTTTTTCTTATCATCTTCTGGCCCAGTGATCTTGGTTTGTCTACCACCGCATCATTAATTGATTGAGTGGGGACAAATGGACCATTTTCCACAAAGATCCCAAATACCAAGAACAACCCCCTCAAGAAAGATTTTCATTATATCCTTCCAATCACCATCCCCCTCACCATTGAAAATGGGGGTCTGTTCATGGAAGTTCCATCGTTATTGTTTGAAGTCATTCTCTTGAGACTGCTAAGTCCTTTATACAAGAGTCTAGCTCGATGCCACTTGTTACCAAGTGACTTCAAACACAAGAGGGGGTGAATTGTGATAGCGGTGCTTATATAAAAATTACGTATAAATTACTGAATTAAAAGAAACTTGAAAGAAATAAATTGCGAAAAGATAAATAACTTGAAGAATAAATTGCAGGAATTAAATTGCAATAAATAAATGACAGAAAATAAATGACCGAAAAATAAATAAAAAATTTTTTAAATAAAGTGCTTGAATGATAAAGAGACAGAGAGCAAAGAAGAGCATGCAGCAGATTATACAGGTTCGGCCACCAAACACCCCTGTGGCCTACGTCCTGTCCCCAAGGCAAAGCACTGTGGGATTTTCACTAAATCACTAGCTTTTAAAACAGGTTCAGCTAGAAACCTTTACAACTCTATACCAGAGCAACACGTTCAAGAGATATCACCTCTCTATGAACACCTTGGGATTCCTACCCAAAAAGAAATGTTTTTTTCAAATAAAATGAGATGAGAAAGATACACTCAATAGTGCAGATATAACAAATTGAAGCTCAAATAATACAACTTAAATTATGTAGAATAAAAAAGACTCTAAAAAATTGTGCTCAAATAAGTGTGAGTGATGGAGAATATTTGACAGAGTTTTAGCACAAAAATTAAGCACTTGTGTTATTTTCAAAATAATGCTCATGGTGCAGTGCTTTTATAGGCACTGAGAGGAGCGTCGAAATGTCCGCTGTGATTTGTCCGCTAAAAGATTTGTCCGCTATGTAGATTTGTCCGCTATGCTTTGAATATGAAAGAATTGAAAACACGGGACGGAAAAGATTCTCTGACACCACTTGGTGTTCGACATCAGATTTCCATACGACCTCTCCCCATTCGGCATACGACCTCCTCAACTCCCAAGATACGACCTCTTCACACTCAAGACAGACACCGACCTCCTCACACCAAGACGCGACCTCCTCACGCCTGGCACGCGACCTCCTCACCGACACGCGACCTCCTCACACTCGGCATGCGACCTCCTCACACCAAGACGCGACCTCCTCACACCTCAAGACGCGACCTCCTCACACTTCGACGCGACCTCATTTCGGCACACGACTTCCCCACGATTCGGCCGCGCGACCTCGGCTCAAGACGCGACCTCATTTCGGCACACGACTTGCATGTCAAAATATCACCGCCGACACGGAGAATATTTTCCAAAGAAAACTTGAAATATTTTCCAAACAATATTTTGAGCACAACTTAAGAATTTTTCAAAATACTTTGTGCCTAAAAATAATTTAAGAAAATTATCATAAAATCAATTTTAGAATAAAAATCATTTTGTGAGTGTGTGATTTTATTTTAATTGAGAGCTTTTTATTACTACTTACAAATAGTCTTAATAAAAATAAATAAATACCCAAAACCCAAAGACTTGAGAAACTATCATTCTTGATACGCGTCTTGGTATTCTTTTCCACTTTTTGCACGGTTGACTATTTGCAAAGCTCCCTTTTGTCAATCATCAAAACCATCCTGTCAAGGCATGTATTCACACTGCGCTGATATAGTTGTCCATGACATAAGGCCATCACCCTCTTTTCTTCAATGAGATTCAATTGATCCATCCGAGCCTGAACCCATTCTGCCTCTTCTAATTTTGTCTCCATCAATACCCTTAACGAGGGGATCTCGACTTCAATGGGAAGCACTGCTTCTATTCCATACACCAGCAAGAAAGGGGTTGCTCCTGTTGAGGTGCGAACCGAAGTTCGATAACCGTGCAAGGCAAAAGGGAGCATTTTGTGCCAGTCTCTAAATGTTACCACCATCTTTTGGACAATCTTCTTGATGTTCTTATTTGCAGCTTCAACTGCCCCATTCATCTTTGGGCGGTACGGTGAGGAATTGTGATGTTGGATCTTGAAGTCATTACACAGCTCCTTCATCATCTTGTTGTTCAAATTAGTCCCATTATCAGTGATGATCTTATTTGGCAAACCATAGCGGCAGATCAAATCTCTCTTGATGAATTTGACAACCACATTTTTTGTCACATTCACATATGAAGCCGCTTCAACCCATTTAGTGAAATAGTTGATTGCGACAAGAATGAAGCGATGTCCATTTGATGCCTTAGGTTCAATGGGTCCAATGACATCCAATCCCCACATTGAGAAAGGCCATGGTGTTGTTAAGATGTTCAAAGAGACTGGTGGCACATGGATGTTATCGGCGTAAATCTGACATTTGTGGCATTTCTTCACATAATTGAAACAGTCAGTCTCCATAGACAACCAATAGTAGCCAGCCCTCAAGATTTTTCTTGCCATTGCATGCCCATTTGCGTGAGTCCCAAAGGAACCTTCATGAACCTCTCGCATAATCTTTTTCTCGCTTCTGCCTTATCAACACACCCGAGAAGTACCATGTCATGGTTTCTCTTATAAAGCACTTCGCCGTTTAGAAAGAATCCCATTGCCAACCGCCTTAATGCCCTTTTTATCATTTTCGAGACATTAGGAGGATATTCTCTACTTGTGATGTACCGCTTGATGTCGTAATACTGTGGTTTGCCATCGTGCTCTCCTTCTATTGCTAGGCAGTGTGCCGGTCGGTCATGATTCTGTATCTTTATGAGCGGTAAGTTTTCCCTGTTACTGATTTTGAACATTGATGATAGAGTAGCTAAGGCATCAGCTAGTTGATTATCTTCACGGGGAATGTGATGGAAGGTGACTTCATCAAACTGTTCCATCAATTCTTTGATGTGAGCGTGGTAAGGAACTAATTTGGAATCCCTCGTTTTCCATTCGCCTTTTAACTGATGGATAACCAAAGCCGAGTCTCCATATACTTCGAGAATTTTGACCTTCGATTCAATGGCCGCCTGAATGCCCATGGCACATGCCTCATACTCTTCCATATTGTTTGTACAATCGAAACATAATCTTGCAGTGAATGGGATGAAATGACTCTCTGGGGAAATCAGCACAGCTTCAATCCCATGTCCCAATGCATTAGAAGCACCATCAAACAACATGATCCATTTTTCATCGTCAGGGATTTCTTTTCCTTCAAATAGAGCCATTATGTCTTCGTCTGGGAAATCACACTGCATTGACTGATAGTCTTCCACAGGTTGATGAGCCAAGTATTCAGCTAAGGTACTGCCTTTAATTGCCTTTTGGGTGACATACACGATATCATACTCAGATAACAACATTTGCCAACGAGCAATTCTTCCTGTGAGAGCAGGCTTTTCAAAAATATACTTGATTGGAACCATTTTGGACACCAAACAAGTTGTATGGGATAGCATATATTGTCTCAAACGATGTGCGGCCCAGGTTAACGCCAAGAACATGTTCGTTCTAACAATGAATACCTCGCCTCGCAGCCTAGTGAATTTCTTGCTCAAGTAGTAAATGACATGCTCCTTCTTACCAGATTCATCATGTTGTCCTAGCACACAACCCATTGATTCGCCCAATCATAAGTACATGATGAGGGTCTCCTGGCACAGGGTACCAAAACCGTGGATCTTGTAAATCTTGCTTTGATTTTCTCAAAAGCTTTCCGCAATTGTCGCTCCATTTGGTTTCTCGATTCTTACACAAAGAACTTGAAAATTGGCTCACAAGTAGCAAGAATGAGATATAAACCTGGCGATGTAGTTCAATCTTCCCAGAATCCACGAACTTCTTTTTCGGTGCAGGAGTCGGCATTTCCAGGATTGCTTTTACTTTAGCCTGATCAACTTCTATTCCCTTCTCCGACTATACACCCTAGCAAATTGCACGACCTTACACCAAAGCTACACTTAGCCGGGTTTAACCTGAGTTTGTATTTCCTCGATCGCTCAAAAGCTTTTGTAGGTTAATAGCATGACCTTCCTCCTGTTTTGGACTTTACAATCATGTCATCCACATAGACCTCTATCTCTTTGTGCATCATGTCATGGAACAAAGCCACCATTGCTCTTTGGTATGTTGCCCCAAAATTTCTTAATCCAAACGCCATTACTTTGTAACAGAAATTTCCCAATAAAGTGATAAATGTGGTTTTCTCCATATCTTCGGGAGCCATCTTGATTTGATTATAGCCAGAATATCCATCCATGAAAGAGAAGACAGAGTGTTGAGCAAAGGCTATCTACCAGGACATCAATATGTGGCAAAGTGGAAGTCATCCTTAGGTCGCCCTGTTTAGATCTCGATAGTCAACACACATTCTGACCTTTCCATCTTTCTTTGGGATCGACAATATTAGCCACCCATTGAGGGTATTTTGCTACAAACGTAAATCCGCGGCCGAATCTGCTTTTTTTTTACCTCATCTCTAATCTTGAGCGACATCTCTAGTTTCATTCTTCTCAACTTCGCCGACCGTGGGCACTCAGGTTTTAATGGCAATTTGTGCTCGACTATGCTATTATCTAATCCAGGCATATCTCGGTATGTCCACGCGAAAACATCAATGTATTCAAATAGGAGTTTAACCAATTTTTCTCGCTCACTGCTTTTTATTGTGGTGCCAATCTTAACTTCTTTCTTGTCGTTTTCAGTGCCCAGATTGATTGTTTCAGTTTCTTCCTTGTGGGGTTGAATCACTTTAGCTTCTTGTTCCATCAACCTCTTTAATTCAGGAGGGGTATCCCAATTGTCCTCATTATCTTCCTCAGTATGATTAATGGGGTATTCAAAATTATAGTGTTAGTTACTGGCATCGTCATTTTCAAAGACAATGTTTTTGGATCTGCATTAGTTAAAAAATGACGAAATGAAAAGCGGAAAAAGATGAAGAGAGATGGAAAAGATAGAAAAGGAAAGAAAAGAGAAATGATTGGAAAATTCAAAGTGCATTTTATTGATAATGGTGCTGAAATGAAACATGTGCGCCCTTTTGACAATAAATTATTCTAAAGCCTTGGGCAGAGCAATAGAATTTGCATTACATAATTACTTTGAATCAAAGATCACGGGAAACTCAACGATCTCCTAATTTCCAAGTTCTTCATTCGGCGAGCAAGGGTGGACAAGGTTGACATTGTCGTTTTCTGCACTGCGATCGTCCTTGATAGCTGCTATCTGATCTGGATTCAACATTCCTGCACTCCAAAGGCTTTGCCTGATGTCACAGATAGGGATACTCTCATCTTTTGGCTCTTTGCCTTCCAACCTAGCTATCAGGGATTGGTCCCCAAACTCCTCAGTAATGACATTGACTGCTGGACCTCCATGACCTGGAAGGGGATTATTACCCACATTAGGCCCATCCTCCTTAAAACTCAACCATTTGGCATTGATCAGATCTTGAACCACGTACTTCAAAGCCTTGCAATTTTCGGGTTGTGTGACTCCATCGCCTCGCATGAAATTCACACTTGGCATTTGGGTCATATCCTCTTGGGAAGGGAGGTTGAAGTGGTTTCATTGAGCGTGGAGAGACCAAGGAGTTGCTGATGAGGTGCTGGAACAGATCAGTATAAGTCATGGGAATAAGATCAAATTGGACTGCTTTCTTTTCTTTGTCATTTGGTTGTTTCTGATTTTGGTTTGGTTGGGTGGGAGCAACTGGTTGTGCTTGTGTTTGGATGGGGGAAGGTGGTCGAAAGGGCATCATTGGTTGGTTTGGCCGGGGGCTAGGATTATGAGAGGCGGCGACGATGTATGGAGGTGGGTAGTAGGGGTATGGAAAAGGATGCGGGAAATTGGTAAAGAATTGGGGTGGTTTTCCTTGTGCTTGTCCTCCCGGGCTCGTCATTACAGCATTGGTTTCCCCTTCTTTCTTCTTTACGAAGTTTGTTGGGGGTCTCTTGATATTAAGCTTCAAAGAAAACTTTGGGCAATCTTTCCCTTCCTCATTCCTCCTTCAACTCTTTCCCCTACGATGACCATCTCTGAAAAGTTTGATGATACACTTCCGATCATTTTGTCATAGAAGGGTGATTGAAGAGTATCCATGAACATGGCCACCATTTCTTTTTCAATCGAGGCGGTTCCACTTGGGTCGCCAGCCTCTCCATCGTTGGGCATATTCCTTGAAGGTCTCATTGTCTCTCTTTGCCATATTTTGCAACTGCATTCTGTCAGGAGCCATATCAATGTTATACTTATACTGCTTCAAGAAGGCATCCGCCAAATCTTTCCAACAGCGAATGTGAGATCGCTCAAGGTGTGTATACCAACTCGACGCTGCCCCTGTTAAACTATCCTGGAAGAAGTGAATCAGAAGTTTGTCATCATGTGCATAGGACGCCATCTTCCTACAGTACATGGTCAAGTGGCTTTTCGGGCAAGTTGTCCCTTTATACTTGTCAAAGTCTGGCACCTTGAACTTCGGCGGTACAACCACATCCGGTACGAGACAAAGATCTGAAGCGATACTTGAGCCGAGATAACTTACTCCTTCTACAGCTCTTAGCCTATCTTCGAGGATTTGTAACTTCGTATCAGACCACTGATTCCCAACTGGGACGCTCAGATTGGGTCCCCCTATAGCTGGAGACCAGGCAATGCGGTTAGTCTGGGGATTCAACGGATTTCCTTGAATATAATAGGGGTAACCAAATGGTCGGGGATTCACTACGGGGGCCACTGCGGGCGTACTGACTCCTTGAGTATTCCCGACATGGGATGGTGCATAACCAGGTGGAAAGGTGTATGTCATGGAGCCAGGAGTTGAGCTTTGAACTGGTATGGTTTCAGTACCGGAGCCGGATCCTTGAACTACGTCTTGCGCAACAAGTGCTTGGGAATCAATTTCTGCAGAGTTATTGTTAGCACCTGGTGGTGTGTAACCGGGTGGGAGACCAAATAGTGAGAACTGTGGTACTTGATTCTGAGGGTCTTGAGGGTTATGATTTGCAGTATCATCATTAACCATAGGTGGCGTGTAACCAGGTGGGAGTCCGTAAAGTGGAAACTGTGATACTTGATTCTGAGGGTTGCTAACTGGTGAATGTGTAGGACCATGCGGGTAAATTGCAAAAGGTACTATCATCCCTTGAGTATTGAGACCATATTGCAACTGCATAGGACCGAAGCCAGGTGGGTGGGAAGGTGTGGCTTGACTTTCATCATTCACTGCTGGAGATATCCCATCTGTAGCCTTGTCTTTGTTTAGGGACTGCAGAAGCTCCAAAACTTTGCTCATTTGTTCCTTCAGCTGGTTGACGTCTTCTTTCATCTCTTGGTCATCCATGATCTTTGATTGAGAGCGAGTTCGATAAGGGTGTCGAGGAACCAGTTTGTTTGATTATTTTCTGGTGATTTAAAAAAAATGATATGAGTATGTAAGAAAAGAAAAATGAATGAATGTGGATGCATGAATCTATTTATTTGTGCCAAGGAACCGTAGGCCTCATTGTTTTGACATATATGAGCTTCTTTGAAACTGTTTCACAATTTGATCCCATATTATTTCACAAAATACTTGCAGCCAAGCTCTTGAGTTCCTACGATTCTCTGGCGACCTAAAATGAAATGAGAATGAATGATATTATTTTCTTTATTTTCAACATGTGTTTTTTTTAAGTATGAATGCATGAAAATATAATGTTGGATGATGATGATTATCACTTGTATAACATGCATGAATATATGTGTTTTTGTAGACCCTTTTTATGCATAGACGTGATATAACAGATTTTTGGTGGAAGAACAAAAATGATATGACGCCCCTTGTGTCTTAAATGGGTTAAACCTAAAATTAGATATTTTCTAGCCTAAGGGGTCTATAGTCTTGTATTGAGTGATAGATCTCATGGTGGCTCTTGTCACATTCTCACCAACGGCCTCTAGAGCTAAAGTCTCCTCCTGAATATTAACCACAACGATAGATAACTATCTGGTGCGGAATACCCAGAGGGAGCACACTCTAGATGAAGTTCTCGCAATAGCCAGAAGGAAAGCAAATTCCAATTGACTATCACCGAACCTCCACTCAACTTAAGCTTTGCTCTGACCCGGGTATAGGGCCTTACTCACATGTGTGTGCGAACGTGTAGGTGCGGTGTGTGAGAGGGGCAACACCCTAACACTACCCAAGCTGCAAAACAAATGAAATATACAAAATATGGTCTTCTATCCTATGGTTCAATATATGCATAATATTCACAACAAATATTCACAAAAGAACAATAAATAAATAAATAAATAAATAAAAACAAGGGAAATTAAACATAAGAGTTAACTATTTAGCACAATCAGTTATTTAGGCTTGACTTTTTAAAGTATCCCCAGTGGAGTCGCCAGCTGCAGCGACCGAAAAATCTGGAGGGATTTATTCGAGTTTAATGGAGCCGCCACCAATAATTTATTTCATAGGGAAAATATTGGAAAAAACCTTTTTTTTTTTGAAGAAAAATGGTCCTTGAGACCAGATTTGGGTTCGGGAGTCGATTATGTGTAGGGAATGTATTAGCACCCTACAACATCCTTTCGAAAAAGGTTACCCCTAATTAATTGTGCAAAATTTATTAACTTCTAAAAAAAAATATTTATTTCCCTTTTATTTTAAAAAAAATTAACCAAGATAAAAAAAAAGAGGACTTAATAAAAGTCGTTTATTTTTGCGCTTGACAGGAGTGAGCTCCTGCTCCTACGTATCTCCGAGTGCAGTGGAGAAATCAATGGCTACGTAGTTCTTGGGTAGAAAATGGTTGCGTGTTGGTTGGTTTTAATTGTATATTTTTTTATGGAAAAAAAAGGTATGTTTCGTAGGGACCAAACAAGAAGCAATCAAGAGTGGTCCTTACTAACAACCTATTTTGTTTAGAAAATTAACGGTGTTCGTAATGATCAAATGAGAAGCAGTCTCGAGTGACTATTACTAGTAAAAAAGATTGATTTTATTTTTTATGAAGAAGATATGTTTTCATGGGGACCAAACAAGAAGCAATCAAGAGTGGTCCTCACTAATAACCCATTTTTATTTAGAAAATTAAGATATTTGTAATGACTAAACGGGAAGCAATCTAGAGTAATCATTACTAGTAAATTAATTTTCACGATTTTTATCATGTGATTTTCAAGAAAAAAATTAGGTTTCAAAACTTGCATGTGAAATTTAGTTGAGTGAAATTGTACTAGTTTGATTAGTAAAAAGGTATTCATGTTTATTGAATAAATGATAAAAACAAATGGGATACGAGCCCAATAACACAATATCACACAAAATGAAGCCAAAAAAGAGACCTAGAAGCTTCCATTAGGTGGGGAAAGAATTTGGGGAGGTGAGCAGCATAACTAAATAAAAAGCAAGGCAAAGACACGCGAAATTAAACAAAAAAAAAGGCCAGCAAAATCAAATGGGCTACGAGCCCACAAAGCAAAAGACAAAAGGGCAATCTAGAATCCTGTTAGGTCAAAATGAAAGAAAAACAGGGAGAGGGAATAAGGGGAAGGCGTGGAGGGAGAAAGAGGGTTGATGGGAGAGGAAGACAACTTAGGAGAGAAAGAGGGATACCAATGAGGAAGAAAGGGGATGACTGGCGGCGTCGTGGTGGTGGGGACGACGGCATCGGTGGTACTGGCGTCATGATTACCTCACGACAATGGCAGTGTCTTTGCGTTAGTGGCGGCTCACGACGGTGATTCGGCGGGACGAGGCGGTGCGGTGAGATGCGGATCCGCCGCAAAGATCGGCGGAGGAGCGTTGCGACCTTCTTTGGGAAGATATCGCCTTCGCCTGGAGGAACGGCACGAGGCCGCCGTGCGTCGCCGCGACCTTGGTATTCCTTTTTTTCTGAACTATGATATTTAATTAATGGTCTTTCTTCTCTCCTTGCTGTTGTTGGTGTTCTCCTTTTCTTTCCCTCTATATTCCTCGACTTATTGTTGATGCCGCTCATTGTGAGGGTTGGGTGAGGTTGTGTTGATGATGTTTGGTTTGATGGTGGTTTTCCGGCAGCAGGTAGTGAGGATTTTAAGAATAAAGTTATTGAATGATGGTGATTGATGAAGAGGGTTTGTGTATATCGTGAATGGTTGAGACCCCTCCCTCTCTTTTTACCGCTTCGCTTCTTTGTTTTGGTGATAAAGGTTCTCCAGAAATTCCTCTCCAAAATCCTCCTTTTGTGAATCGAGGTTGTATTTATAGAGGATGAAGACTATTGTGTTAAGCTGGTTTTTATTCTTCGTTTCTTTTTCTTGATCAGATGAGTCAAAATCTACAATTTTGCTTCATCCCATTTTTCCTATTTTGATGTTACGTGGCTCGTTTCTAGGATGGTTGCATCCCCAAACCCTGTTGTATGCACGTTTTGACTTTGCTTTCTTTTATTTTTGTCTAATTGGCGTAGTCCTTTTTGCTCCTATCAAAGTTGAGGTTTTCTTTCCTAGCTTTGGGTGGTTTTCTCAATGGAGAAACAAAGCTTGAGAGGATAGGTTTGGTGGCTCACAGGTGGCTCGTAAAGGAGAATTTGTCCTCTTCTTGTTGTCACATCATCTTGAACTCATTTTATTTTATCTTTGTTGTTTTTTTCTTTTTTCCTTTTTGTGTTTCATTCTGATTTCTTGTAATTTTGTTTTGGGCTTGATTTGTATTTATTAGATTTATTGGACAAGTAATGGACATTATGGACTGTTTGTTTGTATTTTTTTGTAATGGACATGGTTATCATTTTTGGACTTATGCTTGTGGTTGTAATCTATAACATAAAGGCCAGCCTTTGCACCTCCTTTTTATTTATTGCAATTGGGCTAAAATTAGCCCAAAGGATTAACAAAATTGAACCTGAAATGTGTTGTTAAGAATAAAGTAAAAACAAAAAATAAAATATAAATTACAGGAGGTAGGTGGACAAAATTAGGGTATAACACAACTCTTTAACAAAATAGTAATGAAAACAAGTAAAGAGAATAGCTACGTCTAGTCCCTTCACACACTTGAAGGATTTCTCTACTATAATCAACCTGGTTACACTTGAGAGTATACTACTGCCAAACTTGCTATACTCACAACTTCTTAGAACGACTTAATACTGTCAAGCCTCTAAGGAATGCAGCCACTACTTGGCTAAATACAGTGTTCAAAAGTAGTTTGAAACAATACCAAATAACTCTCAGTAGAGAGGATATACAATGAAAAACTGAAGCACAGAGAATAACTTTCAAACTGAAAGAATAAAACGTTTAAGTGCTTACTCAATGTGATCTTAGAGACTTGGAATGAATCTTGGTTGCTCACTATGTTTCACTGTGATCTCGATCATTTTTTCTTGACTTACTTCAGTGAGAGAAGGAAGGTATATATAGATAGGGTTGTGAATAGTGTCATTGTGTCCTAACAGTTATTTTCACCAATGGACAAAACTTTAGATCCCCTTTCTGTGGCTTTTAGCAAGTCACGTCATTTTTCACTCTGTGTTTGCATACTGACACAATAGACTTTTGCAGGATCGTGTCCCTTATGATCTTTTGAAAATAAGACACTTCTTGAGCAAGTTTTCTGATGATTATATCCGTTGGCATTCCCTTTGGCTTTTGATTCCTCGTACATTAAAATACTCATCAATGATGTCTCTTTAATACATAAAGTAGCCTTTAATAAACACTCAGTCTGATTTCCAATCAAAGTATCTTTCAAACAGACGATGCTTGTCACTAAGATACTCGTTCACCAGAGTGAGCTTGAAACAGAAGCAAGTTCTTCAGTAATTTGTTGGCCTTTCATATAACAGAGTTTTGTAGAAACAGACGAAGGCTTCCACTGAGTAGTCTATTCATAGTCTGTTGAGCGTTGATCAAAAACAGAGCGTTGACCAAGACAGAATGAGGCTATCAGATGATGATGTCAGCAATTTTCAAAGGATTAATGCCAGACTCAGATTTATGAAACTGATAGTAAAATTCACATTTTCACTTAGTCTTCTAAGATAATTCTTTCTGATGAATAGTGACTTCTGCATACTAACAAACACATCAGAGGATAAATTGTTCTATTAACTATTTGTTATCATCAAAACAATTAAGAGTCATTGTTTCTGAATCCACTTGATTCCAACAATCTCCCCTTTTTTTATGACGACAAATACATAGATTGATGAACAATTTTCCATTAGAAAAATATTTACTTAAAAGAATTTCAAAGGCTCCCCCTGAGTTAAGCACATATAAATATTTTCTAAGTGTAAAGTCACATCAGATGAATGTATAACATCAGAGCATTCCAAATAAAGTATCAGAGCTTTTATAAACAGAGAGATCTATCAGAGCATATATATATTAAACAACATCATATCACACATTCCAAGTTATGTATCAGAGTAAATAATGCAAAAATGCAATGCATGATGACACTTGGTTGATACACCAGGTTCATCAATTACTCTATATTGCTATATTTTCTTCTGCCCCTTTTGTCATCAGACTGAAAGGTTAAGAATAAATAAAGAACATCATAGTCAAAACAGAGTTTGAGAAAGATAAAGTTAAAACAGAATAAATATCAAAAATGATTTCATTAATTAGATAGAAATACTAAATTACAAAAAGTTTTTATTAACAAAAGAAAACAAGTACAAGGCTAAAAACAGAAGGGTGAACAAAAACCTAAAGGCTATCTAAGGTTTTTTCAACTAATCCACTATAAACTGCAGTATAGACGTGATATCCTCATGTCTCTTGTTCGAAACTTTCATGAATTCCTTGAAGCTTTTGTTGTCTTCAACAAGTTGGTCCAAGACCTCTTTAAGGACAACAATAGAGTGACTGGTGGATGCAGAAGCAGACCCAGAAGCAGAAGGTTAAGTCACCATTATAGTAGAAGCAAGAGGAAGAGGAGTTACTGGTTCTAGTGCAGGTGGAGGAACAGGGGCAGGTGGAGGCATGAGAGCAGGTTCTGGTTCCCAAACAGCAGGGGTTACAACCCTTTGAGGTACCCTCTAAGCAGAAGTAGTTATGAGTCTTCTGTTTCTCTCAAGTTGATCCCTTTTGTGTTTCTCAAACCAAAAGTTCACAAAGTACCAGTTATCCATGATGTCTTCCAGAGCCAAAGAAGATCCAACACTATCCATTTTGTCTTCTTCAATGTATTTCTCTATATCCAGCTCAAAAGTCCTCTTATCCTTAAATACCTCATATCTAGCAAAGAGGCATGGATTAGAAGGCAAAACTACTGCTTCACAATGGTTGGGAGGAGGTTCGCACTCAATTTGAACAACTGGAGCAGGAGGTGCAAGAAGGTGCAAGGTTGGTGGATCAATGATGGTTACATCATCATTTTTCAGTTCAAGTTCTTGAACTGCTTCAGCAGCAATTGTAGCAGCAATGACCAGGTCATCATCTACAATTGGTTCTGTAGTAGATTCAGTCACAGGGTGAATAGGTGAATGGGGTGGAGAAGAGATTTGTGGTGGTGAAGGTACAAGTATAGCGAGTTGAAGAGATGGATCAGAAACTGGTTGTAAGGAGGTAAGGGGTTGAGCATCACAAATCGTATCAGAGCCAGGTGATTGGGGTTCCTGGATAATAAGCTCAGGTTCTGTTTCAGGATGTGATGGTAGGTTTAGGTCAGGTTGAACTAAAGGAGGTGATTTAGGGCTAGGTGGAGGAGTGGTAGGTTTAGGTTGTGGTGAAGGTGTTTTAGTGGGTTCTAGTTGTGGTAGTGGTGTGGTAGTTGTTTGTGGTTGAGGTGAAGGAATTGGTGTCGGTTGTGGTGAAGGTATAGGTACAGTAGTGGTTGTTGTTGAGTGGACAACAGAGAGGGGCTCAATATAAGGAATTGAGACTTTGGGTATAGGTCTCTGTCTCTGTCTCAATGGGACATGATCTTCTTCATCATCATCAGATGAAGAGGAGTCAGAGGGTAATGGAGGCAAAGGCTTTTTAGGAGGTGAAGGTTTAGAAGGTTTGTGTGAAGGAATAGATTTAGAATGTTGTGGAGGAGGAATAGATTTTGATGATTGGAAGGGAGGAATAGGGTTTGATGGTAATGGTTGAGAGGATTGTGAGTGTTAGGATACAGAGGAACCAGTTGCAGCAGTGCCAATATTATAGACAGAATCGTATAAATCAACAATCTGATCTAATACCTTGGGTTTCTTTAGAGCAGGGAGATCAGCCAATCTGGTTATTCTCTTCTTCTTTATGGTGGTCGCAGTAGCAGGAGTGGTAGTGGCAATGTCGGAGGCAACAACAGAAGGAGCAGTTGCAGCAATAGAGGCTTCATCCTGAAGCCTTTTCCGTCTAAGATCCTCATGGAATAAGTGGCATTCCTCTTGAGATTTTTTAATCATCTCATCAATTGCAACCTTCTTCTCCTCCATTTCTTCTGGTATTACTGAGGGCATGAAGGCAGGTCTCACTGGTAGGACCAGTGGAGGTGCATAGGAGCCAATCGAAATACCAGTACTCCTTATTACTCTTCTGGTAGGCTCAAGAGAGGCAACCTCAGTAATCTTCCTCTTTCCCTTCCTGGTGGGCTTGGCAGCAACTTCCTCTTTCTTCTGGATTTCAGCAATAATTTCTTCTGGAGTTGTCTTTACATTTAGCAAACATCCAGAATTCCTTCACAAGTTCTTGATAGATGGGGCAGTTCTCCATGCAGAAGAAATCAATGATTCCCATA
Organism: Calophaca sinica; assembly: GCA_037113605.1. NCBI lineage: Eukaryota > Viridiplantae > Streptophyta > Magnoliopsida > Fabales > Fabaceae > Calophaca > Calophaca sinica. The sequence goes on from CM073735.1 coordinate 46,464,074, forward strand.
TTAGCAAAATCAGTTATGAATGCGTACCCATTATCGGCCAAATCTTTGAAGTCCACTTGATGTTCACACATCACCTTTAGTTGGTGTTGCTCAACGTTCGCCATAGTAGGTTGGGGTTCTAGTTCAGGACCATACACAACTTGCTGTGGAGCGGCCATTGCAGAGAGAGAGTTGTAGAGAGCAGGTAGAAGAGAAAGGGGTTTAGGGTTTCAAAACGTGAGACTTCTCAGAGAGAGATAGTGTGAGTAGTAGGTGAAGTGAATGAAGTGAGTGGGTAATAAACGTGTTGAAGAAGGCAAACCGCCTTTTTCGGTTTTCAAAAAATAAATGAAATAAATAATTTGTCGTTTCAAAAATGAAAAGTGTCAAGCTCTGCCATAAAGAGGCGCAGTAAAGCTGTCCTCGGGCAGTAAAAAAATAATTATGACTCAGTGAGAGTAAAATTCATCCACTAACACATCAACAGTCTCAAAGAGACACGTGTACACCAAGATTCCCAGAGGGAACTTGTAACAAACTTACATGAATATGAACAGTTAATCAACAACAGATGATGCAAATAATAATAAATAATTAAATAATGAATAATGAATATATATAAAACATAGACATATTAGAAAAACATACGAAATAACAAAAACAGAGGCACATGTCAAAAACAGACGTATACATAAAAACAGAGGCACATATGAAAATAGAGGCACACATGCAATCAGATGCAGGCATTTCAGAGGCACATATATATTCAAATTAAATACTTATTTCTTTATAAGATGAAAATTAAAGTTTTTTCCTTATAAAGTTGAATCTATCTTCAGCAAGGGGTTTTGTAAAGATATCTGCCCATTGATGGTCAGTATCAATAAATTTAATTTCAAGTATCCCTTTCTAAACATAGTCTGTAATGAAGTGATGTTTAATTTCAATATGTTTAGCACGTGAATGCAAAATAGGATTTTTAGTCAAACATATTGGAGAGATATTATCACAGTATATAGGAATGTTACTCTCTTTAATCTGATAGTCCTCAAGCTGATACTTCATCCATAGAAGTTATGAGCTACTGCTTGCAGCAGATATGTACTCAGCTTCTGCTGTTGATAGTGCAATTGTGCTTTGTCTTTTACTGGACCACGAGATAAAGTTTGCTCTAAGAAATTGGCAGCCACCACTTGTGCTCTTTCTTTCAATTCTATCTCCAGCAAAGTCAGCATCACAGAAACCTACTAACTTGTAATTTTCTGAATTCTTATAAAGAAAACCAAGGTTGGTAGTTCCTTTGAGATACCTAAAGATTCTCTTGACAGCAGTTAAGTGAGATTCTCTAGGATCAGATTGGAATCTTGCACATAAGCACACACTAAACATAATATCAGACCTTGAGGCAGTAAGATAAAGGAGTGAACCAATCATATCTCTATATACCTTTTGGTCTACCTTTTTACTGGATTCATCTTTGCCGAGAGCACATGTTGGATGCATTGGTGTGCTCATTGATTTGGTTTTCTCAAGCTTAAACTTCTTTAAGAGTTCTTTCATATATTTAGTCTGATGGATATAGGTTCCATCTTGACATTGCTTGATTTGAATACCAAGGAAGAATTTTAATTCTCCCGTCATACACATTTCAAACTCATTCTGCATAAGCTTAGAGAATTCCTCACAAAAAGATTCATTAGTAGCACCAAAGATAATATTATCAACATATATTTGAACTATAATAAAATGTTTTTTACATGATTTTCTAAAGAGTGTAGTGTCCACCTGTCCTCTTTCAAAACTATTTGACATTAAAAAGGAACTCAGTCTGTCGTACCAAGCTCTTGGGGCTTGTTTAAGACCATAGAGAGCCTTTTTAAGTTTGAAGACATGCTTTGGATAAGCAATATCTTCAAATCCAGTTGGTTGTTTTACAAACACTTCCTCACTTATAAAACCATTTAAAAATGCACTTTTTACATCTATTTGATATAAAGTAATGTCATGATGTGCAGCATATAATAATAATATTCTAATTGCTTAAAGTGTAGCTACAGGAGCAAAGGTTTCAGTATAGTCTATACCTTCCTCTTGTGAATACCCTTGAGTAACAATTCTAGCTTTATTTCTTACCACTTTGTCATCTTCATCAAGTTTGCTTATGAAAACCCACTTGGTTCCAATGGCTTGCTTATCCTCTGGAGGAGGCACAAGCTTCCAAACATCATTTTTCTGAAATTGATTGAGCTCTTCTTGCATAGCAAGTATCCATCCATCGTCTGTCAGTACTTCATCAATTGTGTTAGGCTCTATTTCTGATAGTAATGCAAAGTCAGAATGTTCTCTAAGAGATGATCTTGTTCTAACTCTATCACTTGGTTCACTAATGATCTGGTCCTTTGGGTGATGAGTTTTTAACTTCCAGTCTGTTGTCGTCTCTTCTTGAGTCTTGTCACCAGATGCAGAATCAGAGTCAGCACCTGTGACACTATAATTTGTTTCTTTGCTTATCTGCATATCTACAAAGATCTCATCTAGCTCTGACGTTTCATTATCTGGCTTCTTATCATCAAATCTCACATGCATAGACTCATCAATAATTAAATTTTTTTTGTTGTATACTCTGTAAGCTTTAGAGCATTCAGAATATCCCAAAAAGATAGCTTCGTGTGATTTTGAATCAAATTTTCCAAAACTGTCCTTTGTATTGAGAACAAAGCTGTCACACCCAAATTGGTGAAAATATGAAATGTTGGATTTTCTTCTTTTACACAATTCATATTGAGTCTTATTCAAAATAGGTCTAATACAGATTCTATTTTGAATGTAACAAGCAGTGTTTGCTGCTTCTGCCCAAAAGTGCTTTACAACATTAGTTTCGTGGATCATGGTTCTGGCCATTTCTTGAAGGGATCTATTTTTCCTTTCTACAACACCATTTTGTTGTAGTGTCCTAGGTGATGAAAAAATGTGAGAGTTGCTATGCTCTTCATAGAAGTTTTGAAATTGTTCATTTTCAAATTCTCCACCATAATCACTTCTAATTGTTGTAATACAAAAACTTTTTTCATTTTGCACTTATTTGCAGAAAACAGAAAATTTTATAAATAACTCATCCTTATGTGCAAGGAATTTTACCCATGTCCATCTAGTATAGTCATCAACAATTACAAATCCATATTTCTTTCCAGACAAAGATGCAGTTCTGGTTGGACCAAATAAATCTAAATGTAAAAGCTCAAGTGGCCTTGAGGTGGAAACAACATTTTTGGATTCAAAAGAAGATTTTGTTTGTTTCCCTTTTTGGCATGCTTCACAAAGAGCATCAGATTGATACCTAAGATTTGGTAAGCCTCTAACAAGTTCTTTCTTGTTATGCTTTGAGATTAACCTCAAGCTGGCATGACCCAATCTTTTGTGTCAAGTCCATTGCTCTTCATCAACTGACAAAAAGCACTTGATATTTTGATTTGCCAACTCAGAAAGTTTTATTTTATAAATATTGTTCTTTCTCTTTGCTTTAAAGAAAATGGATACATCTTTCTTGCTCTTGACTATACAAACATTATCACTGAAGCCAACATCATAACCACTATCGCATAATTGACTTATACTTAGTACGTTATGCTTCAGGTCATCAACAAGTAAAACATTATCAATCGAAGGTAGAAATTTCTCACAAATTCTTCCACTTCCAATGATTTTACCTTCCTGGTTTCTTCCGAAGCTTACTGTTCAACTCTCTTTAAATTGGAGTTCTTGGAACATATGCCTTTCTCCTGTCATGTGACGTGAGCAACCACTATCCAAGTATCAGGACTGGTGTTTCAACTCTGTTGCTAAGCAAATCTGCAACATATACAATCTTGTCCTTAGGTACCCAAATCTTTTTGGGTTCTCTTTTGTTAGTTCTAGAAGGAAACTTGTCCTTCTTATTTTTCAATAACAAGTACTTCTAATGTGTCCTTTCTTATTGTAGAAAGTACAAAGTAGACAGTCACTATGATTATTAGTATCTTTGGTTTTTCAAATTTGTGTTTTGAAAAATGAGTTCCTCTGGTTTGTAACCAAGACCCCGTTTACCATTTTGGCTTACGCCCCAAATCATAGATGCTTGTTTGCTTCGTGTAACGCACTCAGCAAGGAATCTTTGAAATCCTTCTTCATGTTTTGAAGAGTTACAATTAACTTTTTTCTCAGTCTTAAGAGTTGTCGCTCACCAAATGGTGATTTTCAGCTTTGAGTTTCTCATTCTCCTCATTGAGTATTTGAAATTCTTTTGAAAGTTTTGAGAATTTCTTTTTCAAAGATTTATTCTCAGTGTTGAGCTTAGAAGACTCGTCTAATAGTTCATCAAAAGCTATTTCAATATCAGAAGATGAGTTAGAATCTACCTTTTCATCTTCTTCTTCACTGTCTGACCCTATAGTAGCCATCAGAGCCATGTTTGCTTGTTCCTCATCATCATCAGACGATGATGAATTAGAATCATCCCATGTTGCCATGAGACCTTTCTTCTTCTTGCCTTTGGAAGCACCTTTCCTTGGTTTCTCTTTCTCGATATGTGGACATTCAGACTTGAAATGTCCAGACTTTTTGCACTCGTAACAAGTAACTTAGTTTTTGTCCTTGTAGTCCTTCTTATCTCTTGAGTCTTCCTATTCCCTTGAGTCCTTCTTGTGGAACTCCTTCCTGAACCTTCCTTTGTTTTTCCATATACGTTGAATTTCCCATGATATTAAGGAAATTTCTTCGTCTGTGTCTCCACCACTCTCATCAGGCGATCCTTCGTCTGCTTCCAGTTCAGCTTGAAGTGCTTTGGAAGAGGATGATTTGTTTGTAGATTTCAAAGTAATGGACTTTGATTTCTTAGGAGGTTTTTCTTCATCTAGTTCATGAACGTGAACACAAGAAGAGGAGTTGAATTGTGTTTACAAACTTTTCGCAAACTTTGAGTTAAAAACACTTTAGAACACTTGAAAAAGAATCTGTTTGAAATCGGATGCTGGAGTAGGACCAGACACTGGAAATAAGATTTTTGAACACTTGTTTTTATGTGCAAGATAACCGTAAGTATAAAGCAGTAAAGCAAGAGACACAGAGATTTATACTAGTTCACCACCAACCTGGTAGCTACGTCTAGTCCCTTCGTTCCTGAAGGATTTTCTACTATAATCAACTGATTACAAATTTTCTTAAGAGTATTCTACTGTCACAAACTTGACAATACTCTTAACTTCTCAAAACGACTCATTACGTTCGAGCCTTTGAGGAACAAAGCCTTAACTAGGCAATACAACTTTCACAAAGATAGTTTTGAATACAATCAAAATAACTCTCACAGAGAGAATGAAAAGATTAAGTTCAAACAAATAACTTTCTAAAAGAAAGAATCACATGCTGAGGTTTAGTTCTTGTAGTCCAGAGACTTGGTACGAAACTTGATTGCTCACTTGAGTAATAACCTTTTCAGAATGTAGTTTCTTGCAGTTTCTCCAGCCATTCTTCAATGAATACCTTGAAGTATTTATAAGAGTCTTGAGGATAATAATGTTGTAGATATTTCAGCTCCAAATCATTGGGTGAGGCAATTTGAAATTCTGTCATTTTCTTCTTTTCCAGAGAATATCAGAATAGTACATATTTCTGTTATTGTACTATCTGCTTTTTACACAATTGTCTTGTACGAATTTGTCTTATTCTAAAGGTGTCACATTTGATTCCTTGTACATAAAATTGAGCGCACAAAATCAAATTCGAATTCCATTCCAAAGTAGCTGAGGTGAAGAGCAACAACATGATCATCACGTGATTCATTAAAAGACCAGATGCTCGCTCAGAATAGGAGACGGACGCTCGCAACAATTGAGTAATCCACGTGTCAAAAAATAACATTACCGGACGCTCGCTTTACGCAAGACGCTGGAGTGAACCGGATGCTGACACACATAGAATGTATTTAGTACTTGTGAATTTTCTTCTTCTTGTTTGAGTGAGATAAACCATAAGAGATTTTAATACCTGCGCACTCAAAGACTTATTAGAAGATACTTTATTATCATCAAAATTAATAAGGGTCTAAACTTCTCAATCGTTTAGGTTCCAACAATCTCTCCCTATTTGATGATGACAAATATCCAAGGTTGATGAACAATTTAATTTTAAAAATAATTTCAAGGGTCTCCCCCTGAGTTCAACAACTCAGATAAAATTAAATATATCTGGTATCAGAGCGATTTATGATAATTAGAGCATTTATGTGATCGCAAAAATGCATACAAGTGTCAGAGCATATATTTGATTTAAACGATGAGATCGGATACTGAGAACATTGTACCAACAATGAATATACTCGAGTATTAGATACTGAAATTCATTGTACAAAATTGAATAAAATTGTGTCAACAGATATTGAAGATTATCAAAGCACCAGACAATGAATATCAATGAGTATCTGAGCAATTAAGGAACATGCTATGTATATGATTTATGCATGAAATTTGTGATACTTCAGCGTATCCATCGGACTTTCAACGAGTTTATCAGACCTTTCTTTTACTCCCCCTTTTGTCATCAGACAAAAAGAGTGTAAAACATATCATAGTCAAAACAGTAAGTAGTAGTATTTAGAAAAATTTGAAGATAAGGTCAGATCAATTGAAATATAATTGTACCAAGTAACATAAATATTTGATTGTATCAAAAATAGAAATTGTAATTAGCACAAAAATACAAAAAAAAAAATTAGGGGTTTGGTGGAGGTGGAGGATCCAGATTGAAACATTCCATCTTCTAGTGCTCTGCTAGCACATCTTGTGACAATCTCAGTTTCCTTTCCTTTCTTGCCTTAGCCTGCTGAAGGAGGTCGTCATTTGGTAAGGACCATTTAATGAATCTTCCCAGCTTCTGTTTCTCTTGATCCATTTCCCATTCCCATCTACACAAAATTTCTTCAGGATACAACATAAGCATAAAAACAGTTTCCCTGTGCTAAAGCAGATATTTAGTATAAGCATCAAATTGCACCAAGGCAGCTTCTCCAAAAATTCTCATTCCATCAAAAATGAATGTGAGTCCTTCATTTTCAGCAAGGAATAACTTATGCAGATTCTCCCTATTATCTTCTTCAATCTTGAGAGGCTTCAAACAGGGCAGAATGGCTTTGTCTTTCCAAGACATAGTCCATTGTCTCCAATTAAAACCAATATCAAAATGTTTGCAAACAGTAGCCCATTGATCTTCTATTCTCATAGCATTCAGGAGCCTTACAATAGAACACATAAATATATCATCGAAATGAATAGTACCAAGTTTTGTGTCTGTTACCCTGCTGATGGAGCCAACTGTAGGAATAGTTGCTTTCTCTGCATTGCAGTAGCCAGAAGGACCAGTGCTCCAAGCATCTTTATTGAGAAAGTTCAGGTATACTCGCCGAGCATGGTCTTCACCAAGCTTGTTGATTGGAAGCTGAGAGAATGATTTGACATCGAATCTTCTAGGAGCTTTCTCATATTCCTTCAGTCCAATTCTGCTGAATGGCATTTTCCTAGGGGCTGGTTCATTCCTTTTTCCAGGAATAGACCAAGGCAACCACCTTTGCCTATCGGGTACAATCTTGACAGACGCTGAAGCAGGATCTCTGTATTGACGGATCCACTCAAGCCTTTTTATCTCCAGGCAATGAGTCATAAAAGCCACTTCTTCATCTGTTATCCACCTTCCGCATTCTTCAAGAGTAAGAGGTTCATTCTGTGGTAGGAACCTGGGAAGATCAACAGAGAAGGGAATTGTTTTACTGTTTGATTGAGGTCTCAATCTTCCCTTGAAGGACATATCAACTTGCTCATCTCCTTCTTTGAATACAACTCTTGATGGAGAGGCAACTTCCAGTCTTGCAACTCTAGAAGTGAATGTTTTCAAATGCCATAGAGAGGGGTGATCATAAATGGACTGATACACATCTTCTCTAACAAACCTTGGTTTGTTAATGGCAGATATAAACTTCTCCGCACCAGAAAAAAGAGGTAGGTTTGTAAGTGAGAGTAAGTGGGAGAGGTGAAGTCTTCTTGACAGTGTAGTTTTTGGGCTTGTTTGGATTGATTTTGAAGAGTTAATTGAATGGGTGAGAGTGGAGTGAGGATATGTATGTAGTGAGGGATGTGTTTGATGAGGTAGATGTTTGTGGTGAGGGAAATGTAAGTGTTTTGGACTTTGTGGTTAATTGAGAAGTTTGTGGTTTAGTGGATGGAGGTTGTGTGTAGTGCGTTTGTGGTGATGAAACAAAGAGTGGTGGTGCAGGTATAATGTCATCAGAACCAAAGGTAGTAATGGAATCATCAATAGTAAAATCTAATACCTTTGGATTAAGCTTCTTAGAATGCCTAACCAATCTCTTCCTTTTGCTTTATGGAGCAGCAGTAGGAGGAGGAGGAAGTGGAGGAGTTTGCTTCTTAGGGTCATACGCTGAAACAGGCTTTTCAGCTTCTGCCTTTCTCTTTTTCTCCATAAGGCTTCTAATGGGGATCGATCCTCATCATCTTCTGGTACAGTTTTACCTTCTTGTGCAGGAGGCACCTTCTGCTTTTTGCTTCTTGTCTCCCTTGCTGGAGACTCACCAGTTCTCTTCGCACCAGACACTGAGCTTCTGGTGGGGTTTGTTTTACCTTCTTCACCAACAGAAGCACCAACTTCTTCTTCTTGTTGCTCATGTTTTACTTCCTTCATTCTTTCACCAGTTACCAGCTGCATTCTTGCCAAACTATATACACTAAATACATCAGGACGCACAAGAGCACCAACACCAAAATACTTTTCCCTTTCTTTTTCTTCCAAAGCTCCAAGCTTTTTAGGAATACCGACTTTAATTAACAGGGCAGTAAGACGAACACCATAGGGTATCTTCTTGCAGATGTTCTTATTTTCTACAGTGCCTTTCCTCGAACTCACAATGGCATGAACCAGATTGTTGTAGACCAATCTAGGCAGGTTCACCTTCTGTTTTGCCAAGTAAGTCCTCATAATGAACTTTTGCTCATAGTTCACTATGTCACTAGACCCAGCCTTCAGAAGAACACTCTTGACTATGATCTTGTGAAGTACTCTGAAGTGACTCTTCAGATGCTTGACAGTAGGAATTTCCCCAGATTCTTTCAACTGCTTATAGTTCTCAAACAAGGCTTCATTCACTTTCTCCATACCATTGAAAGCTTTTTCCCAGCCATTGTAAAAACTAATTCCCTCAAATGAACAACCAGAACATCAGCAATGACGTTGATAGTAAACTCTAACTTAAATCCTCTGACATAGCCTCCGATTTTTCCATCTAGAAAAGTAATATTTCCCCATAGTTCTTTAATAGAAGTAACCATAACTTCAACAAAAGAACTCGAGAAAAAATATTTTGACCAACCCATAGCCTCAAAACCTTCAACGAAGTTGAAACCATAGACTTTGAACTTCTCCAATCAATCATGTTCTTATTCAAAAGCTTTGCTTTTGCATGGTGTCGAAGATAGCAGTGTAGTCACCTACCTTAACATTGGCCATGGTAGCAGTTGGAGAGTGATTTGATGGAGGTTTAGGGTTTCAGAGAAATTCACAAAGAGAGAGAGAGAGAGAGAGAAAACAGTTTTCGCAGACAAAAACAGAGAGTGGAGCGAAAGTGAAGGAGTAGTGGGAAAGTTTTGATAAATGGTACAGTTACTTTTTGAAAAACTCTTCACATTTCCTCTGAATAAAAATAATTCAAAAAGAAAATAAAATAAATATTCCCTTTTTTTTTAATAAATGCAGTTGCCAAAATGAGGATAAAATCAAGAAAAAGATTTTATTGAAAACATAAATAATCATGACTCAGATTAGGTGTGATGAGACGCTTAAGTCCTACACGAGTTCAACACGTGTGTGCTCGGACGCACGCAACTGAATTCACCGGATGTTGAGTTATGCATTATGAATGACATATCATATAAGTACACGTGTGAATGCTTATGTCATACCAGATGCTGAATGATGCGTATAATAAGACGCTGAGATTAATCATCTTCTATAATATGAAAATTTAAATTTCTTCTTATAAAATTGAATCTATCCTCAGCAAGAGGTTTTGTAAAAATGTCAGCCCACTGATGATCAGTGTCTACAAATTTTATTTCAAGAATACCCTTCTGAACATAGTCTCTTATGAAGTGATGTTTAATCACAATTTGTTTTGCTCTATAATGCAATATAGGATTCTTAGTGAGATAAATTGCAGATGTATTATCACAGAAGATAAGAATGTTACTCTCTTTTATCAAGTAGTCTTCAAATTGATATTTCATCCATAGAAGTTGAGAACTGCAACTCGTTGCTGAGATGTATTCAGCTTCTACTGTTGAGAGTACAATTGTGCTTTGTCTTTTGCTTGACCAAGATACAAGATTTGCTCCAAGGAATTGGCAGCCTCCACTTGTGCTTTTTCTTTCAATTCGGTCTCCAGCAAAGTCAGCATCACAGAAACCTACTAACTTGTAATCTTTTGATTTCTTATAGAGCAAACCAAGATTAGTAGATCCTTGCAAATATCTAAATATTCTTTTAACAGCACTCAAGTGTGATTCTCTAGGATCAGACTGAAACCTAGCACACAGGCAGACGCTGAACATAATATCAAGTCTTGAAGCAATAAGATAAAGTAGAGATCCAGTCATACTTCTGTACATTTTTTGATCTACCTTCTTACCAGTTTCATCTTTACCAAGAATGCAAGTGGGATGCATAGGTGTGCACATTGGCTTGCAATCCACCATCTTGAATTTCTTTAGCAATTCCTTGATGTATTTGCTTTGATGTATATAAATACCATCATTGCATTGCTTGATTTGAATTCTAAGGAAAAACTGTAATTCTCCTATCATGCTCATTTCAAATTCATTCTGCATTAACTTAGAAAATTCTTTGCACAGACTTTCATTAGTAGCTCCAAATATAATATCGTCAACATAAATTTGAACAAGTATAAAATGCTTATTTGATGATTTTCTAAATATAGTGGTGTCTACTTGACCTCTGGTAAAACCATTACCCATTAAAAATGAACTTAGTCTATCATACCAAGCTCTAGGAGCTTGCTTAAGATCATACATAGCCTTCTTAAGTTTAAAAACATGTTCTGGAAATTCAATATCTTCAAAACCAGGAGGTTGTTTCACATAGACTTCCTCAGTTATAAAACCATTCAAGAAAGCACTTTGCACATCCATTTGATAAAGAATTATCTCATGGTGTGCAGCAAATAAAAGCAAAAATACGAATAGCTTCTAACCTTACAACAGGTGCAAAAGTTTCAGCAAAATCTATACCTTCTTCTTGTGAGTAACCCTTAGCAACTAATCTTGCTTTGTTTCTCACAATCTTACCATCTTTATCAAGCTTGTTTCTAAATAACCGTTTAGTACCAATAGCTTGCTTATTTTCTCGTAGAGTAACTAACTATCCTGACATCATTTCTTTGAAATTGATTCAACTCTTCTTGCATAGCCAGAATCTAACCTTCATCTTTCAAGGCTTGATCAATCGTTTTAGGTTCCATTTCAAAGAGAAGTGCAATATCTGCATGCTCTTTGAAAGAGGATATTGTTCTAACTCTATCTCCAGGTTCTCCTATGATTTGATCTTTGGGATGATTGGTTTTGTATCTCCAATTCTTTCTGACTTCAGCTTCTGCTTGAGTAGAATCCAGAGTCTGGTTACCACTGGACGCTGAAGATGTTGGATCACCATTTGTAGTGCCACCAATATTTAAATCTGAAAATAACTCATCCAGCTCTGACATGGCAGTGTCAGGCTTCTTGTCATCAAACTTGACATGGATAGATTCTTCCACTATCAAAGTTTATTTATTGTATATTCTAAAAGCTTTAGATCTTTCAGAGTATCCCAAAAAGATACCTTTATCAGCTTTGGAATCAAACTTACCAAGTTGATCCTGAGTATTCAGAATATAACATATACAACCAAAGGGATGAAAGTAAGATATGTTTGGTTTTCCATCTTTCCATAGTTCATAAGAAGTCTTCTTCAAAATAGGTCTAATAAGAATTCTATTTTGAATATAACAAGCTGTGTTTATTGCTTCTGGCAAAAAATGTTTAGCAATATCAGCTTTATTGATCATGGTCCTGGTCATTTCTTGGAGGGACCTATTTTTCCTTTCTACAACACCATTTTGTTGTGGTGTTCTAGGAGAGAAGAAATTATGAGAGATGTCATTTTCTTCTCAAAATTTTTGAAAGTTTTCATTTTAAAATTCTCCCCCATGATCACTTCTAATAGAAGAAATACAAATTCCTTTTTTATTTTGAACTGATTTGCAGAAAACAGTAAATACCTTGAATGATTCATCCTTGTGGGCAAGGAGTCTAACCCATGTCCATCTAGTAAAATCATCAACAATGACTAACCCATATTTCTTTTCAGTTAAAGAGGTTGTCCTTGTTGAACCAAAAAGATCAAGACGTAAAAGCTCAAGTGGTCTAGAGATTGAACAACATTTTTTGATTGAAAAGAAGTTTTAACTTGTTTTCCTCTTTGACATGCCTCACAGAGAGCATCAGATTGAAATTTAAGATTTGGTAAGCCTCTAACAAGATTGTGCTTGTTTAGTTTTGAGATTAATCTCAAACTGGCATGACCCAATCTTTTATGCCAAATCCATTGGTCATCTTCAACAGAGACACTTGACATCTTGTTGTGCAAGTTCAGAAAGATCAATTTTATAAATATTTTGTTTCCTCTTTGCTGTAAAGAAAATAGAGCCATCTTTCATGCTTTTTACTGAACATCCAGTTTCTGTAAAAATGACATCATAACCATTGTCACATAATTGACTTATGCTCAATAGGTTATGCTTTAGTCCTTCAACATAAAGTACATTATCAATAGAGGGAAAAGAGCCTTTACCAATGTGACCAATTTCAATTATTTTACCTTTCTGGTTTCCTCCGAAACCAACAAATCCTTCTTCTCTAGGCCTTAGCTCTTGGAACATATGTTTTTCTCCCGTCATGTGACGCGAGCATCCACTGTCTAAGCACCAAGATAGGTGTGTTGACTTTGTTGCTAAGCATGTCTGTAATATAGACTATTTTATCTCTAGGTACCCATATCTTTTTTGGTCCTTTCTTGTTAGTTCTTGAAGGATACTTGTCCTTCTTAATCTTAAAAGCAGTACATGCACTTTTCAAATGACCAAGTTTGTTGCAGTAGGTACAATGCAAGCATTCAATGTGATCATTGGATTTATCAGATGCAGGATTTTTATTTTTTAAAGAGAGTTCATCCGATATGTAACCAAGACCTTGGGTTGTCGTTTTACTGACACCCCAAATGATTGAAGCTTGCTTGCTTCAAGTTACACTTTCTGCAAGAAACTTTTGAAATGCATATTCATAATCATTTGATTTACACTTAGGATTGCCTTTAGCTTCAGAGCTTTCAGGTTGAGAGCTCTCAGCTTCTGGTTGCTGACATGACACCAGACGCTAACTATCCACCAAACGCTGATTTTCAGTTTTTAGCTTCTGGTTCCCTTCAATGAGCTTTGAGTTTTCATTTTTCAAAACTTGAAACTCTTGAGATAATTTTGAAAATTTCTTTTTCAAAGCTTTATACTCAGTGGAGAGGGTGGCAGAGTCCTTAAGGAGATCATCAAATGCAAGTTGAAGTTCAGAATAAGAATCATATATTATTACCTCTTCAACTTCTTCTTCAGAGTCTAAGTCATTATTTGCCATAAGGGCAATATTGACTTCTTCATCATTATCTTCCTCAGAGGATGATGAATCTAGATCTTCCCATGTAGCCACGAGACTCTTCTTCTTTCCCTTGAAAGAACTTCTTGTGGGCTTCTTCTTAAGATTAGGACATTCAGATTTGAAGTATCCAGGCTTTTTACATTCATAGCAGACAACTTGGCTTTTGTCTTTGCTTTCCTTCTTGTCCTCGACATCTTTCTTGTGGAATTTCTTCTTGAAGTTTCTTTTCTTCCACATCCTTTGGATCTTCCTGGATATGAACGCGAGCTCATCATCTGAACCATCAACGTCTCTTTCTAAAGCTTCATCTTCTGATTCTTCTTCAGCTTGAAGAGCTTTAGAAGTACTGGCTTTATGTTGACTTTCAAAGTAATAGACTTGCTTTTCTTTACAGGTTCTTCCTCATTCAACTCAAGTTCATGAGCTTTCAGAGAACTCAAAAGATCTTCAAGTCTTAAGACATTTAAATCTTTTGCTTCTTGAATAGTAGTGACTTTGGGTCTCCACTGCTTGGTCAAACTTCTCAGGATCTTTCTCACATGGTCAGGTGTGGTATAACTTTTTCCAAGGGCCTGTAACCCCATGAACAAGTGTTTGGAATCTTCCAAACTCATATTGGTGAACCAACATGCCAGCTTTAGTTTCTCTTACTTGGGCAGAGCCCTCATAAGACAAAACAAGTGAATCCCATATTTCTTTGGCAGTATCAAATTTGCCACATTTGTCATATTCTTTTTCTGACATAGCACAGATAAGAATGAATCTAGTTTTTTGATTGATTTGATATCTCTTTTTCTGCTCATCATTCCAATTTTCTCTGGCAATGGCAACACCGATAGCATTAGTGGGAAGAAACCACTTTCAACAATATCCCACAACTCAAGTTGTTGTGTCTCAAAGAAAGTTTTCATCTTATCTTTCCAGTAATCAAATTTTTCTCCAGTAAATAGAGGAGGACGATTCATGTGACCACCTTTTGCAGACATGTTCACAGTATAAGATCTTTTCTCTTAACACTGTTAAGTGCTCAACCAAAAGGCCGAACTCTGGTACCAACTGAACGTGAACACAAGAAGGGAGGTTGAATTGTGTTTACAAACTTTTCGTAAACTTTGAGTTAAAAATACTTTAGAACACTTAAAAAATAATATGTTTGAAATCGGATGCTGAAGTAGGACCAGACGCTGGAAATAAGATTTTCGAACGCTTGTTTTTATGCGCAAGATAACCGTAAGTATAAAGCAGTAAAGCAAGAGACACAGAGATTTATACTAGTTCACCACCAACCTGGTAGCTACGTCTAGTCCCTTTGTTCCTGAAGGATTTTCCACTATAATAAACTGATTAAAATTTCCTTAAGAGTATTCTACTGTCACAAACTTGACAATACTCTTAACTTCTCAAAACGACTCAGTACGTTCGAGCATTTGAGGAACAAAGCCTTAACTAGGCAATACAACTTTCACAAAGATAGTTTTGAATACAATCAAAATAACTCTCACAAAGAGGACGAAAAGATTAAGTTCAAGCAAATAACTTTCTAAAAGAAAGAATCAGACGCCGAGGTTCTGTTCTTGTAGTCCAGAGACTTGGAACGAAACTTGATTGCTCACTTGAGTAATAACCTTTTCAAAATGTAGTTTCTTGTAGTTTCTCCAGCCATTCTTCAATGAATACCTTGAAGTATTTATAGGAGTCTTGAGGATAATACCGTTGCAGATATTTCAGCTCCAAATCATTGGGTGAAGCAATTTGAAATTCTGTCATTTTCTTCCTTTCCAGAGAATATCAGAATAGTACATATTTCCGATATTGTACTATCTGATTTTCACACAATTGCCTTGTACGAATTTGTCTTATTCTAAAGGTGTCACATTTGATTCCTCGTACATAAAATTGAGCGCACAAAATCAAATTCGAATTCCGTTCCAAAGTAGCTAAGTGAAGAGCAACAACGTGATCATCATGTGATTCATTAAAAGACCAGATGCTCGCTCAGAACAGGAGACAGACTCTCGCAACAATTGAGTAATCCACATGTCAAAGAATAACATTACCGGAAGCTCGCTTTACGCAAGACGCTGGAGTGAACCGGATGCTGACACACATGGAATGTATTCAGTACTTGTGAATTTTCTTTTTCTTGCTTGAGTGAGATAAAACATAAGAAATTTTAATACCTGCGCACTCAAAGACTTATCAAAAGATACTTTGTTATCATCAAAATTAATGAGAGTCCAAACTTCCCAATCGTTTAGGTTTCAACAGCTCAAGTTCAGGAGCTCTCAAGGAACTCAGAAGATCTTCAAGACACAAGACATTCAGGTCCTTAGCTTCTTGAATAGCCGTGACCTTAGGTCTCCACTTATTTGACAGGCTTCTTAAGACCATGAACTAGTGTTTGGAATCTTCCAAATATAGTTTCAATGCTTTCACCTTCTTCCATTTTGAAGAGTTCATATTATCTAACCAAGATGTTAGCCTTGGTTTCTTGCACCTGGAAAGTACCCTCATAGGCCAAATCCAATTAGTCCCAAATTTCTTTGGCAGTTTCATTCTTCTCACATTTCTCGTACTCTTTCTAAAAAATGGCACATATAAGAAAATATCTTGCCTTCTGATTTAGTTGATAAGCTTTCTTATGCTCATCTTCCACTTTTCTCTAGGAATGGGTTTATTCTTGGAATCAACTGGTTCAGTATATTGTTTTTGAACCATATCCCATAGTTCGAGTTGTTGAGACTCGAATAAGGTTTTCACTTTATCTTTCCAGTAGTCGTAGTTTGTTTTAGTGAACAAAGGAGGACGGTTAACGTGACCACCAGCTTTGTTGCTTGTCATGTATAAAGAATAAGATCTTTTCCTCTTACACTGTTAAATGCTCTACCAAGAGGCTGAGCTCTGATACCAATTGAACGTGGCAAAAACACGAGAAAGAGGGGTTTGAATTGGGTTTTAGAAATCTTTTCGCAAAACTTGTGTATTTTTTAAAACATTTTCAAAACAACTCTTTAACAAAATAATAATGAAAACAAGTAAAGGGAAGGGAAGAGAATGACACAATGCTTTATACTAGTTCACTATCACCTGATAGCTACGTCTAGTTCCCTCACAACTTGTTCTATTAACTATTTGTTATCATCAAAATAATTAAGGATCATTATTTATGAATCCACTTGATTCCAACAATACATTGATGTAATCAGTACTTTGTTTGGTAATGAAGATCATCCTCTGTTTTAATTAAATAAACAGATACCTCCCTTCTGCCTTAACACCGTTTATTTATTTGTTAAAGCACAAAAATCTTTGGCATTCACACGCTTATAGTGCATATGCCATAAACATGCTGTCAAATTTGGTTCTACTCCTCCAAAAATGATAGAGCCTGAACTGTTATTTG
This sequence comes from Calophaca sinica, assembly GCA_037113605.1. NCBI lineage: Eukaryota > Viridiplantae > Streptophyta > Magnoliopsida > Fabales > Fabaceae > Calophaca > Calophaca sinica. The sequence goes on from CM073735.1 coordinate 46,481,252, forward strand.
CCATTTGGTGGTGCTTAAAAAAATGGCAGCACCTTATTATTTGCCTTTTGTTGATTACATGATAGTACCCTCAAAAAATGACAACACCTTATTACATGATAGCACCCGAATTCTATATGTTGTCATAGTTCATGTAATTAACCAAACTTTTATTTGCCATGCTCAATTAAATGACAACATCCCATTGGGTTCAATTAAATGACAGCAAGCACAATTGATTCAATTAAGCGACAACACCTACAACTAGGTAAAATAATAATATAAATTGAAATGCACTAATTTGGTGTATCTTAACCGTACATGACAACACCCCATTTAGTTCAAATAAATGACATCAACCACAATTGTTCTGCAACCAGGCAACCAATTAATGCATACCATTTTTGCAACCAATTTCAAAGCAAAATTCACAAGCTTCAAATTCAGATTTGCAAAAAGTAAATCAAGATCTTCCACTTAAAAACCAAACCAGAACCAGTATTGACATTGACATTGATACAAACCATCCACTTCATTGATATTGAAATTGATCAAGTTACAATTCATCATCCACTTCATTGACATCCACTCACAAAACATAACCTCCCTAGACATTCTCTCACAATACATAACCTCCCTAAACCATAAACTACATACACATAACCTCACTTAGTCCCTAACTTATAGCCTCCCAATACATAGTTTGGGTTTCACACCACAAATCATGACAAAATATAAATTCAGCAGCAGGGATACAATAAAAAAAATCAGCTTAATATTCCCAGCCAATCTCTCAGCATTCAGCTTTTTTTGAACCTTGGCATTCTTCTTCTTTCCTTCTTCCAACACATCAACAACAAGTGAAACAGCATCTGCAACAGGTTGGCTTCCACCACCATCTGTTGCTTTTATGTCCTCAGCCCATACAAAGAGGTCACACGTTGTGGGCATATGGGAATTAAAAAAAAGAAAAGATCAGCAGAGGAGAGAAGAATGATCAACAGAGGAAATAAGAAGAAAGAAAATGATTCGCGTCGCATCCTGCCTTCGTCTTCGACTTCTGATTCTTCTTCCCGATTTCGCGATTGTGACTTCGTTCTAGATTCGCCTTTCTCGCCATTCTCCTTCAATCTTGATTCGCGATTCTGGTTTATGCTTCTTCTGCTTCGCAATTCATCCTTCCAACCCCCCTCTTCGCATCGTAGCAGTCGTTGCAAAAGAATTTCTTTGTTCTTCGCGATTTTTTGTGTTCTCAAATTAGGGTTACCTCCATGATGATGTTTGGGAATTTTAGGGGTATAATAGAAATTTTTGGTGTAAAAAACATGACATGGATCTACCCAAACCATTTGTGTCCAGTCAGCCATGCCACATCATAAAAATTACATGTGGAGGGTGCCACATGTACCGGCATTTGCCACCTAAGAGGGAACTTAACAGCGGGGACTAAACTTACTAACGGAAAATTTTAGGGGGACTAAAGTTCGAACGAATTTTTTAAAGGGACTAAAAGTAAAATTGGCTAATTTTATAGGGACTAAAAACATATTTTACCCAAAAATCATTATAGTATGCTTAGATTTGACTCCTCTAAAGTGAATATTTCACTTTATAGTGTAAAGTAAGTAATCTCAACCATTGATGAGAAAATCAAGTGTTGATATTATATGTATATGCATAACAAACTAATTCTTGATTTTCTCATTAATAGTTAAAATTACTCACTTTACACTTTACTCACTTTAAAGAAGCCAAATCCAGTATGCTTAATAACAAAAATACCCTTTATTCCTTTGGGGAAAAAAAACAAAAATACCCTTCATGAAGACCGTAGATTTCAATAACAATAATTAGTCACTAAAAAAAAAAACCCACTCAAAATCATTATAGATCGCACTTTTTGATAGATAACTTTGGTTTTTTTATTTTGTGATACATTGTTTTGCTTTTTATATTAAATCAAAATTCTGTACAGATGACATAGAATCTGACTTTTTTAATTAAATAACTTATTAAACAAATTAACTTAATATATTTAGTAAATAAATCTGATGATAGAAATTACCATAAACTATATACCAAAAAAAAAATAATGAAATTACCATAACCTGTTTCGAAAAGGGGGACGTGGCAATATTTATCAACGGGGTGCATCGTGTTATATTTTATTGAAAAAAAATAAAAATTACCCTAATACAAGAACAACAAAAAGAAGGAAATTACAAAGGCAAACAAACGGAGTGAACGGCGCAACAGCAAGTAGCCATGGATTCCGACTTCCCCAACAAAGCGTTAACCAGCACGCGTTTTTCCGAGCTGAACCCGCCACTGTCTGAACCCGTCCTCCAAGCCCTATCACACTCGGGCTTCGACTTCTGCACGCCCGTCCAAGCCGCCACAATTCCTTTGCTCTGCAGCTTCAAGGACGTCGCCGTCGACGCCGCCACTGGTTCAGGAAAAACCCTAGCTTTCGTCATTCCGCTTGTTGAGATCCTTCGCCGCTCCTCTTCTAATCCCAAGCCTCACCAGGTTCCTTCATCTTCTCCTTCGTCGAGCAAACACATCACAGCACAAATAATCTAGTTTCTCTGAATATTTGTTTTTTCTGATAGATAGAGATTAGAGAATAAATAAATAAACGAATGGTTTAATCACTGTAATGTGTTGTTTTCTTTTGTGTGTGCCTCTCAATAGTCAAGCCTTTCGTTATTTGTAGGTACTAGGAATAATTGTATCTCCTACAAGGGAGCTATCATCTCAAATATACCATGTTGCACAACCTTTCATTTCCACTTTATCAAATGTTAAGTCGATGCTCCTCGTTGGTGGAGTGGAAGTAAAAACAGACATGACGAAGATAGAGGATGAGGGAGCAAACATATTGATTGGCACGCCTGGGCGACTACATGACATAATGAATCGGATGGATGTCTTGGATTTTAAAAACTTTGAGGTATATCTTTCACTGTTAACTTCCATGGATGATTTCACATTGTTTATGTATACAGCATGCAGTTACTTTCTCTAGAAAGAATGTTCAGTGTTTCTTTGGACATGCTGTACAAAATAATATTTAACTTATCATGCCGTGACATGCTTTAAGATCTCTTATCTTCTATGGAATTTTTGCATTAGTAGAGAACTACAGGTTCATGAGTCATGACTTCACACTGTAATGCTATGAACTAGCTGTATTTGGAAAATTTGACTGGAATCATGACAATGTTTGATTTGATGTATTCTTTTCACCACTTTTGTCGGCTGACATGGTTGTGATTCTGTTTGTGGTTGCAGATTTTGATTTTGGACGAGGCTGATAGGCTCTTAGATATGGGATTCCAGAAGCAGATAACTTCCATCATAACTCAATTGCCTAAACTTCGAAGAACTGGTTTATTCTCTGCTACTCAAACTGAGGCTGTAGAAGAGCTTGCCAGAGCAGGGTTGAGAAACCCTGTGAGGGTTGAAGTTCGAGCCGAAACAAAAGCAGCAAATGATCCTGCAGCATCAAAACAACCAGAATCTTCAAAGACACCTTCAGGTCTTCACATTGAGGTACTACTTATGAGAGTTGCCTGTGTACTGCAGACTAGATGTGTAACTTTTCTATTCAATGGTTTCACGCTTCCACTTTACTAGTAGAATCACTTTAATATTTTTTGGTAATTTAGCAGTGAGTCTTTGGCTGGCATTCTTACGATAATCCATATAATGTTTCATGCATTGCTGATAGATGCACAATACAGTTTATGCTAACCCTTTTCTTATATTCATCCTCTTCTTTTCCTTTCGAGTTTGCAGTACTTGGAATGTGAGGCAGATAAGAAACCATCACAGCTAGTAGATTTCTTAATTAAGAACCGCTCAAGGAAAATTATAATGTGAGATACACATTGATAATAAATAACAGCATGCTTTGCATAGTAGAAGAATAGCTTATCAAGTTATCATACTCAACACCATTTTGACCCTAATGCAGATATTTCATGACTTGTGCTTGTGTTGACTATTGGGGAGTTGTTCTTCCTCGCCTGTCTGTTCTGAAAGGCTTCTCCTTGATCCCCCTTCATGGAAAGATGAAGCAGGTATAAACTTGACTTTTAGCATTTGTCAATATTAAAGTGTATTATTCTATATAGAAGCATTGTTTTTCTTATTGCCCATTATTATTGCCGAATTTTACTGTTTGTATACTTCATTGGTTTTTGTTTACTTATTTTTCCATATAGACTGTCAGGGAGAGGGCACTAGCTTCATTTACATCCCTTTCAGATGGAGTTCTTCTGTGTACGGATGTTGCAGCGCGTGGACTTGACATACCTGGTGTAGATTGTATAGTGCAGGTAGCTTTGTGGGTTGTGACGATGTAGATGCTACTGTCTACTGACCATTGTGTTTCATTCTCTCTCGGTTGCCAAATTTTAAAAATACATTGTGGTTCAAATGTGTATTGATATTTACCATTTGAACACTTATATATGTATGTAAAATACAATTAATACATCCCCTGTTATTGCACAGTATGATCCTCCTCAAGATCCAAATGTTTTCATACATAGAGTTGGTCGAACTGCTCGGCTGGGTAAACAAGGACATGCTATTGTCTTCTTATTACCAAAGGTATGGTCACAAGTATCATGTTGTAATGCCTTTTGATAATATACATAAGATTCTTTAAACTTATCTTTAATATGGTATCTATATAAATGTGTAGGAGGAATCTTATGTAGAATTCCTGCATATAAGAAGAGTTCCTCTTCAGGAGAGAAAATGCTCCGACGATGCACCTGATGTTGTTCCTCAGGTTTGTTTAGGGACTTTATTATCTTAAATTCTTCTATTGTCATAATAGTTGTATGAACACTATAGGATGGTCCCTTTGTTATGCTGGTCAGTGATTAGTAATAGTTATTACTTATTAGATCTGTGAACTATTTAATCGTGTTCTGGTAGAGCCCTGATGCTGATATTGCTCATTCACTATTAATTTTTCTCTGGTTTTGATTGATTGTCTAGGTAACATGCCTACCAATCTTATCTTTATCAAACTGCAAATTTTATATGAAAATTTAATCCTTTCAATTAATCAAAACTCGTTTTTAGATTCGTTCTGCTGCAAAAAAAGATCGTGATGTCATGGAGAAGGGAGTCAGGGCATTTGTTTCATACATTCGTGCTTATAAGGAGCATCACTGCTCTTATATTTTTAGGTGAGTAATGTACATGTATAATGTTGCTGTCACTCTATAATGAAACATCATTATTGTTGAACTGTTCTCACTCTTACAGGTGGAAAGAACTTGAAATTGGCAAATTGGCTATGGGACATGGCTTACTGCAACTTCCTTTAATGCCAGAGGTAAAACACCACTCACTATCCACCGAGGGATTTGAACCAGTTGAAGATATCAACTTGGAGGATATTAAGTTCAGGTAAAAACATTTTCACAGCATAACCTTTCTAGGTAAAAGCGTTGTCAAGAATCGTATCTCTGAAAAGCTTAAACTGGTAGATGAAAGCTCATGAATGAGTTTATATCTGAAACACCCTGAGAGCCGTTTAGCCTTAAAAGTATGGACAATGCAAACGGCAAAGGACCACCTTATTTAGAAAATGGAAGTGGCATGGATCAAACTCCTAATCACTTGTTCATAGAGACTCCTAATACCATGCCAAACAACCTTCTCTACCAAAACCTCGACCTGTTAGGTGAAAAATCATCAATGGTTTTATATCTATCAGGCGTCGGACGCACAAAATTTATTTTAGGGAATGAAAAGCATATATAGCTTACATATGTTACCTTATTGGCATATTTTCCCAGGGGTGGCAATTGAATCTAATAACTTAACATGCTTTATTTGATTTGAAGCTCACTTATTCAAGGACTCAAGTTGCAACGATATAAAAGCTCTTTTATTTGTATAACATATAAAAGCTCATTATCTCAATAGTCTTGGCTTCCGCTAGATTAATTATGTGATATTTATTGATTTTACAAAACTACAATTAAAATATGATAAATTTAGTTGTATAAAGTATAATGTAATATTTTAAATTAAGATTCAAATTGAGCTTGAGCATGGAAATTAAAATTGAGTTGGAGCTCAAGCTTTTTTTGTTGTTGTTGTTGTTGTTGTTGTTGTTGTATATGCTTCAATAAAACTTCTCCCTAATTTTCATCTGAATTATGGGCGGAAACTTGTTCTATAAGCTACTCTGAAGAGGGGATGGATTGGGAAGCCGTTTTTTTGATATGGATTGGGAAACTTGTTCTATGTTGATATGGATTGAGGGGTTATCCAATTCCCCTTTTAAGATGTTAGAAATTAGAATGATGAAAACTAAGTTCTTGTGACACAAGATTTGCAATTGAATTTAACATGTATGTCCTGGATTCATATTGCTCTTGCAAACCTAACCCATGCTGCTAGCTTGAAACTTTGATTTTGTAGGGATAAATCGCGAGAGAAACAAAGGAAGAAAAACCTGCAAGCAAGGAAAGAAGCCAAAGAGAAAGAGCCAAAACCTCAAAAACAAAAGAAAACTCCAAACGTACCTAATGTCATGAAGAAGAAAACAGCCAAACAGAGACGTGCTCAGCAGACAATTGAAGATGAGGAAGAGTTGATGCAAGAATATCGCCTATTGAAGAAATTAAAAAAAGGGACCATAGATGAGGATGAATATGCCAAGTTAACAGGCACTGAGGAGTTACTTTGAAAACAAAGTTTGCTTGCCCGATGTTATGGACATCGTCGTTGGTGTTGTAATTGTGCATTACTGAAAGAAAGTTATAAAGACCGCCAATTGGGCTAGTAAATTACAGCATCCTTTGATGCCGCATGCTTCTATTGGCATTCTCTAAAGGATCTGAGATAAGTGCATCTTTCACTTTTGATGGAGCTTAAAGAGGTCAGAGGACCGACTTCCTTTTTGTTGCTGATAGAGAGACCTTACAGGCCATCAATGGGCTGAATGACATTTACAGATTACTATACATAGAAAGTGATGACAGTGCGGAGATTCGGAAAGGTACGAGTTCTTTGCTGAGAGAAAAATAGCCTTTTATCCGAATCAAGGTTATGAACATCATGAAGATTAATGTTATCCAAAATCGTTTGCCTGCTTTTTAGTCTTTTTTAAATATTCTTTGAATACGTTGTTCATGTGATTTTGTTTATTCTGACAATTTGCAGGAGCATAAAAGTATAATTATGTTGTAGGTGTTTGTAACGTTAATAAACAAAGTCATGCTGAAGAATTTTGTCTTGTACTCATTACTGAATGTTAATGGATAATGTCACTCTCCTAAATGGAGGAGAACTTCATTTATTTATTTATTTATTTATTTATTTGCTTTTAATTTCAGCCTTGAGGTCTTGTCAAGCGTTGAATTTAACTTTGCTAGGATGATTTGTTTAATGGGAAGAAGTTTTTCTACCTTTGGAAGTCCTTTGAAGCAAGATTACAAGTCATTAGGGAGGCTAAGCAACCAAGTGACCAATCATTTTTATCCATTCAAATTTTAAAAAGTGTATTTGTATAAGCAGTATATTTAAGTATTATTCAATAAATTATTTTAAAGGGTATTTAAATAAGTTTTTTTTGGTCTAGTACATATGGTAAAGGAGAGAGAAAAGTGGAGCGGTACGAATTCGAATCTTGCTTCTAGTGTTTATATAGTTCTTATGTATGTTTTACTATCAGACTATGCTCGATATTTAAATAAGTTGCAAACAGTTAATAGATACGTGATAAATTATATTTTACAAGTGTATTTGAATATTCATGTCTCGAGATAATTCAAATAAGCTTTACGCAAACTCTTCTAAACTTTGGTAACACCATAAATAAATATCTCTCTACTCTCCCAACAGGAAAAAGAAAGAAAAAGGAATGCATATTTTCTTGGGGGCCTTTTATTTCACCACCTTCCCCACTTAATTTTCCCACCTCCCATATTTTTAAAAATTCAACTTTGCCCTTGTTCTAAAGTATCCATTTGTTAAAAATCCAACTTTTTCCACCTCCGGATTCTTAAATCCGGATAATTCCGGATTTTAGAATTCGGACACTTTAAATCTAGCAAAAAATTAACACGTCCGGATTTTAGAATCCGGACACTCTAAATCTAGCAAAAAAATTAACACGTCCGGATTCTTGTCTCCGGAGTGATCCGGTAAAAAGAATCGGGACGTGTTAATTTTAATTTTACAGATCTAGCAAAAAGGGAGGTGAATTGTTCAAAAACACGTCCGGATTCTTAATACCGGAGCACTCCGGAGACAAGAATCCGGACGTGTTAATTTTTAATTTTACAGATCTAGCAAAAAGGGAGGTAAATTGTTCAAAAAAGTCCGGATTCTTATCTCCGGAGTGATCCGGTATTAAGAATCCGGAGGTTGAAATTTTTCAAAAAAAAAATAACGTCAACATTTTGAATCCGGAAGATAGGAAAAGTAAAGGGTAAAATAGTCTTTTTCTTAAGTGGGGGAGGTGGGAAAATTAAGTGGGGGAGGTAGGGAAATAAAAGCCCTTTCTTGGGGACTTTCGGCCTGGTAGGGCTAGTCTGCCTTGTCTAAATCACGTGGATAGGAATCAAAGTAACACAGCCATGGCCCTACGAATAGCACTAGCACCATCTTCTTCCGTAGCATGAAATTACTTGGAAGGTGGGACTAGGCAACCAGTATCTAGCATTGTCATTTGAAGATCTTTAAGACATATAAACCTCTGAATTGATTTATACTTCATCTTCTCTACTAATGTGCGTAAAGTAAATGATAATGATCTTATTTCTGTATTACTCCACCATTTGATATCAGACCTTTCGGAATTCAGAATAAACTTTTTTCATCTTCCCATGCTTCATTACTTGTAGTCCGTAAATATGCATATAAAGTCTTACATTTCAGCAATGGAAAAGGCATTGATTATTGTTGTGTCCTTTTCAATAGAACTAGCGAGACAATAAGAAATTATTTGGTAAATATTTGATGTAGATAGATCCAAATTATTTGTATTATTTTTAATTCATAAATTTGATGTAACTATATTATTTAGAATATTGATTTTTTTTTATTTTTAGATATTTTATATTTGTTAAGATATTTAAATTTAAGGAAATTTATACTTTGTCAGGTTGATGTAGGATTGTAAACACCACCCGTAAACTCACACACGCAAAGTGGGGATCCCGGGCTCGAATCCGGGCAACCACGAAAAATGTCTAACTTAACAATGTCGGCTTACGCCAGTTGTGTTAGGCCTTACGAAAGAAACACCAAAAGCTTGTCTGGAAAATTTCTTGTCAAGAGAAGTACTTTTTGTTTGTTTATAAGAGAAATACTCAATTAAAGCGCTTTTGGATGAAAATTTTGTTGATTAAATAAATTTTATTCTTTAAATTTAAGATATTTTAGAAAATGATGGATACCATAAAATCATTCAATAATTTCTCACTAATTTTTATAAATAATACATAATAATTTAAAATAAAATTTAAACCTCTAAGGTCATAATTATTTTAATTAGGAGAGATGTAAAGTAACTAACCCTCACATCTTTACTAATTAGGAGTTTTTTTTGTTTTGATAACAGAGTATTTTTTTTTTAACTCATCTAGTAATTAGGAGTATTATTCTTTATTTAATTTATTTATGAATGTATAGGTAACGCAGCGCGACTTTGAGCGTGAAGATTACACAACGTTTAGTTATTCTATAGCTTTGTCAAAAAAAAGTTATTCTATAGGCAGCGCATCATTGCTGTCCTTGATTTTAGATTTGTAGTGGCTCAATTAAAGGCTCAAACATTGACTGACTTAGGACTTCAAGTGTGTCAACTTAATAACGTGTGTACACACATAAATTTATGTTCTACTTTTTTTGAAAAATTTCTTTATTTTTTACTGTAGTCATAATTCCGACTACTGATCTGACTAGAAACTAGTCGCATGATCAATTCAACTGTATCACATTATAGAAAAACTTTGCAATATCCTTATCCTCTCTCTCTTTCTTTTTTTTTCTTTTTTTTTTTTTTGCAAGAAAGAGAGCTAGAACATCCAAAGGAAGAACATACTAAAAGCCACACAGAAAACAAACCAAAAGACGCACCTGCCAGGAGCGAAATAATTTTTTTTACAAGGATAGACCAAAGTTGACCAAAACATCAATCACTTGATTAGCTATCTTAAAAATTTAATTAGCATCTAATAGCCATCTTAAAAACGAAAAATTAATAAATCAATAGAGTTTTATAAATAATCACTGTTCTTCATGACTATGCCCAATTCAAAATAGTATTACATTTAAAATGCTTCTAAACTTTAAATTGAAGTATAATATACCAATGTATGAACATTTGTTACAAATTTTTTCCACTGCTATTATTATTGCTAATGTCATGTGTGAGATATCTGGAGAGGCAATATGCTATTAATATGATAGGCACACAAGTACAATGTGTATGATACCCGATATGCATCTGGTCCCGCTATTTCAACAACTAAAATGAGATAATTTTCACGATTAACTTTTTAAGTGATTAATTCAGTTCAAATACATGGGTAATGAAATTATGTTGATAATTAATGAGTTTCGACATCTGATACAATCATTAACTATTTATTGAACATAGTTAACCACGTATTTGAACTGCGTTAACCACTTAGAAAGTTATCGCGAAAGTTGTCTAAATTTAGTTGTAAAAAAATTATTTCTCCCTCTTATTTTAAACAATGCCAACCCATTTTTTTTTAAACATAAAAAATTGTTACGTGGATCACGTGTTTTATAATATATAGTTGTCAAAAAATTATTTCTCCCTCTTATTTTAAACAATGCCAACCCAATTTTTTTTTTAAACATAAAAAATTGTTACGTGGATCACGTGTTTTATAATATATTTTCTTGCATGCATAAACCTCAACGAATATACATAATACTAACAAATATCAATATCAATCTTTACCATGTTATAGGTACAAAATAACTACCGACTACACCAATCCCTAATCTTCAATAGGGAATTTGGCTGGCTAACTCTAGTAGGACCTTTCATCTCAACCACGTTTTTTCGACTTGTATCCTAGTTGCTGTTCAAGAAATCCGAACCCATTTGCTTTTGGAAGAACGTAACCTTGTTGTTTATCAATCTTGATTTAAAATAAAATAACGTCTAAATGTAATCTAAATTTAAATTTTTACTACTAAAATGATGTTTTTAACCCTTTCCACCACCGTGAATCCAAACACCAAGCAACATCAATTTGTCATGTGGAAGAAGAGTTGGTGTGGGTGGGATGAATGAGATGATTCCTCGGCGTCTTGGCGCCTATATAAACCGCCAATCCTTAATCAAAATCCGAAACGCCCTACGCTTCATTGTTCAATCAACCCAAAGCCTAATCATCATGCCGAACCCCCAACCCTCTTCTGCTTCCGAAGCTCCACCCTTCGATCCCACTCAACCCTCCGTCCCCATTTCTTATCCAATCAAAACCCTTCGGGAGCTGGAATCTCGCTCTTATTTCGATTCCTTTCACTATCCTTTCAACAGAGCCTCAGTTCCCATCACCGACGTGTTTTCTTCTTCTTCATATTCGTTGCCCAATCGGCGCAGATTGCTTGTGTGCCATGACATGGCTGGGGGTTACTCGGATGACAAGTGGATTCAAGGTGGCACTAATCCCGATGCTTATTCCATATGGCATTGGCATTTGATCGATGTGTTTGTTTACTTTTCACACAGTCTTGTTACTCTTCCTCCTCCTTGCTGGACTAACACTGCTCATCGCCACGGTGTCAAGGTACTTACATGCTTGCTTGTGTTACAACACACATAATATGAGTGGCTTTGCTTTAATCAGAGTTTCTTTCATATTTCAGGTGTTGGGGACCTTTATCACCGAATGGGATGAGGGAAGGGCTGTCTGTGATGCACTGCTTTCAACAAAGGAGTCTGCACAAATGTATGCAGAACGTTTGGCAGAGCTTGCTGTTCATTTAGGCTTCGATGGTTGGTTGGTAAATATCTACAATTTGTTTATTAACTCAATTTTGTAATATCTACAATTTTTAGAAGAGAAATGTATCATTGGAAATATTATGAGTGGCCTCACGATCATGCATGTTTAGACATTTGCCAGACATTCTCAATGAATTGATCTTATGAAGTAAATCAAATTAGGTGCATGCGTTATGCAGATTTTTTACAAGAAACAAATATGTAATTATTTTCGTAATACTTTATAGAAATGCATTTGTCATGTTCTTGTTAATTTTTAAATTTGCAATATTTCATTGCAGATAAATATGGAGGTAGAGTTGGATCCAGGGCAAATTTCTAATCTGAAAGACTTTGTAGACCATTTATCGTTAACAATGCATTCTTCTGTGCCTGGATCATTAGTGCTTTGGTAAGTGATTAGAGTTAGCAAATTTTTTATTTATTTTTTTAGCAGTAGATGATGCCAAAATTTGACTTTGCGTCTTTTATTGGTCATGTAGGTATGACAGTGTTACAATTGATGGTAAACTGAATTGGCAAGATCAACTAAATGAATATAATAAGCCGTTCTTTGATATATGTGATGGAATATTTGTGAACTATACATGGAAGGTATTGCTTATCTTCCTCTGGGATGCTTCTGCAGCACTGATTTTTAATCAATTGCCATTTTCGTTAGTTAATTTTATTATGTATCATATAGGAAAACTATCCAAGGCTCTCTGCTGCTGTGGCTGGTGATCGGAAGTTCGATGTATACATGGGAATTGATGTATTTGGAAGGAACACATATGGTGGTGGACAGTGGAATGTATGTGGTCTGTGATATACATATATCTTTATTGTATTGGCAATATCGTTGTGTGTCTGCTATCCCAATTTGAATTTGTTTGCAAATGACATTTTTTATTGTCCTGTGTGGAACATAGCATAGGTCTGAAACTGAACTTGGCCCATTGGACCTGTATATTTCTTAAGGAACGTGCTTATAGGACACTCAATAGACGCCATAGATGAACTGCATGTTTTATTTCACTTTAAGCATAAACCCTGTCCTGGTCTTTCTTCAGTGGTTAATTTCTGACAAGATACATTCGGAAAAAAGAAAAAGAAAAAAAGCCATGCAAACAACAGCAATGACAAAAATGTCTTTTCATTTCAACAGAACTAATTCATTCTCATTTTGGCTGCCAGGCTATGAAATGCATCTTGTGGTCATCGCATTCAAGTTCATTAACATGGTTAACAGTTATGCTTAAATATGGTTTTGCACAGAATTTAGACGATTCAATCATTGTAAATCGTAATCCATTAGTTTCATTTTGGCATATTGCAGAATTTGTTGTGGATGTCTCTTAATGATATAACTGCCTTCAGAGAAGTTTCTTATTACATGTAGAACCCCTTCCATGGTGAAGGAGCCAAGTTTCCTGTAACCAAATATCCTGTTACCAAAAAGATTATTGTCACCTTTGTTTCATAGTGATTTGTATTTAAAAGCTATTTATGGAAACATTTTCTGTTGGAGTTGTTGTGGGGCGAAACTTGTGAAATTTAAGATGCCAAATAGTTTTGGACAGTGTAGTATATGACTGGTAAAGTGAGTAGAATATCTCAAGTTTAATTTCCCCCTTTTTTGGTAATTATCTCAATATTGTTTCTTGTAGTTTCTTTACTCTGTTTTGGATCTCTCAGGTAAATGCTGCTCTTGATGTACTAAGGAAGAATGACATCTCTGCCGCAGTATTTGCACCTGGATGGGTCTATGAGACAAAGCAACCACCGGATTTTGAGACTGCTCAGAATAGGTAATTGAGCTATCTGTTTTGCAATACCAAAAAGTTATTGCAATTTTGCGATCACAAACTTAGCTAATTTGATGCATAATAATATATTGAGAAAAAAAAAATGTAATGCTAGAAGTGGCCATTGTATCTATAGGAAAGACATGAAATTGGGAATGGGAAAAAAGCTAGAGGTGAAAGAAAAGAAAATAATGAATACAATCCACCTCTACAATTCAAAGTTTCTATAAGCAGGATTCTTTTTTAAGAGAAGAGGACAAGTATAAATTATGGTTGCCCCACAGTCTACTCTTTAATATCTTCAAAGGTTTTGATTTCATTCTGACGACATCTTTAGGCTTTAAACTTTCCTGTATTAATTTTATAGATTCAGACAAAAAAACCTTTGTCATTTTTGGCTCTTCTATTTTCTTTTTGGATTACATACTACACCTGGTTGATTCCACATGATTTGATCCGAAATTTATCACAGGGCTAGCGTGATATTATATTCCAAACCTTCTCTTGATTATATTTCTTCCTAGTCACTCCCAATAACAAATATAAGTTTTGTGAAGATGTTTTCTATATTTATATAATTCATGATCTTTTACACAACCCGGTTTTGTCATATGGAATAGCCATAAACTGTCATTTGGTAACTTTAGTTTCAAGCTTGTTAGTTCTTTTATTCAATGTTTTAAAAACCGGACCGGAGATCGAACCGGCGAGACCTCCGAGTCATGGTTCAACCGGTTGAACCGTCGGTTGAATCGGATGACTAATAAATAAATAAAAAGTACTAATTTTGAGGAAAAAGTAAGTAAAAATAACAAAAAACACAAGTTAAAACGGTCCAACCCGGTTCTTTTGTCCGGTTCAACTCGGTTTTGGGCAGTCAACCAGACTGCGGTTCAATTGAGGTTGAACCGACCGCTAACACTACCGGGTGACGGTCGGACCGTCCGGTCCGGTCCGGTTTTTATATCATTGCTTTTATTCTGTAAGAGAACCTTACAAAGTATTTGCATTTCTATCTCAATTATGCACTGTAGCATTAGTTCAAGTCATCGTAATCTCTATATACTTTAACATGAGTGAAATTATTTATGCCAATCTCTTGGTGCACTTGCTCTTTTCTTGGAGTCTGATAATTCATTTTTGAACTCATAAGAGTCTATATTACAATGTTTATGTAAGCAGAAAAATTTAAGAAACTTAATTTCTTTTATTATTTCAAATATTATTGCCACTGAATTCTAGAAGCTTTCATGCATTTTCAAATGGGTTATGTTAGTAGGTACCAGTTACATGGTCAAAGTTTCTTTATATATTAATGATGGATATCAAACCTTAAATTTCTTGCTCATGCATACCAGCATAATTGCCATGCATTTGATATTGCAGTTGGTGGGGTCTTGTGGAAAAGTCGTGGGCAGTACTGCGAAATTATCCTGGACTACTACCATTCTATACAAATTTTGATCAGGTTAACAATTTTAATTCTACTTTTTATAGTTTTTCTTCCCTTTTCAACCATTTGCATTTGGCAGCTGCTGGTCTAAGTAAAACTTTGAAGATATTTTTTCCACATTTTATTCAATAGATTTGTTTTTTAATTTAATTTCATGGAAAGTCATTCTAAGAATGATTTGTTAACTTCAAGAAGCAGATGATGGGTGATTTGAACACTTTTATGTCCTAAAAGATGGAACTTCCTTGATCCAACTTTAGTTTAGTGCACATCAAACTGGCAAGGAAAAGATGAACAACACAAAAGCTAGCACCGACCCTCCATCAATGAAATAATATGCTACATGGTAGCTTAAAAGCCTAAATGAAGACATCTGCAATCTTCTACTAGGAAACAAATAAATAAATAACCGTAGCAATTTCCCTTTTGAGCAATCTAACTTTAGATCAAATACTTTTGTATCCCATCTTTCAAACATTGGCATTTTATCCTTCAAACGTATCCTATCTTTGATACTTCAGGGACGTGGTTATCATATTTCAGTTGATGGAGACAATGTATCAGGTGCTACTTGGTGCAATATTTCTTGCCAAAGCTTTCAGGTAAGCACCCAATAGTAATTCTTCCTTATTGTTGGCTCAACTATTTACCATACAGGTAGCTGGATATTTGACCTATAAGATTATATTCACTCTTTATTTGAATTCCTAGTTTTTCATTCTGAGATTAGGGGCTAATTTTAAGCGACATCACTATAATAACAGGAAACCAAGTTCAATTTAATATTGTGAATTCGTCATGCTGGTTTAAGAGCCTTTTTTTTTTTTTTTTTTTTTTTTTTTTGTATTCTAACTCAAATATTTGTTTGCAGCCACTCCTTGAGCTTGCTGATCCTACAAATTCTATTCAAGTTCTCATAGAGTAAGATATGGCACATATCTAATATTTTAAAATGTTCCTGTAACTGAGAAGTGAACAGAATGTACAGACCACATATTGCATATATTCGAAGTAAATGTTTATAATAGCATATGGCTAAACTGAGCAACTCGTGTGTATGTGTACGTGAAAATTCATCACAGTTCTTCTTACTTATTGAATTAGGAAGATATTATGTTAGAAATACAATTTATTATTAATCTTGCTTCAGTTATTTTTCCATCCTCTGGAACAACTTTAGTGATAGCTGACCTGATAAGGTGACTGGGTGGAAAGCTCAAATTGTTATGTGCATTTAGTTTTCTGTAGTATTCAAACCTTACCATAATATTGATTGTCTCCCTTCTTTTTTATTCTTTCATTTTAATATGAAATATTGAATTGAATTAGTGAATTACTAAATTCCAGATCTAGTTCTGACAAGATCTGAAGTATTTGTTGTCTTGCTTGCAAATTGCAGCTTGAAGGAAGCTTCATATAGTGGAGGGGGAAACATTACATTCAGAGGATCTCTTGAAGAGCAAACTTACTTTGAGAGGAAAATCCTTCAAGGAGAGTTTCTTTTGAGCGAGTTGCCTATCCACTTTCTTTATTCTGTAAGCTATAACTTATTTATCATAATTGATGAAATAACTGCACATCAGTTTATTATGCTTGAGTTTAAAGAATGCCATCATACTCATAAACTGGAACAGCTACCAAATGAAAAAATGCAGCAGTTTGATTCAGTTTTTAGTAAAAATCACTCTGTCCCTTCCCTTCCTTTGGGAACTGAACCTGGTTATGTAATTTAGGTAAGGGAAATTAGGGAGCGTGGTATTCCTATCTGAACCCCCTCTTTTCTCACGTGAACAAGTTCATGACTGATGCAGGTGAAATCTAATGGCAATTCTTCATTGGGACTTAAGCTTGTGTTCACTTCCGACGTAGACGAAAGAATGTCTGTACTTCTCGCATCTCAGGCAGCGATTCATATCTCTAGCAAATTCAGCAAAGTAATTTTGACACGTGAACACAAGGGATTTTCCCCTGAATGGGTTATAAACGAAGGTGCAATTGCAATGAATGGATACACTTTAACAGAAATCCATGCAGTATGCTATAAATCAGATTCCAATGATGGTACTGTGGCTTCTTCATCGGATTATTTTGCACTTCTTGGTCATGTCACAATCAAGACTTCTAAGTCAGATTTTCCCGTCTCTTCTTCCTGGCTAGTTGATGGCAAATATATAAAATGGACATCTGGTTCTGAGGGTTCAAAGACCCTTAACATTAAGATTTCATGGACACTGAAAAATGGAAAAAATTATGTATTTCTGAAGTACAACGTTTATGTAGTGAAATTATCAAAACAAGCAGGTGGTAATCCAGGTACAACTTTAGAACCTGTGAAGGAGTACCTTGGAGTAGCACAAGTAAACTGTTTTTATGTTTCTGACCTCAAAGTTCCTTCAGGCACTTCTAGTCTGAAATTTATAATACAAGTCTGTGGTGTTGATGGGACAATTCAGGCATTGGATGAGTCTCCATATTATCAATTGGAGGTTGAAGGTCCCTAAACTGTCATTAGAATGCAACATTACTTCTGCTATCTGCTATAAATTATAAAGCAAGGACCTATTTTAGATCTAGACTTAGCAGCTAGATATGGGGCTTATGATGCAGTAAGCAATAAAATTTATCTTAAAAGGTAAAAAGGTTATACCTAATAAATTGCCGCTATCTAGTTTCATACTCTAGATACAACTAGCAGGACTGAATTAGTAGCTTGTTTTGTCAGTTCATTATTATTCATATATGACGGAAACTAGTTTCTGAGTCATTTTGGAAATCCTATTGTAGTGTGAAGTCAAGTGCTCTGTTTATTAAAAAATAACTTTTCAATACAGATTTTGCTGCTGCACTACTGCACTACAACTAAGGGAGTGAATTACCAGCGGTTATTTAGTGAAGCCTACAATATACTAACTGTCAGAATGTTCAATGCTCCAGTCGGGGGAAGGGAAAAAAAAAAGGTTCAATGCTCTATGTTTTGCTGTTTAGCCTCCAAAGATTTGATTTCTTTTTTCAGTTTTGTTAAGATTGATGTCAAGATAGAATATAAAAATTTGGGCTTTAGACTTCACTCAATCTCATAAGCGAGCTCAAGAAGAGATAACTATTCAAGTAACTACTTTAGTCATATATCTAATCCACGTGGAATCTCAACGTATTCCTACACACTCATGACTAGATATATGAAGTGTGGACAAATACATGTAGAATAACACGGATCTCAACCGAATATAAAAATCTTTTTTTATTAAGAAGTGTTTATTATATCAGAAATTTTAAAGTGTAATAAATGGTTTTTTAATAATAATAATTTTATTTTGTGTTCTCAACATGAATTCTAATCGATAATGTCAACATTAATTTTTCCTTTTTTTTATTTTTTGTTTATTTTAATTTCGAGGGATTTGGTTGTCGTCGAACCGGAGCTAGGATTTCATAGCCCTTTCTGGCTTGAAATGACATAATTAGCATGGCTCTCTCAACACATGCATTGAACATTACAACATGCAAACTATAACGTCAGATATTTTGACATATAGCAGCCTTGTCCGCGTCCACGTAGTGGTATGGAAAATCTAGTATCAATATTTGTATGGCCTCAATCAAGTTCAACATGATACAGACTTTACTTTCTCCACAAATGCATATTTGTTTGGCATATCTTACTTTTGACTTAAATAAGAGAAAGAGGAAATTACGAAGAAAGCTAAAGAGGGATGGCTAATTACAGACTTTCATTTGGAAGTATTATCCTCCTCGAGCCCTCAAATGGAAAACCAGGTTCCCACAATCACTTTCTTTGTCCACACAAAGACGCAGAATTTCAGATTGATAGACAACGTGCCTTTGTCTTCTTATGTATTTCAAGACAAGCTATTATTATCGCTTTATTTAACCGCGGCTGCCATTATATAATTCAGCATATTTTGACTTACTACAGCCGCGTTCTCTATCTAAGTACTCCACTGAACTT
Source organism: Calophaca sinica (assembly GCA_037113605.1). Taxonomy (NCBI): domain Eukaryota; kingdom Viridiplantae; phylum Streptophyta; class Magnoliopsida; order Fabales; family Fabaceae; genus Calophaca; species Calophaca sinica. The sequence goes on from CM073735.1 coordinate 46,500,475, forward strand.
AATTTCAATAATAAGAGGAGCTAGAGTAGAGTAGAGTAGAGTAGAGCTGCAATTTACGTTTGTCTCTTTTGCTATCTTTGCTATATGAGGTTTCCTGCAATTTACCACCAAGTGTAAAAAGCAACATGTATCGTGAGTTTCAACTACCGGCACTTAACGTGTCTCTGCAAGGTGCAGTTAAGGAATTTCGATCGTTGGATGAAAATCGGATGACTCCCGTGCTCCCTTCATTAAATCAGGTTTAAAATACATCTTAGAATATGAGTCGTCTGATTTTTATCTAACATGACTGCGTGATTACACAGAAACCTAATCCGCACCGGTTAGTATTTGACTTAGGATCTCTATTTTTTTTTTCCTTCCTAACTTGTTCACCAATTTTGAAATATTAAGAAGTTTTCATCGGTTTACGACATTAGCTGTGATTTTTGTTGTTAATTGCTGTTATAACTATTTGTCTTTACATGAAATTAACCTGAGTTAAAATAAGATAGATCTTATATTTGTTGAATCCGTGATGAAATTCTTGTGCGAACCAGATAAATGATTGACATTTCTTTGCAACTCCGTCTCTCTTTCTAAAAAGTCGTAAATTATAAATACCGAAGAGATTTGGTTACATACACATAAAATAATGAGTTTTTCCTTTTAAAGCTTGGCAAACAAGCTGATATTAATTTTATTAAAGTACATTCACTGAATATTGAACATATTAATTAATCTAATTATAAATGAATCACTTGAGTAACAAGTACTCCCTCACGACTCAATTATAAGCAAAAAAATGCATAAATTTAATAGACTCAAATATAAGCAAATGTCAACTAATTTACCCATATTTAGTACTATTAGTCTAAAAATATCCTTAATTTAATTCATTAATATTGTGAGTAGATGACCATTATGATTAAGAGTAGTTTAGTAAATGAATTTCTTTTTTTTACATAAAATCAAGAAAATTAAATACACTTAACTATCATTTTTAATAAGTGTAAAAATATGTATTTTTGCGGAGCGATGCACGAAGAAAAGTAAAAAGACCATGCCCATACAAATGTAGTAGCTTTCTTTTTAGGGTTAAATATATTTTTAGTCCATAAAAAATCATGACTTTTCAAGTTAATCTTTATAAAAATTTTATCCATTTTAGTCCTCATCTTTTATAGAACTATATGATTTTAGTTCCTTAATTTGTAGGTTAGTATATGTTAACTAGGAGTGTCAAAGTCATCCATTTATCTATCATCCATCCATAAAGAAATTCATCTAATCTATTCATTACAAACAAAAAAACTAAATGGATTAGATCCAATCCATCCATTTAATTTAATGGATGATTAGTCATCCATTCACTATTTTTTTAAATCCATTGGATTACACTAGGGGTGGCAAATGGATAGATTAGATAATTTTTTGAATTGATCATAAAATATATTTTTAATCATAAAAATATTTTACTCTTTCTCCCTCTCCTATCTCCCTTCCCCTCTCTTCTCTATCTCTCTCTCCTCGTTCTCTCTCCCCTTTTTCCCTCTCCTCTCTCACCCCCTCTCTCCCTTCCCTCTCCCTCCCCTCTCCCTCCCCTCTCTCTCTCTATTCTCCTCTCCCTCCTCTCTCTCCCATCTCTATCTATCTCCCCTCTTCCTCCCGCTCTCTCTCTTTGCCCCCTCTCTCCCGCTCTCTCTCTCTTAGAATACAATATTTATCAGTGAACGAGTTCCTAATACAATATTTATTTATCTATTTGACCATTTTTTTGTAACCTTCACAGTCCACATTACTTCTAGTGGCAGCTTCTGGATCTAAACTAATTTTTTATCATCCAAAGCCATAGTTTGTGGGAAATGCTGTCATGCGTCTTCACAAAAATTGATTCATGAAAATGCAGTAAAACAAGAATTCAAGGACTATAATTGGAAATATTTTGAAACAACAAGAAGCTTCCATTTTTATGAATGCAAGAAAGAGTGTCTTTTGTATCAGCAAGGTTTAGCACACTTTTTGGACGTGGTTAAATCAGAAATTGCATTTAAAATACTACAAAATTGCTTGATACATCAGTCTTAAAGAGAGAGAGGGGAGAGAGATAGAGGAGAGAGGGGAGGGAGAAAGGGGAAGAGAGAGAGTAAAATACTTTTATGATTACAAATATTTTTTGTAATTAAAATATTTCTTATGATTAAAAATATTTTTTAGTGATTAAAAAATGGTGATTAATTTTTTTTTTAGTGATTACAAATAATTTTTGTGGATGGATTGGATATTTATCCATAAAAAAATTGTTAATTGAAGAATTAGATGATTTTTTTTTAAATGGACGATGGATGAATTGGATTTTTTAATTGAACTTTTAGTGAATAATAAATAGTAAAATAGATAAATTAGTTGTTTCCAATCCATCCACTAGGATCCATTCAAAAAAATTATTCAATCTATCTGCCCACCCCTAATGTTAGCATATGTCCAGGTTGCTAAGTAAGTAATCGTAACCCATGTTATCAAAACCGGACCAGACTGGGCGGTCCGACTGGTTGAACCGGGAACCGGACCCCTGTCTTGTCAAATTGAACCTGAGAACCGCTTTACATGAAAACCGGGGATCGAACTGAAAAATCGGGCAAAAACTGGGAACCGGATTGGAAAACCGGGAACCGGAGATTCGATAAAAAATCTATTTTAAAAAAAAATGGTAAATGACATTGTTTTTGGCACATGAGATATTTTTTATCCATTTTTTTGTACATTGATGGATTAAATAAAATACTATAGAAAAATTTAAGATAATTTTGTACATTAATATTAGGCTAAATAGCACTTTTGGTCCCTTAACTTTATTTTAGTTTTCGTTTTAGTCTCTTAACTATTATATTTTTTATTTTGGTCCCTTAAGTTACAAAAATACGCTGCTTTCATCCCTTATGTCTGTAATCCCTTTATTTTGTGTGTATAGGTCATTGAAACTCTTTTTTTTGCTCCATTACCTTTTATCATGTTACTTGATCAATAAGAACTCTGATAGGAGCATGATTTTGACTTTATTGTTTAAAAAGATTATAGACGGAAGAGATGAATTTGACATAACTTTCTTAACTTAAGTGACGATCGTTGCGTATTTTCGTAACTTAAGGGACGTAAATGAAAAAAAAAATTAGGGGACGAAAGCGGCATATTTTTATAACTTAAGGGACTAAAATGAAAAATATAATAGTTAAGGGACCAAAACGAAAACTAGAATAAAGTTGAGGGACTAAAAGTATTATTTAGCCTTAATATTATTACCAGAGTACTTACGTTGTAGTATTTGCAATTATTTAATATTAGAATGTTATTATGACATATTTGCGTTGGTTTAGTATGTATTTTTACATGTTATATGTTGACTTATAACATTTTAAATGGGGCTTAATTTTAATACCGTGAAGTTATGAATATTATGTTATTTTTTATTTATTATTGTTTGATATATTATATTAAAACTATTATTTAATTCATTTCTGGTCCGACCCCAATTTAACCCCGGTCGAACCCTTGAACCTTGAACTAGTATCTTGTCCGATTCAATGGCTGGTTCGATTTTAACAACCTTCCTTGTAACAAACGTTGAATCATAAAATGGAAAAGAAAGAGAAACACATAAAACTTTGGAGGGACCCGTCCTAGAGAAGCTTCGCCACTGATTAGTTTATACTTTATAGTAAATGATAAGATAGGTTAATTAACTAGTGTACTACTACATAGATAAAGACAAGAAAATAGACTAAAACACGGAGGATTCGGTAGACAAGAGAGTTAATGACCAATTTGGTCCCTGAAATTTGAAAAGAAAATCAGTTTGGTCTTTTACTTTATTAATATTCTAAATTAGTCCCTGTATTTTGAAAAAATGTATCAGTTACATCTCCCGTCAGTTCTGTATGTTAACTGAGTTCCAAAATAGTCCTTCAATTTAGTCACTTATTAGCAAACAGATCCCTGTGATTTATAACTTAATGTCAATTTGGTTTCTGCGAAACTGACGGAAGAACATAACTGATACACGTTTTCAAAATACAGGGACTAATTTGGAATATTGATAAAATAAGGGACCAAACTAATTTTTTTTCAAATATAAGGGACCAAATTGGTCATTAGACGATAAAAGATAATTAGCTTTCCTAAGTTAATTTGACTAGGAAATGTTCCCACGTTAAATTTGAACAAACCTGGTGATGATGAGGCATATTTAAGTCAATTGCTAACCCAATTTTTTTTCCTTTGAATTTGAATTTATTATTTTTTTAAAGAACAGTCGGTTTTCGCCCACCTTTCGACTTTTCTGGTTTTCTCTTGATCATTTAAAATAATGCTTTGATTTTGACACATAGATGTTGGGAGAGATGAATTCAGAAACCCTACTACATATAATAAATATGTCGTGCACATTCCATAAACCGAGCACTTTCTTTGCACAGGCCCTCCCACGTGAACCAGCTAGAAGGAGCTGATCAAAATGACTAAAACCTCTTAAGCTTATTTAATTTGACTTTTTCTATATTATGATTGGAAGATTGTAGTCTGTGAGGAAAATATACAGCTTCGATCTCATGGAGGTGAAAGCGAAAAGCATGGAGTATGTGATATCTTTCGGATAAATGATAGACATGCGGCTGAAAGTAACATGGGTAGAAGAGACAGGAAACAAACCCTGAAGAATACAAACAAAAAATGAAACCGCGGTATATATATCCTACAAATATGAATCGTTTCCATCCGAAGCATAAGAATTCGAGATGATTAGAGAAATATATACGTACATTAATTGAAGAAAAACGATATTATTAATTTATTCACATATGTTAGTTAGAGAAGAAAAACGATACCGCCTACTGTTTTTTTTTCAGAAGCAAAAGACAAAAATCCTGTTTTATCAAATGTTTTAGTGACTTAGTATGAAATAACCATGACTAAATGGCAAATGCTAACTTTAATAAATAAAAGAAGACTTCAATATTCTTTTGATCATGCAAACCATTACTTTTTGGATCCTGACTTAAGCTGCCGTAAAAAAATATATATATATGATGTGGCTAATGATCGGCCATGTATTGCTGAGTCACATTAGTATATATACACATGGGTCACTGCTCATTCATATTTAATTATTTTTTAAAATAAAATTAAGTAGTACCAAAAAAATTAAGGAATTAAGTAAAAACATTACTACCCATTCTCCCTTCCCCTCTCCGCTATTGTCACCCCACCCCACCCCACCCACTCCTCCCTTCCCATTTTTAATGGGGTGCTTATTTGCCCTGCCAATTTGAATGGCTTCAGGTTCATTATATATCTTTTTCTCACAGCTTGTAACATCATTAATGTGGTTTGCTTCACCATAAAAATAACTTAGGTCAAATTCAATGTATTTGGGAACGCCTAGAATCAGCTTTTGATACAAGGTTGATGGAATGGCTCTCACTCTATGTATCCCACAAAATGGCTCTCACTTGATGGAATGTGTTTGAAGATACCACTACAAACATGGTGGGCCATGATACAATGCCTACTTTTATATCTAGGCCTAATAGGCCTTCTTTTAAAGTTTTACCACTAAAGTCAATGATTACCATATTGTGAAGCATTAGATCCCACTTTGTTTTCCCAAGTTTCTTCATCAATATGAACTTAGGCATGAGGATCAACCAATACATTGTGTATATGATCCGGTCCTCTTCCGGTTGTCTCTCGTATTCTTGACTAAATTCCCTTGTTAGCATGGACACCACTCTGCAAAAAATGTCTTCAAAGTTATTAGGGAAACCTGACTCGAAGTCACTTGTGAGAAAATCCTCTTTTAATGGTATTGCGACTGCCTCCAACTTTTGATCCTCAGAATGACCAGAAACATTTACTTCAAAGACACTAATGAGGAAATTCTCTTCTTGTGAGTCAATCTATCGCTAGGGAACTAGGAAAGTTCTTCATTCGAAGGTACTCATTATTGGCCAGATCTCCACATTCTAGCTGGTATCTAGCCACGTGCTTTACCGTTGATTCACCAACTTCTCTAGCAAACTTAGAGAATTTTGGCACTTTCCAGTCTCTAGATAATGATGTTTGCAACACTATTTCAGGAAAGACAAATATGAAATGTGGGCAGTTAGCATGTCGTACATTAAATCCATGTCTGTTTAGCACTTCCTCCGGTGATATTTTGATGCCCCCAATTATGTTTTGTCTTACTCTTTTGAGGACCTGGTCAGCGTTTTGGTTCCTATTTACAAGAACCATGCCAAGGTTTCTATCCTTGCTCGAATTGATCGTTCTGATCAATTAGTTCGAGTTGAGCCCTTTAGGGATAATTGGGTCATTTGGTGCTCCAAACACATATGCTATCCAGCCCATTTACCTAGTCAAAAATTGATAATTTTGGTTAGTAGTATCGACTAAAGGGTTGAACACTATATCCATCTGATGGGTAAGCGTATAACCTAGCTCCTTTCGAGTTGTCATAACTGATACCCAGACTTCACGCCATTTATCTTCCAACAAGGTCAGGTGTATTTTTGTTTGAACTGCCTTGCATCGAGCATCAACCTTCAATTGCAAGTCTTCGATGCAAAGATCCGAACTGCACATTTTGGTTGATTGGTGGGTCTTCCTTGTTTTGTAGGTCTCCTAGTCCTAGGCACCACCTTTGGCTTGGTCACTACACTTAGACATTTTTTTACATGCTTTCCTTAGTTTGGTTATTCGCACTTATAGCCATTTTCATGCATTACGTCTCCTTGAATTTCCTTCCGGTTCGAATAACATTTTTTACACCAACAGAGGTCATAAATTTTTAAATTTTAAGTAGGTTATGTCTAATTGGGGATAGTATTTGTTATTTTATCAAATAATAACTTTCATTTTTTTACGGGATACTCAATTTCATGAAGTATGAAATCGTTAAATTGTCTTGACATCAGAAAACAGAGAGAATTTTGGAGAGAATTTTCTTCTTCATTGAATTATGAAAAGTCAGTAATACAATGCTGAGAGTTAGTTTATATATACACTAACTAACAGTGAAAACTCTAGAGACAGTTAAATAACAGAATGAGATAACTATTAATTAGCTTTTAACAAACTTAAAACTAACTCTAGTTAAGTCAATACATAGGGTGTAATACTCCCCCTCAAGTTGGACTATGTAAACTACAAAGTCCTAACTTGGAAATGAAAGAATTGAAAGAAGTAGCATGAAGAGGCTTGGTGAAGACATCAGCCAGCTGAGAAGAAGAGGACACTGGTAGTAACCGAATTATGCCTTGTTGAATCTTTTCTCTTGTGACATGACAATCAATTTCAATATGTTTTCTCCTCTCATGGAATGTTGGGTTATGAGCGAGTATATATGGCTGATTTATTGTCACAATAAAAACGGCGGATGGAGCATCAAACTTGACATGTAAATCGGCTAGCGGTGTAGTGGAGCCATTGAATCTCACAAGAGAGACTAGCGAGGCCACATGTTCGCCTCAGAAGAACTTCTAGAAACTGTGGACTGCTTTTTAGACTTCCATGAGATCAAAGAAGACCCAAGAAATACACAATAACCAGTAATAGACTTTCTGGTTTCAGGGCAGCAGGCCCAATCTGAATCTGCGAATCCAGAAAGCTGCAGAGAAGAAGAGGAAGGGAAGAACAAACCCTGTGCAGGAGCAGTTTTAAGGTATCGAAGAACCTGAACAGCAGCTTGAAAATGAGACTCAAGAGGCCTTGAAACATATTGGCTAAGTTGCTGAACTGAAAAGGCTATATCAGGCCTAGTAGTTGTGAGGTAGAGTAACCTTCCTATAAGTCTTCTATAGGCAGATTCATCTGGATATAGTTTAGTTCCTGCACTGCTTAGTTTGATGGATGGATTGGAAGGAGTAGAGGCAGGTTTTGCTGCTAGAACACCACTATCCTCAAGTAATTCTAGAGTATATTTCCTTTGATTAAGAGATATACGGATGCGCATCTTGCCACTTCAAGGCCAAGGAAAATCTTAAAGCACCAAGATCCTTAATCTTGAACTTCAACATCGTCTTGTCTTTACCAAATTGATCTCTTTCCATGTGGTTTCCATAGAACAATGTCATCCACATAAACCAACAAGGCTGTGATATCTTTGACCGTGAGGCTTTAACAAACAAGGAATGGTCGACCGAGGCTGAGGGAACCCGAGAGCAAGAAAGAGTAGAGGTGAGTTTGTGATTCCAACGCCTACTAGCTTTGCTTAAGACCATATAATGATTTGTGACTGAATGGCGGGTTAGAAATACATGAGTAGGAGAACAACCCGGTGGAAGAGTCATATAGACCTCCTCATATAAATCTCCATGTAAAACGCATTGTTTACATCCAATTGCTCCAAAACCATCCTCATGTGCCACTAATGCCAAAAATAATCCTTCTGATGTTTGGCAAGCTGGGATCAATGTTTCAAAGTAATCAACACCTTCTAATTGGGTGTATCCTTTGGCGACAAGCGGCTTTGTGCCTTTCTATAGTTCCATCAAAGATGATACTTGATTGTACACCCATTTGCACCCGATAGGTGTCTTCCACTGAGGAAGGTCTACAATGGACCATGCTTTATTCAATTCCAAAGCTTTAAGCTCAGCTTGCATAGCTTTCTGCCAACACTCATGTTTAGAAGCTTGAGAAAAGGTTTTTGGTTCAAGATTAGTAGTAACTGATAAACAAAATTTTTTGTATAAAGAGGAACATTTCTGGTAAGACAAAACAGAATGTAAAGGGTGAGGAATATCAGAAACATTACCTGAAGATGGATGGGTACAGCTAGACAAATTACAATGATAATCACCAAGGTAGCTAGGCTTTTGTTTCACACGGGTAGATTGCCTAAGGGTTGTAAAACAGATGCTAACAGAGCAGATTTGATTCTCAGGGACGAGTAGTTGATCTTTGCAGGATGCACTTGATCTTTGCAGGGACAGAATTTGAGACAGAACCAGGAATTATGGGAGAAGACACAACTGATGCAGGAGTGAAAGATATGTCAGAGGCAGGGGCAAATGAGATAGGAGACTGAGAAATAGGATTTAATGGAACAGAAACGGGAGCATGGTCAGAGTTTACATGCTCAGAATCGAAGTATGAACCAGAATTCTCAGCAGAAGGTGATGGATTAGTGGCAGGAGCATCAAGTTTGTCAGCAAAGGGAAAATGATTTTCATAGAAAATCACATTTCTTGAAACTAAAAGTTGGTGTGACATCAAATCATAAAGAACATAGCCTTTGACACCCTTCTGAAAACCAAGAAAAACAGTTTTTCTAGCCCTATGATCAAATTTAGTTCTAGAAGCATGCAAAGTAGAAGCATAAGATAAGCAACCAAAAATTTTGAGATGCATCAATGAAGGAGGTTGCTTGAAAAGAATTTCAAAAGGAGATTTATTTTTCAATAAAGGAGTAGGGATCCTATTTATAAGATGAACTGCATGTTGAATGGAAAAATTCCAAAGATTGTTAGGGAGATGAGCTTGAAAAGAAATGGCTCTTGCCACATTTAGAATGTGTTGATGCTTCCTTTCAACAGTGCCATTCTGTTGAGGAGTTTCAACACATGTTCTTTGGTGTAAAATTCCTTTTGAAGAAAAGAAATCATTCATAAGGAATTCAGCCCCATTGTCACTCCTTAAGCATTTGAGCTTTGTTTCAAATTGAGTTTCAATGAATGAAATGAAATGAGTAAGATGCTTCCTAGTTTCAGATTTGGATTGCATTAAAATAACCCAAGTGAACCTACTAAAGTCATCCACAAGTGTCAAAAAATATTTATGGCCCAAAATAGAAGTATGAGAGTATGGACCCCATATATCAACATGAAGCAAATCAAAAATGGTTGTGGATTTAGTAAAACTATTAGAATATGACAGCTTTCTTTGCTTTGCAAAATGACAAGAATCACAAGGAAATTTTGCATTATTGAAACTAATAAAAGGAAATTGTGTGGCCATACATTCATGTCTATCATAAGAGAGGTGACCTAACCTCATATGCCAAAGTTTAAAGTCATCAATAGATTTTGAAGAGGAATTACAAACTGAAACTGCAGAGGCAGTATTATTGATACTAGATGCAGTGTGGGGTGTAACATTGGAAGACTTAGCTATGGGAAGATTGATCATGTAAAGTCCATGAAGGAGACTAGCTGTACCAATCCTCTTCTTGGTAATGTCCTGCACAAAAGAACAAGTGTTAGCTGTAAAAACAGCAAAACAGTTACTACTTTGGGTAAGTTGAGGAACTGAAATTAAGTTAGCATGAAAGTTTGGAACAAATAACACATTTTGCAGATGCAAATCATCTGAAATGTGCACTGTTCCAGCAAAATCAGCAATAACAAAAGTGTGATTTGGCAGGCCAATTTTAATTGGTTTAATGGTATGACAATTAGAAAGAAGTTCTAAATTGTGAGTAATATGATTGGTGGCTCCTGTATCTATGATCCAGGAGTGGAAAGCCTTACCAAAATCAAAGTTGGAATTGGTATTCAAAACCAAGGGGTTGCTAGAGACGTAATTGGTGAGTGCATGACCTGTAGGCGATTGAGATGCAGGCAGAGAAGCTTGCTGCTTTGAAGATTGAAGTAATTCCATAAGTCCATTATATTGTTCCTGTGTAAGAGAGACATTGCCATTTGATGCTTCAGTTGTGGATTGCTGTTTCTGAGAGTCTCCTGCAGATGCCATATTAGCAGAATTGCCACCTTTGTAATTTTTGCTTTGGTAGCCTGGTGGAAAACCGTGGAGTGCATAACATGTATCAATAGTATGGTTTGTTCTCCCACAGTGAGTACAAACTCTGTTTGTTCCTTGTCCTCTACCTCCACCTTGATATCTACCACGACCTCTATTGTTGAATCCACCTCTTTTCACATTCTGATTATTATTGAAACTACCAGTAACAGCACAAGCCTGAGCATTCAGATTGGCATTGGAGTTACTGCTTACAGCAAGAGACTTCACAGCATTGCTTAATTCAGCAATCACAGGTATGTTAAGCTGTCTTTCTTGTTGAATTACAATTGAAAAGGCTTTGGAAATCGGAGGAAAGGGATCCATCATCATGATTTGAGATCTTACATGAGAATATTGCTCATTAAGACCTTTCAAAAATCTAATGGTGTAATCCTGATCCCTAAACAGTCGCATGGATTGCAATGCACCACAAGAACACTGAAATGCACACTTACAAACAGGTAGTGGTCTGAAATTTTCAATTTCATCCCAAAGAGCCTTCAATTCTGAGTAGTAATCGGATACAGTCAGACTTCCCTGAGACAGCTTGCATACCTCCTCCTGAATGTCAGCAATTCGAAACATATCTCCTTGATCAAAGCGATCAATTAGATCCTGCCAGGCATCAGCAGCTTTATCAAAGAACACAATGGATTTCACCACATTTGCACTGCAAGAACGTTGAATCCAGGACAATATCATACTGTTGCATCGAATCCATTGGTTGTAAAGAGCATGAGTTTTAGCAGGAACAGTAATGCTTCCATCAATGAAGCTCAGTTTGTTCTTTGATATCAACGCGATGCGCATTGATCGAATCCAAGGCTGGAAGTTAGTGCTACCTTCCAATAAAGGTGTGACCAAGACAATCGCTAGAGTTTCACTTGGATGGAGATAGTAAGGATTCGAATTGTTTGTTGCATAATCGGCATACATCTCGAAATTCTGATTCGTCATTTTTCAACGAAAACCTAATTCAGAAATTAGGAAAAAAAAATTGCGAATCGAACGATGAAACTGCAAATCGCAAACAACACGAGCAATGCGAGAGGAAACAAGAATGCAAAAGAAGATCGAACGAAAAAGGAACAGAGATCGAACGATTCAAATAAGAAAGGATAAGAAATCAGAGAGCGTGCGGAAGAAAGGTTGCGAATGATACCATCTTGACATCAGAAAACAGAGAGAATTTTGGAGAGAATTTTCTTCTTCATTGAATTATGAAAAGTCAGTAATACAATGCTGAGAGTTAGTTTATATATACACTAACTAACAGTGAAAACTGTCAACTAACTAGAGACAGTTAAATAACAGAATGAGATAACTATTAATTAGCTTTTAACAAACTTAAAACTAACTCTAGGTAAGTCAATACATAGGGTGTAATAAATTGTTCCTATATAATTCATAATTTTATGAAATGACACGGAATGAAATCACCATTCCCTACTATCTTTTTTTATTTTATTTTTAAATCAAAATTGAAAATATTTATATATCTTGCGTACCAAAGGTAACATTAAAAAAAGGACAAAACTTAAGTAAGGTTCCTTAGGTGTGGTTGGTGCTGTTCCTCTCACAAAATAGATAAATTTTTCTTTCTCTATCCACTCTTACTATCTCTAACCTCTCATAACTACCAATATCAAAACAATTTTTATCCTATTTTGTGAGAGAAACAACACCAACCATACCTAAGGAACCTTACCTAAGTTTTATCCTTAAAAAAATTCCCAAGTCTTTGCTGAAAATTTGTATCATTATATCGTGCCCTTGGCATTACGCTGAAACTAGTTTCCCTTAATTTATAAAAAGGTTAATATATAGCTAGCTAGCTAATTTATCCTCAGTCGACAAAGGCTACGAATGGAAATGAAATGCCTGCGCCCATTGTTTTGCCCTTGTCATTTTCCATTATCCCTTCAGATGGAGGAGAAAACGATGGTTATGATACTAACCATGGGGATTATGAAAACAACAGTGGCCCTGATGATGTTTCAAGCATTTATTTATTTTCCTAAACAAAACCCTTCGTACGTCATCTCATTGCTGGTGCCTGGAGGCATGGCACCATCACCAAGCCTTGATAGTGCCATTGCAAATGCCAAATGGATGTGGTGGGTTGCAAAAGACAGCACATGTTGCAGTAGGAAAATTTCTTATATATTATGTATTGTCATAATAGAATAAAATTTAAAGTAAATTATGATTCTTTGTATTCTAAAAATATAAATATTAATTATTACCTTGCTCATCGAATTTTTTTTGCTGTGAAATTAATTAAGCTTTCAATAATATAAAGTGTCATCATTGTTTTTTAAAAGAATTTTAATATCAATTTAGTCTATCAATATTACAAAATGTCATTAATTTTTATTAATCCGTTAATATGTAAAAAATGATGAAAATTATTCTTAATTAAATTAGTATTCTCTACATTCAATATTACTTTCAATTTGACAAAAAAAAAAAACTATTTTGATGACATGTAATATAATTGATGACGAGAGTTTTTTATCAGTCAAAGTGTCCATGCTTGTAGTTTTTCAAAGATAAATCAAGATGCTACTCTAAAATAAATTTTTATTATAAAATTTGCTTGTTTGAATTGAACTCCTTTTAGTGTGTTTAGATTAGTTTATTTTAAAAATAATAATTATTTTTGAGATTCTCAAAAAGTTCTAAAAAAATATTATTTTCTGAAAAATAATATTCTTAACAAACATGCACTGATATGTTGAATTTGTTTTGCCTACTACAGATTTTCTTGACATGTTACTAGGTTTCAAGGTTTTTCAAATTTGGTTTATTTATTTGTTGATCAGTTAGAAAAGCAAGTGATCTCGGTACACATACATAATTTCATATACATGCAGTAACTAACATCTTATGCAATCCCGGCTTGAAATCATATAAAACAATCATAGAATTTTTAGCGTCCAGGGTGTTCAAGAAAATCTAAGTAAACTAACTTTTTAAGAGGAGTATTGTCAACACACTTTTTATTAATATTATTTTCTCAACACTCACTCTCTTGTTAGTTAAAATTCATATGGGTCCCACTAAATTATGAGGGTCCCACATAAATTTATTGGGACCCATGTAAATTTTAACCAAAAAGAGAGAGTGTGTTAGAAAAAGAGTATGTTAAAAAAAGAGTGTTATAAAGAGTGTGTTCTTAGCATTTTTTTTTAATATAAAATAAAATGGTGGTGAGCGAGCTACACTCTAGATTAGCGAACCACATGGTTATGGTCTCTCTCAAAAATTTTATTTTTCATGAGGATTCGAGCAAGAGTTTTCTCACATTCTATGAGTATCTTTGTACACACTTTCCTACCTAACTAATACCCATTTAAAATAATTTCAGTTGAAAAACAAAATGTTTAAATGTTAGCCAGACATGTGAGTTATCTCTCAATATTATCCGATCGATGTTAAATTTGTAGTAGTAACAAATTATCAGAATGTTTGCCATTTTAAAAAACACCACCGACCCTCATCTGAATGCATTAATGTTGAAGCATCTTAATCATTAGTTTAATGTTAATCACTGATTTAGAACACTCTAAAATACTTCATCTGTACTCAATCACGTGCCAGAGTTGACCCTAATTAAAACCGCATTCCTCTTTCTCTCAACTTCAAAAACAGTAAACAAATGCAGGTAGCTTCTCATCAGAATTAATTGTCCGAATGAATAAAAAAAGACAACAAAAAAAAAAAAGGGCTAAGAACCCAAAGCATGTGAAAAAATTTCATTCAAGAAGAAACCACGTCATGTATGTCCAAATATGCTCTCTCTTGAAAGAGAATCATGAATTACTACATTGCTTGAAGAGGGAAAATTGAGGTACTGATGAGGCAGATCATTTTGGAGATGGTAATAAGAAGATTTCTGATCGAGACCGTCCATTTCTTGATTTGGCGTTACTTGCTCATTTTGCATCTGGATGCAGAGTATCTCTGCTTGTGCTACTGCAAGCTGCATTTGAAGCTCAGAGACTTGGTTTTGCAAATAGGATATGGCTCCAACACAACCATACACAGGATCCCTCACTCTTGCATGTGCTTCATACACTAAACTGCTCACTGCGTCTCCTCGCTGCTCAACCGGAAGTTCCTGAACAACCAAAAAGGGTCAAAACTCAAAACCCAAAAAAAAAAATTAATAAAAACCAAACCCAATTTTTTTTATTATTATAATATTATAAGGCACCTACCTGCAGCATTTTGCTAATGTTGCTAGCACCAAAAACCTTGTGAACTATGGCAAACTTTTGAGGATCATCGGAAGGGAAATAAGGAGCAAAGATACAATCTTTGGCGCAACGGCGTCTAAGCAGCTTGCATGAAGCACATGGGGAATTCCCACTCCCACCCATTTTGGTTATGAAATTAAAACCGAGGAAACTGCTAATTAAGGGTACTAGTATTTGTTTTGGTGGGGTTATTAAAGCTAAAGAACAAAAGCGAGGAAAACAGGGGATTGTTTATGGAACACTAATTAAGCAGAGCAATGGGGTGGGTATTTATTTATAATAAAATGGCCAACGGCGTGTGAGGCTAGCCGCTAGCTTCTGCAAATAGTATCGCTATCGACAACTGAGTTTTTTTTTTTTTTTTTTTACGTAACAGACTCAAGTTCTAAAGATTTTTTTTATAAAGATCATTTTTTATAATCTTAATCTTAATACCTTGGATTATTAAATTTCAAATCACGTGAAGACACGTAGATAATATTTTAAAGTTCAGCAATATATGTTTTTTTAGCATTTTTAACGAAGTATCCGATCGTTTTGCCGATGAATAGTCTCTTCGGTGATTTTTAGTGGATTCTCTTATCCTAACCACATTTTTTTATCCACAAGAGTCGAACTCTAGACCTTACTTAAAGGATTTAAGTTAAATTTCGCTCGCCCAATATAATGCTTTTTTATTTTATTTTAGTGTTGGCATAGCTCCTGGGGCGTTTAAGTAAAGAAATAAAATTGAGAAAATGTACATTAGAATATGTGTGGTCCTTAAATAAGCATGTAAATATTGTTAAGGTAAATTAGAAATTAAAAATAAAAAATTTTAAGTTTTTAAAATATTAATAATTTTCTCCTCAAAAAAAATATTATTAATAATTTAAATGTTATAGACTTTAATAAATATTTTATTTTATTAATAAGTTTAATAATTATATATTGACGATATAAATAAGTTTTACAAAGATGTTCAATTATGTTTCACCATTTTCAGTTACAACGTAAATAAATTTTAAGAAGCAATGATATTATAATAAAAAAATTAAAAAATATGATTTAATAGCTGTATAAAACTTATTTATATTGTAATTATTAAACTTTTTATTAGCTCTTTAAAGAGTACTGTTAAAATGTTGATCAACGGTATACTCTATTTTCTTTTTGATACAAAGTACACTCTCTTTTGTTAACAGAAGGGCTAAGAGCCCAAAAAATAAACTAAAATCCACAATAGGACATTGCAGGGGAAAGATCACCCAAAAGCGAAATAGAAACAAAAACCGAAGGAAAGTAAAAAAAAAAAAATTACACGGAACAAACTATTCTATCTATTCTATAATATAAAAATAAATCCTTAAGTTAAAAACAAACGGGACAAACGCAAACATTTGTTCCCATCTCCCCTATATCTGTGACCTCTCTTCTTTTTCTCTTCTCTTCCACATTGAAACTTGTTGATTGAAACCCTTCGTCACCGTTGATGTGTTTCTAAATTAGCCAAAGAGTCGACTAAAGTATAACAACGATTCTAGAATATCAGTCAACTATGTTAAGAAAAGATTATATTTCTCAGTTGTGAGTCCTTAACTACTCCAAAGAGCATTAAATAGGTGAAAAATGAAGACTAAAATTGAGTTTGCATAGAAAAATAAATGTAAAAGGTGATAAAGATAAACTGCGAGTAAAATAAGTTATTTGATTGATTGAGTGTGTCTCAACAAAACTGTATAATACTAATTTATAGTGCAAAACTTGTAAGCTATCTCTATTTACCACATTCTCCACTAACCTAATTGTTTTGCAAGTGGCTAACAATTGTAACTACCTACGCATGATTCGACTAATGGGGCAGCTTGCCACTAATAATGATTTTTTAAAAATCATGTGTATGTCTTAACACTAGTGCGAAATACACCTAAAAAATAAACTTATAACGCCGGTTTTGGCAATAACTGGCATAAAAAGTGATGCGGTGGCATTTTTGAAATTAACGCATCACTTTTTACGCCGGTTATTTCCAAAACCGACGTTATAAGTTTGATCCCAGGTCGCATAAAGCAGGTAAATATTTTCACGTCGGTTGAATATAAAACCACCGTTAAAAGTCTCAAATTTTCACGCTGATTTTATTTAAAACCGGCGTTATAAGTGTGACCCAAAGAGTTTTAATGCCGGTTATTTAAAAAGCCAACGTTAAAACCTTTCTGCATTTTATTTTTCACTACTCGAAAATCGAACTCTTAGTCCCTCATCCCCTCTCTCACACTCTCTGAACCCTCACTTTGTTCACATTCACACTCTACTTCTTCGTTCTTCTCCTTCTTTGTTCTCCTTCCCCTCGTTCTTCATCACCGGCGGATCCAGCGGCATTGGTCTTGCCCTAGCCCACCGCGCCGCCGCCGTGGGCGCCTGCGTTTCCATCATGGCAATATCGGCGTAACAGAAGTGGGATTTGAACGAGGTGAGAGTTTTGAATTTGGATGTTGGGAAAGTTAGGTTTGGGACTTCCCAGAGCTACGAGTTTCGAATCGGGTCGGGTAAGAATAACTTGACCAAGTTTCCTCTTGGAACAAGTTCGCAACACCTGAACCTGATTTAGGGTCTCTCCTTCATCAAATCAGTTCCCTTGCTTTCCTTGATTCCATCAAATTGGAAGATCCCTTTGAGTTAAGGGTCGATGATCTTCACCAACTATCACTCTCCTTACCCGTACACCATTTGTTCCCTTTCTTTTTA
This sequence comes from Calophaca sinica, assembly GCA_037113605.1. Taxonomy (NCBI): domain Eukaryota; kingdom Viridiplantae; phylum Streptophyta; class Magnoliopsida; order Fabales; family Fabaceae; genus Calophaca; species Calophaca sinica. The sequence continues at coordinate 46,518,237 of CM073735.1, forward strand.
AGATTATTGGTTGTTTTCGTTTTTTTTTTACTATCTAATTCAGATCTCTTCATGCTATGAGTTAAAGTTTGTTTATTTATTGGATTCCTTTGAATTTGCAGTTATTGGTCACTTCTTTTATGTGTAGATTTTAATTTTAATTTGATTGCGGAAATTCTTTTCTGATAAAGAAGAGAAAACCCTGGAAAGACATCAAGAAAAGCAAGTTCATCGCCATTGCTGGCCTTATCTCCGACGACAAGTATCAGTCCAAAGGGAGAGCCCATCCCAAAAAACTAGCCTATTAGGTGGGAGAACCCCTAAGCTTATAAACCCCACTTGGTAGGTGAGGCTCCCCAATGTGGGACTCATAACATTGCCACCCCCTTTAAGAGCCGACGTCCATGGCGGCTTTCACTCTATCGGCACTGACCCGGTGGTAGCCATTTCCCTTTTGGCGGCTTCACTCATCTATCAATATTCGGTGGTGTACCTTAATCTAGCCTATAGGTAGCCCTTTCCGTAGCCCAACTCTCAATGAAAGCACCAATTGTTATGAGTATAAGCCTAAAGGGAGAGCCCGTCCCAAAAGACTAGCCTATTAGGTGGGAGAACCCCTCAGCTTATAAACCCCACTTGGTAGGTGAGACTCCCCAATGTGGGACTCATAACATTGCCACAACCCTCTTCAGTGACGGCTCTACGTGGTTTCCTCGGTCTCACAGGGTTCTACCACAAATTTATTCAAGGGTATGCTTTAATTGCATCTCCCCTGACAGATCTTTTGCGCAAAGACACCTTCAAATGGTCACCAGAAGCACAAATTGCATTCGAACGCCTCAAGCTTGCCATGACCCAAGCCCCAATTATTGCACTCCCTGACTTCTCAACCCCTTTTATTTTGGAGACAGATGCTTCAGGCACTGCCATGGGAGCAGTATTTATGCAACACCAGCATCCTATTGCTTTCTTCAGCAAGCAATTCTTCCTTCGCCTGCTTCGCTTATCCACTTATGTCTGGGAATTGCATGCCATCACCACAGTCGTGAAGAAGTGGCGACAATACCTTCTGGGGCATACCTTTGTCATCTACACGAATCATAAAAGTTTAAAAGAACTCATTTCACAAGTGATTCAGACACCAGCACAGCAGATATACCTTTCTAAACTCCTTAGTTATGATTTCACGATTATGTATAAATCGGGTAAAACTAATGTTGTGGCTGATGCATTATCCCGTATTGACACCCCGGCTGAATGCCTTACCCTATCAATGCCCCAATTTGTTTTTTGGGATGAGCTATGTGAATCTCTCAATGCTAGTCCTGACTTCCAGAGATTACTTCAATCCATTCAAGAAAAGCCCTCTACTCATTTGGATTATAAGACACACCAGGGTCTCATCTTCTACAAAGGAAAAATTTGGTTGAATGCCACCAATCCCCTTAAGCAACGGCTTCTGCAAGAGTTTCATAACTTTCCAATCAGTAGGCATATAGGCACTCTCAAAACATTCATGCACCTCCAGGATAATTTCTTTTGGACAAGCATGCGCAAGGATGTCAATCATTACATATCTCAATGCTCAGTTTGCCAAACTACAAAGTATGAGACAAAAAAACCTGCTGGATTACTTCAACCTCTGCCCATTCCTTCTGCTATCTGGGAAGACCTTTCTCTAGACTTCATCACAGGCTTACCACCTTCTCACGGCCACACAGTAATACTAGTGGTAGTGGACCGCTTCTCCAAGGGCAACCACTTTGGGGCACTACCTACTAATTTCATAGCCCACAAGGTTGCTCTGGTTTTCTTGGATATTATCTGCAAATATCATGGATTACCTAGGAGTCTGGTATCTGATCGAGACCCTATTTACATCAGTCGCTTTTGGCACGAACTGTTCAAATTGTGTGGCAGCAAGCTTCGTATGAGCATAGCTTACCACCCGGAATCCGACGGTCAAACAGAAGTTACTAATCGCATACTTGAGCAGCACCTGTGATCCTTTGTGCACATCAAACCTTCTCTATGGCATCAATTTCTCTCCTTGGCAGAGTGGTCCTATAACACCGCTGCCCATTCTTCAACCGGCATGTCTCCTTACCAAATAACCTTTAGTAAACCACCTCCTTCAATTCCACAATACATATTGGGCTCATCCGCAGTCGAAGCCTTCGATTCATTGCTTACCACTCGCCAAGAATTGCTCCATGTGTTCCATCGCAAGTTACTAAAAGCCCAGACTCAGATGAAGTTCTATGCAGATTAGAAACATAGGGAGGTGCATTTCAATGTAGGAGACCTGGTATATGTCAAGCTATGCCCTTATAGACAACATTCCCTCTCTGGCTCTCCCTACCATAAGCTCTCCAAGCGCTTTTATGGACCTTACAGCATCCTAGAGCGCATTGGGTCTGTAGCCTACAAATTGGAACTGCCCGAATTCTCAAAAATACACCCAGTATTTCATTGCTCTCTTTTGAAGCTCCATAAAGGTCCCCCTACAACAACCACTAACCCCCTACCAGTTTCGGCCAAAGACAACCACCACCTGGTGATGCCCCTAGGAATTTTGGATACTAAAGAGGATACCTCAACCACTCCTCCAAAACGCTTTGTCTTGATCCAATGGCTTGGCCTCCCACCTGAAGAAACAACTTGGGAGGATTGGGATATAATTTCAAAGAACTTTCACCTTGAGGACAAGGTGGTTTCCTCAGTGGGTGGTATTGATAGTAAGAGCACCAAGTTTGTTCAAGTCGCTGAGGTGGGCCAACTAACCAAAAGGCTTGTTCATAGGCCCAGCTATCTACATGACTATATGTAACAAAAGCCCAATCAGCCTTTACTACTCTTCCTAATACTCTTCTTAGCTGTTTATCTTAGAGAAAGCATATTCCAACTATATTTGGCATATTACTAGCTGTCAGAATAACCTTGTGCACAGTAAAGTAGATTGTATGATGCTGAATGTGCCCTAGAATTTCTTTCCGTTATTAGATTCCTTGTTATCCCTAAAATCTAGGAAGCCAACGATTGGCATTGCTGACTCATTGTAGCAGTATAAATCTCTGAATTTGGAATGAAAATGGAAGAAGAATATTTTAGCTCTATTTTTTCTTTCTTATTAGAATAGCCTAGAGTAATTTACCTAACAATTGGTGCTTTCATTCTTGATCTCAGTCCCTCCCATGGCTTATTACACCTTTCCTCCTCCATTTTATTCCTCCTCCACTCCTCCATTTTACTCCACCTCCACCACCATTCCTGTTCCATCCCCAAACCTCAGTTTCAACCATGCCTACACACCTCCATCACCCAACCCGCATACATCATGTACAAGTTATCCTAATCCATATCGTTATGGTTATAGATATTCAAGCTACCGGCCTATTCACCCTTATTCACAGCCTGTGGGAGCATATCAACATACAAGTGCTTCTTCTTAGCCTGTTTCATCCTTTCAGAATAATGGATCTCACACTGGATCTACAAGTTATTCAAGCTCCTATTACCATCCTATTGATTATGGAGGTTACCAAAACAGCAACAGCTCGTATGCATCCCAACAAACTCGTAGATCAGAGATGGCGATTTCGGTTTTTGATGGCACCGAAGATGCCTATTGGCGAGCACCGAGAAATACTTTAATGCGAACAGTACACCAGAGACGATGAAGGTTACAGAAGCTATGACGGCACTGAGAGACTGTGCTCTTCAATGGTGGTTATGGTGGTCTCGCAGGCATCCACAGACGAGTTGGGGACTGTTCACCACTGCTTTTCTTTGGCGTTTTAAGCCTGAATATCAGGAAGTTTTGCCGATTTCAGACGAGGAAGAGGAGCCAGATTCGGAATCGTTAAAAACTGCTCTTACAGCTCCGGATGAATGCCTCCTCCCCACAAACCAGATAGAGGCGCCTTCCCTCAATGATGACTCTATTGAACAAGTGTCCATGGCTGATACGTTCTTCGTGGGACCGGGCACACCAAAGACAGAGATGTCGCTTGCCCAACTGGGTACAAAGGCCGCCACTTCTCCAGAATCACAGAATAGCAGCAGAATCACTATGGGAGAAGAGAAATCCGATAACCCAGCCCCAAAACCACCTCCTCCGAAGCCACCGGAGTCAAGTTCGCTAGCCGCAAGTCCACCGCCAAAGCCTGCAAACAGCGTCTCTATTTCACCCCTGTCATCGCCGCCGCTAAAACCACTAGACACATGCTTCCAGAAGGCCAATTCCACCATGGCTTCACCACCTCCAGAACCAATGGATCGGAAATGGCGTATGTCAATGATCAATACCCAACTCACCCAGTAGACAATCGATTCAAATCCTTCTCTGTTAGATATTCCCTGTTCACCCGTTGCTCACTCTCCACCATTCGATATGCACTGCCTTATTGAGATGCAATCACAGCAGCTCACCAAAAGCATAATCCATGTGAAGCAATTCAAGCCAATAGATGCAGGCCACATGTCCCAATTTGAGCGGCCCTCTCCATCAGATAGGCAAGGTATTGGGCACCAGCTGTTTTTGTTTAATACTCCCAAGGTTTCTCTTTCCAACAAATTTTCTGTGTCGTGGTTATCCAAAAGAGCTCATAGTGTTGTTCCTAACAGTGTCTTTCCTTTCTCAGGTTCCTTCATCCTCTTCTCCTTTTAGTACTCTCAATTCCAGTTCCCCCTTTCTCTTTCTTTTTTTCTTCTTATAACATTGAGAGTAAAATAATCGATCATTGTTCTCATTTCGTTTATTATTAGGTCCGGGATCCAAAGGCTACCCACAATCACTACAACACATTCTTTAAAAGATGACGCCACTTTAAATAGCGTTTAAATATGGAAGTGCTACTTAAATAGCGTTTAACTAAGAAATGCTACTGAAGGGTAAAGAAATAAATAGCGCTTATAAAATCAACGCTACTTATAGTGGAGGAATAAATAGCGCTTAAAGTGAGAAGCGCTATTTAAAGAAGGACGCAAGAAAAAGTAGCGCTTAATGCAGAAAGCGCTATTTATTGTGTTAACCTAAAGTAGCGCCAATATAGAAAGCGCTACTTATTGTCTGACCTAAAGTAGCGCTTCATAGATGAAACACTATTTATTGTCAACTATTAATTTTAATTCAGCCTGCGTTTCTCAGTACCAGTCAGTCCCACTGTCGCATATCTCTCTCTCTCGAGTTTCTCTCAACGTCGCCATTGTTACTCCTTCCTCTCAGTGTCGCCACCATCTCTGCTTGCGTTTCACCTTCGAAGCTCGTTGTTGTTGGCGTCGCCACCACCTCTCGCCGTCCTGGCCGCTTGTCACGCCGCACCATCGCCACAGCCGCCGCACCGCCGCACCTCTCGCTACGCCCTCGTTGTTTGTCGCGTCGCCACCACCTTCTTCTGTTCCCACCGTCGCACCGTCGCGTCGCTCCAACAGGTTTCATCTGTTCCCATTCTTCTTGCTTTCCTTTTTTTCCCCTAAAACACTTTCATTTTATTTTCCAAGGAACTCTTGTTTTAGGTTTTTGTAGTTGTGTTTAGATTTGATTGAGAAATGGTTGATGAGGAACTTGGAGGGATCAATGTTAATGTGTTTTTAGCTGATAGGTTTTTTAGTATAATTATTATTAATGTTAATGTTTTTTCTCATTATGTTAAATGAAGAAGTTGAGCTTTTAGAGATGTTACAGCAGATCGTTTTAGAGAAATGGTTGAATTTGAAGCTTTTATTTGTTTATGTTTGGCCTATGTGGACCCTTGTCTTTGGTTGGTATGATATTTTATTTTGTTACAGTGTTATATAAATTTTGGAATGTCCATATTTTAGGGAGGTTCTCACAAAATTTTGTTAGAAATTTGATATAGTCTGTGTGTTGTTGTTAAGAGAAGTGGTAGTTTTAGTCTTGGTTTATCTAATTGGGCTTTAGTTAATCTCAATTTTGTCTTGCATTAACGACATAGCCTATGTTGTTGCTCTGAATGCCTTGGTGTTGTTTTATTTCTCAATTCATAGGAAAATATGGATCGAAAGTGGATGTCTGTCAATCGTTTGTCGAAGGAATATAAGGATGGAGTGAAAGATTTTATTGGGTTTGTAGTTGGGCATACAACAGATCTTAGTAGAATCGTATGTCTGTGTTTAAGTTGTTGTTATACAAACAAAGTTAATGTTAAGGAATTGGAATGACATTTAGTGAGCAATGAGATTGATCAAACTTATACCTGTTGGACAAAGCACGGTGAGACAAGAGGTGAATCTTCGAATATGGAGAATGGTGGGAGATATGCGTCAGAGGACACCGGTACAAATACATATGATGGTGACTGTAACATCCCAATTTTTATGAAAATTATTTTATAGTTTCCGAGTACTTGAAAATAAATCATAGAGATTGATCACCTCAATGGTTTGTTAAAAGTACGAAGAACTACCAAGATTTATTGTAAACAATTTACTGCTTTAGTAATTAATTCATATTAACAGACAATGTAGACGTATACTGTTTTTAATATGAATTAATCCCGAAAAATGTGAAAGATTGTTGTTTGATTAAAGAAAATTATTTTATTGAAAGAGAAATAATTTTCAGGATTTAATAAATATTTTCAAGTCATAGTTTGATTTTTCATGGTTTAGTTATTGTATTAATTATGCATTTTTATGTCATATTTAATATGACTATTATTTTAAAGATTTTGTCTTGATAATTTTATTATTTGAATAATATCTATATGATAAGAGAAATTGAAATTAGTGATCCTCACTAATTTACAGGTTTTATTACGCGAGAATTCTATCGACTCGCCAGTAGCTAAAGTTATTGTGTGTGTAACTGAAACATGCCCAAACGTGATCCAAATTTTATAAAATTTGAGATCTTAGCATTTTCCAATATTTATGATTTATTGTAATTTTTCTAGAATTTTCGGGCATCAGAAAATATTTAGTGTATTTTCTATGGCCAGAGACTGCCTAATTGCAACGTTTCGGTTCGCATTTCGAGAAAACGAGATACATGGGTACTTTTCTTATACCGCGAGTAACATTTGTGATTTTTGGGTGTGGGTTATAATTAGAATTATTTTTGGGAGTTTTTAGTATTAAAACCTAATATACGCGTAACGCCGCGCGCCCGGTTGAGCGAGAACGCGACGAAACGAAGCCATGAACTAAGGGGAATGTATGGCGGCTGCAGCTGGACCAATAGGATGCAAGTCACATGATTGTAGCACACCATTTGGAAAGGAAGCATTTTGATTGGTTTAGGAAGTAATGGGTAGTTAGTTTGTTAAGTTAGTTTGGTTAGTTTGTAAGTAATTAGTTAAATTCCAACTTAAGTGAAAAATTTTATTCCCACCTTGTCCTCATTATTTTTGTGGCTCCCTAGCTGATATAGGCTCCATCCTTTCATTTCTTCCATTGTTGGAAAGCTTGAAAAAATTTTGGAAGAGGAAAGCTTTGATTTTTGAAGTTTTTGGAGATCAAAGTGTGCACCCTTGTTTCCTTTCATCTCCACCCGTGTTCAATCATCATCTATACTCTTGGTAAGCTCCATAAACCTTTCCTCATCTCTCTTGGGTTCCATGATATGGGTTTTGAAGGTTTTAGGAGTTATTTTGGAGTTATGATGCTTGTTTTAGCTAGTATTGTATGATTAGCTTCATAACCCCTTATTTCCTTCCATGAATCACTTTGTTTTTGGTGTTTTAAGTTTGGAGAAAACCCTAACCCCTGCTGGATGAAACTTGAGGATCATTTTAAGCTTTGTTCTTGACTTAGTTTTGTTGTTTTGGAGTTAGTTTTGATGAGTTATACTTGCTAAGTTGGAAACTAGTCAATATGCATGTTTTACAAAAGTTTTGAGAAATAAAATTGTTTGATTAAAGGGCTGGAACCGTGGCCTAAATTATGGTTTTGAGGGATGTTTTAACTTGATTTTAAAGTATGTTAGGTGTTAAGGAAGTTAGTTTTTGGTTAAGGTTTTAAATCTATAAGGATGTGCAAGTGTAAAGCTTTGAAAAATTGTTTGAAACAAAATTAATTTCGGGGCTGTTTTGTGGTTTTGGAAAACAGCAACCTTTGTAGTGTTAAATGAGTTTGATGAACTTGTTTTTATGGCTTAAAGGTATTACAATTAGTAGATATTAGCTTATGAGTTAAAGGCTAACAAGTTTGCATGATTTAGGAGTTAAAGATTTGAAAACCTTGAAGTTGTTTTGAACTTCCAAAAAATCGTGGCCTTCAAGAGTGTTTTGTAACTTGTTCTTGACTTGTATTTATGCTTGAAAATAGTTGTAAAAGTGGTTGATGATTTGATTTAGGAAAACAATTCAAAGAAGTATGATTTTGGGAAAAGTTTGAGTTTATGTTTCAAGAATTGTTTTGAGCTTGTAATAGAATTGTTTCTAAAATTTTGTGACATGTTTTAGTGCTTTGAAAAATGGTTCAAAGTTGGCAAAACACTATTCATTTGGTAAAACACTATTCCAATTGGTAAATTTTGGTTTAGCCATTTTTCTAAGTGTGTAGCTTTTGAAAAAGTTTGAAAACTTGCATGGTTTGAAATTGTTCCATCACATATGACTAGGTGTGATCCAAATAGGTTAAGTTGGAAAAATTTTAGGCCCTTTTTAAGACTAAAACCGTGGCTGACCTAGAGTCTTAGGATTTGGGTTTTTGGTTCTAATTTTGTTAAGTTTGTGTTGTTAAGGTTCGTGCTTAAGGTACGCGCGAGGTGCGACTTGACGATGGTTTTGAATTTACCTTGCTTAGATTGTTAAAGTGCCCAAGGTAAGGGAAATTCTTACATAATGAGTTTGGGCTTTTCGCCTGGTGTGTTGTTTGCTTGATCGTTGATTGATTGTGTGGTAGTACTTGTAGTATTACTATGTGCTGTTGAGATGTTGTAGCATGAAACTGTTGTGTATTGATTTGGCCTTATGTGGCAAGACTAAATTGTATTGTGTTGCTTAAATCCTACTTGATTGATTTAATTGGACTTGAAATTGATGATAATATGTAGCTTGTTCTTGGCCCTGTGTGGCATTATGAGTTGTATTATTTTCCTTGAATCACCTTGGATTTCATTGGAACTTGGCATTGAATTGGAATATGAAAAATATATTATTGTTGATAATGGATTAATTAACAATGCGTTGATCGACTGCTATTGGTTGACGATTTACATCGGTAAATCTGATGCGATTCCACGTTTAATTCGATTTCGTAAACAAATTGTTAAGGGCATTTTGATTTAAAAGTAAGCGTGAGGGTTTTAGTACAACTAGCCAAAGCTTGCAAGGAAATTTCAATAGAATAATAGTGGAGAAAAGAACTTGAAATAAATAGTCCAATTTGCAAAAACGGTTGCATTAAATAATGCGCCTGGGAAAATTCTGGCTAGGAAAGACTTGGTAATTAAGAGTGTTCGCACCACCTCTCTTTCCTGGGAATTCTTCCGGTGTGTTATTTAGCACAACTAGGGTTTCAACGACCTAGAACTAAAAAGTATTTTCAGATACATAGGAGTGATACAAGAACTGAGAAAGAGATTTCATGATTCGGGATTTCGAAAGAATAAGACATAGGGAACCTAGTGTTCCTATTGAGCATATGGGCCATGTGTCCTGTGCTGGGACTTAATGTCCTGCTTGTGTGCGCATTTTCTTGATTAAGGATTGGACCTAGTGTTCCGTATGGCGTGCCTAGTATCTTAACCTAAAAGTTGAGCCTAGTGTTCCGCATTACGTGCCTAGAGTTCTGATCTAAGATTGGGACTAGCGTTCCACAATTGAACACCCGGACTTTGTGTCCTGTGTTGAACTCTTAGTTAATTGAGATTTGGAAACCCACTAAGTTGAGTGAGTGAGGGTTCGTCGATCCACATTGATTAATTAAAGCATTACTTGGGCGTTCACTACGGTGAACATGCCATATTGTTGAATTTGTTTGGATATCACTTGGGCGTTCACTACGGTGAACATGCCATATTGTTGAATTTGTTTGGATATCACTTGGGCGTTCACTACGGTGAACATGCCATATTGTTGAATTTGTTTGATATCATTCGGGCGTTCACTACGGTGAACATGCCATATTGTTGAATTTGTTTGGATGCGTACTAGCCATTGAGCATCGACACTCGGAGCATTTGATTGGTCTTAAAGACTTCAAAAGACGAGTTGTCATGTCACTCGTAGCATTTGATTGGTCGTCTGAGGCTTCAAAGCGGTGACACTGCATTGCCTAAGTAGAGGCACACCAAAGTAGTGGCCAGCCAAAGTAGTGGCAAGCCTAAGCAGAGGCTATTTTGTTTGGACGTTGGGAAAGTAGTCCCCATCATACTGCTGACCTATTAAGGCTGCAGGTGTATACACAACTTGCCATACTGCATTGACATGCATAGCTAACCACATTTATGATATGTGATGAATTGTTGGATGAATTGGATATTGTGATGACTTGATCACTAATCTGTTGATTGATTGCCTGCTCACATGCAATAGTTTGATGTTGTAGTGACTTGATTATTGATCTGTTGGTTGTTTTCGTTTGCTCACATGCAATGCTTGATATACCATGATGATGCGTGCAGTATATTAAGTATATATATGTATATAAAAGCATGTTGTTGTATTATATATGTATATATTGTTTGCATGCGATATAGCCTATGATAAACTCGTGGACAAAGGATTTACCCTTGCACTGTTGTTGGATTGGATGTCTTTATGGATGTCACTTCCAGATGGAGTTCGGTAGCTGTTGCAGTTTCGTCTTTCAGGAGCATTGAAGATCGAGCCAATGGAGGAAGATTCCTCTGAGTGCTTCGTGTTATGGTCTTGCTGAGCTGTTTCTCAGTAAGGGTTGTAGTTGTTGGCCAGCTTAGCTTAGGGTATTATGTGTTTGTGTAATTACTCTTTTAAAAAAACCTTGCCTTAGTGCGAAATGATTATGTTATGTGAGGTATTATTTTGTGATGCATTATACTCTGATAATTGCAAAAGTCTGAATTGACATCATTTAGAAAACTGTAGTACTCTATGTCCTATTTTGAAAAGGTTTCAAAGGAAAGAAAATGAAAAAAAAATTACTCCTATTTTTCCATTGCGAAATACATAAGAGTACTCTTTAACTGAAAGCATACAAGCATTAAATGTTTTCAGCATTTGATTGGGTTACACAGTAGCGCTCCGGAATCAGGGTGTTACAGTGACTGTTTTGAAGAGATGGCAAATGCGGTTGAAGAAGATCTTCGTGATTGTCCTCAAATGTTTGAGAAGTTGATAAGTGATGCGGAGAAGCCGTTATATGACGGTTGTACTAAATTCACAAGATTATCGACAATATTAAAGTTGTTTAACTTGAAGTCGGGCAATGGATGGACTGATAAGAGCTTTACGGACTTACTCACACTATTAAGAGATATGTTGCCAAATGATAATGTGCTTCCTAGTCAGACATATGAGGCTAAACAAATGTTACGATCTATTGGGATGAGCTATGAGAAGATACATGCTTGTCGTAATGATTGCATTTTATTTTGTAATGAATATGCGTCATTAAAGTCGTGTCCTAAATGTGAAGCCTCACGGTATAAGAAGGAAGATTCGGCTCCAGAGAAGGTTTTATGGTATTTTCCCATAATTCCCAAATTCAGGCATATGTATCGTAGTTCAGAAGATGCAAAAAACTTGGCATGGCATGAGGATGAAAGGATTCAAGATGGCAAGTTACGGCACCTGGCAGATTCTGCTCAATGGAAAAAAGTTGATATTGATTATCCTGATTTTGGGAATGAACCAAGAAACTTACGACTTGCATTGTCTACTGATGGATTTAACCCGCATGGTGTTCAGAGTAGCTCTCACAGTACATGGCCTGTGATTTTGGTGATTTATAACCTACCTCCATGGCTATGCATGAAGCGTAAATATATGATGTTGTCTTTGTTAATTTCTGGGCCGAAACAACCAGGAAATGATATCGATGTATACTTGGCTCCTTTAATTGAAGACTTGAAGCAAATGTGGGAGACAGGTGTAGTGGTGTATGATGGATATAGAGAAGAAAGTTTCACCTTGAGGGCTATGATTTTTGGCACGATTAATGATTTTCCAGCATATGGTAATCTGTCGGGATATAGTACCAAAGGCCAGTGTGCATGCCCTATCTGTGAAGATAATACAGATTGGATTCGGTTGGATCATGGTAAGAAGAATGTCTTCCTTGGGCATCGTAGATTTTTGAATCCAAATCATTATTATCGATCGTGGAGAAAGGCATTCAATGGGAATACAGAAGAACGTAGAGCTCCTTTGCCTTTGACAGGTGCACAACTGTTTGAAAAAGTAAAAGATTTGAATATTAAATTCGGGAAACCTTTTGCGGGAGACCTTGTCACACGAGGGTGGAAAAAAAGGTCGATTTTCTTTGAGTTGCCATATTGGAAGTCATTATACGTAAGACATTTCATTGATGTGATGCATGTTGAAAAAAATATATTTGATAGTCTCATTGGTACCTTACTTAATGTGCCCGGGAAGACTAAAGATGGCATCAAGGCAAGGCTGGACTTGGTTAGTATGGGATTGAGACGAGAGTTGGGACCCGTAAAGAAAGGGAAATGTCGTACATATCTACCTCCGGCTGCTCATACTCTATCTAGAAAAGAGAAAAAAGATTTTTGTAAGTTTCTTGATGGAGTTAAGGTTCCAGAGGGGTACTCTTCAAACATTAAGAACCTCGTATCGATGAAAGATCTTAAGTTAAAGGGTCTAAAGTCTCATAATTGTCATGTTCTCATGGAGAATTTGCTACCTATAGCTATACGATCCATTTTGCCCAACAAAGTGCGGAATACCTTAACTAAACTTTGTTTCTTCTTCAAAGCAATTTGTAGTAGAGTGATTGACCCTGAAAAGTTGCCAGCCTTGCAAAAAGAAATTATTCTGACTTTGTGTGAGCTTGAGATGTATTTCCCGCCTTCATTCTTTGACATAATGATTCATCTGACAATTCATCTGGTTAGGGAGACACAATTGTGTGGGCTAGCTTACATGAGATGGATGTACCCGTTTGAGCGTTACATGAAGATATTAAAAGGGTATGTGAAAAACCGATCACGACCAGAGGGTTGTATTGTTGAACGGTATATAGTCGAAGAAGCTGTTGAATTTTGTACCGACTATTTATCTAATGTTGAACATTCTATAGGGTTACCACAGTTTCGTCACACAGGAAGAAGTGCAGGGCAAGGGATTACTGGACTTGAAATATTGACTATATCAAGGAAAGAATGGGAACAAGCACACTTATATGTTCTACACAACGCCGATGAGGTTAAGTCATATGTTGTAAAACATAAGGACATACTCAAGAGCTTGTACCCAAATAAGAGTCAAAATTGGTTAACAATAGAACACAATCGGTGTTTTATAAAGTGGTTGAAAGAATACATTTCGGAAGAGTTTATTGCAAATCCTAGCTCGGTTTCAGAAAGATTGAGATGGTTAGCTAAAGGTCCAGCTATACATGTTATCTCCTATACCGGATATCTGATGAACGGGTACACTTTCTATACAAAAGAACACGATGATCGGAGGAGAATGCAAAATAGTGGGGTGACTCTTGTAGCTGAATCTATGCATATATCAAGTGCCAAAGACAGAAGCCCCATATATGCGAATATGTCATACTTCGGGGTCATTGAACGCATATGGGAGTTGGATTACAAGATGTTTCGAGTGCCTGTGTTCCAATGCAAGTGGGTTGACAATAACAACAGTGTACAAATGGATGAGTTGGGGTTCATGCGGGTGAACTTTAATAAGTTGGGATATCAAGATGAGCCCTTTATTTTAGCATCACAAGCTCAACAAGTGTTCTATGTTTCCGATCCAGTTGATATGAATTGGGCCATTGTTCTATTGACTAACAAAAAAATTGTTAATGAGATTGATGATGAAACACATGAATATGCTGACATTGAGGATGACCCTTTCTTCAGGACATCACAATCATTGTTTGGGGCAAGTACACCTATAGAGGATGATGTGTATATTAGAAATGATCATAATGAAGGGATTTGGATCAATCCATTATTTCATATGGGATGCGCAAATGTCAATAAAACGAGGAAAAGGAAAAGAGTTGCTTAAATGTACATGTATGTAGTGAATGCTATTTAATTTTTATTAATTTGTTAATCAATTAAATGTGTATTCATTGATTTCTCTTTTAAACCTGTGTGATTATAAACTGTCATTTTTTAATTACTTACGTGTCTAGTTTTTTTTGCAGGTAAATGGCATCTCACAGTGATGATGGTGCTCCCGAGTCCACCCAAAAGGCGACGGGCTGTGGACCGACTTTTAAGAAGAAAATCATCCGCGATATGAGTAAAGGGGCTCCAAAACGTGTGGTAGGATGCTTATCAATTAATCTAATTAATTGTTTCATTTTTTTATTTGAGTATCTAAATTTGTACACTTATGCTATATTTTTAGGTTACATGGAATGTTAGGGGTCAACCTATTGGTAAACATGCTAATGACTTTATTCAATACATTGGGGCCACAAGTCACGAAGATACCCCAATTACCCGCGATAATTGGAAGGATAAGGATCCATCTGTGAAGGAGCTAAAATATGAGATCTGGAATGAGATACATGTATATAAATTAGTTAACATTTGTGGATTGTATTGTTTCTTAATTAATCTAAACATACTTATAGTCTACCGTTTTGTTTATGATGTTTTTGCAGAAATCCTTTGATGTTGATGAGGCTCGAAAGAATATTACACTTAAGATAGCTGGAAGAGCACACCGGACATTCCGAACTGCCTTGGCTCACAAGTGGTTGAGAGACAAATACGGGAACATCAATCATAGGCCTCCATCAATATATGCATCATTCATAGAACAAGATGATTGGAGCGCTTTTGTGAGAAAACGCACAGAAGATGAAGAATTCTTGGTATATACAATAATCTTTATAACTTGTATATATGATATTAAACCATGCATTGATATATTCTAATGTATTTATGTAGAGAATAAGCAATGAAAATCGTGAAAGAGCGTCAAATCCTCCATATCCTTACAAAGCAGGGGTTAAAGGGTATCCCTGCGTTGAGGAAGAAATGGTATGTACAATATCCTTAATTATAACTTGTTTTTAACGCATCTTTTGGTTTCTTTCTATTAGTAATGGTGAATTTCAATTTGTTTGGTGAATTTCAATTTGTTTGTTCATATGTACAGCTGTTGGAGGCAGGAGAAGATGTAACATCTCAATCAATTGATCGACATTTATTGTGGATAGAAGCCCGCCGAAACAAGGAAGGTCAGATTGAACATCCACCCACTAGGGAAGTGGCTGATAGAATTGTAAGTATGATAGCATTAGTTAACGTTTTCATTTGTTAATAATAGTGATAATATTTAAAAATATTTGTTAATAATAGTTGTGTGTCACAGGATACCTTATCACAGTCTATGTCACAGGGGGATGTATCAGATATGTCACAAGACATCCTTTCTCAGGCCATACCGATCAAGGAGTATCCTGGTCGGGTAAGGGGTATGGGATTTGATGTCTCTCCAGGCGCTATCTTCGGATCACATAAGCGCACAAGACGCCATGCTGATGCTAGTGAAACAGAAGAGTTGAGGAAAATGGTAGCTCAATTATACAAAAAAGTTCAGGAATTGGAAGATAGCAAGAAGGATAAGAAACCAGTAGAGAAGGATGAGCATGAGTTACCTATCCCTAACCCAAATAGTGTTAGAGATAATTGCACTATTATGGCCGCCGAGGTTGTAACACCCCCACCTTCGTGCTAGAACTTTTTAATTCCTTGTGTGTTTGACTAAGCTTTTCATGTATGTGAATGTGTTAAATATGCTAATGACTGGTTAGAAGATCAATTAAATTGGCACGGTGCGCGTATAGGCGAGTCGGGACACAAAAACTAGCAACGGATGCAGTTCCAGGGGGCGCAGGGCGCCCAGACCAGGGCGCAGGGCGCCCAGGCCTCACCGAGAGCAAGCACAGGGCGCCCAGGCCTCACCGAGTAAGCGCAGGCGCCAAGAGATCTTGGCGCCAGCGCCCACCGCCGCGAAGTGGCCGTGGCGCTGCTGCTTAACTCGTTTTGGGCGGTTCGGTGACCCGAGTATGACCCATTCTCGACTGTAAGAGTGACCACGACCCTAGACTTAACCTAGCCCCTAAACATCAGTCTAAAACCATAAACATGATTAGAAGTTGCTCATAAGATCAACCAAGATAGAAAAACCCTTCTTCCCCTTTTTCCCCAATTTTGTCTTTGTCAAGGGCTCGACTCAAGACTACGCTACGAACGAATCCTAAGCATAGTTACTGTAATTCTTACCGCCTCATTGGGAGGAATAGGAAGAGGTAAGCCTTCTAATGATAGTTTTGTCCTTAAGAGCAATGTTAGGGTTCTAAATTATGATTTTTCCATTCCTAAACCCTTTCTCTTGTGTTTTTTTGAAGAAAGCTTCACTAGGAAAGGAAAAGCTTGGTGTTACCTTATCCCTCTCCTAGGAGCACGAATTTCACTTGAGGTAAGGGATAGTTGTTCTCTTCTAGTGAGTGTATGGAACTGTGTGAACAATAGGTGTCCCAAGACCCCTATGCCTCATGTGATAACGAAAAAATCCGCACTATCACCACCGTGATAGAGAGACCTTCGAATTCCTCTAAATTATTATTCTCGACTTGTGATAATTTTATTGGTTGTTGAAATTGGCGTGATGATTGAGCTTTGGTTGTTTATATGCTTGACGTACAGAAATTGGTTGTTATCAAACGACAATGTAAGGAAATTAAATAACTAAATAGTAGGCTTTAGACCCTATGAAAGTGTAGCCACTAAGTATGAATCAAAGAACTTGAGTCCCCGCAATTATGTTGATATTGTAAAGCTTAAGTAGAATGTCTAAGGTTCATTTATGATGCCCATTGATTTCTTAGTATGATAATCTGAGAGAACTAGTCCTTCTAATGCCAAAGTTCCACCTGGATGTATGTGCTTAATCAAAGTTGCTAAGAATATTAAATGTTAATGTTATTGGTAGAAGGCACTAGCTAACTTATGAATTTGTGTTCTGTTGTTGTTGTTGTTGTTACTCTGTCAAAAATATTGCGATAGAGGATGTTATGGTTAGACACCTCGTTTGGTCATGTTCATGCATCTTGGTGTCGTCATTGTTGTTGTTGTTGTTATTGTTAGTAGGGCGTATCGGGCAAGGTATCCCGTGACGGGCAAGGTTTCCCGGTCCTACGGTTAAAAAGAAAAAAAAAAACAAAGAGCGAAACGGGCAAGGTATCCGTGTGAGGCGAGGTTTCGGTCCTTTGGTTAGTAGGGCGAATCGGGCAAGGTATCCCGTGACGCAAGGTTTCGGCCCTACGGTTAAAAAAGAAAAAAAAAACAAAGGCGAATCGGGCAAGGTATCCCGTGATCGCAAGGTTTCCCGGCCCTACGGTTAATGGGGCGACCGCAAGGTATCCCGTGACGGGTGAGGTTCCCATCTGTTGTTATTGGTGCACTCTTCGACATGGTATTCGAGCGGGCAAGGTCTCCGGCCGTTAGAAGTGGATCCACATGCATATAATTATGTTCTTAGAATCACACCACTTGTCTTGATAACATGCTTGGTTGTTCGGTTGTTAGTGGTATATCATAATGTTGTGATTGATGCGCGGCATGTGATATTTGAATGTTATGGTAATGTCTTTTAGCGTTGCGTTTGATGTTGTGACATGTGGTATTTGTGATTGTGGTGATATGTTATGCCTTGGTCTTTGGTGTGTAGACGCTTTATTGGAATTCATCGTATATGCGCATTGTTCACCGATTTCCTACACTTGGTTGCACTATTTGAGGTTATGACGACTAACCCTTTGTGGCTATGCATATCCCACCGTATGTGTAGATGTTGAGGCTGCAGTGTTGAGGATGCGAATGCCAATGAGTAATCTCGGTAGTTAAATCGGGATGGATAGAAGATTTGCATGTGTTTACTTATTAAAGTTTTTGTATTCTTCCGATGTAATAATTAGGGAAAAGGGCTCTCAATTATTGTGACATCGGGAACTGGGTTTTAATTTCTTCGATTGTTATTTTCCGCAAATGAGCGTGATGACTCTATTCCACAATAATCGAAATTATGATTTGGCTTAAATAAAAAGGATTTTGTTTCTCCGTGTTTTTATTTTACATTATTACGTTGTTATAATGACTTGTTGGGGTAGGGTGTCACATTTAGTGGTATCGAGCTCGGCTTGATTCTCGGGCCGTGGTGTGTGTCTATTATGTTTTTGTCTGTGTGCTCGGTGTGATTGTTTATGCTAAAATAGATAGGAGTATGAATGGTAAGACTCATTTTATAGGCTAACCATTTTCTCGCTTGCCTCGAAGTGAGGAATGGCGAGCTGGCCGTCTTGTGATTGAGGCCTTAGGGCGGGTTCTTTGAAGCTTTGGGCGCAACGTAGCCGTCGTGATAGGCCTGCTAACTTCAGGAGCATTGCCAATTTTCAGAAAAACAACCCTCCAACCTTTAAGGGGGGATTTGACCCTGATGGAGCCCAACATTGGATACGTGATGGAGAAGATTTTTAGAGTGATGGGCTGCACTGACGAACAAAAGGTGGCTTTTGCTGCTTTCAAGCTTACCGACGAGGCTGAGTATTGGTGGGAGAACACTAGTCGGAGGTTGGAGAATACCGCAACTGCTGTAACTTGGGAGATATTCAAGGACAGGTTCTTGGAAAAATATTTTCCCGCTGAGATTCGTGACCGGAAGGAGGCTGAGTTCCTAGCTTTAACACAGGGGAATATGTCTGTAGATGAGTATGCAGTGAAGTTTGAGGAATTATCCCGCTACTACCCTGCTTATCAACTAGCAACTGGCGACCGCTCGAAGTGTGTTAAGTTTAAGAACGGCTTACGACCTGAACTCAGCGTGGCGTGGTTTTACCACTTCACCGACTTTGGGAACTTTGTCCGTAAGACCCGAGACTTTGAAGAGGCTTATTATGAGAGGGTAGCTTTCGAAACAACGATGGGAAACCCAAACCCACCCAGGAAGAGGAGACAACCTTTAGCACCTCGCCAAGGCATTTAAGAATACCGCCTTTAGAGGGCTAATCTGTCATGGGAAAAATAGTTGGGGAAGCTCTTGGCACTACAATCGTAATAGATGTGGCAAGTGTGGCAAGGACCACTATACTCATTTATGCAAGGAAACATCATCATCCGCTTCAAGTGCAACAAGCCTTGGCCATATCACCGCGATCGTGATGAATTGAAGAACGAACCAACAAATAATAACAGGACTCGAGACCTCGGGCTAACAGGATGAAGTCGATTGGCGAGTGTTTGCTCTCACCGCACAGAGGCAAATTGAATCGAAAGATCTCATCCAAGGTACTTGCTTTATTCGAGGAATTTCTTTAGTGGTGTTGTATGATTAAGTGCGACCACTCTTTCATCTCTCGAATGTGTGAAAAATTTGCAATCGCCACATCTCGTTTAACCTTTGATTTGTCTGTGGATATTGCTTCTCATGAACCCGTTGTTACGTCTCTTGTGTGCAAGGAGTGCACTCGTGATTTGAAGTAGGAATTTCGTAGTGGACCTAGTGTGTTTACCTCTTCGGGAATAGACATTATTTTAGGTATGGATTGGTTGATCGCTAATCATGTACTTTTGAACCGCTTTGATAAAGCTGTGGTGTTTGGGGCACCGAGCCTAGTGATCCACTGGTTACCGCCAAGGAAATTCGCCGTCCTTGAAGGAAGGTGCACAGGTTTATGTGATGTTGTGTTCTATGGCTATAGAAACGAAGGTAGAAGCTAAAGATGCACCCACCGTTTGTGAGTTTCCGGAAGTATTTGCAGAAGTTAACTCTTTACCACCGGAACGAGATGTGGACTTTGCTATCGACCTTGTTCCGGGAACGGGACCGATCTCTATGGCACCTTACAGGATGTCCCCGTTAGAGCTAGAAGAATTAAAGAGGCAATTGGAAGACATGCTGGAGAAAAAGTTTATTAGACCAAGTGTATCCCCTTGGGGAGCGCCGGTTTTATTGGTAAAGAAGAAAGACGGTTCGATGAGGTTGTGTGTTGACTATCGGCAACTTAACAAGGTTACTGTCAAGAACCGCTACCCTTTACCGAGGATAGATGATCTCATGGACCAACTAGTAGGAGCATGTGTTTTCTCTAAAATTGATCTGAGGTCTGGGTACCACCAGATTCGGGTGAAGAAGGAGGACATTCCGAAGACCGGCGTTCAACGCTGCTACGGTCACTATGAGTACCAAGTTATGCCATTCGGTGTGACTAACGCACTGCCAGATTTATGGAATACATGAACACGATATTTTGCCCATATTTGGATAAGTTTGTGGTTGTTTTTATAGGACGACATCTTGATTTACTCCAAGACCCGAAAAGGAGCATGAAGGGCACTTGAGAACTGTACTACAAGTGTTGAAGGAAAAACAATTGTATGCCAAGATGTCAAAGTGTGAGTTTTGGTTGGATGAAGTGGGATTTCTAGGCCACGTAATTTCTAAAGGCGGTATAGTTGTGGACCCAGTGAAGGTGGAGGCTGTATTGCATTGGGAAGCTCCTAAATCGGCCACCGAGATAAGAAGCTTTTTGGGCCTAGCCGGTTACTATCGAAGGTTCATCGAAGGTTTTTCAAAGATAGCACTACCGATGACCCGACTTACCAGGAAGGGGCAAGTTTTCTTGTGGGATGCTAAGTGCGAGGAGAGCTTTCAGATACTAAAGAAGGAGTTGACTACGGCACCAAGTTAGTCTTTGCCCGACCCGCTTAACCCTTTCGTGGTCTACTGTGATGCTTCAAAGCAAGGACTAGGTGGTGTGCTAATGCAGCATGGTAAGGTCGTGGCGTATGCTTCTCGTCAACTAAAGTTAACGAGCAGAATTATCCTACCCATGACTTGGAATTAGGTGCGCTTGTCTTTGCCTTGAAGATCCTGGAGGCACTATCTTTATGGGGCTCGGTTTGAGGTTTTTAGCGACCATAAGAGCCTCAAATATTTGTTTGACCGAAGGAGTTAAACATGAGGCAACGTCGGTGGATGGAATTCCTAAAAGACTACGAGTTTGAGTTGAACTACCATCCAGGCAAGGCAAATGTCGTGGCGGATGCGCTAAGCGTAAAGCGTTGCATTGCTCGACTATGATGATTAGGAAATGAAGTTAATAGAAGAGTTCGTAGATCCGAGTCTAGTGTGTGAAAGGACCCCGTGAGCGTGAAGCTTGGCATGTTGAAAGTGACTAATGATCTAATGGGTCAAATCCGGGATGGACAGAAGACCGACCTGTTCTTAGTTGAGCAGAAGATCTCGATTGCTCAAGGGAAGCCAAGTGAATTTACTGAGGGGACGGATGGGATTTTAAGGCTCCAGGGTCGAATTTGTGTTCCGGACATTCCCGAATTGAAAAAGATGATTCTGGAAGAAGGTCACAGGAGTAGCCTGAGCATACATCCCGGGGCTACTAAGATGTATCAAGACTTAAAGCGATTATTCTGGTGGCCTAGTATGAAGAAGCAGATAGCCGAATTTGTGTACGTATGCCTGACTTGCCAAAAGGCCAAGATTGAACATCAGAAACCTTCGCACGCTGCACCGCTTATTCATCCCGGAATGGACGTGGGCCAGTATCGCTATGGATTTTGTGCCCGGCCTTCCCAGGACTTCAGCCGGTTACGATGCAGTGTGGGTGATTGTTGACTGGTTAACCAAGACAGCTCACTTTTACCAGTAAACATGGAGTTCCTCTGCAGAAGTTAACGGTTGTACATTAAGGAGATCGTTAGGCGCATGGTGTTCCCTCTAGTATCATATCTGACCGAGATCCTAGGTTCACATCTGGGTTTTGGAATAGCTTGCATGAAGCGTTGGGAACCAAACTTAGACTGAGCTCAGCCTATCACCCCCAAACGGATGGTCAGTCGGAGCGGACTATTCAATCATTAGAGGACCTGTTGCGGGCCTGTGTGTTGGAAGAATCCGGAAGTTGGGATAAGTTCTTACCCTTGGTGGAGTTTACCTATAACAATAGCTATCACTCTAGTATTGGTATGGCTCCATATGAGGCGCTTTATGGGAGGAGGTGTCGTATTCCCTTTCTTTGGTGCGAGTCGGTGAAAGCCTAGTGTTGGGACCGTAGTGGTGAGGAGACAACCGAGAAGGTGAAGTTGATTCAAGAGAAGATGAGATCGCTCAAAGCGGGCAGAGAAGAGTTATTACGACAACCCACCAAAGAACCGACCTTTAAGGAAGGAGAACACGTTTTCCTACGTGTTACCCCAACCAAGGGAGTTGGTAGAGTTTTAAAGGCTAGGAAGCTTACTCCTAGGTTCATTGGACCCTACCAAATTTTGAAACGAATTGGTGAAGTAGCTTATCAGGTGGCGCTGCCACCGTTGTTGGGAAACCTCCACAATGTATTTCACGTATCTCAACTCCGTAAGTACATACATGATCCCAGTCATGTGATAGCACAGGACGCGATTCAACTCAAGGACAATCTCACATTTGAGACGTCGCCGGTAAGAATTGAAGACCAGAAGAAGAAGCAACTACGCGGAAGGGAGATTCCCCTGGTGAAGGTAATTTGGAGTGGAGCAAACGATGAAAGTGCAACGTGGGAGTTGGAGAGTAAGATGCGGGAACTGTATCCGCAACTTTTCACCACAGGTCAGTAATAATTCCGAGGACGGAATTTTTCTAAGGGGGGAAGGATTGTAACACCCCCACCTTTGTGCTAGAACTTTTTAATTCCTTGTGTGTTTGACTAAGCTTTCCATGTATGTGAATGTGTTAAATATGCTAATGACTGGTTAGAAGATCAATTAAATTGGCACGGTGCGCGTATAGGCGAGTCGGGACACAAAAACTAGCAACGGATGCAGTTCGGGCGCAGGCGCCAGCGCAGGCGCCCAGCCTCACCGAGAGCAAAGCGCAGGCGCCCAAGAGATCTTTGGCGCTAAGCACCCACCGCCGCTGGCTGGTTGTCTTGTTTCGCGTTTTAACTCGTTTTGGGCGGTTCGGTGACCCAAGATGACCCATTCTCGACTGTAAGAGTGACCACGACCCTAGACTTAACCTAGCCCCTAAACATCAGTCTAAAACCATAAACATGATTAGAAGTTGCTCATAAGATCAACCAAGATAGAAAAACCCTTCTTCCCTTTTCCCCAATTTTGTCTTTGTCAAGGGCTCGACTCAAGACTACGCTACTAACGCGACCCTAAGCATAGTTACTGTAATTCTTACCGCCTCATTGGGAGGAATAGGAAGAGGTAAGCCTTCTAATGATAGTTTTGTCCTTAAGAGCAATGTTAGGGTTCTAAATTATGATTTTTCCATTCCTAAACCCTTTCTCTTGTGTTTTTTGAAGAAAGCTTCACTAGGAAAGGAAAAGCTTGGTGTTACCTTATCCCTCTCCTAGGAGCACGAATTTCACTTGAGGTAAGTGGATAGTTGTTCTCTTCTAGTGAGTGTATGGAACTGTGTGAACAATAGGGGTGTCCCAAGACCCCTATGCCTCATGTGATAACGAAAAGCAGACACTATCACCACCGTGATAGAGACCTTCGAATTCCTCTAAATTATTATTCTCGACTTGTGATAATTTTATTGGTTGTTGAAATTGGCGTGATGATTGAGCTTTGGTTGTTTATATGCTTGACGTACAGAAATTGGTTGTTATCAAACGACAATGTAAGGAAATTAAATAACTAAATAGTAGGCTTTAGACCCTATGAAAGTGTAGCCACTAAGTATGAATCAAAGAACTTGAGTCCCCGCAATTATGTTGATATTGTAAAGCTTAAGTAGAATGTCTAAGGTTCATTTATGATGCCCATTGATTTCTTAGTATGATAATCTGAGAGAACTAGTCCTTCTAATGCCAAAGTTCCACCTGGATGTATGTGCTTAATCAAAGTTGCTAAGAATATTAAATGTTCATGTTATTGGTAGAAGGCACTAGCTAACTTATGAATTTGTGTTCTGCTGTTGTTGTTGTTGTTACTCTGTCGAAAATATTGCGATAGAGGATGTTATGGTTAGACACCTCGTTTGGTCATGTTCATGCATCTTGGTGTCGTCATTGTTGTTGTTGTTGTTGTTGTTGTTGTTGTTGTTAGTAGGGCGTATCGGGCAAGGTATCCCGTGACGGGCGAGGTTTCCCGGTCCTTTGGTTAGTAGGGCGAATCGGGCAAGGTATCCCGTGACGGGCAAGGTTTCCCGGTCCTACGGTTAAAAAAAAGAAAAAAAAAACAAAGGGCGAATTGGGCAAGGTATCCCGTGACGGGCAAGGTTTCCCGGTCCTTTGGTTAGTAGGGCGAATCGAGCAAGGTATCCCGTGACGGGTCAAGGTTTCCCGGTCCTACGGTTAATGGGGCGAATCGGGCAAGGTATCCCGTGACGGGTGAGGTTCCCGATCCTGTTGTTATTGGTGCACTACTGACATGGTATTCGAGCAGGCAAGGTCTCCGGCCGTTAGAAGTGGATCCACATGCATATAATTATGTTCTTAGAATCACACCACTTGTCTTGATAACATGCTTGGTTGTTCGGTTGTTAGTGGTATATCATAATGTTGTGATTGATGCGCGGCATGTGATATTTGAATGTTATGGTAATGTCTTTTAGCGTTGCGTTTGATGTTGTGACATGTGGTATTTGTGATTGTGGTGATATGTTATGCCTTGGTGCCGTGTGTAGACGTTTTATTGGAATTCTCAGATATGCGCATTGTTCACTGATTTCCTACACTGGTTGCACTATTTGAGGTTATGACGACTAACCCTTTTGTGGCTATGCATATCCCACTGGGTATGTGTAGATGTTGAGACTGCAGGTGTTGAGGATGCGAATGCCAATGAGTAATCTCGGTAGTTCGTCGGGATGGATAGAAGATTTGCATGTGTTTACTTATTAAAGTTTTTGTATTCTTCTGATGTAATAATTAGGAAAAAGGGCTCTGAATTATTGTGACATCGGGAACCTGGGTTTTTAATTTCTTCGATTGTTATTTTCCGCAAATGAGCGTGATGACTCTATTCCACAATAACTGAAATTATGATTTGGCTTAAATAAAAAGGATTTTATTTCTCCGTGTTTTTATTTTACATTATTACGTTGTTATAATGACTTGTTGGGGTAGAGGGTGTCACAGAGGTAATAATCGTTAGATTTCTTTCTATACTTGTGTCACCTGAGTATTCAATGGTTTAACATATTAATATTTATTTATCATTGGTTTAGGGCATTCATGAGTGCAGCCTATATTTGACAAGCCCAACGCAACGAATGGTCGGTAAGGGAATTTTATATAACGGACCAGGTGTGTTACTACACAACCTACCCTTACCTCCTAATCATGTGAATGTTAAAGTTGACGTTGCATTTGAGGGGGATGCACTGTTGCATGTACCACAGAAGGCGGCTGATGTGATGACAGTGGAACAGGCAATAGGTACCTATGTGACATGGCCAAACCACCTTGTAGTTACAAGTGATACGATACGTATATATTAAATTATATACTGTATATATTTATTAAATTGAGTGGTCACTAACTAATTAATGTATTGGAATGCAAAATATGTAGGTATCCCTAAGATCCAAACCAAAGGACAAGGGCAAGAGCAAGCAGTTTACAGCTAGCAAGAATGTTGGCAAGGAGCCAACAATTGGGTCATTTACATCTCCGATGAAGAAGGTGGTCGCATCTACCTCTCAGCCTCCTACAGCTCTTGCTACAAATTTTTTAATTTTTCGTAGAGTCCATGTGACAACAATGATGAAGGGGGATGATACCATTAAGGTACCAATGGATAAATCAATTTTGGGTTATAAGCACGTGTTAAGACTTGGTGCTAATGCTGAACTTCAAGAAATTCTTAATGATAATGAATGGTTAAGTCAAACTGTTATTATCGTATATCTCAGGTATTGTATTCAACTTTAAAGTATCCAATGTTTTTTATTGTTTCAGCTAAATATTTATGTTATTGTTAATGTATTAATTTGTATGCATGTTTTAATTTAAGGTACCTGTATCAAGAGATATTGGTCCCACAAGAACATACTCAGAGGTTTGTGTTTTTGTGCCCACAACAAACCAATATAGAAGTTTGGAATGCTACTGTATCTGAATATATAGTTCAGCATTTGACATTGGCAAATCCTGAGTCTGAGACTTTGTTTTTGTCACCTTGCAACATAGTGTGAGTCATTTAATTTATACACACACACACACACACACACACACACACACACATATATATATATATATTGAAATGTGATTACCTGCTTATGATTTTTTCCTCTAACATTTTTGTAGGGATCATTGGTTATTGATAGCGATTAATCTAAATCAAAACATTGTGTACTATTTGGATCCATTGCATGTACACTTCAGCCTGCGCAAAAAATTGAAAGAGACATACAATCAGTAAGAGAGAGTGTGTGTGTATATATATATGTATTTTCTTAATATATATATATATATATATATATATATATATATATATATATATATGAATATGCACTTTTATGCATGTATTGGATTGATTATCGTTATGAATCTGAAATTGGATATTGGAATGCTGAATTTATTATGTTTAAGGAATGTGATTGATTTGTTTTTAATGGTTTAAGTAACACTACATTTATGTATCTCATAAAGGTTGTCATAATCCATTATGTGATAGTTGCATGCTCCGTGTTTTGCTTTGTGACATAACGGTTTATTGCTTTTCTTATAAATGATTATGCTATGAACTTAAATGTTTACAGATATTGTAATGTTGAAGTTTTTATTTGTTTATGTTTGGCCTATGTGAGTCCTTGTGCTGGCTGGTATGGTATTTTATGTTGTTACAGGTGTTGTATAAATTTTGGAATGTCCATATTTTAGGGGAGACTCTGCCAAAATTTTGTTAGAAATTTGATATAGTTTGTGTGTTGATGTTAAGAGCAGTCGTTATGAATGTATTGGATATATATTGAATGATTTTTTTTGATTTTGCACTTAGGGCTATCCTTGTTCATCGAACACTAAATGTCAAGTCTCGGTTTTCTAAATCAACGACACCTAAATGGATACCGATAAAGGTATTATACCAAATTTTTTATGCAATTATTTAAATTACCAAAATAAAAGTAATTAATTTCATATTTTTTGTTTTATAGTGTCCTCGCCAACTAACTCTGATGATTGTGGCCGGTATGTATTGAAGTTTCTCAAGGATATTGTCATTCATAACCAAACACAAATTCCAACGGATGTATGTATATGTAATAATTAATTTCGAAGTTTATATAATTTTTTTACTTTTACACATACCATTTGGAAGCATGTGTTCAATTCTAACTTGATTTAATTTTCATTTCGCAGTACTTTCCTGATTGTCAATTCGACACATACCCTGATCATACCGTACTCAAGGAAGAGTGATGTCGATATTTTGTTACGAATTTTATTATGCATAGGCACGTAGAAGAAGAAGAAGAAGAAGAAGAAGAAGAAGATTAGTGTGTAATGTTTAGGTACTAGCATAATATGTGTTATGTTTTAATTAATGTATTCTAATGTTTTATTTATGATAGTTTTGTTAATATTTGGCTGAGAATTATATCATGTAATGTTAAATTTGGATTTTGTGAGTTTTGATATTGGCACAAATTTGAGTGTTAATGATTATTTTGGTGTGCAGTAACCACTATATGCATAGGTATGTGAATATGACCCAAAAAAAAAACATTAAATAGCATTTTTTTAAAAAGTGCTACTTATTTTAAAAAGTGCTACTTATTCCTTGAGAATAAGTAGCGCTTATTATGATAAGTGCTACTTATTCCTTGAGAATAAATAGCGCTTTATAAAGGAAGCGCTACTTATTCTCAGGAATAAGTAGCACTTCCTAAAGAAAGCGCTACTTATTCTCAAAGAATAAGTAGCGCTTCCTAACTAAGCGCTATTTATTCTCAATTTTAAATAGCGTTCAAAAAATGCTATTTATTAAAGATACAATTAGTAGCGGCCCGATATATAGCGCCTTTAAGCGCTATTTAAGGCAAAAAAAAAACGCTATTTATTCCTTTTTTTTGTTGTAGTGAATTGTTGGGCTTATCAAGTTAATAAAGCCTTTTCTTTTTCTTAATTATTTTTCAGATGAAGCACTGAATAATTACTTTTATTTTCCTTTGGTTAGTCTTGTTGCCTTCCTCATGAATATTCCACTCAAAATGAAGGGTATCCTTAGGACAAGATGTTCACTGCTGCAATAGAGTTAAGAGATTAATACTTTGGTTCCTTGAGCATGCTCTGAGGTTTTACATCTCAATGTGGCAATTATAGTTTAATTTCCTCAATATCAAGGTGGTTGATTATATCTTGTTCATTCAATGGGACCACTTCTATAGGAAACTACTGGGATTTTAGACTCACAAATTGTTTCCTCACTAGTTAATTTATTTACAGGTTTGTTGATTGGAACACAGAAAAGGCATAGCGCAAGTGAAGCTAGAAATACATAATAATGTAAAATACTACTTGCTAGTAATGAGTTGCTAGTTGCTACTACTAGTGTACACTTATCTTTTGTTCATCAGTTTTTTTTTTTAATTTCCAATCTTGTGTAACAGGTGGGGGATCAATACCGGTCCAATGATGATGGTGAACCTTCATGTACGGCTGGGAAACCAATATATTCTGCTATTGCTTCTTCAGGAATAGATAGAGTAATGGTGGTTGTCATTAGGTTAATACTTTAACAGCCTTATTTTAACATTTCACATATGTATATTAATATCAATTACTTTGAACTAATAAATTTGTTGGTTTGCATGAGTTTAATATCTACAATTTTTTTATCCCTTGGCAAAATCCTTGATTAACTGCAGCATGTGTGCTTGTGGATTGTGATTGTCTTGTAAATTTTAAGCATTAAGCTATTTATCCTTTGGTACTGGAATTTGAGCATGATTTGTATTGTGATCTATATTAAATTTCAGGTATTTTAGAGGTATCAAATTAGGCATCGGGGGATTAGTCCGGGCTTATGGAGGAGTTGCATCAGAATGCCTGAGGAATGCCCCGACTTGCCTTGTGAAAACAAAGGTGGTATTTGTCTATTTTCTTTTGCTTCTGCGTTTGAAATAAAAAAAAATAACTTGGCTTGTTTATTCCTCATATTGAATTTGGAAAGCCGTACAGGAATCTTCATTGCTGCCAACGTATGCCTTGCTCATGGCTTCATTGGGCTGACTTGATGCTCTATGCTCTTTTGGTTGCTTTTTGTCTAAGCAAGGCACTTCCTCTCACATGTATTGTATGTACTGAGATACACAACCAGCTTTATGCTTCTCATTTGTGTTTTCTTCCCTTCTTTGCTGGTATAGTTGCTATTCTGGACCATGCACTAGTGATTTATTCTTTTGGTTATGGATATGGTTGTTCTGGTTCCTTTGTTCTA
Source organism: Calophaca sinica (assembly GCA_037113605.1). Taxonomy (NCBI): domain Eukaryota; kingdom Viridiplantae; phylum Streptophyta; class Magnoliopsida; order Fabales; family Fabaceae; genus Calophaca; species Calophaca sinica. Next base: position 46,547,779 of record CM073735.1, read on the forward strand.
GTTCTTTTGTGCATTGACATTGATGGTATTTTTGCAATGTTAAGAATGTGGTTGGCCTAATCTAGGTATTGTTTCTCACATAGCTATGCTTCAGTTATTGAATTATGGATTTTTTTTTAACTTGACTTTTAATCGCGGTTTTCATAAAAACCGCGATTAAAAGTGACTTTTAATGTCGGTTTTCATTAAAACCGCGATTAATAGTTAATTTTTCGTTTTTTTCAAGATTTTTATTCAAAGATATAACGTCGGTTTTCAATAAAATCGCAATTAAATGTGACTTTTAACGCCGGTTAATTAACCGGTGTTAAATGTTCACACTTACAACGCCGAAAGAATACACGCCGGATTGAAAACCGACATAAAAAGTTGATTTTAACTGCGATTAAAGGTGTATTCTGCACTAGTGTAATTAGCTCCTGTGATGCGAGATTTTTTGCCCCAACATCTCTTTTTTTCTTCTGATTTATGTCGAAACTAACTTCTCTTAAAACCATGGTGTTGGAGATAAGTCATTGAAATCTCTCTTTTAACTCATAATTCCTTCACATCTGGGATCATGCATATATATACGAATAGAGAACTAGACCAATAGATTCACACTGGATATCTTTACCATAGATAGAGAAAAAAGGGTATCAATTCGTATGGTCATGTTCTATTCAGTGGAATAAAGATAAAATAGAAATGAGCTTTTGGAGAGATGGTTGAGTGGTTGATAGCTCCGGTCTTGAAAACCGGTATAGTTCAAAAGAACTATCGAGGGTTCGAATCCCTCTCTCTCCTCTTCAAGTCCATTAAACGTTCTAGAAGCCCATTAGCCCAATGAGCTTACAACTACTCTTACTCGGTTGTCCTCAGTTCGACTAGCATCATCGACTAACCTGTCAAATCGGTTGTTTGTCATGTTCGGCTACCAGCTTCTTATTTTTAGGTGCTCACGACAAGAAAAAACAACAGAAGTCATCAGCAATGCAAAAAAGCCGTCAGTATGGCACATTACCGATGGAATTTACCTACGAACGCTATCCGTCAGAAAGCGAGGCATCCGTAACGTTACCTACGAACGCCCATCGAAAATTACTAATGGGCTAAACTTACTGACGAGTGGATTCTTCGGTACTTACCGATGACAGTCCCTCGATAACTACCGACAGACTATTCCCTCGGTAATTACTGACGACAAACGTCGTCGGTGATGGTAGTATATTTAAAAAAAAATTATATGATAAATTCATATATATATATATATATATTATGTATAATCTAAAATAAATATATAATTAATTATTATATAACAAAATTTATACAATATTAAATATTATATAGAGAGAGAGATGGGAGAGAAAGAGAAAGAGAAATGAGCGAGGGCAAGAAATGTGAAAATGAAGAAATGAGGGGTGTATTTATATAGAAGAAAGGGAAAAGAGAGGGTGTAGATTAAAAAGTTTATTCTAACGGTGGAGAGTTGTCGATTTGTTTTAATCAAGAGTGGAGAGTGGTTAGTTGAGTTGCACACGGATCACAATTGCTGATAGACATGTCTGATGGTAATTCAACGACCGTAGGTAAGTACCATCGAACATGGCCGTCCATAATGTGTTTCTCTTATTTGAAACTTTATTGATGGACTCGGGCGTCGGTGACGTGCGCACTTTAATTTGTGACGTCACCGGCAAGTATGGTTATCGGAAACGAGGTGGGAAATTAAGGCACCAAATATAGCAACGGTTTTACTTACGGGCTTCTGTAGGTAAAATTTATGTTTTTAATATTATGATCCGTAAGTAATACCAACGTTTTTCTAGCCCAAGCTTATTTCTTATAGTGGTTAACAATCACCCAATATTCTTCACTACTAATGTTACTCGATACTTTCCACCATTCTCATCCAATACCCTCTAGCTACCATACCATGATCCAACACTCTCCATAAGTATTCACTAGTGCGCGAAATGGAAAAGAATTAGGTCTTTTACACTGGTTTTAGGTTTAACCAGTGTAAAAAGTGACGCGATGGCAATTTTGAAATTATCGAGTCACTTTTTACACCGGTTTTACACCGGGTTTGTATATAACCGGTGTTAAAAACATAACATATTACACCGGTTATTTCAAGAACCGGTGTTAAAAGTCTTTCTTTTAATCAAAATAACTTTCTCTCTCTCATTCTCAGATACGCGCGAAGCATTTCTCTAAGATAACCCTACTTCACTCTCCTTGTTCTCTCTTTCTCTCTCGCCGCTGCACTTTCCTTGTTATCTCCGCCGTTTGAGCCCTCTCTCTCGTTGCTGCACTGTCGTCATTCTCATCCTCTCTCGTAGCCGTTCGAATACCTCTACTTCACGTGGTTCTCGCCGCCGTTCTCCTTTGAAGCCTTGTCGCAGATCTGGTTGAGTTTCCTTCTCCTTGCTTATAGGTTTGTTCCTTTACCTTATAGCTTTGACCCTTCTTCTCTGGATTCTTTCTTTTTTTTTTGTTTAGCTATTTTGCTTCCGCTAGGTTCCGAATGTGTTTATGTTTTTCAGATAGAAATGTGTTGTGCTTTTTTGTTTTTGTCTTTTTTATCTTTCATTTTTTAATTTCTCTGTTATTCGTTCAGATCCCTTAGCAAGTTTTGGTTTTTATTAATTTTTTTAAAAGGAAATATTTTCGAAAAGGGTTGGTGTGGTTGTGGATATATTCTGATGCAACTCCTGTATTCCATGAATAGTGATTAAACTTTTTCTTCCCTATTATGCTTTTTGTTGTCATTCTATTAAGCTGCAGTTTGGTTGCTCATGATTGACTATTGTTGACAACAGACGATATCTTTAGATGAAAATCGTGGTCGTGGGGGGCATTGTACTCGCATGGCTTCCAGGAGGTCACGTCCCTCTATTAGCAGGCCGCTGATGACAGCAAGGGAGCATCAAGCTATCTTTGTGAGGAATGAGGAACGTGATGCTCGTCTTCGCGATTTGATGAACCAGTATATTGATCCCCGTGCCGACGCTGATCGTTGGGGCCCAGGCCTTCGTATGCACATGCTTCAGAGGAGACCACCCTCTACCAGGAGGCTCGTAGCTTCCAGGGAGGTTTATCAAGGGTCGGACGTTGTTCAAATCCCCAGCGATGAGGATAAGATCGGAGAGTATAGTCCATCCATACCCAAGTACACTCTATCGCACCCAAGTACACTTCATCCACACCTGGACAAATTTCTTCAGCGAGGAGGAAAACCAGGGGGTTCTTCTCTGGTTTTCTATAATGGTGTCAAGAAAATAACTCCCTGGTTTTCCTCCTCGCTGAACAAATTTGTCCCAAGATGATGGGAAAAATTTCTTCAGCAAGGAGGAAAACCAGGGAGTTATTTTCTTGACACCATTATAGAATCCAGTGAAGAACTCATTGTTTTCGCCATCATCTGGAGGACAAAATGCATCAGGTTGCTCTTCATTGTATCTTTTCAACTAATGCATCAACCCTAGAATTCTTGCATTATGTAGAGAAGAATCGTGAAGCCTTCAGAAGGTTCTGTCTCCTAAACAGCAACATGTTGAATTTGAAGAATCAGTAGAGGGAAGTGATGCAAACGACAATAGCGATGACAAGTGTCCATCTTGAGTCTAGTTTTGGCCAGTCCTAGAGAAGCAACTAGGACAAAATCGGACAGTTGATTCCTCAGATTCCAAACGACATTGTTTTTTTATTTATGTGTAAATAATGTAGTAATGTAGATCTTTTCTTGTTTTGAAAAGTTTAGTAATAATGTAGATATGTCATTATTTTTTTATTTATGTATAAAATTGCCTGCTAAATTAGATTATTGTTTGAATTTTGAGCAAATTTGGTATTGTCATTTTAAAAAGCCTCTGGGCAGGAATGGATAAAAATAATAAGGAAAAAAAGTAACCTTTTACGCCGGCTATCTAAATAACCGGTGTAAAAAGAGATATTTTACACCGGTTATATAAATAACCGGTGTAAAAGGTCCTTCAAAAAAATAAAAAATAAATGGTGTAAAACATTGGCATTTTACGCCGGTTAAATAACCGGGGTAAAAACCCAACATAGAACACCGGAAGCATCTATACCGGCACCAAAACTGGTGTAAAATGTCAATTTTAACCGATGTAAAATCCTCCTTTTGTACTAGTAATTGTTTTAACATTTGTATATAATTAAACACATACCCTAAAAGTATCTAATCTATTTCAATCACATAATATGATAATATAATATTATTCAGAAGATTATCTAGTATGCATCAAATACTTATAAATAGGATAAGAATTTATCAAACTCACATATCATATACTATTTTTATTTATCTTTGTGATTCTATTTGTACTTATCTATCTTGACCACTAAAGGAGTCATAAATATTTTTTAATCCTTGTTATTAATTGAGTCATATCCTCACACAATGTTCATTTCACATCGAATATTATATTATATTTGTCTTAAATTAATTAATACTAAAAAGTTGATAGACTTTGAATTGTTTATCCCTTTTCTAACAAATTTTAAAGTTTTATATAATTTTTATATCTCTTAATTATTTCAATGTGAAATGATATAATATTAACATAATCAAATGACAATATTGTCAAATTTGATTATATTTTTCTCAAACTCAATGATATTTAATAATATTCTTAATTTTCATTAAGAAAATTAAAATTAAAGTATAAATGAATTATTTCTTCAACGAAATTTTCACTAAATTATATATATATATATATAGTAAAAACTAATATGGAGAACTAAATTATTAATGTTAAAAAACAAATTTAATAACATTTTTGTATATTTAAGACTAATTTATAATAAAATAAATTATTTACATATTTATTATAGTGACATTTTAATTTAAATTTGATGGAATAAATAGGGATAAAGTAGATAGTACATACTAATATTTATTTTACAGAGTAGAAAATTTACTCAGAAATCAAGTGGCGCCGCCAAAGTGCTTATCAAAAAAAAAAACTGGCGCCGCCAAAGATAGCAAATTGATAAACCCCATGGGATTGACATAGTGAAGCATGACAGGACTTGTATTCGACATGTCACGGGTTCAAGTCACTGCTAGTCTTCTTGTGGTGAGGTAAATATAATTACTTTTGTTCAAAGAGCCCGAAGGTCTTCCCTACCTTGAACTGGGGCATCATACCCTCATCCTAAAAGAAAAATCGTAAATTGATACATAATAAAAAAAAAGATTGCAAATTGATAGCCACGTTGTTTACAGTAATTCTTGCCTTGGCACTGAGATAACACGTCATTTTTAGTCACAACGAATGAAAACATGACATGTAATTAAAATTTAAAGAAAAAAATGTGAAAAAATCAAAAGAATGGAAATTCAATCTCTCTCTCTCTCAACGTTTTTCGCAGTTTCACCACCGTCTTCTTTTCTTGAAACTATCGGCTTTGTTGACCCCCACTTTTGGATGTTTCCGTGTGTCTTTTGTTCTGATCAAAGATCCACCGTGCGAGGTCACTTCGTTCTTATCGTGTCAACGAAGACTCGCCACCTACCGTTGCAACCTCGATCTCCATCATCCAGACGCACTTAGGTCACCCCGGCGACGCCCCTCAATTTGAACTGGTTCCCATTGCACAAACGATTCCAAAACTCCATGATTTGGTTTCACTCAAATTTGAACCCGTTTCCAACTCATTGACACATAGCAAATGTCAGAATCCATTAGAGTGAAAATACATCATGCATCATGTGGTCCTATAATTCTATTAGTCTAGGCTTATGTTAATGCACGAAATGGCAGGGCTCTCCTTCTCCTCAAAGCAGCGTCCTTTCTCCCCTGGTACGGCTGGGGGGTACCTGCAAAAGGCACTCTGATGCCTAAGTCAGATAGGGCTTTAGGAGAAGAGAAGGTGAGCTTAGTGTTTAGGGTTTCAGAGTGTGTAGAGAGCATGCAAACCTGGGGGGTCAAGCCCCCTTTATATAGTGGAGTCTCGCATGAGGATGATAACTAACGATCTGAACCCTGCGCGTGGTAACTCCTCTCCCAAGCTTCATGGGTCAGCTCATCCCCTCCTGATATCTCGCACCTGCTAGGTTTATCACGTATTGGCTACGTGCTCCTCAATCTTCGGAGTGGCAACGGCCTCAAGTGTCGTCTCTGGGCATATCCTCTTCCAGAAGGTTCGAGACCCACCGGTCGGCTCGGCCCTGATGCACTCGGTGGTCGCCCCTGAATGACTATACCTGAAGGAGGGGTTTGGCCTGCTCCGGGTCGGACGTGCCTCGCCCAAGGTCAGAGCATGTCGGATAGGGGTCGGATTGGCTCGGCTCGGTGGATTGGCGGGAGCTCGGTGGATTGGCGGGAGCTCGGTGGATTGGTGGAAGCTCGGCTTGGAGACCAGTCCGTAACACAAGCCCCCTAGACTCTTTGCACGAAAGGGCATAGGGTCTAACTACCGTTCCCTCGGTCGGTATCCGAGCTGAGTGTTATTCTCAGGAGCGTATCTCAGAAGCTTCCATGCCTAGGGCACTACACTCCACGTGTCATACCCTTACCCGGCGTTCTGCCACACGATGGGACTCGGATGGGACACCTACTCAGCTGTTCCCCTTCTCACCATTAATCGCCTGATACGACCTGAACCGTTAGATCTGCGTCTGGTTTTAAAGATGGAGGGCTCGGATTGGTTCGTCTTTCGGTCTCCCTTCAGCAGGGGTTATAAAACCACCCATTTCTCCTCTCTTCCCCTTTCTTCTTCGTTTCTTTGCTCCTGCGACGCTCCTTCTGCCTCCTCTCTCTGCATTTGTTCCCCGAGCTGTCATCTTTGCCCATTTTCTTCGCACTTCCTGGTAAGTTTCTCTTCTAGTCTTGCTAATGGCTTCTTCGTCTTCTTCTCGTCGTCCCCCTCCCCCATACCTCTGAGTTCTGGGGGTGGCTCGTCGTCTGAAACGACGAGCACTTCCTTTGATCTCTCCACGCCACCACGCACCGGAGGCTCAGGCCAAAAGGAATTTTCCTCCGCTCGTGGCTATGATGGTCGCGAGCCAGTGCCCCTCCAGGTGGTTCCCCTCGTTTCCTGGGTTCCAGCTTCTCCTCCTGTCGCTTCTGTTCCCTCGTATTCACTTCACAAGGGGGGCGAACGCCGAGTGGGAGACGATAGGTCTCCTTATGCTTGGGTGCACCCAGATGTGCTCAGGGTGGCCTCTAATATCTTTTCGGACACCGGCGTGGCCGCTCTTCGGTCAAGCGTATCTTTTACGCGGAACCGGGAACGAGACGAGGAGGTGACGTGCCTTCCTTGCTCTCCCGAGGACCGAGTGTGTTTTGGTAAGGGTGAGTCGAGCTCTTCCGACTTCTGCTTTTTCTACAAAACTTTCTTTACCCGAGTCGGCCTCCGGTTTCCCCTCAGTGGGTTTGAGTGCGAGGTCCTCCAATGGTTGGATGCAGCCCCCTCGCAACTTCACCCCAATAGCTGGGCTTTCATCCGAGCTTTCAAGCTCGTGTGTGAGTATTTTGGGGTTGCCCCTTCTGCTGCCCTTTTCTTCAGTTTCTTCCAACTCAGGCTTGGCAAACAGCTTAAGTGGTGTTCGCTTAACAAAATACCCGGCTTCTACATTCTGGAGCTCTTCAACCAATCCTATAAGAGCTGGAAACCCGATTTCTTTAAAATCCGAGTACGAAGGGGATACCCCTTTTTCTTCTCTGCTCAAGACGAGCCCCTGTTTCCTTTCTACTGGAGTCCTAATCCTCTCCCCATAAAAGAGGTGGACTTCAACTCGTTGTCGGTCACTGACATAGCTAGAAAAAGATAAAATATTGACGAATTTTAGTGACGGAAAAGTCATTTTTCGTCGCTAAATCTTTGGTCGCAAAGTTTTGTGACGGATATAATTTTAATTTCTTAATTCTCGTAATTCCTGTTCATATTGACATAAAATATTTTGGAACCTTGTAAGTGATCTAGTTATTCTTTCTATTTCTTCATTATCCTTTTTTGTTATAAAATAATCTAGCCTTTTACATAATAATTCTACAATATTTCTATTTTCCTTAATTAATTCCATAAGCTCAATAGTTCGTAATTCTTTTCTAGATCTGGTTGAACTCATTTTCTAATCTATTTATTTTCTGTTCTTGTGCTAAAATTTTATTTCTAATTTCTTGCCAATTTATTCTATTAGGATCCCTAACAAAATCATCTATAGTTCTATAAAGTCTCTCTACTTCTATCTTTTCTCGTCTTATTTTTTCTCTAATTATAGTCCTTTTATATTCTTTTATTTCTTCTAATATTACTCCATACTCATCCATAAAACCAGAATATATCATCAAAGAATATCAGTAAATCAACCACTTTACTTATATATACTAATTCCTGACCTAACAGATATCCATATTTTTCTATTATTCTCATTTTAACATCTTTGGGTAATTTTATTTTCTGAATTTTTCTTAACTTTTTACAGAAAAATTCATCTGTATAATAAATTCCCATATTATTATTTACTTTCATTACAACGTGTAATTCTCTATTAGTTTTAATAAGTCTAGATGAATTTCTCATTTTTTCCTATTTTCGCAGGCTAGTTACCTGCTCTGATACCAAAAATAAATAATCGGCATGCATAAGTCAGCATAAAGGCATGCATAAATCAACCAAAATGTGGCATACGTAATTTGACTGAAACATGGCATACATAATTAATTCAACCAAAAAGTACATGACCAAAAAGTACATATGGCATAAATGATTCATCAGAAACAACTATTTTTATTGAAATATGCATAATTTATTAACTCAACCTAACCATAATATGCATAATAAGTGCATAACATGCATATGGTACATGCATATGACATACGTAATAAATTTTTTTACCAAAACATACATGAAACATATATAACACATGCATATATAATTCTAAACAATTTCGAAATAAATTGAAAGTATAATAAATCTTAAAATTTTTAATCATCATCTGGGAACCAATCTTCCATGTCAAAATCTTCTAATGGTCCATCTAAATATATTTCTGGATAATTATCAGGCAATATAAATTCTTCCCACCATAAGGCTTCCATAATCTCATTATTATATACTATAAATTGTGCACATAATTTTCCATAATTAATACATATTATCCTTTTTATTTCTCTTGGTAGATCTAATTTCCATATACATCTTATTTTCTCATAAAAATCCCTTTCTTCATCTTCAATCCTACTTGAATATATAATACTAGATCTTTCATTTAACTTTACTTCTATTTCCATAATTTCCTGATTTACGGAAAAAGTAGTTGTATTCATATTCTATTTTTTAGATACAACTCTAAATCTTTCACTTGATTTGCTAACTTATTTATTTCACTATCTTCATTTCCAACCTTTTCTGGTTCTGAAAGCATAATTGATCTTTCTATTTTTGTACTATATTTCTCTATCATATTTGTATAATCCTTATTTTCTACTGAATCAATATCAATATATTTCAGTTGCAATTTTTCTGGTAAATCTTCTATATTATTTTTTCTTGGCATATATATTCTTCCTATATCCATAAATAATTCAGGTAAGTTTATTTTATCATTATGTCTAAATTCTATACTATGATGAGAATTGCTAAGTGCAAAACTAACACAATAAGTAATTGAAAATACTTTTTCTCCTGGTCTCATTAAATCTTTCCTAATAGTTGTCTCTACAGCTGATTTACCAAAATAAAGAATATTTTCTCTTTTATTAAAAATATTTATTGTTGATTTTAATTTCTCCTTTTTTGTAGACCCATTAATATTATATCCTTCAGGAAGATCTATATTTTCTTTTTGTATTTCCTTAAATTTATCTCTATTTAAGACTATGGTAGATGAATAATTTCCTGCTTCTTCATGAACTTCTAAGTTTTCTATATCCTTATATTTAGTTATATCTAAATTTTTTGACGTAAAAGCCATATTTAGAAACAATATAATTTTTTTAGATAAATACTAAACAGTATAATTAATTCTAAGCTTAAACAGATTTTTGACATATTTAGAGGTATGGTTTCAAATATACCTGAAGTGGATTCGTACTTTTGTGGTTACCGCCCACTTTGTTTCCGCTTGATAATTGATGATATGTTGGAGGTTATATAATAAATATTTTAGAAGAGAAAAGAAAATAATTCCGAAGATATATGAAAGAAACTGGATATTTTTATTGATATATCACAAAAGTAAAATACAAGGGTTTTGCTGCTACTCTCGAAGCAGCGACTCAGTTCCACAAGAAAACGAGCACACTTCCTATACGGAGAAGGAAGATAAAGTCTCTAAAAGAGAACTTCACGAAATGATTTCCTCTCCCCTACTACATGTCTGATACTTCTATTTATATTTACAAGACCAACTAATGGCTAGGGACACTAGAAACTACTACATATTGTTCAGATAGTTATCTTTTTCCTAACGTGGCATTTTACATTCAATGGCTTTTTGTTTTTTATGCCACACCTATCCTAGCCACATTTATAGCTTTTAGACTTATCTACTGCAACATCTACTCCTAATAACTACCATGCTACTATTCATGTAACAGGTTTTTTACAACATGTAACTGCTACATATTAATCCTACTATACACGTGGGCTATTTACGTTATCTTACATCATTCTTCTACAATTGCTTCACATGATCCTTCTGAGAAGGCTTGGTCAGCAACTCCTGAAGATTCTGGCTTATCTTCAATTTTGTCTTCTTCTGGCTTTATTTTTTCTTTTTCATTATAGCATAATTCACAGGCGTGATCCTGATAAACTTTGATAATTTCACACAGCTTCTTTTTGACAACTGGCGAATAGTTGATATTTGTTCCCAATAGAGTAAAAAATGGGGCTTCAAAATTTATTATTCTGTCAAACTCTTCCTTCTTAATCGGGCGCCTAATTTTGGATGTGATTATTGTGCTGGGTCCTTTGTAATTAACCTTCAGAGGTGTATCTCCACGAACCTTTTGGGTCTGCTCAAATATATAGGATAGCTGATTTGCGATAATTGTTGTATATTCTTCCTCATTGTATGGTATTTCTGGCGGCTTATCCATGTATGGGAATGTACCATTGCAAATTCCCATGCTGATAAAATGCTTGGCGACCTGCATTGATTCGAACTCTGGATAACTTGAATACATTTTCATAAATATTGGCCGATCTCGAGCAACTGTTTGTTTGTAGAACTTCACGGCTTCTTTAATTCCTGTTGGGAAAAATTGTAATTCTTGAAGATCATTAGATAGATAAATGCATTCAATTAATCCGAACTGGAAATAATTGAATACTCTAATGGCTGGGCATCCCGGGGTAATTACTGCTTTTACTCCATATTTTTCTCTGTTCAGGACGTAGAAGTTATATATCTTTGTTTCCTCGTTCCAATTGAATAATTCAGAGATAGACTTGTTGAAATTTTCCTGAGAGAAGCGAACCATTGCTTCGTGTTCCTCCCTTGTTATAATTGGAAGTGAATTGAGGCTCTGCTTATTTGGAATAAAAGTTCTGGCATCTTTCATTAAACCTGTTTTAGGTTTGGTATCTACCGTCCTCATTGCATCGATCCAAGAAAACTCACATTTGGTCGAAACCAATATTTTTCTGGTTTTTTGTTTTAGGCTTCCTTTGTTAAATTCATCCAGGTTGGCCTTTGCTTCTTCATATGTCTTGAATGATTCTTGAAGTACATTAGGGATTCCATTTATATGAACAATTTGCTTTATGCCATGCATCATAAATTCCAAGATTGGGCCATTGAACACAACCCAATATTTCTTTGGTTGTACTTCTTGAGGCTCTTCTTCTTCTTCTCCAAGTTGAAGGTCGAGTAATTTGAGATCCGCTTAATAATTCCAGCTCCTTTTCTTTCTCGCTTTATTTGGGCCTGGCTTTATTGCTTTCTCTTTTTCAACCGCCGCTCCATTCTCTGCTTAGAATGTCTGCTAGCACGTTCTTATTTCCTGCAATATGGACTACTTTATAATCGTAGTGATTTAGCTCTATCTGCCATCTGATAAGTCTTCTTTGCTTGTGGCTTTCCTTAATGTTTAGATTTTTGAAACCTGCAACATAAGTAGAGTCAGTTCTTACCAAGAATTCTTGGTGCATTAGGTATATCTGATGCTTTCTTAGCATTCTTATTAATGCTAAGGTTTCCTTTTCATGAATTGGATAATTTAGCTCATGATCATGAAATGAGCCTGACATATATCTACAGAGTAACCCTGTTTTTGGTTTATTTATTGGTTTGGCTTTCATACAACCTCCCCAAGTTATATCGGACGCATCAGTCTCGATAATTATATAATCCTCTTCATGAGGGTGGTATAATTCGGGCAGATTTTTGCACAACTGCTTTAGTCTTTCAACTATTGCAGTGTCTTCCTCTGTCCATTTCCACTCTGCGTCTTTCTTGAGTTTAAGCTGCAAAAGTCTTCTTTCTTCTGCAAGATCTTTAATAAATCCTTCATTTGAAATATATGTTAGTAATCCAAGAAACCTTTGTAATTCCTTAACATTCTTTATTTCAGAAGGCAATTCATGTAATTTGTTAGGACATGTTTCTGCATAACAATATTTCCTCCATCTATTTCAAGACCAAGATAATCTATTCTTTTTTGTCCAAGAACAGCTTTTTTCCTACTTAAGATAACTCCTTGTTCTAAACATCTTTCTAAAACTTTCTTAACATATTTAAAATGATCCAATAAATCATCCTTATCAGTAAAAATAAGAACGTCATCAATATAAATAACACAAAAGTCTTTAAAATCTCTTAATACATTGTCCATTCTACGTTGGAAAATACCTGGTGCTTGTTTTAAACCCATTGGTAATACATTCCATTCATATTGTCCATGAGGACAACTAAATGTTGTTAAGGGTTTACTATCCTCATCAAGTCTTAATTGATAGAAACCAGATTTACAATCAAGACTACTAAATAATTTCTTTTCACGAACTAATTCAATTATATGATCCTTTCTAGGAATGAAATATGCATCACCTTCTAAAGCTTTATTCATAGCTTTATAATTGATCACCATTCTTCTCTTACCTCTTTTCTGCTCATTATGATTATCTACATAAAAAAGCTGGTGCAGAATGCTTACTTTTTTATGGTCTAATTAATCCTAAATCTAACCATTTCTTTATATCCTCTTCAAATTCATCTCTATCTTGTTTAGTATAAAACATAGGCTTACACTTAATTTCCTTGCTAGGATCTTTTAACCTAAGAGAAATTAACTCCTGGTTTTTATTATTGATTTTAGGATCAAGTGGATTCTCACTACATACTTTATCTAAAAGCTCTTCTATTTCCTGGGGAATTGGAAATTCTTTCTGGCCTAATACATATATTTCATTCTCAAAAAGCTCTAAAATTTTTGTCATTTTATTATATATATCACCACGTTTTTGCGCGTGAAACTCTGATTTATATTTTGTAGCTTTATTTTGAGATTCATGAACTATAGGAATCGATATAAGATGTCTCTTTTGCTTACCTGCTATATAGGGTGTCTTTATTTGAATAAATCTCTTATATTGACAAAAGGGTGCATATAATCGTAAGAAATTATTTCCTAATATCATATCTAAACCTGATTCTTGTTGGTATATAGTAGGTACAACAAATATATAATTTTCTATATATGCTATAGTTTTTCTAACAACCTTGCTAATTACCTTAGTAGAACCATCAAAGAATCAACCTTCAAAGGATTATCTAAATCAATCCATTTATCTTTAGGAAACAAATATTTTGTTGCTAAACAAATACTTGCTCCACTATCTATATAGGCTTCCGTAGCATACCTAATCTTATTTATTTCTATTTCTATTCTAATATATGTGCTATTCAGTTTCACTTTCTGAAGTTGTTCCATTATCACTAGATTCCGTACTATACTCATATATTTCTTCATCTGAGCTGATTTCTTCTTCAACTGGTTCATAATTATTTTTAAGAGCTAAATTAATTAACTTAACCTTTTCTTCTTTCTTACCTTTTTTTGGACATTCATTTGCATAATGTCCTTTTTCCTTACATAACCAACATGTACACTTCTTTTTTCCTTCAGGGCAATATTTCCTAGGGATCTTATTTGGGTTTCTCCTCTTAAAGTATCTGTTTTTCCTATATGATTCTTTTCTAGGATAAGATCTCCGAAATTTATATTTCTTTCCCTTCTTGAAAAATTTCTTTTTCTAAATGGTTTCCTAGAATCATTACATCCCCATTGGTTTGGAAGGTCTATATTTGGGTTGTTACAACAAATTCCTTTGTTATGTCTAATGGACTTCCTAATTTGCTTTTGCTGGCATTCACTAGCTAATAATTCATAAACAAATAAATAATTCCTCCTAGGGTATCTGCAACTTCGAGTCTCCTTTGTTGCCATAATTCTTTAACCTTCTCATTTATTGGGAATGGTAACTTATTGATAAATGTATTCTTATATATCTCCTTAGACTGTTTATCCAATTGATAATAATATTTCTGGAACTCACAAGTAAATTTTTCAAAGTAACACATATTACATATATTCATATTATCTAGATGTAGCAATGTCTCCTCATGTTTTGTTCTATCTAATTCTGCTTGTCTATATTCATTATTAAAATCAACAAACTCTTTATATATTATTTTAGTAATTTTTTGTATTATATCGGTATTTTTCTTGACACCACCCATTATACGCTGCCACTCAAATGCTCCAACACTGTTTAACATTTTTTGTACATTTCCTGATGTCTTATATAAGACTAAATTTAGTACTGCATCAAAATCTATGGTTTTTAAATATTCATCTGTTTGGAGAATCAGACTTATTTCATTTGTCCATTCATTTATTAATTCTTCCTTATTTATAGCACAGTCTAGGTTTAAAATATTTCTATATCTAAGTGTTTCTACCTTTGGTTTATAATCTGATGGGTACTTTTCCCATTTTCCTTTCTTTCTATAATATCCTCGTCTACCCATAAATGGTTTATCATAAGATTTTCAGTAATTCGGATCATTGAAAAAGGTACCCCAAGCCCTTTTTCTTTGGTAATTTGGTTGTCTACTTTCTCCTTGGTTACTACTTTCTTCTTTCATATCTACTCGTATATGCTCTTCATCCTCATCTTCATATCCTAAGATGACTTCTTCTAAATCATTTTCTTCTTCCTGATCATTATTTATTTTATATATTTTTGTGCTACTAATCTCATCCTTTAATATTTTTAATTCATTCATAAGTCTACTTATTTCTTCTATCTCTATTGCATTTTTTATATCCTCTTGATATTCTCTAACTAATTCTTCCATAATCCTGGTGGATAAACTAAAGTTCCGCTTTCTTTCTTTACTAATTTTCTATCACCAATAAATTCCTCTAAATCCTGTATAGTTATATATCTATTATTTTCTTCTTTTTCTAAAAGATTTTCTAATTGTTGAAGAACTTCTCTAATTCTATTAATGTCTCGATTATCATCAATATTTATATTTTCTAATATATCCTGTATATTATTTATAGTATTTCTACCATTTTGGAAATTATTTAAAGTATAATTTACAATTTTATTAATTTTTTCTAACAATAAGAGCATATTTCTATTGATTTCTTCTAGTGTTTTATTTAATTCCCTGTATTTTAATTCCATTTCCTCGGATATTGTCATTTTATTATTTTTCCCTATATTTCCATCGCTATTTTAAGTTTTTCCAGTAGTGTGACCAGACAATAGTGAACTTCCTCGCTCGTTTACCTACATTGCACTGTGGTCCCCTACTTACCCGAGCTCTAAAGGACCCACCACAGTGGGGGGAATATTTATGTAAGTTCTGCTATCATCCTCCAGTATAATTCTCGGCCTGAGTGTGGGTACTAACTTTACTTTCTTTTCAGGTATGATGGCCCCGAAGATGAGCAAGAAGGAGATGGCTGAGCTGCTTAAGAGAGCCCAGAAAGAGAAGGTCGTCCAAGCTCATGGGCTGGTACCTTCCCAAGCTGCTGCCTCCCCTTCTCCTGCCAAGGCTGCCAAGAAGCGACCCCATGCTTCTCCAACCCCTGGCTCCGACCAGCCCCCTACGAAGGCATCGAGGGGGCCTCACGGAGGGATACCTTTGAACATCCCCGATGGTTCCGAGTGGTTTCTCCACCTCGGAGAGTTTGCTGATCAAGGTGAGAATGCCGAGGACTCCCTTTGGAATGTCGGGATCGATCGTTCAGATCAGATTGGCCAGATCATGCGTCGAGCTGATGACAGGTGCATGACCGAGGCGGGCGAGCAGGGATTGTGCAAGGCCTTGGGCATTTATGGGCTTCGTGCCTCTGCTATGACCCAGTTCCTTTCTGATCGGATAAGTGCACGGGCCACCGAGACCGAGCTGACGAAAAGGAAGTACCAAAACAAGGTCGCCGCGCTCGGTGAGCTTGAGTAGAAGATGAGCAAGCTGAATGAGGACTATGCTCGCCTCTCAGAGCCAAGAGACGCTCTAAATAACTGCTCAAGCAACAGGAGGAGCTCCAAGCCAAGAATGACCTTCTGTTGGGTCAGCTGCGATAAGAGAAGAAGAAGTCTTCGACCGAGGCTTCCCGGGTCGAGGAGTACCATCAGTATAGCACCCTTTAGTACAAGGAAGGATTCGATAATGCTGTTGCTCAGCTAAAGGTGATCGCCCCCGACCTCGATATCTCCGAGCTCGACTTCACCAAGGTGGTGAGGGAGGGGAAGATCGTGGAGGAAGAAGAGGAGGGCGAGGAAGAAGACCACACCGAGCAGGAGAAGGAGCCTGAGGGCGAGTTGGAGAAGGAAAATGAGGTTGAGCTCGAGCCCAAGAAGGAGACCGGAGTAGGGCCCAATATGGAGGTCGCTTGTCAGAGTGTTGCAGCCGAGGAGGTCGTTGAGACCCGAGTCGAGGACCAAGGGAATGCCCTTGTGTAACTTGTTTTTGTTTTGCTTTTGCTTTCATTCTGTCCTGGTGATGTACTTGCTCCTCTGGGAGCTCCCCTTTTGTATTTCCGTTTCAAACGAATGAAATTGACTAAGTTAAACAGTATTCGCATAAACTTACTTTGTTTTGCGCTTAGTAGTCGTCGGTTATCGTACTCGAATGGGGTGGTCCTCAGGTGGCTCCTACTCGGCTTGGGTAGTCCTCGGGTGGCTTCCCCCGAAAAAACTTGTTTCAATCATTGAGTTTGGAACATTTTCTCCACGCAACGATACTAGCGAGTACTAGTTTCCCTACTAAACCTTTAGGTCGGGCACGACCTTCCGAGCTGAGAGCGAGCTCGCCAAGTTTTTATGCTAACTTGGGTTTGGGACCACAGGGGTCATTTAGGTCGAGTAAGGCCTTCCGAGCTGCGAGCGAGCTCGCCAAGTTTTTATGCTGACTTGGGTTTGGGACCACAGGGGTCATTTAGGTCGAGTAAGACCTTTCGAGCTGCGAGCGAGCTCGCCAAGTTTTTATGCTAACTTGGGTTTAGGACCACAGGGGTCATTTAGGTCGAGTAAGACCTTCCGAGCTGCGAGCGAGCTCGGTGAAGCACACGAATGATGTTCTGAATGCAATGGAAAGTGGACTTTATTAAATGTGGAAAAAGGAAATAAGGATGTGCCTCGTTAAAACCTTTGTAAACCAAAAACCCAGTGGGAAAAAAGGTCTGCAAAGGAAAAAGAGTACGCCATCCGTTTACATATGGTATCAACTAAAGTAAAGCTTGAGGTGTGTGGCATTCCACGTCCTCGGTATCTCCTTCCCGGATAATTTTTCCAGCTTGTATGCTCCGTGGCGATGTTCCGATCTGATGTGGTATGGTCCTTCCCAAGTTGGTCTGAGCTTTCCTTGCCTTGTATCCTTTCGCGCTAGTTCGATCTTTCGGAGGACTAAGTCTCCTACCTTGAATCCTCTTGGTCGGATCTTAGAGTTGTAGTGCTTGGCAATGCGCTATTTAGTTACAAAGTCTTGTATTTGGGCGAGCTCCCGAGTTTCTTCCAGCAGGTCGAGCTCTAATATTGCTTCTTCTCCCTGTGCCAGCGACTGCATGTGCTCTCTCCTGATTGAGGTCGAACCAAGCTCCACTGGTATCATAGCATCCATTCCGTATGTTAATCGGAAAGGTGTTTCGTTTGTTGCCGATTGGGGGGTGGTGTGGTATGCCCATAGCACGCCGCAGAGCTCTTCTGCCCAGTTTCCCTTGGCTTGGTCTAGTCGTTTGCGCAGGCCTCCTAGGATGACTTTGTTTGCAGCTTCAACCTGACCATTAGTTTGCGGATGCTCGACCGAGGCATAGGTGAGTCAGATACCAAGGCCTTTGCAGAAGTCCTTGAATACCGAGCTGGTGAACTGCGTGCCATTATCTGTAATGATGGTATTGGGTAGACCGTGGCGGCAGACTATGTTTTTCCAGACAAATTTCTTGACTTTCTCGGAAGTGATAGTTGCTAGTGGATCTGCTTCTATCCACTTGGAGAAGTAGTCTATGACGACCACAATGAACTTGAGCTGGCCTGGTGCAAGGGGAAAGGGGCCAAGTATGTCGAGCCCCCAAGTATTAAAGGGCCAAGGGGCGATGACTTCGTGTAGGACTTCAGGGGGGAGGTGGTCTCGCTTAGCATACCGTTGGCAGTTGTCACACTTTTTTACGAATTCCATGCAGTCCGATCTGATTATTGGCCAGTAATATCCAGTTCGGAAGACCTTGGCAGCTAACGTCCGAGTTCCACAGTGGTTTCCACATATGCCTTCATGTAACTCCCTCATGATATACTCGGAGTCTGACTTATCCACGCAGGCGAGCAGCGGCTGTGAGAAGCCCCTTCGGTAGAGTCTGTTCCCGACCAGAGTGTAATGTGTGGATCGCCTTTGGACCCTGCGCGATTCTACAGGGTCATCGGGTAGCCTTCCCTACTGCAAATACTCTATGATATCTGCCATCCATGATTCCGACCGGTTCACCAAGTTAGTTTCTGTTGTTTCTATACTTGGCGATTTCAAGGTTTGAACAACAACTGTGTGGAGCTGTCCCTCGGTCTTCATACTGGCTAGCTTTGCCAGCAAATCAGCTTTGTTATTCTGCTCTCGAGGAATGTTTTCGAGTTGGACCTCTTGGAAATTTTGGATCATAGCAGCTACTTTCTGGGCGTACCGAGCTAGGACATCGTCTCGGCACTGATACTCGCCCTTGACTTGGTTGACCATGAGTTGGGAGTTGCTTTTGACTCGGAGTGTTTGAGCGCCTAGCTCCCATTCGAGCTTGAGACCGATCAGCAATGCCTTGTATTCGGCTTGGTTGTTACTGGCCTTAAACAAAAACCTGAGTGTCTGTTCAACACAGATTCCCACAGGGTTTTCCACGATGATTCCTGCTCTGCTGCCTCTGGAATTGGAGGAACCGTCCACGTAGAGTGTCCAGTACTCGACCTCAGGGGTCGGTGTTAGTTCCACAATAAAGTTAGCTAAAATTTGTGATTTAATGGGTCCTCTAGGTTCATACCTGATTTGGAACTCGGAAAGCTCAACTGACCATGCCACCATCCAACCTGAAAGCTCGGGCTTCTGCAAGATTCTCTTAATGGGGTAGTCGGTTTTGACTATCATCGGATGGGCATGGAAGTAAGGCCTTAGCCTTCTTGCAGAGACCACTATCGAGAGTGTCAGTTTCTCCACCTTTTGGTACCTGAGCTCACCGCGGAAGAAATTTGCTCACGGCACACAGTGGTGCCGCCGAATTTCTTTCTTCAACCATGGTCGAGCTGATCGAGCTGTCAGTGGCTGCTAGGTAAAGGAGCAAGAAGGCTCCTTTGGTGGGGCGAGTGAGGACTGGTGGCGATGCCAAGAATTCTTTAAGCCTTTGAAAGGCTGTTTCGCACTCTTCGGTCCATTCGAACCGAGCTGGCTTCCTGAATACCTGGTAGAAGGGAAAAGACTTGTCGGCAGAGCGAGTTACGAACCTGGAAAGGGCTGCTATCCGACCAGCCAGTCATTGCACTTCTTTGACGGAGCTTGGGCTCCGCATCTCCATCACAGCTCGACACTTATCGGGGTTGGCCTCGATGCCTCTGTGGGTGATCATGAATCCTAGGAACTTCCCTCCGAGTACCCCAAAGGAGCACTTCTTGGGGTTGAGCCTGATGTTATACTTCCTCGCGATGTCGAATATCTCTTGAAGGTCCTGATGGTGTGCGTCAAAACTGGAGGTTTTTACGACCATGTCGTCCATGTATACCTCGATTGTTTTCCCGATATGGTTGGTGAAGACTTCGTCCATCATCCTCTGGTAGGTTGAGCCTACATTCTTCAAACCAAAGGGCATAGTGATGTTGTAGAAGTTGGAGGTTTTTGTCATGAAAGTTGTCTTCGGTGTGTCGAGTGGGTGTATTCTGATCTAATTGTACCCCGAGTATGCGTCCATGAAACTTAGCACTTGGTATCCTGACGTGCCGTCTACCAGGGCATCGATGCTCGGAAGAGGGTAAGGGTCCTTAGGGCAGACCTTGTTCAGGTCGGTAAAGTCAGTGCACATCCTCCATTTACCATTGCTTTTCTTTACCAGTACCACGTTAGAAAGCCAAGTAGGGTACTTGATTTCCTTTATGAATCCTGCCTTCAGGAGTTTGGAGGTTTCTTCTCAGACCGCTTGCTTCTTTTCTCCTGTAATCTTCCTCTTGCGCTGGGCGATGGGGCGAGCCCCGGGCTCAACGGCGAGTTTGTAGTAGGCCACTTTTAGATCTATCCCGGGCATGTCTTCTGGGCCCTATGCGAATAGATCAGGGTTGGCGAGCAGGACCTTTGTCAGGGATTGCTCGCTTTGCTGGGGTAGTTAGGTTCCGACTCGTACGCTCTTCCCTGGCCCCATTACTTCAACGTTCTTGATATCATCCACTGGTACTCGCCTAAGTCGCTCGGCCCCTGGGTCCAAATGATCATGTAGCTCGACTTAGGGCGATCCCTACTCTTGCCATCTCTGAGACAGTTGACATAGCACTGCCTGGCTTCCTTCTGGTCGGCATGTACTGTGGCTATCTGCCCATCGAACAATGGGAATTTTATTACCAAATGGGGGGTGGAGACTATGGCTCTGATCCCGTTGATGACGGTTCTTCCGATTATCATGTTGTACGCGGTGTCAGCGGCCGACTCGGCCTCTACTACCAATAGGTGTGCTTCGATTGTTTTGACTCCTATGTCTGCTTTGATCAAAGTACCCTGTCACCCGAGCTTTAGCACCTGAAAAACCAACCAGTGTACCTCGGTAGGGTCTGATTATTGAGCTTGGCAACTTGAGCCGATCAAAGGCTTCTTTATAGATGATGTCTGCCGAGCTGCCTTGATCGATAAGCACTCTCCTGACGTTGAACCCGGTGAGGTGGACAGTGATTACCATGGGGTCGTCCTGGTGTCGATCTATTCCTCGGTAGTCCTTCTCCGAGAAGGTAATGGTCGGCAGACGGAGGAGCTGCGATTCGAGCTCGAGCTATTGACAGATCTCAAGTGTCTTCTTTGGCTGCTGCTCGACTCGCCTCCGCCTGCAAAACCACCTGCAATCAAGTTAAGTGAATGAGTACCTCCATCCTGTCCTTGCCTGCATTGCCGAGCAGGTGAACGTCTCTCTCTACCTCCCCGAGCCGGCGATCGGTCGCGCCTGCGCTCGGCGTACGGGATCTCCTGCGATTTCCATTGCTTCCTATAGGGGTTGCTCCCGTCCCTTTCTCCACGTACTTTGTCAAGTGTCCGGCTTGTATGAGCTTCTCGATTTTTACCTTTAGTGCTTGGCATTCGTTGGTGGTGTGTCCATAGACTCGGTGGTACTCGCAGTATCTTTGACGGTCTGCGTCCGGCGGGGAGTCTCTCCGAGGAGGCAGGGTGATGAGGTTGCCTGCGTAGGCTTCCTTTAGTACTCGGTCCCTTCCCACTATCAAGGGGGCAAACTGTCCTCTATAGTCATGTCGTCCTCGACAGTCGTTCCTTCTGTCTGTCTGATCTCTGAGTAGTTCTCTGCTTTTGTCTTGTCGACCTTGAGTCTCCTTTTTGGCAGCGGCGACTTCCTCCATGTTGATATATCCCACACCTCGGCCTCAACTCGCTCCAGGACTCACGCGGCGACGAGCGAGGGAGTCTGAGAAAGGTCCAGGCTTTAATGCTGACACCATGGAGTGGAGCGCCACATCGGTGCTGAGGTTCCTGACTTGGGCCGTTTCATTGTTGAAACGCTCTATGAATGACTTGAGGGTCTCGTCTGATCTCTGCTTGAGCCCGACCAGGCATGTGGAATTTTTCCTGAATGCTCGGCTCGTGGTGAACCTGGCCACGAACTGCTCGGCGAGCTGGCTAAAGGAACGGATCGAATGCTGGGGGAGGTTGGAAAACCTCATCATGGCGGATCTCTTCAAGGTGCATGGGAAAGTCCTGCATTTTAAACCTTCCGAGGCCCCTACTAGCAGCATCCGAGCATTAAACGAGGTGAGGTGCTCCTTGGGGTCGGTTTTACCCTCGTAAGCATCCATGTTGGGGATTTGGAAATGCTTAGGGACTGGATCAGACATGATTTCCTCGCTGAAGGGGAGTAAGGTTAGCCCGACTTCCAAGGGTCGGTTTCTGTGGCGATGGGCGCGCCGGCGCTTGGCGCTTTCTGTTTGGCTTGACCGATCCGTTCTCGACGAGTCTCCCTCATCGTCGCGCCTTGTCTCCTGGCGCGTTCTGGAAGGTGTTTCGTGGCCCATCCTCCTCTCGCGATCGAGAGCCTCTTCGATCTTGCGTCTTAATTCTTCGTTCTCAGCCCTGAGAAGCTCCAAGACTGGGTCTGGAGGCGGGCGTTCGTCCTGACTGACTGAGTTATGGCTTAGTGGCGGCGACTTGTGATTCACCGTGCTTCTGGTGCGTGCCATCCTTGCTCGGTGGTATCCTCGAGGCCCAGGCTAGTTTTACCGGGCCCCACGGTGGGCGCCAATGTTAATGCACGAAATGGCAGGGCTCTTCTTCACCTCGGAGCAGCGTCCTTTCTCCCCTGGTACGGCTGAGGGGGTACCTGCAAAAGGCACTCTGATGCCTAAGTCAGATAGGGCTTTAGGAGAAGAGAAGGTGAGCTTAAGTGTTTAGGGTTTCAGAGTATGTAGAGAGCATGCAAACCTGGGGGTCAAGCCCCCTTTATATAGTGGAGTCTCGCATGAGGATGATAACTAACGATCCGAACCCTGCACGTGGTAACTCCTCTCCCAAGCTTCATGGGTCAGCTCATCCCCTCCTGATATCTCGCACCTGCTAGATTTATCACGTACAGGCTACGTGCTCCTCAATCTTCGGATTGGCAACGGCCTCAAGTGTCGTCTCTGGGCATATCCTCTTCCAGAAGGTTCGAGACCCACCGGTCGGCTCGGCCCTGATGCACTCGGTGCTCGCCCCTGAATGACTATACCTGAAGGAGGGGTTTGGCCTGCTCTGGGTCGGACGTGCCTCGCCCAAGGTCGGAGCAGGTCGGATAGGGGTCGGATTGGCTCGGCTCGGTGGATTGGCGGGAGTTCGGTGGATTGGCGAAAGCTCAGCTCGGAGATCGGTCCGTAACAGCTTACCATTATTCATTGTTGCGATTGAAGCACACAATTCAATCACAACAACTTCCACAGATTGTGCACGTACCCAATGCCTCCTTTGAGGGTAACAGGAAATGATACTTGCAATTGCAAATGAAATGGTTCCCCCAGCCTACGTTGATTTTGGTCTGACTCTCTCTTGTGTAGTGATTTTTTTTCTTTGGTCCAATAGTTGAAGGAGCACTTGTCACTTGTTAGTGGTGGTGGTCGTGGAAGAGCGCACTTGCCGGAAACTATGGCCGCAGCCTCAAAGGAGATAGAAAAGAAGGATGCGCCAGTTTCTGTTTTTCTAATTATTTTTACATTTTTTTTAAAATTGAGGTGATGTGTCATGTTTTTATTCGGTGTGCTAAAATATGACATGTTACCTCTGTGACTACGCAAGAACTTCTCAGTTGTTTGACCCTTGCAAAACTATGTGTTGTAGCATTTTAATCACGCTTAGTTAAGAGTACAGTACTACAAAAAGAAACTATGGAGAGAGAAAGAGGTGAGAAAGAGAAGAGAGAAAAATGTGAGAAAGAAAATAAATTTGAGATATTGTTTGGTATAACAGAAAAATTAGAGAAATAAAAGAGAAAGAATTGTGTTTCATTTTTGAAATGGCAAAAATACTCGTGTTAAAAAAGTCAACATACAATTTTATATTATGTACTAAATTCTAATTTAAATAAACTTGTAAGGCTTTTTCTATCCACACCCCCCTCATTTGCTAGCCACACCCCCTGTCAGCTTTTTGTTGATGAAAAGACGAAAAAGCCCTACCCCCACCTAATATTTGTTATCAGCCATACGAGCGGCTCACGAGCTCCTCCCTCCCTCGACGACCGCCTCCCTCCTCACCCTCACGACCGCCTCCTCCCTCACGAACCCACGCCGAGAAGCCGACGCCGCGCCTCCCTCCCTCACGACAACACACCCATGCCCGAAGCTCGTCGCGCTCACCACCCCCATCGCACAGGTAAGGCGTTTTGCGTGCTTTTTTTTTCTCCTCCTTTATATGCTTTCTGTTCGTTTAGGGAAACTTCTGTTCGTTTAGGGCATTGATTGTTTCCACATTTGGGTATTGATACTTGATTATAGTGAGTTCACGTGTTTTGAGTATAGATTTTGATGGTTGCGATTTTTTGTCTTCAAAAATTTGAACTTTTCACGTAACATACGTGAACTCAGTTCACGTGTCCTACGTAAATTCAGTTCACGTGTGGTACGTAAATACGGAAAGACAAAAAATACCCATTACGTAAACTGAATTTACGTAGGTCACGTGAACTCAATTCACGTGGCCTACGTAAATTCAGTTTACGTAATGGGTATTTTTTTGTCTATCCGTATTTTCAATTCACGTAATACACGTAAACCAAAAAATACCCATTACGTAAACTGAATTTACGTAGGCCACGTGAATTGAGTTCACGTGACCTACGTAAATTCAGTTTACGTAATGGGTATTTTTTGTCTTTCCGTATTTTAAATTCACGTACCACACGTGAACTGAATTTACGTAGGACACGTGAACTGAGTTCACGTATGTTACGTGAACGGGAAGACAAAAATACCCCATTACGTAAACTGAATTTACGTAGGTCACGTGAACTCAATTCACGTGGCGTACGTAAATTCAGTTTACGTAATGGGGTATTTTTTGTCTTTCCGTATTTTCAATTCACGTAATACACGTAAACCAAAAAATACCCCATTACGTAAACTGAATTTACGTAGGCCACGTGAATTGAGTTCACGTGACCTACGTAAATTCAGTTTACGTAATGGGGTATTTTTTTCTTTCCGTATTTTAAATTCTCGTAATACATGTAAACTGAATTTACGAAATGGACTTGACTCTATATGGTTACTAATTATTGTCTCTAAAAATGTAATAGCTGATCTATTGGTTTAAAATTTCAACTTGTATGAGTTAAAAGTATGACATTTTTGGTTTTATGTTTTTATCATTGGTTTTATGTTTTTATCATTTTTGAAGAAAAGTTCAGTTATGCTTGTTGAACTATGTGCAGGCATGGTTAAGACTATGATGATTGATGGCGAAGGTCGTCGTGTTATGCTTCATGCTTCTGCATGTAGGGTCCGTCTGAAGCGGCGGCAGAAGAAACCGTGCCCGACGCCCGGGAGGCCCGCCTCACCTCGGCAGGATGAGCCAATGGTTCAGATGAGGCACCAAAGACAAGATGAGCCACCGCACAGAGGAGCGATGTCGTGCACAACCCCATGAGGAGTCCGTCAAGACTCACACCTCGGGAGCACCAATTACATGATGATGTCGATCTCTGGTGAGGGATTTCCTGGTGGTCTGTTGACACATCTGCCCTCGGGACATATGCAGACCATGTGGCCACTCACCGTGGAATGGAGAGGTAATGTGTCCCAAAAGACATTTATTTGTTGTCGATTGAATTCTTTGATTAACTAACAAAATAAAATTTGTTTTGATAAAATCTATTGTGATTTCAGGATCGTGGAGAGTTGAGGCTGTTCAGCAAGGGGAAGAAGGTGAAGGACGTGGTTGGACAGGACGGGGTGATGCGATATGTGCAGGGGGGGCAGCTCCTACCCCGTGTTGGAGTGCAGTTATGGCCTTGTTGACAAGGGGCTGGTGTCTGCTTTTGTCGAGAGATGGCACCGGGACACCAACAGTTTTCATCTCCCGGTTGGGGAGATGACCATTACTCTGGACGACGTGTGGTCACTGCTGCACATACCGATCACGGGGGCATTCTTCACTGTGACCGTGTTTGACAGGGATCAGGCTGCAGAGGTCATGAGGGAGCTGTTGGGAGTCACCAGATCAGAAGCAATGCTCGAGTTCCGCACTACCAAGCAAGCAGCTATTCGCTATACTGAGCTCCTTGACATATACAGACGACGTTGTGACCAGGAGCGATGGGAGGAGGCTGCCAGGGCTTTGTTGTTGTGCATAGTTGGGTGCACACTGTTTAGCGACAAGAGTGCATTTGCCGTCAACGTTGCTTTTCTGGAGTGTTTTAGGGACTTGGACAGCTGTGGAGGATATGCTTGGGGCGCTGCAGGCCTTGCACACTTGTATGACAACTTATGTGAGTCCAGTCTTCACCACACAAAGACTATTGCCGGTTATCTGACTCTCCTGCAGGTATTTATTTTGTTATGTTTTCTATGAACCTTTTTTCAGTTATATGCTCATTAGAGCAACATGTTGTTTGTGTTTCTACAGGCTTGGATATATGCTCATTTTCCTGATCTATGTGACGACTGCAAGAAGGAGCACCCAGGTTATAATGAGGCCCAACCACAGGCTCTTCGATGGCAACCGAAGAGGCTTAGGGGGCTTGTACTTCCTTTTAGGAGGCAGTTGGATCTGCTGACAGGCGAATCCGTGTGCTGGACCCCATACGACGGCCATAGAGCCTTATGGCCTTTTCAGGAGGCATCGCTATACAGAGGATGGATCAGATGGGGTCCGCATATGTCTGCACATCTCCCTGATAGGGTCCTGCGCCAGTACGGGTTTATTCAGACCATTCCACCCTCACCGAGCGACATCACAGGTCATACGACCACGCCGGAGGAGATGGACATCATGTTCACGCAGCGGGTATTCACGTGATTCACTGGTCATCCCTGTAGTGCACCGGACAAGGCGGCCGATTATATGGACTGGTCTTACAGGATCCCCCACCCCTTCATCATCCCACGACATGCTCCACTGGCACTGCATCCGAGCTCGCCCGGTCCAGATCCATCACCAGATACAGGGGTACGTTTTATAACTTACATTGTTAGCTTATAAAACGACATTATACTTTATATATATATGGTCATTGTTATTTATTGCAGTTGAGACATATGAGGATGGTTGAGCTCATGAAGACTCTTATGGACTTGCACATCTCACCCGATGGGATGCCAATCGTCAGGGAGTTGATGCATTTGATCCACAGTGACCATGATCGTGGGGATGCCTCTGCGCAAAGACGCAGCGCATCGGTGGTGGACGTTGGAGTAGGACATATGTGAGAACGAGGAAGAGAGGTCGAGATTCCCGGTGATTGCCTGTATTGTATATTTGTGCAGTAGTGGCTTTATATTTTGGTACCTTTGGCGTATTTCCAGTGATCTGTGGACCTATGGCGTATTGTATATTTGCCCGTAGTGGCTTTATATTTTGGAGTATATTTAGCGTATTCCCAGTGATCTGTGGACCTATGGCGTATTGTATATTTGTGTTAGAGATACTCTTGGGTCAACGCAAATCTCATCTGATCACCCTTCACTCACGGCTTAATGATAGGATCAATTAGCATCAATTGTTATTATTAGCTATCTGATAGGATCAATACTTGCCATAAACTGCATCTGATGTACACTATATGTGTCGCGTCATGTTTTATTTAACGAATCCTCCTTTCCTTTCAAGAATTTGCAGGTACCTTCATCACCTCCAGTGGCTCCTCTTGAGATTCTTCCGGTCTCTACGCCGTCCTCTCCTCCGCAAGGCCCCCTATTGCCCTTGCCGAGCTCATCTGACCACGGCCCAGCACCTCGGCAAGGCCCCCTATTGCCCTTACCGAGCTCACCTGACCACGGCCCAGCACCTCGGCAAGGCCCCCTATTGCCCTTGCCGAGCTCACCTGACCACGGCCCAGCACCTCGGCAAGGCCCTCTCTTGCCCTTGCCGAGTCCATCCAACACTCCCCCAACTCAGGCCCATCTGCCTCCCACTGATGCTGACCTATTTGAGCCTCAACATGACTCCATGCAACACAATGCTCTCGATGCCGACTCCACACTCGCTGCTGCCCCATCACAGGCCCCTCCGGCCCCCTCCCATCCTATGCGCACTCGTCTCAAAGATGGCCTCCGTCAACCTCGCCAGCGCACAGATGGGACTATTCTCTATCCCATCCCACGTGCTCTTCTCACCACTATCGCAAGTCTCGAGCCTACTTGCTACACCCAAGCTTCCAAGCATCCCGAGTGGTGAGCTGCCATGACCGATGAGATCAATGCTCTTCTCAAAAATCATACATGGTCTCTCGTTAGCTATCTGATAGGATCAATACTTGCCATAAACAGCATCTGATGTACACTATATAATATTGTATTATTTGTGATATCAAACAGGGGAAAACATTTCTACAATTTGCCTGTAGCGGCTTTATATTTTGGAGTATATTTAGAGTAAATTGATAACAGGTACTTAAGAAAAATTACAGATTTGTGGACTAGTCACAGATACTTAAACGAAACGATACAATACGCAAAAAAACACAAAAGTGTCGGTAGAAGTAATTACAATAATGTAAAAAAAGGCTATTAAGTAATATCAGTCATCTGCAAGGTTTATATGAGGCGTCTCGGTAAGTGGAAATATTCGCAACCAGTGTTGTATGTGTGGAGCATAAAGAGCCTCCCATGTGCGGGCATCTTCATAGGCACACTGTCTCCATAGGCTTGTTGGAGGAGGTATTGGCGCATCACGCTGCAAATGAACTTGCCATGATGGGACAATTGTATAAATTAATTTATTTGAAAAAAAAAAATAATTATAGCAACTTGTGTGATACATAAAGGTTTTAGTACCTGCACAAAGTGACACTGCTTAACAAAAGCAATCGCGATGACGGGAATACACGATGTAGACGGTCCACGTCTAAGTGGAAGAAAAGTCAACGGTTGGCCTAGCGATAAACTGACCAGGACAACGTTATATGTTGAAGCAATTACATGTCCCATTTCTGGAAGGGTCATCCAGTTATCATATCTTACAACATCATGAACATATAAAGAGTCAATAAGGTGGTACACCCAGGACTCGCCGCCAAAAAGCCTCGAATAATCACCAGCCCACTGCCGAAGTTCCATGATCAACTCGTGACGGATTTCAGGCCAAGATTCCTCACCCCTACCTAGTAAGGCACCAACACAACGATACCCACAATTTCCGTCATCACCGACATCCACGACATTAGAAATAAAAGGATGGATCTCCACAGGTAACCACTCCATATAGGGGAACACCCTAGGTTGCTCAACACTAGGGACCGATTCAACACTAGGTGGTTTATGACTGGAAGCAACAGTAGGTCGGATAACTTTATGGATCGATGACTGAGTACCGCATGCCTTTACTCCACTACATCCAAAATAATCATCCACACGTTCCCAATATGATAGGTCACGCCTTGTTGATTTCTCTTTTTTCTCCGCCTTTCGTAAGGCGGACAACTTACCTTTCCCCTTTTCTGCACCCTTTGTTTTTACCTTTGCAGGAGGTGGATACATTGAGGTGGTTGCTGGGAATACTAGCTCGAGCACCCTACCCTTGAGTGCAATTTTACCAGATACATCAAGCCTATCAAATGTTTGTTCTAAGACTTCTAACTCTGATTTTAAAGACAAAACTGAGGACTTACTAAAACCTTCATCAACAAAATTTAAGCTCCTCCAAAAAATATGAACCGTGTCCAAAGGAATGGCGGCAGCATCATCAGTAAATGGCAAGCTCACAAGCACATGGCAATCCATGTGTCTTCCTAATGATGCAACCACATAAGGACTTATCAATACCAACATACTTAACACGGTCAAATTCATTGGCAATGTGCATCAATGCACTCCTTGACACAACGCCACGCAAATGGGCATACAATCTGCTACTATGTCGATGTTCTTGTACAACTATGCTTTTCTGGAAAGATGCCTTTATTTTAGTGTGCTGTAGTATGATCTTGCTTGAAATAGCATCCCAAACACTGCAAAGGTCACCCATACTATCTTGCAACAACCTCTTCAAACTCCAGTGTGCAGACTCGACCCTATTAAGAAACAACAAAGACAATAACACAAAATAAGTGATGGTTGCATAATTGTTTGTTTGAATGCAAAACATATATCATTATACCTATTTGTCGTCGTGTTCCCTAAGTGCATCACCTGGTTTGTCCATGCCTCAACAAATTTTTCCTTGTGAGATTTCAACCACTGTTGTATCACATAATCATAGAAATAAGGAGAATCATGACAAATACGTTCAAACACACCTAACTGCTTTATATACTCAGCTGCGTCAGAACACCTCACAAGAGCATCCCATGCGTCCATGACCTATTCCTGTTTCTTCTTCGGGGCAACAAGAGTCTTGCACTTGGCCCTCACATTCTTGCACACATGAAACAAGCATAATAAGTTGTACGCATAGGGAAAAACAAGACGCAATGCGCTCATCAAGCCAAGGTCTCTATCAGTAACGATGACCTCGACATCACCGCTTGTAATCTGTTCTTTCAACATCAAGAGTGCCCATGCAAAGTTATCGCGCGCTGCTCAGTAAATATCTGAAGGCCAGAAACTGTCACTCCAGTCGATGTAACTCCGACAATCTCAAGTAGTGGCAAGCGGTATCGACAAGTCTTGTATGTGCTGTCAATAATCAACACAAGGTGGAAGGTATTGACAAGGGTGATGGCATCTGGATGTGTCCAGAAAATGTCTCTGAGTTCATTAGAACCTTCCACCAACCTATATCGATAGACATAACGATCGCGGTCCATCAACTTCAGTAGTTGCTACATTTCAGTTCTATTACCTCTAATGGATGACCGATATGCTTGTCGTGCATTGTAAATCTGCTTCATAGTAGTCATATTCTCAGCATTATTATTCTTCATTGTTAGCAAAATGTTTCTTGGTTTAACCATATTCTTTGTCATGCCTTCTAGTGAAGTCTTTTCTTCACATGACAAACGACCAACAAAAGAATGGCCAACAAGTGTTTCAGCCAACTCGTGGTTGTGCAACCCACATGATACAATCAGGATCCATCCTTCACTGCCACTCGTGGGTCTCCCTTTCAATCTAAAGGGACAATCACATTTTTTGGTGCCCGTGCTCCTCGCCAGTTCAAGGTTCTTCCCAGGTCTGTATTTGCCGCTTCTTTCACAACCAAGGACTAATTTTGTCTTTGTTCCTGAGCGTCTGTTCTTTGCTTTGCACCTAATAGTCACCACACCTATTCCATTCTCCTTCCCAACATTTCTAGCCCATTGTAACAAATCACTTCGCGTGGCAAACACCTATAAAGAAAAAAATGACAAAGTTGAAACAAATACTTGCAACAATGTAAATTTGCTAAAGGCTAGAGGCAAAAATTAATTACATTGTCTGTGGTAAATTTTTCAGTACAATCCACTTCGAATTCAAGATTTTCGTATTCCACACCGTCATCCACTTCATCAAAATTATCTTGATCGACCTCCATTTCTTTGCATGGAAAGCATTCGTAATATTTTAGAATTGTTTTAAAGCGGTACAAAATTGAAATCAAATATTTCAGCATCCGTAAATTCAATTTACGTATGTTCCGCAAATTTAATTTACGTAACTTCCGTAAATTGAATTTGCAGAACACACGTTATTTGAATTTACGAGAGTAGTTTAAAAATTATAACCGTCCATGAATTGAATTTACGGATGTTCCGTAAATTGAATTTACAGATGTTCCGTGAATTTAATTTACGTAACCTGTTTACAAATTATATTCTTCCGTGAATTGAATTTACGGATGTTCCGTAAATTGAATTTACGAATGTTCCGTGAGTTGAATTTACAGATGTTCCGTGAATTGAATTTACGTAACCAGTTTACAAATTATATTCTTCCGTGAATTGAATTTACGGATGTTCCGTAAATTGAATTTACGGATGTTCCGTGAATTTAATTTACGTGAAGTTAGTAAAAAAACAACTATTACGTGAATTTAATTCACGTGTGAGTACGTGAATTGAATTTACGGACGATTCGCAGGTGAAGAAAAAAATAAGCACGGCTCACTTGTCACCGTCCGTAAATAAGTGGGTTGCGCCACCAACAAAAATGGTGGAGGTGAGGGACGGCGTGAGGGACGGCAGCGTCCTGTTCAGATCGTCGGAAAAAAAAATTAAAATGGAAGGGAGAGAGTGCTGTTGAAGACTGGACTCGGCGAGGGAGTGAAAATGGGAGGGATTTAGGATATTAGGTGGGGTAGGGGCTTTTTAGTCTTTTCATCAACAAAAAGCTGACAGGAGGTGTGGCTAGCAAATGAGGGGGGTGTGGATAGAAAAAGCCAACTTGTAATCTAATTTAACAAAATTAATTGATAGTACTAATTTAATAGTAGTATAATTTATTTAGACGTGGATGTTTGTTAGGCATATATACAAACCTTCACGTGAATGCACACGTTAACGTTATTCTCTCTCTCTATTCTTGTGTATAGTTGGACTCAATTCATGCATTTATTAGCTCAACAATCAAAGAGAAATGTCCTTTTGCACATGATGGAGACCGGAACTTTGTTAGTAATTTATCCTTCATCAACACACAAAATATATTTCATCCATCACAATTTTTTAGATTCTTGTTTGTCCCACTTTATAAGATATCTTTTAAGTAGTATCAATTATTTTTAACAAAATACTCTTAATTAATTTACATTGTTTTTAGTCGGTAAACAATAAATGAGTATTAGGATAAACTCTTTCTCTCTTGTGAGAATTGATAAGCTGAAGTGAGTAATTAATTAAGTGAAAAAATGAGAATATGAGTCTCAATAATTTCAAGATAATTTTAGAAAAATAGTACTACCTTCATTCATATTTATAAGAGACAAAACACTTTTTTGGTTCATTGAATAACTAATGTATTTGGTCTATAATATAGACCAAATACATGAGTTATTCAATAAACCAAAAAAATATTTTGTCTCTTCTAAATAGGAACGGAGATAGTATAAATTGTATATAAATTTAATGTCACTAACTAAATTTACTATCTTTCTATTTTTTGACAAAAGAAATTAACTAACTTTCTTCGTGGAAGTGAATTAGTTAAAGATTTCGAATAACAAGGATGCTCCAAAGTGTTTTGTGTGTGTGACAGTGCGCGCGTAAGAGAGAGACGAAGCCTTATATATAACCCTGACATGAGTTATGCTATGCATGACAAATGTACATTTTGTAATATACATACGATATGACCTACTTATATGTATCATCACATGACTATGTAAAAAAAGATGTAATTATAAGACACCTAGGAACCATTTTTGTGAATTCATGAGAAACTCGAATAAACCTAATTGCTATTAATTCTCTGATTAACTAAAGCTTCTTACTTAGTATTTGGATGGGTTTTCTATTTAATTAGCTAGAAGTATTTTATTTTTGGGATAATTTTGTTAACAAATTTTGCTTCTTATACGGTGTATCATGCATATACATAGGCATAGTCTTGATCCATAGTTTATTGTGATTGGTGAATGGTATTGGTTTTCTTCATCTTTCTCGCGGGTCATATCAGGAAAATTCTACCCAAGAAACAGATACACGCTACTCATCACATGATAGATTTTTTTGTCAAAAAGAATTATATAATAGATTTTATTTCACACAAGTTGAAATGGAAGGAAAACTCAACAGTCAAGTGAATGGTTCCGACGTGTATAATTAGTTGGTATATTTGACACGGGTGTGACCATTTATGTTACCAACGGGATAAACCATCAGTATTTGATAACGAGCGCGAAAAAAGACACCAATATTACCGATGAATATGTAATTGTCGGTAGTGACAAAAATTGCTTACCGACGGTTGGTAATATTGGCATAATTCAACAGTCTCTTTACTGAGGGATTGAGTGGTCGTAAATTTCAGACTTACTGACATACTCGTGATCATTGGTAATATATCATCACTAATAGCGTGTTTTGTTGTAGTGTACATGTTTGCTGTAACACCCTATTTTTAACAGGACTAAACCTAAATATTAGAAATCCATATTTGGGCAAACAAACACATATTTTATTAATTACTAGAAAAGTATACAAAGTTCATTATACAAGTACAAAATGAAACCAACACCCATAAGGCTGACAGACAAAACCCCACTGGCCGTGATTATTGCATGGATACTGCCTCTAAGTAGTCTTCCTGTACAATCCCCAAGGTACAAGCACTAGTTGTTCTTTTTCATCTGTTACTCATCATAGTTCATATAAAACACAGAGAACACAGGGGTAAGATATCCATTAATCTCTGTCAATACAAGAAAATAACATAGCAGAATACATGTTACCATGCTCAATACAATATACCATCATACAAATACCATCCTCAGACGATCATAAACCAGATCATATTGACAGGTCATACTGATAACTCCGACCTCTCGGTCATAAATCACATCATACTCTGACTTTATACACTGACACCTGTCACCGGTCATTCAGGCTCAATTACCAGCCTTACAGACCCATAGGCTCAATTACCAACTTTAAAGTCCCAGGTCAACATGTCAAGCTCAATTACCAGCCCTATGGACATGTCAGACTGTACCAAAGATCACTGAACATTGCGGGCCATTACTGCCCTTCTCCCTAGACTCATTACCAGTCTTAGGGCACTGAGTACGATAAGTTGGCTGTCTCGGAAACATACCATGATGCGCTACCATTTTCGATTATCGGTTATGGCATCCCATACTACCATACCCAATTACCGAAGTAAGGCACCGTCATGCGCGCAAGGACAACATTCCCTATACAGAGAATGGCCAAGATTGTCCACCCGTCAGATGTGGAGTCTTGGAGCTCGGTCGTACCATCGATCATATCCATCTCAGGTACATACCTACTCCACACTACTCCGTACCATCGATCATATACATCTCAGGTACCACCAACCTCGGATGCACTGATCCGGCCATCACCACTAACAACAGGGAATCAATGGTAATACTCACTATTACCATATAGGGATTCGCAAACCTCTATCTAAAGGGCGTCACCCTTGACCTATATATCAGACTCGTATACAGTCAACAACATATTAATCAGATTATTAACCATCTTTAGTCAACATAAGGATCAATCCTAGTGTCGCTTAGGCGACCTACTATTGACATATTATAAATCAGCACATCAATAATTACACAACCATAAAGTAATCATAACAAATTAATACAACAATCAGCATCCATCCATAATTATTGATAGATCATCCCTATGTTGGTTGATAGGTTTACGGTGACTATCCTTAGCCACCGTATACACGCAACCCCTCTCCTAAGGTGTTGCTGCTATCAACCCCTAGTAGGGCTAAGGAACCCTACACACGCTAACAGATTACTCTACTACCTATTTTCCCTAGAGATTAAGGTATCTTCCCCTTACCTGGCCTAGAAGATTGTTGCCGCTCTCGTTCCTCGCGTCCTATTGCTCTTCCTTCTCCCCGAGCCTTCTTCACGCTGCAAATGACCAAACAGAGTAGCTTGCGGAAATGGGAGAGGAGAGCTCTATATATAGGCAAAAATTGGCTCCATCGCTTTGCGATGAGCCTAGACCCATACTCCCGTCGCGTCGCGATGAGGACACGTGTCACGCATCCCGTGCGCTGATCCACCGACCTTGCCACCGACTTACCGTCGCGTCGCGACCCAGTTTACACTGGTCTCCATCGCGTCGCGATCAGCACAGTATTTTGAAATTCTGTTTTTGCCCCTCTTTACGATTCTAGGGTTTTCCAATCTTTTCTAGGGCATTCTGGACCCCTTATGAGTCATTTTTAAGCCTAATTAAATTCTAACTAATGTATTTAATACTCAGTAGCTATTTAATCATTATTCTAATAATTATTTAAGACTTAATTGAAAATCAGGATGTTACATTTGCAAAATGCAAATAGCCCAATACAAACCTACTCAATACTGCTTATAAATTAGTGTCGTCTCAAATAATTGTTAATCTTTTGTAATAAACTCGGTCGAGTTCGGTCACCGATGGTTCAAAATTTCCAAAATCGAACCCCTATCTCTAATTACTATTAACTCAATTTTTTTAATCCAAAAACCCGGAGTCCCGAGTCAAACTGTCTAATTCATCAGACTTCTTCACAGCTATATTGGGTTCGGTCGGGGCATAGTTTGCTGCTCACCTCTAGTATTACAAATGTCATAAATGCATAGTAGAGTACAATGAGTTGAGAATGATGCACACAATGTTATTTTAGGGGTAAAATTGAAATAAAATAATTAATATTATATTTTAAAAAATAAAACACACGTATTGTCAGACTTTTTTTGTTGTTGCTAAAACGACACTTATTTGGGATGAAAGAATTATATAGGTAGTTGAGATACAAATAGAAAATGTATTATTGGAAAAAAATAATTATTACTCTATCATTATTTTAAATTGACAAATAATTTGAGATGTGCAAATATTTCAACGAGAACATGCATTTAATATATGAGACCGAGAGAGTAGCTTGTTTGGATTTACACAGAGAATGACTTCCAAAATAAAGTTTGTTCCACTATGATGTGATTTTGATTTACTAGTGATAAACATAGTACTCCCTCCGTCTCAATTTAGTAATCTCTTTTGCTTTTTCACGATTCTTAATGAAATGATTAGATTTACTGATTTCTATAATAAAATGACACTGTTGGACTAAAATACTCCTATTTAAATTGGACAGCTGTAATTACTGATCATAATAGAGGTTGGTTGAGATAAAGGGCATATTTGGGAAAAAAAAGTAATTAATGCTCATTGATTTTTTAAGAGGACAAATAATTTGAAACAATAAAATATTATAAATAGGACAAGTAAAATGAGACGGTGGGAGTATCTTTTACAAACTCAAACAAAAATTAATTGACTTTAAAGTTTTGTAAACTTGATGGAAAGCAGAAAACACATGTACCCCAACCAAGACATTAATGAGATTCCTGACATGCAATTACGTTGTAGGGATTATTATAAATGATCCTCATTTCGATGGATTACTATTGAAACTTTGTATGAGTTGTAGGTAGAGTGATAGAAAACCTAAGTTTTCTTTGCATTAATTGCCTCACATGATTCAAAGTTATTTCATGCCTTTCAAAATAAAACAGCTCTCTTTTCATGGTATGACGGTCTTCTATGCACACACTTTTGTTTTTCAAAGATTTTATTGAGTTATTCGCCCGAAGAATTTGATTATAAGTTTTTCTTATCGTAGGCATGAAGTCATGCGATGAAGATGTTACAGTTAAAACAAAACTTTAAAGCAGTTATACACAACTAAGGTTCTCCATTTCAAATTGTTCATGAGATTACGATGATTCTGATAACTTCAAATTATATCCTCGCCGAAGGTTAATTAATTAATAATTATACGTATGCAAAGGCAGATCAGCTGATCAGCTAATCCAATGGTTATTTATAGTTTTGTATAAAGGTTAAAAAACATTAAATACTCTTAAGTTTTTTTAAAAAAAGTGTAAGTGTGTTTAATTAAATTATCTTTTTTGTCAATTATTTATCTCATTTCAATTAATGAATACTAACGGATAACAAATTTTAAAAAAAATATTATACTAGCACATTTTAAATTTACTCCATTTTAAATTTTACATAAAATATTAAAAATAAAAATTTTCTAAAATTAATATAATATTAGTAAATATTTTTAAATTGGAATGAATTTTATGCATCTAGACTCCAACCCCTTGATTGGTGAGACCATACATGGAAGCGGAGACTGAAAAACTTGTCCTTCTGGAGTTTGTTTTGGTTTCTCCAAAATTACAAATTTTGAAGACAACAAAAATACAGAGTGAAGAAACAGATATCTCACCCCGTTAGAAGGAAAAAACATGAGGCCTCCAACGCAGACATTAAATGAACATCATGGTTATGAAGATTCGTTTTCGAGATGCACGCTGCTTTCTACCAATGATATGGTTTGGCTTTTTCTATCCACACCCCCCACATTTTCTAGCCACACCCCCTGTCAGCTTTTTGTGGATGAAAAGACGAAAAAGCCCCTACCCCACCTAATTGTTTTATCAGCCTAGGAGCGGCCCGCCTCACGAGCTCCCCTCCGTCACCCTCCCGAGCGCCTCCCCTCCCTCACGAACCCACGCCGGAGAAGCTGACGTCGCGCCTCCCCTCCCTCACGACGCTGAACACACCCACGCCGGAGAAGCGTCGAGCTCGCAGACATTGGTCAACGTGACATTGGGGACAAAAGAAGCGCGCAGGTTTAGCACGTCGAGCTCGCAGACATTGGGCACGTCGAGCTCGCAGACATTGGTCAACGTGACATTGGGGACAAAAGAAGCGCGCAGGTTTAGCACGTCGAGACATTGGGGACGTCGAGCTCGCAGACTGCTTTTGAGTGATGTGTTTGGTCACCAGCATGCTGCGAGAAACTACCACGTTAACTCGGTTCACGTGTATTACGTGGCGAAAATCGGGAAGGAAAAAATTGCCCATTACGTAAACCGAAGTTTACGTAGGCCACGTGAACTCAATTCACGTGTACTACGTAAACTCGGTTTGCGTAATGGGCAATTTTTTCCTTCCCGATTTCGGCCACGAATACACGTGAACTTAGTTCACGTGCGTGCGTGGCGAAATACGAGAAGGAAAAAATTTTGCCCATTACGTGGCGAATTTACGTAGGCCACGTGAACTCAATTCACGTGTACTACGTAAATTCGGTTACGTAATGGGCAAATTTTTTCCTTCTCGTATTTCGTCAATGCACGTGAACTTCGATTCACGTAAAAGTTCACGTGTAAGAATTAGGAATTCGTCTTCCAACTCGTCCCGGAATGGGCGTTATGGCAAAGAACAAGAAGAACACAAAAGGAGGAATTTGTCCAATAGTAACAAATGGTGCCTCGACAGGTTGACATCCGATCCAACCGAAAAAAATTTGCCCATTACGTAAACTGAATTTACGTAGTACACGTGAATTGAGTTCACGTGGCCTACGTAAACTCAGTTTACGTAATGGGCAATTTTTTTCCTTCCCGTATTTTCAGTTCACGTAATACACGTGAACTCAGTTCACGGAAAGTTCAAATTTTTGGGGAAAAAACGCAGCAACACAGCGACTATACAGGAACATAAATCACTATAATGTATCAATGCCCAAACGAACAGAATCATATAAAGGAGAAAAAAAAAATAACAGAAGCTGTCTTACCTGTGCGATGGGGGTGGTGAGGCGCGATGGAGCTTCTCCGGCGTGGGTGTCTTGAGGCGCGACGTGAGGGCAGTGAGGGACGACGTGAGGAACGACGTGAGGGACGACGGCGTCCCTGTTCAGATCGTCGGAAAAAAAAATTAAAATGGAAGGGAGAGAGTGCTGTTGAAAATGGGAGTGTGAACTCGGCGAGGGAGTGAAAATGAGAGACTGAACTCGGCGAGGGAGTGAACTCGACGTGCCCAATGTCTGCGAGCTCGACGTGCCCAATGTCTGCGAGCTCGACGCTTCTCCGGCGTGGGTGTGTTCAGCGTCGTGAGGGAGGGGAGGCGCGACGTCAGCTTCTCCAGCGTGGGTTCGTGAGGAGGAGGCGCTCGGGAGGGTGACGGAGGGAGGCGCTCGGGGTGAGGGAGCTCGTGAGGCGGGCCGCTCCTAGGCTGATAAAACATATTAGGTGGGGGTAGGGGCTTTTTCGTCTTTTCATCCACAAAAAGCTGACAGGGGGGTGTGGCTAGAAAATGTGGGGGTGTGGATAGAAAAAGCCATATGGTTTCTACAAACGACATGTTTTTTCAACGGTGGCATAAAAGAACGGATTAAGAAATTACTTACTCTTTCTAGACTCAATTATAATCAAAAATACTTCTTCCGTCTCATATTATATAAGTGTCTTGGTTAGAATATTTACATATCTCAAATTATTTACAATACCAAGAGAGCATTGATTATTTTTCCAATAATACTCTTATTTATTGATATCTCAATTACCCATACTCCCTTCGGACTCAATTATAAGGGAAAAAAAGTACCATCCATTAAACAGGATAAAAGTAGTTAAAATTGTTTATATTTTAGACCACAATACATGAATTTTTTTGCTCATAATCGAGTCGGGAGAGAGTATTAATTAGTCATTCCACCTAACTCCTACTACACTAAGGACATTTTAGTCAATAAAAATTATTATCTTAAAAATAGCTGCAATCAATCATTTTTTTAAGACTCTCACATAACCTTAAACGATATTTAATATGAGACAGAGGGAGTACCTAATTTCACACTGATTAAGGACGATGGTTATGTATTTAATTTTCTTCATTTCATATAAAATAAACTAATTTTACTAAACTAACCTTAATCATAATGATCATCACTAAGGAATTCTTGGAAAACAAAAGTTGAATTAACTTAAAGATATTTTTGAAACAATCACCTTAAATATGAGTAAGTTAATTGAAAGTTGTTTATATTTGAATCCACAAAACTTGTACATTTTTTTATTTATAATTAAGTCCAGAGGGAGCACTACTAGAAAGTATGTAGTGTTGATAATAAATATTACCCCTTCCGTCTCATAGTAAGTGTCATATTCGAAATATTTGAATGTCTCAAATTATTTATTATTTTAGAATATTGAGAGAATATTTATTACTTTTTTTCTAACAATATTCTTATTTATTTGTATTTTACCTACCCTATATTAATTAATTCTTCCACCTAACTCTTACTAAACTAAGGATATTTTAGTCAACACAACTTATTTTACCTCGAAAATAGTTTTAATTAATGATTTTCTTAAGACACGTGTATTACCTTAAACGACTCTTAATATGAGACGGATGGAGTACACTTTTAATTTTTGAATTCCTTAGTCAATGTAAGACATTGATTAACATTAATTCTTTTTTAAATTATAGGGTTAAATATATTTGTGTTCATTACAAAATATCCATCATCTAATTTTATTCCATATAATTTTTTCATCTAAGTTTAGTCCCCCATTTATTTGACATTTAACAATTAGTCTCTACCGTTAGTTTTTTTACTGATTTGGCATATGTAAATCCAAGACAACACTTGCTATGTGGACTTTTTAATGATGCGGCGTCCACGTAGCAGTTGACTCAAAATTTTAATATTATTTAACTATCAAACCTTTTTTAACTATTATTTAACCTATCTTCTAAATTAAAAAACCCTAATCTGCCTTCCTAAAAAAATCCTGAATCCCCTACATTTCCAACCCAGCCCCACCCACCCTACCTTAATTGAAAATTAGAAAGGGGTTTCTCCCTAGGTGCGCCGCTAGACCACGAGAGGAAGGGGAATCTCTGTTGACGATGAAAATAGGGGAATTAGAAGAGGGCTGCATGAGGAGTCGCGCGACGCACAACGCGTTGGGGCTGACGAGGGTCCGCGATCCTCAGTGGTGAACGATGCTATTGGCCACACCCGGGGGAAACCACACATGTTGGCAGTGGTAAGGTGCACGAGGGATACATAATAGGTGGTGATGACTAATGGAAGACTGGTTTCTGTTGGGAGACAACATCTATGTATCTTCCATATAAACATTTTTATCCGTTGAGGCACCTCCAAATTCCATATGCTAGCCCAATTTCCATCCACCTTGAAATGCTCGAAGTCTATTAGGAAGTTCATGGCCAAATGGTACCGAACTTAATCGTATAGTGACTGGTCTTTGAGTGTGCCCATAGGCTCCTA
Organism: Calophaca sinica; assembly: GCA_037113605.1. NCBI lineage: Eukaryota > Viridiplantae > Streptophyta > Magnoliopsida > Fabales > Fabaceae > Calophaca > Calophaca sinica. The sequence goes on from CM073735.1 coordinate 46,589,893, forward strand.
TCTCCAGTAACTGATGGGATTAACGGGGTGTTAAGAATAGAGCTTGCCATTGAGGGGGCAAATCAATGAAACTGCATTTGAATTTCAAGCTTTTTGACGTGGTAACCATAAGTTATTCACCCGTAAGCAAATCAAGGGGCTAAGTGAGGTATCAAGGCATTGATGTATTGTTTCGTCCTTGATCCAAGCTACACTCCAAAGAGGAACGTGGGCACCTGAACCAGCGGACCGTCTCACTCCCTTTCTAATGGGTACTCTTGCCGACCAAACACTTCTCCAAGAATATGATGGATTGTTTCCTAAAGTTGCTTCCATGAAATCACAATTTGGGAAATGCCTTTCTTTAAAAACCCGTGAAATAAGAGGTTAGGGTTTGTCAATGAAGTTCCAACCTTGTTTGCCAAGCATGGCCAAATTGAAATCATATAAATTACGGAAAGCCATACCACCATATCTCTTTGACAGTATCAACCTATCCCATGAAAGCCAATTTATGCCATGGGTCCCTCTATAATTTGCACCCCACCAGAAAAATTAAGCATATTTTGGATGTCATCACCAAGTGAGGAAGGGATAAAATACATGCTCATGGAGTAAGATGGGATTGCTTGAACCACTGCCTTTATTAGAATTTCTCTCCCTGCCATAGAAAGTGACTTCCCATGTCAACGACTAATGCGCTTCCAAATTCTGTTTCTAATGAAATTAAAAGTAGCTCCCTTGCTTCTCCATGAACGGAAGACTAAGATATCGGTCTGATCCCAAACCTTATCTAACACCCAAGAGATTAGATAATGAGTTTCAAACCTGACGAGGCATATTCTTGCTATAAAAAAACTTTTGACTTTTGATAATTAATCGATTGGCCAAACGCTCCTTCATATGAAGTCAACAACTCCTTAATTTTTCCAATCTCTTACTCGTTTTCCTACAAAAATAAAAACTGTCATACGCCAAAAAATAAGTGAGAAACTACTGGGGCTCCTCTGTAATTTTGTATGCCATGAATTTCTCCATTTCTCTCATCATTTTTATCAACGAAGAGAGACCTTTCGCACAAAGAATACAGAGATATGGAGACATAGTATCTTTTTGCAGTAGACCTTGGACCAGTCATCGACTTGGCTAGGATACTACTCCTTTCAACTCATATTAAGTGTCTTGTTTGCAATATTTCTCTGTCTCAAATTACTTGTCACTTTAGAATATCAAGACAATATTTATTATTTTTTCAGCAATACCCTCTTTTAAGTGAAAGTAGTTACAACTATAGTGGTTTGATCATTAATAGGGGTATAGAGCATTTAGTCCTAACACATTATTTTATCATAGAAATTAGCATAACCAATCATTTTCTTAAGAAATGTGCATTATCTTAACGACACTTATAATGCGACGGAGGGAGTAATCAATGGGTTAGTGGTCAAACTCTTAAGTCACTAGTTGAACCGCATGAACCGGTGATATCAAATTTATAATTTTTTAGTATATGTTTATATTTATATATATAATATTCTTAAATTGTATAAGATGAAAACCATGGAGTAGTGGTCGGCTTTATTTTGCTCCCTAAACCTGGGTTCAAAACATGTGACATATATTTGTCATCATCGTCATCATCATCATCGTCATCATCATCATCATCATCATCATCTATGTCGCAAATTTAGATTCCATGAAAGCTTGTGTCGCAGTGGTCAACTGGTCATACACTTTTATTTGAGATACAGTATGGAAATCTTTATGCATTTTTATTAAATTAACTTATTAACCTATCACTGTGCCAAAAAAAATGCAAGCCCATTATGATTAGGCTGGATCCAGTAACACCCCCTCTGGACTAGTAACACCCATTTGTCAGCTTTTTAACATTTTGAGGACTACCCAAGCCCCACAAGGTTTAATAAATATGGTGGAGCTGAATTGACTAGTGGAGATATCCAGAAAGCTAGGAAGCATTGCATGCAGGAAAAAACTTCATCTAGTGAGTCCGTAGAGGCTCATATACTGCCACTAGGGGAAAAAGGCTATTTTGTGGAATTTCTCCCGGAGGACTAGAAAACTGAGGGAGGGACAAAGCATAAAATCCAGCAACAAGAGGAGACAGAACTGAGCATCAACTTACAAAACAGCCTATCCCTTAAAAGAAAGAGGGGATAATTGCCTAGCAGTAAAAACAAGGAGGCAGATCATGGAACTACTTTAGCTAACAAAAGACAAAGAGTTAGGGAGGAGCTCTGTATGATGAGGAAGGAAACTATTTGACATCTACGTGGGAAGTTACTACTGAAGATGGTTTTGATATGGCTGAGGAGGCGGGCCTTACCATGCCCCAACCTCCCCATAACTTGCATCAGCTGGAATTGTCGAGGGATGGCGGTGACCTCGACAATCTATGAATTGCAATCTCTCTGCAAGAATCACCAGCCATCTCTACTATTTCTTATGGAGACCAGAGCGCCAAAGGAAATAGTAGAGAAGATTAGAAGAAAGTCACACTTCCGATTCTGTTTTAGCATTGACCCTAGGGGACTCTCTGGAGGCCTTGCCCTCTTCTGGAATAATGATTTTGAGGTTCAGATCAAGTATGGGGGTTGCAATTTCATTCATACAGCCATTAAGGAGGTGCAGACTAGCAAATCCTTCGATTGCACCTTTGTCAATGGAAATCCTACGTTTCAACATAGAAGGAATCTATGGAGACATCTTGAACAACTGCACCTGGATCCTGAAGCTCGTTGGTGTTGTGTAGCGGATTTTAATGAGCTTCTCCACCCTTTTGAAAAAGATGGCCTGAGACCAGCCCATCAAAACAAAATCAATCTATTCCAAGACTTCCTTAATGACAATGGTTTGATGGAGCTGGACCTTAAGGGCTGCAAGTTCACTTGGATGAGCAACCCTAGAGAGGGGTTTGTCACTAGGGAGAAACTTGATAGGGTGCTAGCCAACTGGAGTTGGAGAAATTTATTTCCCAATGCTCGAGCAATTGCTTTGCCAATGATTTCTTCCGACCATTCCCCCATCATTGTTTTCCTTAACCTGCAGCTTCCCAGACAAAAAAGATTCTTAAGGCTTTTTGGACTGAGCATGTTGATTTCTTACAAATTGTGGAAGAAGGATGGCTAGAGGGGAACCCTCATGAGACTCAAGACCCTTGGACTAAGTTTCTTCAGAAGATGAGGCTTGTAAGAACAAACTACAGAATTGGCACTCTAAGACCTTTAAGAGGGAAGATGTGGAGATTACAAAGCTTACAAAGAGAATCCAAGAACTTATTAATGGGCCTAGGGTGGATTGGGAGGAAATTGTATCTTTGAAGAAGAGGGTGAACGAGCTTTGGAAACAAAAGGAGACCTATTGGGGGCAGAGATCGCAGGTTAAGTGGCTCAACGGAGGTGATAAAAATTCCAGATTTTTTCATGCTTCTACAATCCAGAGAAGAGACAGGAACAACCTCCAAAGGATAAAGGATGGTCATGCATGATCTGTATACCAATGTGACTCATATGCCTGTGCGACTGAAACTACATGATAACATGATTAAATGGTTATGCGAGTACCTTACATTGAACATATGGCTTATGATGTGATATCAGTTAAGAAGATGTTTCAGTTATCTAAGCTTACATGTGAATTACAATGACTCAAAACATGTAAAAGATGGAAACTTGTAATTTTTTAGATTTTTGTGTAGAAGAAGCTTCGGTTCAATTTTTTTTTTTGAGAACATTTGAGACATGATTTTGACATAGGACCACTTGGAGACTGTTTGAATGAGTGTTGGGACTTTGCATATTTAATTTGGTGAATTTTCCTTGAGTTTTGACTGTCCTATGACATTATACATCACAAACAATGTTTGCTGAAAAATTATGGGCAGAATCTGAAACTTACATGAATTTTCTATAATTTTGGGTAATGCATTTTGACCAAATAAAAATATAGCAATGAACATATGCATATCAAGGACCTACATACTAAATTTTGTTAAAACCCGAGTCCGTTTGATATGGCAGAAAAATCATTACTTTTAATAGCGCAATAATTGAGAAATTCCACACTTTCTGTGTATGTTTCGGTTTTGAATTTATTTGAGGACTGAATGAGTTGCTCCTGAGTTATAAAAATTATTTCTAAAGTCTTAACATGTTATATGTTTACCTGAAATTTATTTAGAATTTTCTTAACCTTAAAGATATTTTTATAAATTCAGTAAATCTGCTGCTACATATGCTTGTTCATGCTATTTTTGGTAGATGTTTATATGAGTTTTGTAATATGTTCGGTAGAAATGTAGAACTTGATGATTATGCCATGAAAAGGATCTTTAATAGAGTTGTGAGAGTAATTATGTTGCGCGGACATAATTACATTCAAGTCTTTATTGAAGACCCTTGTAGAGGTGTGTGTGCTTGATTTGTATGATTATTGTTGTTTCAGTTACCAAGTGTATGAGTAGGAGGGACTGATCACTCCAATAACTTGTCACTAGTAGGTGAAATAATAATAATCAAAAGTGTGCTTGTGTATTCTGTTGATTAATTGTGAACTTGAGTAAAAATGCCTCTTTCATTTTGTCATTGATGTTTTCGCAAATTTTTTCAGGGGGGTAGAATGTAACACCCCGCATTTCTCGTACATTTTATATTTTTAAATGTATTTATTTCATTAATTATGATGATTTGTAAATGTAATTATTTTGATTTCCCTAGGTGTGTTTAAATTGTTGAAAAATGTTAAAGTTGTATTTATTTGTATTTTTAGAAAATATTGGTAATTTGTTATTTAATCATTTTTCCTTTATAAAATGTTAGTATTTGAAAGGTCGTTTATTTGGAGAAAATATTTTGAGTTAAAGAAGTGTTAAAAATGAGTTTGAGTGGTTAAAAGATTTTAAAAATATATAGAAATGTGTTTAGTTGTTTTTCCTTAATTTCTATAATTATTTAATTAAGTGCTTATGTGCAATGCCTCAATTAAATAAGTGATTATGGGATACCTTGTGTGAATTTGTTACTGATTAATGCTCTTAGGCCTTAGTCTATGTGTCTTGGGCTATTAAGAGATGATTTAAGATAGTTTAGAATTGTTATGTTGTTATTGGGCCTAGAGGATTAGTGCTTAAGTGATCCATTTACCTAAAAACCTAACTAGAGAAAAACCTAAGGAGTAAGACAAGCTTTCATTCTTGCCTCCACCAAAAAGTGGCGCCTCTTATCTCCCTCTCACCCTCTCATACGCTTTCTTTCTTTCTCTCCTTCACAAACACTCTCATCTCCAAACACCCTCCCACCATTGAAGGAGCAAAGGGTTGAGAATGGAGGAGCCACTCAAGTGTCATCTCTAGGACCATGGAAGGAATCATAAGCATCTCTCTTGTTTGGTAAGGTTACTAGGAAACTCTCTTGTTGTCCCTCATCTTATGTTTTTGAGAAGCAAACCTTTAATCCCATCTTCTACCCTTATCCTTGTTAGTGGGACCAAGAAGGAAGCAAAGGACACCCACTCTCTCTAAAGGTTGCGAATTCTACATTAAAGGTAAGGGGAAGATTATTGTGGTTGGGGATATTTGAGGGAATAGGTGAAGGGGTTGCCCTTGAACCCCATTGTTTGATAATAGTTTTAAACATGATTATTTTTCTGGAAATTACAGTATAAAACAGACTCAGTACGTGAATTTTTATAAATTATTGGCTTCGAATTTTAACATGGGACCAATTGCATTGTGTTCATATTTACGTTATCTACCTCCCGTAAAATTTACATAAAATATCAAAGTCATTTGGCACTCCGTTAGTTATTTTTACTAACTGCTATTTTGAGCTCTGATTTCTGAAAAATTTGTTCAGTATATGAATTTCTATCATTTTTATACTTGGTATTTTTGACTGGAACCACTTCTAAATGGATTCTGTGAATGTTGGATGCTTTCATAAAAATTGGTATAATTGTTTGGTTTCTTTTGATAGCCTTAAGAATTTTAAAATCTTTGGGATGTCCAGGACATTGTTTTGAGTGGCAAAATGTCAAAATAGCTTCAGCATATGATTTCTCATAAATTACTGGATTCGAATTTTTAGATGGGACTACTTGTATTGTGTTTGTATATGAGTTAGGCACCTTCAGTTAAATATTTAAAAATTTCCAAGGCCGTTTGGTCATGTGTTCGTTACTTTTATTGATGACTGTTCTGGAAAATTCTGCACTATGTACTAATCTAAATGATGCATTAGTTGAGTCAAGTTTGAACCCCTTTGTTTGATAATTGATTGAAAATAATTCTGTTTTGAATGATTATGTACAACATAATCACTATTTCGGATGATTTGTATGGCGGTCATGACTGTTTATAGATGATGTAAGTGTTAGAAAAAAATTCGGTTTTAATTCTTGACATGTCCGCTAATTTTCGTGATAATTAGTAGTGTCGATATTGATGAACTATACCTTGAAATGATAAGAATGATTCAGAAAAAATGTTGTTCTTATAATTACTATTAATAAGAATTTTGGAATAATTTAACTTGCCTCGTTCATAATTAATTCATAGCGTTTCGTTATAATGAGATGCTATTTTTTTTTCTTCTGCTGCTGTGCAGTTTTTTTGTTGTTGTTCCTGCATGCTGTGCAGTTTCTGTTTCTGCTGTTTGCTGTTGCTGTTGCTGCGAATTTAATCACATAATTAGTTATATGTTGTTGCTGTTTTCTGTTAATGTTATACTGCTGCTGTTTTGTGCTGTTGCTGTCTGCGAAAATTACATTTTTCTGCTGTATTTTCTGTTTGTTGTTTCTGTTTTTATGCAGAAAATTAAGGTTGTGAACATCTGTTGTTCTATTTCAATGTATAGATTAATGTTGTGAAAAATGTCTTTTTCTACATATTTTAATTTTATGAGTATGACCCAAATAAGTGTTGTGGTTTATTTGTCATTGTTGTTGTTCCTATGTGTTCGCCTAAATACTAAAAAACGTGGTGGTTATTTTTGAGCTGCCATTGTAACTTACTTTGTATCTTGCCTGTTAAATTTTGATAATGATTGTGAAAAGTCCACGTTTGTGGCAACGACCTAGAAAAGGATAAATGACCTTGTGTGCAAGTCACCTAGCTATTAGTAGTCATAATGGGACTTGAGTCATTCCTTGTGAGATGATCCTAGCCATATGGGTCATGATGGATTGTCGATGAAAAATTGAACTATGATGTTCGGAGGAAACCCGACCATGTGTGAATGTTTGACACATCAAACCTTGATTAGGATTTGGGGGGAACGACCGTTGAAATGAAAGGGGGAGGCCAATAGAGGTGAGCCTTCGTGGCAGATAATCCTGGCCTTGGGGATGAGATACGGAATCTGTGACACACCTAAGTGACTCAAGCTGCAACTTGATGTCGGGAAGCTACTTGCAAGATTACGTGACTCCCGACAGATCCCGGACATTTTCATGACTAGTGAGAGTATGAGATAACGAGGTGATCACCGCAAATGCTCTCCCTCAATAAACCAAATATGTACTCCTAGTCCGATTCCCAGAGTAGTAGATGGTACTACATGCATATGAAGTAGTGTTGCTAGTAATTGCATTTTTCTTGAGATGACTATGTGACCCTGAAAAATGGTGAATTTTATCTGTGTGTGCTTATGAGTTTAAATATGTGGGTGGTATTACGTGTATGTTACGTGATGTGAATTTGTATGAATTGTGTTATCGTGATTGTATATAATTATATATATATATATATATATATATAAGTATATTATTTTATTCACTTATTCTCTCTAAATATCACCACAACTCAATCACAACGTACTCACCCTTTTTATTTGTATGTTTCTTGTGTGTTTCGTGTTAAATTGCAGATACGTGTAATCCTGGAGTTAGTGGCTAAACTGAAGAACATGTGTGTCTGCTGAATTGTGTTTTATGAAGTTATTTTTATTTCTAGTTGAACACAACGAAATTTCTTTGTGTTGAGTTGGATCATGTAATAGCTCTGAGACAATGTGAAAAATATTATTGGGGGTTTTATTTTGTTGATTTAGCTTTTCCGGATTCATTTCTAAATGAATACTTATTTTATTTTTTAGAAAAATTGACTTGAAGTTTTATTGAAATGTGATACCATCGTACCATGAGAATTTTTACGTGGATTAAATTTTGTTACGTTAATTTTAATTGTTTAAATTTTTACGCTATTTCCACACGATACTATTTTATTTTATTTTTTTGATTATTTGAAAAATTAAACACGTATAAATTTTCATTCTCTTTATTTGAATAATTTTATTTTATTCAAAAACTGGGTTAAAGGGTGTCACAACCCCCACTTGTCCCCCTATCACTCACCTCTTGTTTGCAGATGACTCGTTACTGTTTGCTAAAACTACTAAAGAGGAATTCTACCAACTTGTAACTATCCTTAACCAATATTCCCAAGCTTTGGGCCAAAGACTTAATATGACAAAATCAGGCCTTGTCTTTGGCAAATATGTGCCTATTGCTGCCCAGCAGAATCTTAACATTATTGGGATTCAGAAATGGGATAATCCAGGCAAATACCTGGGGTTTCCTGGAGAGTGGGGGAGATCTAAAGTTAACAATTTCTCTTAGATCAATGACAGAGTCATTGTAAAAATGGAGGGATGGAAGGAGAAACTCCTCAATCAAGTAGGCAAAAAAGTTATCATTAAGGCAGTTGTCCAAGCCATTCTCTCTTATGCTATGGCAATTCTTAAGTTCCCAAAGAAGATTTGCCAACAGTTGTGTTCTCAGGTGGCTAAGTTTTGGTGGAGAACTCATTGCAAGGATAGAGGCATTCATTGAAAAAATTGGAATCTCTTAACCAGTAGGAAACATGATGGGGGTATGGGGTTCAAAAGGTTTGAGGAATTGAATCTAGCACTTTTAGGTAAACAGGCTTGGAGAGTCATACACAATCCTAATGCCCTTTGGGTGAAAACCCTTAAGGGCCTTTATTTCCCTAACTCTTGTTTTTTGCAGGTTAAAAAGATTAGACATTGTTCGTGGGTGTGGTCTAGTCTCCTCAGAGGTAGAGATGTCATCAGAAAAGATGGTAGATGGGCAGTAGGGGATGGAAGGGCTATAAGCGTCTCTGAGGATATCTGCCTTGCTAATGGAGCCAAAGCTGAAGTTTTGAATAATCTAGAGAATTTGAAAGTGAGTGATCTAATTAATCCTGATACATTCTCTTGGGATGTCAATAATTTGAAGAGGACCTTGACACCTGAATCAGCAAAGGCAGCTCTCCAAACCCCTATAAGCTGGACAAAGGCTTTAGATTATTTGCGGTGGCCTCACAATGCTTCCGGGGAGTATAGTGGCAAGTCTGGTTACCAGGTGGTGTGTAAAAATGCTACGATAAATACTATGGGACCCTCTAGCTCTACTAATGATGGCGACTTTCCCTCTGGTGAAATTTGGAGTGCTAACATCCCCCAAAAAATCAAGATTTTTATTTGGAAAATTTGCCATAAAAGCATACCTGTGAAGGAAAACCTTTTCAAAAAGAGGATTCTTAGAGATGCTACTTGCCCGGTTTGTAATGAGTAGAATGAATCTGTGGAACATGCCCTCCTTTTATGCCCCTGGACAACACCAATTTGGTCCGGATCCCAAATTCAATGTGTCCCTTCCCCCAGAAATGTGACAAGTACCAAGGTGTGGCTAACCCACCTCCTCCAAGCTTTAGGAACTTTTCCTGAGTATAAAGATTTTGGTTTTGCCTCCATTTGCTATACCCTATGGAATATTTGGAAAATGAGAAATGCTTGGATCTTCTCTGAACAAAAACCCAACCCATCTACTACCTTGAAGCAGAGTATGATTGGAGTGAATGATTTTTTCAAAGCCAAAGTCAGTGAGGGGGCCCCTCACCAAGGGGGGAGACAAGTCAATAGTTCCACTAATAGATGGAGACCCCCTCAGAAAGGGATGTTAAAATTAAACGCGGACGCAAGCTTTATGAAGGAGAAACATAAGGGTACCTCTGGTATCGTCCTCAGACATTTTGAGGGTAGGCTGCTCACGGGATTTGCTCATGTCTTTCCTGGATGCCATTGGCCTTGCTAGGAACTTAAATCTTCGTAATATCATTATAGAGAGCGACTCCCTCGACCTTGTCAGAGCTTGCAGGAATGAATTAAAAAAGGGGGAAGTGTTACATGTGGTAAGAGATATCATTGAGCTCAAGGGTGACTTTGAGAGATGTGGATTTACTTGGACCAACAGATCTGGTAATATGGCGGCCCATATGGTGGCTCACCTTGCGATGCATGGGACCCTCCCAAGCTGCTGGACCATCAATTCCCCGAGGGAGCTGGTTACGACACTTCAACATGATATTTTGGGGATCTCTCACCAGATCCGGAGAGATATGGCTCTATTGGAGGACCGGAGGCCTGACTTTCATCTAGATCGAAACGCTGGCGAAGCTGCTTCGGTGCCCAGAAATCAACCTTATATCCCATGCTCGGTTTTCACCTCTGATGGAATCACGAGTGCTCAGATGGACGAAGGGGATCCTACGCAGCAAGGTGAAGATGTGATTGGAGAGGATTGGTTCGATAGCGGCTTGGAGGAGAGAGGCTCTTGAGTCTATCTTCCTTAGGGTTTGACACCATCAGTGTGGTGCTTGTGTTAGATTCGTGTACTTGATCTTTCGTCTATCTGATTGTACTTTCTAGATCGTGGCTATCTAGTTTTACTCTGGTGCTCCCCTAGTTTTGATGGTGTATGGTATTTTAAGGGAGCTGAAGCCAGATGGTGTTTCTTATGGTCTGTTTGACCATATTCTGTAGCCCATTGGGCCTGTTTCAAAGGGGGGTGTTACTAAAATCAGCCGTATGATTATCCCTAACCCTGGTGAAAACCCCTAAAACATAACTCGTAGGTACAACCGCCGTAGATCTTCTTCTTTCATTTATTTATTTATTTATTTTTTTCCCGTCTCCTATGCCATCGCTGTTGTCTTCTTCTTCTCTTTGTGGCCCTTCCTCCTCCTACTCCCACTTCTTCCTCTTATGATTGTTGTTTGTTGACTGCGTGGCTAGCGGCGTGTATCTTCATCTTCTTCATCTTTATCTTTATCTTTATTTTTTAAATGCAGAAAGCTAAAACGTTTGGCAACCGAGTCATTCGTGAACCGCGAGTATTCTGGGTCATGGGCCTTTAAGCGACTATTCCTAGCCCAAATAAGCGTAGATTGGGCCTATTTGGTGCAACCGTTCGATCATAAACCGCACAGTCTACCAGTCGAACCGGGTAAGTATCAGTGTTGCCGGGTCGGGTTACATGAATACAATCCGAATAAATGAATCAGGGCAAAACGTTTCTCAACATCTCACAATCAAACCTGAACCGATTAATTCTACCTATTTTTCTTCTCCACAGCGCCGAGGGTGTTCTCCACAGCACCGTTTCTCTGTTTCTTCTCTGTTGCGCCGAGTCTTCCTTCTCTGCACATCAAGTAAGTTCTCGTTCTTCTCTGTTGCGGTTCACACTTCTCTGTTGCGATTCTTCTCTGAGTTTTGCTGTGTGTCAATTTTTGTTCACCACTCTTTGTTCTACTCACTCGTAAATTAAGGTTATGAATTGGGTAGCTGAGTTTCTACTCACTCTTTTGTTCGCCACTCTGATTTTTATTTTATTTTTTTGCGATTAGGACTTGATTTGAGAAAACCCCACGATTTATCCATTTGAATCTTGATTTTTAGTCAATTGGGTTTTGAATAGAAATTGGAATGATGCATATTTTGTAGCTTTCTTTTTGGATGGTGTTGTGGAGTTTCACAGTGAGCATTTTCAACAAAAAGGAATTAATAATCAATTAGACACATGTTTCTTAGCCTCCATTGGTTGTCAATTTCATTTGTGTCTCTGTTGAGTAATGATTTGAATGAAGCAATGTTGTTAATGGAATGAGGGTTTTATTGGCCATTTAATTTTTGAAACCCTCTTTGCTTTAACTTGCATTTGCTTGCTTGCTTGCTTGACATTTGAAGCTTGAAAGAGTAGGTGTTAACTGCCAGTGTTCTGATATTCTTGTTTTACACTTCTATTCAATTATCTTGTAAGTGATTTGTAAAGATGAAAGTTAAATGATGTAATCAAGAGTTGAATGATTGAGAAATAGATAGGCTGTTTTGCTGTTGTACCATCCTAAAATTGAGTATTTGGATTTGTTTATGCTGCATATATAAGTGTGCCTTCCCAAGTCCTAGGTTTCGTGTTGTACCATGTGTACTCTAGAATTTCAATTTTGCTGCATTATGTCGTATTTGTTACAGGATTCAATGGTATGTTTCTCAGGTGTGCTTAAATTGCTGCTGTTGAGAATAAATTACTTGATGGGACTGGTTTTGATCTTGTTGATTGATTAAGATTGATGCATATCACTGGCTTGTTGTTGTTGAGGTTGAGACTAGATCTGTACTACTTGTTTATGCTGGCTGTTCATTCTGTTTTGCACTTCTAAAATTCCATGACAGTAGTTGTCCATGGATTTTGCTCTCTTGCCTTCAAAGTTACCCAAATCAAATGTGTTCCTAAAATCTTTTGTTCTGCTTGCATCAAGTAATTTAAAACATGCAGTTAAAATGTAATGGTTGGGAACAAAAAAAAAAGAATCAGTTCTTGATAGAGCAATTGGGTGAGACTTGTTTATCTTGTTGTGCTGATGTATATTATTATTCCATGTTACTTTTATTATGTATATTATTTATATTAGTTTTATGTGACATAAAATTAGTAAACTAAACTAATTTTAAAAATTAATATTATGTGACATAAAATTATTTATAAATTACGTCACACAAGTTTATAAAATTTTATGTTTTAATTTTAACCATTATTACAAAAACTTGTATTTAAAGATACATAAAATGTGTTTTTAAAAATATTATGTATTTGAAAAAGTGCTTTTCAAACAAACATGTTTTCTTAAAAAATGATTTTTTATGTCCTTTATGGTAATTTTGTATTTAAAAAAATCATTTTTGTGTTGTTGTATCCAAACAAGTTAAAAATCATTTTAAAAAAAAAATATTTTTATGATCCTAAACAAACACAAATTAGCTTATGATTTTTTTAAAATCTCTAAAAAATAATCTCTAGATTATTTTAAAACATAATCACTTTTTTTAAGCCGTAACAAACGGGCCCTTAATTTAAAACTAAAAATAATTTTGCTTAAAAAAATTGGGAAAAATTGGCACACCGCAGGGATTGGTATTGCAATTTGCACAACGGTGAAACGGTGCGTTCGGAAAAAAGTATAGGCTTGTCGTCGTTCGTGACTCGTGAGTAGGGTTTGTCAATTGCAGAGTTGCAACCTTCCTTTCCTTGACGCACACTCACTCTCACACTCGCAGAAGAACGCGATTCATCCATTAGCCATTAGCGTAATCGAAAGGTATCAATCATATTTTTCTTCATTTCTCCGTTCATTCGAATCATATTCCTGCGAAACCCTCTTTATTTTCTCTCTCTATTTTTAAGGGGTTTTAGGATCAGATGGCTTTGCGAGGGGTTTGGCAACTTCAGAAGCTGATTGTTAGCTATTGCGATTGGGGCGGAAGTAGCAGAGGTATAAGGTACAAATACAATCCCATTACACGCTTCAATTTTCTATCTTATATCACATTCATCAATTCATGTATTTGTGAACAAAAAGTTTTTTTATTTTTTTTATTTTATATTTTTGAGTATTTAGGTTTGTGGAATTTTCTGGATTCCTATCTCTATTGCTTATTTGGATAATAGTTTGCAAACCATGGTTTGATCTAATGGAAAAACAACATTTTCATGCTTTTATTCAAATCCTAGTTTGAGTCCCAAAGTCATGTTCAAATATCAGTTAAAGTGACTTTGCCAAACATGTGGTTTTTATGGATGAAATCCAAACATGCACTTAACAATTGGGATTGATTACAGTCTTACATGGTTGCATATATCTTTTAATATCAATAAGGTTTCAATCAGATTTATGCCTTTTGGAATAGATATTGTCATATTGATTTGCCTGTATTTGATTAAATTTGTCCTTTAAGTGCAGGCATAATTTTTGTTCTTTGAATTTGAATACCAGTAAAATTTAGTCTTTGCATTTGTTGCCTTCACTCTGCTTGTTTCTAAAGTCTAGCAGTCTGGATGATAGCATAGCAGCTTCAACCTTTTTTCTTCAGCTGGGATAATTCTATGAATTTTCAAATTACTAATTTTTTTTTTTTGCCATGTTTTTATGGTGCTTTTACTGACATCTTAGTATTTTTTTCTTTTTCCTGATTTGCTGTGACTTCATGTCATGTCAAATTACAACCTTTTAACAATCAAGTTAGAGAGAAGTTTTAAATCCACTCTACTTCTTGATAACCACAATGCGCCTTCTGCTTGCCTTTGCATTGTACCTAGTACTAAAGGCTTGAAATGATAACGTAATGAATCAGTATATTTTTGTTTCTTCATATTTTATCCTCCTTTGAACAGGGGATTCTTACTTTAGTTTTAAATATTTGATAGGGCATTTATGGAGTCGCATTTGCCAGCGTTTAAGGAGAAGAATCCTCAATTAGAGGTGGTCACTGAAATGATTCGTGGTCAGCATCCCCATCTGAAGGGGTTTTATAGTAAGATTCTTGTGTTCACTCGTAACTTTGTTACTAATTTTTTTTTTCTTAATTGTAATTGATGATTATCCTGTGAAAAGCAGAGAACACAAACCAGCGAGTGATATGTGTGAAGAATATGGATCCGGAAGACATACTTCTGCATGCAACCAGGCTAAGGAATGCATTGGGAAGGAAAGTAGTGAAACTGAGGACAAGACACGTTACCAAACATCCTAGTGTGCAAGGTACATGGACTACTGCTGTGAAATTTTAGGATGGAAAAAACTAGGTGTATGAAAAAGTTCCCCCCTGTAGTTCCAAAGTTGTTCCTTTTTCTTCTGGTGAATTAATCAAATATTTGTGAACCAGTGAGCATAAGTTCTCATGTTGTCTGGTACAGTTGCCAGGATTTCTACAGTTTAGATGCCTTTGTTTTAGTTTCGTTGTTTGCTTCCCAGGACGAAGCTATAATGAGAAATTCTTTTTCCTTTGTAATCTTTTTATCTTGTGAGAGAACCATTTATATTTTATTCGCAAAAGAAAAATTGTCCGTAGGTATATAATGGATCTGCATTTTAACACAAAAACATTATTGTAGTACTTATTTATCACAACAAATATTGTAAAACATTTTTAAACTATTTTGTTTATCCAAATAGTTGCTTCACAGTATAAGTCCCTGTAATCGTTGGTGGCCCATTCCACATTAGCTCTGCTAATTGGCGATTTGCTCTCTCTGTGGTATGAGCTCCGTCAAACCACAGGTATTCAGTAGGGTTACTGCATGCCTCAAAATTTTCTTTTCCAGTAAATCCTCCTGCACACCCAGAAGCCTTATATGCTCCATTTCCACAGAAGGCTGTCTTTCCTTCCTTAAATTCTATACAATGTGTAGACAACAATGTCAGATTAAACATACTGTACTGAGGTAAGAAAGCTAAAAATTATTCATGTTTGCATATTAAAATACTAACCTTCAGTGTATTAGTCAAATTGCCGATCACCATCTTGACAAATTGGGTTTGGTATGACTGAGTGACATTGGGTTTTTGGTTGTGAAGGCCAAAATAATCGTTGCCTCCAATACTAAACAAGTACACAGCATCGTTCAAAACCCTCTTGGCTTCTTTATCACCTAGTGTTTCTTTTAGTGACTTCACAACATCCTTGAAGTAGCTCAATTGTGTTGGAAGATTGATCTGAAAAGGGAAATAAATGGGAGTGCTATATTGCAGGACCGTGTCAAATCAATGCTAGAATCTAAGCAAGACCACGATGCTGCAAACAATGCAATCACATCATAAATGAAATATGCAAGAAACAATAGGGAAGATTTACAGTTGTGTGCACATCAAAAATTTGCGACACATGCGACATCTGGTTACACAGTTCAAATTTGTGGTTAATACAGTTTAGTGGGTGATTAATATATCGGTAATTCATTAACCATCAACTGAACCGAATTAACTATGAATTTGCACACTATTAACTACATTTGTAATGGTTTGGACGTGATTAATGAGTATAACTTGTATCAGGATAACCCATTAATCACTCATTGAACCATATTAATCACAATTTTAAACTGTATTAATTAGGTGTTGCATGTGTCGGAGATTTTAATGTACAAATAACATTTCTAGAAGATCTATCTAGGCTCTGGTTGGTAAAAAATAACAAATAGCGGATAAGCTAGCAGATAGTGGACGAGCTTATAGCGTATAGCTGATAGCGGGTAAGCTAATATATTGAATTTAAAGTGTGTGGTAAAATTAATAGTTGAACTAACTGATAAATACAAAATGACAATAAGACATTTTAATAAATGAGAGGGAAAAAATGATACGCTATAAGCTATAAGCTCAAACGCTACTTCAAGTAGCATCTAGAAAAACGCTATAAGCTAGTGGTTACCAAACACCTGCTACGAGCTTATTCGCTATAAGTTATCCGCTATAAGCTAGCAGTTTGGTCTTATCAAACGAGCCTTAGTTGCGTGTATCACTTGCTACGTTTGGATAAGTGTGAGGAAGAACGCCTGTCCCAGCTGATGCAAATTAGCCCCAACAGTAAATTGATAGTTGCGATGTTGCAGGTACGGTGAAGTATAGGCAAATTTGCAAACTGAGCTGCAATTTACAAGACATTAGTGAGTATTAAGCATCAATGCTTTTCATAATTTAGATTCAGCAACTTAAATGACACATCAAATGGGGTGAACACCAAATACAGACCTATGAAATAAGGGAGTATACGCCCATTAGAGAGCCTTCCAGTGGGATGCTTGAAGTATGTTTGTCCATAAGGCCATCTAGTTGAGGTTCTCTAATGCTTCTGTTGAGGTACTGATTATTTCCAGGGTCAAAAAGCGAGTCCCCAAAAACAAAGAAGGAATGGCGTTGCTTCATTCAGTTAGGCTCGGCAGCATATATAGCAACTTACTGTGCTTAGAATGATGAGCACTGCACACAGTAGAGAGCTCTGCCTTGCCATAATTTGCTATGTTATTTCTTACACTTTTCTAGAGTTTCCTAAGCTTCACTTGGAACCTGGTTTGGATGAGTACCATTAATCCGATTTTGTACTTGTTCGTCCTAGGCCCATTCTTTCTACCACATTAGTTGATTAGTTGAAGCCATACCATTCGTGCAAAGGTTTTGGTTTACCCTAGGAACCAATGTTTTAAAAACTGAACCGGACATCGAATCGGTAAGACCTCCGGTCATGGTTCAACAAAAAGATATGCTTTTTTGTTGTGATCATGAATTGGCAGACCTTCAGCAGATGAAAACTTGAGACTTCAGTACAAACTGTTTACGTGAATTAAATTCACGTGGGATCAGAAAATTCAAAATTTCAGTTTTACATTAATTGAATGCACGTAGGTTTACGTGAACTGAATTCACGTACAATTCGCAGACAGAAAAAAAAAATATTAAAAGCAATTTGATCATTTCAAAATGTTAAAAGCCTGCTAAATGGGTATTACTAGTCCAAAAGGGGGTGTTACTAAAATCAGCCTTATGATTATCCCTAACCCGGTGAAAACCCCTAAAACATAACTTGTAGGTATAGCCGCCGTTGATCTTCTTCTTTCATTTATTTCCTTTTTTTTTTCTTCCCCTCTCCTATGCCATCGCCGTTGTCTTCTTCTTCTCTTTGTGGCCCTTCCTCCTCCTCCTCCCACTTCTTCCTCTTATGATTGTGGTTTGTTGACCTCTGTGTGGCTAGCGGCGTGTATCTTCATCTTCTTCATCTTTATCTTTATTTTTTAAACGCAGAAAGCTAAAACGTTTGGCAACCGAGTCATTTGTGAACCGCGAGTATTCTGGGTCAGGGCCTTTAAGCGAATATTCCTAGCCCAAATAAGCGTAGATTGGGCCTATTTGCTGCAACCGTTCGATCATAAACCGCACAGTCTACCAGTCGAACCGGGTAAGTATCAGTGTTGTCGGGTCGGGTTACATGAATACAATCCGAATAAATGAATCAGGGCAAAACGTTTCTCAACATCTCACAATCAAACCTGAACCGATTAATTCTACCTATTTTTTAAATTAATAATAACTTGGGTCGGTTTCTCAAACCTAAACAACCAGCTGTCAACGTAACAATTAACTTGTTTTTTTTCAATTCGGTTTCCAGTTGAGTAAGAAAACTGGGAATAAAATGAGATTATAATTAGCTTTCAGTTTTGCAGATGCAAAGAGAATGAAGAAGGCAATCGCTCTTTTTCTGCTAACGTTCCTTTCAGTTTTCCACCACTCAAACGCCGAAGAAGCTTTTGACGTTCGCAAGCATCTATCCACTGTCTCCAGGTCTCCCTTTGAATCCCCCGTCATAAGTGAAATGTTCTTTTTCCTTTTATTTCGCAATTTTTCTCGTCTTCCGGCCTTAATTTTGTTTGATCTTTGATTCAATGCATCAACATTTCTTTTGGCATATAAACATTCTAGGATTTTTTTCGTGTAATTTTGATGAGAATTTTGCATGTATGTGCGTGCTTACGCGCTTTTTTTTTTTTTTTACAAAAAAGATGATTTGTTGTTGAACGATTCGCTTAACTGGTTGTGGTATACTCTTCTTGTCACTTGATTATCGACCTTAGCAATTTTTTTGAAACAGATTGATTAAATTCTCCTTCTTAATTTTCTGCGCAGGTATGGAGTTGTGAAAGACATTACTGACAATAACTTCATACCTTCTAAAATTCCTGAAGGATGCACTCCAATCCATTTAAATCTTGTGGTAATTTTCTCAACAGTTTGAGGATAATGGTTTCATTAATTATGAAGGATTTTTTACCACACACACACTACCATTCTTTTTGTAATTTTTACAACAATTCTTATATTTTAAGTTGTCATGGTGTTTGCACAAGAAATTTAGGACTGTGTTGAAATGAAGGGTTAATCTTTTCTAGACTGAGTAATTTTTTTGTTGATAGTTTTGAAGTGTTGGGAAACACTTCTTGTCCTTACAGAAAAATATGACAATTGATAATGCTATGTTACATTCCCAGGCAAGGCATGGAACTCGTTCTCCAACAAAGAAAAGGATAAGGGAGCTAGACAATTTGTCAGCTCATCTGGAAGCTCTTATAAGGGATGCAAAGGAGCGACATTTGTCTTTGGAGAAAGTTCCTTCCTGGATAAATGGATGGAAATCTCCTTGGCAAGGAAGGCTCAAGGGCGGTGAGTTAATTATCATAGGAGAGGAAGAATTATATGATCTTGGAATCAGGATCAGAGAAAGGTTTCCAAATTTGTTTGATGAGGAATACCATCCAGACATATATACTATAAAGGCAACTCAAGTGAGTCTATCTTCAATTTTTCTTTTTTCTAGGTATATTTTGGAGTCTTAAAATTTCTGGTTTCCTCGATTTACACCACTAACTAATAGTTTTGGGTTAGTCAAGAAATATTGGTTCTCAGGTCCAAAGGGGGAGAAACATATGCCTGTTGTTTTGAATTAATGAATGAATGCTAAGATATGACGATTAGTTGCAGTGCAACTACAACATTAAGACTTGAATTTTCCTTCTTATATTTGAAAGCTAAAAACATTGTAACTTATGCATCTCTCTTTTGTGGAAAATAGGTTCCTCGGGCATCAGCTAGTGCTGTGGCATTTGGAATTGGGCTTTTCAGTGGCAATGGAAGTCTTGGACCTGGGCATCATAGAGCTTTTGCTGTTACAAGTGAAAGCCGTGCTAGCGACATCATGCTGAGATTTTATGATTGTTGTCATAACTACAAGGTATGTTGTAGCCATTATTGATTTCTCTGGAGGACTTCTAATGCAACTGTTTAATGTGTATCTTAAACAATTACATTTAATCATAGGTTAGTCAATTTCATACATTTTAATGTCTGTTTGCAAATATGCTTCTTATACATTGTTGTACGGTTGTACCATACAAAATCACCCAAGCTGTATTCGCCTCCTTTTTTACCGGGCAATTATTGAAGATCATGTTTTTGTGTCCCTTTCAGTGATAAAATTGTTTCCATTTTGCTGGAATGTGCTTTCTGTTTACAACTTTGTCCTGACTTGCCACTCCGATGGAAATTAACATAACCTAAATGAATTGGAATTCCCAAATTCGCCTCATCTAAATGCCATCATAGGTTGAATATGAAAGCTGTTTGTTTTTAAAGAGGCTATACTTAATTACTTATTGATAAATAAATATTTGAGCTTTATTGTATGTTATTTGGACATTTTGTGATCTTCAGTGTTTTTACATGTAGCCTGTGCTTTATTTCCTGACCCTTTTTTTCATGGTTATTTAATTTCTTTGGTTATGGGAGCAGGATTTCAGGAAAAGGCAGGAGCCTGCAGTTGATAAACTTAAGGAACCTATCTTGGATGAGATTACATCTACATTAGTTGGGCGATATGGACTGAATTTTACAAGGCAGGTTACATCTTCTCTCTGGTTCTTATGTAAACAGGTGATTACATTTCTTTATTCCCAGCTCCTTTTGGTTTTCACTGTATTCTTCTTTTGAGTTCACATATAATCATTCACCAATGTCGTGGAGATTGATTTTTTTTTTTTCCTCTTTCTTTCCCATTGTCCAATTTGTGGTTATTTTGACAGGAAGCATCCTTGTTGGATATAACAAATCAAGCGTGTAGTCTATTCAGCCCATCTGAGGTACTTTTGTAGTCATGATGTTGTGATGGTATATGTCATCTAATTGTTGACATTTTCCTCTTTACTTGTCTGTTAATATTTAAATAGAGGAAAAAAAAAAACTAAGATGTCAGGAAATCATTTAATTTTGACCTTATCATATATATAAGAGAACCAAGTTTTGAATCCTTGATATGATGTTTCTATAATATGTTATTGATCTTTTAATAAAGGTTAAAATAATGTTTTAGTCCTTATACGTGACATCAATTCTTAATTTGGTCCCTATACGAAAAATGTTATTAAAACAGTCCCTACACGTGCATAAATTCTTAATTTAGTCCCTGCCATCTAACCACGTTTCTAACGGCGTTAACTGTTTAAAACAATTATTAGCAGTCCCTATACGTGACATAAATTCTTAATTTGGTCCCTATACGGGAAAAAATTATTATAACAGTCCCTGTAAGAAACAATGACTAAAAGCTTATTAATATGGTCCCTATACGAAAAATAAACTATTAAAACAGTCTCTATACGAAAAAAAAAACTATTAAACCAATCCTTATACGAAAATAACTATTAAAACAATCTCTGTGACAAAAAAATGACTAAAACCTGCCCATGTTGCAATCCAAATATGGTCCCTAATGTGACACTTACCCATGTGTTAGGTACATATAAGACATATTTAATCCACAAAAAAACATATAAGACATTTAATCCACAAACAAACATATTATGTTGTGGATTTATATGCACTTTTATGTACCTAATCAAAGTGGTTTTATATGTGTGTTTGTGGATTAAATATCTTATATTCTTGTTTGAGGATTAAATATGTCATATATGTACCTAGCACATGAGCAAGTGTCACATTAGGAACATATTTGAATTGCAACATGGACAGGTTTTAGTCACTTTTTTGTTATGGGGACTGTTTTAATATTTTTTTCCCTATAGGGACTGTTTTAATAGTTTATTTTTTATATAGGGACCATATTAATAAGTTTTTAGTCATTGTTTTTTACAGGGAATGTTTTAATAATTTTTTTTCGTATAAGGACCAAATTAAGAATTTATGCCACACATAGGGACTAAATGGGTAACAGTTAGAAAACGTGGTTGGACGGCAAGAACTAAATGGGTCATAGTTGCACGTGTAGAGACTGTTTTAATAATTTTTTTCGTATAGGGACCAAATTAAGAATTGATATCACGTATAGGGACTAAAACATTATTTTCACCTATAATAAAATAAAAAAGTCCATTAAGATAGTACTGTTGTTAACTGGCTGCAAAGAAATAGATGTAGTAAAAAGGGATATGACGACGCCCATGCCGAATGGCAATAAATTTATTATTTTTGAGTGGATACAAAAAAATATTTAGCTTTTGCAGTTATAATCAAGATCCATGTTAGCTTATGGCTGCATGCTTTTACAATGCAATTGCATCCTGCATGCTTATAAAATGCTATATTCTGTTGTACATAGATTACATTACTGGAGTGGACAGATGACTTGGAGGTGTATATTCTGAAGGGTTATGGCAAATCACTAAATTATAGAATGGGAATGCCATTACTTGAAGATGTTGTTCAATCCATGGAGCAAGCTATTAAGGCTAAAGAAGGTAATTTAGATTTTCTACTTTTGAGGTTCTTGCATGTCACATCCTTCTAATGAAATTCAAATATTTTTGTATGGATTAGCCTTTAAGATGAATTATACATAAAAGTTGTCTGGTTCAAAAATACCTTAAAGTAATATGCACAGGGCTAGCTCTATCTAGCTTATATATACAATATCATCTGACAGCCACTGACATTTACCTGCTTTTTTTTTAGTTTGATCAAACAGTTATCATTGAGCTAAAATTTTTATTGCAATGTATTTGGCTAAAGATTGTTAGTACTGTAAAAAATGCATCTCAGACTTCTTTAACTACTTTAAGACATTTCCTCATTTGTAAGAAAGTGGACCATATTAATTATACTCTTCGTGGCATATCTCAACACCATACTTTGATATGCATATGCTAACTTCTGAGAGAACTACTTTTCTTCGTCAACACTTTTTTAAAGTTGGTTAAAGCCTGTAATTTCTTGAAGTATTCTTTTTGTAACATCAGATTATTACTCTTCAGCTTAATATAATAATGGTGTTCAAATACTATGAATTTTTTTGGTCGGCTCTCGTCTGCCTGGGAATTGTACTGGTTCTTAAAATTTCAGTAGTATATAATTTGCTTCTCAGTTTCAATTTAACTGGGTTAAATACGTACATACATAATTGCAACCTTTGTCAATGTTTATTGGTTGAAATCTTGGTTAATGCAAAATTAGCAAGGAGAATTATATTTAATTTTCTAATTTCTAATGATTTTTTCTCCTTTTGGAGGCTGTCTCTTGAATATGTGAACCATTGGCTCATTTCCACTTTCCTGATTGCTTCCGTAGAAAAACATGCTCCTGGCAGCTTTGAAAAAGCAAGACTTCGGTTTGCACATGCTGAAACTGTAGTCCCATTCTCATGTCTGCTTGGTTTATTTCTTGAAGGATCTGGTGAGGCTTCCATAGTCTTTTCTTGAATATAAATGAACAATTTTCTTTTGCTACTAATGAGTAGTAGTAGAGTGTGTTTATGAGTGTTCTCTTTTCAGAGTTTGAAAAAATCCAGAAGGAGCAACCTTTGCAACTCCCTCCAAGGCCTCCACAGAAAAGAAAATGGCGGGGTAGCATTGTGGCTCCTTTTGCTGGTAACAACATGCTGGTCTTGTATAGTTGTCCTGCTTCAGACAAATCTAGAAGCAAGCACTTTGTGCAAGTGTTGCACAATGAACACCCCATTCCACTGCCCGTAAGTTTTTGTTCATATAAAAATTATGTTGTTGTCTTAATATTTTTTCCGCAATGGTTTAAATGTGAATGGCTGAATAGGTTCAAGGGTTGTAGAATTTTACTGCTGATTGTTTAAAACCGTATTATGCTGATATGCATCAATAACACAGTTTCTTTGTGTTATTGGTGACAGGGTTGTTATGGCTCTGATTTCTGTCCATATGAAGTATTCAAGGTATCAGTATAATCCCACTCCAATGCACAATGTGATCAATGTGTAATATTAATTAGGGAAGGTTGGTTTTTACTCTACTGTTTTATTTCTGTGATTTTTCTCCACAGGAAATAGTTGCACCTCATCAGAAACATGACTATGATACTGTCTGTAATGCAAAGCTAGAGCAGAAGCCCTCTGGCAGCATGTTTTCCCAAATATCTCAGTGGCTTTTTTCACTAGGGAAAGGTGACAAGTACCCCAAAGATGAATTTTAAGTTTGTTTCCTTGGAAAGGAGGCTCAATTCAATTCTCATGTTCATTTTCCTTGGTGGTACCACTTAACAAATTTTCAGACATGAGCACCAATTCCTTGTAGCAAAGAACCCATTTTATCTAGATTTGGCTGCAAGTACAGGAATGCCTTTGGTATGTTAAGCTTGGTGCTTGAGCCGTGTTCGTCTGTAGCTTATACCACCAGAGTGCTTTGGATTTGGAAAGTAGAGTTCTAAATATCATTTTCCGTTTTTCCTTAACAGTGTTAGTACTCAGCTGATTCCTTTTTTTAGGTGAATAGTACTCAACTGATTCCGCAGATGTTGTAGGTTGATGTTTTGATGTTTCACACACTTGCCATTTCGTTTGTACTCCTGAACTCCACTTTTGTTCTTTTGGAATAGTAGATACTGGACGAGCGATCTTCTCTGACTTCTTGTAATGATCCCTTTTTGAGTGTGCCGCATGATCGTGTGGCAGCTGTGGATAAATGATGACAATATTATGATTTAACGAGACAGTAAGCCTAGTTGCAAAGCATTAATCACTTGCAACAATGTGGGTTGCACTGCAGTAGCAATACATTCCTGAAGCTGATAACTTCAAAATAGTAACAACCGATGCCTCACATTGATTTGTGTACTGTGGCTTAAGACCTTAGCTAGAAATTGTTAGGCTTTTTATGATGGCAAATGTTATTAATCCCTCCCCAATATAATTTTCCAATCTCCTTATTTATTTTTTCTAAACTACCCTCATCCCTTACCTCCAGCAAACTCAGCCCCACCTCCCCTCCAACCTCACCCACACTCATGCAACTCCAACCCCCATCCGACACCCTCTTCCAACCCCCATCCCTTACAACTCTACCCCCTATTTCTTCCCCCTCCACCCTTCCCTACAACCGTCCCCCACTCTCCTCCCACCCCAAAACCTTCTTTTTTTACCCCCAAAAAAATACGTTAATTGTTTTCCTGTATTTTCAGATCTCCTGGAAACAAGTTTCTGGACGTGTAAAAAAATAACCGTCTTATAAAACCATTTTTTAAAAAAAAATAAAATTATGGGAAATTTCGGAAACTTGTTTCTGGACGTGTAAAAATACATTCCTAAATTCCAAACACGTCGAAAAGCTTGTTTTCGGGAGATTTGAAAATGCAGAAAAAAAAAATTAACGCTTGCGAATGTATCTGGAATGTCGGAAATGGGTAGAGACAGTGATGACAGTCATGGAAGATGGTGAGATTGGGGATTTGGGAGGCAAATGGAGGTGGGAGGTTGTGGAGAGGGTGATCACGGGGGAGATGGTGGTGGCTGGTGGAGAAAGGGAAGAGGATTAGTTGGAGATTTTT
This sequence comes from Calophaca sinica, assembly GCA_037113605.1. Lineage (NCBI taxonomy): Eukaryota > Viridiplantae > Streptophyta > Magnoliopsida > Fabales > Fabaceae > Calophaca > Calophaca sinica. The sequence goes on from CM073735.1 coordinate 46,615,349, forward strand.
TAGATGTAACAGTATTTTGGTCTTTTTATAATTAAATGGGAGGTGGCAAAATGAATTGGGGGAGGGGCTAATAACATTTGCCGTATAAAAATAAGAGCATTGGCCCGGCAGGATGGGTTATGCGGGGTGGCAGACTTACATGCCCAGCCCACCCCGCGCTAGCCTAGTGGCTGAATCCGTATTGTCACCAGGCTAGGCACTGCCCTCAGCCACTGTTCCTTCTCTCGTAGAACAAAGAAACTAAGCCCGCCATGGTTGCTTCTTTCGTAGAGCAAAGAGACTAAGAAAGAGCAGGTAAACACTCCCCCTGCCGCGTGACGCGGCTCTGTCACGAGGCCCTCCCCTCCGCCGCGAGACGCGGCTTTGTCTGCCGCGATTCCCTCCTCTCCGCAGCGAGACGTGGCTCTGCCGCGAGCCCCTCCCCTCCCCTTACAGAACCTGCTTTGCTTATTGTGAATATTTTGTAATTGTGTCTTATTTGGTTTTCTCTTCCCGTGTCTCTCTTTTTTCTTGATTATTTCAGACGAGGAAGGTTCAAGTGGGACAAGTTTCAAATCTAGCTTGTTGTTGTTCGGTTTGTTGTTCCTGCAGCTTCCGGAGAGGAAGGTCCCAGGGCGCTTGAGATTACATTATTGTTATCGGTAATTTCTCTTTTCTTTTTATAATTTTGTTAGTGGAGCTGTGGTAAATTATCAATGGTCAAGTTTGATGTGGTTATTTAAATAATTATAACTTGCTATAATTGAAGAATATTACTTCAATTACAATCCCTGTATGCATAAATATTTCTGCTGCCTTTGAGTTTCCAAACAATCTTATGTGAATTTCTATGCTAAAGATCGAATAGGTGAAGCTTTTTTATGCCAATTTCTATGTCAATTTCTTAGGCTATTGGGTCCTGCAACAAAATTTGAAGCTTCAAAACTAAAGGTTGTTCTATTACTTGTTGCTGCTACCTACTGGTTTATGCTTATTCCAATTTATTACTTCAATTTATATTTTGTAAATTAGCAGTTTTGAATGTTGTTTGAAGCTGTAGTTGGTTTTTTGAGTGCTGCTGGTATATACTACTGTTATCACAATAATCCCTAACTGCTATTGTGATATTGTGATAATAAAAAAGTAAATTCTCTTAAAAATAATATAAAATGAATGATCATAGAGAATAAACAAAACCGAAAACTGATCCCATACAAGTCGAAATAAATTGGACGGATTGGAATTATTTGATTTTACATTCAAACCGATTTGATGATTAAAGAATAAAATAAAAGGGATCTGATCAGATTATTTGATTTTACATTCAAACCGATTTGATGATTAAAGAATAAAATAAAAGGGATCTGATCAGATGAGTTTTCCCCTCAAAACCGATTCAATCCATGAACACCTCCTCTACTGATTTTTAAGTAAAAATATTTTTAATACTAAGAATTGTGGTATATTCGATTTTTTTAATAAATTTAATTACTTTATTTGTGATGCCTTTCAGCTACATTATTCGGTCAAATTGGATAATAAATCCTCCGTTTCTCTATCTTTAACATACTTGTTTGTGCTGATGCCACCATTTCCATTAAGTTAGCGTTTCTGACTTCAAAATAAATATTTTCTTAAATTCTTTGAAGATAAATCTTTTTAATCTGTTTATCGGGTGTCAGTTCTAATAATGATATTAAAAAAATGGTTCATTTTTATCTGGTAGAATATTTTACCTTTTATGTGTGAGTGTGAGAATTTAGGGCTAAGGCCTAAGGTTTTATAACTTCAACCAATTTCAAAATTATGAAATTGACATTTTGAGATTGGAATGGAATGTGACTTGATGCATCTCCATCACAAACATAATTGTTGCTTATTTAACCTTTGTTTTTTGGGCCCATGGTACTGTAAATCCTACCAATATTGTAGTAACCGCTATTACCAGAATAATTTCTATTAGTTAGTTAATGTATGATTCTGTTAATCAGTTATTAGTCAGCTATGATTATTCAGTTATCAAAACGGTTAGTTTGTTAGCTTCAGTAGCTTCAGTATATATGGTTAATTCATTGTAAATGAGAGTCACTCTCATATTTTCTGAATCAATAGAATCATTGAGTATTCTTCTCCATTCTCAGTTCTCTGCTTCTGTTTCAATTCTTGCACCCTCAATCATGGATTCTTTTGGTATAACATGGTATCATATGAAAGCTACCGATTGAATCCTCTTCCTTCCGCATCTCTGATTTTCGATCCGATTTTCGTTTCTTTTCTTTGATTCTTGCTCGATTTCTGCTTCTCAATCATGGAAGATCATGCAAATTCAATGAATCAAGCGAATCCGTTCTTCATCAGTACCTCTGATAACCCAGGGCTTGTCCTGGTTTCCCAGCTTTTGACCGGTGACAACTACGGCACATGGCGTCACGCCATGGAAATCGCTCTCAGTGGCCGGAACAAGCTAGGGTTTGCCGACGGCACTATTCCGGCACCGCCGCAACAAGATCCAAACTATGCACTTTGGTTTCGCAACAATAACATTGTTGCATCCTAGTTGCTCAACTCAATGTCCAAAGAGATAGCTACTAGCGCGATCTACTTTTCCTTTGCTCATGCGATTTGGGAAGATCTTCACAATCGGTTTCAGAAGAAGAATGGACCGCGAATCTTCAAGCTACGCTAAGATTTCATCAGTTGCAGTCAAGAATATCTTTCAGTGAGTGCTTATTTCACCAAGCTTAAAGGACTCTGGGAAGAACTTGGTGATTTTCACCCTTTGCACAACTGTGTTTGTGGAGGTGCTCAGGATCGTGTTACTTATCTTGAGAATGAATATGTTCTCACTTTTCTCATCGGATTGAATGACTCCTATGGTCAAATTCGAGGTCAGATATTGATGGCGAGTCCATTGCCTCCTATAGATCATGTTTTTTCTCTGGTTCTTCAAGAAGAATCACACCGTGAGGCTAGCACCATCACTGATCCTCAGGCTGCTTTTGCTGTTCAAGCCAGCAGTTCTTCCAAACCAAAGCCAAGAAAAGATCGCCCATTGTGTGCTCACTGTGGTGTCTTAGGACACACTAAAGGTAATTGCTTCAAATTTCATGGTTTTCCTCCTAGATATAGAAAGGGCAAACCAAATCAGACCTCTGTTAACGGTGTTGTAGGTCAAGCACATGCAGTTCCTATGAGCAATGATCAATATCAGAATATCATAACCTACATTCAGGCACAAATGGCTCAAACTGCAATCACAGAACCGGCTCAAGGTGACTCCAATGTGGTTGGTATGAGCTACTCTTTTCACTCTCCTTTGATCAATTCCTATCCTAGCAACTGGATATTAGATTCAGGAGCTTCTTCTCGCATAACACATTCTTTTTCATTTCTTCATAACTACAAACCTTTAGATAATAAGTTTGTCTTCCTACCAAATAACACTAAAGTGTCAGTTAGTGGTATAGGTGATGTCATTTTGAGTCCCACATTGACCCTTAAAGATGTCCTTTACATACCTGAATTTCATTTGAATCTAATTTCTGTTGATGCGATTTTACGACAACTTCATTGTGGTATTTTCTTCACTGATGATACTTTTTTAATTCAGGACAAAAAGAGGCAGAGGGTGATTGGTAGAGTGACTTGAAACAAGGCCTCTATGTCTACAATCATCAAGCACATTCTGCTGAGTGCACCTCTTCTTTTTATTAGTTTTTTATTTTTATTTTTATTTTTATTTTTATTTTTATTTTTATTTTTATTTTTATTTTTATTTTTATTTTCTTCTTTTTATTAGTTTTTTATTTTTATTTTTATTATTTATTTTTATTTTTTTAAAAGCGGTGCAACACGAGGACTTTTCAGGAGGTCACCCATCCTAGTATTACTCTTGTCCAAGCACGCTTAACTACGGAGTTCTGATGGGATCCGGTGCATTAGTGCTGGTATCATGGCACCTAAGTGCACCTCTTCTTTGTCTTCAAATAAAACTGATTCTGTTAATCAGTTTGCTTTACATTCTGATTCTGTTTTACCTATTTCCTGTAATTCAGTTTCAAAAAATTCTGCCAGCTTATGGCATTCTCGCTTAGGACATTTATCTGATGACGTTTTGAAAGTTTTAAGCAATAAAGTTCCTTTCCAATTGCCTTCAAATTTTACTTCTCATAGTTGTCAAATATGTCCTTTAGCTAAATTTCGAAGACTTCCTTTTGTAGCTCATGGTAATCACACTGATTTACCTTTTGACTTGGTACATTGTGATGTGTGGGGACCTTTTAAGCAAGCCACATATGATGGTATGCATTATTTTCTAACCATTGTTGATGATTGCACCCGGTACACTTGGACACACTTAATGCAACATAAATCAGAAGCTACACACTTGATTCAGAGTTTTTTTCAGTATGTTAAAACTCAGTTCAACAGGAATATTAAGTGCGTCAGGACAGATAATGCCAAGGAATTACAGCTAACTGATTTTTTGAAGGCTGCAGGTGCTTGTCATCAGTTTTCCTGTCCTTATAGGCCCCAGCAAAATTCAGTAGTGGAAAGGAAGCATCAACACTTACTGAATGTGGCTAGGTCTTTGTTATTTCAGTCCAAGGTACCTCTACAATTTTGGGGTGATTGCATCAAGACTGCTGCTCACTTGATCAATCGGACTCCTTCATTAAACATGCAACATCAATCTCCATTTGAGCTACTGCTTGTTAAAATTCCTCAGTATTCCCTCGTAAAAACTTTTGGTTGTCTATGTTTTGTTTCCACCATTCCTTCTCAGAGAACCAAATTTAGTCCTAGAGCAATTCCTTGTGTGTTCCTAGGCTATCCCCCTGGCACAAAAGGTTATAAAGTGTTTGATATTGAACACAACAAATTCGTCATTTCAAGGGATGTTGTTTTTCACGAAGAAATTTTCCCTTTTCATTCCCTACCCAATTCAGTCCCTGTTATTGATTTGTTTCCAGATGTTGTCCTTCCCAAATCACTTCCTGATAGTTTGCCTTCTCATCCTGTACAACAGGCTGCTCACCCTATTATTCCACCAAATGACCCACCTAATGACTCACTAACCCACCAAATGCACCACCAGATGAACCACCAAATAATTCATTAGTCAACCAAAATAGTTGTCCAATCATCCCTAGACACTCAACCAGAATCTCTAGACCTCCTGCCTACCTCCAAAACTATGTATGCATTTCTGTTGCATATCCTATTCAGAATCACCTTTCATATAGCAACTTAGGTGCTAATTACAGATCCTATGTCTGTATTGTCTCTAGTATCTATGAACCATCTTTTTTTCATCAAGCAGTAGCTCACCCAAAATGGAGACAGGCAATGGCAGAGGAGCTGGCAGCTCTAGAGGCTAATAGTACATGGACATTACAGCAGTTACCTGCTGGGAAAAAAAAAACTATAGGTTGCAGATGGATTTACAAGGTGAAGTATAATGCTGATGGCACCTTGGATAGATACAAGGCAAGGCTAGTTGCTCAAGGTTTTACTCAACAAGCATGCATAGATTTCCTTGACACCTTCTCCCCAGTTGCAAAGCTCACTTCGGTCAGAATTTTGCTTTCCATTGCTGCTCAAAAGCATTGGCACTTGGCACAACTTGACATTAACAATGCTTTCCTAAATGGAGATCTTTTCGAAGAAGTTTACATGAACTTACCTAGGGGGTATCCTGTTAAGGGGGAGAACCTAGTATGTAAGTTGAATAAGTCCTTGTATGGTCCAAGGCAAGCCTCTAGACAGTGGTTTCACAAGTTCAGTACCACAATTTCTCAGCTGGGCTTTGTTAAATCTACTGCAGATCATTCTTTATTTTCCAAGGGTTCTGGCAGCAACCTAGTGATTTTATTGGTCTATTTAGACGACATTATTCTTGCTGGACCTAATCTGAATTGCATCTCTGAAGTGCAGTCTCTGTTACAGCAACATTTCAAACTCAAGGTTATAGGTGACTTGAAATATTTTCTAGGCCTTGAAATAGCCAAATCTTCTAAGGGAATTCATTTGTGTCAGAGAAAATATTCTTTGCAGCTTCTGCAGGATACTGGTTTCATCTCTGCTAAGCCCTCTGCAGTTCCAATGGATCCAGGCTTCAAACTTAATAGTATTGATGGCTCACCCTTGGAGGATGCTTCAGCTTATCGAAGACTAGTTGGGAGGCTTATGTACTTGACTTTGTCTCGGCCAGACATCAATTATGCAGTTAATAAAACTGAGTCAGTTTATGACTGCACCTCGAACTCCTCATTTGCAAGCTGCACATCATGTTTTACAATACCTTAAAGCCACTCCAGGACTTGGTCTGTTTTTTCCTGCAGATTCTTCACTGAAACTCACTGCATTTGTTGATGCCGATTGGGGAAGCTGTGAAGTAACGCACAGGTCTACTACTGGCTTTCATGTTTTCCTTGGAGAATCCTTAATTGCTTGAAAATCAAAAAAGCAACCCACTGTTGCTCTCTCCTCTGCTGAGGCAGAATATAGAGCACTTGCTGCTCACACTTCTGAATTGTTATGGATCCGTCAGTTGCTGCGAATTTTTGAGGTCACAATTCCTTCAGTCATGGTTTTCAGTGATAGTAAGTCAGCTATTCAGCTTGCCTCCAATCCAATGAGCCATGAGAGGTCCAAACATGTAGACATTGATTGTCATTTCTTAAGAGATCATGTGCAGTCTCACTTTCTCAAGCTCAATCACGTGCCATCTCACAAGCAACTTGCAGACTCTCTGACCAAAGCGTTGCCTAAAGCTCTCGTTCAGTCCTTAATTTCCAAGTTGGGATTGATAAATATTTATCTTCCAACTTGAGGGGGAGTATTACCAGAATAATTTCTGTTAGTTAGTTAATGTTTTAAACTGATTCTGTTAATCAGTTATTAGTCAGTTATGATTATTCAGTTATCAAAATGGTTAGTTTGTTAGCTTCAGTAGCTTCAATATATATAGTTAATTCATTGTAAATGAGAGTCACTCTCATATTTTCTGAATCAATATCATTGAGTATTCTTCTCCATTCTCATTTCTCTGCTTCTGTTTCAATTCTTGCACACTCAATCATGGATTCTTCTGGTATAACAACTGCGTGCTTAAATTTTCATTATTTTCATGACCCTATGGTTTTTTCTATCGTTGGTTTGAAACAGATTGCCCGTTTGGTTTGATTTGAATTCAGGACAAAATGGAGTTTGTTTACAAAATAGCTGACACTGCTAAGAGAGCTGCAAACAACAATACATTGATTAATGTTTGTCTGGTTGCTTCGTTTGCAACACTGGGCGTGAGATCTATGAATCAGCAAAAGACCATTGAAGCTCTGAAGGCTGAGAAGGAATCTCTTGTCAAATCCAACAAGTCCATTAGAAAAACCATCTGGGATTGGAAAGAACATCTTTATGCTGAAGCCTCAACTGATTCTGCCTTGGTTCCTCTGGAAAGGCTCAAAGCAATCTATGGCGATGCCCTGCCTCCTCAACATGGTAATTCATTTCTATTCTATCACTTCCCCTGTATAGCATCAAAATGTTAATAATAACATGATTTAGTAATGTCCAAAATGATCATAGGGATTTAAAAGGAAGGGATGAGTCATGTGTTGCATTGCACAGATTATTTTCAGTACTGGCTTGCATGATAGATTTCTACAATAATTTTCGTGTTGAATATAGTATTGACTTTCATGAGTTATGCTTTTGTTACTAGGTGGGCTTTTTGCATCTTGTCACTTTTGGGGGGGAGGGGGCTGTATGTCTATGCTTCAATCCTTTGTGTTTGAGGAGTATCAGTTTTTTTACAATTTGATCAATTTTTTGGGGGGAAACCTAGTTTCATTGTCACTGTTTATGGTAATGATTGAGGAAAAGATTGTGTCTTGGTGCTGCAAGGTTCAATTTGGAAAAACTGAATAGAACACTTCGCATTCTTGTATTAAATTTTATAGAGGGTAATAATATGTTTCTGTAGAAAGACCGTGGAGATAATTATTTACTTGCTGAGGTAGTTCTATTTTTTTAAGTTCTGGCTTTAATTTTTTCTCTCAATATATTTAAGATTTTGCCAGGAAAAAAAATCTAAAACCAAAAAGCAATGGTTTGGTCCACAATCAGGTTGGGAAGCCCTGACATTTTGTTTTGTTTTGCCATATGATACCTAAGTTGTAGAATATATGTTGATTGTTCTAAAGGTCATTTTGATAACAACCTGTTTTTGTCTGTGAATTTATTATGATTATCTACTCTTACGACCTTTTCATCAGAATCTTTCCAATTGAGACAAAAACAGTGATTAGGGTAATAGAGGGAGAAAGCAAGATTGGAGTTAAAACATTAGTTGAGTAAACTGTTAAAGGTTATCTTTTTGAAAGAGAAGGACAAGATTCTGGGCAAACTATCTTTTCAAAATAGTTAAAATAAAAAGGAAACAGACAACAATACAATCCAACAATTTCTCCTGACCTTGTACACTATATGTAAGAGTAACCCCTTCTAAACTCTTAAGCGGTCAATATTACAACCCCTTAGAAAAGCTAAACAACCCCATAGAAAAGTTAAACGATTACATTTACACCCAAACTTCACCTGTTGCACTATAACCAGTATTTAAAATTCATATCAGACTTTTTTTTTTCTCTTTTAAATACTTATTATTCTTATTTACTTGTATAATTATGCAATGATAAATATCAGTTTGACTCCAAAGATGTGGTCTGCATAGTCGGTACTGTTTGCATTAGACACATTAGTTTTACAATCAATGAATTTCTTACATGTTTGTTTTTGTGCCTAAAATTAACATTAACTATCATGTAAAGATGTATTAATGGCTTGATGTTGATTATCCAAGTTAGAGATTTATTACACTGATAAGATGATTCGCAAATCCGTATTTTCTATGCACATTGGATTTTGAGCTACATCATGTTTTATTGACCTTCAATTACTACTATTGTGGTTTTTCCAGGAGATACTGTGAGGAAAGATGCAACTGGTCCCCCCAAAATAATGATCTGAGATCTTCACAGTTGTCAGGATTTTAAAAATATTGGAAAACTGTTAATAAAATGTTTTCTAAGAGAACAAAAACAATAATCTTGTCATAATTTTTTTTATTGGCAAGTAATTGTAGAACTTGGAGGAAGTTGAGGATTTTATTGGAAGGACGAAAACACATTTTTATTTGTTTTCTATCTTATTTTTTTAACAACTTTGGGGAGAAGATAAAGACCAAATACAACTTGGTAGCTGTTTTCAAATATTTTCTTGTGTGCATGTAATGCTTGACTTGACTAGCACAAATGTTGCTCTATTATATCATTTTTGTTGGCATATAAGTTGGTATAATGGTGACAAAAAGGTTTTAAAATATGATTTATTGTAACCATCCAATTCTCTTGCGATCAATTTAATCCTAGTGACTTGACACGAGTTGTTTGATCATGTACTCACTACCTATCATATGAGCTTTAGGTTCGTGCTTTGATTTAGGGGAGAAAGAGTTGTAAATAGGAGTGAAAATGAGAGAGTCGAATTGGATCAGATTTGAGATGTACTCAAGTCCAAATCAAGCATACATGAATTGGTTGGGCTGGGTTGGGTTGGTTTTAATATAATTTCATTGTCCAACTTGGACCAAAATCGGACTATTGAGTCACAATCACCGTCTTTAATTATAAGTGCCAGAAATACAAATAATGGATTATTATTGAGTAGGGATTACACGTAGTGATAAGTGAATTACCCTCCCAAATGAAGACAAAGGTATGGGCCTTGGAGATGTCATTTGTTCAGAAGTGCTAATTGTTTGGTATCAAAGTGTGTGTGGATACCTTGAGGAAACAAAAACTAAAAATGCATTTGTTTCAAGTCATGTAATATTATTCTCGGAAAAGTGAATTAGGGAATTCAAGATTCCCATATTTTATTCAAGTTTTCTTTTTTTAACAAGGAAATGGGACAAAAGCTCGATTGGAAAATATAGCTATAATAAGCATTTTCATTTCATCTTTGCTATGTAATAATAATTTCAATATTGTATAAAAGCTGTTTTTTTTCCGTAAAGTAAAAGCTAATTTGTATGTTTATAATCATGGTAATCATTGTTTAACATTTTTTTCCTATTTATCACACTTAATATAATTGGATTATTTCTAAAAAATTACTGAAATTAATATTTCTTTATTATGAAATTTCAGAAATTTTTTAGGCCGGTTATTTTTAAGAGCTTAAACAAACATGTTGAAAATTTTTAAAAGTTATTATTTTTTGAAAAAGTAATTTTTAATAAAATAATTTAAAACAAATGAACTCTAAATATTTTGAAACAATATTTTTTTCAATATTTTAAATACATTATTGAAGTTGGCTTTCTTCTAATTGTGCCACGCTTAAAATAGCTTAAGTCAATAAATTTTACAATTTCCTTTTTAGAGACAAAATGGGATCTAAAATCAATATTTTGAAATAAAATATATTTTATTTTGATAAAAAGTAAGTTATTTGTTTGACAATCACAATCTCTATTATATACAAATATGAATAATATAAAAAAGGAAACAAAACAAATAGCATCACGATATGAAAAGTTTAGAGCCATGTCAATTAAAATTGTCCAATGTAAGAGCTGAGTCACAAATACATAGAAATAGAAAACATAAATAAAAATAATAGAATCAAATATAACATTTAATGTTGCGAATAAATATAGCAAGTGTGACAAATATGAAATGTGTTTAATGCAAATTTAAAAACATGTTTAAATCTCAGTATTTTCCTCCTCTCAAAATAAAATCTGAACAATATCAGAGATAATGTTATTTTTTTAATGGTGGGTATTTTTTCAAGTTATGTTTAATGAGATAATGTTATTCGCATTTCAAGCTACTCTATTTTGATTCGACTCTTACAAAACGAGTAGTTTTAATCGTTAATTAGAAAATTGTTGATTGATATTTACATAATTCAAAATTGATTGTACATTTATAAGCATATTGTTTCAGTTTGAACAATCGAATGAAAAATCAACATAAAACCAAAAAAAAAATCAACAATATAACTATTTTATTTTTTTATTCTAAAGAGAATCCCATTATCTTCATATATATTTTTTAGTTTAATAACACTATCAATTATTAATTATCAAAATAACTGTAATAATAGCTACAAAATGCTTAAATTTCAATTATAGCTACAAAGTAAGAATTTAAGTTTATACTCTATCGGAGTGAATATTTTCTGGGCTCTTTTTTCCCCATTTTGAATCTTCACTACTTCATATGAGGATTTATGATTGTCAGTTTGCCGACGAAGCAAGGTTTGGTCTGGGTTGTTTTTATTATATGGCAAGAGAATTTATTGAAGAATTTCTGATAGGAAAGCAAATAAAGTGCTTCATATTCTTAACAATATTTAGATAAATTATTATACTTATTTATTTATTGTCTTTTTATTTAACAAACTTATCAATGATGTAAATTTTATAATAGAATATTTTACATGAAAATATCTTAATATTTAAATAAAAACTAAGAGTAATAAGCTACAACATGGGGAATAAACATTTTACATGAAAACATATTTATTAATACCTAAATTATATGGTAAAAATACATATAAACAAATAGGTTGAACATTTGATATAAATTATCATTATCGGCATCATAAAAAAATCACTATTGTCTAACTTATTATAGATGAATATTTTAATATGAATAACACAGTGATAAGAATCCTTTAATATCATCTTTGTAGTTATTTTAATTTAAATCATGCGTACCACGGGCCATTAAAGTTTGTCGATGAGGTATTAGGAAAAAGGAGACTTGATGATGTTTTTTTCGAGGATGAAATGTGAAAAAGTTTCAAGTGTAAGATTAAATTATATTTTTATATAGAAGGATATCTTTTAAATAAATAAATATTTAAATATTAAAATATTCTTATAGTTTATTTTAATATAAACCGTGCGTGGCACGAACCATCAAAGTTTCTGGGGTAGACATTAGAGGAGAGGAAACTGATTTAGATTTTTTTGGAGGATAAGATGAGACAAGATTTTAGGTGTGATATTAGATATGGTAGGAGATATTTTAAATAATTAGAATATAAATTTTTAAATATTCTTATACTTATTTTAATATAATTGTGCGTATCACAAACCATCAAAGTTTTTGGGAAAGTTATTAGATACACAATTTTAATATAAATGTAAAGTGCTTAATAATCTTATCAATTTTTAGATAAATCATTATACATATTTATCATATTTTCACTTGACTAATTTATTGTATATGTAAAATTTGTAATAGACCATCTTACATGAGAACATATTAATATCCAGATAAAAAATCTAAGAGTAATAAGATATCAAATGGGAAATGAACATTTTACATGAGAACATATCCGTATCTCTATGAAAATCTATTAATACTTAAATTATACAGTAAAAATATATTATAAGGAGATTGAACATTTGATATGAAAAAAAAATACTGTCTAAATTATTATTTCTTAAAAAGGCGTACACCTTAAGGCGTACACCTTTTATTTCGTTGTCATATTTTTGTCAAATTTCTTTTAAAAGAAATAACACGTTAATTTAATATTGTACACCAAACGTAGCAAGAGCCATCAATATGATGTTATTAATATTTAGTGTAATATAAAATATTGAATATGGCTATTATTTTACATTTTCAATCATTATTCCCAGTAAGGCACAATAATGTCTAAATCATAGAAATAAATCAAAATAAAACCTGATAATCTAAGAGTAAAAATTAATCACACAGAGACGAACATTTTACATGATAATATATTAATATCTACATAAAAACTATTAATATTTAAATTACAAAGTAAAAATATATTATAAGTAATTGAATATTTTACATGAAGGAAAAACTTCAAATTTATAGAAACTTAACATCTTTGTGTTGTGAGGTTGACTCGGTCAATAAAGATGTATGATAACATAACATCTTTCAAGTTCTAAACCCTTAATTTTTATAAAACGGTCATAGCATAAAAATTAATTTTTTTCATAACAAGTTATTAATAATATTATTACTACTATTATAAATATTCTATAATATTTTAAAATTTTACTATTATTATTATTATTATGCATAAAAAATGTTCAAATATTTTAATATATAATTATTATGTATTTATTGTATACTGTGCAGAGCACGAGTCATCACTACTTCATAATGAATTTTTTCTACTATACTTTATATAAAAGTTTACTTATATGTGACAGTCATTATCAATGTTTTGGTTTATATGTATGTGGCAACTATTATCCACTTTATCAAATATTATTTATTTTGTATAAATATGTTTTTTAAAAATAAAATAAATAGCAATTTAACTATTTATATGTATGTAGCAAATCATATCTACTTGATTATAGTCTAAATATCAACTTTCCAATTTTGAGTTTGTTTGATTTTAAATTAAATAAAATAAGATATTTTACTTTCTTAGAAAATATATATTGATTTTATTTTTGATCTATTTAAATTTATCCAATTTACTCTAAACCTCCATCTAGTAAGTAACAAAGGTGGATCTTATAACCAAAAAAAAAAATAGATCTTAGATTTTGTTTCACAAAATTTGATTTTAAATAATAATTAAGTTGTCTATCTAACACTTTGTAAAATAGATATGTTTTGCTTATTTTTTTTAGTTCTATTATTTTTTACCTGATATTTTTTTTTGACAAAACCAAACTTAATTCATTTCATTCAAAATAACGTCCACAATACAGGAAGACATATAATCAAAATCTTGGCGACTAGCATATAACCGAGATGCCCTGGCTAGCTCATGAGCAACTCGGTTAGCTTGTCTCCTAATATAACTTATCCCAAAGTTGTTAGACATATTGCAAAGTTGTTTACATCTAGAGATAATGCTATCAAACTCTGTTTTTGAGTACTCCTGTTGCCTCTAACTCCCTCCACCACTGTCAAGTTGTCCAGTTCAATGGAGATATTAGCAACATTCATATTCCTAGGCCAAGTGAGAGCTTCAAGAAGGCCCACTGCTTCAGCTTCCAAAACTGGCGGAGAACCTACTAGATAAAGTGTGTGAGCTTTCACAAATTCCCCACGGTTGTTCCTTATAATAAAATCAAATATTGTTACTTTTCAATAATATATACTTCATATATGTTTGTTATTTATACATTAAGTATGTATTTAAATATATATATATTCCAAATACATTAATATATATATATATATATATATATATATATATATATTATGAACCATTTCATTCTATCAATTCTTTTAAACTTTTTTATGAATATCTAATGTAGTATTAACCCATAAATTACATATTTTTATTCTTTTATTTTCATCAATTTAATAAAGTTTTCTTTATCTAATTCAATTCGGTGGTATGCATCATCAGATTGTTTGTGTCGTATGCAACTCAATTAATATTAGTTTGTTTACGTGTTGTAACTTAAGTTCTTTATAACATCACTAAAAATTAATAATTATTATCATAATATTTGTTATACTTATTTTTGAAACCAAATATTATTTGAACAAAATATAAAAAATTTCCTGTGTATGACACGGGTTACATAGTAGTAAAAATATACAAGGTAATTTTTTTTGACGGGAAAATATGCAAGGCAATTAAACACAAATATCCACCCTTAATAATAGTGGTAATAATAATAGGAGAAAATAATATTGATCTTTCCTTACAACTCTCTCCACTCTTATATTGAAATTTTTGTTACCGTCCCCTACGAATTAAATATTTACTATAGAATATAATCAATATTCTTATGCACGTATTTTTCTCTATTTTTAGCTCGTAGTATGAATGGCATATAATTTTGAACTCCTATTATTAACTATAGAACAATAAAAGATAACTAGTCAAGAAATAGAATAAACGATAAAATAAATATTTTAAACATTGTTTCAATGGTATGACATTTAAAAATTTATTTTATTTTTCAAAATCTTAAAATCAATAATAAAACGTTCAAAGTTAATTATCAATAAGGTTAAAAATTATAAAGAGAGGACAACTTGGTGAAATAATCATTCAAAGTCGTTCACCGTCACCACTACATCTTAAAGAAAGAGAGTGTAGATTTTAATTTAAAAAAATGAGTGTACTTCCTTTCAAGAGAAGAGGAGAATGTAATTTGCCATAATTGCTAATGAATTAATGATTGAGATTTGAGCATGTACATTTATAATAAATTATAAAAATTATTTAAATTTTAAATATTAATTTTTTAATCAATAGATATAATATCACTTTAGAAAAACTAAATAATACTGAAGTCACCTTCACATAAATTTATCAATCATTTAAACAATTTTCTTAGTTTAGTAGCACTCAGAATGCAAACCGATGCATTTAACATTTTCTTAGTTTTTATTACACTTAAAAAATTTCTTAGTTGATTATTTTAAAAGTTTAATTTTGATGGACAACCACCGTCCAAATTGTTTACAATATCAATGAATTAAGCATTACCGTATTTTAAAAAATGATTGTATATCTAGTCCAAAAAAATGATTGTATATACTTGACAATAATAATTATATCTTACCCAAAGTTATTTTGATAATACAATAACAAAATATGATTCAGCAATAATATGAATAATCCTAATTTTGATCTATTGCAAATTGCATCTATTTTTTTGCCATATAAAAGCAAATATTTAAGATTATAATAACAAGTATATATTAAATGCTAAATTCTTTTAATAATGTAATAATGTATAATAAAATAATTAGCTTTTATATACTAAAATGAATTACATTCTCTTTTGAGTGATTGAATTCTACATTGATTTTCCTTTAAAGAATGATACGTACGTATTTTTTTAATTTTGTCATTTTGAAATTTTAGATTTAATTATTCTCAATTAATTATTATTTTTAATAATTTTATGTCTACATGATTTTTATTTGAATTAAATATGCATACTTTATAAAATTATTAACTTTTCACTTAATATATCTTTTAATTCGTCTGCATCAAATTTAAAATTATCTGTACAATTGCTTCAAAAAAAAAATATCTATACAATTTAAGAGATACCGGCTAGTCAATGAAAAAAATTAGAATCACTAATTAGTAATTACTACAAACAATATCTTTTTAGCATGGTTACACGTAAAGACTTCGTTTGCATGAATAAAGAGAATAAGAAAAATGAGTGAGAAACAAATAAATGAAAGAGAAAATAAAGAAAAATGGGCGAGTTTTATATATATTGTTTGGACAGATATATACAGAAATAGAAAAGTAAAATATTTTCACTTTTTTATAGAAAATATTTTCTCTTCGTATTTAGTTAAAGAGCAATGCTATTATCCACGAAGCTTGCGAAATCATTCGTGTCGCAATTGTAAAAAAAAAAAAAGGGAAAGTCATTGGGTCAATATTTTGCAGAAATCACAGTGTCAGGTGAATAGAAAAACGTTCACGAGTCTCTCACGAGGTTACCGTTCCCGATAAATATCATTTTCCTTAGTTAAATAGCAATATAAGAATATAAATAATTAATATAATATTATTTTATTCATAATAAAATAAAAACTAAATTAATTTCATACCTTATAAGAAAAATAATTCGACTCATAACTAAAAAAAGTGAAAATGTTTCTTAAAAGACACTGTGGAGTGCAGAAATGGTGTAAATTGTAAAGTAGAACATTTAACTCAAAAAAAAAAATTAGAAAAAAAAGACTAAAAATCACATATCTAAACAAGGGAGGTTTCCAAACATGCTAATTATTAAAGATAACTTTTATCTTAATTACCTGCCACCCATTTATGACGTCAGAACTACTCTTTTTAATCTCTCCCCCACTCACTCTTCAAGTATTACAGTAACAGGACCTTTTCGCAACCACTAAACCTCTCTTGATTTTTTTCTTACCTATTCACTAATGTGGCGACGATGGTTGAGTTCTTCACAGCATGACCGAACCACCGCGCCAGCGCCACCATCTCGAACCCGTTCCTATGGTTCCTCCCGTTTTTCCTTCAAAGATGTCCAAACCCTCCTCCAACCCGAACCTGAACCCGAATCCCCCAAATCTCCTTCTCTTTTTCGCCACCTTAGCCTTTCTCCCTCCCTCCTCCGCTCCCGCCACATCCCCTCCTCCGCCACATTGCTGTCCAACTTTGATCACGGCGTCGTCGTCGTCTACTACACAAGCCTTCGCATCATTCGCCGCACTTCCAATGACTGTAGAGCCGTTCTCTCCATCCTCAGGCGGTTCACCGTCGCAGTCGACGAGCGTGATGTGTGCATTGACAAAAGGTTCCGTGAGGAGCTGCAGGAGATCCTCGGTCGTCGGAACGTGTCGCTACCGTGTGTGTTCGTCGGCGGCAAATATGTCGGTGATGCCGATGACATTAGAAGACTGTACGATAGCGGTGAGTTGCAAGAGATGATCGAACAGTTACCGATGTCGCAGCCAAACGTGTGTGGTTTGTGTGGAGGAATGAGATTTGTGGTGTGCGACCAGTGCAATGGAAGTCACAAGGTGTTCACGGAGAAGAGCGGGTTCAGGACTTGTTTATCTTGCAATGCCAACGGTTTGATCAGGTGTCCTGTGTGTTTCTTCAACCTCCCGCGCCACACCAAATAATTTCCCTGTATTATATTTCTTCTCTCCATGTTTTTTTCCGACAAGTCCTTCTCTTCATGTTTATTAAATATTACTAGTTTGTGTAATTAGGGAGGTCAATTTCCACCCGTACGTGGAGATCTTCACTAGGATTGTTCCATTGCGGAGAAAATCTCGTGAAGACAATTTGGGAACGAGTCAATTTCCACTTATATGTGGGGATCTTCGCGGGGACTGTCATGTTTGGGGACCCATCGATGAAAATTTTTCCCCGTGAGGATGAAAAGGCGGAGAAAATCCCTACCCCGCAGGGTCTCCAACTCCGATAAATTACAATAAAACTCTTATATATATATATATATATATATATGTGTGTGTGTGTGTGTGTATTTATACATATATTATAAATCTAATTTAGTAATTTGACATTCATCATATATTAAATAATATATTAGTACTATTTTCATATATTAAATAATAAATTTTGAAAATAATGCAAGTTTTTCAGTGTAACTTTTTTATGCTTATGTGGTTTCCGTGGGGATGAGGACGGTGGAGAAAATCTCCCTATAGCAAGGATCAGGGTCGCGGGGCATTATCGGGGACACAGACGGGGAGTGGGGAGTACTCCCCGCCGCCACCCCACCCCATTGGCATCCCTATATGTAGTTATCCATAATAGAGAGGCGGGAAAATAAGCTGATTACGACTATCAATTACTGTTTTGGATTAGCAAGACATGTGGGAGTGGGAATAAATGTTTCACATATAACTTTTTTAGCATATTTAGGGTCCAATATTAAAAAACAGTTGAATATATTAAAATCTAAATATTTTTTAAATAATAATATATTTAATGGTTATCGGTAATTGTAGTGAAAATAGAAAATAAATCCTTAAACGTGGCTGCATCCATCACATTAGTCCAAAACGTGACGTTTGTCGGGTGGCCCTCCTAACTGTGCTGACTTGGCACGTTAAGTGCCATGTCATGCATTCCCCCTATCTCCTCTTTATACCCTCTTCCCCCTCCTCGTCTCCAACCCCTAGAGTCTTCAATCCTTCAGCCCTCCCAGAACCTGTTAACATAAAAACAAAGAAGAATAAAGAAATAGAACCAACAAAAACAAAAACAAGGTAACAATAAAAGATGGAAAGAGGAGAGAATATATATATATATATTGGGGATGTATCAAGTGAGATGAGTGTTTAATAAGAGAGGGTGGGAGGAGTAAATCTGGACCATACAACCATACATAGATGATCATCATTAGATATGATGTTCCCTTGTTTCCTGCTTCTTTATGAAACAAATGGATTTTTTTGGTATTGAAGGTATGGTTTTGGTTTATCATTGTAATTATAATCTTCTTATTTTTCTGGTTACCTAGTTAATGGTGAAAGGGACTCGACGCCATATCAAATAGAGAGGTTAACTTCTAAGTCACTTTCTATCCTACATAAGTGTATTAGTTTGTGTACAATACACAAACCCCTTTAAATAATTTCAAAAATATTTTAACTCATTCCATTGCGACCCCTTCCACCAACCCCTCCAGCCCCAACCCCCACCCACCCCATTCCCCCAACTCATCAACCCCAAATCCTTTTCCCCAACCCCTGCCACCCCTACCCCCAACCCTCCAGATCCCACACCCTCTTTGTCACATTTCTTTCCATGTGCCACGCACAACATAAACAAAAACTTTAACTTTTGTTAGCAACACCTCCACCACAAGCCCTTCTCAAAAGAATAAACCATAAGAAAATTAATGAGGAAAGAAATATAAAGAGGGGAGAGAGAGAGAAAGAGATGCAGATGAGAGGCCTGATAAGTCACAATCAGACTGTCATGTGACCCTTTTTCTCGCTGCAAGCAGCGATTCCTAGAGATGCCAACAGGGTGGGGCAAGGGTGAGGAGTACTCCTCTGCTCCCCGTCCTCATCCACCATATTCCCCCCGTCTCCATCTTCACAGATCCCCACGGGACCCCGTTAGCATAAAAAATAAATAAGCAACATAGTTTACATAGAAAAATTATTTAATACATGAAAATAGATCAAGTTTATAATTTTTCTGATAATCTTGAAAGCATTTGGACTCAAATTTGGCAATAGACATATAAAAATAACCATGAATCAAGTGCGATGTTTCAGATTCAGAGAGTCAGCGATGAGGTTTCGATTTAGGTGATTTTTCTTTCAATTTTTGTTAGTTGTTTTAAAAAAGAAAAAGACAAAAATAGTGTTAGTGTTTATAATAGAATATAAACACATTAAGTGTATTTTCTCAAAATACCTTTGGGGGGGTTTTCCTTCTCGCCCCCCACCCTGCGGGGCCATGGGGCCCAATGGGACAATCCCCGCAGGGATCTCCATGTATAGATGGATATTAAAATCCCTAGGGACGCCCCCTTCATCATGCCTTTTCGCAACAACAACTGTTTCAACTTCTTCTCTGGTTTCCTCCACTTCCCTTATCTTTCCCCCGCTCCCCCACCCTTCCACGGTCCCCTCACGCCCTCTTTTACGCGAACCATCTCTGAACCGATTCACCGATCTATTGACTGCCTTCAGGAAACGGGACTTGCAAGTGGGTTGTGCTCGCTTCATTGGGAACCTAATTGGGTCCTCCTCCATGATTCAAAGCATGCTTCTTTGCAAGAGGTTGGTGGTAGATATTGTGGAAGTGGAACCACCGCTTATGGTGTTTGCTTTCAGTGTGGTTCCTGTAGCCGCTGCTAGTCATTGTGCACCGCTGTGGATAGGAATGACCAAAACACCACAATTCTCTACTTATTCTTAAAATTGCCAAGAGAGACTTTGGTTTAAATAAAAATTTAAATAATAAATAATGACTCGATATGATTCGGATGCCAAATCATTGGATTAATACATCTTAGCATGTCCAGTTGACAAGGCGTTTGCCACCTCAAGATTTTTTAATGAACAAATGACGTCAGGGACTAAAAAATAAGAAATATAACTTTGTAGGGATGAAAAATAAAAAAAAATTACATGCACCTAAAACAGAAAACGTTATATTTGCAAGGAGTAAATATATATTTAAGCCTAAATAATCAAAACAAACAATGAAAAAGGCTTATCACAACATGTTTTTAATTTATTATATCTTCTCAAATCTCTATAAATGTCATAATCAATATGATATTTAATCAAGCTGCGCTCACATTGATCTTAATCACCTGATAAATCGAAAACATTAGATATATCGAGTTAGATTTAAGTTAATTAAGTAGTAGATCTACTTAAACCTTTATATACAATCTTAAACGATAGAAGAAAGGGGTATGCACAAGAAATTATCGACTACCAAGTTCATGGATGTGTCGTATCCGCATTTGAGAATTCCTGCAGTCCCTGTAGTCCGGCAAAAGTTGGACAAGAGAGGATTTGGAGAGAGTTGTTGTGTGGTGTATAGACAAACAAACCCTTCAGTTTTGCCTAAATGCGGAAAATTTAGGAAAATGCAAATTCAGGGAATCCAAATCTCAAGTTCATTACATTTTTTCATAGATCATTATACTTAATTTTGTTATAAAAATGGTCAGGAAATTTTTTAAGGGTAAATAAATTTGGTGTTTTAAGGAAATATATTTTTGAAAAAATTATTATACAATTTTTATCGAACTGTGCACCAGATGACGCTAGGGATGACAATTTGGAGGGTCTAAGTAGGGTACTTTAGTACGCTCCCCGTCCCGTACCTGGACCCATATCGGCGTGGGTAGAAACTTCAATATCCATACCCTTACCCACTGGGTACCTAAGTACTTGTACCTATACCTTTTATTCGTAGTTTATGTTGGAGTTAATTCAGATTCAGTTAATTGTTAGTTACAGTAGTTATTACGGTTAGATAAGTTGTTAGTGTTTTGGGTTGTTGTGGGCCTTGTGAGTCTATTATGGGCTATATAATAAGTGCTATAAATACATTGTGGTGTAATGTGAATAGTAAGTGATTCATTCAGTAAATACAATTTATGTTTTCCTTCGCTGTGTGTTCAATTCCTCTGTTTCTATCTTTGTGAGTGAGTGAGTGAGTGAGTGACTCAAGTGTGTGCATTCTTACACTGACAGTGGTATCAAAAGCCATTGATTAGGGACCTGTGTGTGTCGATAATGGCTTCCGCAAAAGATATTTTTCCAGTTACATTACCATTAATCCTTGATGGCAAGAATTGGGAGAAGTGGGTGGTGAGGATGCATGTGATCTTTGGTTTCTAGGGAGTGCTGGAAATGGTGCAAATAGGCATCCAAGAAGAGGAGGATAGTGCCTCCTACAAGAAATCCAAGAAAAGAGATTACAAAGCTCTTTTCCTGCTTCATCAATGTATGGATGTGGTGAATTTTGAGAGGATTTCTTCTGCAAAAATGCTAAAGAAGCATGGGAAATCCTGAACCAGAATCATGGCAGAAATGAAAAGAAAAGCTTGGGAGAGGAGACCGAGGAAGAGCAACAAACACTAGCCAAGGGCAAGGTGGTGGCGGTGGCCCAGGCATCTAAAGGAGAAATAGATAAGGAGATTGAGACAGAACAACGAAGGCTTGCCAAGGGAAAGACTGTGGTAGAGGCTGAAGCTATTAAAGAAAAAGCACCAGAGATTGAGGAAGACCAACCAAGACCGGAACAGGAGAAAAAGGACGCTGAAGAGAAGAATTTTCAGAAAGTTAGGGTTACAGTCAAGGACGAAGGAGAGTTCGGGAAGAGGCGATGGTTGCGAAGGGGAAACAATTGATCTTGGACAAGGTTAGGGTTTGGGTGTAGAGCATGGCTAAGGGTGGGCCCGTTAAGGATGAGCGCAAAACTAAGAAGGTGGCGCCGCTGCAGAAGAGTAACGCGGCGACGAAGGAAAATGAAGCCGCTGATGAACCCAAACCAAAGGAAGAATCAGTAGCAGTAGAACAAGAAGAGGTAAAGATAGAAAGCAAAGGCGAAGTTGGTCGCGATGGAGATTCGCGCAGATCTAGTGGAGTTTCTTGCGACAGTGCGAGGTGGTTAGCGACGAGGTGGTTAGTAGTGTGCGACGGGTGGTTCGCTGGAAGCAGAGGCTTGCCTCGGTGGAAGACACTAGTGTGCAAAACGGAAAAGAATTAGGTCTTTTATACCGGTTTTAGGTTTAACCGGTGTAATAAGTGACGCGGTGGAAATTTTGAAATTATCGTGTCATTTTTTACACCAGTTATATATCCAACCGGTGTAAAAGGCTTGCGATTTAAAATCTGAAGACATTTTACACCGGGTTTGTATATAACAAGTGTTAAAAACCTAACATATTACACCGATGTTAAAAGTCTTTCTTTTGATTAAAATAACTTTCTCCCTCTCATTCTCCGATACGCACAAAGCATTTCTCTAAGATAACCCTACTTCACTCTTCTTGTTCTCTCTCGCCACTGCACTCTCCTTGTTCTCTATGCCGTTCGAGCCCTCTCTCTCGCCGCTGCACTGTCGTTGTTCTCATCCTCTCTTGTAGCCGTTCGAATACATCTACTTCATGTGGTTCTCGCTACTGTTCTCCTTTGAAGCCTTGTCGCAGATCTGGTTGAGTTTCATTCTCCTTGCTTATAGGTTTGTTCCTTTACCTTATAGCTTTGGCCTTTTTTGGTTTCAATATGTTTGATAATCTCTTTAGGTTTCACTCACGCTCTTCTGTTCCCTCTGACCAAAGCTGGAAAAATAGAAGAAGAAGAAGAAGAAGAAGAAGAAGAAGAAGAAGAAGAAGAATCTCTCGTCTTCATTCTCTCTTCTGCTCAACTATACTTCAATTTCCATAGGTGCGTCACTGCTTCATTGTTTTTCATTTTTTTTGTTTAGATATTATGCTTTCGCTGGTTCCGAATATGTTTATGTTTTTCAAATAGAAATGTGTTGTGCTTTTTTGTTTTTGTCTTTGTTATCTTTCATTTTTTAATTTCTCAGTTATTCGGTCAGATTCCTTAGCAAGCTCTGGTTTTTATTAATTTTTTTAAAAGGAAATATTTTTGAAAAGGGTTGTGTGGCTGTGGATCTATTCTGATGCAGCTCTTGTACTATGTTATGATGGATGGTTAGAGGATCAACGTTTTTACATGTTAGTAATTAGGAAGTTTATATATTTTACAAAAAGATAATTTCACAAATAGTAATTAAACTGCTGCTTTCCTATTATGCTTTTTGTTGTCATTCTATTAATTGACTACTGTTGATAACAGACGATGTCTTTAGATGAAAACCGTGGTCGTGGGGGGCGTTGTACTCTCATGGCTTCCAGGAGGTCACGTCCCCTATTAGCAGGCCGATGATGACTGCAAGGGAGTATCGAGTTATCTTTGTGAGGAATAAGGATCGTGATCGTGATGCTCGTCTTCGCGATCCTTATCACGATGAGGATTGCGATTTGATGAACCAATATGCTGATCCTTGTGCCGACGCTGATTGTCGGGGCCCAGGCCTTCGTATGCGCATGCTTCAGAGGAGACCACCCTCTACCAAGAGGCCCGTAGCTGCAAGGGAGGTTCATCAAGGGCCGGACGTTGTTCAGATCCCCATCAATGAGGATGAGATCAGAGAGTGTAGTCCATCCACACCGGAGTATTCTCTCATTACACCCGAGTACGCTCCATCGACTCATTCGGACGAATCTACTGCCCGATTTTGTCCTAGTTACTCCTCTAGTACTGGCCAAAACTAGCCTCAAGATGGACATTCGTCATCGTTGTTGTCGTTTGTGTCACTTCCTTCTACTGATTCTTCAACTTCAATATGTTGCCGATTAGGAGACAGAACCTTCCGAAGGCTTCATGATTCTTCTCCACATAATGCATATTTTCTAGGGTTGATGCATTAGTTGAAAAGATACAATGAAGATCAATTGATGTATGTTGTCCACCAGATGGTGGCGAAAACAATGAGTTCTTCTCTAGATTCTATAATGGTGTCGTGAAAATAACTCCCTGGTTTTCCTCCTCACTGAAGAAATTTGTCCCAAGATGATGGGAAAACCAGGGAGTTATTTTCTTAACACCATTATAGAATCCAGAGAAGAACTCATTGTTTTCGCCTCATTGTTTCCGCCATCATCTGGTGGACAAAATGCATTAGGTTGCTCTTCATGATATCTTTTCAACTAATGCATCAACCCTAGAATTCTTACATTAAGTGGAGAAGAATCATGAAGCCTTCGGAAGGTTCCATCTCCTAAATGGCAACATGTTGAAGTTGAAGAATCAGTAGAGGGAAGTGATGCAAATGACAACAACGACGACGGTGTCCATCTTGAGTCTAGTTTTGGCCAGTCCTAGAGAAGCAACTAGGACAAAATCGGGCAGTAGATTCCTCCGAAGGAGTAGATTCCAAACGACATTGATTTTTTATTTAAGTGTAAATAATGTAGTAATGTAGATCTTTCCTTATTTTAAAAAGTTTAGTAATAATGTAGATATGTCATTGCTTTTTTATAGATGTATAAAATTGACTGCTAAATTAGATTATGGTTTGAATTTTGGGCAAATTTGGTGCCAATATATTCTGCTGTCAATTCTTGTCAAATTTCCTGCATTATTGTCATTTTAGAAAGCCTCTGGACATGAATGGATTAAAATATACAGAAAAAATGTATCATTTTACACCGATTATATATGTAACGCTGTAAAATGTCCTTCAAAAAAATAACAAATAAACGGAATTTGAAATTTTACACCGGTTATTTGCATAACCGTGTAAAAGGGTATATTTTACACCGATTATATATGTAACGCTGTAAAATGTCCTTCAAAAAAATAACAAATAAACGGAATTTGAAATTTTACACCGAATATATAACCGGTGTAAAACATTTACATTTTACGCCGGTTAAATAACCGGTGCAAAAACCTCAACATACAATAGTGGGAGCATCTACACCGGCATCAAAACCGGTGTAAAAAGTCAATTTTAACCGGTGTAAAATCCCCCTTCTGCACTAGTGTGAGCTCCAATCGTTACCGGGACGCGTGGCGTCTGTTCGCGGAAGGGAGTGGACCTGCAGGGTGGCGCGCTGCTATTTGGTTCACAGTGGAAGAGCGTCGCGACTTTGAGGTGGAGAGGCAGAGAAGAGAAGAGGCGCTGCAACAGAGGAGGTCGAAGCTTCCAAGACTCAATGGAAAGGGAGAAGAGGCACTGCAACACTGTGTGTCAAGTGGGGGAAGATGCAGGAAACTAGGTCAATGTGCTGGCCTCGCGTGGTTGAGCTTTTGAAGGAAGAAGAGGTTTGGAATTTTCTACAACCCTGCAACTCGAACAGGGAAGAGAAGAAGGAATTAGGGTTCATTGACTTGGGTCAATGGCTGAACCCAATGGGCCAAGCCCAATGCTTGCAAAGGAGTGGATGTGCACATGTGTTTGAGTCCATTAATCAGATTTTATTCAATGTTGAGTTACAAGCCCAATGGGATCCTTGAATAATTTTTGTTGTTACAAATTAAAGTAATTGTGGAATCTGAATTAAGGGGGTGTGTTAGAGTTAATTTAGATTCAGTTAATTGTTAGTTACAGTAGTTATTACTGTTAGATAAGTTGTTAGTGTTTTGGGCCAAGTTGTTGTGGGCCTTGTGAGTCTATTATGGGCTATATAATAAGTGCTATAAATACATTCTGGTGTAATGTGAATAGTAAGTGATTTCATTTAGTAAATACAATTTACGTTTTCCTTCTCTGTGTGTTCAATTCATCTGTTTTTATCTTTGTGAGTGAATGACTCAAGTGTGTGCATTCTTGCACTAACAGTTTAACCATAAAAAATAGATAAATAAAATAAGAAGATTGAGCAAATAGAAATACGCCATAATAAGACATTACAAACAATATGAATAGATTAAATTTTTCATTGTGTTGAAATCTTTAAAATCTAATAATGAATATCGAGTGGATGTCAATTTTGAATTTATAAATATTAATCATTAATAATTAAATTATTTAAGTTGATATCAAGTGCACCTCTATTTTATCCAAACATAGTAAAACCAAAAAATAAAATAAAAAATAGGGACACTTTTTGACAAACCTATCTTTTTTATTATGTACTATGTGCATCAATCTAGCATTTGTTGCTACATCATGTAAATGGTTTGATTGAAATATGTTCATTAATATTTTCACAATTTTATAATCATTGAGTGAAAATAATATCACTGTCTTTTTTCTTGTTAACAAGTCATCGTAAGGGCAATCGCAAAAAAAAAATTTTGGGGGGGGGGGGAGGGGTTGGGGGATTGGTTGTAAAGTATAATTCATAAAAATTGTTAGTAGGACAAATATGTATGTACATCAGCTGGGCCGGTCTTATGGTAAGGCCAACAAAACTATGTCTTTCGGCCTAATTTTATAAGGCTTTTGTTCCCACACCCATTATTTCTCTCACCACACCCATCATTTTTTTAAATTATCCAAAATACCCTTATCATATTTACGATTTATGCGATATTTACAGATTATATATTAGAAAACATATAACCGTAAATATCACATATTTACGGTATTTTTTAAATATATAACCGTAAATATGTCATATTTACGGGTTATATATTTTTTAAATATATAACCATAAATATCATATTTATGGTTATATATTTAGAAAACATATAACCCGTAAATATATAGTTTAGAATTTTTTTAATAACAAACCGTAAATACGTGTCTAAAAACCTGTAAATATGTGACTCATAAATAAACCGTAAATATGTGACTCAAACCCGGTTATATATATTTAGAAAATATATAACTGTAAATATGATATTTACGGGTTTAGAATTTTTTTAATAAAAAACCGTAAATACATTACTAAAAACCTGTAAACATGTAACTCAAACCGTAAATATTAAACAATCTATTAAACAAACCGTAAATATATGTAACTATTAAACAATTTATTAAAAATCGTAAATATTAATATCAAACATAAATATATCAAATCATAAATATGTGTCAAACCGTAAATATGTGATATTAAACAATAAACCGTAAATATATCTAAAAGCTGTAAATATGTGACTATTAAACAATCTATCAAATCGTAAAATGAGAGGAAGAAAGTGAGAGATAAAAGATAAAGGTATTTTGAGTATTTTAAAAAAATAATGGATGTGGGGAACAAAAGCCATTTTATAAAGCTATTTTTAAATTAAAGGCCCCAGTTTTTTATTTTGATTTGTTTAAAAAATTTATTTTAGATTTTGATTTAAGCCCAGTTATACATTGGAGGCTCTGTATATCAGCACAAGTTAGTAGAAAAGTTGATGGAGAGCACTACACATACCCCTCATTATGGAGCAGCATTACGTGAATTATTATTGGTGTTAGCACCCGCACCTAACGGATCATATATATGTGAGTGTGGGGTGAATACTAAGGTACCTGCACCCATATCCATTAAAATTTACAGATAATTATCTGTATTTATTAAACGGAAATTTACCTAACTCATCGTGGATAGCTTTTGTGGGCAACCAATGAGTATAGTACCCATTACCATCGCTAGATGACATGTAACATATCAAGTTATCAACAACAACTTTTTAGTTTGAGAATCAGTGTTGTTGGAACCGGGCCGAACCGACCGGTTCAACGATTGAACCGGGAATCAGCCAGTACGGTGGCTGGTTCAACCCCATTTGAACTGCAGTCAGGTTGAATCGTCTAGAACGGGTTAAAACTCTAATTGAACTGAGTTGAACCGTTTTAAGTGAATTTTATTTTTATTTTTTTAATTACTTTTTCCTCCAAATTTTTATTTTTATTTTTATTTATTTATTAGTCATCAAGTTCAACCATAATTGAATCGAATGAACCAATTAAACTATGAACCGAAGATCTCGCCGGTTCGGTTTTAAAAAGATTGTTGAGAATAATAAAAGGAGAGAGAGGATGGTGACTACGAAGATTCGTGCGAGAGATTCATGATTTTGGGACTAAAAGTGTAATTTAAAAAGTATGAGACCAAATTCGTGAAAAATAAAAAATATAGGGACTAAATTAGTGAAAAATAAAATAAGGGGACTAAATTCGTGGATTTGAAAAAATAGAGGGACTAAAAATGTAATTAAGCCATTTTTTTATGGTCAAAATTTGATTATAAGATCCTACAAATTATAACGAGTGTACCTTCCAGGCAAGCTCAGCACCGAGCCAAAGCCATCGAAATCGGCCATGGAGTATTTTACCAAGTCCAGCGAGAGAGAAAGAGAAACAATAATTTGATTTTATCGTCATTTGGCCAAGTCTCAACTCAAGTCACTGGCGCATGATAGATGCCAAAACGCATTAATTTATCTCTTATAATAATATAATAGAAAACGAGGGTACTCCACTGTTGTTTATTTTGGCAATTTCAGCGTATGGGGACATCGAGACCGGGGGTTGAGCACAGTGTTCTGATTTGAACGTGTGTGTATTTGTTGTTTCTTATTTACTCTTGACAAAAGAATAGAAAACGAGGTTTTCTTTTGTTTATTTTTTGGACCGTTAAAAAAACGAGATATATATCATCCAAGAGAAATTTCTTAGCCACATATAGAATGTATGAAATGTCTGTTGCATTTTTTAAAGTTGAGTACGTCTAGTGAACTATCTTACCCACACATTTAACATAAATTGTTTTTGAAAACTGATAAATCTTCATTTTTGATTCATTTTTTAAATACATTTTTTTATATTTACAATCTAATCGCTTTTTTAATTATTTGAAAAGGAAAGAAAAATTCAAAATGGTTAAATATACATACTTATATTTCATCAAAAAAAATATTAAATTCTTTATTTTTTGACACAAAATATTAAATATTAAATTCTTCTGAAAAATCATACTAATATTTCTTCTAATTATTCAAAAGGGAAGAAAAACTAGAAAGTCATATGTATTTAGTACCTTTTATAATTTTAAAAGTAAAATTTGGACTTTTTCTTTTTCATTCAATGTTATATACAATTTTTTATATAAGAATTAACATTTGCTTTATTCAGTCCTATTTATAAGAAACAAAATAATTTTTTTCTTAAATATAATAAATAAAACCTTATTTTTAACCACATTAATTGTTCAATTTCATATTTTTTCTTATTTATTATGAGACCACTTAACAATAAACCCACATGTTTCTCTCTCTTTGAGTCATTTAATGTAAAGGGTATTTGTGGGAAAAAAGTTAAAATTATGGCATCATTTATTTAAATTTATCCATTTCAATGCATTTCATAAGTTTTGATAATTTTATCAAATATTTCTTGTATATAAGACCAGAGGTAGTATCGTTTTATCCCCTTCACTTTCTATTATATCATTAATAAATTTATTAAGCAGGTTAATTTGTTTGATAAAATTTAACATAAAATTATGAAACTATTACCAAATTGCTTAAATAATTGAAATACCATTTTTGAATAATTATTAAATTATGTGTATTAAGTTTAGACACCCAAAAATTAATATTAATATTTTAGACAATACATGGATTGATATTGCATCTTCGCGGTGAGCACTGTTACAAGAGAATGATATTTATACAACTAAATGAGACAACTTTTCCACAGATTTAGTTAATGATATGTTCAACTTGGTTAATGAGTATACATGTAGTAAATGAGTAATTTATTAACCTTTCACTGAACTATATTAACCACCCATTGAACTTGGCTAATGCGGTTCAGTGAATGGTTAATGAGTTACCCATTTACACATGAGTACCCATTAACCAAGTTTGATACATCATTAACCACAATTTTTAATTACATTAACCATTATTGTTCCATTTGGTTGTTCAAATAATATAACTACTACTGTCTCCGTCCTTAAATATAAGCTCATTTTCACCAAAATACACAAATTAAGAAAATTAGTTAACTCATTTAATTTGTCTATAATGTGTACTATTTTTTCAAAACTACTCTTGAACTATTGACTTAAGAAAGAGAAATAATCACCTCATTTACTATTGACTATAAAAAATAATATAAATTAATTTGGAGTATTCTTGTAAAAAAAATAATTAATACACTTAATAATTTATAAAAAAGCTTATAAAAAAAGACAATTTTTTTTAAAAAGAGCCTGTAATCAGGGAGAGGTAGTATTACAAACTAATGCCAATTTGGCTTAGTTGGAAGCAGCTCGAGCATAGACACGTTTTTATTTTTTAATTTAAAATTTAAAATTTAATGCCATTCTGACACTTCACGGGGTGTGGGACGCTATGAGCCCATCATTTATGTTTACATTTAAATCTTTTACCGGCACAGCTATAATATTGACTTTTGGATTATCAAAAAAAAATATTGACTTTTGGATTTATTATTATTAGTAATAACTCATGAATTGAAGTTGTAGTTTAAGTACTTTTTAAAAAATAATAGTTTTCAGAAAGTTTATCAATATTGCATGAAAAATTCGGCTGCCACAGTTGGATGTGCGGTCATTTAGAAGGGGGGGTCGGGTTCTTTTGTACCAAAAAAAAAAAAGAAAAAGGAGGGGGGTCGGGTCACAGTTACACTTAGATTTAGTAATTAGAAATAAATATTTAAAACCATAATAATAATAATAATAAGAAGAAATTTTATTTTGCCGAGAACGCGTTTAAAATAAATACTTATGTTTTTGTTTGGGTCCAAGCTTGTTTAGTTGGTGTAAGAACGGGAACCTGGTCTTGAGATTCCCCTCCAGTTGCTTCTTTGAAGTTGTTTCGCAATTTGCCTTTTTTGATATTTTTCAAGTCTGATTCGTTCAGATTCAACTCTGTTCAAGTTCGTTTCTTACAAGAAAATACTCAATCTGTGTCGTGTTTTTTGGCCCGAGTTAACGTCCATACGCAACAACTATGAGCAAGAAGTGGAAATTCAGCCGCTTCAGGGATCTTCGTGGAGTTCTGTACCTTCTAGGGTTTTGTTTGTTGTTTCAGAGCTTTGGTCTGTGCTGTTCTTTGAATGAAGAAGGTATGATAATTTTAGTTTATGGAATCTTATATTCTCGTGGTTAATTTTGGGTAGAAACAAAAGCTGAAAATTGGGTTCTGTTCTATGTGCAGGTAAAGCTCTTTTGAAGTTCAAGCAGGGAATTGTGAGGGACCCTTTTGGTGCTTTGACAAATTGGGTTGAGGATGAATTAGCGGTTGACCCTTGTAATTGGTTTGGAGTTGAGTGCTCAGATGGACGAGTGGTGGTCTTGTAAGTAGTGATTTTGTGATTTGCTTTTAAGAAACCAAATATATGTGATTTTCTGATCCGTTTAATTAATTTATGGCTGGGGATAGAACATAGATAG
Organism: Calophaca sinica; assembly: GCA_037113605.1. Lineage (NCBI taxonomy): Eukaryota > Viridiplantae > Streptophyta > Magnoliopsida > Fabales > Fabaceae > Calophaca > Calophaca sinica. Next base: position 46,647,267 of record CM073735.1, read on the forward strand.
GAAGATGAATAGATTGTTTTTCCATGAGAGATCCTAGTTTCAATTTTTATACTTTGTAATATTTCTGTCTGTTATTGGTAGAACTGTTTGCTCAGTGATATGTTCAGCTTGTGCTGCAGAAAAATATTGTGGTGTTTTATTATATTATAGTATCTCCACTTTTGAAATGTGTATTTAGTCTCGAATCAATTGATCAATTCCATTGACGGTTGATAATATCATTACAAATTTTAAAGACCAGTCTCCTGTTAAATCAAATTACAAGTGTTTCAATTTGATGCTTAGATAGTATTAGTAGCATGCTGTCTTTTTCTTTTCTTTCCTTTCCTTTTTTTTTTTTTTAAACTAGTGTTGGAGTGTTTAATCATGAGAATATATTTTGTTTCCCAGGAATTTGAAAGACCTTTGTCTTGAAGGAAATCTGGCACCTGAACTCTGGAACCTTGTTTACATAAAGTCCATGTAAGTAAATTGTCTGTTATCCAGTTGCTTTGTTAATCGTGGCTGCTTAATAATTTCAGTTTCCAAATATTTTCTACTGTCTAATAACATTGTGACAAATATGTTGCAGAGTTTTGCGGAACAATTCTTTTCATGGGATCATCCCTCAAGGAATTGTACGCTTGAATGAATTGGAGGTTTTGGATTTGGGCTACAACAACTTCAGTGGACCTATTCCCACAGATATTGGGAGTAATATCTCACTAACAATCCTGTAGGATAATACTCTTTGATTTGGACAGTTCAATTTTCAATTTTTAAACTTCTTTTGCTACTAGGAAGCTGAGTAAATAGTAGCCGATTTCTCTGAACAGTTCAATTTTCTTCTTTAAACTTCTTTGAACAGCTCAATTTTCTTCTAATTGCAGTTTGCTGGACAACAATGATCTTCTTTGTGGTTTCTCTCCTGAAATTAGTGAATTGATGGTGCTTTCTGAATCTCAAGTAGATGAAAACCAACTAATTAGTGCAGAAAAAATGCCAGGTTGTACAGGAAGATCCACCACACGGTATGTCATTAAGCATTTGAAATGTATCATCTCTAGTTTAGAGTTATAAGCCATGAAATTCTTTCACACATTTCTTGTTCTCTTGTTCTCCGTATTCTAAGTTGTGTCCATTTTATTCCATTATATACCATAATCTTAACTCTTATGCCATTATTTCTTGAAGGCATATTCGCCAAAGTAAAAAAGGTCTACGGAGCCTACTGCAAATTCTTCCTCGTGAAAATGAAGATCCCCATAATCGTGCAGCTATTCGTCCTGATAGCCCTGCTTCATCTCCTTCACCTTCCCCATCTGCCTCAGCAACACCACCAATGGTGAAGAAGCCAACTTCCCCTGATCGAAATGAATCCACTTCTCCTTCTCCTCTGCCTGCACCAGGCTCACCACAAGCCAAAAGTACCTCATCAAAGAATCACCATGTTACTATTTTGGCTGGAATTGCGGGTGGTACTGTATTTCTTCTCATTTCAATCGTTGGCTTATATCTCTGTAAAACCAACAAGGTATCCACCGTAAAACCATGGGCTACGGGATTAAGCGGACAACTTCAGAAGGCATTTGTGACAGGTAAATCTATGCGTTTATCCTTCTAAATTAATGACGTAAAGCAATGGCTGAAACCAGCAGTTAATTTGCACATGTACACTGCTTCAGGATTCTTGGAATATGAAAAAGAGAGAAGAGAAACTAAACTTATTTTCATTGGGTCCTTGGTCATCAAATTGACCGGGCTTGAATGATCCCACTCCCTTGACTTTAGCTATATTACTTATGTTTTACACGTAAGATTTCTGCCGTCGTACATGCATGACAGAGTTTTATGTTTTCAGGTGTGCCAAAGCTAAAGAGATCAGAGCTTGAAGCAGCATGCGAAGATTTTAGTAATGTAATTGGTACTTCACCCATTGGTACAGTGTACAAAGGGACTCTATCTAGCGGTGTCGAAATAGCTGTGGCCTCTGTTACAGCAACATCATCCAAAGATTGGTCAAAGATTTCAGAAGTCCAATTTCGTAAAAAGGTATTATCACCAAAAATAAACTTGTAGATTTTCAATTAAGCACTGCTATTGAAATTAACATTTAAGCAATTATGGTTTCAGATAGATACATTATCAAAAGTGAACCACAAGAATTTTGTAAATCTTCTTGGATTTTGCGAAGAAGACGAGCCTTTCACCAGAATGGTGGTTTTTGAATATGCCCCAAATGGAACACTCTTTGAGCATTTACACAGTGAGTACCTATTACTTTAGCGTTACTGTTACTTAGAAAGTAAATTGATACTGAGTACCCCCTATTTATGATCAATAAATTTCATTTCGTTGGTCTTACATACTTTCAGTTTCTGATCAGCAAGTTTTTCATCTGTTGATAGTACATACTGTTTATTGAAGCTTGTACAACTACTCTAATGTTACCCTGTAGCCTTTCAGATTAGGACTAAGTTGCTCTATTAATCAAAGTTTTGGTTTTTGACGCATAAGATTAGTATCATGAGATAGACATAAATAGTCAAGGACACGTGGATTTGACTGCCCTTTAAAGCATTTTCTCTGACTTAGTATAGAATATCCAGTAAAAAAATTATAGAATATATATATTATATGATAAAGATGCTTTTGTCCATCAGCCATGCAACCTTTTAGGTTTTGCTATAACATGCCAATGCAGTTTTGAACTTAAGGTTATGCAGGAGAGCCAAAAAATTGCGGGTGTCAACGAACCATTTTTATAATGCTCATCATATCCTAACCTCTTATTTTCCTGGGAGTGATTGGGACACTATTGTAGTGTAACCAAAGGTAGCTTGCTAGATTACTAGCTCTGCAATTAAGATTTGAATTATATTTGCGTGGGAAATTAAGGTTATAATATAGTGGAAGCATATGCTTGCTCTCTCTCAAGTCTCAACTCTTACTGCATTTCCTTTTCTCTTTCAGAAGCAAGAATAGTTCCTTTTATGAACTTTTTTTCTTATCCTTTTGGTGTTAGTTGTTGGAACCTGGCTGATGTATTTGATCTTGTTGCAAATTCCAGTAAAAGAAGCTGAGCACTTGGATTGGGGAACAAGACTTAGAGTTGCAATGGGCATGGCTTACTGCCTGCAATATATGCACCAGTTAGACCCTCCTTTGGCCCATAGCAACGTAAATTCTTCATCTGTCCAACTCACTGATGATTATGCTGCCAAAATCTCGGACTTGAGTTTCTTGAATGAGATAGCTTCAGCTGAGATAAAAGCTGCTGCTAGAAAACACACTGACATGACATTAGCAAGTAACATTTACAGTTTCGGTGTTGTATTATTCGAAATGGTAACAGGCCGTCTCCCTTATTCCGTAGAAAATAATGATAGCTCACTTGAAAATTGGGCTTCACATTATTTGCAAGGGGACCAGCCTCTCAAAGAAATGGTGGATCCAACTCTAGCATCTTTCCGAGAAGAACAGCTAGAACAAATTTCCGCTTTGATTAAGTCTTGTGTCCATGCTGATCAAGAGCAGAGACCAACAATGAAACAAGTTTGTGAGAGATTAAGAGAGATAACAAAATTAAGTCCTGAAGCAGCTGTTCCAAAACTTTCTCCACTTTGGTGGGCAGAGCTTGAGATTTCTTCTGTAGATGCAAGCTGAAATCGGGAAATCAAGATTGTAAGTATGGAGTTTTTACCATTCTCATCCTTTTTTACCTCGGTGAAGGCACTAAAAATAGTACTCACCTGTAAATTGATACTTCTTGTATCTATGTTGTAGGAGTGGAAAATCACATGTACATAAGGGAGATATTTTTTTTTGGGGTGCTTCTTTTAATTACGGTTTATGCATAACAAAAGGGTGTCATATATCTGTTTATTTCATTTGCTCATTCAGTTTATTATTTGGTTAATTAAAGATCCTTTTAATTATATTTCTTACTACTAACCATTTCTCTCCTCCCTTCCATATGTGCTTGCTATCTTTCATTATTCCACAATTTGTTCTGAGCAACAAATAGTTCAATAATCACAGCCCTCCTCACATGTCACGTGTATTGATCAAAACCGTGGGGCCTTTCATCTACACATGGAGAAAGTCTTATGTGACAAAATGTTAAGGTTGCGGGGTGGGAAAAAGTTTGAAGATATTGAAGGATAAAGTCAAAGCTTCTAGAGGGCTTGTTAATATTCAAGTATGAAGTATTTTATAAAAGGGGGTGGGGCAGGGGATTTTTTATTAATCGGGGATGAGGAGACACTTAGCCATATAAATTGTTTCCAAGGGATTTGAATGCAGTTATTTGGGATTGCAAGCTAACACCCTGATTTCAAGTATGAAGTATATAATCAAGGTTTATTAGCAAATAAATGGCATCTACAAACTGCGAAGTTGTAGTATGTCAAATATAATAGACGGCAGAAAATTTCCATGACAAAACCATCGTTGAAGATAGTGGTTTTGTCCGGTAGCATGATGGCGGCTCTTGTTACAAACAGCTGTTGCTTTTGTTATACGACAATTGCTAAACGAAGATGACATATACGTGACCCAGCATCTTGCATTCTGCCCATCTTTCTAGACAAACCAACCACCCCAAGGAAGACTGGTTCAAAATGTTTGATGTATTCCAGGATAAAAAAATGGAAATTGTCAACAGCAATCGGATCACTACATTTTAAAATAAAAGTTTAATAATATAAATAAGTTTTGTTTTTTAAGGTAATATAAATAAGTTTTACAAAATCGTTAATATGATAATATAACAGAATTGTTAAATATAAAACCTGTTCACAATCTATATTTATAAAACTCAAATATATATTTATCTTGAAACTTCCATCTTTTTACAAATTGACATTATTAACTTACTAGTTGGCTCCTAAACTATGTCTATTCAGCTGATCAGTCTTTCTGTCACGTGTTTTTTTTTTTTTCAGAAAACTTTCTGTCAAGTTATTGTTAATCAACTAGTAAACATATGATGCAACACTTACCTAAAAAAAATGATGTAACACAATTTGACCTTTTTTTTTTGTCAGCTAATAGAAATGATAAACAACAAACACACACACGTAAACGACAACACCCGAGTTCGAATCCCGGTCCCGACGTCCTCATGTCGCTGAAATTGCCAAAGCAACCAGCAGGGGGACAACACAATTTGACCTTTATTTGCACTGTGGTTAATTCGATCATAAAAATGCTTATCACACACATATATTTATATAAAAAAAATATGGAAGTAATTACATGTAAAATAAATATACGTGAAAATTTAAAAAATATACAATAATTTTAGAAAATTAAAATTTTGAAATAATATTATTTATAATATTCCATTTTATTATCAACGAAAATTTTGATATTTATTTAACTTACAATTTGTATCATATATTAATCAGTATTAATATAAATAATTAATTGTGTGTGTTGATATTGATGGAGGTAAAAATAAATCAAATAAGATAATATCCCAATGTTCATAATTGTTAAAATTAATTTCAAAAGGAACTAAAAAAGGGAAAATTAATTCAATGTCTTAATTTTTTTATGAATGATGTAGATATAAATGTTATAAATGTTTGGACTATATCACATTATGAGTCCATTATTGAGTTTTTTTTTACTGCAAGTCCATTATTGAGTTAAGGGTAATGAAATAGGACCGATAAACAGAATAATCATATTCAAAGGATCAAATAAGAGTTAAAATTTACAATGTCAAAATTCAACATAGTGCATGAATCCGGCATAAATATTACTCCTAATATTTATACATGTGTGCCGGCTTGATATCACATATCCATGACTCGTGAGTCTGTTAACACAATAGTCTCTATGTATTATTGTCGTCCTAGTTAACAATAATACTTCGACTACGGATACTTTAAGAATAGTGTTCTATAGTTCAATGGGGTGTCACGGTCAAATCATATTTGATGTTCTACTGAACGAACTGTCTATTCTAAGGACTTTATTATGCCATACACTAATAACATAATAAATGATGTCTTTACATATATTAAATATATGACAAAAGTGATGCCTTTGTCAAAAAAAAATGCAACGTAGTCAATTTTTTTTTGTAAATTTAATAGTTTAATAAAATAACTAATGTATTTGACACTGATCAAGGGATCAAATAAGAATTGTAAAATTCACAATGTAAATTTGTAAAAAGATCAAAGTTCAACGTAGTCATTTTTTTTTTGTAAATTTATTAGTTTAATTAAATAGTAATGTATTTAACATGTTAACATATATAAACATTTGAGTCCGTTTGTTTAAGATTAAAAAAAATATGATTCTCATATAAAATAAGATTTTTATGTAAAACATAAGCTAATTTGTGTTTGTTTATAATAATAATATCACTTTTTTAATATTATCTCTCATCTTCACACACATTAAAATCATATTATTTCACAGAAGCCACTTTAAATAGCTTTTCATCATAAATAGATTTTAGATTATTTTTAGATTCTGATTATTTTTAAAAGTTGAAATAAAAAAATAAAAAATTTAAAAAAGTGATTATTTCTTTAAAAAAAGTCTTTTCATAAAATAATCCAAAACAAATGGACTCAATATTTTCTACTTATGTCAAATGACAAAATGTTTGGTTCGTTAGACATCAATTTGAAATGTAAACCGACCAATTTACAAACTCAAATTCACAAAAGTCATCTGCTCAGGGCATAGATCCCAACTTGTCTCAGATATGAGCAATCATGATTTTCATCCAACATGTTCCAATTTATTTATTGTATTGTACTAACTTCACCAATTTTTTATAGCAACAAATCTAGTTTCTTTTTTTTTTTTTTTTTGGGGGGGGGGATCATCGTCGCATAATCAGTGCTAATTAACCAAAAAACACTATTATCTACAATGTTACACCATATATATATATATATATATATATATATATATATATATATTTACGTATGCCAAGATACATGGCGAAAGGTGGCCTTCACGTATGTAGATTATAAAGTACAAAATATATTGTAACATAATGGAAGGCACGTTGATATATATGCGTTATCAATTATGTCCAAATCCCTCTATTACCAACGATCTATCAGCTATATATATCAATCTATCCAATGTTTTTCTTCAATTGTTAAGCCTTGTCTCTATCACTTCTAAGTCCCTTCACCCCTCAAAGAAATGGCTGGCAGACACTTATACAGCATAATTTCTTTCTTGCTACTCCTTGTGGCCTTCCCTTATATAGAAGCTAGTGAAGATGTTCCAAAAACAACAGAGAAAAAAATAGATGTGGTCGTGGAAACTACGGTCTACTGTCAGAGCTGTGAGCATTCTGGAACATGGTCTTTGATTGGTGCCAAGCCTATTCCCTCAGCAAAACTAAGTGTCACCTGCAAAACCCACAAAGGTCTTGTTAGTTACTATAAGGTCTTTGAGACAGACAAAAATGGTTACCTCTATGCACCACTTGAAGGGTTCAAGATGCAGCATTACATACTAGATCATCCTCTCCACTCTTGCTATGTGAAGCCTGTTTGGTCTCCTCTTGAAGGTTGCAGCCTTCTTTCGAATGTTAATTATGGTCTGAATGGAGCTTCACTTCGTTATGAGAACAAGAGATTGCATGGAAGCAACTATGAGGCTGTCATATATGCTGCTGGTCCCTTGGCTTTCCGTCCCTCGGATTGCTCACAGATTCACTACTAATGCCTCAAACAATTACCCTTCACCAACCATTGAGATTCTTTGACTGTTACTATGTTGTTGCTATGATTTGTTTCTGTTTTAAGTGTTCAATCTGAATTTGTTTCCTATTTTTATGCAGTATTAAACTGAATTGCAATGTTACTGCGGGTAATTTAGTTTTTGTTTCATTTTTAATGATTTTTTGACTGTCCTAGCTTCAAGTTACGTAAGCACAGAAAGTTTATAGAAGTTGGAAAAGTTTTTTCAAAAAAAGATAAAAGAAGATTGAATTGCCAATTTAATCCATAGAATTGTAACATCAGACAATTTAATCCCTAGAATTAATGAAGTGCCAAAATAATTCCATGAATTAAAAATTCTCGATCATATTAGTCACCTTGAAACCATTTCAGGGACCAGATTAATAGGTTCAGAAAGACTGTGATCGAGAATTTGTATTTTTGGGGATCATTTTAGAATTTCGTCAGCTTTAAGGAATTAATTGTCCGACCCTACAATTTCAGGGACAAAACTGATAATTTACTCAACAAAAGAAACCTATCATTTATTTAAGCCACAAAATCAAGACAATTCTGCTTACAAATAAGAACTGACACTCAACAAACACCTTGTTCCTAAAAATTTAGAGGCACATTAAACATTTTGTTTATGTCGTCCATGGCTTCCTTTGTGAGGATAGTTGGCTCGAATAAATCAGATTCCTTTGATTTTCCTGGCAACTTGAATATATCAGATTCCTTTGACTTTCCTGGCCATTTTGGTGGTGGAGGACCTTGTTGCTGTTCCATGTCATCATCAGCAAGGATTGAAAACCCACTAAATTCCTTTCTGCTGTTGTTCTCGGGTGCTTTCTCCTGTTTCACAGATCTTTTTTTCCTAACAAAATCTATTGGCTTTCCAAACATGTTATTTATGTCATCCATAGCTTCCTTCATGTTGATTGTGGGATCTACTAAACCATGGTGACAAACATTTTCCACCTGTGGTTCATCCAAAATGGTGGAACCAACAAATCTGCGAACAACTGTATCCTCTCTGAACTTTGAATTTCGGGAGCTTTCTGCATCTATATTACTAGATTTTTCAGAAGGAAGATCCTTAGGCCGCAGAAAAACAAAGCCATTTAGCTTTGAAGCTGATGAATTAGAACCTTCAGACAAATTCATGTTTACATCACTGGTCTCAGAAGGTCGTTCATCATCAATATATATTTGGAATGGTTCTTGGCGAGGTTTGCTAGCTTCAGTTTTGTGCTGAAGTGATGAGGAACCGCTTGGTTTGATTCCATTGTCCAAGTTTTCATCAACAAAAACTTCAAAGCCGTTCTTTGTACTGCAATTTTCTTTCGAGTGGTTTTTATGTGGTTTCCTTGCCAAAGGAACATTCTCTAATGGCTCCCGGAACATGCTGTTAATGGCATTCATGGCCTCCTTCATATTTATTGTAGGATCCACCAATCCATGATGGCACGCATCTTCTGCTTCAGACTTCCCAACCATGGCAGTGTCAACAAACTTGACTACAACTGTATCATCACCACGAAATCTCTTGCGCTCATCATTTTTAGTCTTTACGTGTCTATCATCAGCCACATCTTTAGTTACAGAACTTGCAATTTGGGGTCCTATGTGCGCACCCTCAACACTGCATGCTCCGTTGCTTCCCTCAGACAGAGGCCTCCTGGAAGCTCTCACTTCCTGATGCTGTAGGACATTCTAAATTAGCTAACCGAATGCACTAACAATAACCAAGAGATGTCTACAACAACACAGATGGAACCATAAAGGAGAAGCTAGTCAATACCTGGATTTTCTTCATGTTCTTTCGCTTCATGCGTTGAAGAAATTGTTCATAAGATTTTTGCAATTCATCCACAGGTTCTGCAAGGCTGTTCAACAGTACGGGTAAAGTGTAAACAATGTAAACTTTGGACAAAAAGGAATCTCGAACCAATCAAAGAACTAGATAATTATTTGCTGTGCCAATCTGCTAAATTGAAAAATGATGCATGCACCATGTTTCAAGCATAACCTAATGGCAATTTGATGTGAGTTTTCTGTCCCTATTTCCTGAAAACAAGCACCAAACACTGGAATAGATTGAATAGGATGCCTGATCCAGTCAAAGGAAAGAGTGTTCAAGCTGAATGATTAAAAATAGTTAATGTAGCATCTTCATATTTAGGGAGGGAAAGATTAGGATAGAGGGTTGATTGTCTTGGCAATTGGCAACCATCAAGGAACCGTGCTAATTACGAAGTTCATTGCTAATATATATCGCCAGTCATGTACTCAACACAACAGTGAAAACAATGTGCTAAATAGTAAATACAGCAGAAAACTTACTTCTTCACTCCCAGATGGTACATTTTCTCTGCCTCATCATACCTCTTGCTCTTCTCGTAGTAAAGAGCATATGCTTGGTAGAATTGACAACGTTTTGTCCCAATATGATTAACCTCCATGGTTCTCAAAAGTTCTCTTGGGTCATCGACAAAATCCATCTACCAATTAGAGAGGGAAAAAATCACTAACCATTTCATTACCCCTTTGTTTCAACTTAATCAATAAGTTCCTAAATCCGACAATCTAACACCAAAAAAGTAAACTTTAATCATCATTTCGCCAACCCCATTTCTGCAAATTCTAATTTTTTAAAAGTGGGTGGGAGATTGAGTTACCAAGTGAAGCCAAACACGAAGATAGCGCATGTCGTTTCTGTAACGTCGATCGAGCTCGAACGTGTGAGCGCATTTCTGCAAGAACTCGGGTAGTTTTTCCTTGAGGGTTTTGGGAGGAAGAGTATCCTTCATCTTTCGGATTCCTCTGCAGCGTTGAAATTGAGTGAGTTATGAAACCTGAAACGCTTAGAGAGTGAGAGAGAGAATTGAGGATTACCGGAGCCAAGGAAGAAGAGGGTCTTTGCCGGTGTAGGTGTTGATGTCAGAGATTAAGGAAGATAAGAGTTCATCACCGTTCGCCATTTCGGAACTGAATCGTCGGCTGCGGTAGCGATGGTCGTCGTGGCGGTGACACAGTGGACCTGATTTGAATTTGCGTCTGAGCGGCTACGCGACCCTCTTTAAAACTGAGATTTTATTTTATTTTATTTTTTGTCTGTATTTTGGTTTTTTTTTAATTTTCGGTGATGGGCCTAATTTGTCAGCCGAAGTTCTAGGCCCGAAAGCGATCGCACTAGCCTGATTTCAGGACAGTACTTTGGGAATTGCTTTTAACACCCTCCTTTCAGAAATTAAAATTTTCGGAACGCTGATTTTGTGATATGAAAATGTATCATAAATTGATTTTTGAAATTGTAAATGTGTAATTTGGAAAACTTAATTCCATAACACATGTAATGTTTACTTCTAGAGTCAAAATTTTGGATGTGTAATTGTGTTTGGATTATAGTTTTTAGAACCCAACAATAGGTTAATTCTCTCTTCAAAACCAAAAGAGAGATTTATTTTTTCTCCCGTCTCACGTCGGGTCTCTCCACCCAGCAGCCACATGGAGTTCGTGATGGTAAAGACACGGGGGAAAGGTTGCGTGATGTTGACGACGACGAACTGGTGGTTGCTGTCGCACCCCATCCTCTCTCTTTCTCTCTTCTTCTTTTCTTGATTACTGTAACTACTTTATTTCCTTGTCTTATTTTTTGGTTTTTATTGCTACCAATTTTCCTTGCTGAAATGACTTGAAGCGTGAGGGATTGTATTGTTGGTTGTGCATGGGTGAGGGCATTGTATAGATTATTGATCATTTTTTTGTGAAGAAGGATGATGATGGTGCAATGAAGGCACTGGTTTAGTGGAGAAAAAATGACTTTTGACAACTAAATTTCTGACACAATTACACTTCAAAATATTTGATTCTATAAGTAGACAATAGGTTCCAAAAATAAAATTTTTGAAATTACGTATTTACAATTTCAAATATTAATTTTTGGTGCGTTTTCATATGGCATTCACGAAATTGATTTCTGAAGTTTTCTTCAAAAAAATAAATAACTTGATTTGAGGTATTCTGGTCAGCGTTCTGAAATTTTAATTTCTTTATTTTGTGCCAGGGAACTAAATAAGGCTATGCATCTTTATTTATTTTTGGGGCCCACGATGAGAGAGAAAGAGATAGAATGAGAGAAGCAATGGTACTGTTAGTGAAAGGGAAATTTTGGGGCTCACGTTTTTTTAAAGGTCCATTTGGTTGAGGGGTTTTAGAGGGGAGGGAAGGGGAATGATTTATTTAAATTAAGTGTGTTTGGTTCAATCTTTTTTAGGGGAGGGGAGCAAAATCCCTCATAACCCAATTTTTACTTCCCTCCCAAAATGGGGGGTTTTGGAGGGGAGAGAAAGTGGGCAATTAAATTTTTAAATACATTGACTAAATTATCCCTACTTATACATTAAAATCCAAATTTATCCTAATTACAAATCTCTTTTATACTTCACGTCGCTTTGTTTTTTATCCTTCAGGTACTTTTTTTTTGTGAAACTTTAGGTACTTTTGCTTCTACTCGTAAAGAAAAAAAAAGAGATACGTCTGCTTTCAATTGCTTTGCTTCATCGTTGCTTTGCTTTCAATTGCATGTTATTTTTTTTTGAACCATTCAAAAGTTCTACGGTATTTCAATTGTTTTTTTTATCCCTACATTTGCTTTGCTTTGCTTTCAATTGATTTCAATTACATGTTTTTTTTTTGAACCATTCAAAAATTCTATGGTATTTTAATTTTATAATATTTTTTTTGCCTTAGATGGATAATCAAGATTGAAAAATTATCATCAATAGATGGTTTGACTTGCGTCGAAGAGCTATAGCTCAACTCATATGTGCTATTGTTTATTACTTTGTTATTCAGATGTCTCGTAAGAGAAAATTGAGTTATAGTATGAGCTCCGAGAGAGAAAGAGTGCGTGAAGAAATAATGGATCAAATTAGTTTTATTCTTTGTTTAATTCAACGTTAATAGAAGCCTATATTGTTTTAATTTTATTTATAAAAAGTTAAAAGGATAAAATAGTAAATTAGTTTTAAAATCTCTCCCCTCCCCTCCTGAACCAAACATATATTTAATTAAAAACCTTCTCATCCCCTCCCTTGAACCAACCATATATTTAATTAAAATTTCTTTCCTCCCCTCCCCTCCCCTCTATTAAAATCTCTCTCCTCCCCTTTTCTTGTTTAAATCAAATTGACCTTAAAGCAATGCGGTGTTGCTCTCCCGCTAATGTTGCTCTTAGGGCCATGTTTCTTTAGGGCCTAATTAAAAATATAATATTAAATATATCAATAACATTAAACATTATATTGTAAATAAAGATTTTAAATTTTAATCTCTTATTTAGAATTTTTTAAGTTTTTTTTTGACGGATTAGAATTTTTTAAGTTAGCATTTACCTTTTCAATTTCGGAAATAAAGAAACTGTGACATTGATTAATTTATTTTTATTTTTATTTTTTATAAAGCAAAACATTTTGGTATGAAATTGTGAATCACCCTTCCGCAAGCTCTGCTTGTGCGTGACTGTTACTCACGCCAGTTTCATCTCACTAACCAAGCAAAGTAGCAAACTGCCTCCGAAACGATGGAAAACTCAGAAGAAGGCAACGAAGAAGTTCCATTCCCTCCCAACCCTAACAATGCCAACGCCCACCAAACGCAACGCCCCGCCGAAGAAGACGACGACATCGACGAAGAAGAAGACGATGATGAAGAAGAGGAAGACGACGACGACGACGTCGTTTCGGGGGAACCGAATCAACGGAACCTCCAATCCCCATTGTCCCGTTTGCAGGAGCAGAAATTCAAGCTGGAAACCCTGTCCCGGCGACTGTCGTCGGAGCTAGTCCCTATCCGAGTCCACGACGTGCTGATTCGCGGCAACACGAAGACCAAGGACTGGGTGATCGAGGCCGAACTCAAGGGAATCGAGAATGCCACCACCGTGCAGGAGCTCATTGGCGCCTCCGAAATCGCCCTCGCCAGGCTTCGGAACCTTGGGATTTTCGATTCCACCAAGCTCAGCCTTGAGGCAGGACCGCCGGAGTTGCCTAACACTGCCAATGTCGTCATCGACGTCGTCGAGGCCGATAACAAAGTCTCCGGTGAATTCGGCGTTTATACCAAACCCTCGGTACAATCTCGTTCTCTATTCTCTTCCCATCTGATATTGAGAATTTTTGAGATTGCTCTTGATTCATTCGAAGTTGGACGTGTTAGTGTTATTTGAGACATTGCAATGAATTTTGTAACGAAATATGTGCTAGATTGGAACTTCTTGTGGTTAGTTATTAACTTTTTAATCGGAGTAGTTTATAGGAGAAGAAATTTTCCTCTTTAGGGCTTTAGGTTTGAGGTCGTAGCTTTCTCATTTCTGATGCTTATTTTCTGGTGCAACAAACAGCTAACCTGTAACTTCAAAGGGGAAAGAAACAAAAAAAGCTTCTGTTCGAGGTAGTTCTTAGGACATTGGGTCATATTTTAGTGACTGTGAAATGTCGGCATTTTGAGGGAAGGGTTCATTCTGTGGCTGGTTACCAAAGACTAGGGGCTGGTTCAATATGGTCATCCTTGTACTTGGAATGGAATATCACTTACTAACTACTGATGTGTAAGATGTTGTTAGATGCTCCAACATCTAACTCTGTATAATGCCATTAGGTTAGTTAGTTCCGGAAGTTGAAAGTTAGTCTCAATGATAGCTGTATCCAACTGTAATCCAATTGTAAGTTAGTTAGGGTAGTTGTCTATATATATGGCACAACAGCTCTTCATTATGTAACTTGATTCATTCATATTCAATACAAAGAGAATGTATTCTCAATTCTGACTCCATTCTCACATTCACATGAAAAGCTTTTGGCTTGACTGCTATTGGCTCTGCAGTTTGCAGCAAAAGTATCTTTTCCTGTTAATTTTGTGGATAAGAAATCATGGTTCTAGTCTCCCTTGGAGTTGGGGTTGCTAGTAGCAGAATAGGATTGATTTTTTTTTTTAATTTTAATAATTTAATTTCCACCTGTTACATCCATAAACTGCTGGTTTGGTTAAATTGTTGAAAATCACCCATTCTTCCTGCCCTTGGGAGGTTAATGTCATCTTTTAGTATGAGCTTTGACAGTTAGGCTGGCAATTCTCTATGGAGGCATTACGCATAAATTGGCTCGCCTTTACAGAATTAATTGCTTAAGGGAATCAGATTTATCTGCTTCACGGCCACTTAATATGAGAGCTTTTACACAGTTGCACCATAACAAACAAATGTGTACCTTTGCTGTACTTCTTGGCTGTTGGTATTATGCTTAGGGATGAAAAAGGAGTTATTTTCGATATTATTACTTTTTGGTCTTATTGAGACTACTTGCTTGGATATAAGTATTTGAAAGGGTATACTTTACAGTAGAAATTAGCAAGAGACTCCAAATTACTTTTTCTTGCTTGGAGCTTCTATTTGATTTTTCTATCAACGAGTGAAGTCTATATTGACTCTGGATCCTTTAGATGTTTATCTCTATTGCTACTGGGTTCCTTCTGCTACTTGTGTTAAATTGTTAATAAGAAAATCAAGATACAATGTCTGTGCCATTTATATATTGATAATTTGTTAGGCTTTTTAATACATTATCAGGTTGGGAAAAAGATATGATATGTTGCCTAATGCCTATCGATCGAATATATAGGTCAGTAGTATATGCATGACTATATTTTATGGTATATATGAATTCTCACTATAATATTTTCCTCGTGATGGATTAGAACATTTTTGTTTCAGTCCTTATTTAATTGGAAGCTGTATATTGATTTGTCGAGTATTTGTTGGTCTTAATCTGCTAATATTTTTTTCCATTTGGAATTTTTGCAATGCTTCTGTAGACTAGTTCTTGGACTGCTGAAGGTACTCTTAAGTACAAAAACTTGTTAGGTTATGGTGATCTATGGGATGCTTCTTTGGCCTATGGTGGCAACCAAGCAACAGAGGTGAGTGTAGGGGTGTATGCCCCTCGACTTAAAGGATTGTTAACTCCTGTTGTAGCACGGCTGTCCATGCTTTCCCAAGATTGGCAAGAGTTTTCTTCGTACAAAGAGCAATTGTTGGGCATGTCTCTTGGCTTAATCTCAACAAAGCATCATGACTTAGTATATACTCTTGGATGGCGTACCTTAACAGATCCATCACAAATGTCATCCAGGTCTATAAGGAGGCAGCTTGGGCATGGTTTGCTATCATCTTTGAAGTATACATTTAAAATTGATAGGAGAAACTCACCAATGAGGCCTACCAAAGGATATGCTTTTCTTTCTACCACACACTTTGGTGGCCTTACACCAGATCATCGGAGCTTGCGGTTTCTACGTCAGGTGCAATTAAATCCTTTTCGTGTTCTTTAATTAATCTGCTGCATTATAATTGTATGCGTCATGAATAAAACATAATAATCTTTCTGTTTAGTTTACATATCAGTGTAGTAATTATTGAAATAACTTTGTGAGTGCTGAAATTTTCAAATAGATGCAGACCCAAAATATTTAAATAAATTAATTAAATTAAGGACTACTTTAACAGGGTTAAAACTGTAGATTTTTTGGGCATGGGCAGATTCCATCTCCTTGGACACATGAAAAATTCAGAACCTGATTGGCTGTCCCAATAGAAGAAAATCTGTATTCTGTAGTAATATACTTCTTTTCCTATCCATCTGGACATCATTAAATTTTAATTTCGTTGGTTGTAGAAAGAGTATGAGGGTGGGGTCTTTCCATGTAATGAAAGGACAGCTTTGCTTTGCCTGAGCAGGATGCTCATATGTTGAACAATCTATTTGTTCATTCCCACTATTCAAAGGATCTTGGCACCAGCGCATGTATGGCTGCTTATGGCCTGGTACTTCTTTAATGGGTGATATACCTCTTGGGTAATTTCGTATTTTACAAACTTGATTGTATATAATGTAATTTTGTCACAATATGCCTTCAAAGTGCTTTTGATTATGGTAAATGCTGAATATTGGGGCTTGGGGACTATATATACACACACAATAGAAAATGCTGGGGATGGGCTGACGGAGTAATCCAGCCTTTAATGAACATTCAGTAATGTGTGTGCACGCGTGTGGATAACATAACAACCTGTTGCTGGAATAGCCCTCATGCACCTTAATATTCCTTTTATTTTCTTTGCTTTTTTATATATATATTTTTTTTCTTGACTAACTTGTTTGACTCTTTTAATGCAGGAGTTTGATGTTCGGTATGCTGTCCCCTTTGGGTTTTATAATACAGCGCTGAACCTAGGGATTTCTGCTGGTGCTGTTCTTCCATGGGGGCATGGGTTCATGAACAAGCCATCTCCCCTTCCTGAAAGGTTTTATTTGGGTGGTGATTTCTCTCCAGTCTGTACCCTAGGAGGGCCAATAACATTGTGGGGATTTAAAACTAGAGGATTAGGTCCTACTGAACAACAAAGACAAAACAGAGATGTATTTAATGCTGACAATGATACCTCTAAATGGGACTTCGTTGGAGGAGATCTTGCTGTTACTGCTTTTGCAGACCTCTCTTTTGATCTTCCAATTAGGTGGTTAAGAGAACACGGAATCCATGGTCATGTTTTTGCTGGTGCTGGGAATACTGCTAAATTAACTCAGAATGAATATAAGCACTTCTCTCCTCGAAAGTTCTTAGAGTCCTTTCGAACATCAGTGGGATGTGGATTTGTTGTTCCTACTAAACTTTTCCGCCTAGAGGTTAGCTTCTACTCCAATTTATTTATATTTAATTAGACACGAGGCCAGGCTAACCATTTTTGGTTAGGTTTGGGGAGGTGGGGTGACAGAGTGAAATATAAAGGAATTTGGGGTAGTTAGTCTTATTTGTTATATTTGGACTTTAGGGTAGTTGTGTATTTTTTTTCTTTTCCCCCTCTTAAAATTTTGTTCTGAATTGAGCATTTGATACTTGCCCATAAAATAATCTGCATTCTGCACCAAAATGTGATCCAAGGTTTGAATTTGTTGTGAAGCACTTAAGTGTGTGTCAGGTAAACTACCAGTTGTAGTTTAAAGGTCGGCATTGTTTCTCAAAAGTATTGATCTCTTTTCTGATGTTGCCCTCACCTGACCTCCCTCATAATTTGATATTTACTTGTTAGCTATCAATATCAAGACTTTCTATGATTGCTTCACTGGTATACTTCTCACTGTTTCAGGGTAACTTCTACTACATACTCAGGCAGGATGAACGTGATCGTGGTAAAACTGGATTTAGGTTCAGCTTCTCAGCTCCTTCATAAAGGCTGATTTCACAACTGAGATTCTTTCTTTATGTGTAGTTCTCAAGCATTAAACATTTTTGCTGTCTGTCACTAGATGGCTAGTTATTTTCGTTTCCTTGTCATTTAAAATCCGGACCAAAAATCAAATGAAGGCATTGTTTCAGATTTGGGGATTTATAGGGACCAGTTCTTGGAATAGACATTACCCCTTGGGGGTCATAACATATAGCCGATGCTCATTGCATCGCAGAGGGGTATGAAATTTGAAATCCATGCACTCGTGTACTGCTACTTTAGAATAACTCCCTAACATTGGTTTGGATCATTCTTGTGGGTATTTTTGCGTATTATCTTCCAAATGATGTGCAACAACAAATTGGCTTTATGCTAGCGTACTTGTATATAAGTTTTTGCAAGTTTTCAGTGGTTAAATTTTGATTTTCTGTCAATATACTTGTACTAACAAAAATATGTCCGACCCACGTACTAGAGGCATCAGCATGATCTGGATATTTAATTTATGTAGCTAATGTTAGGGTCAAGCAAACCGCAGGATCTGTATTCATAACCAAATTCCAAAAGGGTTCAGACGAGGTAGTATCTTTCCCTAGTCTCTTCTTGTCCTTGTGGAAAATGGGTAATTGTTTATACCTGAAGGCTGAAGCTTAGAAAAGTCTGAAAAGGATTGGCATCAAACGACGATAAATACGAAAGGCTTTGGACGGTTATGAATTGGATATCAATTATTAGCTTGGTCACTTTTTCTGTCCTTTACTTCGGCCAGGATAAAGCATGGAGATATATCTTGGATTTTTTATTAAAAAAATAAAAAGTAAACAGGTGTATTCTTGGAAACAAATTGTTGAAATAGGATGATTAAAAAATCATTTATTAATTAGGAGTGATTTTCTTACGTGTCAACCAACTTGAACTAAAGATGCAAGCCACACGAGGAAGTGTTATTTTGGGATCACCTCTTCAATTTTGATTTCTGTTGTGATGTCTTTGTATACTAAATTTTGTTTTTAAAAAAAAATGTTAAAACAAAACATATTTGCTACAATTATTATATGGTAATACACCACGGTAGGGGATGTATATTTATGTGACTCGATTCTTTTTATGATGTAAGGTTATCTGTCCATTCACACGGTTGGCATCGGTTTCTATGCATGCTAAAAAACAGTTTGTATGTATAATTAAACAAACAATTACCTAAAATAAATTCATTTCACTCATGAGAAACTTATATTCGTAATATTCCTCTGTAGAATTCTATTTAATCAAGGAAGAGCAAAAGCAAAAAGCTTGTATCACAAATGTCTCAGATATGTGATGACCCAGAAAAATTACTAAAAAAAGAGTGAAGTAAAATCATTGACAACATATATATAATATATGACTGAGAACGCTAATTATTTAGTTTATTGACCTTGGAGAAAACATGAATATATAATCATATAATTAAAGTCATACAATAGTTTAACGGGTAACATAGGGAAGCACAGTTTGACTACTATTTTCTGCGAGAAACCGGCATCCTCCTCGGGTGAGTGTCAGAAGTATTAAATCAAGCCTTGACAAATAACAAAGTGGGCACCACCTAAGAAAAAGGGTAAAAAGCCACATGCTGCATAGTTTGTTTTTCAACAGCAAATCTTTGATTCAGCCACACACATCCTCTGCCAGCCGAATTGTAATTGAAGGCACAACACTCTTTAGAGCACAAAAGTCTACGTACTGTTGGGAAGCTTTGCTATTAAGTTTATTATATTATAATGTTTTAGTTGTAAGAAGTTTAGCCTATAAAAGGCTACCATGCATTGTGTATTTGAAATCTAATTGAGTTGAATGAATTAAGTGTGTTTCTTTTCCTCTTTCGTTATTCTGCTGCGCATGTGTTTAAATTTTATTATGTCTCCCTGATATCAAATTGGTATCAGAGCAGGAGTGTCCTGCAAGTGTGAGTGTCAATATATATATATTTGAGTGTGTGTGAAACAAGAGAGTTTTCACTGTGTCAAATTTATTTCAGTCAGTATATTTTAAAAGAGAGATATGGCAACCAATTTCAATGTTGCTTGGTCTGGTCCCAAATTAGATAGGAAACTTGATTACAGTTACTGGGAGTTGTTGATGTCAACTCATTTAAAAGGTCACAATATTTGGAGCTTTGTTGAACCGGGATTACAACAAGGAGCTGATGATACAGCTTGAAGGAGGGATCATCTGGCACTTTCACAAATTCATCAAGGAGTAGATTACTCAATTTTTGGCAAAATAGCAAATGCCAAAACTGCCAAAGAAGCAGGGGATACTTTGAAGCTGTCATACAAAGGAGTGGAGAAAGCCCAAAAATCCAAACTGCAAACTTTGCGTAGAGAATATGAAAGGTATGAAATATCTAGCTCATAAACAGTTGAACAATATTTTTCACGTGCTATAGATCTTGTCAATAAAATGAGGGTGTATGGAGAAGACATCCCTGATAGCAAGGTGGTGGAAAAAATTCTACGTACCATGCCAATGAAGTTTGACCATGTGGTGACTACAATAATTGAGTCCCATGACACAGACATCATGACAGTAGCAGAGTTGCAGGGAAGCATTGAAAGCCATGTGACCAGAATATTGGAGAAAACAGAAAAGCCAAAAGAAGAAGCTTTGAAAAGCCAGGTGAATTTCAACAATGTTCAAGAATCCAGTCAAAGCATAGAAGGTAGAGGTCGTGATTTCAACAATGGAGGAAGAGGAAACTATAGAGGTAGAGGCAGAGGCAACTTCAGAGGAAGAGGTCGTGGCAATAATTTCAACCAAGGAAGAGATAACCGTTTCAGACCACTAAATCAAGGAAGAGGTGGAAATAATTACGGGCCTACCAACCGAGGAAGAGGACGAGGTAACTACTACCAAGAAAGAAGTAATTTTAATTGCTTTTACTGTGGAAAATTTGGGCATAATGCCGTAGATTGCAGATTTCGACACCAGGCAAACGTGGCAGAAAATCAATACCAAGATGTTGGTGAGAATTCTAATAACCCACAAAGTCTATTTCTTGCAAGTAATACTTATTCAGAAGACGAAAATATTTGGTATTTGGATACTGAATGTAGTAATCATATGTGTGAAAAAAAGGAGTTATTTTCTTCTCTGGATGAAACGGTAAAATCTACCGTGAAATTCGGAAGTAACTCAAATATTCCAATTTTGGGAAAAGGCCAAATTGCTATTAGATTGAAAGACGGATCACAAAATTTTATTGCTGATGTTTTCTATGCTCCTGGACTTCATCACAATCTATTGAGTATGAGACAACTGTTAGAGAAAGGTTACAACATGCAGATTCACAATGGTTACTGCACGTTGATTGGCAAAAATGAAAGATTTATTGCAAAGGTAAAAATGACTCCTAATCGCCTGTTTCCCTTGAAAATTCAACATGAGAAGTTTCGATTTCTGAGTTCTATAATTTCAAATGATGATTGGTTATGGCATATGAGATTTGGTCACTTCCACTTTTCTGGATTGAATTATTTGTCACGAAAAGAATATGTTTCTGGTTTGCCTATTGTGAATATTTCAAATGGTGTTTGTGAGACTTGTCAAATGGGAAAGAAGCACAGAGAATCATTTCCAACTGGAAGATCTTGGAGGGCGAGAAAGTTGCTGGAGATTATTCATTCAGATTTATGCATGGTTGATGTGCCAACCCATGGTGGCAGCAGGTATTTTATTACTTTTATTGATGATTTTAGCAGAAAGGCTTGGATGTATTTTTTGAAGCAGAAATCAGAAGCTTGTGATGCTTTCAAGGCATTCAAAGCGTTTATAGAAAAGCAAAGTGGTTGCAGAATTAAAGCATTAAGAATAGACAGAGGCCGAGAATACCTTGCCTGTGCAGATTTCTTTGAGTAGCATGGAATCCAGCATCAATTAATAACCAGATACATACCCCAATAGAATGGAGTTGCTGAAAGGAAGAATAGAACAATAATGGACATGGTGTGAGATGTATGCTGAAAGCCAAACAAATGCCTAAAGAATTTTGGGCGGAAGCGGTTGCTACTGCTGTTTATATTTTGAACAGGTGTCCCACAAAGAGTGTTCAAGACAAGACTCCCGAAGAAGCTTGGAGTGGAAGGAGACCCTCAATTCGGTACCTCAGAGTTTTTGGATGCAATGCATATGCACATGTACCAGATCAGCTCAGGAAGAAATTAGAAGACAAAGGTGAAAAATGTATCTTCGTAGGCTACAGCACGAATTCAAAGGCCTACAAGCTTTATAATCCTGAGACAAAGAAGGTGATTATCAGCCGAGACGTGACATTTGATGAAGAAGGAATGTGGGATTGGTCCTTAAAGTCTCAAAAGGAACCAGTGGTGATTTCAGAAAATTATGAAGAGGAGAATGGAAATGGAGATCCAACACCTGATGAGCCAGAAAATCCAACAGACCGCAGAGGCAGCGTAGATTACCAGCCAGATTGGAGGATTGTGTTGTGGGTAATGATAATGACCCATCTGATGAGGAAATTATCAACTTTGCTTTATTTGCAGATTGTGAACTAGTGACTTTCGAAGAAGCCTCGAGTGATGACAATTGGAGGAAGGCTATGGATGATGAGATTCATGCTATTAAGAAGAATAAAACGCGGGAGCTAACAGATTTACCAGAAGATAAGAAGCCTATAGGAGTGAAGTGGGTGTATAAGACTAAGTACAAGCCCAATGGAGAGGTTGATCGCTATAAAGCGAGATTGGTGGCTAAAGGATACAAGCAAAAACCAGGTATTGATTACTTTGAGGTATTTGCTCTCGTTGCAATGTTAGATACAATTCGAATGATTATTTCTCTTTCGGCTCAAAATAATTGGAAGATATTTCAAATGGATGTTAAGTCTACTTTTCTGAATGGTACTTTGGAAGAAGAAGTATATGTTGACCAGCCTGCAGGATATGTAGTCAGAGGAAAAAAAGATAAAGTCTATAGACTGAAGAAAGCTTTGTATGGCTTGAAGCAGACACCAAGAGCGTGGTACAAAAAGATTGATTCCTATTTTTTGCAACATGGATTTCAAAGATGTCCTTTTGAGCACACTTTATATATTAAATTTGTTGATCCTGGAGATGTTCTTATTGTGTGCCTCTATGTTGATGATCTAATCTTTACTAGAAATAATCTAAAGATAATTGCAGAATTCAGGGTGGCTATGATAAGCTATTTTGAAATGACAGATTTGGGCCTAATGTCTTATTTTCTTGGCATTGAGGTCGTTTAGCAGGATGATGGAATTTTCATTTCTCAGAAGAAATATGCTGGCGATATTTTAAAGAAATTCAAAATGGAGTATTCAAAGCCGATATCTACACCAGTTGAAGAGAAATTGAAACTGACAAGAGAAACATAAGGTAAAAGGGTAGATTCAACCCATTATAACAGCTTGATTGGAAGTCTGAGATATCTGACTGCGACTGGACCAGATATAGTCTTTGGAGTTGGCTTACTTAGCAGATTCATGGAAGAGCCACGTGTTTCTCATTTGCAAGGAGCAAAAAGAATTCTTCGTTATATCAAAGGTACTCTGACCGATGGAATTTTTTATGCTAATAATAATGATGTGAAGCTTGTTGGATACACAGATAGTGATTAGGCAGGAGATTTAGAGACAAGAAAAAGCACGTCAGGGAACGCATTTCATCTTGGTACTGGTTCAATATCATGGTCATCAAAGAAACAACCAGTTGTCGCGCTCTCTACAGCTGAAGTAGAATATATGGCAACAACTAGTTGTACTACATAGGCTGCATGGTTGAGAAGAATTTTAGAAGTGATGAATTAGAAGCAGAATACTCCCACTGAAATATTTTGTGACAACAAGTCTGCCATTGCAATGTGCAAGAATCCAGTTTTTCATGGGCGGTCAAAACATATTGATATTCGATTTCACAAGATACGCGAGTTAGTTGTTACCAAGTGACTTCAAACACAAGAGGGGGGTGAATTGTGATAGCGGTGCTTATATAAAAAATTACAGATAAATTACTGAATTAAAAAAAACTTGAAAGAAATAAATTGCGAAACGATAAATAACTTGAAGAATAAATTGCAGGAATTAAATTGCAATAAATAAATGACAGAAAATAAATGACCGAAAAATAAATAAAGAACAAAAATAAATAAAGTGCTTGAATGATAAAGAGACAGAGAGCAAAGAAGAGCACGCGGCAAATTATACGAGTTCGCCACCAAACACCCCTGGCCTACGCCCCGTCCCCAAAGCAAAGCACTATGGGATTTTCACTAAATCACTAGCTTTTAAATCGAGTTCACTAGAAACCTTTACAACTCTATACCAGAGCAATACGTTCAAGAGATATCACCTCTCTATGAACACCTTGGGATTCCTACCCAAAAGAAATGATTTTTACAAATAAAATGAGATGAGAAAGATACACTCAATAGTGCGAGATATAACAAATTGAAGCTCAAATAATACAACTCAAATTATGTAGAATAAAAAGCTCTCAAAAAATTGTGCTCAAATAAGTGTGAGTGATGGAGAATATTTTGACAGAGTTTCAGCATAAAAATTAAGCACTAGCGTTGTGTTTTTAAAACAATGCTCATGGTGCAGTGCTTTTATAGGCACTGAGAGGAGCGTCACATTTAAGAGGATTTGTCCGTTGCAGCATTAAAAGGGATTTGTCCGTTGCAGCATTAAAAAATTGAAACACGGATACGGAAATGATTCTCGGACACACTTGGTGTCCGACATCGTATTTCCAAACGACCTCTCCCATTTCGGCATACGATCTCCCCAGCTCGGCATACAATCTCCCCAGCTCGGCATACGACCTCTCCACACAGCTCGACATACGACCTCTCCACACAGCTCGGCATACGACCTCTCCACTTCGGCATACGACCTCTCCACGGCTCGGCCGCGCGACCTCGGCTCGATGCGCGACCTCCCCATTTCGGCCGCGCGACCTCGGCTCGGCACCACGACTTCCCCACGGCTCGGCCACGCGACCTCCCATGGCACGCGACCTCGGCTCGGCACCCGACTTCCCCACGGCTCGACCGCGACCTCATTTCGGCCTGCGACTTCTCCACGGCTCGGCCACGGAGAATATTTTCCAAAGAAAACTTGAAATATTTTCCAAACAATATTTTGAGTACAACTTAAGAATTTTTCAAAATACTTTGTGCCTAAAAATAATTTAGAAAAAATTATCATAAAATCAATTTTAGAATAAAAATCATTTTGTGAATGTGTGATTTTATTTTAATTGAGAGCTTTTTATTACTACTTACAAATAGTCTTAATAAAAATAAATAAATACCCAAAACCCAAAGACTTGAGAAACTATCATTCTTGATACGCGTCTTGGTATTCTTTTCCACTTTTTGCACGGTTGACTATTTGCAAAACTCTCTTTTGTCAATCATCAAAACCATCCTGTCAAGGCATGTATTCACAGACTCCCCCTTTTTGATGATGACAAACATCTCATGGAGGGAATTTAGTAAAATATAATCATGATATGGCAATGAGATATAAGCATGGTTTTTCAATAAAAGATATCGAGTTTAAGCACAATATTTAGAAAAACTCCCTCACAATATTTAGAAAAAAGATATCGTAAAAACTCCCCTCACAATATGCAAAAAATAAACCACTCCCCCTGAATCATATAACTCTCCCCCTTTTGGCAACATCAAAAAGCAGAAAAGATAAAGGGAAAAGCATGTAAAACGTATGCATATACGTGTAACTAGATGGCGAAAAATAATTAAAATAGAGTATCAAGGGTTCAATGAAGCATAAGAAATCCTTGGTAAAAAAATTATTCATGGAGATAGCAAAAATAAAGCACTAGGATAAGAGTTACTAGTCCTCGTTCAACTCATTCTCATCATCAATTGTTTCCTCATCTTCACTGATATTAAGCGCATAATTATTTGCAGTTAACATAACCTGCACAAACTTTTATTTTAACGATTACAGGAAGGACGGTTGCATTTCTCCACTTTTAGTCTTGGTAACGGAACCTGCATAAAAATGTTAGCACACTCCAACACCCAAGTTAGAACTTATTCATAATAAAATACACTCACACGCAGTCATTCAATGCATGATTGATCTAAAATTCCTAACTCGGTTCTTATAAAAAAGAAGTTTTCTTTAGGCAAAGGTTTAGTAAAAATATCTGCGAGTTGTTTAGATGTTTCCACAAATTCAATCACACAATCTCCTTTTTGAACATGATCTCTAATAAAATGGTGCCTAATTTCTATGTGTTTGGTCCGGGAGTGATAAACCGGATTTTTCGTGAGGTTTATGACACTAGTATTGTCGCACTTAATTGGAACAGTTTTCAGATTGATTCCATAATCATTCAACTGTTGTTTCATCCAAATGATCTGCAGACAACAACTACTCCGCCGAACGTATTCCGCTTCAAAGAAAGGGACAAAGCCACACTGGCTTGTTTCTTACTATGCCATGAAACCAAGGCATTCCCAAGTAAGTGACATGTCCCACTAGTGCTTTTTCGGTCCATTTTGCAACCCGCAAAATCCGAATCCGAGTACCCAATAAGTGTGCAGTCAGCACCTTTGGGGTACCATAAACCCATAGTTTGTGTGCCAGTGAGATATCTCATGATGCGTTTTACCGCTAAGAGATGTGATTCCTTAGGATTTGCTTGAAAACGTGCACACATACAAACACTAGACATAATATCCAGACGACTTGCAGTGAGATAGAGAAGAGATCCTATCATACCTCGATACTTACTTACTTCGACCGACTTACCACCTTCATCTTTGTCAAGATAGCATGATGTGCTCATTGGAGTTGAGATTTCTTTGGCGTTGCTCATTCCAAATCTTTTAAGCAACTCCTTGCAATATTTGGATTGATTTATAAAAATTCCTTCATTGTTTGTTTGATTTGAAGACCAAGCAAGAGGTTGAGCTCTCCCATCATGGACATTTCAAACTCACTTTGCATGATTTTGGAAAAATCTTCACACAAGGACTCATTAGTAGCACCAAAGATGATATCGTCAACATAAATTTGAACAAGTAAAATGTCATGATTTTTGTGTTTAATGAAAAGAGTGGTATCAACTTTTCCTCTTTCAAAACCTTTTTCAAGTAAATATTTGCTCAACCTCTCGTACCAAGCTCTCGGAGCTTGTTTTAAACTTTATAAAGCCTTTTTCAATTTGAAAACATGATTTGGAAATTCAAAATTTTCAAAACCGGGAGGTTGATCAACATATACTTCTTCTTGAATAAAGCCATTAAGAAATGCACTTTTAACATCCATTTGAAAAAGTTTGAAATCCATGATGCATGCAAATGCGAGAAGCATGCGAATAGCTTCTAATCTAGCCACGGGTGCATAGGTTTCATCGAAATCTATGCCCTCTTGTTGGTTATAAGCTGTTGCAACAAGTCTAGCTTTATTTCTAACAATGATACCGTTTTCATCAAGCTTGTTGCGAAAGACCCATTTGGTCCCAATGACTAGGTGATCTTTAGGCCTAGGGACAAGTTCCCAAACATCATTTCTCTCAAATTGATTTAATTCCTCTTGCATAGCAAGGGTCCAATGCTCATCAAAGATGGCTTCATTGACGTCATTTGGTTCAATTTGAGAGACAAAGGCCATATGATGACATGCATGATTAAGAGAGTTTCGAGTCGTTACCCCTTTTGAGATATCACCTATTATGTTGTCAAGAGGATGGTTCTTTGAGACTCTCCACTCCTTTGGAAGATTTGAGTGAGAGAGTTCTTGAGAGGGTTGAGGCAAGGACTCTTGATCCTCCTTTTGAACTTTTGATCTCTCTTGTTCCTCTAAATAGGTATCTCCTAACACTTCGCAAGATCATCAACACTTTCTTCTCTTGAAGATTTGGGGTTAGATTCATCAAAGAAACATGCACAGATTCTTCAACAGTTAAAATGCGTTTATTAAAAATTCAAAGGCTTTACTAGAAGTGGAATATCCAAGAAATAAACCTTCATCAGCTTTAGCATCAAATTTACCAAGGTTATCTTTACCGTTATTTAGAACAAAGCACTTACATCCAAATACGTGAAGGTGGGAAATGTTGGGCTTCCTTCCCTTGTAAATTTCATAGGGCGTTTGTTTTAGAATAGGTCTTATGAGGACTCTATTCATTACATAACATGCGGTGCTTATCGCGTCTGCCCAGAAATACTTAGGAAGGTTGGTCTCATTGAGCATCGTCCTCGCAAGCTCTTCAAGAGACCGATTTTTCCTTTCCACCACTCCATTCTCATTGTGGTGTTCTAGGTGCGGAAAAATTATGCTCAATTCCATTTTCAGTACAAAAGGCCTCAAATGCCTCATTTTGGAATTCCCCATCGTGATCACTTGATGGATACTATGTTCATTCCTTTTTCATTTTGGATAACTTTAGCAAGTTTACGAAAGGCAGAAAAGCGTCATTTTTATGAGAAAGAAATAGAGTCCATGTATAGCGAGAATAGTCATCCACAATAACAAGGGCATAGTAATTTCCACCAAAGCTTTTAGTTCTAGATGGTCCAAATAAGTCCATGTGTAAAAGTTGTAAAGGCGGTTTGTGGAAACAATATTTTTGATTTGAAAGAGGCCTTTACTTGTTTTCCTTTTTGTGAGCATCACATAATTTATCTTTTTCAAAACGAAGCTTTGGTAAGCCAATTACTAAGTCCTTTTGAACCAACTTATTAAGATGATCCATGTGAATATGAGCCATTCTCCTATGCCATAGCCAAGATTCATCCTCTTTACTAATAAGACAACATGCATCATTTGAAGGTATTCTATCTAAATCAACCATGTAGATATTTCCAATTCTAGGTCCAATAAGAACAACATTTTCAGTTCCAGAGTTCATAACCATGCATTTTGAAGAATCAAAAACCACTTTGTTCCCTTTATCACAAAGTTGACTAATACTTAGCAAATTGTGCTTCAAGCCATCCACATACAAAACATTTTCAATAGTGGGATTAGGACTCTTACCAATGGAACCAATCCCAAGAATTTTACCTTTGTTGTTGTCACCATACCGACATAACCACTATTCTTAGGTACCAATGAGGAGAACTTGCTTTTGTCTCTGTCATGTGCTTTGAACAGTACCGCTATCAAGATACCAATTTAAGTCCTTGGCTTTCAAGCACACCTACAACAACAGATTAATTTTTAACCTTTGGTACCCAAACTAAGTTGGGTCCAGATGAGTTAGTTTTTGGCAAAGTACCCTTTGGAATCCATATCTTTTTGCCAACCACATTCTTGTTCTTTCTAATATTGCAAATGGAGGCAGTGTGACCATTTCTTCCACAAAGGAAAGCATTTAATGAAAGGGCTGCTTGAAGTGTTGTTGTGATTGACAAATTTAAAGGATTTTTCATGCGTTTGTGGATTATAACCCAAACCGGCTTTTCCAAAAGTACCCTTTTGTTTTCCCAATAGAATGTTTAAGTTATCCCTTCCCATGGTAAATTTGGCAAGGGTGTTTTCCAAATCTTCAATCTTGTTTTTCAAAACATTGCATTCATCACACTTGAAAGTATCAATCTTTTGGTTTTCACAAAAGGTGCAAGTAGAAACTTCAGTCACAACAACTTGTTTTTCCTTAAAAACTTCCATCTCTTGGTTTAAGAAAATAATTTTAGATTCAAGAGAAGAGATGGTTTTCTTAGAAGAAGAAATATTTTTTCGAAGTCTAGCCGTTTCATTATTTAATTCTTCACAAGCAATAAGCAGCTCATCATAAGTTAAGGGAGATTCGAGTTCAAGAGCATTTACCTCATCCTCCTCGTGTTTTGCCATGAGACATAAGTTGGCCTCCTCATTTTCTGATTCATCAGACGAGTCCATATCATTGTCATCCCAGGCAATGTAGGCTCTTCTTCCTTTTGATTCCTTTTGTGGTCTTCTATCAAATTTTTCGTTTTTCTTCTGACCATGAGGGCAATCGGGTTTTATATGTCCCTTTTGACCACACTTGTAGCAAGTTGGATTAAAAGAAGTTCCTTCCTCATTTTTCTTTTGAGGATTTTGTACCTTGCTTGTTCTCCCCTTTTGCCCCATGAACCTTTTGAACCTTCGAACCATCAGACTTATGTCTTCCTCATTCTCATCCAGACTATCATTGTTGTCAGATTCCTCTTTTTCATTTACGATTGCTTTGAGAGCAATTCCTTTCTTTTTCTTATCACTTTCTTCACTCTCAGTGAGTCGATTTAGTTCAAGTTCATGTTCCTGCAATTTTCCAAACAAGGTTGCCAATGATATAGTAGATAAATCTCTAGAATCAGATATAGCAAGAACCTTGTGCTGCCAGTTTCTATTTAAACATCTAAGAACTTTATTAATTAAATCTTCATTACTGAAGACTTTCCCAAGAGCTCTGAGATGGTTTATTATATGGATGAACCTTTTTTGTATATCTTGTATGTTTTCACTTGGTTTCATCCTAAATAACTCATACTCATGGGTTAATGTGTTCATTCGAGCCCTCTTGACCTCGGTAGTACCTTCATGGGTCAATAGAAGGGTGTCCCACATTTCTTTAGCAGTCTTGCAATTTGAGACCCTATAGAACTCATCGTAGCTTAAAGCAGAAGTGATGATGTTCTTAGCTTTCAAATTGTATTGGACCTTTTTCTTATCATCTTCGGTCCAAAGTGATCTTGGTTTGTCTACCACAACATCATTAATTGATTGAGTGGGGACAAATGGACCATTTTCCACAGCATCCCAAATATCAAGATCAACACCCTCAAGAAAGATTTGCATTCTATCCTTCCAATAACCATACCCCTCACCATTGAAAAATGGGGGTCTGTTCATGGAAGTTCCCTCGTTATTGTTTGAAGTCATTCTCTTGAGACGGTTAAGTCCTTTATACAAGAGTCTAGCTCTGATACCACTTGTTACCAAGTGACTTCAAACACAAGAGGGGGGTGAATTGTGATAGCGGTGCTTATATAAAAATTACGGATAAAATCTTGAATTAAAAAAACTTGAAAGAAATAAATTATAAACGATAAATAACTAGAAGAATAATTTGCAGGAATTAAATTGCAATAAATAAATGACAGAAAATAAATGACCGAAAAATAAATAAAGAACAAAAATAAATAAAGTGCTTGAATGATAAAGAGACAGAGAGCAAAGAAGAGCACGCGGCAAATTATACAGGGTCGGCCACCAAACACCCCCGTGGCCTACGCCCCGTCTCCCAAAGCAAAGCACTATGGGATTTTCACTAAATCACTAGCTTTTAAATCAGGTTCAGCTAGAAACCTTTACAACTCTATACCAGAGCAATACGTTCAAGAGATATCACCTCTCTATGAACACATTGGGATTCCTACACAAAAAGAAATGATTTTTACAAATAAAATGAGATGAGAAAGATACACTTAATAGTGCAGATATAACAAATTGAAGCTCAAATAATACAACTCAAATTATGTAGAATAAAAAAGCTCTCAAAAAATTGTGCTCAAATAAGTGTGAGTGATGGAGAATATTTTGACAGAGTTTCAGCATAAAAATTAAGCACTAGCGTTGTGTTTTTAAAACAATGCTCATGGTGCAGTGCTTTTATAGGCACTGAGAGGAGCGTCACATTTAAGAGGATTTGTCCGTTGCAGCATTAAAGGGATTTGTCCGTTGCAGCATTAAAAAATTGAAACACGGATACGAAAATGATTCTCGGACACACTTGGTGTCCGACATCGTATTTCCAAACGACCTCTCCCCAGCTCGGCATACGATCTCCCCAGCTCGGCATACAATCTCCCCAGCTCGGCATACGACCTCTCCACACAGCTCGACATACGACCTCTCCACACAGCTCGGCATACGACCTCTCCACAGCTCGGCATACGACCTCTCCACAGCTCGGCCCGCGACCTCACTCGATCGCGACCTCCCCAGCTCGACCTGCGACCTCATTTCGGCACCACGACTTCCCCACTGACTCGACGCGACCTCATTTCGACACGCGACTTCCCCACGGCTCGCGGAGAATATTTTCCAAAAAACTTGAAATATTTTCCAAACAATATTTTGAGTACAACTTAAGAATTTTTCAAAATACTTTGTGCCTAAAAATAATTTAGAAAAATTATCATAAAATCAATTTTAGAATAAAAAACATTTTGTGAGTGTGTGATTTTATTTTAATTGAGAGCTTTTTATTACTACTTACAAATAGTCTTAATAAAAATAAATAAATACCCAAAACCCAAAGACTTGAGAAACTATCATTTTTGATACGTGTCTTGGTATTCTTTTCCACTTTTTGCACGGTTGACTATTTGCAAAACTCCCTTTTGTCAATCATCAAAACCATCCTGTCAAGGCATGTATTCACATTAGTGACTGAGAAAGAAATTGTGATCAATTATTGTCCCACTGAAGAACAAGTTGTAGATATTTTCACAAAGCCTTTGAAGATCGAATTATTTTACAAGTTAAAGAAGATGCTTGGAATGATGCAAGCTTGATTTAAGGGAGGCAATATCAGAAATATTAAATCAAGCCTTGACAAATAACAAAGTGGGCAGCGCCTAAGAAAAAGGGCAAAAAGCCACATGCTGCATAGTTTGTTTTTCAACAGCAAATCTTTGACTCAGCCACATACATCCTCTGTCAGCCGAATTGTAATTGAAGGCACAACACTCTTTAGAGCACAAAAGTCTACGTACCGTTGGGAAGCTTTGCTATTAAGTTTATTATATTATAATGTTTTTGTTGTAAGAAGTTTAGCCTATAAAAGGCTACAATGCATCGTGTATTTGAAATCTAATTGAGTTGAATGAATTAAGTGTGTTTCTTTTCCTCTTTCGTTATTCTGCTGCGCATATGTATGTGTTTAAATTTTATTATGTCTCCCTGAAATTAGTGAGGTGCACAACATCCCAAAATAGATATGAGTAATGCTTAATGTCCCGAGATCAAAAATCGTGAATTCCTTGCGAATGACGTGGCAATGGCCTTTAGCTTTTTGGTTTCGAAGTGTTTCGGCCTCCCCTGTTTTTTTTTTGTCAAGAAAAAAAAAGAAAAAAAAGGTCATGTTTGACTATATGCTTGTGCGTTTCTTTCAAGCCCACCAAATTCGGGCAGTTTCAAATGAAACACGCAGCAAGTCTTTTTATTTTTAAAAGTCTTTTAGGAAAGAAATATCTGAAGACGAGATTTCGTGAAATTCGTTAGCTAATTCTCTCGCGACATATAACACTACTCGATTGATATTTAGATGCATCCTGGCAAGTTGGTTCAAGCACATTGCAAACAGGACCCGTCTCCAACAGTCCAGTCCCACAGCATCCTTTTAAGTGTTTGTTGAAAACCTTTCAGAAATTTATAATCAAAGTCAACACATCGTTTTATATTCAGAGAAATCCTGACAATACATTCTTTAACATATTCTTTATGACTTATATTATAAATTAAACAATCAACACACTTGCATAGTAAATTGAAGAGTGTGCTTAAAAGAGTATTTTACTTACGAGCAAACCCGATTTGAAAATTAAAAAACACAATGCCATTTTTTCCTCATTTTTAAAAGAGGATCAATAGTAGTTCTCCACTTCCCCTTATATGACTCGAACCTACGTCCTGATTTTAAAATTAAAAAACACAAAGCCACTAAAATGGTAAAAAAAAAAAAGTAAACAAAAATTGGATCAGTGGAATTTTATTACCATATTTGGCTGGACTTTGGATCATGTCCATGATGGGCGTGTAGATATCAAAATAGCCAACCTTGGCACCCTTGAGACTGAATTGCAGTGACTGAACATGAGATTGAAGTTTAGTGTTGTAGGCTTGAGAATCTCTGTTTTGTTGGTCATTACACGTGCGCTGGAACCAGTTTTTTATGGGAAAGATGCAGTTTACAGTCACTTGCAGTGGCAGGCACCCAATAGGGGGAAGACCTGTGACCACAATCCGGCGAGCTCCTGCTCCGTGAAGTCTCTGCAACCAAATTCCATGTCTAGTAACCAAACTTCATGTTAAACCAATTAATGGTGGAATAATCTAATTAATATCTAGTATCTTAGTAAAGCTAACATAGTTTTCCCATTTATTAATTTTTTATTGAACTGTCATAATTTTATGATCTGTTGAGTAATAATCATATTAACACGTGCATAATTTTTTTTATTACAGTCTTAGTACTCCATTTCTTTATGTAAAAAATAATAATATCACAATACCTTTTTTCTGCAAATAAGTAAAATATAAAATCATAATAAAATATCTTGTGTAAATGTCATATTTTATTTTATTTCATGGCTTGTGAGAATTAATACCTTTAAATGAAGCCAAATTTATTTGATTAATCTCAGCTCCTGCTGATTGGTAGCAAAATCATATCATATATGAAGAGACAATGGTTTATTTCCAACCTATAATCAAGATATTTCCAATAACCCATATTTGAATAACTAACAAGTTTACGGGAAAAACTCAAGTCTTTCACCAGAGATAAGGTTCGAAAAGAGTTATAATGAATTGACACTTCTCACCTTACAAATCAGTTCTGTGGGATTAAGTTAACTCAAAATATAAAATGATATCAGAGTCTATCTTAGATCCATCAGAACACCCACTGTATCATCCATGCACCAAGTTCCGCAAAATATAAGACAATATCAGTATCAGAGTCTATCTAGATCCATCGAGCCATCCACCATATTATTCACCCACCAAAACCAATAATTCTGAGCGTGAGAGAATGTATTGAGAAAAACTCATGTTTCACATTGACTAGAGATAAGACACGAGGGCTCGTGTGGTGAACAGGATAGGATAGAGAACTGGATAAAGAAATGATAGAATATAGACATGATAAGCTCTTATCATATCATATGTTTGGTGAGCACTGGATAACAAACAAAATATCATTATATCATGACTTTAGCTTTTTAAAAATAATATAAAATGACAAAATTATCCTTGTGAAATAATTACATATAATTTTTAAAATTAAGTATTTAGATATTTAATAGCTTAAATTAATCTTTATAATTTGTACAAT
Source organism: Calophaca sinica (assembly GCA_037113605.1). Taxonomy (NCBI): domain Eukaryota; kingdom Viridiplantae; phylum Streptophyta; class Magnoliopsida; order Fabales; family Fabaceae; genus Calophaca; species Calophaca sinica. The sequence goes on from CM073735.1 coordinate 46,682,333, forward strand.
TTTTAACATTAATAATAATTTTCTATTTTTAGTTTTTATTTTAAATATTTTTATATTTCTTGGATTTTAAATTATTCTTTTTCAATTTAATTTTTTGTATTATGTAAAATGACATAATTATTCTTGTTAAAAAATTACATATAAATTTTAAAATTAATTATATTATTTATATTTATTTTTTATTTTCTATAACTTTTATTATTAATTTTTTCAATTTTACTTTTTATTTATAATATTTTTATATTTTATTTGATTTTAAGTTATTTTTCATAAGGGTGAATACGGAAACAGATTTCTTATCTTATTCTGTTTTTTCTAACCCAACCCTCCCCTAAGGATAAAAATTTAACTAAATGGACATGATATGATAAGTGACAGGATTGAGTTATCATATCCTGCTGGTTCAACAAATACTTGATTAAGACAGAATATGATTGCTTATCATATCATGTCTCTCTTATCCTGGCCACCAAACGGAGCCCTAAAAGTTTATAAAGAATGAACACCCCTCACTTTACAAACCGATTTTGTGAGATTAAACTTAGACCAAAATCTAAAAAAGTTTAATAAGAGTACAATAGTAGCATATTTTTTTTCACCTCAATCATAGAAGAGGTTAATGTGCAGATGAGTTTATTTAAGTTAATTACATTAATTCACAACTCCCATTAGCCCCCCAAAAATAAAAATTCAATGTAGTCAAGAAGAGGTCATTAATTAGACAATAGGCTATAATGTGAAAGTCCATAAAAGGTCACCAAAAATATTGAAGTTTTTCTTTTATCATTGCAGTCTGTTGTTTGGGCTATACTCTTTCTATTGTTTGGGCTATACTCTTTCTAATACTCCCATTACTTCTACTATTTGCTTGTTGAAAATCCTTGCATTGCTTCAGAATTCCTAAATGAGTATAGGAAAGACAAACTCATCCATATAGAATTAGTTCATCCACCCTATTGCATCAATTTCTTCTGACAGGTCAACACCATACTCATCCATTCTGATAAAAATGATGACATATTCTATAAGAAAACACTAACAGTATATTGGGTTTCTGTGATAAGGTTTCAATGGTTGTCATTGCTTCTGAGATGAGGTAGGTGAAGTCTTGCTTAAGGATTTTAAAGAGGAGATAGAATTTTTTTAGGGCACTAGCTAGAGAGGTTGGTTGTACAGATATAAATCGTAAGGAAATGTTGAGTGTTATGTTTCCCATTTTATTTGGCTTCTTGAGACATGATTGTTGAAACGACAAGGTGTGTATAATGGAGAAATGTGAAGGGTCAATAATCAAAGAGAAACGTTGTAACACTTTAACATTTCAAAACTTAAAAAAAGCGAAGAGGTATGTCTGGTGATGAAATACAAATAGTTGACTTCCCTCTTTTGATGAACTTTGCCTGTGTGTATAATGGAAAAATATGAAAAAAGTAAATATTTTTAAAAAAATACCCTTATAGTGCTTTCTTGATGAAGCGTTATAAGAAGACCAATCAGATAACGCTTCCTTGAGACGCGTTATCGCCATGGAAATAGTATAACACTTGTTTGAGCAGGCGTTACAATATGGTCAATATCAAACAACATTTCCCCATGAAAGCGTTGTATGAATTGTGTATCTAATAATGCGCGCTTGACATGCATTATCTAATTCACAATGCAAATAACGCTTTCGAAGGGTCATCGCAACATGCACCCCTTAGATAATGATTATTTAAAAGAGTTATTTGAGTGAAAATAAATGCTATCTGACTTACATTTTGATGTAGTGAGACCACCTCTGTCTCGGACCTCCCTCTACCTCTGACTCTTGGACCTCTCTCTCTCTGATGTGAACTTAAAAGGAGCTAATAAGAAGAAAAGCAAGGAAAAACTCAAGTCACGATTTTAGAATAATTTTTGGTTTATATATTAGTTTAAATTTGGTTGTATTTTGTTCTTAGTTTGAATTGTAATAAGGGATTAAATTCCTTAGTAGAATTGTATTAGGAGTATGTTTTTTAATTAGGATTATGTTTGGCATTAGAGCATGTTTGTGTTTGTGTGTATGCACTTATGGCTTAGGCACCATGGTGTGTAGCTTAGGCACAACCCTAGGTATTTAAGCAACTTTATGAGCTTTATTTTGCAACTTTCAATGAAAATACATTTTTAGTGTGAGGATAGAGATATGCTCTCTAGGGTTCTTGGATGAACCAAATTAGAATGTTATCAAGAGCCTTTTACTCTTGTAGCGATTTATCATTGATCTTATCATTCTCTAGAATGTAGCGATCATTCTTCCATCTTCTTATCTATTCCATTTGCTTGTTTATTTTTTTCCTTTTATTTGCTTTTTCGATTCAAGAAATCACTTGGCCAGATCCTAGGTTTATATGGGTTCATCATAAACTATATCAAGTGGTAATCAGAGCTTGTTACCAAGTGTATTTGCTCTTTGAATCAAGCAAAATATATATTAAAAAAAATTGATCTCCACTTTGCCAATTTCTTTCCATTTCTTGATCTATTTTGTGTTGCTTGTTTCTTCTAATTTTCCCATCCTTTGATTCCTATTTTTTTTTTCTTTGTTTCAGTTTCCTTTGAATTTATCCCTATTTTGAAAACCTAAAAAAAATATGGCTATGAGTTCTGAATTCTGCTCACAATACTGTTGATACCTAGATTTTATCTTGAAGCCAATTTGATTTGTGATTGGCTGGGCTTTGGAATTTACGAAGGTGTTCTCCACTTGATTCACAATTTGTGGTAAGTAAGAATTAGCTGGTTATTAATTTTCTTTGGATGAGCTTCACGGTTTTTGATTTTGGTGTGGCTAATTTCATTCATGTTTTTGTCCAAGTTGCTGCACATTCAATTGGTAAACTTATCTGGCCAAATCAGCTATGTGTGACTTGATTTGTTATCTTTGGTCTTAAGTCTTGGCAGCATCTCGCCAATTTTGTCTTTCACGTTGGGCACTTGTTCATGTTGGGTTGGCTTGTACACTCCATAGTCTCATTTTGGTTTTGGGCCCAATGGGCTTGTTTAGGCCTGTTTAGCTTAACTGAATCCGTTGGCTTGTAACGGATCTGCTCTTTCCTTCTTCTTGTATCTGTGTTCACATAAGAACACTGCCTCATCTCTCACTTCGCTGGTTTTTTTAGTTGACTGAATGTGAGATTGAGAGAGAGCAAGAACCGAATCTATAATTTCACAAGTTCATAGTGGAATCCTGTTTACTCCTCTGCCCGTGAATGTAGCTCACACATTGTGGGTGAACCACGTTAACTCTTTGCATTCTTGTGTGTGTGATTTCTTCTCTTTTCAATCTGTTTTCTGCATTTTGCTTAACAAACTGGTATCTAGAGCGCGGTTCCGATCAACCACGTCATTCCGCATCTGTTCTGGGTGGGTTTCTTCAAGACTCGCTATTTGCGCATTACTCCGCATCTGTTTGACGGGGGGGGTTTCTCAAAATCCTCATTTTTTGTATTTTGTTCGTGAGTTGCTTTCAAAATCTGTTCAAGAAGATGACGAATTCAATCAAGATTGAGAAGTTCAATGGCAACAATAGTTTCAACCTCTGACGCATTAAGATGTGCGCTCTGCTCAAGGAACAAGGAGCTTGGGCTCCTCTTTCTGGTCAAACTACCAAAGTCGTGAAGGATACTGCTTCTCAATATGAGGAGAAAGCTCATTCTTTATTTCTCCTCTCCCTCTTTGATGAAGTCCTCTATGAGGTCACTGATGAAGACACCGTTGCTGGTCTGTGGCTGAAACTGGAAAAACTATACATAACAAAGTCATTATGCAACAAACTGCTCCTCAAGAAACGTCTATTTGGTCTGCGCATGAAAGAAGGAACGAAACTAAAGGAACATCTTGATGAACTGAATTCTGTTTTGTTGGAATTGCATGATATTGATGTTAAATTGGATGATGAAGATATAGCTATGATTCTGCTTGTGTCTTTACCACCATCTTATGAAAATTTTGTTAGTTCATTAAGTGTTGGTAAGGACAGTATCACATTAGAAGAAGTTAAGTCAGGTCTCTATTCAAGAGAGGTCAGAATTAAAGCCTTTGTGAACCCTGAAGAAAATACTGCATCAGGTCTAATCGCCACCAATCAAACAAAGCATCAAAATAAGTCCAAAAAGGAAAGTGGAAGAAGAAAAAGAACACTGTGAATCCTAAAGATATATGAAACTATTGTAAGGAGCCTGTAACACCTCATTTCTGGAGCGCTACTGTGCAACCCAATCTAATGCTGAAAACATTTGATGCTTGTATGATTTCAGTTAAAAAGTACTCTTATGTATTTCGCAATGGAAAATAGGAGTAATGATTTTTTTTCTTTTTTTCCTCTTTGAAACCCTTTTCAAAAATGAGACATAAAGAGTACTACAGTTTTCTAAATAATACAAAATCAGTCTTTTGCAAATATCAGAGTATAATGCATCACAATCAATACTTCACATAACATAAAACATAACATAATTGTTTCGCACTGAGGCGAGGTTTTCTGGAAAGAGTTATTACAAAACAATGGGTAATTACGCAAATAACAACGACAAAACCCTAAGCTAAGCTGGCCAACAGCTATAACTCTTACTGAGAAACAGTTTAGCAAGGTCAAAACATGAAGCACTCATAGGAATCTTCCTCCACTGGCTCAATCTTCAACGCTCCTGAAAAGACGAAACTGCTGCAGCTATCAAACTCCAACTGGAAGTGACTTTCATAAGAATGCCCGACCCAACAACAGTGCAAGGGTAAATTCTTTTTCCACGAGTTTATCATAGGCTATGTCGCATGCAAACAATATACATATATAATACAACAACATGCCTTTATATACATATACATACTTAATAGACCGCATGCATCATCATGGTATATCAAGCATTTGCATGTGAACATACAAATCAACCAACATATCAACAATCAAGTCACCACAATATCAAATAATTGCATGTGAGCAGACAATTCTATCAACAGATAAATGATCAAGTCATCATAATATCAATTTCATCAAACAAATCATCACATATTATAAATGTGGTTAGCCATGCATGCCAATGCATTATGAACAAGTTTGTGTATACACCTGCAGCCTTAATAGGTTAGTAGTAGATGAGGAATTTTCCCAACGTCCCAACAATATAGCCACACATTAGGCTTGCCATACATTAGGCAGTGCAGTGATAACTTGTCTTTTGAAGTCTTTAAGACAAATCAAGCGCTCCGAGTGAAATGACAACTCGTCTTTTGAAGTCTTTAAGACAAATCAAACGCTCCGAGTGTCGATGCTCAATGGTCAGTATGCATCCAAACAAATTCTTCAATATGGCATGCTCACTGTAGGGAGTGCCCGAGTAATGTTTTAATTAATCAATGCAGAACGATAATCAACTATGTTTCACATTCAAAAAGGTGGAAGGAACTCAAAGTTTGAGCACCACAATGAGCATCCCATACTACTCAAGTAATGCTTGGGTATTCTTCATCACGCAGTAAACTGAGATGATGAGAAATACCCCTTAGAGTTCAAACACAGGACACTAGATCCAGGTGTTCAACTGCGGAACGCTAATCTCAATCTTAAGTTAAAATTCTAGGCACGTAATGCGGAACACTAGGCTCAATTTTTAGGTTGAGGTATTAGGCACGCCATACGGAACACTAGGTCTAATCCTTAATCAAGAAAATGCGCACGCAAGCAGGACATTAAGTCCCAGCACAGGACACATGGCCCATATGCTCAATAGGAACACTAGGTTCCCTATATTTTAATCTTTTGAAATCTCGATCTCAGTTCCTGTATCACTCCCATTTATCTAAAAATACTTTTTAGCTCTAGGTCGTTGAAACCCTAGTTGTGCTAAAGAATACGCTAGGATAATTCCTAAACACATTACTTAACTCAACCGTTTTCAAAATTTACAATGTTTTATTTTTAAAAGAACCTCTTAAATAACTTCTAACCCTCTGATTTACCAAGCGTGTTTGTACGCAGACTTATTTTAGAAGATACCTTTAGTTTACCTCGAAAACATTTCTCGGCTCATGGAATCGCATCAGACTTACCGTTGTAAGTCGTCAAACCAATAGTAGTCGATCAACGCATTGTTAATTAATCCATATCATCAACAATATTTTTCATATTCCAAATCAATACCATGTTCCAATTAAATCCAACATGATTCAAGGAAAACAATACAAATCATAATGTCACGCAGGGCCAAGAACATGCTACAACATTTTAGACATCATAAAGTAATACTGCAAGTACTACCACACAACCAATCAATAATCAAGCAATAACTCTTCACATTATATATTTGATATTGTGTGATTTCGTAAGGGCTACTTCTAGACACGTTTAGGCAATGACCACTTAGGATTTTATTTGTTTTTCGATCAAAGAAGTCTGAGAACCTCAGGGTTCAAAGTGAGGGTTTTGTTACCCCTTTGATCTTTAAAACTTCAAAAGACGAGTTTGGAATTACCTTGCTTGGATTGTTAAAGCGCCCAAGGTAAGAGAAATTTTTACATAATGAGTTTGGACTTTTCGCCTTATGTGTTAGTTGATTGTTTGACTTATTGTGTGATAGTACTTGTAGTACTACTATATGCTGTTTTGAAATGCTGTAGCATATTGTAGCATAATGAATTGTTATATGCTGTCTGAAATGCTGTAACATGTTCTTGATCTTGTGTGGCATTAAGAATTGTATTGTTTTCTTGAATCATGTTGGATTTGTTTGGATGCATACTGACCATTAAGCATCGACACTCGGAGCGTTTGATTGTCTTAAAGACTTCAAAAGACGAGTTGTCACTGCATTGCCTAATGTGTGGTAAGCCTAATTTGTGGCAAGCCTAATGTGTAGCTATATTGTTAGGACGTTGGGAAAATGGTTTCAAAGAGAAGAAAAAGAAAATAAAAATAAAAATTAGTCTCACGTTTTTTAAAACCATGCAAGCAGAGCATTCCATTTACGAAAATATTTGAACTGGCAAGAGTAATGTTAGTTTAGTAGCGCACTAGGAACAAGGTGTTACAGAGCCGGGTCATTAGAAGAAGGATTGTCCCAAGAAAAAGAAAAAGAAGAAGGATTGTCCCAAGAAAAAGAAAAAGGAATCAATTGCTGCTGCGGTTCATGAGAATTCTGCATCAGAATCTAATTTTTCTCTTTCAGTTGTTGATCAACAACATCAGCAACAACACCAAACTGATCAATGGATAATTGATTCGGTCTGTTCACACCACATGAGCCCTCACCAAGACTCGTTTTTGACCTATGAAGAAAAGTCTGGGGGACATGTCCTGATGGGAAATAATGCTCATTGCAAGACTGCTGGGATAGGTTCCATACAAATTAAGCTTCATGATGGAGCTGTTAGAACTCTGACAAATGTGCGCCATGTTCCAGAACTTAAGAAAAACCTTATTTCTGTGGGTGCCGTGGATTCAAAGGGTTTCATCTGTTGTGTTGAAGGTGGAGTGATGAAAATTCAGAAGCAAGACAAGACTATGGTTATGCAAGGAGTCAAACAAGGAAATCTTTACATTCTTCAGGGTTCTACTGTGACAGGTTCTGTTTCAGCTATGTCATAAGCTGAAAAACATCTCCCAAACAATAATTCTCTATGGCACATACGACTTGGGCACTTGAGTGAAAAGGGGATGGCAATTCTCAGTAAGCAGGGACTTCTTGGAAATCATAAGGTGGAGCAACTTCAATTATGTGAACATTGTGTTTATGGAAAGAAACATGGGCAGAAATTTCCAAAGGCAGTGCTTAACACTAAGGCAACCTTGGATTGTGTTCATTCTGATTGTTTGGGACCCTCAAAGGTTCCATTATTGGGAGGATCAACATATTTTGTCTCAATTATGGATGACTATTCAAGGATGACTTGGGTGCTTATGATGAAGCACAAGAATGAGGCATTCAAGTTTTTCATGGAGTGGAAGTTCTTGGTTGAAAATCAAACTGGGAAGAAGGTAAAGCGGCTTCGTACAGACAATGGTTTGGAATTTTGTTCTACTGAGTTCAATGAATTCTGTAAGGGGGAAGGTATTACAAGGCAACACACTGTTAGAAATACTCTACAGCAAAATGGGGTAGCTGAACACATGAGCAGAGCTTTGCTTGAAAGGGCAAGATGTTATCAAATTTTGGTCTGGGTAAAAGCCTTTGGGCCGAGGTAGTTAGTACAGCAGCCTACTTGGTAAATCGTTCTCCATCAACAGCCCTTGGTTTTAAGACCCCTATTGAGGTGTGGTCTAATAAACATCCTGATTACTCAATGCTGAAAGTCTTTGGGCGTCTAGCTTACTATCATGTCAATGATGGCAAGCTAGAACCTAGAGCTAGAAAGGGTAATTTTGTGGGTCATGGAGATGGTGTGAAAGGTTTTAGAATATGGTCTCATTCTGAGAAGAAGGTAATATTGAGTAGAGATGTAACATTTGATGAAATCTCTGTGTTAAACTCAAAATCTGCAGCAGAAACGGCAGAGAATCCAAATGTAGTCACCAAACAGGTGGAGCTTGATACCTCTACTATCAATGATCAAGCTGAACAAGTAGGAATAAATTCTGGTACAAGTCAGAATTCTGTACAGCACTCTGGGCAGCAACATTTAGAATCAGATTCTGATACAGAACAAGGAAATCAAGGCCCTTAAATCCAACATGAAGAGCTTGCTATCAGAAAATCTCAGAGGCAAAGGAAACCACCTGAAAGATATGGCTTTGAAGACATGGTTTCCTATGCTTTACAGGTTGCAGAGGATGTTGATTCAGTGGAACCAAATAAGTATAAGGAAGCTGCCACATGTGCATAATCTGGTCAGTGGATATTAGCCATGAAGGAAGAAATGGAATCACTTAAGAAGAATAAAACTTGGCAGCTGGTCAAGTTACCTAAAGGTAGAAAAGTTGTTGGGAGTAAGTGGATCTTTAAGAAGAAGCAAGAATCAGCAAACTCTAATGGCATTAGATACAAGGCACGTCTAGTGGCCAAAGGTTTCAGTCAAAAGAGAGAATAGACTATAATGAGATATTCTTTCCCGTAGTCAGGCACACTTCTATAAGAGTCCTCCTTGCTCTTGTCACAAATCTGAATATGGAATTAGAACAACTTGATGTGAAGACAACTTTTTTGCATGGGGATTTAGAAGAGGAAATTTTCATGAAGCAGCCTGAAGGTTTTGAAGAACAAGTTGAGCAACTTGTGTGCAAGCTGGAAAAATCACTGTATGGGTTAAAACAATCCCCAAGACAGTGGTATAAGAGGTTCGATCAGTTTATAACATCACGTGGATATAATATAAGTCCTTATGATTCATGTTTTTATCATAGTAAGGTGGAGGATGGCTCATACATTTACCTTCTTCTCTACGTAGATGATATGCTTATAGCATCTCATGACAAGAATGTTGTTCAGAAATTGAAATCTCTTCTAAATGCAGAATTTGCCATGAAGGATCTAGGGGTAGCAAAAAGAATTTTGGGTATGGAGATATACAGAGACAGAAATTAGAGGAAGTTATTATTGTGCCAGAAACAATATATTCAGAAGATATTAAACAGGTTTGGGATGTCTAATGTAAACCTGTCAATACAACATTAACAACCGGCATCAAACTCTCTGAAGCCTCTGCATCTCAAACTGACTCAAAAACAGAATACATGACTCGGGTTCCATATGCTAGTGCTGTTGGGAGTCTTATGTACGCTATGGTCTGTACCAGACCAGATTTAACCAAAGTCGTAAATGTTGTGAGTAGATATATGGGCAAGCCAACAAGAGAACATTGGCAAGCTGTCAAAAGAGTGTTCAGGTATCTTAAAGGTACAATGGATATTGGTCTCATTTATGGGATTGATACTTCGTGCACGCTTGCTAGTTATTCAGACTCTGATTTTGCTGGTGACTTAGATGGTAGAAGATCGGTTACAGGTTATGGGTTCACTGTTGGAAGATGTCTTGTGAGTTGGAAGGCTACACTACAACCTACAGTTGCCTTATCAACGACAGAAGTAGAATACATGGCACTTACAGAACTGCGAAGGAGGGAATATGGTTAAAGGGGCTTATCAGTGACCTTGGGTTTCCTCAAGACAAAGCCACTATCTTTTGTGACAGTCTCAGTGCGATTTGCCTTGCCAAAGACCAAGTCCACCATGAAAGGACAAAGCACATATATGTGCGGTATCACTTCATAAGAACTGAGAAGAGAATTAAAGTGCAGAAGATTGACACAAGAGAGAATTCGGCTGACATATTCACCAAATCTGTCCCAAGGAGCTAATTCATGTACTGCCTGGATTTGCTCAATGTCAACAGCTGGAAATAACAGTGGTAGCATGGCAGTGGAAGGGAGAAATCGGGTACTGATATGGAATGCTTCAATTCAAGGTGGAGATTGTTGGGTTGGCTTGTACACTCCATAGTCTCATTTCGGTTTTGGGCCCAATGGGCTTGTTTAGGCCTGTTTAGCTTAACTGAATTCATTGGCTTGTAACGGATCTGCTCTTTCCTTCTTCTTGTATCTGTATTCATATAAGATCACTGCCTCATCTCTTACTTCGTTGGTTTTTTAGTTGACTGAATGTGAGATTGAGAAAGAGCAAAAACCAAATCTATAATTTCACAAGTTCATAGTGGAATCCTGTTTACTCCTCTGCCCGTGAATGTAGCTCACACATTGTGGGTGAACCATGTTAACTCTTTGCGTTCTTGTGTGTGTGATTTCTTCTCTTTTCAATCTGTTTTCTGCATTTTGCTTAACAGTTCAAGTGCGTGAACTGATTTTGACGGTCGAGTTCTCGACCTCATTATCATTCTTGCTTGGGTTTTATTTGTTCTAAGTGTTAATTCTCGTTGATTGGAAAAAAAATTCTGCACTTTGTGTTTTTGAAGTTAATGAGAAAATTCTGCACTTTGATCCAAATTTATGTGCAATCTTAAGTTGTTAACTGATTATAAGTGCTGCAATATGTGTGGGAAGCTCTAGTTTGTTGATTACTTGCTGCATTTTGGTTAATTTCGCACTTATTAGTTGCTGAAATTTTTTGGAATGTTCATAGTCATCTTCACTTAGAGGCTGTTTGATCCAAAATTTCATTTGTAAACTTGATTTTGATGTTATTTCTTCCATACATGTCCAATTCTGGAAATTCAAAAGCCTAAATTGATTAGAAAAATGAGAGGAATTCGAATGTACAGAGAAAAAAACTGAAAAGACAAGTGCTGCAAAAGAAAAGTGATTCTGCACAAAAACACTTATAGAAAAAGGAATTTAAAAAAAAAATCCAGAATTGTTGAGGATGATACATCAATCATTTTTGCATCATTGTTAACTCTATTAGACATTGCAAGTTTGATTTTAGTACCTTACCTTCCACATATTTGTGTCATCCACATATTTGGTTCACTTTCTTGAGTTATTTCATTGATAATCTATTTGAGTGTGCCTTTCCTTTGCTTAGTTTTTCTTCTTCTTGTTTGTCTTTAAAATTCATTGGTTTTGTCTTAGAAATTTCTCTTGTCTTGTTTGACCTCTTGAATGATAACTTTCATGTATGTTGTGTCACATTTGTGTAGAGGTTTACCATAAACTTGATTGAGCCTTGTTTGATTCTTTTAAGAACTTGAAGAGTTGCATTAGGGAGTGTAAAAAGGCTAGAGTGAACATTATAGTAAAAGCCTCATTGAGTGATATACACGAGTGATACATCTCTTGAGTGTAAACACGTAGTGAGTGGTAAAGGCCTTTTCATCTTTGTTTTTGTTCTTATTGGATTATTATACTTTTTGACTGGAATCATGAGTGGTGGTGAATCAAACCCCCTTCTCCTAGAACTGCTTCTCTTATGGTTCATTTTACAAAGGTATTGAATACTCAAATCAATACTTTGAAAGAAGAGTTTAGGATCCACAGAGAGAGAAGGTCTCATCATGGTAGCTCTTCTCATGTTAAGAATGAGAGATATTCTAAAGTAAATGAGGGTGATCATGAAACTGAGGGAAGGAGGAGGCAAAGAGAGCATGTGCGAAACCATAGAGATCATTATGAAATAAGGCATAAAGATTATCAAGAGGAAGACACGAGGTATAAAGAGGAAGATAGGAGGTTTGAAAAGAGAGATAGGGAAAAAGAAAGAAAGCATAGAGAGTATGAACGAGAAAGAAAATGTAGAGAGTTTATGGAGGGTCCTGAGTATAAGAAGTATTTGATTAGAGAATTTTTGGAGGATCCGGAGTACATTAAGTATCATGAAGAAAGAAGGAAGAGAAAAGAGGAGAGAAAACAAAAGTAAGAATAGAGAGAAAAGGATAAAGCCTTGAGGAAAAATGAGAAATTGAAATAAACAAGTGAATGCAAGCTTGAGAGGTCATTTGAAAATGAAGTAAAGAGTGAAGAAAAAGAAAAGAATGAGGGAAAAGAAAAGAGTGAAAAGAAACTTGAAGTGAAGGAAATAATTTTGGATACTACTTTATTGCTAACCTTCATCTTTTGCCAAGTTGTGTTGATTCTAGTGTAAAGGAAGTTGATGGTGACATACCAAAGAAAGTTTGCAAAACAACCAATGTGCTTGAAGATTTGACTTCAAAGAACATACCCCACGATTTGGTCACTTGCTTGGATCCCCAAGAGTGTGTACATCCTAACTTTAGATTCAATAACATGCTTGGTAAGTTGCACAAGTCTTGCTCTTCTTCTACATGTGTTGGATTTGATGATTTGCTTACATTGCATGACTCTTGTCATCTTAATAATTCTAATTTAAGTAATAGTTGTCCAAAAGTTTCTTTTGACACATTGAAGCATGACCCAACTTACTTTCCTAAGCTTATTTTGCAAGTTATGAGCCAAGACTTAAATGAATTTATTGATAAATGTGTTATTGCATTTTACAGTGATAATTTGGTTCATGAAATTTTTTTTGAGGGATGTGTTGGATTTCTTAAAACCAAGAAGTATGTTTTGAATGAAGAACACTTTGCATCAAATAACTTTAGCACCCTTAGTTTTATTATGAGCACTAAAGGATTACATGTGGAATTAATTGATGGGTTCACTATTACACCTCTTCTTACTCTACCTATTTTTGCAAAACCTTGTAAGCTTCAATATGATGCTCTTAATGTGTTTGAGGAAGTTGATTTGTTTCCAAAGAATCCATCATTTGTGTGTGATAAGGAGAATATCCATGAGACTCAACGTGTTTTTGAGCCTTTGCAAAGAAATAGTGTTTTCTCCTTTGTCATAAAGTCCAATCCAAGAAAGGTAAATCTGATCATTAATGTCAACTCCAAGAGGTATTACTTTGTCTTTACCTTTAAATTTCTTTATCATGGCTATGAAGGTGTTGGGATGTTGCTTCCACAAGATGAAAATGTGTTTCACCCACTAGCTACATATAGTGGTTTTTCTCAATTTCCATTTGACCCTGGTGGAAGGGTTAACGTTGTTCTTCATGTCATTGACTTGCGCTTTTCTTCATGTAGGTTATGATGGAGCTAAATTCGAGGTCAAATTTCTTTCAAGAAGGAGGGGATGATGTGAACCTAAATGGAACTAATAAGAAGAAAAGCAAGGAAAAAATCAAGTCATGACTTTAGAATAATTTTTGGTTTATATATTAGTTTAAATTTGGTTGTATTTTGTTTTTAGTTTGAATTGTAATAAAGGATTAAATTCCTTAGTAGAATTGTATTAGGAGTATACTTTTTAATTAGGATTATGTTTGACATTAGAGTATGTTTGTGTTTGTGTGTATGCACCTATGGCTTAGCATGGTGTGTAGATTAGGCACAACCCTAAGTATTTAAGCAACTTTATGAGCTTTATTTTACAACTTTCAATGAAAATACACTTTTAGTGCGAGGATACAGAGATATGCTCTCTAAGGTTCTTGGATGAATGTTGCGGCCCAGTCATAGGGGTGGGAATAGGCCAGGCCAGGCCAGGCTTTGCAAGGCCTGAGCCTGGCCTACTTTAAAAAATCTAGGCCTGAGCCTGGCCTATTATCTGTCATAGGCCCATTTTTAGGGCCTGGCCTGACCTTTTTGAAGGCCTGACAAAGCCTGAAAGCCTATTTAAAAGCCTACTTCACATAAAACCTTAGATAGGCCACTAAGCCTTACTAATAAAAAGGCCCAAAAAATTCTATCATTAATCAGGCCTTTAATACTTTTATTTTACAACATTTTTTTTGGTACATTTACAACAAAAATTTAATACTCTCAGAATTGTAAATTAATCAAACAAGTAACAAAAAAAAAATACATTGACCCCTAAAAGAAAGAACAAGCCATTCAACTCACAGCTTCTCAAAAAAATTCCCTCTATTATCAGGGGATAAAAACCATTCTGCTATGCGAAACTAATCAAATTAACTCATTTGATTTTTTTGATTTTGAGGACTGAAAAGAAAACTTTGATTCAGGTATTATAAACAGATAAAACCTCAATCAAGTAAGAATCTAAAATCAATTACAACCGACAACTTCATGTCTTCAACAACTTCATGTCTTCAACCACATAGTCTTGCGACATGGGCCAAAACTAATATATGAAATTTAGGCCTAAAATGGGTAGAAGGAAAAGGTACTCACGATCAGAACACGAAGGTGACTGACAAGAAATTAGCTAACTAGATTCTCAAGTAAACCATCACTGTACCATAATTCAAGAATAACATAAAGAAATTACTATGCAGCATCACCTTCATCCACCATGAAACAACACACCATCCACCATTTGAGCCTCACTGGATTCTCCTTTGTATTAAACCCATCGCCGCCATTGGAGCTGTTGAACCCACCATGGCCTTCAACCCCCCCATCCTCCAAACCCGTGTGAACTCGCAACCCTCAAACCAGAATAGTAAAGCAGCGAACCCTCGTCGTTATCTCCTTCAAAGCCCCCTGTTTGAAATACAAATTTAAAAAAAAAATAGAAAACAGAGACTCAGCAGCGACAATATGGAAAAGAAAGCATCAATCCTTGTAAGCCCCCCCTGTTCGTTAGCGCTTTTGACGTGAATCGTTGCGTTTTCGTAGCCGAGTACAGATCCCTCTTCCTCATTGCCTCGCACGGCCAGTCATCACCACCCGTCTCATCTTCTTCCTCCTGCGTATCGGCCGTCTTCATCAGTTGCCTCTCACCCCATGGGATCCACAAGCTAAACAAGAACAAATTTAAAAGAAAAGGAAGAAGGGGATACATTGTTCACAGATCGTTGGTGGCTGAACATGGAGGTGGCTCGAGAATGTTACGCCTTAGGGTTTAGAAATTATAAATCTAGTCCAGTTTGGAGTAGGTCCCGAATCATAAGGCCTTAGCATTGTTTTATTTATTATTATTTTTTGGGTCAGGTAGTGTTGTTGATTGAGCGGACTGGACCGTGGAATGAATATATGGGTCATGTATTGGATATATAGGTCGGCCTGGTAGGCCAAATAGGCTTTTTTGTTAGCCTGAGCCCGGCCTTTTTAACTATATAGGCTTTAAAAAAAGCCTAAATCTGACCATTTTATTAAATAGGCCAGGCCAGACCAGGCCTTAAACGGGCCAAGCCATAGGCCCCTGTCGGATAGCCTGGCCTATTCCCACCCCTAGGCCCAGACAAGTGCACCTGATCGTAACTCGCAATAATAGTGGTGTATAATTAGGACTCTGAATGTCGAACCCACAGAGAATGAGCGAATACCAGTGAATTAGTATGATTCTATTCTATTAGGCGAACAAAGATTGTAATTAAGCGAGTAGAATAAGAAATCGAAATTAAAGTAATAACAGATTGAATGCAAGAACAGTTTAACAATGTTATGGGAAACCTAGGGGGAACCGGGTTCATCAATACTCTACCATCGAGTTCATTAATCAATTGATATGAGTTATCTATCATGAAAAAGCACTAACTACCCACTCTAAATTACTAGAGGCTATCCTCGCGTACAATAGCCTTCCTCCCAACTAATTACTCCGTTTGGTCCATGAAGATAACTAAGGGAAAGAGCATTACGCTCAGGTGGATTTGTTAATCTAATAACTGGTTGGAAACAAGCTCTAACATATCCGGCGTATAAAGCGAGTTCTTTTATCCTATAGTTCCATTAACTAATCATGATCCTGTTACCACAATTGAGCCGACTAGATAAAGGCTGATCAGGCCTTATTGGATTAAGCACAATAGGAATAAAATACTCAAACAATCAATAGAAACTCATATAATTAAATAATAAAACATCAAGAGTATTGTAAAGGATCTCCCATCACCCTTAGTGATGGGTTTAGTTATTCATTACTAATGATAATAACATAGACTTAGATATGAAATCAGAATAATCCATAACAAGAGAATAAATTCTAAACTGGGACACCCTTTCGGTATGACGACGGTCCTTAAGCATGTTCTTCGCGTTCTCACAAGCTTCGGTAGCAATTCGAGATGGTACCAAGCTTCAAGGAGACAATAATTCGATGGAATGGACAAGGGTTTGCTATTAGATCTCAATTGGGGGCTCTTGACTCAGAAATTCGTCAAAAGGTCTTTGTAACATGTTAAGAGCCCTTATTTATAGACTAGGCTGCCAATTAGGTTATCTGGCTTCAAATCTTCATTGATCAGGGACGGGGTACGACCGTACCGCATATATACACGGCCGTATCGAGCTTCGTTGATGACGCTGGACCGTACTCATGCGTGTTGTTGCCCTGGCATCACTTGTGTACGACCGTATTGCATTTGGCACGGCCGTACTAGACTATTTTATCGGCGTCAGGTGGTACAGAATGAGGGGGTACGCCCCTACTGAGGTTCTGCTCTAGGTACTGGCAGTCTGCAGATTGGTAGGTCGGCCGCGCTTGTCCAGTAGTGATAAAACTCTCCAAAACTAGCCAATTTTTGGTCCTTTTTCGCATCTTTTGCTCCAAGTGGTGTCTTTATGATAATTCTGCATAATAAGACATAAATGAGTACCTTTGTGCATTAATTAGTGCAAAATAGTATAATTAGATACTAAAAATGCCCTATAAATATAGACAAATTGGTGTGTTAATAATGAACTACATTAGAATCTTATCAAGAGCCTCTTACTCTTGTGGCGATTCATCATTGATCTTATCATTCTCTGGAATGTGGCGATCCTTCTTCCATCTTCTTATCTATTCCATTTGCTTGTTTATTTTTTCCTTTTATTTGCTTTTTTGATTCAAGAAATCACTTGGTTAGATCCTAGGTTTATATGGATTCATCATGAACCATATCACTCTCCCTCTCCCTCTCGTCTCTTTCTACTTCTTTCCCCCTCTTATTCTTCTTTTTCTTCTTCCTCTTGTCTCGCCTCCCTATCACGGCCTCCAACACTGGAAGCGAGTTTCCCTTCCCCTTCAGATCTCTTCCCCCACTCTTCTCTCTCTCCCTTTTTCTCCTTCACCCTCTCTTTTTGTAAACGGCGCACCAGAGCCAAAGAGATACCCCCTCTATTTTTGGCCACATTAGGGCATCCAGGGGTGGGGTGGGGGTGGTGAAGGAGTAATGAGAAAGAAGAAGATGGGGTCGACATTACTTCACCATCATTTTCCTCTTGGTGCTGACCAGCCATCAAGAGGAATTGTCACGAAGCCGTGTGATAGAGCTGATGACGAGCCGATGAAGGTGGAGGTGGCACCACCGTGAAGGATATTAACCGAATGAGTGAAAGGGAGTTGAGGGGAGGGATATAATGTGGATGGTGTAGGGTATTATCATGGGGATTAGATAGATCAAAGAGCAATTAATACTCTCATGCCAAGGTGTCCCACCTTAAAATGTGCCTCTACACATTATACTTTTTTTAATGCTCAGAATTTAGATGAGTTAGGTCCGTTTATTAAAGAAGAAACATATTTTTTTTTTGATAAATAAAGTAACATTTTTTCGTGGACATTGGGTTGTGCAACATCGTAGTGTTAATTACTTGCTTGCCAAAATGCTCTTATTTTATTTACATTTTTTGACTCAATAATTACAAGGATAATTTAGAAAAAAATAATACAATTGGTCTACCATTTTAATGAAAATTTAATACTAATAAATAATTAAATAAACCAAATTTCTAGATGGGCGTAATTTATTCAAAGGGTTTTTATATTAATGGACAGAGGGAGTTTAAAGGAAATGGAAAGAACAAATATGAATAGGCTTAAATATGTTTTTAGTCCCTACAAATATATAGTGTTTTGATTTTAGTCTCTGTAAAAATTTTTATTTGTTTTTTGTCCCTACAAAATATTTTATTTTGATTTTGACCAAAATTCATAAGAAATTCTGCAGAATAATGAAGTGTTTTCTATGAATTTTGCTATGAATTTTGGTTGAAATAATGATTTTTATTTATTCGGACCAAAATTCACAAGAAATTTAGTAAGAAAATGAAGTGTTTATGCGGAATTTTGCTATGAATTTTAGTTAGAAGGACCAAACCCAAAATAAAATATTTTATAGGGACAAAAAACAAATAAAAAATATTATAGTGACTAAAATTAAAACACTTTATATTTGTTGGGACTAAAAATATATTTAAGCAATATGAATATGATATATGTATTTATTAAAAAAAAATGATATATAAGTATGAAATACGAGTAGCCAATCCAAAAAGGGAGGAGAAGATATTAGAGCCACAACAACAGCGCCACATGCGAATCATCGAAGGCTAACAGGCACTCCCTCCTCCTTCTCCTTCTTTCACTTCATGGTATATGCTTCTAGCATCTTCTGCTGATACCTCTCTCAATCTCCAAATCCATCTTCACCCTTTCTTATATTCTTCTTCATTATTGCTTTTGCCAAGTCACAACACAACACAGTCTCCAATCAATTCAACCGAACCATGATCCACTCCACTTCTCTTCTTCACCATAACCACCGCTTCGTTTTCTCCTTCCGCTCCTTCAAACCTTCGCTTTCGCATTCGGATTCACACTCACACTCACACTCACAATCACAATCACAATCACAACCTCACACTTTTTCAAAATCACTATCTCTTCCACCGTCTTCTCCGTCATCGTCATGTTGCCGCGTCGCGCGCGTCTCCACGGAAGCCTTGGAATTGTCGCCGCCTCCGCCGGGCTTCAACTTCCGCCGCGAAATCACCAGGATCAGCTCCATCCGGGACCAGCTCGCCAGCTGTGCCACTCTCGAGGATAAGTACCGAGTGATTGACGCCGATTCCAGAGTGAGGCGGTTCTTCGGTTCCTCCTCCTCCAGCCGCCGGAACGCGGGGCTTGCTAGGGTTTTGTCGGCGCTCCGGTTGGACTCCGACGACTTGTTCTTGCTCAAGTGCTTGGTTGCCGCGGGGCAGGAGCACGTGCTGTGTTTGGGCGACACCGGACCGCCGTTGGAGTCGGCCGGTGCGGCTTCCGGCTCCGTGAAGAGCGCGTTTTATGCTCTGGCGAAGATGATCGAGAACATGGATCCTTATAACGGTAATTCTGGTGCGGGTTTCGGGAAGACGGGGATGGCTTTGGAGGATCGTGAAATTCGGGACTTGAACGAGTTATTAGAGACCTTGGCACAAATTGAGAGCTTCTATGACTGCGTTGGAGGAATTATTGGGTCAGTTCTTCACTTTCTACTTTTACTATTCACTGTGGGAAGGAATGGAATAAAATTTGCTTCCTTTACGTTACATTTACTTGTTTATAAACATTAATAAAGCAAACGAAAAAGAATTATGTTACCTTGACCGAGAGTTACATCGTAAAAGTACAGAACAGAACTGATTTACTTCTTAATTCCGTTGGTTTCACTCCAGTTTTGTGGGAGCAAAAACTGGGTTACGAACCAATGCCTAATGGTCAAAGAGGGAAAGAGCTTAGATTTTCTTAAACAAAGTCTTATGTTCAACTAGCATGAATTGGAAAAAACAAGGGGAATGTAGTTTGTATTTTGCTTTAATAATAATAATAATAATAATAATAATAATAATCATATCTGAGCTTTTATCATTCAGACTGCATACAATGCTTCAGGAAGAAGTTGTACTCCCTCCGTTTCAAAATAAGTGTCGTTTAAAGTTTTTTCACACAGATTAAAAAAGACAATAAATGAATAAATGTGAGTAACAATTTTACAAAATTATCCCTGCTAACCATTGGTTGTTATAAATACATAGCAGAGTATAGTTACTTAGGAGTGATGTACACATTATCAATTTGGGGGTACAATTGGAAAAAATTAATTAATATTACATTGAAAAGATAAAACGACACTTATTTTGAAATACTTTTTCTTTTCTAAAACGACACTTATTTTGAAACGGAGGGAATATTTTGCATGGTATGAACCAGGTCCAATAAGGGCGGATGTAGTTTAGGAATAAGTGATCAACATACATCTGCTCATTTGTTTGCTCAAATTAATACCCTGCAGATATCAGATATCGGTACTAGAACTTCTTGTCCAACAATTTGTTGACCGGCAGAATATAAACTGGCCTCAGCATATGCATGAAGTGAAAAATTACCAAATTTTGGGAATCGATGCACCTACCGGGCTTGACCTTTCTGAAAATACAGAGTATGCATCTCAAGCAGCTCTATGGGGTATAGAGGTTGGTATAATTACATTACCTGGTTCATAATCCGCATTTTGCTAGAGATGCTTCATATATACCTGGAATAGTAAGATCTTGTCCTTCTAGGGTTTGCCAGACCTAGGTGAAATTTATCCTTTGGGAGGCTCTGCGGACAGACTTGGTTTAGTTGATCCTGACACTGGTGAATGCCTGCCTGCTGCAATGCTACCGTTTTGTGGAAGGACTTTGTTGGAAGGTCTTCTAAGAGATCTTCAGGTATTAGATCTCCAATTATCAGACACAGAATCGCACTTCATGTGCTCAATTCTTGATAATAAAACAAGACAACATTAATAATTTATGATGGTCGGTAAAATATCTAATTCCTCTGTTTCACATTTCAAGGCTAGAGAATTCTTGTACTTCAAGTTATATGGCAAACAATGTGTAACTCCTGTTGCAATAATGACAAGTTCCGCAAAGAACAACCACGAACACATCACTTCCCTATGCGAAAGATTTTCATGGTTTGGAAGAGGTCGATCAACTTTCCAACTTTTTGAACAGGTTTTATATAAATCTATACAATTGCTTCTCCGAAGGGATAATCCTATTTTGGCAATATCTAAATATCTAAATGTGAATTGGCAGCCTCTTGTTCCGGTTGTTGGTGCAGAAGATGGGCAGTGGTTGGTTACTAAACCGTTCAGCCCCTTAAGCAAGCCTGGTGGTCATGGTGTTATATGGAAACTTGCTCATGACAAAGGCATCTTCAAATGGTTTTATTGTCAAGGAAGAAAAGGTGCAACCGTGCGCCAAGTCAGGTATGTCATTATTGATTCTCAAATGTTTGCTTTTTTAGTTTTCTAGTAGTGAAACTTGTTTTTTACATGTCAGTGATATCGGTGACTTTGCAGCAACGTTGTGGCAGCTACAGATCTCACCCTCCTGGCCTTGGCAGGGATTGGTTTGCGTCAACGAAAGGTAGAAGTGGATTGTTTCGATTGATACTTTCATTCTTTTCCGTCACAATGTTGACTGGGATGAGAACATATCATAATAAATGGGTAAATAATAATATCTTATCATCCTTAATTATAATTCCTTACCTTCTATGTTAAAAAATTTCTTATGTATAAGATTTGGGTAAAGCAACAAATAACAGATATTCCTTATGTATATCCTTTAAATGCGCAGTTTCCATGTGGCATTATCCCTAATTATTAGTTTATTATGCCTGAAGAACTTTATCGTTATGTTTAGATTAATGGAAAGAAATGGAATGAAGTAGAGCAGAATGGGAAATAATGTAATGATATTAGGTTTCATTGTTTGGATTGTTAAAAATAGGGTGGAATGGAATGAAATATGATGGACCTATGGCCGGTTTGGTCAAAAGCTGTGAATGTGGAAGTTGTTGAATTGGGTTATGTACTAGTTGAAAATGGGGTTGGTCGGTTCAACACAGCACTTGATCAATTTGATATCTTTGTTAAAAAAATTCAAAGTTAGTAGGAAATGAACCTGCGTGCCTAACTATGAGTGCAGCATGTTAGACTACCACACAACACTTCTCATTTAGTATATGCACATTAATTTTAATATATATACTTAAATTAAATAAAAAAAATTCACTTTTTTGCTGCTAAAAACATTTAATGTTATATGATATGAAAGCTAACAAGTACTTATATTATAATTTTTGAAATTTTAGAACATGGACTTACACACACACGCACAACCAGTGACTCATTGACTGAGTTGATAACCAAGTTGAGCTTAATATCATTGCTTATTGGAATGCATTTCGTTCCATTCTATCCAATTTCCGACCTTTTCTTCCCTCCATTTTGGAGGATATGGGATGGGAGTGGGACTAACATTCTTTTTTTTGTTCCATCATAGAAATATCCAAAACCAAGGTTATCAAAATCGGACCGGACACTGAACCGGTATAGGCACGGGTTCAAGGTTCAAAGGTCGGTTCGGACCGGAAATGAATTAAATTATATTTTTAAAATTTTTAATGTAACATATAAAGCACTAATAAGCAAAAAATAACATAATATTCATAACATCACGACATAAAAAATTAAACTCCGCTTAAAATGTTATAAGTCAACATATAACATGCAAAAATTTCATATTAAACTAAAACAAATATGTTATAATAACATTCTAATATTCAATAATCACAAATACTGTAATGTAAGTATTCTCATAATAATATTAATATATAAATTAATTTTAAATTTTATTATAATCGACGTGAAAAAAATGGATAAAAAATCGCTTGTGTCAAAAATAATGTTATTTACCATTTTTTTAAAAATAAAAAATAAAAAATTAATTTTTTCTGAACCGCCCGGTTCCCGGTTTTGCCCGGGTTTCCCGGTTTTTTACCGGTTTTTAGGCCGGTTCTTGTGCAATCCGGTTTTGAGGTTCAATCAGACCGGACAAGGGTCCGGTTCCCTGTTCAACCGGTTGGACCGGCTGGTCCGTTCCGGTTTTGACAACTATGTCCAAAACAATGGAATGGTAACTTATTACACTCTGTTCCATTCTATTTTGTTGAATTACACTTTCAAATATTCAAACATATCCTAAGAAAAATGAAAGATGCAATCCGTAAAATACTACTCCCTTCGGTCCTTTTTATAAGGAACAAAATCCTAATACACAGACTAAGAAAATGCATTGAAAATAGTTTTTTCTAATTAATACTCTGAAAAATTAATTTTTCTCCAAAAATACCCCTTTTATGAATCAACCCACTTACATAGGAAATAGACTATCTCATTAATATAAGTCTCACTATAAATAAGGGTATAAATGGAAATTAGACATTTATTGCATTTGGAAATTGATGTTGTTTCTGATATTAAGACGAAGAAAAATGACCCTTTTGTTTCTTATAAAAAGGACCGGAGGGAGTAAAATTTATTCTTCGACAAAACAGTCTGAAATCACAAGTTGGATAAGATTTACTGCACTTCTTGACTGGGTGTGTTTAACAGAAACTGGGATTTGCATCCTGTAAGCGTATCTCAGGCGCAACAGAAGGAATTAATGTGCTGATGGAGAAGAAAAGTCCAGATGGCAATTGGGAATATGGTATGTCTTGCATTGAATACACTGAATTTGACAAGTTAGGGATTGCGGATGGACCTCTTGCTCCAAAAAGGTACATGATTTTCCTGTACTTGTTTTATTTCAATATTTCATCCATGTCATGAAATGTGATTTGACCTTTCATAATCAAACTGAATTAATATGTTCAAAGTTGGTTTCAAGATTCTGTGATCTATTGCACGACTTCAAATTATTTTGAACGCATAAGCTATAGTATCCTCACAGATAGTATCCTCACAGTGAGACACACTTACAGATGAATAACTTTGATATTAAGAATGCAGTATCCCCAAACTTGTGTTAGTATTGAGAATGGAATACATCTTATAAACCTGCACCCACAATAATAGTTATAGTCTCAAGAGCGGCAGAACCAGCCCAAACTTTGTACTCTTTCATTATCTCTCTAATGTCTTTGGCTTTTGTCTGTAGCATAGTAAGTCATTTGGCTATTAACACCCCTAATAGCAAGTCTCTGGCTTCGCCACTGAGCAGAACCATATATTTCATTTTGATATCATAGGATTCTCTTCTTCAGAAGATTGTCATAACAGGACTGTAACACAGTCATATACTCATATGTAGTCATGCACCAGAGATAGGTTCCCAGGTCAGGATAATTAACAATTGGATTCAAAGAACCCAAATCCAACCTCCCAAGATGAATGACTTTCCTAGCTGGAGCCTTTGTCTGTGTTTCTTCTAATCTTATCTGTTGAAAATGGCGACTCGTTTTTGTTTGCTCAACGACAGTGTCAGTTGATTTGATGGTGAATGTTTCAATTTATTATATCAAATCTTTGTTCTGTCTGTATTTTAGGCTTTCCAATTTGAAACCATAACCCAAATATCAACTTTAGTTTCTGTGATCAAGTTTGCAGGCAGAATTTCCAGCCAATACAAACATCTTATATGTTGATTTACCATCTGCGGAGCTAGTTGGATCGAGTAAGAATGAAAATAGTTTACCAGGAATGGTGTTAAATACAGGAAAGCCAATAGTTTATGTGGATCAGTTTGGAAGACACTGTAGGTATGTGTTTTCCCTATGAACTTCTCAATGAAATTCTATTAATTTTCTTAGTTTCATTGATTAAATTGGCATTAACTGAATATTATATTTTCTCTAAAATAGCTTTCAGAGTTTCAAAGTTGGGATACATGTTTAATCACAGTAGTAGCTATAGTATAATGCAACAATAACAATCAAGTCTTATCCCACTAGGTTACATAAGAGATCAGACAACGCAATGATTTTCTATCCTGTATTAATTTTAAAGATAGAACATTAATCCTAAATCTCTCTTAATATTTAATCACAAAAGTGGCTACTGTATAAGGCACTAATTTGTATTCATGTATATATCTGTTTTGAGAGGCTTGAGAAGCTGATTAGGCTCAACAGAATGCTTAAGAGATTAGCTCTCAGCCATTGAATTCATACTTACGTCAATACAAAATTGAATCCCTTAATTTAGGGATTAAATACAAAATCAAATACAATCAATTCTGTATATACAAGGAAAGAGGCAAATCTCAAAACTCCCTTGCAAATTGTGCATATATGTCATATGCATCAAGTTTTTCACAAATATATGTTATCCTTTGACCTCAGATTGACTTAGTAAAAATATCTACTAGTTGGTCATTGGAATTCTCAAATGATGTAACAATTTAATAAAGAACCCTCGTGTGTTTAGTGCGCTCATAGAAAGAGTCTTAGAATTTGGTTTTGTGCCTAACTCAATCCCAAAAGCTAGCCGCAAAATTGAGTTGTTTCTAAAGATTTTCAACCTTCTCTGTATCAATTTTCTTTCAGGCCTTTGCAACAAAAAAAGTATATCTTTTCCCCTTTTATAAAAGGTCAATTCTAATGCACGACTGCAAATTATGATTGTTAGTTTGTCTAGGCTGTAATTTTGTTTGGAGGAAGCTGGGCATTGTAGTTGGGGGCTCATGGGAGTCTTTATTGGATGCGGAAATTAATGGGGAAATTAATGGGTTTCCTTTCCTGGCCAAAAAATAAAAACCATCCTTACTTCCTCTTCATTGATTATTTGCAATACTGTCCATTACTTACTGGTGTTGGTAAGGATAGATTCGCAGTTTCTTCAATTATTCTGTGTAGCTCATAGATTCTCTAAGTTAACTTTCCGGTGAATGAAATGTTATCACTCTGTTTATACTGCTGATTCTTAAGTTGCATATATTACATATTCATCCCTTTTTTATTGTGATTTACCAGCGTCTCTGGTGGAAGACTAGAGTGCACAATGCAAAATATAGCAGACAATTATTTCAATTCATATTCATCTAGGTGCTATAATGGCGTGGAAGGTATGTACTTGTTTCATCTGACAAAACATATATTTTTCCCTTTCACATTTGATTGAGCTTGACAAAACTCATATATTTGTGAGCAGATAAGCTAGATACATTTATTGTATATAATGAACGGAGAAGGGTTACCTCATCTGCTAAGAAAAAAAGAAGACACGGAGACAAGTCTCTACACCAGGTTTGATTTACTGATCTTGTGTGAAGAATCTATTTTATGTCCGGGACGCCTATCATGATGCATGTGATCTTCCATTGTGTTGATTCCATTTTAAAGCTCCATACAGTCCTTGTTCTCTTATATCTCAGTGTTTTTTTTAGCTTATTTTTTTTTTCTGAGGTTTGCACTTAATGTTTCCCAGGATACTTGGATAGTGCTCGCTTAGCAGTTATTGTACCATCTGAGTATCCTACTGCTGTGTTCTAGAACAACGGTGAAAGTCGGAGGACCACACTAGATGTTATTTGAGTTATTAGGATTATTTTTAAGTTCCTTAAACACTTACCTAGGCAAAACTTACTATTTATGTCTTCAACATGTTATTGTAGTTGCTCTAGAATATCTAATATGTTTTGCATTTATATGCAGACACCTGATGGCGCTCTATTGGATATGCTACGCAATGCACATGATCTTCTTTCACAATGTGATATAAGTCTTCCCGAGGTATATATGCATACCATTGTATGTTTAATGCATATATTAATTCGTTTTCATTTGGTTGGGTATAATTCCATATTACAGTCTATTCCTGCACTTTTTTATTGTAAGTTCATTTAATAATGCATGCAAGTTTGTAAAAGGTGGATAATTATTTTTATAGCCGTGTTCAGTTATTTATCTTATATTTTCTCTGTGTGGCAGATTCAAGCTAATGAGAACTACGTTGATTCAGGACCACCATTTCTCATCCATCTTCATCCTGCTCTTGGTCCTCTTTGGGAAATCACCAGACAAAAAGTAACACTATATATTATGTTATTTTTCAATGGTCATTTATCGATAATTTCATCATTTCCACACCATATTGTTTGTACAAATACGAAATTATGACAATTTAATTGAGTTATATAAGTAAATGGGTTGTGTGTTTTAAACATTTGATTTCAAGCTTTACCCTAAATGGGTCAAAACAAGTAACCCTTATTAAACGAGCATTTTGAGACATTTGTGATTTGTCCCGTTTATGATATTGTGTTTGACATGATTAAGTAAGACTGTATTTGGATAAACAGTTTAATTATGCGCTTATAACATAAGTTCTTATCATATAAGTGCTTATTTATAAGCTATTTCTATAATAAAAGATAACATAAAGTCAAACTATTTCATGTAAGCTATAAACTGTTTTCATAAGCTATCCTGGAGAGCTTATGGAAATAAGCTGAAAACAGTTTATGGATATGTCATAAGCTGTTTCCATAAGCTTTCCCAAACAGTCTGACAAGTGCTTATGCCAGTAGATAATCTCAAATAAGCTGTTTATAAGCCAATCCAAACAGACCCTAAATCGTTTGTTTCTGGTCTCCACCATATATAGTGTATAGTGTTGTAACGCACATGTCATGACATGAAAGTAAACTTATTCTATAAAATCCCCTTCCACAACTATTTGGATGTTGTCCTTTTGTTGATGCTATTTGGTTAAAACATGACAGTTTTACAGCTTTATGATTATGAATTGTGTTGATCATCATTTATACAAACAAAGCGTTCCAATTAATTTTTTTGTGATCAGTTTTATGGTGGTTCCATATCAGAGGGCTCTGAGTTACAAATAGAGGTTGCAGAGTTCTTTTGGAGGAATGTTCAGGTTCTACTTCTCAAATAGATTTTGTTAACTTATAGGCCATGGAGTTGCTACGATAGTGGGCTGATGTTTGTGACTTTGTCCCTTTATTCCAGCTCAAGGGAAGCCTGATCATAATAGCTGAAAACATTATGGGCTCAATGAAGATTGATGAGAGTGGTGAATCCATACTACATTATGGCCAAAGGTATTATGCTATCTTGCCTCCAGATCCAAGCCTTTGGGAAAAATTATGTTAAATTGCAAGCATCTTGTTATTTTGCTAGGTGTGGAAGATGTAAATTGCAGAATGTCAAGGTGTTGAATGAGGGAATTGATTGGAGTTGTAGCGGAAACATGTACTGGAAACATGATGTGCAGCGGTCTGAGGTGTTGCAGATCATACTGCATGGAAATGCTGAATTTGAAGCTACTGATGTTGTCTTACAGGTTAAATTTAAATTCAGATTTTATTTTGACATGAAATATTCTTTCTTTGTTCTTCAAAACTCGCTAGGTTGCAGTTTTTAAACCATCAAATCTTGAAAAGCAGCATTCTCGTAACAAAGACGTTAATCACTCTTTTTATTATGTAACCTAAAATATAAATAAAATATAAGTACTATTTTTGTTAATTCTTCTGGTGGATATTTCATACATACAAACTAACAAATGATACTCTAATTTTTGTTGTTATGTTACTGATACAGGGAAATCATGTATTTGAAGTTCCGGATGGTTACAAACTGAAGATCATGCCGGGAAGCTCAGGTCTCTTTACCTTTAGAAATTTCTTCGACTTAGTTTCTTTAATTACTCAAGTATATCCGTATGTTAGTGTTGTTATCATGATTATTATGAGAAAGTTAGTCTTGTAATACGTGGTCAATTTTTTTTCCTGTCTAGAAATAGAAAGTTGTTGATTCAAGTACATGAGCCACGGTTTGCATTGATTCAGGTTTAGCAATCCAGTTGGATCCGATTGAACAGGGTATGATGGACACTGGAAGCTGGCACTGGGATTACAAGATAGAAGGTTCTCACGTTCTACTAGAATTAGTAGAATCATAGACCACTAACCACATCAGATGTCTGCTCCGTGAATCATGGTTCACAGTTGATGTTGGAGCTCGCCTTTAATAATTTCGACTACCAAAATGAAAGGTTGAACAGAAGTTAAACCTTTGTGACGTTAGGGATTGTTTTAGACTTTTGTTGTAATGTAATATGTTGATAGTCTTGTAAAATCTATTGCCTCTATTTTCTTGGTGTTTTTCTTTTCCTGTATTTTTTTTATTGGGATGATCTCAATGTAACTAACATTGTAAAATTGAGAGGAATGCAAGCAATGGATATGGATACATTTCATTAATTGCAGACCTCTTTTATAATTATAAAGAAATGTTTACCTTCGAGATCCATCAAATATCCACAAGCTTATGGAGTTTAAAATCTAGACATTGCTTATAATCGTGATCTACTTTCATGAATGCGGTTTCTTAAAAATTCTAATATGCATTTCCTCAAGTAATTCTAACCAGCAATTAGTGGTCAAAGCTCCAAGCTTTTGACCTCAAACTGCATGTATACCATTCACAAAATATACAGCTCTGCTTCTGTAACGCATGAATACATTACACACCCTCTGCTTTTATCATCAAACAGAATGATGAGATTGTGAACAGCACCTATTGAGCAACCGAAGCAACGCATCGGCCTTTCTTCGAGCTTTCAAAGAACCGTCAGCAGCCAAGCTTTGAAGAGAAGGAATACTCCTTGGATTTTCCAATAGACGCCTTGCCACAAATTCACCTTCTTCTTTGCACAACCCCAATAGTAAAGTTATTGAATTTTCCTTCCCTTTGGCTGACCCAAATCTTAGAAGATCAATAAGAAGAGGCACCAATGCTCTACTATTCCTTATCTCATCTAACCCTTCAGAGCAACCCAAAAGCAAAGCAAGCACTGCCAATGCATCATCTGTTATGCCAGCTTTATCATCCATTAACAAGTCAATGAACAAATTAACTGTCCCAGCATTAACAATCCTTGCCTTGTTGTGTTTGTAAACTGCAAGACTGAAAAGTGCTGGGGCAGCATCTCTTTTCCCAGTAGGAGTCCCTTCTTTAAGGAGTCTAACTAAGGCAGGTATTGCTCTTGGATGAGCTCCAATTGTTACTTTACTATCATCTACCATAGACAGGCTGAAAATTGCTGCAGCTGCATTTTCGCTTGCTTCCATGGTCTTCCCTGATTCAAGTACTTTTATTATATTTTCTGTTGCTCCAGCTGCCATTATCAAAATCTTCTTGTTGTCATAGATAGAGAGGTTAAACAAGGCTGTCACTGCATTTTCCTGGATTCTTGGATCATTGCAACCTAATAGTGTCACTAGAAATGGAATAGCCCCAGCCTCGGCTATAATTCTTCTATTATCCATGCCTGATTTTGCAAATAACCTAAGTTCATATGTAGCTTTCCTTTGGATGTCAGCTGAGCCAGCTGCCAATTTCCCAACTAGAAATTCTGCTGTCATTTTGTTAGCAGAAATATGATCAGTAGCATTCTCATCCAAGTTCTTCTTTCTGCTGTTTCCCTCTGAAAGATAAGTAGTAGGATCATTCACTTGGACCTTGTTTTCATAGCACCATTGCTAGACAAGACTCTTCAATGCAAAGTTGGGTATTAGGGCTGTGTGAGCTAACCTTTGTCCACTTTTAGGACAAGTGTGATGTCCAGAGTTTATCCATTCTGCAATGGAATTTCTATCATAAGTGTGCCCTGATGATACAATCACAGGATCTCTCATTAGTTGAAGTGAAATTGAGCAACAAAATTCATCAGGAATATTATGTGTCATGGACTGAGAAGATGATGAACAACTATCATGAACTTTGATATATAGAAAGTCAGATAGTGGCTTGCAGTTTCCTTCATCTCTGAATAATATGGATTTGGAATATGAAACTAAAGATAAGAGGTTGTTTATATTGGAAACCACCATTAATCCTCCTGTGCCTGCTTGATTCTGTGCTTCAGCCTCCAGCTTTAATATTTCTCTATCATAATCTGATGGACTTCTCAAACCAATGCTACTTAATATGTCTTCCTCTTTCCCAAATTCAATGAAGCCATTGCTCCTCTTGTTTTGTAAACTGTTGTTGGCCATTACTTGTAGGAGCTGATCTCTTCTTTGAAGATCTTGAGGATCAATGAATAGCTCAACCCTCTTTGTTTGTTTGTGCAGAGGCTCCATTTGTTCCCTTACATCTGTTGTTATGTTAAGCAAACTCGGAGGCAGGATATCAAGGGCCCTTTGCATCTCCTTTGCCAGCACATAAAATTGGTTGGAGATGAACTCTAACTGTATGAGACTCCAAACATAGCTTCCATCCTTGCAGTTTTGGATCAAAAGCTTTGCTTTTGTAATCAAAGATAAGAACTCAGTTAAACATAGGATTGAAGGAGGAGGAAGTGCATTATCTGATACTTGAATCTCTTCAAACAAAGAAGAAAGAAGCATGATCCTCCTTATTGTGGATATCACATTCCTTGCATGTATAAAGGGGAACTTCTCCATTGAGACAACTTCATTGGATATGCTAATCAATGAATCTAGCAAAGGTGTAGTTGCTAAAAAGCCTGAAGAGATCACCATAGTGGAATCATCCATTGTGCTCTCATCTCACATTTTGGGCAAGTTTTTATTCTTTTGGTTGACAAGATTAGCTTTCTGCAAACAATTGGATTACTTTAAGATATTCTGTATGCCATTTTATTATTAAAATAACTTAAACCAACTGTTAAGAATTAAGACATGCTTTTGAATCAAATGCATAGGCACTTGACCATTTCTATATGTGCTGTTGGAACTTAAGAAGTGGGTAGCTGCCATTTGGAGGATTTTCCTGGCTTGCAAGATTTGTTATGTTCCCCATCTAGTTTTTTTATTAAATAATGTTATAGAAATTAATGAGCCTTGTCAAACCTTATTTTTAGCTTCTTCTTTACTTGCAGATTCACATTTTGAATTCTTTTTTTCCAGCTCAACTTGATATTTGATTATGTAAGTACAGTCCAACCTTCCCATTTAGATGTGTACCATTTCGTTTTCCTTATTTGTCATTTAGGAAAACTGTGCTTTAATTATAGATCATGTCTCCTGGAAACTTAAAACGGCTGATTTTAAATTTTGTTGCCTTGTCACTAATTTTAAAACTCATACTTTTGAATTCTTTGTCGTTTCTTTTGGTTCCATGCAGCCATCAAGATACGCTATTTGAGTTATTCCTTTACATGCTACAATTGACATTCAAGTTTTAAGTGAATCCATATTATAAGAAACAAATGTGTAATTTTTTTTGTCCAAATAATAAGAAACAAACATCAATTTTATAATGCATTAATTGCTAATTTCTATTTTTACTCCCTTATTTAATGCGAGACTTATATTAACAAGATGTACCTACTTCTTATGCATTAATTATATACCATTTCATAGAAGAGGTAGTTTTGGAAGAAAACTCAACTTTTAGAAGTACTCCATCCGTTCCTTTTTACATGTCGATTTTTAAGAGAAATTTTGTTTCTAATTACTTGTCATTCTCAAAGTTTAAGGTTGTATTAATTACTTGTTTGTCAATTATACATTTAACTATTTATTGCAAAGAGAGAGAAATATGTTCCATAGAATAATGAATGACCAAGGGTATCACATGAAAAAAGACTAATAATTTCATAAAAAACAACTAAATTTATTGATTATATTGGTTTGTGTAAAACAAACTTAAACGACATGTAAAAAGAAACAGAGAGAGTATTAATTAGAAAAAACAAGTTTCAATTCAATTATTTGATCTGAATTATGATTTTAATATATATCATGCTCCAACACAAGACGTGCCCCCATGTATATTTATTTGCATAAATTAGATGCCAAAAGCAACATAATAGTCGTTATCAATTCTGGGTTGGACACTGCCACAATAAATTAGCAGAAGCGGTCCTTTTATCCAAGGACCTAAATTTCTGGGCTAATAAATGTACAGTTTCTTATTAAGCTAATAACAACCATAGAAGACTAGGACAATCAAAACTCATGTAGATGGAAAGAAAAGAACGCAAGAGGGAATTAGAGAGAGAAATCTCGCTGGTACCTTCTCTCGAGTTAGGGTTCCCTAGGGTTTTGGTCGGCGGGTTTTGTGCCGCGGTGGTCGGCTCAATCGGTGTTGTTCGTTTTCCTTCCTCGGCGTGGTTTGGACCTCCTCAGTTTCTCTCGAGTTCGGGTTTGGTGTGACGCGGTTGAGCCGCTGTGGCACAACAACGTAACGTAGTGGAGGTGAAGCAACTTTCCATGGCGGTGTTCTAAACGATGGCGAAGGCAAGTCGGTGAAGGCAAGCGATGGCGGTGATCGTTGATGGAGCGACGTCGGTGCAGGTCATAGTGCAGGCCAACGAAGTAGGGGCGCATTTCAGTGTTTCACCGGTGGTTCTCCATCTTCTTCCTTACTGTTGCCGTGAAACAGCGAGTTCCGCCTCAGACATCCAAATCGCACGACCTCAGAAAATCAAATCGCACCGCCTCAGACAGCCAGAGATTTTCACCGACTCTGTTTTCCGTTTGTTTCTCTCTGTGCTGGAAGCTTGGCTATGGAGATAGCTGTTTGCTATTGCTTTTGCTGGTGTTGCTGCTGTTGTTTTTTAATAGTTCCTGTTAGCGTGTAGTGTCTGAATGATCCTTAGTAGTGTTTGTGTCTTCTACCTGGCCATTGTTGGGCCTGTTTGTTCTACTCTGTGTAGCTGGTTTGGGACTTTTCCCAGTTGAAACCTATTACACCTTGACCAAAAAAAAACTCATGTAGATGACAAAAATCAGAATTACACAATAATAGAATTATTGTCTCGTCTCAAAAGTACATAAAATAATACAAAATTATAATTATTGTACTTAGAACTTTAGAATGTCTACTCTCGTAATTTCATGGAATATTATTTTCATTATGCTCATCAATACTTGGTAGTATATAACTTCTGCACACTGGCTTTAGCCCCTTTTTCTCATATAAAAAAAAACTTCCGCACACTTGAATAAACTTGGTTAAATACTTTTAAGATTTATTGTTCCCTAAAGATATTTTTATTATCATCAAAATCATATGAGGGGTCACATCGCTGACAAGTATGACAGAGTTAATGATGTTGGCCTCAATAGTTCTATTTGTGGTTGCGCAATTAGAACTACATATAGGTTGCCTTGTGCATGTGAGCTTGTTAGGTTGTACTTTATGATGCATGTCCCAATTCCATAGACGTCGTTCATATGTATTAGAGCGGGTTAAATTTTGTAGATAGAGGTTTGGGCAGTGAGCTGGGGTCAGAGTTGTCTATGCAAGATGAAATGGATGCATTGTCCCGTAGATTTTAGGAGCTCGATGTTGCTGGCAAAATAACTTTAAAGAGCAAAGTGCGCAGATTAGCATTTCCAGACACAACTTCAATTTGCCCATCTCCTGCAAAGGGGAGGGCAAAGGGAGCACCAAAGAAAAGTAAGACGTCAAAGCTAGATGCATCAACTAAATATGATTCATCATATTGGGAGCATGTTGATGCATTCTATTCCTTACATGATAGCACGTCAGTTTGCCCTTCCTCTAACACATCAGTTCATAAAACTAGGCGCATGAGAGCTCTGCCAATGATGGATTGATTTCTTGTGGAGATTCATACATGCATCGACCATATTGTCGATGTGAAAGTAGATGGAAATTGTGGTTATCATGCTGTTACCACTTTACTTTGCAGAGGTGAGGATTATTAGTCTCTAATCCATCAGAAATTGATTAAAGAGCTTTAAGAGTGGCGTGATGCGTATGCCTACCTCTTTAACAACCATGAGTGGGAAGATAACCATTCCCGACATGGCATATGTTATTGCCTCGAGGTATAAAGTGATCATGCTCACTTTGTCCCTACATTAAAGATTTCCTTTTTCCCGCTTAAGACAATACACCGATATTCAACTGTTGGATTCATGAAATTCAATATTTACAGAGTTATTAAATGCAGTAACTATGATAATATTTACTACTAGAGTAAGTAGGTCCCCACCCTATTTTTTATATTTATTTAAATAGTTGGTTTGTTAGGCCGAAAAGACTAGATGGAGTGGAGATTCAATTGGAGGAGGAGGAATTTTTGCTCCGGAGGAAGAATTCGCTGTCGAGTTTGGTAATCTCTTAAAAATATCCAGATGCATAGGGGACAAAGAGGACGAATGGGTATGGACTTAATGCTCCTCTAAAGCCTATTCCGTAAAGTTAGCGTACAAAATTCAGATGGACAATTGCTTTATTCTGAAACTGAAAAGCACTTTTCAAATGTTATGGCTAATGGTTATCTGTAGCAATTGGGATATGCGCAACAATACTATTTTTAATGATTGCAGATTTGATTTTTTAGGCGTTTTTGACATGATTAAATTTAGAAGTTGGTCATGGTTAGTTGCAATTGGTGGAGGAGGTCATGGTTTATAAACTGATAAACTGATTAGAGATTTGTATAAGGGTTTGTACTCCTTTTATATATTTTACTTATACAAACAAAAGTCTAAAATCTAATCTTTTTAGCTAAATACACTCTTTATCTCTCCACTTAAAATTTTTCTTTATGTTTTCAAAACAAAATAACAAAAGGGTCATGATTGACAATTAACTGTATCCAATAGTGATGAAAAGGCCTGACTGGATTGACTACATGCAAACTTAGGCCTTGTTTATTTTCGAAAAACATTTTGTGTTTTCATTTTCTAAAATCTGCACTTATTTTGTATTGTTAAAAGAAGATGAAAGACTTTTGTAGTAAACAATTGTGATAGAGAGGAGATGGAAGAGAAGCTAGAGAGAATATATTTTTGGAAACAATAAAAATAACTTTTTTGACATTTTCAATATTTCTGGAAATATTAGATTAGGAGAAATATCTTGTATCTATATTTTTTCTAATGTATGTTAGTTAAAGTGGAACTTAATAAATATAAAAATAAAAAATAAGGGAAGGGAAGTAAACTGATCCAGGTCCATTTCCGTTCCTAGCACTTGTATTTTTGTTAGTTTCTCTATTTAATGAAATTCGTTTGGCTTATCATACAAAATTGTCCCCGATTCCCTTCGGCTTTTGCTATTGTTTGTCTAAACGAAAAAAACAAAAAAGAGGCGCAACGGTGGAATCCTCCTCTGTAGAGTTGGAGGCTGCGTTACCATCTCGTATAACCTTTTTCAAACTTCCACCAAGTGTTTGAGGTGACATTTTGCTCATTTGTTCCTCCTTTTTATAATGACTATTCTTAATCCAAATCAAAAGTTTAAAACGTTGCCTTCATCGGGTCGTCTTTAATTTCTCTTTCTTTGGGAAAGGTCACGTTACACTTACACTTGGTGTCTAATAAGATCAAACATCCCAGCTTTTTTGCCCTTTCAGTTTTCATCCGAAATATCCCAGCTTTTATTAATTTATTCTAAATTTTTAATTGTTGTGGTGTCAGTGTTGCTCATTGTTTTATACCAACAAAAAATGTTGCTCTTTTCTATTCATATAAAATCTTTAGTTACACGTGTCTACATTTCCAACCAACGGTAGTATAGAAAGAAAATAAGATCCCAAATTCCCAATTGAAACACGCAATAAGTTAAAGATATAGAGTCAATTTATGTTGCTAACGAAGGTTAGTCTAGTCAATAAGAATTTGGTTCATATTTTACAAAAACGTAGGTTTAAATCCTGTTTTTAATATGAGAATTTTGTTAGTAGGTAATATATAAATACATTAATCTGTAACCGTTTTTTTAATATTGAGGCTTTCCTGACCCTATGAGAATTTCCGGACCAACTCACCTAAACTTTTCATTAAAAAAAGAGTCCTTTTATGTTGATTCTTAAAATATTATCAAGTCCCAATCATCAAGCCACGAATATTTTACTGATCAATGCTTCGATTCTTCACATTTTAAGCAAGTATTTTGGTAAGAGGTAACCGGTTAAAGATAAAATGTCAATTTTTAGTACATACTTAGTGTTTGGAATTTTTTTTTGACTAATAATGTTTGGCATATTGAAAATATTTTTATTTTCACTTTCTATCTAATATATAGTAGTAAAGTCAGGTTTGCCAAAAATGGAAATTATGAGCACCCGACATTGCTCTCATGGTAAAAAATTTGTTCCAAAACTTAAAATGATAGATCGGAAGTATAAAACTTAAAAATTTGCTGTCAAGGCTAATAGTTCTATTCCTATTGCCAGTGCTCTCTCTTTGATCTCTGCTGAAGTCACATTGTCGGGTAATCTCTCTAAGGGATGCATGCATTCTTCTATTGTTGAGTTCCCTGTGCTTAAGAAGTTTCATGTTGCTATTCATCCCCTCAAAGGCTCCCTGAGTGATTCAAGTAGACTGGTTTCCTCCGCTGCGTGGTTGGGTTAAAGTCAATACATATGGTTCTGCTAAAGGTAATCCAGGTCATGCTTCATGTGGAGGCATTTTCAGAGATAGTAGAACTGCTGCTTTAGGTTGTTTTGCTGATTATATTGGTATTGCTTCCTCCGCTGAGTGGTTCAAGTAGACTGGTTTCCTCTGCTGCGTGGTTGGGTTAAAATCAATACATATGGTTCTGCTAAAGGTAATCCAGGTCATGCTTCATGTGGGGGCATTTTCAGAGATAGTAGAGCTGCTGCTTTAGGTTGTTTTGCTGATTATATTGGTATTGCTTCCTCCCTTGAAGCAGAATTGGTTGCGGCTATGAAAGCCATTGAGCTTGCTTTCAACAAAGGCTAGCATGCTTTATGGCTGGAGTGCGATTCTAAGCTAGTTGTTTTAGCTTTCAAGAGTCGTGATATAGTGCCTTGGAAGCTTAGAGTCAGATGGGAAAATTGTTTATATTATACTTCCCAGATGCAATTTTTTGCTTCGCATATTTTTAGAGAAGGTAACACGTGTACAGATAGGTTAGCTGATTTTGGTAATTCCAGCAGGTGTTTTAGCTGGTGGGAAGCTATTCCTTCTTTCATTTGGGAGGAATTTAGCAAAAATAGATTTTGGTTTCCCAATTTCAGATTTGTTTGATTTGCATGGGTTTTAGTTTGGTCCCCCTATGCCTTGTTATTTTTTCTTTATTTTAATAAATTATGGTGTGCTGTAAATAATTGTTGAGCTTTGAGGTGCCAACATAGTTAGGATCTCAACTCCTCGTAGTGATGCCTTTGCACACCATTTTTGCTTTAAAGAAAAAAGATCGAAAGTATAAAAATGATTTTCTTTTGCTTTTAATGTTCATGAATCATGACAAAAGTGTATTATAGAAACGGTTTTTCTAACGTGTTCAATCTTACACACGATAAGAATCATTAACTACTCACTTTTTTCCTTATTAATTATTTAATTTCCCTTTTATTCTATAAACTAGTGTATTAACCCGTGCGATACACGGGTGAGATTTGAGGATTATTGAGCCATGTAAAAAAGTACGTAGTCAAAAGTATTTTCAAAAGAAAAGTAGAAAAAAGAGCATGTTCTATCATTCAAAGAGCATGTTCTATCATTCATAGTAGAAATTAACAATAAAATCTAAATGACCGAATTCGTGTTAGCAAATAAACTTTAACTTTTATTATTAAATATTAGACAAAAACATGAAAATCATTCAAAGAGAATGAAAAAAAAGATAGAAGTTTACCTAGAGAAAGAAAATAAAAATGACTGAATTTGTATTACTTGTATTTATTCCTACATTGAAATTGAATAAAAAAATGAAAAAAGATGAGGGTAGAAATTGACTATTTTAAAATGAGTAAATAAAAACAAAAAAATAACAATGGAGACATAGATATTTATTTTGTTTCATGAATATGTTTATAGATTAAGTGATATTTTTAGTATGATTCTTTAGTCAACTTCAAGTTGATTTAATTTAAATTCATACTTAACATTGAATTCAAATTTATTATGAATTATATGATTGACAGTGAATGTCAAATTAAAAGTCGTCTAATTTATATGACAAAATAATAATAATGATTGATTACGCTAATTCAAAATCGATAAGTCATTTAGGAGAACATATTTATGATTTTTATAGCATTTACTTATTGTGATTTTGTAATAATTTTGATATTAAAACAATAATATAATAAATAAATAAAATTATTTTAGGCAGAAAAAGAATGCCCGTAGTTTTGACACGTGGTATGGTATCACGTGACAAAACTCTATTTTATATAATATAATTGATTCACATTTATGTAATCTCTATCCACACACAAAATAAGAAACTAGATAATTAATAATAATAATAAAATGAGCAATTGATAATTCTTATCATGTGCAAGGTTGCACAGGTCAGGAAAACCCTTATAGAAATAATGTCAACTTTTACCCACACTTTACAAAATTAAATCTCCACCTTTCAATTTTTTTTTTTTTTTTGCTTACTTTAACCAACAAGAGCTATCTGAACACTTTATTCGTATACTTACGCAAGTAAGTAACTTTTTGCATTGACAATTGAATATTATTGTTAAATAAGATAACCTAAATATAACTTTTTCTTTTTTCCGGGGAACGCGTGAGGTGAGTTGGAGTACGGACGTCTTCATAATCACAAGCTTTTCTCATAAGTTTATCTTCAACCAAAAGAAAGAAATAAAAAGTTTTAACAAGAAAGGGAAGTGCTCCCACGATAATAAGTTGAATTGACACTTACATTCTGTCCGGACATGATGTGGAAATGAAATTATAGTAAATGAATTAAAAAATAAATTAAATATGTTTTTCGTCATGTAAATAAAGGGGTATATGGTCTTCACCCCCCACCAAATTTTTTATTCATCCCTGTAATTTCGACCGTTTTGTTTTTCATCCCTTTATGTTCATCTCTGTTAAAAAACGATGAGTTGGCAAACGATGATCTACTTTGGCATTGTCATGTCGTATAAGTCATAATTAACATTTTAATTTCGATGACGGGGTAATACATGTCATGTAATATGGAGGATGACATAGAAATAATTAGGGTTCATTTTCTTCTCCTTCCCTTATCTCCTTCCCCAACCGCCTCCCACCACATCACCCTCTTCCCCAGCCTCCCCCTCCCCCTCTGCACAATCATCCATCCAGCCCACAAAACACCAACACAACAGCCAAAACCACCCGAAAATCACTTCAAACTTTGACCATCTTCATGAGCCATTTTTGGTCTTAGCAATCCCACCTTCATCCTTTCCAGTTTGACACATCACCAGAAACGCATGACCCACCTCGCCTTTACACCAAGTACTTGTCATCCCACAGAAATGTCACCATGCGCGAAGGAATCAATACACCCTCTATAGCCACCATAGGCCTATGGTGGTATTGTCCCCTCCTCTGCGTGGCACCAAATTCTCGAAACGATGCCACCAAGCAGTCATCAATGACGCCAAAGCTAGCGCGTCCCTCCCCCACCATGAATGCCCTGTATTCCCACTCTATCTTTCAAACCCCCGCTAAATCAACATAAATAAAGAGTTTGCAACGGTGGTTGACAAAATAACATGGATTGAACAAAAACGTGATCGATATCTTTGTGACAATTATGGCATTGAGTCATTGGCCAACAATAACGCTAATAAAGAGATATTCCAAAACGGGGGTAGAGGGGATGGGACCATGATCCACTACAGTCACTGCAGTCACATGGATGAGAACCATTAGATTTACTCAAGCTGAAATTATAGCCCTTGAATTATTTTGTTTTAAAAAAGTAAAAAAAAATGGTATTTGGAGAGAGAAAGAAACATGTAAATGCAAAGAATCTAATTCCGAGGGGAAGGGAAAGAGGGGGAAAGGGAAGGGAAAACCCTAGGCTGGGTTACACCACGTGTGCTTGGTAATTTGACATGGCAATACCAAAATGGAGGTATGTTTGCTACTTCAGCATTTTTTAACTAATTATATCTCACAGTAAGCTAGTATTAATGATATTAGTTACTAATCGAACTATATTTTAGAATACAATTTCTTAGTTTTCAATAAATAATATTGTTCAAGCGTTCCAATTAAATTTACCTTTTAAAAAAATCTACAATAAAGATTATTTTATAAATAAAAAATGACAAAGAATTATTCTAATTCTCTTAAAACGTGTCGGTGAAAAATTTATTCTACCGAATAAAACCAGTAACATTGAATATCATGCATCTAATCGTAATATAATTTGTTTAACTGAAAAATTCTATTTTTTGTTTCAAGTATCTTCAAAATACTTCACAAGTCAGATAAAAAGAAGTATATGTTCGCTATAAAGCCAACAAAGACTCAAATATAAAATTTTCTTCTACTTTTGGTCCCTCAGGTACTGTGATTGTGCGATTTTAGTCCCTTAAGTTCAATTGCGTGAATTGGATTCTCCAGATATTGTGATTGTACAATTTTGGTCACTTCCAAATGTGCAAATTGATCAGCCCTCCCTTTATTGCAATAGTTTGAATTTGGTCCCTCTTGCCGATTAATATAAAAAACTGTGATGTATCACGTGTGCGTATGACTTAACACATAATTTGGTCTAGGTGACATATTAATTGGCTTAAAAATTAAAAAACATTTACAATATTTTTAGTTATAAGTTAAATGACAATTGAACAAATGGACCAAAATCACACGATTGTGATACTTAGAGGACCTAATTTGCTCAATTTGAATCTTGTAGACTAAAATCGCACATTTGTGATACCTTGAGGACTCAATTCGCTTAATTAGAACTTAGGGGACTAAAATCGCACAATCGCGATACCTGAGAAATCAAAAGTACAATTAAGCCAATTTGTTTTAATTATATATAACTTTTTGTTAAATTTATCAATAAAAAAGTAACTTTAGTATTATATTTGTTATAATTAATACATTTTTTTAATATATTAATAATATCATCAATTCATGTATATATCCACACACACATCACATGAGTCTCAATTAATCTGGTTAAAGTTAAAAGAAAACTGTCTTTGGATGTGCAGTGCAGTGGTATAGCGCACACGTTTAATAGCCCAGGACATCTAGTAGTGCGAGGGTTCGATCTCCCAATGCACTCAAAAGTCCCCCTCCCTGTGTGTGTGAGTTAGACCAATGAGTCTCTAAAAAAAAAGTTAAAAGAAAACTCATTAGAGCAAAGGAAACGAAAATTAATCAACATTAGTGATCCGAAAACAAATAACCGCCAGACCCACAGTCCCACACCCTGCCTTTCTTTACAAAAATGAAAAGGGTGCATTTTAACGTACTTTACATGCCTTACATATGTTTTGATGTGGTTAAATTTGGCAAGCATTATTTCCATATGCTCCACCTTGAATAATTTCCAATTCATTCGTTGGGAACCAACTAGAATGAAAAGAAATAACATTATACCAAAAAACATAATGAAAAGAAATAACAAAGTGAAAAAACCAAATATCTGATGATAGAGAGCACAGAGCAATCAATATACACAACTACTTGACTTTTGGCTCCACTTATGTTATACTGCCAAGCTACATCCAAAAGAAGTACTACTGATTTCGATCCCATCAGTTTCTTTCTTGTGACCATACCTCATCACCTCTCTGACTCTCCCTGCCAAGGGATAATTTTTAGGTTAAAAGAATATTTTAGTCCCTATACGTGACATCAATTCTTAATTTGGTCCCTATACGAAAAAAGTTATTAAAACAGTCCCTACACGTGCAACTGTTACCCATTTAGTCCCTGCCATCCAACCACGTTTTCTAACTGTTACCCATTTGGTTTCTATACGTGACATAAATTCTTAATTTGATCTCTATACGAAAAAAAAATTATTAAAACAGTCTCTGTAAGAAACAGTGACTAAAAGCTTATTAATATGGTCCCTATACGAAAAATAAACTATTAAAACAGTCCCTATATGTAGAAAAAAAACTATTAAAAAAGTCCCTATACGAAAAGAACTATTAAAACAGTCACTGTAACAAAAAAGTAACTAAAATCTGCCCATGTTGCAATCCAAATATGGTCCTTAATGTGACACTTGCCCATGTGTTAGGTATATATATGACACATTTAATCCCCAAACAAACATATAAGATATTTAATCTACAAACAAACATATAAAACCATTTTGATTAGGTACATAAAAGTGCATATAAATTCACAACATAATATGATTGTTTGTGGATTAAATGTCTTATATGTTTGTTTGTGGATTAAATATGTCTTATATGTACCTAACACATGGACAAGTGTCACATTAGGGACCATATTTAGATTGTAACATGGGCATGTTTTAGTTTTTTTTTTGTTACAGGGACAGTTTTAATAGTTATTTTCGTATAGGGACTGATTTAATAGTTTTTTTCGTATATGAACTGTTTTAATAGTTTATTTTTCGTATAGGGACCATATTAATAAGCTTTTAGTCATTGCTTCTTACATGGACTGTTTTAATAATTTTTTTTCGTATAGGGACCAAAATTAAAAATTTATGTCACGTATAAGGACTGTTAATAATTGTTTTAAACATTTAACACAGTTAGAAAACGTTGTTAGACGGCACAGACTAAATTAAGAATTTATGCACGCGTAGGGACTGTTTTAATAACTTTTTTCGTATAGAGACCAAATTAAGAATTGATGTCACGTATAGGGACCAAAACATTATTTTAACCTAATTTTTATTTTTCGAGAATATTTCCTCCTTCAATCAATCAAAATATCCCTATCTTTATTCATCAACTATCATGTCTGACTTGAAAACTACCCACACGACCCACCCATTGTCCGCATGAATCAATTATTTGGACCTACTTTTGCACTCCCATTTTGAAATATAAATGCGAAAAAAAAAATAAGACTAACCAGAAAAACCGAAATTTCAATTAAAATTTTGTAAAAGGCAAATATAGAATGCAATGAGAGTTAGAAGACAGCAATGGCCCATGCAGGTCCCATACCTGCTGCTACCTCTGCGTTGCTAACCCGATCATCTAAGGAAATGAATTTTGTGCGGTGATGAATCGACCCATCCACATATCTCGATCGTCTGATCTCTTCGAACAACTTGTATTTCGAGTTATGTTTTAAAGTTGATTTGTTGGAGTTTAAATTTGAGTTGTCTAATCTTCATCCAATGGCTGAAATCGACTGATTGCGTGCCTGCAAGATTTCCCCAATTACAAGGAATAGAGGTGTCTGTGATCTAATTAGCTCGGTTAATAATTAGGCTACGACACGTAATTGCTCACAAAATAGACCTATGAGAAATAGGGACCTGAATTGGATGCAGTAAGTGACTTGGTGCGGTTACCGCCGTCACTCAATCCAGCACCACTGAATTTGTTTTTGATTCAAATCACAACCCTTAATTTATTTTGTTTAAAAATAAAAATAAAAACATAATTGAGAAGAGAGATAGAGATATACAACTGCACTAAATCTACGATAGATTAGATTTTGATGTTATTCATATACAATTTTTATATTAGAATTAGAATACTATATATTTAAAATAAAATAAAATAATATTAGTTTTGAAAATTTAAATTCTTTAAAACCTTAAGGCTAGGGAAAAAAAAATACCTACATAAAGGACCATATATTTATGGGCACAGTGGATAGAGGATAGAGTATAGAGAGAGAGCAAGATAGGAAAGTGGAAGCAAGTGAAAGGCATGAAGGGTTATGAGCCACGTTCAAGCTCTTCTTGTGCAGCTTGCAAGCTATTGAAAAGAAGATGCACCCCCAATTGTATTTTTGCACCATACTTCCGTTCTGATGAGTGCAAGAAATTCGCGAAGGTGCACAAGGTATTTGGAGCAAGCAATGTGAGCAAGATCCTCATTGAAGTGCCAGAAGAGCAGAGGGAGGACACGGTGAATTCTCTGGCGTATGAA
Source organism: Calophaca sinica (assembly GCA_037113605.1). Classification (NCBI taxonomy): domain Eukaryota; kingdom Viridiplantae; phylum Streptophyta; class Magnoliopsida; order Fabales; family Fabaceae; genus Calophaca; species Calophaca sinica. Next base: position 46,727,097 of record CM073735.1, read on the forward strand.
GCAGAGGCAAGGCTGAAAGACCCAGTTTATGGTTGCATTGGTGCCATAGCACTGTTGCAAAGGAAGATGATGGAGCTTCAACATGACCTTGCTATCGCTAAGGATCGTCTTGCTCGTTGTCATGCTGCTGCTGCTGCCACCACCACAACTACTTTAAGCACCCCCTCTGTTGATCATGTTAGCTTGCCTCCATTCCCTGAGTTTTCTAGTGATCTTAATGATATCTTCTGCCACAGCTCTTCATCTCAATTATTGACCCGACATGAAACTGTGGTGGATGATTTCAATCAAATTCCATATATATTTTGATCTTATATTTGGTCCTCTTTTGAATGTAATTGTCACCAATCTTCTGAGTTCTGATCAATCAAAAGCAGCTATTCTGTTGTATATTATGTTATGCTAATTAATAAATAAGAAGTCCAGGAATGAATGAAATGGTCTGAATTGAAAACTAAAAAAAAATAAAAATAAAATAAAATTGTATTGTTGTGTGTGTTAATTTCCACGGTTCTGTAACTACTGTTAGAGAGCTATAGGAACTGCTGGAAAATGATGGTTTATTATCTTGGCCTTTTTATTTTCACTTTTGCAATAGCAATATGATTTGATTGAAAATCTGCCTGATCAATTTATTTTCTATGAATTTTGATTATATCAATCAGACCAATTTTGTTTGATTTGGTTATAGTAAAGACACGATTATTCAGGCCTTGCGATGCATCGTTAAAAAAAAAAAAAAAAACTTGAAGTGTGAATTGATTCAGATCACCTTGTGCTAGTGTTGACGGATTCAATGGTGATGGAGACGAGAGGAGGGAGAGCATTGATTGCCACTATGTATAAGTGTGAGACACGATTGAGTACAAAGAAAGCAACACTACTTAGTTGATTCTTGCTTATCTTTGAACGAATGCTGCACAATTTACAGTGGGTCCATTCGTAGTACTGTTTTAAATGCAATATATGGAGCACCCATTATGATTTTAACGAACCCCACCAATGGGCCTTGAGCTTTTATCATTATGGGAATCCAAAGAGTGACGCCAAGACCGAAAGTTTTTTCGGTTTCTTTGAATTAGGATGTACATTTCTGATGGTAACAGTGTGACCCAAGTGAAAATGCCTACCGTTCAAACTACATGCATTATCTTTCACCCCACCACACACGTGGGCCACATATATACAACTCCCAAACGCACCGCACAGCAAAATTTAAACTAGCCTTATTAATTTCTGTTACATAACAATTTCAGAATACATATTTGATAACGCTCTAATACATGTAAGTATGCTACTAAAATTGTCTTATGAATTATAAAGAGCATAATCATCAAGGTTTTTAAAAATGGTCTACGATCGCAATTTAGTCTCAGACATCAAGGTTTTTGATATTTTGCAATATCGTATCAACTGTATTTGACCACAATTCTCTTCCATATCAAGGATTGAGATGCGACCGCTGCTTAAAAACTTGATGACTATATGTGACACCTTCTATCCCACATGTTGATATTAAAGAAGAAAATCAATGGAATTGATATAAATAAAAATTGAAGAAGATATAAGAATATTTCAAACAAAAAGATGAAGTCGTCACGCTCATACAAAAACATGCAGAAGGAAAATATAATGTGAAACGATTACAACCCAAGTCTAATAAAGCCAAGTAGCCCCATTGTCACAAGTATCTTAGAGCTGACCCCTAAGTAATACATTGGAAAACCAACAACAACTAAAACAAATCATCAACAACGTCAGTAAGCAGAAATCCTAACTACGTAGTGATCACATCCACCAATCACTCCTCAGCCATGATATCCTCATCACCTGCAAGCTCATCGTTTAAACATGCACAATGGTGCATGAGTAGCCACAGCAAAGGGATTAGAAATCACATACAAGAATAGCACTTAACGGCATCGGAAATAACACAAGCAATGCGCATAACCAATCATCACGTGCTAAACAACGTACATCATGTACAACAAGAATGCATGACTCCATGAGTGCATAAGCAATCCTAAGACCAATATCTACTCCATAATAAATGTGGATCCAACTAACTCAGGCAAGCGAGTGAGGGTGCTCCCGTCACTCTCAAGTATGAATAGTGTCTAGTCAGGATGAGTCAGTTTATCAACATGGGACGCCCCAGCAGCGGTAGATATCCACTACCTTTATGTAAGACCCCCTAACCTGATCTGCGAGACCGGGTACCTTGTACCGTAGGACCAACACCATTCGAAGGTGGGTGGCCCGCCCCGCCTAGAACAGTCATGTTTGACTGGGCTTACACACATTCGCTCACTTACGCTGTCCCCCCTCAGCTCACCCTAGCCCCGGGCCTTTTGCTCTTCTAACGTAAGCTCCAAGGCTTCACACCAAGTCTTCACTGACAGAATATGCATGCTTAAGTAGGGTCAGGCAGAACCGTTGTTGCCTGATGGGAACTCCCCCCATATTGCTATCAATGTCTTCATGTCGCACGACCTCTTAACATTACGCCGTCACAAACATCGTATCCACGTTACTCACCGCCAACAACAACAACAACGCGACACCTCATGATGCATGAACATAATAGCAAACAAGGTGTCTATCAACAATAACGTATCAACAACACCAACCAACTTAGCAGGTGGTCAGTAATAACAACATCAACAAGATACTACTTGTTAGTACGTCGACAAGTTTCCCCAACCTTGGAACAAGTCCAAATAACCATCCTACCTCACAACACTAAGCTTTAGCTAACTTTCCTTAACTCCTAATCCTTTTTCTCAAGCGATTAGTTCCAATTAAATTCATCTATATTAGATCATCTCTGTAATTACCCTTTTGAATCTCAAATACCCTTAAAATACAAGATAGGACATTGCCCTAGGCCGGAACAAAGCAAAACACGCGAGAACACGTTTCCAACAGGCTGCCCAGTGGGCACCTGAGCCTGGAAAGGTGGGCGCCCTGCGCCTCACCTCTATCTGTCAAACTTTCCTCAAATTTTTAATTGTGGTCCCCCACGCATTCGAGGACGACCGGACGTACCGTATTACTCCTAAACAATTATAGAATACTAATCCAAAGGGTTTGGGTCATTATCTAACTCCTATGGAATTTAAAAATTAAATTAGTGATTCTTTGATATTTTCTTCCAACACTTAGTCATTTTTCCTATTGGTTTTTCTGCATAAAATTCTCTAAGTTATCTAACTCCACTTGTTCCTACTCTTACACACTCAAACAATTATCATATGAAGGCTATCATTAATTCTAGGTATTAAGACTCGTTCTAGACCATAACTTAGCCACTTTTAATCTTACATTCGTCTTGAAAATTCTGCATAATTAACTATTACTATTCATGAAACACTATGGAACAATCATACAACTAACATGGCAACCAAATCACGACAATAGCCAACACATCAACATCAACATTGATCATTGAAATAGCACATAATCATGACAATTCAACACCCATTGCAATCACATAATTGACTAGCATTCATATCAAGGCAACCAACATGTCAACAACTCATAACATGACCATTAACACATTTAATTCTTAACATGGCAAATGAACACATAATTAATTCACTTAATTTACATAAAAATATCCTAATAAATTCTACAATCATGACAGTGCCACAATGTGAATTTTCTCACCACATTGGCGATGGTACTCAAACACACACAATCGCGCCAAACGTAGGGACCATGGGATGTCCTTATTGCTTAATCAATTCCATAAGCCCATTAATTAAGTATCATTCTACCCTCTTATCTTATAAATTGAAATCCCTAGCAAGAGATGAAGAGGTTGAGTCCAATTCCTTCCATGAGAGCCCTATCCTTTAATACCGAAAGACCATTGCAAAAAGGACAAGAAATGGGCGAAAACACTCATAAAAAATGGAGGAAGATAATGTGAGACAAAGAGACTTACCCTTCAATCAAACTCCTCAAGAATAATGGACTACATAAGAGAAATGCTAGTCCCAACCCGAATTCCTTTGCCTCAACTCAAACCAAGAACTTCCAAGAGCAGAAAATGCAAAGAAATGGGAGAAAGGAGCAGTGTTTGGTTTTGCTTATGAGAATGAGAGGTTATGAACGTGTTTAAGGGTGGTTATTAAGGGTTAATGGGGAGGTTATACCCTTGGTTTGATAACTCATTCAAAACCGATCTGTCTAGGTTCCACAAGGTCAGAAAAATCACCAAAACACGCAAAAATGCGTCAAAACGCGTAGCTGTCAAATGACAGTTGGCGCCTGGCACAGGAAGATGGCGCCCTACCATGTCTCTCTAGGCTCCCTGCACTAATGTTTTCACCATAACTTGAGTTACAGGTGTCTGATTGAGGCGTTCTTTGTGGCGTTAGAAAGATAATAGAATTTCCTACAAAATTATATTCCGTGGTCCTTTCCTAAAACAGACTCTAACATGGTGAAACATCTATTTAAAGTCAACTCAAGTGTTCCAAATTCTACACTCGCGCTGCATTGACTCGGGAGAGCATATCTAGAGTTGTAGTTATCGAAATTGAGTCAAACCAATTCCAATTGAAAGATAAAAGGTAATTTCATGAAGATTTCACATTCTTTTTTTTTTTCAAAGGAGATAGGGTTATTTCAGTGGCACTAATGGTCATATTACAACTGTCCCCGAGGAGATTTGAACTATGTTCCTTCAGGTTACAATGCCAAACTCCTACCACTGAGCTGGCACCCTATGGACGCATAATTCCCATTCAGTCCTTAAAGTGTTCAAAAATGAAGGATACAGTGACTGAATTTACTAAATATATTGATAGGGTTGGGTCTAGACATGTCCTTGTATATAGGGGTATTAAAACATTCTAATATGCATCCAACCACACCCTAGCAAGAATTTAAAATTATAATCCCTAGGAACAAAATTTGAGGGTGTTACACCGTACACCTCTTCTTCATATTTCAACATTAGCAATGTACCAGCAGATAGGACCCGTGCACATGGCACGGGTACGAGAAAATCAGCGGAAAATAATTTTTCTATATAAAACATGGATTTGTTGCCACTTGACGCAACATGGATAACCAAACGAAGTATAATTACTTTTCTTAAATAGAAGATAAATATGCTTAACTGTCACTAGACGTGGATAACAAACTAAGTGTAATTAGTAATGGATAAGAGATAGATTACAAGAGGAATGATGTTAGACCTGAATCATGATGCCAACCAATTGAACATTGGAATACACGCGCGTACACAAACATAAACACACACTCAACTTCACTGTATAATAAAACTTCACTCAAAGCCACCTTAAGTTTGAGGAGTCACTTTGGTACACAAACTCACGGTTGAACACAGACCTCGCCAAATTAGATAACTCTTTCTTTGTATATAAATAAATATTCAGGAACAAGGTACATGAATCAATGCCAGTCAATCTGATGCACCATTTACTTGAGCTCACTCAGATACGATCGATGCAACAAAGTCTAGTCCAAAGAAGTGGACAACTCAGTCAAAAAATTGATAATAAGAGAACGCCTAACAAAAACTATCAAAAGGTGATTTTCCATTACATCAAATCCCAAAAGAAAAAGAACAAAGGCAGAAAATTATGAGGACCCTCATATCATGAATACCACCCATTTATACTGGCATACTCGACAATAAAAAACACAACTAACGCGCTGCGCTGCTATGTTGTACCCCGGATATCTTTGCAAAATACTGCATTGGCATGACACTGCACAGTAAATATTATGCTGCTATAACAAATATATAACATTTGCACAGTACCACCAAATAATTAAGCAATATATGAAACCCTCATATTCTATCTCAGGTATCATAAGCTAACTAACCAAATGAGATGCCACTAGAAAAAATAGGAGCATCATCACGAACTTTCCCCTTTCTTTTTGGCATAATAAGTCAATAACCACGTTTGGATTATATTAATTTGTAGGGAAAAATAACTTTTTGTTTTATAGCGCTCTCATTAAATTCTTGAGTACTTAAAATTGTATATTGAGTATAAAATGAAATTTATTATCTATTTAAAAAACTTATTATCTATTTTGTGGCAAAAATTTTATTCATCTATTTTTTTGACAAAAACTATTTTTCCATAAAAAAACTAAACTATGATTTATGTTTTTTTTTTTTTTGCAGCCCGTGCTTAGCACGGGTTCTCTCACTAGTATAATCTAAACACGAATAAGTAACCCAGTCAGAAAGAAAAAATCCGTAATACTAGTGCGGAATACAGAGATTTAACAGGCCCACTTATTGCATTAACCAACAAAAAAAAAACGGATATCCCCAACGAAGACAAGTTCCTCTGAAATTTAATCTCATAAAACTTTGTTAGAGACCAGACTTTCTGGTGAAAATGGGAAAGATAATTACCTACTTACACTGCCCAGTTAAATGTATTTTTTTTTCCCCACTAAAAGTAGCAATTCTCATTTCAAAAGCTTAAAGGGAGCCCTTAGGAAGGAATAGAGAATTGAAAATGTGCATGGAAGATACAATATGCAAGTGCACAGCATTTGTGTATAAAAAGTAAAATTAAGTCAACGTTTTCATATCTGGTAGCAAATCAACTCTTGAAAAATTACATTGCAATGCCTCAATTACTTTATGTTGCAAATTCAAACGTGAGTAGCTACTCCACATTGACTAGAAAAGGGCTAAACATATAAGAGATGTGACTCATATACTCAATATCTTAAGATTTTTGTGGAAATGTGGCGTACTGATCCTAGTTATTAGCTTGTCGTTGCTCTCGGTGCTCTCCATATTCACCAACAAGTGGTATCAGAGTCATGGTTCGGTGAGTTTTTTTTTTGTCAGCTAGTAGAAATGGTAAACAACAAACACACACGTCTAAACGGTAAAACCTATGCTATTTCCCCGATGCTTGCCTTCCACATGCAAACTTTAATGGTATGTCATTTACCATTTTTTGTTTTGGTCCTTGGTATGTCATCTGCTTAATTGGGTCTACAATGTAAATTGGGTCTGGTTCTTTTGCGCAAATTGAAATGGGCTAACGTTTCATTAGACATTTTGTTTGAGCCCGCTGATATTAGTCATGCATCCACATGATGTGACCTCGCACACCAAAAAAGACATGATGTGACCAGTGGTTTTTTTTTTTTTGGTTGCTAAAAATGACCCGTGTTTCTGAATTCTGATTCCCATAACGTGTGTATATACGCACAAATGTGGATAACATAAACATTAGTATATTACACATTTAAATGTTGAATGAATAAAATCTACTTAAAATATATATAATTATAAAAAGGTATATCTAATATCTAATAATTCTATTTTCTTGTCCATCTAACAAAATTATACTTTTAATATTACGAAGAATTAAAAATTACTTGATTTTAAAGATTTTCATTAGAAATCCATCTCAAATCTGAAGTCTTGTTACTTGGGCCGACCGGGGTACATTTATCAAAGATTACAAGCATCGTAACTATTAAAGTTCAATAACAAAGCTGCGGCCATGCAAACGTTTTAGAGGGAAAAATCCCGCCAAAAATATGGGCAAAAATGTCCAATAAATTAAACACGTGTTATGCTTTTATTTGGCCAAAGTGGAAGATCAATGCAACAGTCATGGTTCCACGTGTTCAATTAATGTCCGTCTATTCGTTTTCTGCAACCACTTTTTGAATTAGTCATTAACTTGCCTATTCAGTATTCCAACGCACAATTCCAATGCCAATATCATTAATGATCACCATTTCCCTATTACATGTGTTTCGTTTTCCCAAGTAATGAAGACCAGTAATCCGCCTATCTATCTCCACGAATTCAATTCCCTTTATGGTTGTCCATTGATATTCCCATCGCAGTAATAAATGATTACTGTTTCCAATTCCATTTAATGCCTAACATTATGCCTCTCATTTTTCACACGTTTTCGAACTCATTGTAAAGGCACCATTTTATTGCTTTCTTTTTGCAGGAGAACAGACGCATCACATGGGTAGCAAGAGAGTATATTTTTCCGTTGCTCTTTTCAATTTTCTTCTATTAATTCTTGCAGAGGGATGGTTGTATCTGAATTTTCGTATGGCTGCAATGCACCGGGAGAGTGGAACTCGCACGCCAGTGTTTTTGAGAGCTTGGAGGAGTCGCGTGACGACGACGAAGGCTGTCTGCAAGCATAACTGAGATCTCACAACAGTAGTGGTAGCAAGTGAAGGTCGCAGTTCTCCCTCTCATTCTTCCTCTCGTATCTTCCTTTCTATGTTTCTCTCTCCTGTTTCTCTCACGCTTTCTTTTGCAATAACTTGGTGGGTCAATCGGAGTAGTAGTTGCCGAGTTTAAGTTGTTGACGGAGGAATCAGAGAAGCAAAAAAATGCAGTTTTGAGTGAGCAGGTAACCGTGAAGATGTTGTGCTGCCTTACCTGATTGGATTCTACAAGTGCTTCTACTTACTTTATCTTCTTTAGTGCTCAGTTTAGGTGGGTAAATGTTGTAGTTCTATTTTTCCAGTCATTAATCCTTTCTCCCTCTTCCCTTTCTACACTTTTTTCCAAGGTAGATTTCTTACATGCCATGATTTAGTTTTAGTTGGCAATGTTTCTTGAAAACTCTATTTAAAATACAATTGTCTCTGTTAATATATGTAATATTTTTTTTGATAATTTCAGGTGGAGATATGCTGTTTTGATATGCTAATTTAATGATTAACTTTTGTATTTTAAATGACTGAAATAATTATATTAATAGAGGCAATTGTTTAAAACTCAAGAGGTGACAGTGTATTATGCTTTTCATCTTTAGGTCTTTGCGTTAGTGTTGGGTTTACCTTTCAAGTTCTTCTTTTTTTGCCTCTTTATATTTGATATTGTATTTGGTGAATTTTTGTTGGTTGATGTTTTATACCATATTTTTTTACTACAAATTGGTTCTTGATGTTTATTCTCCATGTCTTAAATCAGTATGGTAATGTTAGCATACATAATATTCGTATCTGAGTGTTGTGAAATGCGATGATACAAATGCATTGAATGTTGTTAAATGTGATGTCTTTTTTTGTGTTCCTTATCAGTCACATTTGGAAGTAGGTTAGAAAATTCTTCTCCAAATTGAGAATGCTTTCACTTTCAGATCTAAGTGCAGCTGTATTTGTATTTTTTTTACAGGAATATTTTATTTTCATTTTGAAAACTATACAGATGAATGGTTCATGAAGTTATTGGCTTGGTTACTTGCTGTAATCTTTCTTTGTGACTATAATCTTTCTCTTTCTTACTGCAAGTTAGCTATGATACACATTTTTGGTTTTGTGGTTTATTTTTAATTGTGTTTTGATTTTTATTCTTTCATGTATTAGGTAAGTTATTTACAACAGCCCAAAGTTTTGAATTATTTTCTTTGTCATTTACTATGATAATTCTTTGGAGGGGGCCTTTTCCAGCTTTCCATATATATTGTTTGTTTCTTGCACATATGGTTCCAATTAACTAGCCTTTTTCTCATTTTTCAACTCTTAGCATAGCATTCTGGCTATTCACTACTCTAAAAGTAGTGAGTATAACTGCACAGGATCATGAATTGATATTTCTTTGGTTGAGTTGGTTTTTATTTTTTATTTTTACCAAATTCAGATGATAGTCTTTTTTTTTCCTTACTATGAATCCTGTTTCTGACTATCAATAATAGGTTGCAAGAAATATCTAAGATATGAAGCATAATTAAAAGAACTGTGTGGATGTATTTACGATGGGAGTTATTGATAGTTAATCTGTTGTTAGCCCTTATACTTTCAAAATTTGAGTGTGACTTATTGGATTTGGTTCTCCTCTTTGATACTCTTAGGAGTATATCTTAATAGAAAAGTTTTTGGGAAAGCTCATATATGTGTGAAATCCCATATACAATATTTTTTTACAGTTTTTTGAATACATGCAAGCTACCTAAACACAAATCATCAAGTAACGTGATTCTCCTTTTGAATGAATTTTTATATGATAGTTGCAATATACATTACTTTGAAACAAGTAATGAGAAAATGGAGTAGAAGTTGAGATCTCCTCAGTGATTAACAATACTATTCTTTTGATACAGGAGAAATGGAGTAGTAAGAGTAAAATGCTCATAAAGAGATTGGTTGGTTCTCTCTCTCTACTATTTTTTTTTTCAGTTAATAACACTGATTTTTATTGATGGTAAGCTTTCAAAAAATTATTTTTTCTTTCTTTAACTTTTGAAATCGGGATAAAGTAGTAGAGCAAAGTTGGACGATGGTTGGAATTTATTTTGTTTCTAATTACTGCTTAAATTGAATCTGGTAAGTGTTAATATCTATTTAAATTTTGTTATTGGATTGTGTAGGGGAACAACACTCACATAAGATTTTTGAATACTAAGAATTGGTGCTTCTGTAAGGTTTTACAAGTTTCTGTGTTCTTTGGTTTTGGTGTGGTTGGGAGTTGCAGTGCATCAGTGCTCCTATGGTGATTTGATGATTTTTTTTAATGGTCTTTTGTTCTTTTCACCAGGAGAAATTTTGATATGTCTATCAAATGCAATTGTGCATTCACCACACCTCTAAAAAATGACTGATATTACAAAATGTGTTATTCAAAGGTATCTGAGTCTTTAGCATGTGCTGGCCTAAAGTCTTCTAGTCCCATTGTAATTTGTCTTTATTTTATAATAAAGAGTAATGAGTGGACATGTATAGCTTCATTGTCTTCCTCTCTTAATTGTGTTAACATGCACAACTTGACTTTTTTATTAGGTGGAAGATCATTTCAAAAGAGATGCCTGCATCAATTTGTTAACATGTTAGTTGTCTGTGAAAGCTTCTTTGGGTGTTGTGGTACCTACTGCAATCAAGACATATTTTGTTTTGCATTTAGTTTATTTATTCAAAATTTTTATGTTGTGTTGTGGAAGATCATGTCAGGATTTGTTGGTTGGCCTCCCAAACATTTTCGATTGCAATTTTTTTCTTTTTGAGCATGTGACAACCTTCGTAGTTTCTCATTTTACTGCTTTTTATGGGAATAAACTAAGACCTTTGCATTATATGGTACTTTCAGCTGTCTACCTGCTCTGGTAGAGGCCATAGTCATAGACATCTTTAGTTTGTTTTTCAAAAGGTTGCAAATCCCTGTTGAAATTATTTTGGTGCATTCTTTTTTTTTTAAACAAAAGAAAGGAAATGAGTCTTGTTAAAACCTTCTGATACAAAACCGTCCTTAGGAAAAAAATATCTAGAAGAAAAAAGAGTACTCCTCCCTAAATTTTATTAATAATAAAAAAGGAAAAAAGATAAACAAAAATCATTGGGGACTAGGCCAAAACCCATGAACAAAAACAATAGTGAATCCAATAGGAATGAGAGGCAAACCTACAGAAAAGAAACTAAATCTATGAAAAGCAATAATGGTGTTCAAAAGCATCACTATAATGACTTTCATCTTACCTATGTTGGCACCAAAGACATTAACAATCATTTGCAACACATCAAAATCAAAACAACAGGGACTATCAGCGAGAATCATCTAAACCTGTAACTAGGCAAACCTAACTTATTTCTGAAAAAATCTTCAGCAATAAAACTAGGAATAAGGTCTCACAAAACAAAACCACTGATACTAGACCCATGACCGGCAAGCTTATCAGCGCTAACATTGCCCTCTCGATAAATATGAGTGCAAACAAAGATCATTTGTCTGGTCAAGTGAACACAATTATTCCATCTATTTCTGAGCTTCTAAGGAACCACCTGACTATTCTTGAAAGCAAAAACCACCAACTGAGAATCACACTCCAACCACAAGTAATTCCAACCTTTGTTAAAAGCTAATTCAATTGCCAGCATTGCTCCAACAAGCTCCGCATGAAGCGCATAGTTGATACCAATGTTTGCAGAGAAGCAACCAAGGACATCAACACTTTTATCTCTATAAATACCACCACAGGAGGCTGGGCCAGCACAACCTTTGGCAGCCCCATCAGTGTTTCACTTAACCATAAAAGGAGACGGGGGAATCCAAGTAACCTCTTTGATGTTCGGAGAGCTTCTGTAATTACCATTAATCTTGAAAGCCTTTAAGATCATAAAATCAACAACCGAAGATGACATGCAAGAATTGGAGGCATTTCCTGCTAAAGCCACATTGGAAAGGATTAAGCTAATGATAGAGTGCAAAGGGTTAATAATATTATCAAACCTGGCCTTGTTTCTGCAGTGCCAGATCGCCCAACAAACATTAACAGTAGCAGCAGAGACAATGTTACAAATTTGAGGGCTCCAACTTTGAAGAGGCAAAGATAAAATATTCTGAAAATAAGAGCTATCTATCGAAGTGCTCAGAATACCTCCAAGCCAATTCCAAATAGATTTGGCAAAAGCACAGTCAAGAAAAAGGTGATGAGTGGATTCTGAAGCATTACCACAAAGACTACAAATTGAAATAACAGTGCAACCTCTATATCAAAGCTCATCATCCGTCGGCATCCTTTTATGAAGAATCCTCCAAAGGATGAAGGATTTAGAAGGTGGAATAAAATTCTTCCAAACTAATTTGGTCCAGGGGACCACCTGTCCCACATGGTTATGGAAGAGGAAGACATCTTTAAAAGTCAAGTCCCCTGAATTAGATGTATTCCACATCAACTTATCATCCACCGGAACAGAAGGAATAACCATATCCTGGTGCATTCTTACTTTAGATTATTTACAGTTTTATCTCTTTGAAATAAAGTTATGATGGTATACTTTGGTAGGTTTGATGTTTATTCCATATTAATTCCATTTTAATGGTATACTTCTAATTGGTGTTTATGACTGTCTGTTTTCACATTTCATTAGTAAATTGCTTATTCTTTTTTGAAGTTGAAAAGGTAGAAACTTTACCACATCGAAGGGACATTAGTAATTGTGACCTGCAGAGCATGGTTGTTCTAAAGTGCTTAAATTTGCTTTTCATATAGCTACCATTACTACAATTATGGGTCTGAGATTTATATTTCTTTGATATTTAGTTTACCTCATACTCCTTCCTAAACTGACTTAGGCATTAGAGTCTCTGCAGGTATAACCACCCCTGCGCCGTCATCGACCACCGCGAGTTCCACCGCAGCGCTTCTTCTCCGGCATCCTCTGAGTTCTACTTCAGAACATAACTTATTGAATTGATTTTAATATATCGATTGATGTGTTTGAGATTTAAAATATAGTTGTATATGCTTGGGATATATGTTAGTCATTGCACGAAATCATTAGTATCACTGCATAGAGGTGATTGTCAAATTATTTGTAATCAGTATCCATCGTTTTTATATAGAAATCATGTTTAGATGCATACAACTGAGAGGAGTAGCAAAATATTTCCTTATAGCAATCACTGGTTGAAGAAGATGTGACCTTTATTAGTATCTTATTGTTTTATTCATTGGACTCATCTATGACTAAGTTATTAGTAACGCTTACGATTGTATTATTATGAAAAATAATGATTTATAGTTAATAGCAGGTAATTCTCCTGCTTGGAACCTTAAAAAAGTGGATTTGATCTGATGTGCATGATGCATTAAGCTGTTTGCATAGATGCTTTATTAAAAGTTCGACTTGCTGCTACATTATTTGGCAGTGGGGATGTCCATTGTTGAAACATTGAAGTTAGAAGTATGAAGTGTGATGCAAAATGTTAGTTAAGTTGTAATTTTTTGTAGCTTATGTGTTGAATGACAGTGTAAGGTTCATTTTGATTTTTGTCTTGCTTCTTGATCATGGATAATACAGTTGTAGAAGTGATAGTCATGAAATATGAACATTTTTAAGCACCACTACTCTACTACTACCATTTTCCCCTGTCAATGCACCACTCAGCATTACGAAAAGCACCGTGGTTTAAAAATTGAAAGGCTTGTTATTAAGAAACATATAAAAGCTAAAAACTAAATAATTTCCAAGTAGTCATTTAAGTGCTTGATATCATATGGAGGCAAGTTGCTGCATAGCAGCAAGTAAATTCTTAATTTTTTGTTGTTGCATATTTTGTTATGACTATTTCAATATTTTTCTTTTGCTTATAATTGCATTATCGCCTGCCTACTTGGGTTTCAATGATAGGGTTTGAATAACTGCTTTCCATCGAAATGTGAAGGGCTATCAATTGGAATTGCGTGAAGTGCTATTAATAGGAATTATAATTATGTAGGTAGAGACATGACATATTACAATTGTTGTTCTCAAAGGTTCATACAGTTCGAATCCAATCTCTGGCTAGCAGGACTGCATAAGATGGTTTGCCATCAATCACGAAGAAAGCTGACTTGATGCTCTTGGGGCCAACCGTAATCTCGGCTATCAGGATTCCCAAGGCGCGCATTTAAGCCTCTCCCATGAAGCTAGCCATTTTCATGTTAGTTGGGATCAGTCTTCTTCGCTTGTTCGACTTCCTCAAGGTGGCCACCAGATCACGCTCAATATCGCCCATTATCAACGAACACTGACAAGCGCCTCCGCTAATTGATGTAGGCTCACATACAAGCGGCTTCAAGTGCTTCATCACGCCTTCGCTGGCTTACCAAATACAAGACTAAAGCATCTTTGCCGTGTCATCGCTAAAGTTGCCCATTCTCGCTTCTTCCACACATACGCCTCTTCTAAGTGTTCGACCGGGATAACCACCCGTAACTCGCTGGGATCAGGCTAACGACCAATGGCGGCCATCAACCGCTTCACTCTCATCCGAGAGATAATCCAGACTGAATCTTCAGAACTGCATTCTAAGATCGGCTCACATTACCATTCAAGCAGCCAGGTATACGTGAATATGCCCTTCCTCTTTATCAGTTCCTTTTTCCTTCAGTCGCCCTATGTCTACCTCGTTAACCCGGCAATCGGGATTGTCATTGGGGCCTCGCTTCGATCGGGCTTCAACTTTGTCGTGCTCCAAACCGCAGGTCCAAAAAGCCCTGGCCAATGGCTTCGCCACTTTAGCTTCTCGGGATCTCCTTCTTATCTACGCTTGGCACTCGCTATCATCCTGGTGGTTTGTTTCATTCTTTGCAAGGATCTAGCCCTCTCAGCCTTCTTCTTCTCATTCTAGTCAAGCAGGACTGGCTTGAACTCTTTTCTTCTGAGGTTGATTAACCACCCACTTCCCTTCTTTCGACATTCGCAGCCGGCTTGATCCTCCTGTGGTTTGAGTTCATCATCATTCCTTACGGTTATGCTAAGAGAGAACATTCCCCTTCGACATTGAACTCCGCCACCCTTCTCTTAGACTTTGGGAGAGGTCCTCGCGATTCTCGGGCATAATCTACTGGCTTCACTGAGGTTCCCAGCTGATTTTGCCCCCCTCGAAAGTACGCCGCGTTTTCTTAGTCTTTGAAAGTGCATGTTGGCGGCATCGGCCGATCAACTCGTTAGTCAAACGTCCGGTCTGGGAGGTTTACCATGGAATCGCTCAAGATGGTCAAGCTCTACGCCGCTGACACCGCGGGTTTCTAATCTGTCAAACACAGATCCCCTCAGGACTCTCGTCTCTTTGGATTCTTCGGGCATCCAAACACTCCCGATGGATTGTTCCTTATTGGCCCACACCGAGCTCTTGAGAAAGACACCATGGCAATGGTTACCGGGAGTGGATCGGTGCGTTCATCGACATCTCGGCTATGCCTTATTCCGCCAGCTTCAACTTGAACTACCCTCCTGATAGCCTTTGTAATGTGGCCTTCCGAAAAACTACACAAGTGAGAATGGTTATAAGAGTTGTGCCACTTACAATGCATTTCTTGTTCATCAATTCTTCAGAGGTGGAATCGATGCCCCCAGCGAACCGAGATTTGCTTGCCTCGAGCAAGTAATCGGTAACCGTTCACTGGTTATGTCAAAGGAGTACCCGCTCTATCCTTCTGACTCAGCTTTGGCCTTTAGCGCCTTCAATGCGGGCAGAATAGCTCTTCCCTTTCGACTATTTCGCTACCATCATATCGAAGTGAGGTCACCCGCCGAGTCGATTCCTCCGCTTCTATGATGTAGACTAAATTGGGCCCTTCTCTGCCAAATTTCTTCGCTTTTTCCTTTTCCCTCGATATATTGCTCAACTCGGATAGCCCTTTTCTCGCCGCTTGATTTCAAATCAGGCTTGTCCTACTAACTTCTCCTTCAATCACGGTGCATGTTGTTAATCACCATGGAGGTGTATTCTCGCTTTCGTGGAATCGCATTGCAACATTTCCACGCTTTCTTTCAATCTTTCAATATAATCAAGAACCACTCATCAACTTGTCAGCTCGAGACTAGTTAGATCTGGCATCGTGAATTCGAGGTTGAGGCTAGTAAAATCTATCATGGAAGCACCTCCATGTCGCCCCAATTTTGAACCTGAAGCTGGAGTGCAGAGGAATACCGTGAACGCCGCCCCAAAGTCGAGCGATAATGGGAAAAGCCGTCAGGATACTCTATTCGGGCCTGCCACCACACCGGGTCGTGGAAACGCCCTATGTGCTCCATGGTAGACTTGCCATCTTCCCCGAGAATATGGTGAAATTGAGTTTCAATCCCCAGTGAGAGAACCATCCGATCCACCCATTTAGTGGTACGGCTCGTGAATAGGACGGCCCAACGACTTTAATTGTATCTCAAGTACTTCTTGATGGTATTTGCAATCATTTCGGTCTATCAAACGGGAGGCTCGCCGATTATCTTGTGGATTCAGCCAGGGCGCACTGACCCATCGTCTCCAGGCGAAGCCTGGCTGAACGACTGAAGGTCAAGGTATTCGTGGAACATTGCCTGCAGGTGGATTAGTATTCCATTGCCGCCTCGACCATATTCCCAAAACCTCCGACCGAGTCCCTGGAACACCGATGCATTATGGGTAAAGGTGGAATAAGGTTCCATGTCCGCTCTCCCCATAATAAGCGCTGTCGTTTAGTATATTTGAACTTCGAGGGTATGGCGTGAGGATCAAGTTCATGGCGTAACGGTGGATTCGTTGGGTATTCCAATCACCAGGATAGCTTCCTCGAACCATAACCAGGGCCATCTGGCCACGTTAATTCATTGCCCATATATGTTTGCTCGCACACGCAGGCCATGCGTTGGAGCATACGACATTATCGGCAGACCGAGCATGTCCAACTGCAGCACTGGCCTCTGGCCATGTTGATCCGCCCCATACCGCAGATTCGCTGATCAGTGTGGCATCACTTGCTCTCAAAGACGGGGGCGGTACCCATGTCTCGCTGATCACCGCGACGTTGGTGGTCTACCGCATGGGCTTGGTTGCAAAAGGCCCGGTGCCCACCAACCACATTCGGCCGAGGCGCCGCACCGATCGCTTCAGGTACGCCGGGTTTGCCTGCTTCTCCCCTGGCTAACGCGCAGGTAACTAGCCGAGTGTTCACCTTGCCGCCCCTACTGCTTCCATGTTTCTCGGCCGAACTCGTTATGCACCATGGGTCTCGGACAATATCTCGCCAACCGCCGACACTTGGTACATAATGTCATGAATCCCCATATCATTCTCGCCGCCGATGAAAGAAGTGGTCGATCATGACCACCGGAGCTTCAGATTCTCTGGTTATTCATTTCGCAGAGATCGTGAAGAGACTGAATGTCTTCAATCACTACGGGCATACCCAAGGTGTATGCCGACTCGTTGTTCTTTGCGCCGTGGGGTTCTTTGGGATTTGAACTCGACTCCA
Organism: Calophaca sinica; assembly: GCA_037113605.1. Classification (NCBI taxonomy): domain Eukaryota; kingdom Viridiplantae; phylum Streptophyta; class Magnoliopsida; order Fabales; family Fabaceae; genus Calophaca; species Calophaca sinica. The sequence continues at coordinate 46,744,808 of CM073735.1, forward strand.
TGTTGTCGCTGAGTTTCTTTCCGACCAGGTTCATACGCCAAGCGTGATCCCGCCCGAGAATCAAACCCGCCCTTAATTCACCTATGGTCCCACCGGGCGTACAAACTTGTTTTTGGCGGAAAATCAGCCGAGGATTTGCTAACGCCCACCAACAAATTGATTCATGTTTAAGCGATTACACCGAGAACGAAACTCGATTCTCGACATGGGTTCCCAACCGCTCCGTAGCGCCGAGTGGTGAATCCTACGCTATGCTAAGGCTAAGGCTAAGATACATGGAATCGCTAAGATAAATGCCGTAAAAGTCGAGCAAATTGCAAAGAAATAGTTGTTTGATTGATTGATCTGCTACATTTTCAAGGTATATATATACAAAAGAGAACAAAATGTAACCGCCTCTATTGGCCATTATGCTTTCGACGTTCATGGTCGACGACAAGCAATGGCCGCGGGTGTCCCTCAACCGCTTCCTCATGCGATCGTGGGTTAACCCGCCTCCCATCGGCCGGGCAAACGATTTATCAAGTGTTAAATGCGCTGGGCCTTCAAGAGCTAGCTTTAGTCATTTTGGCGCCAAAGTCCTGACTTTCACATATTTAACTCCTTGGTCGAAGCCCAAAGCTCCATATTAATCAACAATAGCTCACCGATGGCCATAATAATTCTGGATATTTCCTTTATCCACACCATAAACTCTTTAATAATCTACCGCCTCACGATGCTCCCTGAACTTCTAACATTTTCCTTTCTAGCCTCGGTTCAATGGGACCAGTTTTCGGCTACAAATCTGATCGGCTTATCTCACGCATCGGCTATTCCCTTCATCGGCTATGGCTAACATTTTCTGGTGATAACAGTATCTTATATCAATAATCAATGATACCTTGAAAGGATGAAGATAAAAATGTACTCTAATGCAACATCAACAATACTTAAATTTACTTTAATAATCTTAAAGGATATATTCAATCATCACATCAAAAGAAAAATATATACTCACTCAATGTGATTAGATGATAATTGTCAGGTAAAAAGACATGGATGCACTATGTTTTCAGACTTAAATGCTTAATGCATTATGTTTTCACATACATGTATGTTCTTCAAATAACACTAATTGTTTCATATTTTTTATGAATCAAGTTGAAAAATAAAACATGTTATTATAATAACATAAAATTAGTACGTTATTCACTCTAACATTTTTATTTTATAATTTTTTTTATAAATTTATATGAAGCGTCGTATTAATGGTTTTTTCCAAAAATTAGATGACTTTGTTTTTTATTTTAAGATGATGTATTGTTTACATGATTTTTTAATAAAACTTGAAATCATTTTTGTAATTTTTAAAGTCATATTCTTTTTTAACTTTTTAGGTATACTTTAGATAAACTTCAGGAATTTAATATAATATAAATTATGGAATATATATATATAATTTTAATTTTAATTTCCTAATTCATATGAATAGACTCGCGACGCCAACACATGTCTCATGCATCGTACATGTATACGCACTATGGTTCTGTGATGAATAAAATTCCAACGTGTTTTACGCAAAATAAAAAAATAAACACGACTAAAAATTAACAAAAGTACAATTTTCTTGACTTTATAGTAGAGATCCATATCAATAAGATATATTATAATTTATTTCACATTATAACAATAACTATGTTTCTGCTTTGATGAACATTATTTTTACATTTTATTTTAATTTATTTTTACAATTATTTAACATATAATAATCGACAAATCAAAACATAGATCCGAATGTCTAGCCCGTGCAACGCACGGGTATACGCACTAGTAAATTATTGATTTGACACTTTCATTCTTGGTGATTTTTTAAGCTTATACTGATTCAATTAACTCAACATAACGTCCTGGGGTTTATCACATAACATATTGTGCTATGAAAATGCAAAAAAAAAAAAAGAGAAAAAATACCAAGAATGCATATGAGGACAAAAATAATTAATTTTGTTGAATTTGTTTTGTTGGTAGACATTTATGTTAGTCTGCTATTTTTTTAATTTGGAGAATCCTTCAAACCTTATCTCAAAGCACCTAAAGGATCGTTCAGCGTAACATCAAACGGAATTGAAGATAAATAAAAAAATAAAAAGAGAGGGACAGAATAATTATCGAAACATCTAATGCATTCTTTTCGTACCCATTAGGCTATTATATTTATTGTAACAACATAGCACTATATTATTATTATTGTTCAGTTATACAGTCAATTAAACTAGACATGATTACATACAAAGTCCAATGCGTTAAATGTAACTTATAATACTAAAATCTAATGTCGCAGCTTATGAAAAATGCAATTATTAATCAAGCCACTAGTACTCTTGATTTGTATGCCACGCTTCTCAATGGGCGGAAGTTGATGGGTGCATCAAGTTCTTTAAAAAGATTACGAATATGCAAGTAAAATATTTAAAATTCCTACTGTACGTCATGCATATCTTGTTGAAAAACAAAATAGACACAATCTACTTTTTTATGACAAATTTTAAATAACTTTTCACGTTTAGGATATAAGAAATAAACAAAAAGCGATTTTTTGATAGACATCATCATTATATAACGAATCTACAATTAAAATAAAACATCTAATTCTAATGTTAGAAATTGCAATAGTGTCAAAATAGTAGCTTCATCATACTAACAACCCGACCATGTTCATTTACTTATTTCAAAATAAATTATTACATGAACATGCAACTAATCATACTACAATTTTATTATAGTAATTTGATTTGAAGCGGTATGCGTCGATGTATAAAATATATCTGATATTGTTTATTTAATAACGCGATTATGTTGCAATTTTAAATTTTGAAGACATGAGAACATATATTTATTAAATATAAGAAATGAACTGGTTCGATATGTAACCAGGGTTGCTCTTCTCCCCATGGTCATGGTGATCGGGTATCGGCAAAAAGTACTTTGACGTTCAAGTCAATATTTGAATGAAATGGTGAAGAGATGAATAGCGCACATACCGAATACCGGTGATCCTTTCACTCTATATAGGAACGAGGGATGGTACCAGACAAACGTGATGTCAAACAAACACGTCCCATGCCAATACCTGTATTCGAGAGGAATATGGAAGCATTTTAATTGATCCCCTTGTCTCTTCTTTAATTGATTCATGGTAGCAATCTATTTGATTCCTTCTTCCTTTGTTGTTCTTGTTCTATTTGATTCATTCAGTTCTAATTTCTGAGTTGGCTGTGCTCTTGAGTTGGTCGCAAGAAATATGATTGATTATGAACCTGTTTTTCTTTTTTTTTTCTTTTTGGAGAGCTTCTTTCGTCACAGTTCGCAAAATCGGCCATGGATCCTCAGCCTGAGCCTGTCAATTATCATTCAGTATGTTACTCTCTCAAACCATCTGTGAGTTCTGATTTTGATAAAGATCTTGAGATGAAGGGTCGTTAGGCTTTCTGTTTTCTCATTGTTTCATTGTTGCAACATTTTTTGTCTCATAAATTGGTTCTCTTAGTTCTCTCCTAATTCTTATGCCTCCGATTTTTTTAATTGTCACCACTGCCATGAACATCACTGTGTTCCTCCATGGGAGGCGATTTAAGACCACTGCCAGGTCCAGATTGTACTGTCGAAAAATAGTCTTTTCTCTTTGCCTCTGTTACGACGTGGAGGCTTTCATCTTGTGTTGACTTGATATGCGATTGCTCATAATTGATAGTTCATTGACTCTGTTGATGAACATTTACCTATTAAAGGAATCAATTCCTTGTGTTCCTATTGTTCAAACTTCCTTTTTGTCGCTTAGGCCTTTAATTAAATATTTTCCAGCTTAGCAGGAAGTCTCTGAGACTTGTCAGATTCTGCTACAAAAGCAATTGATTGAGTAAAGGTTGATGAGTTAACTTGAGAATTGGATTTTAGATACTTCACATGCTCATAAGGTGTTTAATTGTTACTGATATTTGAAATACCATAGGGAAGAAGGGGGTTGAATTGCGTTTTCCAAATTTGTTTTCGCAAAGCTCTTTCTCAAACACACTATTAAAAGAAGCACAAGTAATAAAGAGTTTCAACCAACGCTTAGATTAGTGCAGACACACTAACTACAACCAATTACAAGATGAAATTGATGCCTAGAGGTTTTGAAATACTTCTATCGACTTAGCAAAAATGCTTAAAACAATTTCAATCATTGGTTTGTTAAAACAAGATAAATATAATAATGAAAAGAGAGTAAAGGAAAGAGAACTTTTCACGACTCTTTTGTACCAACTACCAGTCCATTATAAACGAAATAGTTATGTCTAATCCTTTCTTCCCTAAAGGAGTTTTTCACTAACCAAACTTGGTTACAAACATATACGCACATGCGCCCTACGTATAACTTCTTAAGACGAGACACACTTGTGTCCTTAAGGATAATGTCTTTTCTAGGCTTACAAAAAGATACAAAGAAATATGTAACTAAGACATTAACTCACAACACGAGAGGATAAAGAAGTTCCCATTGGACGCACTCTCGAAGTACTTGATGTAGACAGTAGATGCACTCTTGAGTTCTTGAATATTAAACAAAAGCTCTTTTGATAGGTAGATATTCCATACAATGGTATCAAGTGCTTGTATATACTCCTTATCAAACGCGTGCCAATAAGTAACCTTTTGGCGTAGATGTTTTTCATCTATCCAAGACTTGCTAAAATGTAACTTCTCCACAATTGAGTAAACTTGCTTAAATACATTAAGATTAATTGTTCACTCAAATGTATCTTTATTATCATCAAAATTGTTGAGGAATTAGACGCAATAATCGTCTAGGTTCTAATAATGTTCTTTAAAGATAGATTTGAGTTGCTTCCTTTTTATGTTTGCTCCAGTCTTGAGTGGTTAAGCTCCATCTTTCAACTCTTGCGCTTGATGGTTAAGCTTTGGTAGCTTTGTGTCTTATGGTGGTTAAGCATTATCCATTCTCTTTGATTGTAAGCTTCTACCCATGGTGGTGATTAAGCCTTGAGTTGTACCTTCTATTTGGTGGTTAAATTTTTGCCTTATGGCTTTGATGATTTATAAGCTGATTCCTTGTGCGGTGGTGAAGCTTTGTTCATGTCAATTTCAGTCGTTATATTTCCGACATTTCTCTTTGATTTGATTTGCACATGTATTACTCGTCCTAAGCTGAAAGTGTTGTGTACACCTTCCAGCTTATAGGAGCATTTAGAGATAGAGATTATCGACACACTCTCAAACACTCTCATTGCAACACACTCACTTCTATTGGTTTAAATTTAGTGGGACCCAAATGATTTAGTGGGACCCACATGATTTAGTGTCAAATCGGTCCCTGAAATACCAAAATGCAGGAACGTTGTTGAATAATTTTAACAGACACAAATGATGGAAGGACTAAATTGAGACGAATTTACAAAAATGAGGGACTATTTTGGAATATCGAAAAAGTCAGAGACCAAACTGAATTTTTCGCCAATTTCAGGGATGAAATTGGTCATAAACTCGATGTAATCCCTTGATGTAAAGACACTTTACTCATTTCAATACAATTCAGAATTTACGGTTTTTGTACTTTTTTCTCTTTTCATTGCCACTATAAAGTTTTGTAACATCCACATATATGTTAAAACTAATTTTTTACTCGGTAGATATGTTTAAACAAAGTACACACTCTTTCCAATTTTTGAACAAAAACTCATCTTTAGTTTCTTAATTAGGTGACATTCATATGCACTCTTATTTGTTTAATTCTAGGTGTGAAGAGTGTTACATGACTGAAATAATAAAGGAGGTAAATGTTTGCTAAAAAATAGAAGAAATATTTAAACAGAATCAAGAGGAGACGATTGTAATTTTACAAAAATAAAAAGTTTAGATATTTTAAAGTTAAAAAATTAGCGAATATGAAGCGGGGGAATTTCATATTATATTTATAGATATGTTTAAATATATTTTTAGTCCTTGTAAATTTAGGGGTTTTTATTTTTAGTCCATACAAAATAATTTTTCTCTTATTGATCCCTGACATTTTCACAATATTCACTTTTAGTCCCTGCAATTTTTTTCCACGTGGCGTCATGAATCCTACGTGACAATAGTGACTTGTATTTTTTTCTTAGTCACATCGGTGCCAAATAAATGGAGATTGATGACTGGGACTAAAAAGAGTCGTTTTTGGAAATGATAAGAGATTAATAAGCGATTTTTTTTTTGTGGGGACTAAAAATAAAAACTCTATATTCGCAAGAATGAAAACCATACTTAAGCCTTATAGATACATATTGAGATTACCTGTAGTTAGGTATCTCTATCTTTCTCTGAATTTGCATTTTTTTAATCTTTTTGAATTAAATAAATCAATAGTGATGATAGAAGAAGCAATCAATCAAATGGTATAGATTAGTGTGACTGTAGGGACTGTTGGAATGACTGAATGCAGTGAGTCCACGTCTTATAGATACATAGATAAACTTCAATCCACTTTTCAATATACTATTTTTGTTTTTTACATGGGGGTGAAGGTGTGTTGAAAGCTACCAAGATTCGTTGGTGCTTCGAGGAAGGATCTAGTAACTACATGAAAGAATCGTACGTAACAGGATAAGAAAATTTTGAGGATCAGTTTGAAAAAAGGGTAATAAGTGGGAATGGCATAAGATTAATTTCAACGTGGGGGATGATGGGTCACCCATTAATTCCACAACAGTAATTAGTAGCAATGTTTGATTGATTGATTAGATTTGATAACGAACCTATTATGTTTTCAGTCCCTCCCGATTATTCCTTAATCATTAATATATTATTCATTTCGATCGTTTATTTATTTGTTAAATGGATAGTAGTAACTGGAGGAAAAATTACGAATTTCAAAAAAATTTCTTCTAAAATAAACAAGAGAAAAAGTAATTAGACAAGTCAACTCAGGACCGGAAGAAGGAAAAAAAAAAAAAAAAAAAGAGGGGTTTTCTCATAAATGCGACTCCCTGAGAAGACGGTGGTAGCTGTCAAAGGCGGCGACGGGAACAGCCACCGTGACCTTGACGCTGTCCCTTTCACCCTTCACCGGCAAGAACAAACAGTACCTATCGCAACATATGGGCCCCACATAGACCGGCTCCTCCATTCCCAGCTCAACACTCTCGAGACCCAACCTTGACCACTGCGACAGTATCAACACACCCACCGAGTCTGGACACGCTCTTGACTCGGACACCAACTCAGCCACTCTTTTTACGTGTCCGTTGTCCACCCTATCCTTTGCTCTCTTAACCAAACCCGACCCGTACCCGATCCCTCTCTCCCCCAGCTCCCTCATGCTGCTCTGTGCGCACGCCAGAACAAAAGCGTTCCCGTAGTACCCATCCGGTAAACCCGGTTTGACCCGGTTCCTCACATTGACACTGAACAGCAGCTTCAGAGTCTGATTCGGCGGAAACCCCAATGCTCTCGCCCAGCTCCTCCACACGTGCGCCGCGAGCACCTCAAACGACGTGTACGACGACTCGCCCGGTTGACCCGTGCGCCGAGCCACGCCCTTGAGATCGTTGAGTCGTCTCCTATCGAACACAATGCAAGTTGGCCTGAGACAGTTCGTGACCCGGTTCATAAACCCGCAGAGATCCGGAACGCGATTGAACTCAGGGTGAATCGTTGGGTCAGCCTGAGTCATCGGCGGTGGGTTGAGAAGATGACGATCCCAAACTGGCTTCGGTTTAGGATCGCCGCGTTTTCCAGAAGCAATTTCCGTTAGATGATTGAGAAACTCTGCGCTGCCGATGCCGTCGCAGATGCAGTGGTTGATTCCGACACCAAGCGCAGCGCCGCCGTCTGCGAGCCACGTGAGCTGAACAATGAGCGGCGGCGATCCGTTGAGAACGTCGGAAACGTAAAAGGACAAGAGTTTCCTCCAGTGGGTAACTGTTTTTGGGGCTTTTTCGAAGTCGTTGACAGTGTAACGGTCACTAACGGCTTCAATGAAAACCGCACCCTGGGCTCTACACAAAACCTCCAGTCTCGAACCATCGGGTCTGGCTCTCACCCTCCCAGCCAATGGGTAATAAGGAACCAGCGCTTCGGCTAATGCAGCTTTCAAACGAGCAGTGGTGGTCACCTGGTCCAGGCCCGGGCCGGGCCTGTACACAAAAAGATATTCTATGGTGAAGCGGAGAAAGAGTTGGGAGTCGAGTGCTGAGAGTAACAGGACAGCACTTGGGGTGGGCTCTGAAGGAGTCACTACCACAGCTTCTTTGACACGCACCGAACTTCCCATGTGATCGATCAGTTTGAAGGTGGCTAAGCTATGATGTGAATTTGAAAGAAGAAAAAAGGGAAGTTAAAAAAAGAAAATTAAAACAAACAACTTTTAGTTTTAGCAACGTTGGGTTATGAATTGTTTGTGTTTATTTGGAGGAGAGGAGAAAATGGAGGGGGCTTTTTTTAAGGAGGATAGGCCAAAAGAAGAAACAAGTTTGGGTGGGAGTGTGGCAGTGCATGTGGCAGAGAGAGGGGGGGGGGGGTATTTGTAAGGGGGACCCGTGCCGGTGTGAGTATCTAACTGTGAAAGATTTGTGGCAAGATTCTCCGGGCATAACTTTACGCAAGAAAATGAATATCAAAAAACAAAAATAGTAAAACAGCTGTGCTGGCTTTGCTTTCTGTCTGTTGGGGGAACTGACGGCCAGTCATCCCTCCATTTACCACCTGATCATAAATCAATCTACACGTACCCAAATTCCTCTGGTAGTACTCTTTTTTTGTTGTTGTTGTTGTTTTTTTTTTATTTACTTTTTCTGTTTATGACAAGTTGCTCGACGTGGGTGGTTGCTTCATTTCATGATACCTGTCTGTCTATTTCATGTCCCTATACCTAGTAGAATTATTGTGATAAATCATTAAAATACAAAAGCCCATCGAAAAGCATTACCTTAAAATTGGGTGAGAATTGTCACACAAAAAAGGAAAAAGGGCAAAAAACACAAATAAATAAATATATATATATATATATATATATATATATATATATATATATATATATATATATATATATATATATATATATATATGAGAAACTCCTAATTCTTATCTTAGTTATTATGTGGAGTATACTATTGTATAAGAATAATAGGATGTGTCTTTTCGTGTCGAAATTTTGTGTTTCATTCAATTTGTTGGGTGATGAATTTTCATTTTGATTTTAACTGGCAAAGTTGTGAATAAGTCAAATTCGATAGAAAAGTTTTAGACAAGCTAAGAATACAAGTGCGATGAAAACAACCAAAGACTAAGCTTTGTGCAAAGAAAGGGGTAAAAAATGGCTAAGTTTCAAATCAACTGAACCACATTCAACAAGGAAAGCACTTTGAAGAAAAGTATCAGATTCGGGTACTGTCGAATAAGTTGCATGACTACGTCAAGATATTGAAGTAGTATAAAAAAGGGGTTAAGTGTTGGTGCATAGAGAGGAGTTATTACAAGTCTTGGTCGTAAATGAAGCATGTACTTGTTTACTGGAAAATTTGGTTTGTAGTGTATTTTTACCAAATTCGTCAAAGAGACAAATAATTAGATTTTTAAACGATTATGTGATCGACGAGTTACGTGGTAATCTCGTTTTAAGAACAAAGGTTTTTGTTGATGCTGGGAATGGTAGGGCTCTCCTCCTCCTGGGATTGGGTGCTCCCTCTTCCAGAGTCCGACGAAGGGGGGCGGTACCTGCAAAGACACTCCGATGCCTAAGTTAGATAAGGCTTTTGAGGAGAGGCCGCGCAGAATGTATTAGGGTTGAGAGTAAGTAGAGAGTATATCCAACCTGGGGGGACCAGCCCCCTTTATATAGTGGAGTTGCGTAGAAGGAAGGTCAACCACCGATCCGATTTCTGCGCGCGGCAATTCCTCCCTGACAATTCGGGGATTTGCTGATCTCTTCCTGATATTTCGCGTCTGCCAAGCCCGTTATGCGCCAGCTACGTGATCTTCAATCTTTAGGATGACAACGGCTCCAAGTGTTGTCTCATGCACGCTCCTTTCTAGAAGGTTCGTGAGTCCCGAGTTAGCTCGCCCCTCCCTTGCTCGGTGTTATCATCGGGATAGTCGTCTGAAGTCGGTCTGGCGCGCCTCAGTCGGTGGCAACTCGTCGGCTCGGATAGGCGAGTAGGCGATCTCATCCGATCGGCGGCGCACTAGCACTCGGCTCGGGGCCGTCCGTAACACAAGCCCCCTAGACTCTTCGCGCGAAAGAGCGGAGGGTCTATCGAATGTCGCTGGGTCGGTGTCCGAGTCGAGTCACCGGGTCAGCGTGTCCCGGCTTGTTTGCTCTGGGGGCCACGCTCACGTGTCGCGCTTTTACTCGGCATTCCGCCAATTGATGGGACTCAGATGAGACGTTCACTCAACCGTTCCTCTTCTCACTGTCGATCATCTGACGCAATCCGGATCGCTAGATCTTCACTTGGTTCCGCAGATGGAGGGTTCGGATTAAGTCGCCTTCATCTCCTTCCGCTGGCTATAAAGCCGCCCTTCTCCTTCTTCTCTTCTTCTCCGCTTTGCTTTCGTGAACGCTCCGTCTCGCTATCTTCCTGCGTCAGATCCCGACGGCTCTCACCTCATTCCTTCGCATTTCTGGTAAGTCCCGCCATCGTTCTTCGTTAATGGCTTTCCTCTTCTTCTCGCCGTCCCTTCTCCCATACCTTTGAGTTCCTAGAGTGGCTCGTCGTGCGAAACGACGAGCACGTCTTTGACCTTTCTACGCCACCTACGCCAGAGGCTCGCCACCAGGGGCTCTGGTCAGACGGTGGTGGTCGCGCTCGGTCTCTCCAAGTGGTTCCTCCCACCTCCTGGGTTCCAGCCTCTCCCCCTCCTGCGCCCGTTCCCTCGTACTCACTTCATAAGGGGGGCGAACGCCGAGTGGGAGATAATAGGTCTCTCTACGCCTGGGTGCACCCAGATGTACTTGGGGTGGCTTCCAACATTTTTTCAGACACTGGGGTGGTCGCCCTTCGATCTAGTGTGTCATTTACGCCGAACCAGGATCGAGACGAGGAGGTAACTTGCCTCCACTGCTCTCCTGACGATCGAGTATGTTTTAACAAGGGCGAGTCTAGTTCCCCCGACTTTTGTTTCTTCTACAAAACTTTCTTTACGCGAATTGGCCTCCGTTTTCCCTTAAGTAGGTTCGAGTGCGAGGTCCTCCAATGGTTGGACGCGGCCCCTTCGCAATTACACCCCAACAGCTGGGCTTTTGTCCGAGCCTTTAAGCTCGTGTCAGAGTATTTTGGGGTTACCCCCTCTGCTGCTCTCTTCTTCAGTTTTTTCCAGCTCAGGCTTGGTAAGCAGCTTAAGTGGTGTTCGCTCAATAAAATACCCGGTTTTTATATTCTTGAGCTTTTCGACCAGTCTTATAAAAACTGGAAGCCTGATTTCTTCAAAATCCGGGTAAGGAGAGGGGACCCCTTTTTCTTTTCTGCTTAGAACGAGCCCTTGTTTCCTTTTACTGGAGCCCCAATCCTCGGCCCATAAAAGAGGTAGACTTTAATTCATTGTCGGTCACCGACCAGACGATAGTGAACTTTTTTGCTCGTTTGCCCACATTGCATTGTGGTCCTCTCCTCACCCGAGCTCTAAAGGATTCGCCCCAGTGGAGGGATTACTTAAGTAAGTCTCGTTGTCATCCTTTAGCGTGATTTTCAGCCCGAACATGAGCATTAACTTTCACTCTATTTTCAGGTACGATGGCCCCGAAGATGAGCAAGAAAGAGATGGCTGAGCTCCTCCAGAAAGCTCAAAAAGAAAAGGTCGCCCAAGTTCCAGGATCGGTTCCTTCTGGTGTAGCCGCTTCCCCTTCGTCATTGCTACTGAAGCGACCGCCGCTTCCCCGACTCCGATTCAACAAATTTCTTCAAAGCGGGCCGAGGACCTCATAGGGGGATTCCTCTGAACATCCCTGATGGCTCCGAGTGGTTCCTCCACCTCGGAGAATTCACCGATCAAGGCGAGAATGCCGAGGATTCCCTTTGGAACGTCGGCTTCGACCGCTCCGACCAGATCGATCAGATTATGCGTAAGTCCGACGACAGGTGTATGGAAGAAGCGGGCGAGCTGGGTTTGTGCAAGGCACTGGGTCTCTACGGGCTCCATACTTCCGCTATAGCCCAGTTCCTTTCTGATCGGATAAGGGCACGGGCGACTGAGGCCGAGCTGGCGAAGAGGAAGTAACAAAGCAAGGCCACCGCGCTTGGCGAGCTTGAGGAGAAGATGGGCAAGCTGCGAGAGGACTATGCTCGTCTCTCGGAGGCAAGGGATGAATTGAACAGGAGCAACGCTTCTCTGTTGGCTCAACGGGAGGAGCTCCAGGCCCAAAATGACCTTTTGTTGCGTCAACTGCGGGAGGAGAAGGAGAAGTCCTTGTCCGAGGCTGCTCGGGTCGAAGAGTACCGCGAGTACAGTGCCCTTCAGTATAAGGAAGGGTTTGATAATGCCGTTGCGCAGTTGAAGGTGATCGCCCCCGATCTGGACATCTCCGAGCTCGATTTCACCAAGGTAGTGAAAGAGGGAAAGATTATGGAAGAGGAGGACGAGGAAGAAGGCCGTGTTGATCAAGAGGAGCCTGGGGGCGAGGAGGCCGGAGTTGGTCTCGACTTGGCGGCTGTTAGTCAGAGTCTTGCGGCCGATGAGATCGTCGGGGACTCTGTTGAAGACCGAGGGAATGCCCTTGCGTAATTTGTTTTACTTTGCTTTGTTCTGCCTTGATGATGTACTTGCTCTTCTACGAGCTGTTCTTTTGTATTTCGTTTTGAGTTAATGAAATTGGCTAAGTTTAATCGTTGTCTTCCCTGTTTTCTGTTTTAGCAAATTGTTGGTTAATGTGCTCGGTTGGGGTCGACCTCGGGTAGCTGCTGCTCGGCTAGAGTAGTCCCCGGATGGCTTCCCCCGAATAAAATTGTGTCAACTGAAGTTGAGACAATTTCTCCGCGGACCGGTGTAGGCCGAGTCAGTTTTCTTACGCAACCTTTAGGTCGGATAATGTGCTTCGGATCCTCTAACGAGGTTACCAAGTTTTTATGCCAACTTGGGTTTGAGATTGAATGTATCGTTTAGGTCGAGTAACACGTTTCGAGCCTCGGGCCGCGAGCGAGTTCGGGACCACAGGGGTCAAGTTGCGAATGAGCACACCAAGGCTTTATGCTGACTTGGGTTTAGGACCACAGGGGTCGAGCTGCGAACGAGCCCACCAAGCCTTTATGCTGACTTGGGTTTAGGACCACGGGGGTCGAGCTGCGAGTGAGCCCACCAAGTCTTTATGCTGACTTGGGTTTAGGACCACGGGGGTCGAGCTGCGAGTGAGCCCGCCAAGTCTTTATGCTGACTTGGGTTTAGGACCACAGGGGTCGAGCTGCGAACGAGCCCACCAAGCCTTTATGCTGACTTGGGTTTAGGACCACAGGGGTCGAGCTGCGAGTGAGCCCACCAAGTCTTTATGCTGACTTGGGTTTAGGACCACGGGGGTCGAGCTGCGAGTGAGCCCACCAAGTCTTTATGCTTACTTGGGTTTAGGTCAGCTCGGTGAAGACCTTCCGCGCTCGGGACTCGGTGATTTTTAGTTAAAACACTCTGAATGCAATAGGGGTTGACTTTTATTAAATGGGGAAGAAAGGGAAAGAAGGATGCGCCTCGTTAAAACCTTTCCAAACCAAAAACCCAGTGGGAAAAAGGGTTTGTAAAGGAAAGAGTACACCATCTGTTTACAAGTGTTTAACTAACGTAGAGCTTGAGGTGCGTAGCATTCCAGGTCCTCGGTATTGCCTTTCCGGATAGTTCTTCTAGTCGTATCTTGTAGTGTTGGTGCTCAGATCACGATCTTGATGCGACCGCTTCCCATGTTGGCCCGACTTGCCTGCCTTGCGTCTTTTTGAGCCAGTTCAACTTTTCGAAGGACCAGGTCTCCTTCTTTGAACGTCCTTGGTCGGACTCTGGAGTTGTAGTGCTTGGCGACGCGCTGTTTAGTCGCGAAGTTTTGTACACGGGCAAGTTCCCGGGTTTCTTCTAGGAGATCGAGCTCAACTCTTGCCTCCTCTGGCATCAATGCCTGAGCGTGCTCTCTTCTCGCTGAGGTGGAACCGAGCTCTACTGGCACCATGGCCTCCATTCCATATGTTAGCCGGAAAGGTGTTTCATTTGTTGCTGACTAGGGTGGTGTGGTATGCCCACAGCACCCCGCAGAGCTCTTCTGCCCAGTCGCCCTTGGCCCTTTCCAGCCACTTGCGGAGGCTATTGAGGATAATCCTGTTTGCGGCCTCGGCCTGACCATTGGTCTGTGGATGCTCGACGGAGGCGTAGACGAGTCGGATTCCTAGACCTTTGCAGAAGTCCTTGAACGCTGTGCTGGTGAACTGTGTGCCGTTATCTGTGATGATGGTGTGGGGTAGGCCATGGCGGCAAACCAGGCTTTTCCAGACAAATTTTTTGATCCTCTCGGAAGTGATGGTCGCCAGCGGACACGCCTCTATCCACTTGGAGAAGTAGTCTATGGCGACTACGATGAACTTGAGTTGGCCCGGTGCAAGGGGAAAGGGGCCAAGTATGTCAAGCCCCCAGGTATTGAAAGGCCAAGGGGCGATGACTTCGCGAGACTTCGGGTGGAAGATGGTCTCGTTTGGCGAACCTTTGGCACTTGTCGCACTTCCTTACGTATTCCAGGCAATCCGATCTGAGCGTTGGCCAGTAGTAGCCTGCTCGTAGGATTTTAGCTGCCAAGGTCCGAGTTCCACAGTGGTTCCCGCAGATGCCCTCATGTAGTTCCCTCATGACGTACTCGGAATCTGATTTCTCTACGCAGGTGAGTAGTGGCTGTGAGAACCCTCTTCTGTAGAGTCTGTCTCCGATTAAAGTGTAATGTGCGGACTGCCGTTGGACCCTGCGTGATTCTGCCTGATCCTCGGGCAGTCTTCCCTGCTTCAAGTATTCAACGATGTCCTTCATCCAAGAATTCGAGCTGATCACTGCGTAGTTTCTGGCTGTCGTGATGCTTGGTGACTGTAAAGTTTGGACGACCACTGTATGGAGTTGTCCCTCGGTCTTCATACTAGCCAACTTTGCCAGCAGATCTGCTTTGTTGTTTTGTTCTCGAGGGATGTGCTCGAGTTGGACCTCTTGGAAGTTCTGAATCATGGCGTTGACTTTCTTAGCATACTAGGCGAGTATGTCGTCTCGACATTGGTACTCGCCATTGACCTGGTTGATCATCAGCTGGGAGTCGCTCTTGACTCGGAGTGTTTGGGCGCCCAGCTCCCATGCGAGTTTGAGACCGAGTAGTAAAGCCTTATACTCGGCTTGGTTGTTGCTAGCTTTGAATAGGAACCTGAGTGCCTGTTCGACGCTAATTCCAGCAGGGCTTTCTACGATGATTCCTACTCCGCTGCCTTTGGAATTGGAGGAGCCGTCCACGTAGAGCGTCCAGTACTCGACCTCAGGAGTCGGTGTTAGCTCTGCAACAAAGTCAGCCAGAACTTGTAATTTAATGGGTCCTCTGGGCTCATACCTGATCTGGAATTCAGAGAGTTCCACCGACCACGCCACCATTCGCCCTGAAAGTTCGGGCTTCTGCAGGATCTTTTTGATGGGGTAGTCCGTTTTGATTGCCACGGTGTGCGCTTGAAAGTAAGGCCTCAATCTCCTCGCGGAGGTTACTATCAGGAGCGCCAGTTTCTCTACCTTCTGGTATCTTAGCTCCTCCCCGTGGAGGACTTTGCTCACGAAGTAAACTGGGCGTTGCTCGGCATCTTTCTCTTCTATCATGGCCGAGCTGATCGAGGTGTCGGTGGCCGCCAGGTAGAGGAGGAGAGGGGCTCCTTTGGTGGGCCGTGTAAGGACCGGTGGTGACGCCAGAAACTCCTTGAGCCTCTGGAAAGCCGTTTCACACTCGTCGGTCCATTCGAACCGAGTCGGTTTCCGGAGTACCTGGTAGAAGGGAAGTGATTTGTCAGCGGAACGAGTTACGAACCTGGAAAGGGCTGCGATGCGACCAGCGAGTCTTTGCACTTCCTTGATAGAGCTCGGACTGCGCATTTCCATCACTGCTCGGCACTTGTCGGGGTTGGCCTCAATGCCTCTGTGGGTGATCATGAACCCCAGGAATTTGCCTCCGAGCACCCCGAACGAGCACTTTTCGGGGTTAAGTCTGATGTTATATTTTCTCATAATGTCAAATACTTCCTGGAGGTCTCGGTAGTGCGCCTCGAAGCTGGAGGTCTTGACTACCATGTCGTCCATATACACCTCGATCATCTTCCTGATCTGCTTGGCGAAGACCTCATCCATCATCCTCTGGTAAGTTGACCCTGCGTTCTTCAAACCGAAGGGCATAGTGACGCTGTAGTAGTTGGAGGTCTCCGTCATGAAAGTCGTCTTTGGGGCGTCGAGTGGGTGCATCTTGATCTGATTGTACCCGGAGTACGCATCCATGGCTGAGCACTGGTATCCTGAGGTGCAGTCCACGAACATCGATGCTAGGAAGGGTCCTTTACTAGAATCTCGACTATTTGGTCGGCGTAAGCGTAGGCCGGGCTCGGCGCTAATAGCGTCGGCGTAAGCGTCGACGAGCCCACGCTAAGATTTGAAATCCTTTTTATAAATTTTTAATTTGTTTTTAATTTTGTTAAAACTATAGCGTCGGAGACTCAAGCGCTAATCCCTGAGACATCATTCATTTAGTTCTCTTTGTTCATGCTCCTTTGTCTTATTTTCTTCTTTTCTTCGCACTTTGTGCCCCCTCTTACCTTGCAGCCGTCGTCCTCCCTCTTGGGGTCTCTGTCACATCTTTATCAAAACCTGACCCCTTTGCCTCTTTCTCAGTTGATTGGAAAACACTTGATTTTCTCGGTTCTCTCTCTCTATCTCTTCGTCTTCTCCATCTCAAATTTCCCCCTCGGCCACTCCCCACTGCTGCGGCGGTGGCGAACCAACTGCGTGGCCTTCACGTGGAGACCTTTGGTATCTCTTACATCTTTGTCTCGACTATTGTTTTCTCTTGCTTTCGTTATCGGTTTCTCTTTTCTCGGTTGTCGGCCACGCCACTTGCTGCACCTCCATCGTCATCACTTGATGTCGCTTTTCGCCTCTTTCACCCATGGAACTAAAATATAATTAAGCCTTTTTTATTGAGCTCTCATCTTTCACCATTTATGGTTCGTTCCACTTTCGTTATGTGTGCCCTAGAAAGGTTTATCTCTTCTTCACAATCTTTCTTTGATCGTTTGAATCGTTTTCAATTTTCGATTTTTGATTCTCGATTGCATAATTTCCTTACTCTGATTCAATCGTTTTCATTTTCTATTGATGAGTGAAATTGATGCATTTTTGTTAGGGTTAAGTATTGATCTATCTTTCATGCCTTGGAATTTACGGATTTTCTAATTACATTTTTTGTTGCATAATTTCCTTCTCTCGAATTCAATCGTTTTCATTTTCTATTCGATGAGTGAAATTGATGCATTTTTTGTTAGGGTTAAGTATTGATCTATCTTTCATGCCTTGGAATTCTACGGATTTTACGATTTGTTTTTGTATATATCTGGATACATTGAATTCAGTTTGATAAAGACATTGAAATAATGCAGCGATGGGATGCTTAACCATGAGATTCTTACGGCGGGTGAGGTGTTGGGAATGCAGGTCAGCGATCTTCCATTGTCGGTAATCCGAGCCTACTCGCCCGATCAAGGCTCGTAAGCGGAGTTACAAGGATAGCGAGTAAGAAGCTGTATGTTTATATGAAGTGATTTAAGAGGTTAATTTTCTATGAAGTATATGACAAGCTGGTTTTGTTTTATTCAAACAACTAAGTTGTCTAAAACTTGGCAATGCTTGTGTCGAGGCAACAATAGTAGTAAGGGGTCACTTGCTCAAGCAATTACAATAGAGCATTTCATCTTGAGGCTTCCTTATCACCTGAATTTTGTAAGTGCATAATTTACTCCTTGCTCGTGCTTTTAGAGCGTTATAGTTTTCTAATATTCCTTGTCATGCTTTGTAGACTACAATTCATCCCTTGATTATCATCTTTGCTTCTATGCGATGGACTTGCCCAAAAGTTGCAAATTATTAATGTTACATGCTGGACTTTCTTTCTTAATGTGAATAAATTCATAAATCTATGTTTTCCTCGGTTGGTTGAACTTGAATTGATGGAACAAATATGATTTTATTTTATGAAAGGTGAGGGTGTACACAGCATCACAAATTGATAATGAGTTAGAAGCAGCAAGAGATTATTTACAAAAACAAACAAGTTAATAATTCCAAAGTTATTTCCAATGTTATCAAACTCTATTCCTTTCAATCTGTGATTCTGGAAATTTCCTCATCTCAATTTCGTCATGTCATTTTTCATTTTCTCCACCAATGTTATCAAACTCTCTTCCTTTCAATATGTGTGTGACTTATTGGGTTGTTTTGGCTTGCAGCGTGGTTGGAGAGGACGATCGTGTTAGTATGAGAGTGCTGCTCTCATGGTTGTCATGGTGATGCTCTGGCTTTGGCGTGACGAGGACTGAGATGGTGGTTTCAGATGGGAGTAGGCAAACTGGAGGTTGTGGTTATCAATTCCTTTTTCACTAAGCATCCTTACGTTCCTATCATCCCTTTCTCCTCTTTCATTAATAGATTAATATTTTTATGAGTTTGTTGTGGTCAATATACAGATCATTTTCACCCTTCAATTTGCAGGTAGATCGGTGGGTGAATCAGAGCATAGTGGTACCTGTTTCTAAGTTGTTGATGAAGAAACCGAGAAGCAAAGATGCGGGATTGAGTTAGGAGGTGACTCCTCCAAGTAGGTGATGACTGATGACCATGAACATGTTGTGCTGCCTTTCCTGATATAGATTTTGCAAGTGCTTCTGTTTGCTCTGTCTTCTTTGTAGGGTAGATATTCTTATTACATTTTCTTATCTTGAGCTCAGTTTAGGTAAGTAAAAAAATATGATTATGTTGTGGTTTTGTATGTTGCTTTTATGGTTTATCAGCTGATTTTGGTATCCATTTTTTTGCTATGTTTTTTAATTGTAATGTGTAATCTTTATATGGGCTTCTCATCTAAACATCAAATGTGTAATCAACATACCCGTGCAATAAAACATTTTTTATCCACCTAAACATCTAATTTTTTTTTAAGTTATTGGCTTCTCATATTTGATTTATGTAATCATTTGGATTTTTGTCTCTAATCAGCTTTGAAGGATCTATGGATTTGAATTTGTTGGTTGGTACATGCCTCATAAATTGGCTACATATTTATTATTAGTAGTATTGTGAATTTTGAAAACAACTAAAATGTACATAGGAGTTTGAGAAATCTTTGGGGACTAAATTAATACTCTTTTATCAGCATTCATTAACATCATCTCTTTTCTACATTGGATTTGAAATTCGTATGGGTTCCTTAAAATTTATATGTGAATCTGGATTTAGTGGGGACCGTTTGAATTTCAATCAATAAGAGAGTGAGTGTTGAGAAAAAGTATTAGAGAGAGTGTGTTGCTAGCATTATAATAAGGAGTTAAGCCAATTTTACAAAGTAAAGTGAGACTCACGGAATAAAATGAATAGATTTTGGCATTCATAACTTCATTTAGTGTTTATGCTGATTTTATTTAATTTTTAGGAGATCTTTTAAATAGTTATTGATAAGTCTATCGTAAATAGAGTCTCCAGTGTAGCTCAGTGATTGGTGTGACATCATAAGGAGTTTGGCGGGAGGTTTAAGGTTGAACTCGGACAACTAAAATAACAAATATTAGCGACTAAAATTTGCCGTTCAAAAACAAAAAAATGAATTACATCATAAATAGAAATTAGGTAATTTAGATTCTTTGCGATGTTGTGGTTGACTATAATATTAGTCTTGGTTACCGTCAAACTCTTTTAAACCGATGGTAATTGAGAGGTCTACACATTGGAGTAGGGTTATAATTTAGGAATTTTGGTTTGTATTGGGTAGATATTAAGTTTTGTAAGGATCAGAAAAACTACGAAATGAAGTTTCTGCCTTCAAATCTTTGCTCTTTTTCTCCCTGTTGTTAGATAAAATGTTATTTTATGTTTTGGCGATTATTAATGAATGAAATCATTTTTACTCCTGACACAATTTGCTCAGTGCATGCAGTATATGCACTAGTTGATTTATGTGACTAGTGGCGAGGGGATAGGATTAGTAGAGGAATAATGGCTCAAATTGAACAATACATTTATTATTGCACATTATGTAAGACCAAATGGAATCGATGAGGATCGGGGAAGTTGAGACTAATTTTTAAAAAAATCAGAGTTCTTAGCGTGCAGCTCACCGGTGATAGCTAAAATTAGCGATGGGACATTTTCTTGGGTGGCCGGGCAGTGGCGTCGGCCCCTCCATTAGTGTCGGTGTTAGCGTCGGCTAAGCCGATGCTAATTAGCGTCGACCTCCAAATAGCGGGCGCTAAAGTTAACCGGCGTTTAATGCCGACCCGCAGCAGCGGCGTAAGCGGCGCTAATCGTGATTTAGCGTGGGCTTTTTACAATTAGCGTCGGCTTTTGGCCTACGCTAAAAAGCAACATTCTAGTAGTGGGTATGGGTCTTTAGGGCAGACTTTGTTTAGGTCGGTGAAGTCAGTGCGCATCCTCCACTTACCGCTGCTCTTCTTGACCAATACGACGTTGGAAAGCCAAGTTGGGTACTTGATCTCCTTGATAAATCCGGCTTTCAAGAGCTTCGAGGTCTCTTCTCTGTCACCGCTTTTTCCCCGCAAGTCTTCTTTTTGCGCTGGGCAACGGCGGCGCCAGGTTTATGGCCAACTTGTGACAGGCCACTCTGAGGTCTATTCCGGGCATATCCTCCAGGCCCCACGCGAACAGATCCGCGTTGTCGAGCAGGACCTTCGTCAGGGACTGTTCGCTCTGCTGGGGCAGTTGCGTCCCGATTCGTATGCTCTTACCCGATCCTCTTACTTCGATCTCCTTGATGTCATCGACCGGTACTGGCCGGAAATCACTCTCGCCCCTCGGGTCGAGCTCAATCATGCAGTTCGACTTGGGGCGATCTCTTCTGCTGTCATCCCTTAGGCTGTTGACATAACACTGTCTCGCCTCCTTCTGGTCGGCGTGTATCGTAGCAATCTGCCCATCAGATAGGGGGAACTTCATCGCCAAATGGGGGGTGGAGACAATGGCCCCGATCCCATTGATGACAGTTCTGCCAATTATCATATTGAAGGCGGTGTCCGCAGCCGAATCGGCTTCCACCACCAGGAGGTGGGCTTCGATTGTCTTGACCCCGACGTCCGCCTTGAAGGTGAGCAAGACGTCGAAGTACCCAGTCACCCGGGCTTTAGCACCTGAAAAACCGACTAACGTACCTCGGTAGGGTCTTATAATCGAGCTCAGTAACTTGAGTCGGTCGAAGGCTTCTTTGTAGATTACATCCGCCGAGCTTCCTTGGTCGACGAGCACTCTCCTGACGTTAAATCCAGCGAGGTGTACTGTGATCACCATTGGGTCGTCATGGCGGCGATCTATTCCCTGATAATCCCTCTCTGAGAAGGATATGGTCGGTAGGGCCTCGGGCGGGGCCACTAGTGATGTGGAGCTGTTGACGGATCTTAGGTGTCTTCTCCGACCGTTGCTAGATTCGCCCCCACCTGCAAAACCACCTGCAATTAAATTGAGCGAGGGGGTACCTTCGTCCTGACCCTTCCTGCGTGGATGGGCGGGTGAACGTCTTTCTTGTCCTCTCCGAGCCGGCGATCGGTTGCGCCTGCGCTCTGGTGAACGGGATCTTCTACGACTTGTCTCGTTTTCTCTGGGGGTCGCCCCATTCCCTTTGTCCACGTACTTCGCTAAGTGTCCTGCCTGTATGAGTTTTTCAATTTTTATCTTTAGCGCCTGACATTCATTGGTGGTGTGCCCGTAGATTCGGTGGTATTCGCAGTATCTCTGGCGATCCGCATCGGGTGCGGAGTCCTTCCGAGGGGGCAAGGTAATGAGGTTGCCCGTGTAGGCCTCCTTCAAGACTCGGTCCCTATCCACGGTCAAGGGGGTGAACCGTCCTCCGTAGTCTTGCCGCCCTTAGCGCTCGCTTCTCCTCTCTGCCCTCTCTCGGGGCGGATCCCTACTCCTGTCTTGCCGATTCTGGGTTTCCCTTTTGGCGGCAGCAACCTCTTCCATGTTGATATACCCCACTGCTCGGCGCCTCAGCTCATCCAGAGATCCCGCAGGTCGGCGAGCAAGGGAGTCCGAGAAGGGGCCAGGTTTTAGTGCTGACACTATGGCGTGGAGCACCACATCGGTGCTGAGATTCTTGATTTGAGCCGTTTCGTTGTTGAAACGTTCTATGAAGGACTTCAGTGTCTCGTCCGACCTCTGTTTGAGCCCGACCAGGCAAGTGGAGTTTCTCCGGAAGGCTCGGCTCGTGGTAAACCTGGCAACGAATTGCTCGGCGAATTGCCTGAATGAGTGGATCGAACGCTGTGGAAGGTTAGAGAACCACATCATGGCCGGTCCCTTCATGGTGCAGGGAAAGGTCCGACATTTCAAGCCCTCGGACGCGTCGATCAGCAGCATCCGCGCATTGAAGGAGGTAATGTGCTCTTCGGGGTCAGTCTTACCCTCGTACGCGTCCATATTGGGTATTTAGAACCGCCTCGGGACCGGATCGGCCATGACCTCTCGCGTGCGGAGCAAGGTTAGCCCAATTTCGGCGGGTTTGCTCTTCGCCGGGCGCCGCCGGATGTGGCCCTCTCGCCAGTGGCTCTCCGTGGCGCTGATGCGTCGACTTGACGAAGTCCCGGCCGCCTCTTCTCGTCCGCGAGGCCTCGTGGCCCTCGTTTTCCTCGCGATCGCGGGCTTCCACGATCTGGCGTCTTAACTCTTCGTTTTACGCCTTAAGCTCCAAAACGGGGTCTGGTGGTGGGCGTTCATTCTGACTGGCCGAGTGGTGACTCCGCGGTGGCGATCTGTGATTCGCCGTGCTCCTGGTGCGCACCATCCAGCTAGGGGTAATCTTGAGGCCTGGGTTAGTTTTACCGGGCCCCATGGTGGGCACCAATGTTGATGCTGGGAATGGTAGGGCTCTCCTCCTCTTGGGATTGGGTGCTCCCTCTTCCAGAGTCCGACGAAGCGGGGTGGTACCTGCAAAGACACTCCGATGCCTAAGTTAGATAAGGCTTTTGAGGAGAGGCCGCGCAGAATGTATTAGGGTTGAGAGTAAGTAGAGAGTATATCCAACCTGGGGGGACCAGCCCCCTTTATATAGTGGAATTGCGTAGAAGGAAGGTCAACCACCGATTCGATTTCTGCGCGCGGCAATTCCTCCCTGACAATTTGGGAATTTGCTGATCTCTTCCTGATATTTCGCGTCTGCCAAGCCCGTTATGCGCTGGCTACGTGATCTTCAATCTTTAGGATGACAACGGCTCCAAGTGTTGTCTCATGCACGCTCCTTTCTAGAAGGTTCGTGAGTCCCGAGTTAGCTCGCCCCTCCCTTGCTCGGTGTTATCATCGGGATAGTCGTACCGAAAGTCGAGTCTGGCGCGCCTCAGGTCGGTGGCAACTCGTCAAGCTCGGATAAGCAGGAACCGAGCTGATCTCATCCGGTCGGCGGGCGCACTAGCACTCGGCTCGGGACCGGTCCGTAACAGTTTTGATAGGTAACGGTTAAATATTCGACACGTTATCAGATTTTAACATTCTTGGCTTCTAAGCCATTAATTGTTATTCTTTTTGCCAATTTCATATGAAACAATACCAACTAACAAGTGAATTGTTGTTGGAATGACATTTAAGTTAGAGCAAACAAGATTGGCCGTTGAGAACCAATAATTTGACTAACAAGTAAGTAAATTTACTACTTGACAGAAAGCGTAAAAATGCAGAATTATGAACATGCATTTACTAATTTAAACTTAAAGAAAATGTTGAATGCAGAATTGTAAAGGAAAGCATTTAAATGACTGAGAAGTAAAAGAAAAGCTTTTAAAATGAAAAGGAATCCAAAATAAAGAATTTCAAAGACTGTTAAACGTAAATGACAGAAAAATGAAGAACAGGAAATAGAGTACTGGAATTGAAATGGTTAATAAAATGTAGTAAGAAAAACAAACTTTAAAAGAACAATACAGGAAAGCATAAAACAAATATAAGTCCGAAATAAAATTCAAGTGCAGTAAATATTAATGTTGAAGATGAAAAGCAATTGCACAACAAGTAAATAAGTTTCAGGAGAGTAAAATGAAGAACAAGACATTAATTGAAATAAATTGGATTAATTGCATTGCGTTTAATGAAAAGTGGTGGAAGACATACTGTGATCGTATTTCCTTTAATCTGCTTCGACGGATGAGATGTTAGGAATTTTAGATCAAGTATCCAACCCTTGTTATATCATCCAACCTAACACTTGTACAGACATAGGGTCGGTAGTTGATTTTACTAAAAACTAATTAACTTCGACAATAACATTTCCTGTCGAGTTATACATGTGTTGCCTAAAGCCTAAATCTAATTTGACTGCTTCCATGTTGACATCTTCGACGCTTCGTTCGCCTCGTCGAATAACCGCCAAGTCTTCCAGTCTTTTAGACTTGGTTTATTTTTCATCCTTCATTCTGGTTCCCAGCTTCTTCACCTGTCGAATGCCTGAAACATTGTCGAGAATTCTAAATCTGAAATTTGGTACCTAACAGTACTGTAATGAAAGACACGCCTTGACAGGTGTTCAAAAGTATCAAGATCTTATCATTAAAAGTAAAATGATGTCATGCATGTTGAAGTGTTGAGGCCTATACTTTGTTGTCTAAAAGTGCAGTTGCGTCAAAAGTTGTGCAGAAGACATCATGTAACTGTCGCATATGTGGATTGTTTATAAAAAAAGGCCATATATGTGTCAGATAGTTAGTTAGGCAGTTGCCATTTAGTTTATCTATAAAAACAATAATTATATGTAACAGAGGTTGGATACTTCATTTCTCTCCTATATGTCTCACATCAAGCATATTAAACGAACTACGATCAAGTATTCCTTCCATTTTTTCTGCACTTTACGAATCATGGGCGGCCAAAGGAACAATCATAGCTAGGGTTGAGAGGCCATCAATGAGAGATTGAGATTTGAGAGAGAGGGAGAAGGCAGCGGCGCTAGGGTTTCAGCGAAGCTAAGGTTTTAGCAGAAGAAAGAAATGAATCGTGTCATTTTAAAATAAAATGAAGATGTCACTTTTTATATCAGTTATGAAGCAACCGATTTAAAATTTATAGTTTTTAATTAGTTTTTAATTTTAATTGATCTAAAAAAGTGTCTACATCGATTAAAAAACAACCGTTCTAGAAAGTTTAAATTAATTTAAAAAATGTCACCTCTTTTTTTTAAATCGGTTGTTAAATAACCGATCTAAAAACCTAGAATCAATATCATGCACTAGTGCTTTATACTTCATTTAATTTTATGCATCTTTAAATCTCTGCAAATCCTTTACATTCATGCACATTAAAACTCTCGCACTATAAGCTTTTGCATTTTTTTTATACTCCTTGTCATTTATCTTTCATTGTCATCTACATGCTTTTATTCTTAGTGTTTTGCTTTCTTCTTCATTTTTCTTTTCACTTTCTTCATTCCTTGATCGTTTCCACCCACTCCATTACCATTTTTCCTATTTATAATCATCATTTTCTTACCAAAATCTTTGACCTCTTTTGTTATGATCATGAGTTTTTTGAGTATGTGGAAGGAAACCAACAAGGAAACCACTCAAAGAATACTCACAAAAATGTCTAAAAATATCCACCTCCATAAGTACAAGCATATTCGTAATCGTAATTTATTTAATACGATCTAATTCAAAATTTCCTTGGGCCATGAGATCTCCTTCACCATCCCATAAAATTATAAGGCGTCATATCCCATTTGATCTTTGCATCTCATTGGTTGAAAGTTCAACTACACCAACATGCAAAGTACAAGGAAAATTAGCTCCTAAATTCAGCTTTTGTTTCACGGGGGGAATTGTTGTGAGAGACCAATCATATCAAATCCTTGCATTCATTGATATTATTTACACCAGCACATGGAGATTCAAGATGATTCATTGCTTTCAATATTGAACAAACCGAGAGCACATTCTAGGTTGTTACGTGTGGAATATAAAAATTAGCTGCATCTTGTTTCTATTTTTTTTATGCTTCTTTTAGAATTATTGTAAGGCATAAATGCCAATTTATTTATTTTCTTCAAATTAGGATTTGAATTTAATTTAGATTGATTAGATTTTATTAGGAACTAATTTGAATTACTAACGGCTTATTGAGTCGATTGGGGCTAGAGCTCTATATATTGTAATGCATTATTCATGAATAAGGAGGTTGAATTTCGATTGAGTAAAATAGAGACGATTCTCTTGTAGTTCTTTGTGAGCCGTTTTGAGAGCTTATCGGTGTGCCGTGGCGCTCATCCCCGACTTATCAATCGGATTATTTTCCCTCCCCGAATGTGGCGTCTTCACCACTTCCACCACCACGACTCCCGATTCAGTCCCGACGGCTCCGAGGATCGTATCATTTGGTAATCAAATCTTAGGTTCTAGTCAGGTGTTATCTATCCCTTTCAATTTTATTCTTTACATTTTGTTTATCTCGAGCAATATTTTTTTTTGGAAAAAAAACAAACAAACAGAGAAATAGAGTCTACAAAATCAAAAAGAAAAGAAAAGCGAAAAAAACTGGAGAGAAAAAAAAAAGAAAGAAAAGTCAAAAGCTTCAATTTTTATTCATCTTTCTTGGTTGTTGTTTATAAAATCTAAATTTTTCTTAGTGTTTCATCAAGGAAGCCAAGCAAAGGAAGAATCTTTTCTTTACTACATGCCTTGTGAAGGATAAGTTATGTAGCTTAGTTATTGATAAAAAATATTGGATCAATATGGCCAGTACAACTATGGGGGGAGAAGTTGGAACTTCTTGTTCTTGAGCATCCACAACCATATATACTCTATAGTCTCAATGATGCAGAGTTTAAAGATATGAGTGATGTGATGGTGACCAAACAAGTACGAGTATCATTCAAGCATGGGGGATATGAAGATGAGGTATTGTGTGATGTGGTACCTACAGAAACGAGACACTTATTACTTGGGCATCCAAGGAGGCATGAACGACATGCAAAGCATGATGGCTACACCAACAAGTACTCATTTTTATTTAAAAATCGTGAAATCACTCTTGTACCATTAGATCTAGAAAATTTAATGTATATGAAGAGTGAGAGTGAGAAAAAGAAGACGGGTGAGAAAAAAATAATAGAAGAAATTCGATCAATGAGGAAAAGAAAGAGGGAGTGACCGAGAAAAAAAAAAGAAGGTAGAGGAAAAGGAGAGAAAGAGAGAAATTGAGAAAAAAGAAAGTGATGAGAAAGAAGTGGAGGAGAAGGAAAATTGTGAGAGAGAAGAGGGAAAAGCAAATAATGAGGGTCATGTTGAGAAAGATGAGAGATTTGAGAAGGAGGAGGAAAAATTTGAATTTCAAAAAGGAAGGGGAGAGCAAAAAGGGGATTTTTTTTTTCAATAACCCATTAACTTTTGATACAGGTTTGGATTTGAGGACAAATCCTTTTGAAGAAGGGGAGAATATTATGATCATGAGTTTTTTGAGTATGTGGAAGGAAACCAACAAGGAAACCACTCAAAGAATACTCGCAAAAATGTCTCAAAAATATCCACCTCCATAAGTACAAGCATATTCCTAATCGTAATTTATTTAATACGATCTAATTCAAAATTTCCTTGGCCCATGAGATCTCCTTCACCATCCCATGAAATTATAAGGCATCATATCCCATTTGATCTTTGCATCTCATTGGTTGAAAGTTCAACTACACCAACATGCAAAGTACAAGGAAAATTAGCTCCTAAATTCAACCTTTGTTTCACGAGGGGAATTGTTGTGAGAGACCAATCATATCAAATCCTTGCATTCGTTGATATTATTTACACCAGCACATGGAGATTCAAGATGATTCATTGCTTTCAATTTTGAACAAACTGAGAGCACATTCTAGGTTGTTACATGTGGAATATAAAAATTAGCTGCATCTTGTTTCTATTTTTTTATGCTTCTTTGAGAATTATTGTATGGCATAAATGCCAATTTATTTATTTTCTTCAAATTAGGATTTGAATTTAATTTAGATTGATTAGATTTTATCAGGAACTAATTTGAATTACTAAGGGTTTATTGAGTCGATTGGGGCTAGAGCTCTATATATTGTAATGCATTATTCATGAATAAGGAGGTTGAATTTCGATTGAGTAAAATAGAGACGATTCTCTTGTGGTTCTTCGTGAGCCGTTCTTAGAGCTTATCGGTGTGCCGTGGCGCTCATCCCCGACTTATCAATCTGATTTTCCATCCCCGAATGTGACGTCTTTACCACTTCCACCACCATGACTCCCGATTCAGTCCCGACGGCTTCGAGGATCGTATCATTTGATAATCAGATCTTAGGTTCTAGTCAGGTGTTATCTACTCATTTCAATTTTATTCTTTACATTTTGTTTATCTCAAGTACAATTTTTTTTTTTTTGAAAAAAAAAACAAACAGAGAAATAGAGTCTAAAAAATCAAAAAGAAAAAAAAAGTGAAAAAAATTGGGAGAGAAAAAAAAAGGAGAGAAAAGTCAAAAGCTTTAATTTTTATTCATCTTTCTTGGTTGTTGTTTGCAAAGTCTAAATTTTTCTTAGTGTTTCATCATGGAAGCCAAGCAAAGGAAGAATCTTTTCTTTACTACATGCCTTGTGAAGGATAAGTTATGTAGCTTGGTCATTGATAAAAAATATTGGATCAATATGGCCAATACAACTATGGTGGAAAAGTTGGAACTTCCTGTTCTTGAGCATCCACAACCATATATACTCTATAGCCTCAATGATGCAGAGTTTAAAGATATGGGTGATGTGATGGTGACCAAACAAGTGCGAGTATCATTCAAGCTTGGGGGATATGAAGATGAGGTGTTGCATGATGTGGTACCTGCAGAAACGTGACACTTATTACTTGGGAATCCATGGAGGCATGAATGACATGCAAAGCATAATGGCTACATCAACAAGTACTCATTTTTATTTAAAAATTGTGAAATCACTCTTGTACCATTAGATCCAGATAATGTAATGTATATGAAGAGTGAGAGTGAGAAAAATGAAAGGGGTGAGAAAAAAAATAATAGAAGAAAATTCGGTCAATGAGGAAAAGAAAGAGGGACTGACTGAGAAAAAAGAGAAGGTAGAGAAAGAGAGAAATTGAGAAAAAAGAAAGTGATAGAAGTGGAGGAGAAGGAAAATTGTGAGAGAGAAGGGGGAAAGCAAATAATGAGGGTCATGTTGAGAAAGATGAGAGCTTTGAGAAGGAGGAGGAAAATTTTGAATTTCAAAAAGGAAGGGGAAAGCAAAAAGGGGAATTTTTTTTTTTAAAAATAACCCATTAACTTTTGAAACAGGTTTGGATTTGAGGATAAATCCTTTTGAAGAAGGGGAGAATATTATGATCATGAGTTTTTTGAGTATGTGGAAGGAAACCTACAAAGAAACCACTCAAAGAATACTCGCAAAATGTCTCAAAAATATCTACCTCCATAAGTACAAGCATATTCGTAATCGTAATTTATTTAATACGATCTCATTCCAAATTTCCTTGGGCCATGAGATCTCCTTCATTTCACCACCCCATGAAATTATAAGGCGCCATATCCCATTTGTTCTTTGCATCTCATTGGTTGAAATTTCAACTACACCAACATGCAAAGTACAAGGAAAATTAGCTCCTAAATTCAGCCTTTGTTTCACGAGGGGAATTGTTGTGAGAGACTAATCATATCAAATCCTTGCATTCATTGATATTATTTACACCAACACATGGAGATTAAAGATGATTCATTGCTTTCAATTTTGAACAAACCGAGAGCACATTCTAAGTTGTTACGTGTGGAATATAAAAATTAGCTGTATCTTGTTTCTATTTTTTTATGCTTCTTTTAGAATTATCGCAAGGCATAAATGCCAATTTATTTATTTTCTTCAAATTAGGATTTGGATTTAATTTAGATTGATTAGATTTTATTAGGAACTAATTTGAATTACTAAGGGTTTATTGAGTCGATTTGGCTAGAGCTCTATATATTGTAATGCATTATTCATGAATAAGGAGGTTGAATTTCGATTGAGTAAAATAGAGACGATTCTCTTGTGGTTCTTCGTGAGCCGTTCTTAGAGTTTATCGGTGTGTCGTTCATCCCCGACTTATCAATCGGATTTTTCATCCCCAATTGTAGCGTCCTCACCACTTCCACCACCATGACTCCCGATTCAGTCCCGACGGCTCCGAGGATCGTATCATTTGATAATCAGATCTTAGGTTCTAGTCAGGTGTTATCTATTCTTTACATTTTGTTTATCTCAAGTACAATTTTTTTTTGGAAAAAAAAAACAAATAGAGAAATAGAGTCTACAAAATCAAAAAGAAAAAAAGTGAAAAAAACTGGGAGAGAAAAGTCAAAAGCTTTAATTTTTGTTCATCTTTCTTGGTTGTTGCTTGCAAAATCTAAATTTTTCTTAGTGTTTTATCATGGAAGCCAAGCAAAGGAAGAATCTTTTCTTTACTACATGTCTTGTGAAGGATAAGTTATGTAGCTTGGTCATTGATAAAAAATATTGGATCAATATGGCCAATACAACTATGGTGGAGAAGTAGGAACTTCCTGTTCTCGAGCATCCACAACCATATATACTCTATAGTCTCAATGATGCAGAGTTTAAAGATATGGGTGATGTGATGGTGACCAAACAAATACGAGTATCATTCAAGCTTGGGGGATATGAAGATGAGGTGTTGCGTGATGTGGTACCTGCAGAAACGTGACACTTATTACTTGGGCATCCATGGAGGCATGAACGACATGCAAAGCATAATGACTACACCAACAAGTACTCATTTTTATTTAAAAATTGTGAAATCACTCTTGTACCATTAGGTCCAAAAAATGTAATGTATATGAAGAGTGAGAGTGAGAAAAAGAAAGGGGTGAGAAAAAAATAATAGAAGAAAATTCGGTCAATGAGGAAAAGAAAGAGGGAGTGACCGAGAAAAAAAAAAGAAGGTAGAGGAAAAGGAGAGAAAGAGAGAAATTGAGAAAAAGAAAGTGATGAGAAAGAAGTGGAGGAGAAGGAAATTGTGAGAGAGAAGGGGGGGAAAGCAAAAAATGAGGGTCATGTTGAGAAAGATGAGAGCTTTGAGAAGGAGGAGGAAAAATTTGAATTTCAAAAAGGAAGGGGAGAGCAAAAAGGGGATTTTTTTTTTTAAATAACCCATTAACTTTTGAAACAGGTTTAGATTTGAGGACAAATCCTTTTAAAGAAGGGGAGAATATTATGATCATGAGTTTTTTGAGTAGGTGGAAGGAAACCTACATGGAAACCACTCAAAGAATACTCGCAAAAATGTCTCAAAAATATCTACCTCCATAAGTACAAGCATATTCGTAATCGTAATTTATTTAATACGATCTAATTCCAAATTTTCTTGGGCCATGAGATCTCCTTCAATTCACCATCCCATGAAATTATAAGGTGTCATATCCCATTTGATCTTTGCATCTCATTGGTTGAAAGTTCAACTACACCAACATGCAAAGTACAAGAAAAATTAGCTCCTAAATTCAGCCTTTGTTTCACGGGGGGAATTATTGTGAGAGACCAATCATATCAAATCCTTGCATTCATTGATATTATTTACATTAGCACATGGAGATTAAAGATGATTCATTGCTTTCAATTTTGAACAAATCGAGAGCACATTCTAAGTTGTTACGTGTGGAATATAAAAATTAGCTGCATCTTGCTTCTATTTTTTATGCTTCTTTTAGAATTATTGTAAGGCATAAATGCCAATTTATTTATTTTCTTCAAATTAGGATTTGAATTTAATTTAGATTGATTAGATTTTATTAGGAACTAATTTGAATTATTAAGGGTTTATTGGGGCTAGAGCTCTATATATTGTAATGCATTATTCATGAATAAGGAGGTCGAATTTCGATTGAGTAAAATAGAGGCGATTCTCTTGTGGTTCTTCGTGAGCCATTCTTAGAGCTTATCGGTTTATCAATTGGATTTTCCATCCTCGATTGTGGCGTCTTCACTACTTCCACCACCACGACTCCCGATTTAGTCCCGACGGCTCCGAGGATCGTATCATCTTTGTTAAGCTGATTATTAGTCATAATTTCCAATATAGCAAGTAACATAAATCATTAACAGTTTTCTATCGAGTTGATTTCTCGTTTAAAAAAATTCACAAAGCATTCACTTTAGTGAGATTACCAACTAACTCGTCGAAAACGAAATTTACCCATAAACTATATTTTAATAACATTTTTGCCTTTTCAGAATATATTCAACTCCTATATGTATAAAATTTCTTCTCAATCTTGAAATGGGACATCAAAAGTTGATGCAGGTTGTTAAAAATTCAAAAACATAATAATAGTCATGTGTGGTAAGAAGTGGATGATATATGTTTGTTAACACCAAAAAAATAGTTGAATCCAGATGATCAGCTGAATTAAGATCGGCTAAATCTAGGTCGGCTAACCTAAAAGCGGCTAACTTAAGATCAGCTAAATCCAGATCGGTTGACTCTTGATCTGCTAAATCAAATGTCAACTGCTTAAGACCTGTTGAACCAAACATAGCTATTCTGCTAAGACAAACAACTAAAAAGCAGCAGTTGAAGAGAATCAGGTGACGTAGAATCGATTGAATGTAGCTACCAAGTCTAGATGGACTTGGAGGGTGTTGTGGGTCTTAATGGGCTCGTTTGAATGTTGATTAAGGGCCCAAGAGACTATAATTATATTCACACACAAGAAAGAAATAACATGAAAATGACCAAATCAAAGTGTAGTAACAACTTTTCCAAAAATTTTAGGATGAAGTTGAAGGTGATTTTGGAAAGAGAATATGACGAAGCTGACCACCTGGAATGGAGGGCTGCTCATGAGTTAGTCAATTCAAAAACGTGCACTCACTCTCTGAAAAATAGGGATATGGAGAACATTGTCGAGTGATGGGCAGTTAGTCGATAAAGTTGATTTTGGCCCATAACTTAGTTGATTTAGCATATATGTGAATTATATGAGCTAACCAAGTCAAAGACATGCATGAAGGCGCGTTTCCTTAAAAACAGGGTTATGGAGGACGTGGTCAGCTGAAATGTCAGTTAATAAGTTAAACGACCAAGTGGTTTTGGACTTTAACTTAGCTGACTGGTTAGTTACAAATATTTTTGTTGTTAGTCATGATCTTGTATGAGGTAATATGTGATTTAGTGGGTTAAGAACGTGGAAAACAGTGTTACTGTAAGTTTCTTAGGCAGCCTAAGTCTATAAATATCAATTGTAAAAATTATTTTCAACGCACACTCAATCAATCAAACACAAGTCTATATGTATCTTTCCTTTATCACTTTTTATCCCTTATATTTCATACAATCTTAGTTCAATAATTCAACCTTTTATATTAGATGATTTTTGAAGTAGTTTAGGAACCTGCGGCTAAGAAACAAAATAACTTTTTTAGCTTAATCGTCTGATCAAAAGGAATCATTGTTAGCATGCAGCTAAGAAACAGAGTAACATTTTTTGCATAATCATATGATCAAAAGGAATCATTGTTAGCA
Source organism: Calophaca sinica (assembly GCA_037113605.1). NCBI lineage: Eukaryota > Viridiplantae > Streptophyta > Magnoliopsida > Fabales > Fabaceae > Calophaca > Calophaca sinica. The sequence continues at coordinate 46,778,573 of CM073735.1, forward strand.
GTGCGAGTCAGCTGAACAAACGACAAATCAGCCAATCAAATAACTAATCAGTTAAGTACTAAATTCGCATGACAATAACAATGTTGTGATCTTCAAATCGATGGTATGTAAAATAAATTTCCACATTTTAGAGAAAGTGTTTATAACATTGATAAACCCCAATTTTGTCTACTTTTATGGGGTATTTTGAGTATTAAATCATGTCATTTCGTATTATTTAAAGTATAAAAGCACTCATTTATGTCCTATTTTGCAGAATTATCACAAAGACAACACTTGGAGTGAAAGAGACACAAATGGAGCAAAGACTGGCAAGATTTGAATATTTTTTGTGTTTCTGGCCAAGTAGTACGGCCTAGCATATAGTCATGACGGTCGTACCTAACCACGCATAGTGTAACGCCCCAAAATTCCCCAAGCTTAGTTGAGTTTAAGTGGTAAGAAGTTGTGTGATTGTGTTTAAGCTTAATTGGGATTCAAATTGAGTAAATGTGATTACATAAATTTTTGATGTGTAAGTTGTCGATTTTGAGTTAAGAAATAAGTTGGATTTAATCCTAAAATGATTGGAAGTATTGATTAGGGGTTAATTGAAGTTGGTTTGGGGAGAAAGTCTCAAGATTGGGTGTTAGAATTGAGTTTCTTTGATTTTTATGCAGTGGGAATCGATTCCCACAAAGCCTGAATCGATTCAAGCACTTCTAATCCTTTAGGAATCGAATTGGAGCAGTTAGGAATCGATTCACACACTTTGTGAATCGATTCATGCCGAAAACAAGTCTCTGGGAGTCGAATTGGGAGCTGCAGGAATCGATTCACTCACTTAAATTCGAGCTGTCACATTTTTGCCTGTGTGAATCGATTCACACATAGCTGTGAATCGATTCATAGCTGTAAAAATGCTTAAAAACGACTCAGAACAAGCAGAACACGAAATGAAGAAAAAAGGGGAAGAAAAAGGAAGAAAGGAGAGATAGAGAGCTTGGGTTTCATGAGAGTAAGAGGGATTTGAGGGAATCATGCTAGATTACTTAAATTCGTAGCTTGAATGAGAGTTAGAGAGATGAGATTGAGCTTCAATAGAGGATTTGGAGGGACCCTAGAAGAAGAAGAAGAAGAAGAAGAAGCACGTGAGAGAGAGCTCGATCAAAAGGAGGAATATGGAAGAGAAGGAACATCAAGACCTAAGGGTGGAAGATTGAAGAAGATGAGATGAAGTTGAAGCTTGATTCAAGCTTCCATGGAGGTTGAGAGCAAGTCAAGCCCTAGGATTTGGGGGTTTTCATCCCAAAGCACTTGGGAATAAGGTAACATAGATTTTCCCAACTCAAAACCTCTCTTAGGGTGTGCTAGGGTTGTTATTTTAAATTTCTAAACTCGAATGAATGACGAGTTGAATGTATGATAGTTAAGTGGATTTGGTTAAAAAGAGGTTGGCTGTTGTCCCCAACCCCCTACAAGCATATGTATGATGTATGTCCCACGGTGAGTTCTATAGAGCTCCCAATGGAAATGATGTATTAATGTTTATGTGAGGTTATTTAACCTCAAGTTGTGGGCAACCATAAGCCCCTTCATAGGAATGACACTAAGGCCAATTCCTTAAGTAATGCATGCTTGTAGTTATCTGAAGTTGCTTGTTTGTGTCTCTGTCACATGCATGAGTAATGGTTTCCTGATGTGGTTTCATTTGGATCCATGATAGTTATGAATGATTGATTTATACTTGTATATCTCTTTCATTATGTAAATGTATTAGAAAATACATAAGCTAATGTTCAAATACATGTAAGTTTGATTCCTTGATTTTATTGTTAACTTCTTGGAATAGTTAAATGATGATGTGGGTTAACTGTTCTAAGATGCTACTTTACTTGATTGTAAATATGCATAGAAGCATAAGCATTGTGATATATAAAAGATCACTTAAAGGCCAGGCAATACTCCTCAATTTATAGGAGAAGATCGGTATGGTTAGCCTTGTGGGATGCCACTTGGACGGTAAAGACGTCTAACCACCGTACCGAAAGCGTGTTGATTGGGGTCTATGGACCAAAGCATATGACACAACCCAACAACACAAAGCAAAGAAGAACAATATGTTCTTACATTAAAGTCGCATCGCATTCATGTTTCATTCCTTTTTGTGGTTATGAGATGAACTATATATTCTATGCTTAGTAGCCTTGCAAATGTGTTTATGTTTGTATGAGTAAAGTACTTTGGCTTAGATGCCTCAATTATGTTTAACATAATAGTAAGAAATGAAGAGAGGAATTTTTCCATACGTAGCACACCACATATGGCTGGAAACAATGATAAATGTTTTTAAGTTAAAGTCTATGTTACTGAGTTTTATAAACTCATTATGTTGAGGCGTTGTTTTCAGGTACCTAGCAGTTGGAAAAGTTTAGAGCATGAAGTTATGCTCGTTGTTGCCGCCAAGCGAGATCGTGAATATCAGATCACGTGTCAAGTCTTGTAGAGTTTAAAAGTATTTTCTTGTGTTTATGAGTCTGTACTAGAATTTTATGTCAGATTCTGTAATTCATTTTAAGTGGATTAAGTATGTTTTGGAAATACTTTGAAGGTTGCAAACTTTAGAGATACGTAAGTTTATGGAGTATTGTTTTGCGAAAATTTTAGTGTATAATTCCAGTTAATATAACAGGTAATGCCCTAATTAGAGTTAGGGTTTTACACATAGCAGTAAGGGCGTACCTCATGGTCAGTACAGCCTAGCGTCGAAGAAAAAGTCTTGTATGGCTATACCAAAGACAGTATGGCCGTACCCAAATGCTGTCAGGCTGCACAGAGTGCACAAGTACGGGCCAACATCGCAACTAAAGTGTAGTATGGTCATGTATAAAGCCAGTACAGCCATACCTAGTCCCAGATAGCCCAGATTTGAAGTCAGTTTGACCTAGTGCGCTGCCAAGCCTATAAATAGGCATTATTAGCCCTCTTTTCATGACTTTTAATCCTGGAACCTTGCAACCTCTTGCCTAATCCTGTTTTGCCACCGGAGCTCATGAGGATCGTGAAGAATGTGCTCAAGGACATCATCATACCGAAAGGGTGTCCTGGTTTAGACTTAATTCTATCTATTATGGGTTTTTATTGTTTTTCACATGATTGTATGTTATTTTCACTTACTATGAGTAGCTAAATTCGTCACTAGGGGTGATAGGGGATCCTTTACTATGTTTTTGCCATTTATTTAGTTAATTCTATGAGTTTCCTATTATCTTGTTGATTATATTGTTCTTAGCATGCTTAATCATATATGGCTTGATCACCCTTTAACAAGTTAATTTAATTGGAGGTGATCATCGTACCACAATTAGTTAACGGAACTCTAGGAATAATTGAACTTGCTAATTATGCCGGATCAAGGATAATTGCTTGTTTCTAATCAGTTATTGAATTAACAATTCCACTTTTGCTTAATGTTTTTCCTTCTATTTATCTTGCATGATCATTGAGGATATTAGTTTGGGAGAAGACTATTATATTGCATGATCATTGGGTATTAATAATATTAGAGTGGGAGATTAGCTTTCAACCAGAAAATATAGCTCATAGTAATTAACTAGTAAATTCAGGGACTAAGTATTGGTGAACCTGGTTCCTCTAGGTTTCCCATAATTGACTTTACCTTGTTCTTACGAATTACCTTATCTTTGTCTTATTTCGATTTGATTGCTTACGTCCTTAAAATCACAACTTTCATTCGTCTAAATAACTTAGGATCTTTATTACATTAGTACTCGCACATTTCCTGTGGGTTCGACATTCGGAGTCTTAAATATACTCGACTTTATTACGAGTTACGATCAGGTACACTTGCCTGAGCCGCAACAAATATTAACATTGTATAGATTCCTTACCAATTAAAATTCCCACAAGTTAGCACCTCGTGTAAGTTTTTAATCTTCTCTACTTTCTTATCTATTATTACGTGCCAAAATCGGCAAACTAAATAGGGACAGATCCAAAAATATATTAAATGGGGGGCTAAATGAATTTAACATATCATACACATCATTATTTTATATCGTAAAATAAATCAATAAATTGCAACTAAAGTAAAAAATATTATTAATAAATTATTTATTGAAATTTATACTAATAATAAAATATATTTTTTTGTAAAAAAGACAATAAAAATATATAAATTTAATTTTATATATAGTTGCAGTTTTTAGTGACACACAGTAACTGTAGGTATAAGTGAAAAACTTTTACCTACGGACACTTACATCACTCAATGGTTAAAACCATAGGCATAAGTTTGAAACTTCAAGCAGCAATCGGTACAACTTTTACCTATGGCCTGTTGAAACAAACTCTCAATTTTCAGTTTTGATGATTAACAAACTCTGTGAAAAGATGCTTAAGTTCATCTGCTCATTTGTGGTTCTAACATTTCCAATTGAGTAAGTTTTAGCAAAGAAAGAAACAAAGAAACATGTCAAGCAAGAAGACAATGGAGATTAAGCATGAGAATCTGAGTGAATTATGAAGGCATTAAGGGCCAGCAATATGGCTGGTTACATGTCACAAAGTGTAGAAGAAATTAGAAGAATGGAAGCTGCAGTGTTTAACAAATGTTTGTAAACTTCCTCAGGGTGAGTAAGCTCAACAAACTTACTCTCGTTTACTGTACAAACAGATTCTACAGTAAAGGGACAAATTAAATGCATCAAATACTTGCATTAAGTAACACACCATGTCATTTATTGAAGAACATTCACTGATTGCAAGAGGAAGTCGCTGCTACTGCTGCAAATGAGGAGGTTCAGTAAGAGAAGGTTCTAAAAACAGATGTGACAGGGGACAAGACTGACAGTAGGTAGAAAAGCAAATCTGCTTTATGCAGAATCACTCATTACACTATTGTTAACACACCAATTTGTCTACTTTTATAGGATATTTTTAGTATCTAAATATATCATTTTGCACTAATTAAAGCACAAAGGTACTCATTTATGTTCTATTTTGCTGAATTATCTTGAAAACTCCACTCAGAGCTAAAGATGCGAAAAAAGGATAAAAAACTGGCAAGTTTTAGAAAGATTTAGCACTACGGGACAAGCGGTACGGCCTGACCTATATCCGGTACGGCCGTACCTATATCAGAATCTCAGTGAGGGCGTACCCCCTTAGTCTATATCACCTGGCGCCAATGAAAAAGTCCAATACGGCCGTGCCCAAGGCAGTACGGCCATACATAATGATGTCAGGGATGCAGCACGCATGGGTACGAGCCAATGTCACAAGGAAAGCTCGGTACGGCCGTGTATATATTCGGTAAGGTCGTACCCCGTCTTAGAATGTGTAGATTTGAAAGCTAGATGACCTAGTTCGCAACCAACATTATAAATAGGGGCTCTTAACCTTTTCTAAAGACCTTTTGAAGAATTCCCAAGTCAAGAGCTCCCTTTTGAGAGTTCATATCAATTCCTTGCCTTTTCCATTGATTTCTGTGTTTCCTTGGACCTTGGTGTCATCCCAAATCACTGCCGGAGCTCGTGAAGAACGTGCTTAAGAACCGTCGTCATAGCGCAAGGGTGTCTCATTTTAGATTTATTCTCTTGTTATGGATTATTTTGGTTTTATGATTAAGTTTAAGTTATTATCATTTATAATGAGTAGCTAAACCCATCACTAGGGGTGATGGGGGATCCTTTACAATACTCTTGATGCTTTATCTATTTAATTATATGAGTTTCTATTGAATATTTGAGTGTTTTATGCCTATTGTGCTTAATCCTATAATGCATGATCAACCTTTAATTAGTTAACTTAATTATGGTAACAGGATCATGATTAGTTAATGGAATCATAGGAATAAAAGAACTCGCTTTATACGCCGGATAGGTTATTGCTTGTTTCTAATCTGTTATTAGATTAACAAACCCACATGTGCTTAATGTTATTTCCTTTAATTACCTTCTAGGATCAAATAGGGTAATTAGTTAGGAGGAAGTCTATTGCAACCTAGGTAGCCCTTAGTAATTTAGAGTGGGTGATTAGCTCTCTTTCATGATAGATAACTCATAGTAATTATTTAGTAAACTCAAGAGTAGAGTATTAGTGAACCCGGTTCCCCTAGACCTCCCATAACATAGTTAAACCGTTCTTGCATTTAGTTTAATTATTGCTTTGATACGTGATAACTTTCTCTACTTTCACAATTACAAATTTTGTTCGCCTAATATAATAGAATCAAAATAAGTCATTGGTACTCACTCATTCCCTATGGGTTCGACATTCGGAGTCCTAACTATACTCCACTATTATTACGAGTTACGATCAGGTGCCTAAAGACATTCAAATTTGGTTTCCTTTGGTGTATGCAGACAAGGTCTCAACATCCTGAATTGATTTTTGATCTTGAAATTGAAAGAACACTCAGATTGTTGAGAAGACAGCAACTAACAATGGATAACGAACTAACGTTGAACGAGTACTTCACACCAACTATGGATGTGGCGGACAGCGTCAACTATCCGGCAATTGAGGCCACTAATTTCAATTAAAGCCAACACTAATCTCTATGGTATTTGCAGTGCAATTCTCTGGTTTATCATCTGAAGACCCAAATGCCCATCTTAAGAGGTTTCAGAAAGTTGCTAATACTGTCAAGTGTCAAGGTGTGACACCGGAGGCCATCAAATTAAGATTGTTCTCTTTCTCACTGCAAGGGAAAGCACAATTATGGTTGGATTCACTTCCACTAAATTCTATTACTACTTGGGAGGACCTGAAGACCAAATTCTTGAATAAGTAATTTCCTCCAGCAAAATCTGTAAAGTTGAGAGCTGACATATCTGGGTTCGCTCAAAACGAAGGAGAATCAATGCATGAGGCATGGGAAAGATTCCAAGATTTAATTAGAAGCTGCCCTCACAATGGTTTCACCAAGTGGCAGCTCGTTCATAATTTATACAACGGTTTTATCTTGCAGATTAGAGGAGCTGTTGATGCTACTTGTGGAGGATCTTTCGAAAAGAAGACACCCACTGAGGCTTATGAAATTATGACAGAAATGACTCAGAACAATGCTCAATAGTCAGCTACTGATAGATAAACCGGAAGAAAGAACCATCAAGCATGAATTTATAAAGTGGAAGCCAACACAGCTCTAGAAGCAAAATTGGAGGTATTGACTAAGAAAATAGAGATTATGATGGCAGCGCCAACCCAGTCTAATGCTAATAATGAGTAGGGATACATGGCAATTGAAGACCAATTAGAAGAAGTCAATGCTATAGGACAGAAGGATTTTGACCCGAAAACGGGGATACAAGAGGCTATGTTAAAATTTATGCAAAGGCACGAACATCCGTGTATGGGAGTTTTAGCCGGTTTCATGGAAAAGACTGAAGAAAGACTAAAGGCTATAGAAACCAAGGCAATTAAGGCACCTTACAATTTCTGTGGAGTAACAAGTCATGACTCAAAGGACTGCACTGAGGAGGTGAATTTTGTTGGAAATAAACAACAGAATGACCCATACTCAAACACCTATAACCCCAGATGGAGGAACCACTCAAATTTCTCATGGGGAGGTCAACAGAGATCACAAGGTCAAAATCAGAATACTTATAAACCTCCACATTTGTAGAATCGTGCTCAGAATGATAGAAGTCCCGGAGAAAATGAGATCAACAACTTTATGGGACAAATGAATGAAAGATACAACAGCTTGGAAAAGTTAGTTACTACTAATGCTGTGGAACAGAAAGCGTTGAGAGAACAAATGGCAACAATGTTGAATGCGGTGACTCAAAGAGAAAAAGGAGCACTTCCAAGTCAAGTGGAACTAAATCCAAATGAGAAGTGCAATGCAGTCTTCATGGCAAAGGAGGAACCAAAAGAGGAGAAGGCTCAAACTGAGTCTCAACAGGTAAGTAACTATCTCCAAGGTTCTAAAAATTTTAGTAAGGATAGACAAGCTAAGAGATTATTAGAAAAACCTTAGAAAGTTGCATGTCAATATTCCTTTTGCTGAAATTATCTCTGAAATGCCTAAATATGTAAAAATTTTAAAAGAAATAATTTTTAACAAAAATAAATTAGAAGATGAGACTGTCAAATTAAATGAAGATTGCTCTGCCATGTTATTGAATAAATTACCTCCTAATCTTAAAGATCCAGGAACATTTGCTGTTTCTTGCTCAATTGGTAATAATACTTTTAATGCACTGTGTGATTTGGGTTCAAGTATCAATTTAATGCCTCTGTCTGTTTGGAGAACATTGAATTTGCAGGAACCACAACCTACAAACATGTCCTTACAGTTAGCTGACAAAATTCTTGTTTACCCAAATGGAATAATAGAGGATATGCTGGTTAAAGTGGGGAAATTTATTTTCCCAGTTGATTTTGTAGTTCTGAATATGGAGGAAGACAGAGATGTTCCTATTATTTTAGGAAGACCATTTTTGGCAACTGGAGATGCTACTATCCAAGTAAAAAAGGGAACCATGACTCTGAGACTTGAGAATGAAGAAGAAATTTTTAATATTTATAACTCTAACAAAAGTTCTTCCTCTAGTGCTTCTTGTTGTTTCTTGCAGGATGTGGAAGTTAAAAACGAAAAAGAAAAAGAAGGACAAGTTGAAAAACAAGATAGCAACTCTTTGGAGCAGGATAAGGACATAACCCCTTCATTGATATTGGAGGCACTTTGTTTGCCTAAATTTAAAGGAATCTGTGGAGAGGATCTTATTCCTCATATTTTAAATTTTTATAACTTGGTCAAAACTAACAATTTTGCAGGAACCACCGCAAGTAGAATAAGACTTAAGTTGTTTCCCCTTTCTCTAGGAGGATTAGCTAAGCAATGGTTCTCAATATACCCCAAGTTTCACTTTTCAAGTTCGGAGGAACTAATGGAAGAATTTGTAAGAACTTTTCAGCCCACTCAAGAAGAAAAAGTGGACCAAATCCAAGGATTCCAATGACTAAAGGATGACCCTCAAGAAGAATTTACTGGTTTTGAATTAAACCCGTCTATCATCTCAAAGGTGTCACAATTACAATTCAAAGGAACAACAGGACAAAATCCTATTGAGCACGTGAGACAGTTCTGCAAGAAGATAAAAGAAAGCAAAATATGAGAGCTTATCTCCAGATGAAGCAAAAATAATGATTTTTCCATTCTCATTAGATGAGGAAGTCATGCTATGGCTCTATCTCCTGCTAATTGAAGAAATAAAAACGTGGAATGACTTAGTGAAGAAATTCATTAAGACATTTTCACCCAACCTTGAGGAGCCAATCTATATCTGTGAAGACTGTGGGTACACAATGAACCCGTAAAAAAAATGCTCAGGTCTTACTTGGATGGACCACTCAGAAAAAGGTAACTACTTTGATGTATTTCCCAATGGTGAGAAGACAAAAGGTAATGTCAAAGACGAGCCATTGCCCATTGAGGACTAAATTTTAAGTCCCCCGAACCGTCAAGCTCGGGACGTCAAACAAGCGCTTACCAGGAGGCAACCTGTGTTACTAACACTTCCCTTTTTATTATTTTTCTCTTATCTGCTTTTATTTTTATTTTCATTCTTATTTTATTTTATTTTTATCATTATTTAAAAATACAAAAAAAAATTATATATCTTGAAAAATCAAAAAAAAAATCTAGAAAACCAGGAGGTACGGGCGTACCTTACATCAGGCACGACCGTACCACACGGCTTCATCCTGAAAAATGCAAAGAACAGACAGGTACGGCCGGACATAAAACCAGGTATGGTCGTACCCCGTGTCCAGAGGCAGAATATAAGGTAAACGATGAGAGGTAAGGGCGTACCTCACTCTCGTACGCCCAAAACCTCTCCATTCGAGCACCCTCTTCTCTCAATTTCTTTGCATTTCCATCCACAAGATCATCCAGGTATTTATTCTAAACTCAATTTGTGGATTGATTGCCTATTTTACTGGTTGTTTTAAGTTTTTAGTTAGTTTAGGTTTTTATTTTTGTTTAATTTTAACTTTAGTGACTTAAGAGTTGTTTTGGCTTGGTTTTGCCTGCTTAGAGACCCTAGGAATGGTTAGAGACTTATAATCTAGGCTTAAAATTGAGAAAATATGATCATAGAGTAGATTTTTCACAAAATCATAGTACAATACGGTCGTACCAACGAAGAATAGGCCGTACTGAAGGTTGTACTGGCGGCCTTAGGGTTTAGAATGACCATAGGTACGGGCGTACCTATGGCACTGTACAGCCGTACATAATCCTTCAGTCAGGCCGTACTGACATTTTAGAACAGGGCGTACATTGAGATGCAGTACGGCCTTACCACACGAAGCACAGCCGTACCTAATACAGTTTCTGCTTAAAAATTAATTTTTTCTATTTATTTTGCAGGAAAATGCCTAAACGCCAGAAATCGAGGGCTCTTCTTCTTCTGCAGCAGCACGTGCCTCTAGGGCTGTGCCTAACTATATTCCCCAGCAGTTCAGAGATAGATACAGGCAGCTGCGGGACTTCCACACCCACACCCAGAGATATCTTGATTTTGATGTCCTCTAGCAGGTTAGCCTGCGAGAGGAGGTGGAGACTCTGCTGCAGAGGATAGGGTGGCTACAAGCAGCCTCTGTCAAACGATCCTTCTACGTGGAGGCTATCTTGGACTTTTTGGCCACTTATGGCTACCATATGAGGGACAGGGAGCCCCAGCACCCAGGTTAGGAGGATGAGCCGGAGCAGGAGCTGGTGGTCACTTTTTTGATCCGTGAAGCCCACCACAAGATCACCCTGGCCGATTTCAACATCGGGCTAGGATTTGAGACGACGCAGTCAGTTCAGACGCCAGAGTATATGGAGGCCCTTCTGAAGATCCCAGAAGGATGGAAGGATTCTGAGAGTTGGAGAGCTCTCACTGGGGATGCCCATTACATTCCCAGCCACGCCAAGGCCAGCAGAATCAAAAACCCAGTTGTGCGGACAGTGCACAGATGGATTGCTCGTTCCATAAATAGGAGAGCCTTAAGTGACGGCACGGTCACGAGACCTGATCTTTTTCTGCTTTGGGCTATGGCACAGGGACGCCGCTGCGACGCCAGGATGTTTTTCTTACAGATGTGCACCCAATTGGGCGTTCACCTTCAGATTCAGAACACCGGCACATTGTCTTGGGTTCTTTCATCTCCCGTTTGGAAGCCCACCTCGGAGTTCGCACTATAGCAGGAGCCACGACCATTGAGATGGAGCCCATTGGACTTCAGACCCTCACCAACATAGGTGTTCTGCGGAGATTGGGGCATGGGGACTATGAGGTCATTAGACCGAAGGAGCAGCGGGACGAGGCTGCAGATTTTGTGCCCTTAGCAGAGGAGCATCCACCACCACCCCCACAGCCTCAACCCTAGCCAGCAGCACAAAGCCACTCCTACGAGGACGTCATGATGCGTCTCGATGAGATGCAGTCTAGCTTTATGGAGCATAATACCCATGTGGACCAGCAGCTGACACTTATTTTGGAGCAGCTACAGCGTCTCCAGCCTTTTCCTCCTGCCGAGTGATGTGGGACTTCATTTTATTTTCCTCTTTTAGTACTTAAGCTCTGCTTTTGTATTAAAAATAGTTGTACATATTTTGGCACACTCGCAGGATACATTTTTTTTATTGCTTTTAATTTTTATTTTGATATTTTATTTTATTGTTAACTCTTTTTATTTTGTTTCTAAATTTTTGAGTTTTGTGTTGCACAGTTCTTCCGCCGCTTACCAGCTCCATCAGTATTGCGATAAGAAAACAACATATTTTGCCCATATCCCCATCTATTTTGCTCGTGATATTTTTCAGAGGACAGTCTCTTTCCACATTCTTTTATTATAGCACTTATTTTATTTTATTTTATCTTTTTGTGTTTGCTTTAATTTAGTCGCAGTGGGGACACTGCTAGAAATAAGTGTGGGGAGAGAATCTTATATTACTTGGCTATGCTTATAACTGCTCATAATTATAGAAGAACTTAAATTTTTGCTGATTTAGTGGCTACAAATTTTTTTTTCTTCCACACAACATGTGATTGAGTCAATTCTTTGCTAGTATTGGAATTTACTGAAAATTAGCATTGAAGTTCTGTGAGTTTTAACTGTCCTGTGTAAGCTACTAAATGTGAGATTTGAGCCTGAAATAAGAGGTCACATCATGCTTTTGCCTCTTTTCTTTGTTGAGTGATATTTTTCTGTGAATGTGCATTCTAGAACTTGTGCTAAGACCATTATGAAGTGAATATGAGTTTATTTTCATGTGAATTTAGAAAGGGCAAATTTTAGGAATTCATCAGGCCACTACCACTTTGAATATATTATACCAATAGTTGGCCATTTTTCTGCCTAAAAGTACTTTATTTAATTTCTCTGGTACCATTCCTGTTACTATTGATTATTCTCTGCGAAGGCAACCTTGGAAAAAATTTCTTTGAAAGCGATTAGTGGCAAAATCAAAAGAATAATGTCTTGAATCCCTCTTATATATTACAAAAAGAAGGCTTAGCAATTATTTCCCCTCCTAGTTCTTAAAAATGATTGATTGATGCATAAATGTATGAAGGGGGGAAAGAAAAAGAAAAGAAAGATCATTGAATAGAAAAAATTGTTTATCCTGCTTATGCCTTCATAAATTGCAAAAAAATATTGATTGAAAAATTTGGGATTCTTGCCTGCTCTTTAAAGTGAAAAAGAAATAGATTGCTTGTTTTGGTTGATTTGATTCTGACCCTTTGCATGACATTTTCTTTCTTTTATCATACCTAACATTATTACCTTGGCCCCATTACAACCAATGAAAGACCCTTATTCCTCTTTTGCATCTCATATAGATTCTAATAGTAGAGTTTTGGTCAATGTACAAGCCTATGTCAATGTCACTTCAATTGAAAAATCTGAGCGTTAATGACTATGCCTATAAACACTCTGAGATTAGTGAGAGTGTGACTTGAAAATCACAGGTTGTTTACTTATTTGAACTTACACCATCTAATTGGGCATTATTTCTATTGGTATGTTTTGTGATATCATGTTGTTGTCTTACTTATGTTTTTACCCCTATCCAGTTAAAATAGTTTTTCTTATTATAATTACCCAAGTAGTTTGCTTGAGGGCAAACAAAGCTCAAGTGTGGGGATGTGTTAACACACCAATTTGTCTACTTTTATAGGACATTTTTAGTATCTAAATATACCATTTTGCACTAATTAAAGCACAAAGGTACTCATTTATGTTCTATTTAGCAGAATTATCATGACTACACCACTCAGAGCAAAAGATGCGAAAAAAGACAAAAAACTGGCATGTTTTGGAGAGATTTAGCACTACTGGACGAGCGGTATGACCTGACCTATGTCCGGTAAAGCTGTAACTAGAACATAATCTCAGTAAGGGCGTATCTCCTCAGTCTGTACCACCTGGTGCCGATGAAAAAGTTCAGTACGGCCATGCCCAAGGTAGTACGGCCGTACACAATGATGTCAGGGATGCAGCACGCATGGGTACAAGCCAACGTCACAAGGAAAGCTCGGTACGACCGTGTATATATTCGGTACGGCCGTACCCCATCTCAGAATGTGCATATCTGAAAGCCATATGACCTAGTTCGCAGCCAACATTATAAATAGTGGCTCTTAACCTTTTCTAAAGGCCTTTTGACGAATTCCCAAGTCAAGAGCCCCCTTTTGAGAGTTCATATCAATTCCTTGCCTTTTCCATTGATTTCTGTGTTTCCTTAGAGCTTGGTGTCATCCCAAATCGCTACCGGAGCTCATAAGGACGTGAAGAACGTGCTTAAAGACCATCGTCATACCGCAAGGGTGTCTCGATTTAGATTTATTCTCTTGTTATGGATTATTCTGGTTTTATGATTAAGTTTATGTTATTATCATTTATAATGAGTAGCTAAACCCATCACTAGGGGTGATGGGGGATCCTTTACAATACTTTTGATGCTTTATCTATTTAATTATATGAGTTTCCATTGAATGTTTTAGTGTTTTATGCCTATTGTGTTTAATCCTATAAGGCCTGATCAACCTCTAATTAGTTAACTTAATTGTGGTAACAGGATCATGATTAGTTAATGGAACCATAGGAATAAAAGAACTCACTTTATACGCCAGATAGGTTATTGCTTGTTTCTAATCGGTTATTAGATTAACAAACTCACATGTGCTTAATACTCTTTCCTATAATTACCTTCTAGGACCAAACAGAGTAATTAGTTAGGAGGAAGATTATTGCAAGCTAGGTAGCCCTTAGTAATTTAGAGTGGGTGATTAGCACTCTTTCATGATAGATAACTCATAATAATTATTTAGTGAACTCAAGAGTAGAGTATTGGTGAACCCGATTCCCCTAGACCTCCCATAACATAGTTAAACTGTTCTTGCATTTAGTTTAATTTTTGCTTTGATACGTGACAACTTTCTCTACTTTCGCAATTACAACTTTTGTTTGCCTAATAGAATAGAATCATAATAAGTCATTAGTACTCGCTCATTCCATGTAGGTTCGACATTCGGAGTCCTAACTATACTCCACTACTATTACGAGTTACGATTAGGTGCACTTGCCAGAGCCGCAACAACTGTCCAAAACTTCCCCAGGATCTTCCAATGGCTCTACAATGGCTATATGGCCATAATCAAGTCTATAAATATCAGAAATGGATGATTTGAAAGTTCGAGAGAGCAAAAAGCATTGTTGCATCAATTCAAATTATCAAACCAACTGCCTCTCAACTTACTCAAAGTGTACTCTGCAGAATTTATGTGGGGATCTTTCAGTGCACTTCTTAGCTTGTAAACACCATATCTTAGGATATATTTTTCATCCGTGTAATCAAGCCCAAACACCCAAAAACACTTTATCCTTGTATCTGTTTGGTCTTAGTTGAATCCTATCAAACTACCTAGGTTGGTGAGTGTTGGTGAGGAGTTCTTCTAAGGAAGATAGGTCAGGAACTGGAGTAAGTTTCTGTGTGTAAACAGCTTGAAGAGGCTGAAGAAAGAACACTTTTGTAAGGCCAAGATGTGGTCACAAGTACTGTAACTATTTGGGAAATAGTAGAAATACTCACTGGGAGTGAGGAGTGGATGTAGCCTAAGGGTTGGGGTGAACCACTATACATCTTGTGTTATTTCTATTTACTCATCTCTATTATTTCACTTGTGACACTTCACACACTTCACTTAAAATCAAGAATCTGTGTTATTGAATGCTCTGAAAAATCACTATTTACAGAATGCTTGAATCATCACATATGATTCTATTTGTTAGCATATAAATCACTTAACACTTTACATCATTGATTCTGTAACTTGAGTAGGTTCATCTGCAGTATTACTAACTTACTCAACTTCAAGAACAGTCTTGAGAGCAAGTTAAAATGTCTTGAGTGCAGGATTTGGACCAACAAGGGTTTCTAGCCTTGCTGGAAAAAGATATGGCTTTGTGATTGTGGATAATTATTCAAGATATACTTGGGTTCTATTTGTGAAAAACAAGGATGACTCTTTTGAAGCTTTTAAAGTATTTTGCAAAAAGGTACAAAATGAGAAAAGTTGCAACATTGTGTCTGTGAGAAGTGACCATGAAGGTGAATTTGAAAACATATCTTTCAAAACATTTTTTTGATGAAAATGGTATCTCTCACAACTTCTCTTGTCCTAAGACTCCTCAACGAAATAGGGTAGTTGAAAGGAAAAATAGAACCTTATAAGAAATGGGCAGAACCATGCTAAATGACTCAAAAATTGAAAAATATTTTTGGGCTGAAGCTATCAACACAGCCAGCTATATTATAAATAGAGTCTCCATTAGAAAAATCTTGAATAAGACTCCTTATGAGCTATGAAAAGGTAGGAAACCAACCATGGCCTACTTTCATATTTTTGGTTGTGAATGCTTCATTTTGAATCATAAAGAGAATTTAGGAAAATTTGATTCCAGATCTGATAAAGGCATTTTCCTTGGATACTCAATTTCCTCTAAAGCATATAGAGTGTATAATTTAAGATCTCAAATTGTGGAGGAAAGTATGCATGTTAAATTCAATGAATTTAATCAATTTCTTGAGAAAAAGGCAGATGATCCTGAGGATACAATTGAAAGATCAAGCTCTCAAAATCAAAATAAAGTTTCCAAATTGAATACTGATTATGAGAAAGTTCCAGAACCTACTCAAAATCAGGGCAGCTCATCTCAGCAACCTACTCAAATTGTGAACTTGCCAAGAAGCTGGAGAGTAATTGCCAATCACCCTCAAGAGCAAATAATTGGAGAAACCTTTGAACCTGTGAGAACAAGAAGATCCTTCAGACAAGAATCATCAAATATGGCATTAATCTCAGAAATTGAGCCAAAATCTATCAATGAGGCCATAAATGATTCTTCTTGGGTTGAAGCTATGGAAGAGGAACTTGCTCAGTTTGACAAAAATGAGGTATGGACATTAGTTAAACAACCTACTCATGAGTCTGTCATTAGAACAAGGTGGGTCTTTAGAAACAAACTCAATGAGGAAGGTAAGGTAATAAGAAACAAAGCCAGATTGGTAGCTCAAGGTTACAAACAACAAGAAGGTATTGACTATGATGAAACATTTGCTCCAGTTGCTAGATTAGAAGCTATAAGAATATTACTTGCCTAAGCTGCTCATAAAAATCTAAGATTATTTCAAATGGATGTCAAAAGTCTTTTTCTAAATGGTTTTCTAATGAAGAAGTATATGTTCATCAACCACCTGGATTTGTTGACTCTAAGAAACCAAATCATGTTTTAAAATTAAGCACAGCCTTATATGGACTTAAGCAAGCTCCAAGAGCTTGGTATGAGAGGCTAAGTGCTTTTCTAATCAAAAATGGTTTCTCTAGAGGAAAGTTTGACACAACTCTGTTCATAAAAACTCACAAAGAAAACCTACTTATTGTCCAAATCTATATTGATGACATAATTTTTGGTGCAACAAAAGAAAAATTATGTGAAGATTTTGCAAAGCTAATGAAAAGTGAATTTGAAATGAACTAAGATTCTGTCTAGGGCTACAAATCAAGCAACTTGAGGATGGCATCTTTATTTTTCAAGAAAAATATGTAAAAGATCTTTTGAAAAAATATAAGATGAATGAAGCCAAAGCTATGACTACTCCCATGCATCCCTCTACAAGCCTTGATAAGGATGAAAAGTGCAAAGCTGTCTCTGAAAAAGAGTACAGAGGAATAATAGGATCACTATTATACCTCACAACAAGCAGACCTGACATTGTTTTTGCTGTAGGATTATGTGCTCGCTTTTAATCAGCTCCAAAAGAATCACATTTAGTGGCAGTCAAAAGGATACTTAGATATTTAGTTGGAACACCTAACATTGGTTTGTGGTACAGGAAGAATTCTCATTTTGATCTAATAGGTTATTGTGATGCTGACTATGCTGGAGATAAAGTAGAAAGATAAAGTACAAGTGGATCATATCAATTTCTTAGAGAAGTAATGGTCTCATGGTCTTGCAAGAAACAAGGTACCATTTCCTTGTCAACCATAGAAGTTGAGTATGTTTCAGCATCAGCATGCTGCCAACAAGTCCTATGGATTAAAAATAATTAGAAGACTACTCTCTAAGGTATGCATGTATTCCCATTTTTGGTGATATACAAGTGCAATCAATTTAACAAAGAATCATATTCAACACTCTAGAACTAAGCACATTGATATAAAACATCACTTTATTCGTGATTATGTTCAAAAGAAAGAAGTGGAATTAATTTTTGTGGATTCAAAGAATCAGCTTGCTGATATTTTTACTAAGCCTCTTCAAGAGGAAAGCTTCAGTATTATCAAGAGTAAGTTACACATAATCAAATCTCCATGATTTGGCTTATGTGTCTGAACCTGCTCATTATGAGTAAGTTCCTATGCTGATAAGTGAACTTACTCACTTATTTTAATAAATTAAATATATTTAAATAGGAAGTGAGTAGGACTGTGAAACTGTCACTTCATGGCATGTTTCTAGTCCAGAGCTAGCGATGGCTACTTGCACGTTCTTCTCCCACTTTACCACTGTTCCATCACATCTCTTAAATGAGATGTAACCACTACCCTCTCTCTCTCTCTCTTTCTCCACTCTGAAAACCGTTCCATTCCTTTACATAACCCACTTCGTTCTTCTTCATTTTCACTTTACCCCCAAATTTGAACAAACCATAAATCCCAAATGGCGAGAACAAAAATTCCCTGCGTAAGGAAATTAAATTTGCAGAAAGTTCATCAAAAACCATTATTCCCTATGTTTCACCAACATCACATCTCTTTGCTCAACCTCCTCCTGTCTCTACCACCTCGTCAGCACCGCCCCCTACCATCTCTCCAGTAAAACAAAAAACACCTAAATCTCCAAAGACCTCCTCTATTCCAAGCAGAAGATCCTCATTGCTTCAAATAGGGACTTCCTCATCAAAGAAATCTCATGGAGATAGTGGAGTCATCCTTATCAGAGATGATGACTCTGAGGCCACCATCACCGACCCCATTTCAAAGAAAGAAGAAACACGGTCTGTGTCAATCATAAAGGAGAAACTGCAGAAGGAAACTAAGGAGAAGAAGGTGCTGAAAGAATCTAAGCAGGAGAAACAGAAAACTGACTCAAAGAAGGAAAAAGTTTTTGCCAAGAAAAAGGGAAAAAGGGTAATGGAGGAACAAGAAGAACTTGACGAAAAATGGGACAACAAGACAGTTGTTCCAGGAGGATCATGGCTGGAACTTATATTCCTTCCTAAGTAGAACCCGATGATCTGATTTTGTTCAAATAGAAGGAAGAATTTATGAAAAATTGGTGAAGACCTTCTATGCAAATGCTCATGTTGAAAAGGAAGAGACCACCTTGACAAGCACTGTGAAAGGAATCAAAATTCATCTCTCAGCATAAACCATTAGCAAGGCTCTACAGATTCCAGATAGTGGGATTAAGCTGTTTGGAGATGATTGGTATACACAGGCTAACACCACTAGGGAAGAAGTGTTGGAAATGGTTCTCATTCAGCCTAAGTTAAAGGACAAAGCTGCAAACTTGAAAGGACTAGAGAAGACCTTTCAGAGCATGGCTTCTCATACTCTAATTCCAAGAGCAGGTAGTTTCAAAAAAATTACCGATTTAGACTTAATCATTATATACCATTTCGTCAAGAAAATTACTTTGAATCTGCCATATGTGATAGTGAGTCATATGATAAATGATGTTACCACTTTGAGGAAGGCCTCCTCCCTTCCTTATGGCATGGTTCTGACCAAAATTTTCAAGCACTTCAAAGTACCACTGACTGGAGAAGCTTACTCAAGAAAATGGACAACCTTTTATAGTAAGAATTTGAACCAAATAGGCATCAAAGTGGTCACTCAAGATGTTGAAGAAAAAGGAGTTAAGTCTTCTTCTTCCAAGACAAGGAAAAGGTCCAAGGAGGATGTACAAGAGGAAAAAGGATCAAAGGAACAAGAGAAATAAATGGAAAAGAGTAAGAAGGCTAAGGGTCTGGGTAAGCCTTCTGTGGAGAAGGAACCTGCTCAGAAAAAGCTGGTGTTTGAAGCTTCTAAACCTACTCCTGAAGAACTTGCTCAGAAGGAAGTTGAGCAAGGTCAAAACATAGAAGTTTGTGCTGAGGGGGAGCAAGGTCAAATAAGGAAGAACTTGCTCAAGATGAGCAACTGAAAGAACATGATGTGCTGGCTCAGGGGGAGCAAGTAAAAGATACTCAAGAGGGTCAAATCCATTCCTCCCCTGTCATTGAAGCTGTTGACATGAATGTTGTTGAACAACAACAATCCTCTCCCTCTCCTGCAAACAGCAAAGCTGATGAGGAGATTGCCTACATTGCTCTGACACAACTCATCCATACTGCTCCTATACTGACTCCGGTCTCTGAACCATCTCACAAAGTTTAGGGAGGATTTTCTAAAAAATTTGTTTCAATCCTCCCACAAAGAAGGTGCCTCAAGTTCTGAAAACTTACACAAAATTCTGTCTCCACTACCCATTTTTGACACATCCTGCCCTAGAGTTCCAGCGGTCTCAGATCCTCCATTCTCTACTCTGCCTGAGATGTCCACTCATCTCAGTTTATTAGGATCTTTGTTCAAAAACATTGGTGATCAACCCTCTCAACCAAGGCCTACTCCAAGTCAACCAAGTGGGCCATCTGTTGAAAAAATGCAGAATATACCAACTGAATGGATGGAAAAAATGGAAATGAGAGTCAAGAAAAATTCAAGGAGAGGCAAGAGGAATTCAAGAGAACTTAAGAAAGTTCTATTGGGTCTCTCCTACATTCGGCAAGAGCACAGGTGAGAAGCAGAGAGGAACTAGACTCGTGCTAATTGGACTTACCAAAACATGGATCCAAGGCTGAACCCTTCCAACTTCACATTCCCTCAACGTTTCCCAGATATACCTGTTCCTTCAGATTCTGATTCTTCTGGGTCCTCATCTGAGTAGCAACCTAATGTGTGCTTCTGCCCTCCGAATTTGTTGATGACAAAAGGGGGAAAAGTGAGATTAAGTTTAGCTACTTTAGGATTGTAGGGCAATGTAATAGGATGTTGTGATCTTGTGATCTTTTATTGTTGCTGTAATCACATGATCAATTGTTAATCTTGCTGTTACTGTTTCTGTTTTGCTTTAAATTATGTACTCTTCTTTTGCTGAAGTGCTGGAATGTATGATCTTCAAAATTTTAATGAAATGAAATCACCAGTTTGCTTCAATTCTGCCACTCTGATTATTTATTACATACATAATCTTACTATCAATTGTGAATTCATAGAATTATTGTTTATTATAAAGTCAGATAAACTTAATACTCTATCTAGAGTTTGTCATCATCAAAAAGGGGGAGATTGTTGAAACAAACTCTCAAATTTAAGTTTTGATGATTAACAAACTCTGTGAAAAGATGCTTAAGTTCGTCTGCTCATTTGTGGTTCTAACATTTCCAATTGAGTAAGTTTTAGCAAAGAAAGAAACAAAGAAACATGTCAAGCAAGAACACAATGGAGATTAACCATGAGAATCTGAGTGAATTATGAAGGCATTATGGGTCAGCAATATGGCTGGTTACATGTCACAAAGTGTAGAAGAAATTAGAAGAATGGAAGCTGCAGTGTTTAAAAAATGTTTGTAAACTTACTCAGGGTGAGTAAGTTCAATAAACTTACTCTTGTTTACTGCACAAATAGATCCTACAGCAAAGGGACAAATTAAATGCATCAAATGCTTGCATTAAGTATCACACCATGTCATTTATTGAAGAATATTCACTGATTGCAAGAGGAAGTTGCTGCTACTGCTGCAAATGAGGAGGTTCAGTAAGAGAAGGTTATAAAAGCAAATGTATAGGGGATAAGACTGACAGTAGGTAGAAAGTAAATCTGCTTTATGCAGAATCACTCATTACACTGTCCAAAACTTCCCCAAGATCTTCCAATGGCTCTGCAACGGCTATATGGGCATAATCAAGTCTATAAATATCAGAAATGGAAGATTTGAAGGTTCGAGAGAGCAAAAAGCACTGTTGCATCAATTCAAATTATCAAACCAACTGCCTCTCAACTTACTCAAAGTGCACTCTGCAGAATTTATGTGGGGATCTTTCAGTGCACTTCTTAGCTTGTAAACACCATGTCTTAGGATATATTTTTCATCTGTGTAATCAAGCCCAAACCCCCCAAAAACACTTTATCCTTGTTTCTGTTTGGTCTTAGTTGAATCCTATCAAACTACCTAGGTTGGTGAGTGTTGGTGAGGAGTTCTTCTAAGGATGATAGGTCAGGAACTGGAGTAAGTTTCTGTGTGTAAACAACTTGAAGAGGCTAAAGAAAGAACACTTTTGTAAGGCCAAGGTGTGGTCACAAGTACTGTAACTATTTGGGAAATAGTAGAAATACTCACTGGGAGTGAGGAGTAGATGTAGCCTAAGGGTTAGGGTGAACCACTATACATCTTATGTTATTTCTATTTACTCATCTCTATTATTTCACTTGTGACACTTCACACACTTCACTTAAAATCAAGAATCTGTGTTATTGAATGCTCTAAAAAATCACTATTTACAAAATGCTTGAATCATCACATATGATTCTGTTTGTTAGCATATAAATCACTTAACACTTTACATCATTGATTCTGTAACTTGAGTAGGTTCATCTGCAGTATTATTAACTTACTCAACTTCAAGAACAGTCTTGAGAGCAAGTTAAAATATCTTGAGTGCAGGATTTTTAACAGGTCACAATTCAAACCCTCCTTTCTTGTGACATCTTTTCACTTCATGGTCGTAGATGTTTCTATGCAAGACTATTACCTACGGACAACGTCTATCACTAAAAGTAACATTTATATATTTTAGTATTTTGAAAGAGGGAGGGGCTAAAGCCCATGCTTGCCCTCCCTAAATCCATCCCTGATACTAAACTCTACATAATTTAACAATTAACACATCAACATTTTCGTATCCCAAGAAACGGCGAGAGTTTTTTTTGGCAAATGCTAATGAGTGTACTAGAGGCATTATTTAAGAAGTCTAAAAAAGTTATTTTTTATGGAAAGTTGTGTATTTAATACATTCGAAAGAGATATACTTAGTTTTTCAATGAATAATTACCTTGTTTATAATCCTTAAACAATGCCCTTAAGGCACTCATTAGCAAGACCTTTTTTTTATATAAGAAAGGGGCAGTTTGTACAAAAAAAAAAAAAAAGAGGAAAACTATTCTATTAAACTTCTTTATGTAGTTTATGTCATAAGTCTCATATTTATTAGCTTACAGTGCAATTAACTAGTTAATAGTGTATTTAATAAATAGAATAAATAATCATATTTTGTAAATTATAACATATTTTCGTGAGTTTATAGTGTTGTTCCATATATAAATGCTATTTAAAATAGCATTTGAGCGAATGAGTTATAACGTATTATTTTTATCTATTTTCATTCCTATTAGTTTAATTAAGTTCTCCCTCTACCTTCCATTAAAAATAAAACAAAAAACTTTTAATTCTAAAATAATATTATATAAAGAAACATATAAACACGTCATTATATATATTATCTCATTCTATTTAATAAAAATGTTTAAAAATGAGAATAAATATAGAAAATTAGTATTCTAATATTTAATATGATAAATAGTTTAAAATAAAGTATTAGAATTGATCATTACTATATATATATATATGTGTGTGTGTGTGTGTGTGTGGGGGGAACGCATCAAGTGAGAGGAGTGTTTATATGAGAGGGTGAGAGGAGTGAATCCTAGCCATAGATCAAATCATGAATGACTAAGATTAAAACAAAAAGTCATGTGACTTTTTTAAGTGGTCATGTGATCACTAAATAACTTTTAATCATGACAATCTATGTATGGTTGTATGATCCAGATTTACTCCTCCCACCCTTTCATATTAAACACTCATCTCACTTTATACATCTCATATATATATATATATATAAAAGAAAAGACATAAACACATTTATATCTTTTTACGTTATTTTATATTTATCAGATGATTTAACAGTTAATTTTACCAAACACTTATAATCAGCTAGTTTAGCTAAACCAAGGCCGACCCATTGTGAGACAACTAAAACCCTAGCATTAGACTAACCAATAAAAGATTATTACTAATAGTTTTTATAAAGCAAAAAGGTCAATATGTGGGTAAAAAAGGCGCAACCTAAAACACTCTCACTTTCTATCTATTATCTACTTGTAAAAATTAACTACACTAAATTCAGTTATCCGCATTAACCATGTTGCAATATCTTCATCTTTTATTTTCTAATTCAAAAAATTAACTACACTAAACATCTCTATCTTTTATATAAAATATAAAAATATGGTAATTTTCTCGTACTTGTGCTGAACACGAGTCTCTAGTAGGGGTGGGAATAGGCTGGGCCGAGCTAGGCTTTGCAAAGCCCAAGCCTAGCCTGGTCAAAAAACTCAAGGCCTAAGTCTGACCTGTTACCTGTCATAGGCTTTTTTTTATGGCCTAGCCTGGCTTTTTTGAAAGTCTGGTATGGCCTGCTAGCCTACTTAAAGGCCTACTTCATATTAACGTCTTTGAATAAGTCATCTGACCTATCATTAAATAGACTAACAGACTTATAGGTCAATGAAGTTAAATTGTATTTATAATTATTAGAATTTGGGACTTCTAACAATAATAAACTATATAAAAAATAAAAATAAAACCACTGCTATTCAGAGACATGAGACATAACATAGGGGTGGAAATAGATAGGACGAATTGAGTTTTATGAGTTCTAATTCTGATTTGTCCGTATGATATAAATTTTTTTAAGCTTGAAGCTGGCCTTTTAGAGAATCTGACATTATATGATAGCTTATTTAAATTTTATTTTGCAATAGGGCCTTTAAATATGTCAAAAATTTATGTAAGGCCATATGCTTAAATTATTGAAAAGATCAGCAAATATATTTTTTAATACAATGTACAAAATCTAATATAATAATAATAATAATAATAATAATAATAATAATAATAATAAAATTATTATTTATATTTACTTAAATAGGCCGGCCTGTTAAGCCTAAAAGGCTTTTTGAGATGCCTGAATCCTGGCTTTTTTAACTAAATAGGCTTCTCAAAAAGCCTTAGCCTTATCTATTTAAAAAAAAAGTCTGACCTGACCTAAGCTTAATATAAGCTAAGCTGTAAGTCCCTGTCAGGCGGCCTGACCTATTTTCACTCTAGTCTCTAGCAAAACAAAAAAGTTATCTCTGTTTTATGTGACACTCACTCTTAATCCGGTCATGTGACAAATAATAGCCATAGCCCATAGATTCATAGATGCTGAAACCTCTTTTAATTGGTTGCTAGTTTTTTGTCGTGGAATAGATTTTCATATATGCATAAAATTGTTGAAATATTTTAACATGTATAGCTTTTTCAACATCAAACAACTAGGATTTCTGTCGTGTTGCACGCGATCAACTAATTTGGTCAAGCTGCATGGGAGGTCCCAATTAGATGATACAAAATGTTACAAAGAGACTCTGCTAGTAGGATGCCGCTGCTCAGCTCACGTGAACTATTAATGCATAAAACCTACTCCCTCCGTTTCGTTTATAATTAAAAGTTATTTTTTACATTTATTGAAAAATTTATATATTTGGTCTAAATTTTAAACTAAAAACGTACATTTTTCAATGAATATAAAAATTGACTTTTGTTTATAAACGAAAACAGAGGGAATACTCCCTCCAAAACTTCAAAACATTGGTTGTTTTAGAAATCCAAAAGATAATTAAACATTTTTTCCCTTGTCTATAATCTGTATGTTTTTCTAAATTTATCCTTTTTTGTTGAAAAAAAGTTTAGATTAGGGGAGGCTCACCCCCGTACAGGACCAGGGAGAACCACCAACCTGAGCCAGGATTTACGGTTACATATCGCCCACCAACGCAACCACTTGGAATCGAACCCAAGTCGCAGCGTGTGCGAGCAAAAGGCCGAACCAGTTGAGCCAAACTACGTTGGCCCCAAATTTACCCTTTAATCATACTTTTAATTAATTAATGCAAGTCTTGAATTTTTAAATACTATGCAATTAATTAGGGATACTTTTAGTAAAAAATAATTAATGTATCTTGTAAGTTGAAAAGGGACTTATAATTAGTTAACAATTTTTTTTAAAAGTGACTTATAAAAAGTAAGGGAGGGAGTATTAATTGTTGTTTATTTTTACTAGATAGCTTTAGTAAAGTATTAGTAATTCTCAATAGATTTTGCATTAAAAATTAACATATTTATTAAGAATATTTTAGTCAAATTTTGTCTAAATTAATTATTTCTTAGTCTATAAGTTAAAAACTTAAACAACCAAATTTTTTGGATAGATGGAGTATTTAATATATACTATTAATGCATAGTTATTAATTTAAATAAAATATCCCTTTATACACTGCGGTATACGCCAACGCTAGATGAATATTTTCAGGGTAAGAAACCAATATTTATTTTGTAACTTTATTCGACGTGTGCAAATCTCAAACTCAAAGGAATATATATATAGGCCACTGAGGAATATATAAGTCACAAGCCGATCCAGATAATATCCAAATTGAAGGAATATCATTGTCCTTCGAGCTTAAGCTTCACTATTATGTATACGGTAAAATTATATGAAGGGTTTTTTTTCCCCTTCAAAATATACACACGGTATATAGCTAAAAATCTGAAGGGGGAAGAGAAAGATGTAGTAAAGCCGGCCAAAGTACTACTCTCTCCGTAAAAAAAAATTTGGTGTTTTAGTTTTTTATTTTCATCTTAAAATTTTAGTTGTTTTAAAAATTCAAAGCATAATTAAGCATTCTTTTCTCATTATACCCTAAAATTAATAATATATATTAATTGTTATTTATTTTTACTAGATAGCTTTAGTACAGTATTAATAATTACCAATAGATTTTGTATTGAAAAATGATATATTTATTAAAGATACTTTAGTCAAATTTTATCTAAATTAATTATTTTTTATTTTGTGTGTCAAAACTTTAAACAATCAAAGTTTTGAGATTGGGCGAGTAATTACTTAGTGAAGCTAAATTTTGTGAAAAATATCAAATTTTAATTTATTGATCATAATTTGGCAATAGATTACGAAAAAGAATATAAAAGAAAAAAATAAGAGATTAAGAGAGACAATTAGGTTGATGCCTACATGAGCATAATATTTAGTTTTAATTATAGAGTGATCCTGTTGTCGGTTTGTGAGGAATATTGTCACCCGGATTTGTGGCAGGTATAAAGAAACTGGTATCCTAGTCTAGTCTCCAAAATATTGGAATAGGTTGCAGAGGATGTGACTTTTAATGGCTAATGCTAATCCTAATAAAGCAACATCAACTGGCCTTTTATTTTTTTGTCCTTCTACTTGATTCCAAATCTAATCATATATCTCCCGGCACCAAAACTATAATCGATACTCCCTCCTCTCGTATTATTTGTCGTTTAACGTAATATATATTTTTTAAAAAATAATTTGTTGTACTAATTTTTATGGTACAGTAGTCTCTTTTGATTAAAATACTCTTATTAATTATAGTGGTTAGTAGTAGTAAAGTGGTAGCTTAGTAAGAGAACTAATTAATATTGGTTAGATGAAATACAAATGAACAAGGATATTATTGAAAAACAAGTAATTAATATTTTTTGATATTCTAAAGTGACAAATAATTTGAGACAATAAAATATTTCAAACATGACAAATAATATGAGACGAAGGAGTACAATGCAATTTATATGAGATTTCCTAAATAAAAGATAGGTTTAATTGCATTTTTGGTCCTCAACTTTTTAATTTGGCGATTTTGATCTCTCTCTTTTATTTTTGGCGATTTTGGTCTCCTAACTTTTTTAATTTGACTATTTTGGTCCCATATTTTTTAATTACATTTTTGGACCCTCAAAATCATGAATTTTTTGCACTTTTGATCTCAAAAATCTTGGATTTTGGGAAAGTGTGGTCTAAAAGTGCACAATCCACGATTTTTAGGGAACAAAAGTGCAATTAAAAAAACACAAGGACCAAAATTTCCAAATAGAAAAAGTTAGGTGATCAAAATCGTAAAAATAAAATAGGAAGCCAAAATCGTCAAGTTGAAAAAATTGGGAGACCAAAAGTACAATTAAGCCTAAAAATTATTAGTTTTTACTTATAATTTTTGACAATTTTTTTAATTTTCTATGCGATTTCTAGGATGGGAGACCTCCCTGTATCTCTTACCATTAGCGAAGGCGAGACGCCTCATTGCCTCATTAAATTAATCCTAAATAATTAATTTTAATCACTTTATTTATAACGTCGATGGTGTGCTTATCATGAACATGGAAAAATTTAAATAAAAAAAAAAACTTAAGACTCAAGGCGGGTATATAAAATATATACATACATATATAGCCCCATCAGTAGGCCCAAACTATACATGTGTATCAGAGTAAGAAAAGTAGTGAAAGAAGTTACGAGGGTACTACAGTGATCTGTCATCTGTCATCTGTCATAGCATCCTAAAATCCAAAACAAAGCAAAAGAAATGTGAGATTTTCAGCGGTATCAGCTAGCTCTACTGTTTTTCTACTCTTAGCTTAGGTTATACTTTGAAACAAGGCAACTTCTAGGGTGAAAAAGCATGGTGGGTAACACCACCATGCACAACTTCTTTCTACTCTTGAATTAAGAGTACCTCACAGTAATACCATGTACTCTTTTTACCAAATCATTTCTCTTTAGAAAATGATTTTTTTTTTGGAAAATAAAATTTGAACATCACTTTTCGCGACACCCATTTCGACACCGTATATCTGTGTACGAACAATTTTTTTTTTTTCAAATTTTTTTTTTTAAAAAAAAATTTCTTCAGAAAAATAATTTTTTTCCAAAAAAAAATATTTATGAAAGTGGTTAACACGGTACAAATAAGTGCCCCTCTATTTTTATGTGTGCCTCTGTTAACTACTTTTATAATTATTTTTTTTGGAAAAAATTTATCTTTTTGAAGAAATTTTTTTTTATTTTTTGAAAAAAAATATTGTCCGTAAGTGTCCTTCTGTTAACCACTTTTATAATTATATTTTTTAGAAAAAAATATTTTTCTGAAATTTTTTTTTTTAAATTTGAAAAAAAAAAATATTGTCTGTACACGCATTTTATATACGGTGTCACAATGGGTGTGGCGAAAAGTGATGTTCAAATATCATTTTCCAAAAAAAAAATATGGGACACTTATTTGTACTGCGTTAACCACTTTTATAATTATTATTTTTTGGAAAAAAAAATATTTTTCTGAAGAAATTTTTTTAAAAAAAAAAATTTTGAAAAAAAAATATTGTTCGTACACAGATATACGGTGTCGAAATGGGTTTCGCGAAAAGTGATGTTCAAATTTTATTTTCCAAAAAAAAAATCATTTTCTAAAGAGAAATGATTTGGTGGAGAGGGTACATGATATTACTGTGGGGTACTCTTAATCCAAGGATAGAGGGAAGTTGTGCATGGTGGTGTTACCCACCATGCTTTTCCACCCTAGAACTTGCCTTGAAACAATACAAGATGTTTGATTTCTATTTCTATTTTAAATTTTTAACTTTTTATCGCTTTCAATTATAAAATGCCATTTTTTTACTTTTTTATTTTCAAAGTTTAATACTAAAAGTAGCTTTTTATTATTTTTCATATTTATTATAGGTTTAATTATATTTTTAATCCCCTATTTCTTCAAATCCATGATTTTGGCCCTCCTATTTTATTTTTCACAGATTCGGTCCCCATATTTTTTATTTTTCACGAATTTAATCCATATACTTTTTTAATTGCACTTTTGGTCCTCCAAAATTGCGGATCTCTTACACTTTTGGTCCCCCATGATTTTTAGGGACCAAAAGTGCAAGAGATCCACAATTTTGGAGGACCAAAAGTGTAAATAAAAAATGTGGGAACCAAATTCATGAAAAATAAAAATATGTGGACCAAATTCTTGAAAAATAAAATAGGGGGACCAAAAATACAATTAAGCCTATATTATACAAATCTTTTAGGGAAAAATAGTGAAAATGAAGTGACTTTTTATAATTAAAAGGGAAAATGAAAAATTGGAGGAAAGTTGAAACTTTTAGCTCTATTTTATTTGAGAAAATACTTTTATTTTACTATTGATCACAAATTTTCATCTTATTTTTAATTAAAATTTATATAAAAATAATGAAAATAAGTTATTTTTACAGTTTTTATAAACACTTTCAAGACAAGGAATAAAGTGAAAATAAAATAATACTTATAATTCTTAATAAAATTAAAAAAGTAAATAATACTTTGTCAAGCATCTGCTAAATTGGTACTCTTTTATAAGAACTTATTTTAGCTATTACTCATTGTATTTTGGAGAAGTTGTTGGGAATCCTATATTTTTTTAAGGATGTTGGGAATCTTATGACTTCAGTTTGTTTTATATATTATCATATTGCAAAAACAAAACTTGAAATACTCCTTTTTAATTGATGAAATACTCCTTAATATAATCATATCTATCACTTTTGAATAATATCTATTTATAAATTGCTTCTTTTTGAAATAAATTGTTTTCCATTTACAAACTCTCCAAATTTTGAGCATTAAATAAGTTAGTGTAAAAAAAAATTGAACACACAGATATCTCTTTTATTTTTTTAAAGGCTTAAATATGTTTTTAGTCCCTGCAAATATAATGTTTTGATTTTAGTTCCTATAAAACTTTTGTTTGTTTTTTGTCCTTGCAAAATATTTTAATTTTAATTTTGGTCCTTATAATTAAAATTCATAGCAGAATCCGCATAAACACTTTATTTTCCTGCCAAATTTCTTGTGAATTTTGATCTGAATAACTAAAAACCATTATTTCCATCAAAATTTATAGCAAAATCCATAGAAAGCACTTCATTTTTCTACATAATTTCCTTTGAATTTTGGTCAAAAGGACCAAAATCAAAATAAAATATTTTGTAGGGAACAAAAACAAATAAATTTTTTTACAATGATTAAAATCAAAACACTCTATATTTGCAAGAACTAAAACATATTTAAGCCTTTTTTAAATATTTTTCTTCCATATTGTTTAGAAAACGGGAAAGGGGGCTGGTAGGATGAGAAGATGAGAATGATTCAACCCTCAAAACTTTTAATAAACTCTTTTTATAATTTTATTTAATAAAAAGTAAAATTAATTCGTTGACTCCTAAAAAATAATAGATTTGATTCTTTTGAAGTTATTAATTTACTCTAAAAGGAAAAAACTTAATTATTGATGAAATATTTTAAAATATATTTAAACAAATTTAATTATAATTAACTATCATATAGATATATAGTATCAATCATTGACTTTTTATTGCTCACCAAAAAAATTATTGACTTTTTATTGATATTTAAAACAGTTTTTCTATTGTGTGCAACCTTGCACACAGTAAAAATTATTAATTGCTCATATTTTTTCTTATTAACTATCTAATTTTTTATTTTGTGGGTAGATAGATATGACATAAATATGAATCTATAAAGTAAATAGAAAAATGAGTAATTAATAAAAAAATGGACAATAAATAATTTTTATTATGTGCAAGGTTGCACACGTTAAAAAAACTTTTTTTTTTTGTAGAAACGCGTTAGAAAAACTCTGTTATTAAAATACTTTGATCTTCATTTTAAAGTAATAACTCACTTAAATTAAAAAGGCCAAACTCACATGCATGGGAAAAAAAAACAAAACAAATAACAGTGCCTTCACAGGGCACAATCAAGAAATTGGGAATTCACTGACACAAATAAAAGTCGAGGAGTGTTATCAACAAAAAAATATAAAAAAATATATTGGGAATTCAACTTCGTTATTTTTTTTCTTACCAAAATGAGTTTTTTGTCTAAGAATTCAACATTGACTTTACGTGTCTTCCTCCTCGAGATGGGCTTCAGCCATTTACCAGCCCTTTTATTTATTTTAGCTACCACCCACCCAAGTCATAACTCTATTTCTCTCAACAATTTATTTTTTAATTAAATAAATATAAAAACAAATTATAAATACCGATTATTTTGCGGTTGCGATATTTATATAAAAACTTTTCAACTTTATGCGTTGCAATCGAGTTGTTTTTACCTAGTTGTGAAGATCTCCTCATTATTATAATTTAAATTTTATAATAACTAGAAAAAAGTATTGAGAGACATGTAAAAACATTTTAATGTTTAAATCAGACAGTAACTCTATGCATATAAAATATCATAACGATCATATAGAGAAGTTGATTGTTTTCTTCTTGGAAAAGAGAGAAGTTGATTGTTATTGCGATTAAGGGAGCTACATATATAGTACAACCACGCCAAGCAATCCTTTGATTTGTTGTGACGATATGGCGTATTGCTATAGATTTTCTCGTGATTATGTGGACCGTACCGAGTGGACCGGCCGGGTTCTAGCAAATCATCTTCGTCATGGAGACTCTGTGCTCGAAGGATTGTGGATCATAGTGGGTGAACTGGTCGGATTCTAACACATCGCCTTCGTCTTGTAGGCTTTGCGCTCAAAGGGCTGTGGACCATACCAGATGGACCAGCCGAGATCACGAAGAAACATGTGAATGATCGAGTGTCCTGAGAAAGAAGTCAAGTCACTTATCTAGTGGTCGGTAGGTTTCCCAATTGTGGCCCCACGACCAGTCAACATAGAGGATGCGGTGTGCATGGCCTCGCCTTAAGGGTACGCATAGTCGACCGAACAAACATGGTCGCATTTGTTATGCAGCTTGACCACGTGGTCACGGCTGTAAAGACCCTAAATTCCTACTCGAGCATATGCTCCTTATGCGTCCTCAGCACGCACTTCTCTTAGTGTTATGCACCAGCATTCCACACACACGTAATGATTATGTGATTATTGGAGGAGGTATTATGGGATATACCCTAACGATCTCATGTGTCATGCCCTCTTCCAATGTGGATTGGCCCTCCCCTGGCAAGGCGTGCATGGCAGCAGTTATATGAGGATTGGAGGGACGCATAGGGTAGACATCTTTTTAAACACACCATTCTGCTAGGTTATCATCCTTAGCCAATCTTTCTACTTAGGGAGGTCTATACCTAGGTTCAAACCATGAACAATAAGCGAGGTAAGTAATTAAGATATATTGTGATAATTTTTAGTGGTTTTCTGGCCTGTCTAGTATAATCTCAAACGAAAATTATCCAATTGGTCCAAGTTTAAGAGAAGTTACTGCAAGGTACAAGACTTCAACTACGTTGAAGACTTTCGATAGGTCTTGGTTCCATGCCTTGACCTCAGCAAAAGTCAAATTCCCCATCAGGCTCTTCATCTTGGGCATGATCTAATATCGACATCTCGACCTTAGCAAAGCCAGATTCCCCACCAAGATCTTTAGCTTAGGTGAGAGCGAATCTCGACAGCTCGACCTTGGCTACATGCCTTTACCTCAACAAATCCAGATTCTCCACCTAGCTCTTCAGCTCGGCCGGGAGCGAATCTCGGCACCCCAACTTCATCTTTTCACCTTGGACCACGGAAAAGGACCTTGAACCTCAAAAAAGTACCTCAACCACACTGGCCTCACCAAGGTTTCACATCCTCATGGTTTGTAAAAAAAAAGTCTAGTCACTTATCTGACAGTACAATGATGTTGGTTTAATAACATGTTTCGACATTTGTCACTCTTCCTATTCAAATCTCTAAATGGCACTTGATAATGATATGCAACACGTTATAGCACACTATAATTTATTTCTACCAATATTGAAAGGCAATCATGCCTACATGACACAAGTTGAAGTGCATTCGCAAAGACATTCGCTCTCAAGTTGTTCAAATAAAAAATATGACGTTGATATAGAATAAACGATGTAGCCATCATGAATTTAGCCCGTATGTCTCTTCCTCTCATGGACAAACATGAGGATAAGGTTCAAAAATAGCATTTAGGCAAATAGCATTGTCAAATTAATGGATCTTGACAACGCTATCTTCCAAGACCACCGACTTGGGGGCGTCGGCTCCCTCTCTAAGTAGGACTTTTCAATAACCAACTTATTAGCATTTTTTCAAAAAGACATTTATTCCGCTAGAAACCTCTTTCTCTCTCAGAAAAGTTCATCCTTCTGCCATGCAAAGTTTATTTATTTTCTCATTAGGTCAGCGATCTGGTTCTCCATCTCCCTCGCAACCTTTCTAAACTTTGTCGCCTTCTTAGCTACCCGTTAATGGAGTTTCGCTTTCTCCTCAAGTTTCACAAGCTTCTTACGCTAAAAGCAAGAGACTGGATCACAAGGCTTCTCCTACCCTTTACTGGTGGGTCCAGTGGCCAAAGCTTAAAATAGGTGAATGCAATAAAAAGCACGCATATTCACATTATGTATATCGATAATTTTACGATGACTATGTAGGAACCAGACTTGCTTATAAGTCGGATCCAAATGTCCACACGAGCATTTGACTTGGGGTATTTGTTATGGACCAGCTCTAGAACCTTGTAGGGCCTAAGTAAGACCACATGTGAGGTCCCCTCTGTGTGGCCTTAAACCCAAGACAAATATCAACCCTCTAACCACATAACAGAAAATGGTTACACCTCTAGGCCCTATATAAAGAACACATCACCTCTTCAAAAGGTACATTTTATTCTAAACATCTTACCTGCCTCATTGTTGGATTGACTTGAGTGTCAGGGTATTTTGTAGTTGACCACCATTGTTGTTTTCCGTCGGAGCAATTCACCATCTCTATCATCCATCCAGTGATTTCATTCTTTCACTCACTCACTACTGCTGGATCTCTCTTACATAACACCTGACATGAGTTCATTATGAATACATTAATGCATGAGTACAAGTAAAAAATAAAATTATATTAAAAATATTTTATTTTCGTTTAATCACATGACAGAGTAAAAAGGTTAAAAGGAAAAAATAAAAGTTTAACAAAACCGATGAATGGTTCCAAATTGGGAGTGCACTTGTGCTGGTCATTTTCTTCACTGCACAGCAATGCCTGGAGTGTTTTTCAGTTAGAGTGTTTTTATTTTTTGATAAGCATAAATTTTATTGAGCAATGGGAGTACAAAGGGTACTACAACCCATTACAACACCAGCACTAACATATTAGCGTTTTCTAATACACTGCATACAATGTACTGTATTGGGTTTATATACCAATCAGAGTAAGTAACTTCAATAGATCTTCCTGCCCTATTAGCAAACTAATCCCAAGACAACATCTTAATTTGTGCAATTATAGCAGTAAAGTCCCCAACCTCACCCTGAAACATAATTCGGTTTCTTATTCCCCATAAAGACACTGCCAACCACACCAAATTTCTAACTTTCTTTGAAATTTTCATGCACAACAGATCTCCAAATTGGAGGAAATGATTTACTCCATCATTACATAACACACTTGAGATTCCAACCATGAATTAATAGCAGAACAAACATTATATGAGAATTGGCATGAGAAGAACAAGTGTGAACAAGATTCAACTTCTCTAAACAAAACACACAGGAGCGACCAAAATTAGCAGCAATTATACCTCTATGATTTAATTGTTCTCTGGTAGGTAGACTGTCTTGGAATAATCTCTAAGTGAATATAAGTACCTTGGATGGAGCATCACAATACAATAGCCTGTGGATAGCTCTGTCATACATTTCAGACAACTCTTCATCACTTTGAGACATCACCGAGAACTTATATGCAGATTTAACACTAAAGACCGAGACCCATCAAGCCCCCACAACCATGAATCTGATTCGTTTTGTTGTAATTGAACTGTACCAGTGAAGTTAAGAAAGTCGACCAGTAATTCTTCCTCCCAAGCGAAAAAAGACCGTCTCCATTTCGAACCCCATCTCCAAGTATTGTCCATCCAGCTGAAATTTCTGTTATAATAGCCTTTCTCTGTTCAGAAATATGATATAGTCTGGGAAAACGTTCCATAAGAAGAGACCCCCTTAACCAAGTGTCACTCTAGAATTTAATAGATTCACCATTCCCTACTTTCCTCCTTTCTGCATTCGAAAACCACATTGGTTGGAACCCATGATGAAACTCAATTGAATGTAAGTCTCTTCACCATCTTGTGGACTGCCTGTGATGCATCAATTCCAGCCCATCATTGTGATTAAGTATCCTATACTTATAAGAAATCAGACTAGCCCATATTGCACTTTTATCAGTTAGCAATCTCTACTTCCATTTAGCAAGCATGTTCAGATTAAATGCTTCCAACACTTCCAAGTTGGATTGTTAATAATGTAAGTGTTATTGTTGTAAAAAAATGTAAGCGTTATAGAATAATTATCTCATAGGTAAAATGCACTAAAAATAAAAAATAAGCAGTTTTTCGATGGTTAATGGTAAGTGAATTTGTCCAGTAAAAAAATGGCAAGTGAAATGGAATCGCTCATGGTTCAATGGGATACAATTTTTATGCTGCTCAACGGGTGAAATAGGAAAAAAGTTTTTATTCTCTTTCCCAATATTGTCTACCATCAATCTGAAATTCTGAATGTGATGTTAAACTAAAAAGAAAAAGTAAGTGTTTATCATGTTAGAGATAGAATGGAGGAATGAATCACTGTATTCATCATATTGATTTTACACTAAAAACAAACATTATATGTACTATTTCACTCAATACATCACAGCTCAACTAACTCAGCTAACAAACCATTTTAACTAACAACAGAATAACAAACTACAACTAACTCTAAGTAACTGACTTTTACGTTTCTGAATTACAACACATACTACTCAACACATCCCCTTAATTCAGAAAGCTAAGAAACACAACTCCAAGTGACTTCTTCAATTCCTTGAATCTGTCAAAGACACAACTCCAAGTGACTTCCTCAACTCCTCGAATCTGTCAATCTTTAATGCCTTGGTTAAAACATTTGCACTCTGCACTTCCGGTATGCAATATATCAGCTCAAGCTTGCCATTATTCACATGCTCCCTTAGAAAGTGAAATCGAGTTTCTATGTGCTTGCTTCTTCCATGTGAGATTGGGTTCTTTGCCAAATTGATGGCAGATTTGTTGTCAACGAATAGTTCCACAGGTCTCAGCATCTCCACCTTTATTTCCTTCAGCAAAGTGTCCGACCATTGAGCTTGGCAAGTAGTATATGAGGCTGCAATATACTCAGCCTAGCAGGAAGATAAGGCTACCACTGGTTGTTTCTTTGAACACCAAGAGATTGGTGCATCAAGAAATATGAAGACATATCCTATAGTACTCCTTCTATCCATCTTATCTCCACACCAATCTGAATCTGAATAACCAATCAACTTAAATGCACATTGATCTGCTACTTTGTTAAACAGAATACCATAGTCAATGGTCCCCTTCAAGTACCTCAAGATTCTCTTTGCAGCCAGTAGATGAGAATTCCTTGGATCCTCCATAAGTTGACTTACTAACCTAACACCAAAAGAAATATCAGGTCTACTATTACAAATATATATCAAAGAGCCCACAATTTGTTTAAACAAAGTCACATCCACTGCCTTATCTAGTGTTCTGTCATCACTTCCTTTTTCCAGCTTCACATTGCACTCTACTGGTG
Organism: Calophaca sinica; assembly: GCA_037113605.1. Classification (NCBI taxonomy): domain Eukaryota; kingdom Viridiplantae; phylum Streptophyta; class Magnoliopsida; order Fabales; family Fabaceae; genus Calophaca; species Calophaca sinica. The sequence continues at coordinate 46,815,768 of CM073735.1, forward strand.
TGGCAGCAAGGTTGCAGTCAAACATATTAAACCTTTTTAGAGCTTCAGTAACATATTTCTTTTGATGTAACACTATCTCTTTCTTGGTGCTCACAAACTCCATACCCAAAAAATATGATAATTCCCCCAAACCTGTCATATCAAATTCAAATTTCATACTCTTCTTAAACTCTTATATGCCACTTTGATCACTTCCTGTCACAAGAAGATCATCCACATATAGACAAATGAACAGCATTGGCACATTATTTCTGACCTTCACATACATGCCATATTCCACAGAACATTTGGTAAATCCTTGCTGCACTAAAAAGGAATCAATCTTTTTGTTCCAAGCCCGAGGGGCTTGTTTCAAACCATATAGAGCCCTCTTGAGTTTATAGACTTTATCTTCCTTGCCTTTTAGTTCAAACCCAGGTGGCTGGACTACATACACCTCCTCTTCTAGAGGTCCATTCAGAAATAAAGGTTTTACATCTAATTGAAACAATGGCCATTTCCTTCCACATGCAAGAGCTAAAGACTAATCTAATAGTTTTAGTTCGGGCAACAGGGGCAAATACCTCTAAGTAGTCAAGTCCAGCTCTTTGAAGGAAGCCCTTTGCAACTAATATTGCCTTATGCTTGGCAATGGATCCATCTAGCTTTAACTTTACCTTGTACACCCACTTGACTGCTATAGGATGCTTGTTGGATGGCAAATCAACAAGTTCCCAAGTATCATTCTTTTCAATGGCCTTCAACTCTTCTGTCATTGCATTCCTCCACACCTCCTTTTTCACTGCATCTGAGAATTCAATAGGCTCTACATCTGCAAGGAGAGCAAAGTGCTCCATTTGTCCTTCCAACAGAATTGCTTTTGCTGAATAAAGTTCATAGTCATCAAATCTTACTGGCCTCTTCCTTTCTCTAGGCTCCAACTGACTTACTCCAGGTGTTGTAGTATTTCCTCCAATAGCATTCTCTTCTGATTTTGCTTGAATTTCTGCATCACCATCACTTTGATCATCTTCCATCAGTGCTGAAATTGTGAGATTACCAGTGCTACCAGTGTTTCCTCCATGGCTTTTCTTCCAGTCCCATTTCTCCCTTTCATCCACTACAACATCCCTACTCACCATAATTTTCTTACTTGCAGGGCTATAAAGTCTATAACCATCAGTAGAATGATAGCCTACAAGTATCATAGGCTCACTTTTGTCATTCAGCTTCTTCCTTTTTTGATCTGGAATGTGAACAAAACACAAGGATCTGAATATCCTTTGGTGCTTCACTAATGGCTTCTTTCCAGACCAGATTTCTTCAGGCACTTGCTTGTGTAATCTCTTGGTTGGACACTTGTTTAGTACATAAGAGGCAGTGGTTGGAGCTTCTCCCCACAGTGAATATGGCAACTCCTTTTCTTTTAACATGCTCCTCACCATATCAAGCACAGTTCTATTTCTTCTTTCAGCTAACCCATTGTGTTGAGGGGTGTAAGGTGGTGTAATCTCATGTTGAATTCCATGCTTTATGTAGAAATTCTCAAACTCATTTGATGTGAATTCCCCACCACCATCTGTCCTAAGCACTTTGCTTTTCACTCATAGCTTTGAACTTTTGAAAGACTTCAAGCACATCATTCTTTGCTTTAAGTAAATACAGCCACAACATTCTACTGTATTCATCTACAAAAGTTATAAAGTATTTGTTACCTCCTAATGATGGCACTTCAAAAGGACCACACACATCTGAATGCAACACTTCAAGCACTTCAATTGCTCTCATTGGAAGATATGCCTTGAAAGAGCTCCTTGGTTGTTTGCTAACTAAGCATCCTTCACACACTTTATCTGGAATTGTAATTTCTAGCAGCCCCACCACCATTTGTTTTTCACCCAACTGATTTAGGCTTTTAAAGTTTAGATACCCAAATCGTGAGTGCCAAAGCCAGCTATCATCACAAATTTCAATAGCAAGGCAGTGTACATCTGCGGTCTTTATGTCCACCTTGAATGTTCTATTACTTGACAAAGGAGCCTTCAAGATCAAATTCTGCTTTGTGTCAAACATTTTCAAGCAGTCATTCTTCATAATCACTGTAAATCCCTTCTCAACCAATTGTCCCAGGCTTAACAGGTTGCACTTCATGCTTGGCACATACAGAACATCTTGAACTAAAGCCACTTTTCCATCCCTCTCCTTGATTGCCACGGTTCCTTTGCCTTTAGCAGTGACTGTGCTGAAGTCTGCAAACCTCACTCTACGGCCTTGTATCTAGATTAGTCAGCCACTCTTTTCTACAGGTCATGTGATTGGAATAACCTGTATCTAGATACCATGAATCAGAATTGACATCGCAGCCAACTGTGGCCATCAGCATCATCGGTTATGAATTTGAATCACCTTTTGCCAAATGAGCTTCATCTTCAGTCTTCTTCTTTTGCCCCCCTTTTCCAAATCTGCACTTATCTGCAAAGTGCCCCCAATTTTGACAATTATAGCACTAAATTTTTCTTTTATCAAATTTCTTCTTGCCTCATTTCCCTTTGTATCCACCAGCACTCTTTTTGTTACTTGAATCACCTTGTTCACCATCAAGATTTGACTGTTCTTGATTGTGAACCTGGCCACCATTGCCTGCATTCTTCCAACCCTTCCCTTTTCCTTTTCCTTTCCAGTTCTTTCCTTTATCACTGCCTTTGTACTTCATCAACTGTGCTTATAATGCCTGGTTCACACTCTTCTCTGTTTTCAAGGTTTCCAAGTCCTTAGACTCTTTATAGCTACTGCAACATGATCAAATCTGGAAGCAAGGGTTCGCATCACCTTTTCAACAAACGCCTTGTCAGAAACCTCCTCACCACATGCCTTCATCAGATTAGTGAGAGTCTGGATTCTGTTGAAGTAATCAGAGATCTTTTCTAGGTCCTCCATTTGCAACAACTCGAACTGTCTCTTCAAGGTTTGGAGTTTCACCTTCTTCAATTTGTTACCACCAGTGTAGCACATCCCAGTCTGTCCCACGCATCTTTAGAGGACTTGGCAGAAGAGATTTTCTCAAAGTGAGCATTGTCAGCACTCTGATGTATGAGAAAAAGAACTTTACAGTCCTTCTTTTTTAACTCCTTGTTTGCTGCACGTTGAGCATCATCTGGGTTGGCCACCAATTCTGGAACTCCATTCTTCACAACCTCAAGAACTTCTTGAAATCCAAACACAACTTCCATTTGCACATTCCACGTGTCCCAGTTTTTGCCATCAAGAACTAGTAGGTGGCCAAGAAGATTTCCATTCGAACTTGACATCTTTCACAATACACTCACAAGTTTTTCTCTCACTGTGTTTCTTGGAATCTCTCTTGTGTTTCCTACTTTTCACTCACACAGGTTTGCTCACTTTTCTTCAAGCCCGCAGAGAATCGCAAAGCTCTGAATACCAATTTGTTAGAGATAGAATGGAGGAATGAATCACTGAATTCATCATATTGATTTTACACTAGAAACAAGCACTATATGTACTGTTTCACTCAATACATCACAACTCAACTAACTCAACTAACAAACTGTTTTAACTAACAACAGAATAACAAACTCCAGCTAACTCTAAGTAACTGACTTTTACATTTCTGAATTATAAACACACTACTCAACATATCGATCATTTTTTAAATCAAATAGTCATACATGCATTTGAAATTTGTCCAGAATATAGAAAATTTGAAATGAGCATTGAGTGTGATTAATTAATTGTTGTGTTAGGAAAAAAAATTAATTTCTTTTTTGAAGTCTACATTGAACACAATTAAAAAAATTGAATTAACAACATAAATTAGAGACAAAAAATGAAATTATCCGTCTTTAATTATCACGTCAGTAAGGTTCGTGACAGAATTAAGGGCATATGTCATGTTATTTTGTATCTAATTTTTATCGATAATTCAATTTTTTTTTCCAATAATATGATATTGTGATTTAATTAACTTTACTTTATAGCTAATCATGGTTAATTAAATTGCACTTCAGATATATATATATATATATATATATATATATATATATATATATATATATATATATATATATATATATATATATACACACACTGATACTTCAGATATATATGGTGGAAGGGAGATGTGAAAGTAGGTCAAGCCTAACAAAACTTTGTTTAAATAGGTTTGGTTTTTTCTAAAAATGCAAAGCTCAAGTCCGACATGTTATTTGTCATAGGCTTTTTTATAGGTCTGCCTTAACTATGAAAGTCTGGTCCGACCTTTTAGCCTATTTGAAGGCATGTTATTCGATTTATCTCTAAGCATGTTAAAGGACTAATAGGCCAACGATGATAAACTTTTATGCATGATAAATTGCAAATTATTAATTAAAAAACCACTATAATGACATGAGACATAATGGTGGAAATATACTAGATTAGGCTAAGCTTTCTAGGATTGAGATTGCCTTATTTATTTGATATAGATTGACGTTGTCTGAAATGATATAAAAGTATTTTAAAAACACATTTTGCAATAAGGTCTTTTAAATAAGTCCTTTTAAATAAGTCATAAGTTTATTACTAAATAAACTTATAGGCTCAAATCTTTTATATGGGTTAATATACTTACATATTTATAAGGGTAAATAAGTCTATGATTTTAATATATTATAAAATTTGTTATAATAAAATAACAAAAAATTATTATATTTGTTTAAACAGGTTTAAAAGGCCTTTTAGATAACCTAAAATATGATATTTTTAGTTAAATTCATTTGAAAAAGTGTTGATCCTCTGTCTCTTCGTACTTGTTTGAGTGAAGAAGTGGAAGTCAGATGCAGTTCTAAGCGTTATTGTCGTTGTACTTTGCGAACTCGTGTTTAATCTATGTTGGGCCGTAAACTTGTAAAAGGCCACTTTTGGGCCTTGCTCCTTATTTAATGAAATACCTCATTTTCGACCAAAAAGAAAAGTTTTCAACCGCAGGCCTAGTGCTCCTGATAGGCTGACACCAATCCCTTTGCTTTTCAATTGTCTGTGCTACCATTGTTGTTAATGAATCTATGTTTAGAGGGGAAAAGAAAAGGATAAAAAAGGAGAAAAAAAAGAAAGAAAGAAAGAAAGAGACTGCTTGAGTAGCGCTGGGTAAATTCTTGTTTTGAGAGCAACTAAATTACTCCCCCGTCGCAATATATATGTCATATTTGACTAAATCACACAGTTTAACAAAAAATAATAAATAAAAGAAAGAGAGTAGTAATTTTACTAAATTAACCTCATTAACCATTGGTGTATTAACTATTGTCATAAATGCAAAGTGGAGTATTTGATGGTACAATTGGCAGAAAACATTTAATATTATATTAAAAATAGAAAATGACATATATTTTAGGATAACTTTTTTGTTTGTTTGTAAATGTGACAGATATATTGAGGCAGAAGGAGTACTTTACGAAAAGAAATTAAAAATTGTTTCCATAATTGCTTTAAGAACAACAATACAAACATAAATGAAAAGAGAAAATTTAGATGGTCAATCCCGATTGGTTCCCTTGTTAGATCACTCTCTCAATAAAAAGAAAAAAAAAAGCTGGTAAGTGATATTATGACTCATGAAAGAAGGAACAATCGATAGTGGATGTTGTGGGCCTTAACATATTTTGAGTATAGTTTTTGTTTTGGGGGTCACGAGGTTAGACTGGTTAGTTGTTTTTTGAGTCATTGCCATATGTGCAACTAACAGCAACGTCGCTCGCAAATCAGTTGTATGACCGCTTTTTAATATATGTATCGTTTGCATGTTTTAGGGGATAACTAAGTTGGCCTAACTTTCGTTGAAATTGGGCTTCAAATGGGCCCATATCCGCGTTGGAAAGTTAGTCTACACAGTCATGGTCACCCTTGACGTTCTGACGAGAAAAAACAAAACGAAACTGGCCTAAAAAAAGGAAGAAGAAAGAAAAAAGAGTCCTTGACGTTATTCCCATCGTAAAATCAGAAGGGGAAAAAATAACACTTACACCCAGTCATTAAGCTTCAGGACAATAGAGCCCCAAAATATCAGACCCACACGCACTCTAATCACGCTTCGATATTTGTTTCATTTTCATATGTTTGCATCTGCGCATTAACGCTTGAAAATTATGTTGATATTTAATATAAGACAGAAACACATGACAATAAATTAATCTGTCCTATATTTTCTTTTTCCATCAAAAAAAAAATTAATATGTCGCTTTGCAATACGTTATTAGTCGCACGCAGGTTCTGTCTATATTTTTTTTTTCCTATGTACACCTGGCTAAAATTATATGGTGGATTTGAGTTGCATAAATTGTTCAATTCATGTTAATCACCAAATGAAATTTTGGTTTGTTGATTGTTCAATTTGAGCCAAATGCGAGCTTATTTTCATAGCTCACACTTCATTTTAGTTTGAGCTCGCGAGCTGGCCAAGTTCAACACTTCAAATGGATCTGACTCAAGTACAATACACAATTTGTATTTAGGACACTGATACTCACAATGGCACATGCTAATATTTTAATTGTTTTAGGTATTATTATACTTCTTTTTAATTGTTTTGTTTTATTTGTTTTAGGTATTACTATACATCTTTTTATTTGTTTTGTTTTATTTGACATATGAAAATTATACTCATTTCATTTTGTTATTTGGCATAAGAAACAAAACATGTGTTTAGGCATATGAATGCTCTCTTGAAGCATTAGTCTCATCTGATTTTGTTTGTATACTATGTGATGAAAGAGATTACGGGAAATACCGACAAACATTGTCAATCTCTGGGGCAAAAATTTCAAGACATTTTGAATGCGATGTTCTTGGTTTCTAGCACAAAATCAATAATTCAGAAACTAAGAGATTTTAGTTGGGATGCACTTCTAGAAAAAGTCAGATATTTTTTAATAGTCAAGTTCTTCAAATTTATGATATGTGTGCTTCTATGGTAGTTGAGCATCACTATAGTGTAGACATATTTAATAATGTCAGACACCATCAGTTGAAAGAGTTGAATAGTAGATTTAGGGCATGTTTGGACAAACAACTTAATTAAATGCTTATAAGATTAACGCTTATCATATAAGCGTTTTTGTATAAGCTTTTTCTATAATTGAAGAGACGATATAGTTAAACTATTTTTATATAAGCTATAAGCTATTTTCATAAACTATCTTAGAGAGCTTATTTAAATAAGCTGAAAACACCTTATAAACATGTCATAGTTGTTTCAATAAGCTCCCCCAAACACTCTGACAAATGCTTATGCTAATAGATAAGTCTGAATAAACTGTTTATAACCAATTTGAACGCAGCCTCAAAGAGCAAAGAGCAAGGAATTAAGCTGGCACAATTTTAGATGCTAAAGATGCATTCAAGTCATTTAAAACTAGTGACATTTGTTAAAATTGGAGAATTCATCTAACAATTCCATCATTTTACAATGAATCGTAGTTGTACAGCAGAGCAAAATTCTAACCGTAGGATCAAAAAAATAATGAGTTGACCCTAGAAGATATAGATAAGGAACATGAAGAAAGTGTGACTGAGAGTCACATGATTGGTAATGATTTGTAAATAGTGACTCAGCAACTTAGTTATGCTGGGGTAGGGAATTTAATCACATAGAATAAGGACTAGGGAGGTACATGTGTGTTATCGCACTACAAGAAAACTGCATATTACCAACGGAATTTTACCGTCGGTCTCGACTCCGTTGGTAATATTTTAATTACCAATGGCCAAGTCGTCGCTAATGCCCCGAAAAAAAATCTGCTTACGAAATTATTTTTTTGCTACGTTACTGACGGCTAAGCCGTCGATAACATAAAAATATGAATGCTGATTTTTTTGCTACGTTACCGACGGCTAAGCCGTGGGTAATTACAGACGGCTCATAAGCCCTATGTAGTTACCGATGGCTAAGCCGTCGGTAACGTAAAAATATGAAGGTTGATTTTTTTCGGAAAAAATCTGCTTACGAAATTATTTTTTTGCTACATTACCGACGGCTAAGCCGTCGATAATTACAGAGGGCTTAAGAGTCGTCTGTAATTACCGACGGCTTAACGTAAAAATATGAATGCTGATTTTTTTGCTACATTACCGACGGCTAAGCCGTGGGTAATTACAGATGGCCCATAAGCTCTCTGTAGTTACCGATGGCTAAGCCGTCGGTAACGTAAAAATATGAAGGTTGATTTTTTTGCTACGTTACCGACGGCTTAGCCGTCAATATAGTTAACATATAGAAGACCAAATCAATAAGCCCAACCCTTATGCATCAGTCATTGTGTAGATTAATAAAGAAATGGGTTGTATTATTGAGAAGAGAGGGTGTGAGTAGTAAGTTATGTTTTAAAAAAAAGGGTAAAAGGGGGGTTTTGATCGTGGGATCAGAAGAGTAAAAAAAATAAAGAGAAAAGAAGAGAAAGAAAAGAGAGGAAAGGAAGAAAGAAGAGAAAAGATAGAAGAAGGGAGAAGAGGAAAAGAAAGAGAGAGAGTGTGACGGAGGGAAGAGAAAGGACGGTGAGGCCGCACCGGAGGCCCTGTCGTGGCGGCGCACGACGGCGCGCCATGGAAGAGGAAGAGAGAGAGAGTGAGAGAGAACGAGACCGAGGGGGAGAGAGAGATACAACGCGCGCGCGAGAGAAAGAGAGAGAGAGAGACAGACAGCGAGGGAGAGAGAGATCGAGACAGAGGAGGTGAGAGATAGCTCGAACAGAGGGACAAAGGAGGAAGATGGAAGAGGAGATGATCAAGGCTCAGAGGGAAGCTTGGAATCAAAGGGGTGATGGAGCTCAAACCCTAGAAATTAGGGATTTTATCCCCAAATTCCTCAATCCCTAAGGTAATATAGAATTCCCAATTAAAACCTCTCTTTAAGGTGTGTTTAGATTTTTATGCAATTTTACATGCTTTGAAATATATACTTTAAGAAGTTTAAAAAGTTAGGCAATTTTCTATATCTCATGTGGTAGTTGTTTAATATTGTCACTTTGCTGAAAGATAGAGTTAAATTATGCAGATTGTGCCATAACAGTCCCAAATTTAATATTGATGGTTCTTTCTTGGATTATGCCTTTGCTTTTAAGTTGATGATTATCATAAAATTTTCATTAACTTTCTTAATTTCTTATCATATATATGTTCAATTCATATAACTATTGATCCAAATATTGTCAGTCTTCGTTTCTGTGATTTTAATTATATTATAAAAGATTCCTACAATTAACCTTTACTTGCATTGCTATATATTATTGCCTGACAAACATTTTGCTATGTTTTTATTGAAGATGCAAGTGATGACACATATTGGGATTTCAAAGCATCTACAGAAGATATGGAAGCTGTTACCAATTGACTTCAAACACAAGAGGGGGGTGAATTGTGATAGCGGTGCTTATATAAAAAATTACAGAAAATAAATGAAGTGCTTGAATGATAAAGAGACAGAGAGCAAAGAAGAGCACGCAGCAATTTATACAGGTTCGACCACCAAACACCCCTGTGGCCTACGTCCTGTCCCCAAAGCAAACCACTATGGGATTTTCACTAAAACACTAGCTTTTAAATCAGTTCAACAGAAACCTTTTACAACTCTAAATCAGAGCAATACGCTCAAGAGATATCACCTCTCTATGAACACCTTGGGATTCCTACCCAAAAATAAATGATTTTCACAAATAAAATGAGACTAAAAGATACACTCAATAAAGTGCGATATAACAAATTGAAGCTCAAATAATATAACTCAAATTTTGTAGAATAAAAGACTCTCTAAAATTGTGCTCAAATAAGTGCGAAGTGATGAAAATATTTGACAGAGTTTTTGGCACAAAAATTACATCGCGTTGTTGTTGTTTTCGTGTTATAAGAAAGAGCACACAGCGTTGTTTATTTATAGACCGACCGAGGAGCGCTTTCGCTGAGTTGATTTGTCCGCTGGAAGGTTCGACCGCACAGGATCCGTCTGCTGAATTTGTCCGCTATGCTGAAAACAAGGAGACGGCTCGGCATACGACCTCAAGACAGCTCTGCAGATTTACCTCGCCACACACCGACAGACGACTCTCGACACACGCCCCAAGATATGACCTCCGAATACTCAAGAAAAGACCTCAGACACGACTCAAAGACGCAGCCTGCATACGACCTCCTCATCAGCTCGGCCTCATAGCTCCCAGACGCGACCATCACCGACACGAGACCCTGCATGACACCTCATCACCAACACCTGATCATCACCATCACGCGACTCCAGACGCGACCATAAGCTCGACACGCCACCTCCCTCCTCGACATACGACTCCTCGCAGCTCAACATCCGACTTCCTCCTCACCGACATCCGATTTCCTCGTGAGCTCGACATCCGACTTCATCGAGCTCGACATCCGACTTCATCGTAGCTCGACATCCGAATACGCAGATATGCATGTCAAAATATTTTGTGCGTGTGTGATTTAATTTTAATTGAGAGCTTTTTATTACTACTTACAAATTGTCTTAATAAAGATAAATAAATACCCAAAACCCAAAGACTTGAGAAACTATCATTCTTGATAACGCTGCCTTGGTATTCTTTTCCACTTTTGCACGGCTGACTATTTGCAAAGCTCCCTTGTCTAATCATCAAAATCATCCCTGAAGGCATGTATTCACAGACTCCCTTTTTGATGATGACAAACATCTCATGGAGGGAATTTAGTAAAATATAATCATGATATAGCAATGAGATATAAGCATGGTTTTTCAATAAAAGATATCGAGTTTAAGCACAATATTTAGAAAAACTCCCCTCACAATAAAGTAATACTTAAAATATCACTCCCTCAATCATGCATTCATGTAACTCTCCCCTTTTGGCAACATCAAAAAGTGGGAAAGACAAATAAAGCAAGGCATATATTCAGATTAAACAAGTATATTTTGATAGTTACGCGGATACCAAGCTTCAGGTGTGTGATGAGTCAAGTTGACATGATTAGCGATAAGACATAAGACAAATGCGGCCACCCACTCATTATTCCAGTATTTAAAGAAAATGGAAGGGAAAAGACTGCATAAACTCATAGACACTCAAACGCCCAAGTTAGAATTTATTCAAAAGAAAATGCAATCACAAAAATACTAATGCATGATTGGTCTAAAATTCCCAATCTGGCTCTAATAAAAAGAAAGTTTCAGGCAAAGGTTTAGTAAAAATATTCTATAAGTTGTTTAGATGTTTCCACAAACTCAATCACACAATCTCCTTTTTGAACATGATCTCTAATAAAATGGTGCCTAATTTCTATGTGTTTGGTCCGAGAGTTGATAAACCAGATTTTTAGTGAGGTTTATGGCACTAGTATTGTCACACTTTATTGGAAATGAAGCCAAATTAATCCCATAATCATTCAATCAAGTTGTTTCATCCAAATAATTTGTGCACAACAACCGTCACGAACATATTCCGCTTCTAAGAAGTGGACAAAGCCACACAATGGCTTGTTTCTTACTATGCCATGAAACCAAGGCATTCCTGGCAAGTGACATATGTCCCACTAGTGCTTTTTCGGTCCAATTTACAACCCGCAAAATCGTAATCCGAGTACCCAATCAAAGTGCATTCTGCACCTTTGGGGTACCATATAAACCCGTGTTTTGTGTGCCAATGAGGTATCTCATAATGCTGTTTACATGACAGAGAGATGTGATTCCTTAGGACTAGCTTGAAAACGTGCACACATACAAACACTAAACATAATATCGTGGATCTACTAGCAAGTGAGATAGAGAAGAGATCCTATCATACCTCTATACTTACTACTACTTTCGACACTTACCACCTTCATCTTTGTCAAGATAGTACATGATGTGCCTCATGGGAGTTGAGATTTCTTTTGCGTTGCTCATTCCAAATCTTTTAAGCAACTCCTTGCAATATTTGGATTGATTTATAAAAATTCCTTCTTTTGTTTGCTTGATTTGAAGACCAAGGAAGTAGTTGAGCCTCCCATCATTGACATTTCAAATTCACTTTGCATGATATCGTAAAATTCCTTACACAAGGATTCATTAGTAGCACCAAATATTATATCATCGACATAAATTTGAACAAGTAAAATGTCATGCTTCTTATGTTCGATGAAAAGAGTAGTATCAACTTTTCCTCTTTCAAAACCTTTTTCAAGTAAGTATTTGCTCAATCCTTCTCGTACTAAGCTTCTTGAGCTTGTTTTAAACCATATAAAGCCTTTTTCAATTTGAAAACATGATTTGGAAATTCAAAATTTTCAAAACCTGAGTGTTGATCAACATATACTTCTTCTTGAATAAAGCCATTAAGAAATGCACTTTAACATCCATTTGAAAAAGTTTGAAATCCATGATGCATGCAAATGAGAGAAGCATGCTAATAGCTTTAATCTAGCTACGGGTGCATAGGTTTCATCGAAATCTATGCCTCTGTTGGTTATAGCCTTTGCAACAAGTCTAGCTTTATTTCTAACAATGATACTGGCTTTCATCAAGCTTATTGCGAGCACCCATTTGGTCCCAATGACTAGGTGATCTTTAGGCCTAGGGACAAGTTCCCAAACATCATTTCTCTCAAATTGATTTAATTCCTCTTGCATAGCAAGGGTCCAATACTCATCAAAGATGGCTTCATTGACGCCATTTGGATCACTGTGAGAGACAAAGGCCATATGATGACACGCATGATTAAGAGAGTTACGAGTCGTTACTCCTTTTGAGATATCACCTATTATGCTGTCAAGAGGATGGTTCTTTCGAGACTCTCCATTCTTTTGGAAGATTTGAGTGAGAGAGTTCTTGAGAGGGTTGAGGCAAGGACTCTTGATCCTCCTTTTGAACTTTGATCTCTTGTTCCTCTAAATAGGTATCTCCAAATACTTCCGCAAGATCATCACCACTTTCTTCTTCATCAAGATTCAAAGTTAGATTCATCAAAAGAAACATGCAATGCATTCTTCAATACCCAAGTTCTTTTTATTAAAAATTCAAAAGCTTTACTAGAAGTGGAATATCCAAGAAATAAACCTTCATCAGCTTTAGCATCAAATTTACTAAGGTTATTCTTTACCATTGTTTAGACAAAACACTTGCATCCGAAACGTGAAGGTGGGAAATGTTGGGCTTCCTTCCTTTGTAGAGTTCATACGGTGTTTGCTTAAGGATCGGCCTTATAAGAACTCTGATTCATCACATGCAAGCGGTGCTCACGATCTCGCCCAAAAGTACTTAGGAAGATTAGTCTCATCGAGCATCGCCCTCGCTTAGCTCTTCAAGAGACCGATTTTTCCTTTCAACCACTCCATTTTGTTGCGTGTGTCCTTGGAGCGTAAAAGTTGTGATCAATGCCATTTTCTCTGCAAATGCTTCAAATGCTTCATTCTCAAATTCCCCACCATGATCACTTCAATGGGAAGCAATGTTAAGTCCTTCTCATTTTGTATAACCTTTGCAAGTTTTGAAAAGCATTAAAAGCATCATTTTTGTGAGAAATAAATAAAGTCCATGTATAGCGAGAATAGTCGCCCACAATAACAAGAGCATAGTAATTGCCACCAAAGCTTTTAGTTCTAGAAGGGCCAAATAAATCCATATGTAAAAGTTGTAAAGGCCGGCTCAGTAGAAACAATATTTTTAGATTTGAAAGATGCTCTTTACTTGTTTTCCTTTTTGACATGCATCACAAAGTTTATCTTTTTCAAAACGGCTTTGGTAAGCCAATTACTAAGTCCTTTCGAACTAACTTATTAAGATGATCCATAGTGAATATGAGCCATTCTCCCATGCCATAGCCAAGATTCATCCTCTTTACTAATAAGACAACATGCATCATTTGAAGGTAGTTCATCTAAATTAACCATATAGATATTTCCAATTCTAGATCCAACAAACTGTACTTTTATTAAAAGAATTTACGACCATGCATTTTGAAGAATCAAATATAACATTATTGCCTTTGTCGTAAAGTTGACTAATACTTAGCAAGTTATGTTTCAAACCTTCCACATACAAGACATTTCTATAATGGGATTAGGACTCTACCAATAGAACCAATCCCAAGAATTTTACCTTTGTTGTTGTCACCAATACCATATAACCACTATTCTTAGGTACCAATGAGGAGAACTTGCTTTTGTCTCCTGTCATGTGCTTTGAAATGCTGGCCATCAAGATACTCAATTTAAGTCCTTGGCTTTCAAGCACACCTACAACAACAAATCATATTTTAACCTTTGGTACCCAAACCATCTTGGGTCCATATGAGTTAGTCTTGGGCAAGGTGCCCTTTGGAATCCACATATTTTTGCCAACTACATTTTTATTCTTTCTAATATTGCAAATAGAGGCAAAGTGACCATTTCTACCACAGGAAAGCATTTAATGAAAGGACTACTTGAGGGTTTGTTGTGATTGAAGAGTTTAAAAGATTTTTCATGAATTTTTGGATGATAACCTAAACCAGCTTTTCCAAAAGTACCTTTTGGTTTCCTAACATAATGTTTAGATTATCTCTTCCCATCGTGAAATTTTGCAAGAGTGTTATTTAAATCCTTAACCTTATTTTTCAAAACACTACACTCATTGCATTTTAAAACTTCATCCTTTTTATTTTCACAAGATATGGGAGGAGAAGTTTCAATCTGACAAAGAACTTGTTTTTCTTTAAGAATCACTATCTCTTTGTTTAAAAATTTCAATTTTTGATTCAAGAGGAAGAGATGGTCTTCTTAGAAGAAAGCACAATTTTTCCAAGTTTATTCGTTTCATTATTTAATTCTTCACAAGCAATAAGCAATTTCATCATAAGTTAAATGAGATTCGAGTTCAAGAGCATTTACTCTCATCCTCCTCGTGGTTTTGCCATGAGACATAAGTTGGCCTCGTGAGGTACCTTCACGGGTCAATGTATGGCGGTGTCCCACATTTTTAGCCTTGCAATTTGAGACCCTATAGAACTCATCGTAGCTTGCTAAGTGATGATGTTCTTAGCTTTCAAATTGTATTGACCTTTTCTTATCATCTTCGCCCAGTGATCTTGGTTTGTCTACCACCGCATCATTAATTGATTGAGTGGGGACAAATGGACCATTTTCCGCAAAGATCCCAAATATCAAGATCAACACCCTCAAGAAAGATTTGCATTCTATCTCTTTCCAATAACCATACCCCCACCATTGAAAAATGGGGGTCTGTTTCATGGAAGTTCCTCGTAATTGTTTGAAGTCATTCTCTTGAGACTAAGTAAGTCCTTTATACAAGATTCTAGTTCGATGCGCCAATTGTTACCAATTGACTTCAAACACAAGAGGGGGTGAATTGTGATAGCGGTGTTTATATAAAAATTACAGAAAATAAAATGAAGTGCTTCAATGATAAAGAGACAGAGAGCAAAGAAGAGCACGCAGCAATTTATACAGTTCGACCACCAAACACCCCTGCGTGGCTCACGCCCCGTCTCCCAAAGCAAACCACTATGGGATTTTCACTAAAACACTAGCTTTTAAATCAGTTCAGCCTAGAAACCTTTACAACTCTAAACTGAGCAATACGCTCAAGAGATATCACCTCTATGAACACCTGGGATTCCTACCCAAAAATAAATGATTTTCACAAATAAAATGAGATTTAAAAAGATACACTCAATAGTGCGTATATAACAAATTGAAGCTCAAATAATATAACTCAAATTTTGTAGAATAAAAAGACTCTCTTTAAAATTGTGCTCAAATAAGTGCGAGTGATGAAAATATTTGACAAAGTGCTTTTGGCATAAAATTAAGCACCGCGTTGTTGTTGTTTTCGTGTTATAAGAAAGAGCACAATGCTGTTTATTTTATAGACCCGAGGAGCGCTGCCGCTGAGTTGATTTGTCCGTTGGAAGGTTTGGACCGCTGCACAGGATCCGTCCGCTGGAATTTGTCCGCTATGCTGAAAACACTGAGACGGCTTCGACAAGATACGATCGAAGACAATTCTGCACCACGCCGCTGGCACACTCGACACACGCCGCATATGACCTCACAGCCTCAAGGCACATCGACCCGCACGCCAGCCTCCGCAGATACGACCTCTCATCACTCTGTCTCATAGCCTCCTGCAGACGCGACTCATCACCGACACGAGACCCTGCAGACACGACCTCATCACCAACACGGATCATCACCATCACGACCTCTGTGCACGCGACCCCAAAGACGACCTCATAAGCTTGACACGCGACCTCCTCCTCAGTTCGACATACGACTTCCTCAGAGCTCAACATCCGACTTCCTCCTCAGCTCGACATCCGATTTCCTCAGAGCTCGACATCCGACTTCATCAGAGCTCGACATCCGACTTCATCAGAGCTCGACATCCGACACGAGATATGCATGTCAAAATATTTTGTGCGTGTGTGATTTAATTTTAATTGAGAGCTTTTTATTACTACTTACAAATTGTCTTAATAAAGATAAATAAATACCCAAAACCCAAAGACTTGAGAAACTATCATTCTTGATACGCGTCTTGGTATTCTTTTCCACTTTTTGCACGGTTGACTATTTGCAAAGCTCCCTTTTGTCAATCATCAAAATCATCCTGTCAAGGCATGTATTCACAGAAGCTATGTGGAATCATCCTGCAGTCTGAAAAGTATGGAATAAATCCAAAGAAAAACAGGAAAAAGTGTGTTTTTCTCAAGATGAAAAGAAGAGACCATATCTTTCCCGGATGGAGATGAAGGTATGAATCTATTACTATGAGTAATTACTCAGGTGTTCTAGTAATGAATAAGTCATTTTGCATTACTTGGTTTCTTCTTCTCTTTTGTTTTTCCTTTTGATGCACATTATGAAAGAATTTATAATTTGGATTGAAAATGATGCTGATTAGTTTCTTAAGTTTCTGGAGTTGTCTGTTAAGTCTAGGGCTGTTCAAAAAAATGGAACTGTCGAACCGAACTGTCGAACCAAACCGAACTAACTGTTACTGAATTGAACCGTTATTTACAGTTCGTGATCCGAACTGACATTTTAAGGACAGTTCACTAACTAAACTTTTAAAGTCAGTGTAGTTTGAGAACTCAAGTGAACCGAACTAAGTTGCTCTCGTCTCTCTCGCGCGTCTCATCGATATATACTTTTCTCCTTTGAATCAACTACCATGAATAATTTAGTTGATTTGCATGACACTGGGAGGCTGTCAAAATTATTTTTAATCCATACTATAGGAATATGGACTATTTGCATGACGCTGGGAACTTGCTTCTGTTCTGAATTTCTTGGACGTAAGATATTTGAATTTTGTTGGCGATATTTATCGGTATTTTCCAAGTGGTTGGAATTGTTTCTTTTAGGTTACGAAATCGAGTAGGTGTCTTTATTTTATTTTCATTTTTTGAGAGAGAAAAATTTCAGCTCGAGTAATGTTTTCGGTGATTCCTTTTGTGATGGCGTGATTCAGGTGTTTAGTCCAACACTTGGTAAGGATTTGAAGATATCAGCTGAAGAAATAGAGATCGGACTTGTTAAGCCTAATGCTTCACTTGCTCAGCTTCATATTAAACTTTTGAAGGTACCTTTTTCACCGTTGTTATGCAAAGGTGTATTTGTGTTCGTGCGTTTTGTTTTGTTTTGTTCAGGCTATTAGTTACACTCACTGGCTAATGCTATTGATTGATGGAAATTCGAATACTTGCCTTTTGTGAATTGTATTTTAAAACCTCATAAATGTGATGTTTACTAGAAGGATCGTTTTGTTGTCTAGAAAACATTTTATTTGCTGGAACAACTGAAAAAGTTGTTGATTGACATTTGGACGACTGTGATTATTGGCAGGGTTGCCTTGTGCTGATGTAGATTTTGCCATTTTGGACTGTTTATTGAGTTTATAGTCTGAATCTTCTGTATAAAAAATGGATGGAAAATAGGTCACATGTAGTTCCATTGCCCTGCATGTATTATTTGGCATGGGAAGAGGCACTGGAGGTTGAAATTACTCGGTTGATATAATTGCTTCCTAAATAGTATTTTACTAGTAACACTATTCTAATGTCTTTTTTTTACACCTTATTTGGAAGAAATGCAGCTCTGTTATGACTTAAACTTACTGCATCGTTTGATTCTTAATATTATTCCCCAAAGTGTGTTATCTCACTATCCAAAGCACATGAAGTTCCATGGTGATAGAGTGGAAGAAGTATTTTTCTTTTGCATATAAAATTCTGAGAAAAGCCTAAAACTCTGATTCATTCACTGGTCTATATTTTCAAATATACCCATATTGCTTCAACTTTGCAGTGAAAAATTGTTTTTAATGCCATACTTTTTTGTTGTTTTAATTTCAATATTACAGTGGGCTTAGCTGTCGGTAAAATTACTGACGGCTTAGCCGTCGGTAATATTGCTGGCTTTTTTTTATTTTAATTTTAATATTATAGTGGGCTTAGCCGTCGAAAAACTCTGGTAGAGCCGTCGGTAATTCGCCACTGTGTACGGTGGTAATTACCGACGGCTAAGCCGTCGGTAACCACCCAAAAAAAAAGTAAAATTCCACTACTTTACCGACGGCTTTAAATGGTCGTCGGTAACAGATTTCCAACGAGCCATTAGCCGAAGGCCTCGAGGCCGTCGGTAATCCCGATTTACCGACGGATTTCGTGCGTTACCGACGAAAAATGGTCGTCGGTAACAGCGGAAATTCTTGTAGTGTCGGGTACTACTATATATAGATGGTCATCTTGTATTGATTTGTTTTAAT
This sequence comes from Calophaca sinica, assembly GCA_037113605.1. Classification (NCBI taxonomy): domain Eukaryota; kingdom Viridiplantae; phylum Streptophyta; class Magnoliopsida; order Fabales; family Fabaceae; genus Calophaca; species Calophaca sinica. The sequence continues at coordinate 46,834,522 of CM073735.1, forward strand.
CAGAATCAATGAAATGATAAATTTTCATTTGTCTCTCCCTCTTTCATTATGTCTTTCTCTCTTATTGTTTCATTTATCATGTCATTCTACCAAGTTAAGAACATTTGTACTTTTGTTGAGAAATTTTACTCAAATTTTTCTAGCCCAAAAAGGATTGAGTTAGAATATGAATTGCAACATTATGAATATAATGTGCCTAAAGATGTCAACTTTCAGAGTTTGTCCATAGTTGGTGAATTATGTCAAAAAATAATTGAGAATGGAAAATCAATTGTCCACACTAATGCATTCCAAAGATTATCGCGTAGACGAACTTGAGGACTACCATACACAATGGCAAGCAACCATTTGTTATTTGCACGAGGGTTTATTTATCATGAAAAGAATACACGAAGAAGAGGTAGAGACCACCTCAACAGAAATCTGGTTCTGCCGCTGTAAACACCAAATACCACCTAAAAACTCGTAGCTACTACTCAACCACACCATCAATGCCACATCTCATGATAACCTTATCAACATGCCCTCCACTAAATATTGGCTCAAGAATAGCCATGAAATTCAGACGACAAATTCTAAAACAGTCTCTAACAAGGCCCAAGAAGAAGCATCCCCTGACACCACGACAATTCCAAGTTAGCATATTCATGGACACAAAACAAGAGGTTAATAAAGAGCCAATGCCAAGTTTAAGTTGTTGGAGTAGCATCCACGAGGACATCTTACCCCTCCACTGTATCCATGGCATTGCACCAATTGTCCTCCAAACCATTATCCTCTGTTCCATTACACTCACCTGAACCAACTCATGCTCCATCTCTATTAGACCCTACAAGATTCAGGTCAGAAGGTTTTGGGTCTACAAAGCACTCCGCGTGCCTCATATCTGAATCTCGAGGATTAGGGACAATAACCAAATGCTCCTTCCCCAGAATAGAAGATGGAACACGAGTACCAAGCAAAGCATTAATGAATTCCCAAAAGAAATTTCATGGAACAATTAATTTTGAACAAGCTTTTGAAGCAAATCAGCGTCCTTTGAACCCTCCCTCACAGTCATAGGCTCTAGGCTATTCTTTATCTAATTTATTGTTTCTTCTTTCTCTTCCAAACCTTCTCAGTATCACGAGTAGTAACAAGGGCATTGGATCCACCCACATCAATAGCCTTTCCACTCGATACATCACCCTCATTATAGTCTCTCAAAGTAGCAAATATATTACCTCCACCCCCTACAACAGAGGTTCTCCCCACAACAGGCTTTAAACCTTTAAAAGCAGTGACATTTTGCTGGTGATTCTTGTCTTCTTAGGTTTCTTCACCAATAGTCATTCACCATGAATCTTTACTCTATTATTACGACCACCGCTAACCACCAATTTCAAGATTTTGACCATTCTTAATTGCCCCATTAGTCTCCTTCAATACTTCTTCTCCCTGTGATGAATCTTGAACTTTCTTGGGGACATTACGACCAACACACTAGTGTGTCAAACAGAAAAGAATTAGGTCTTTTACACCGGTTATATAACCAACCGGTATAAAAGGATTACGATTTAAAAACTGAAGACATTTTACACCGGGTTTGTATATAACCGGTGATAAAAACATAGCATATTACACCGGTTATTTCCAGAATCGGTGTTAAAAGTCTTTCTTTTGATTAAAACAATTTTCTCCCTCTCATTATCAGATACGCGCGCGAAGTATTTCTCTGAGATAATCCTACTTCACTCTCCTTGTTCTCTCTTTCTTTCTCGCCACTGCACTCTCCTTGTTATCTTCGCCGTTCGAGCTCTCTCTCTCGCCGTTGCACTGTCGTCGTTCTCATCTTCTCTCGTAGCCGTTCGAATACCTCTACTTCACGTGGTTTTTGCCGCCGTTCTCCTTCTCGTGGTTCTCGTCGCCGTTCTCCTTTGAAGCCATGTCGCAGATCTGGTTGAGTTTCCTTCTCCTTGCTTATAGGTTTGTTCCTTTACCTTATAGCTTTGGCCCTTTTTGGTTTTAATCTTTTTGATAATCTCTTTAGGTTTCACTCATGCTCTTTTGTTCCCTCTGACCAAAACTTGAAAAATCGAAGAAGAAGAATAATAATCTCTCGTCTTCACTCTCTCTTCTACTCAACCAACCTTCTATTTTCATAGGTGCGTCACTGCTTCATTTTTTTTTCATTTTCATTCTTTTTTTTTTGTTTAGCCATTTTGCTTTCGTTGGGTTCCGAATGTGTTTATGCTTTTCTGATATAAATGTGTTGTGCTTTTTTGTTTTTGTCTTTTTTATCTTTCATTTTTTAATTTCTCAGTTATTTGTTCAGATTCCTTAGCAAGCTCTAGTTTTTATTAATTTTTTTAAATGGAAATATTTTCGAAAAGGGTTGGTGTGGCTATGGATCTATTCTGATGCAGCTCTTGTATTATGTTATGATGGATGGTTAGAGGATCAACTTTTTTACATATTAGTAATTAGGAAGTTTATATCTTTTTAAAAAAGGCAATTCCACGAATACTAATTAAACTGTTGCCTCCCTATTATGATTTTTGTTGTCATTCTATTAAACTTCAGTTTGGTTGCTCATGATTGACTACTGTTGACAACAGACGATGTCTTTAGATGAAAATCGTGGTCATGGGGGGCGTCGTACTCGCATAGCTTCTAGGAGGTCATGTCCCTCTATTAGCAGACCGATGATGACTGCAAGGGAGTATCAAGCTATCTTTGTGAGGAATGAGGATCATGATGCTCGTATTCGCGATTTGATGAACCAGTATGCTGATCCCCGTGTCGACGCTAACCGTTGGGGCCCAGGCCTTCGTATGCGCATGCTTCAGAGGAGACCACCCTCTACCAGGAGGTCAGTAGCTGCTAGGGAGGTTCATCAAGGGTCGGGCGTTGTTCAGATCCCCAACGATGAGGATGAGATCGGAGAGTATAATCTATCCACACCGGAGTATTCTCCTATCGCACCCGAGTACACTCCATCGACTCCTTCAGAGGAATCTACTGCCCGATTTTGTCCTAGTTACTCCTCTAGTACTGGCAAAACTAGCCTCAAGATGGACACTCGTCATCGATGTTGTCGTTTGCATTAGTTCCCTCTACTGATTCTTCAACTTCAACATGTTGCCGATTAGGAGATGGAACCTTCCGAAGGCTTTATGATTATTCTCCACATAATGCATATTTTCTAGGGTTGATGCATTAGTTGAAAATATACAATGAAGATCAAGCTGATGCATGTTGTCCACCAGATGGTGGCAGAAACAATGAGTTCTTCTCTGGATTCTATAATCGTGTCAAAAAAATAACCCCCTGGTTTTCCTCCTTGCTGAAAAAATTTGTCCCAAGATGATGGGAAAACTAAAGAGTTATTTTCTTGACACCATTATTGAATCCAGAGAAGACCTCATTATTTCCGCCATCATCTGGTGGACAAAATGCATCAAGTTGCTCTCCATTGTATCTTTTCAACTAATGCATCAACCCTAGAATTCTTGCATTATGTGGAGAAGAATCACGAAGCCTTTGGAAGGTTCCGTCTCCTAAACGGCAACATGTTGAAGTTGAAGAATCAGTAGAGAAAAGTGACGCAAACAACAACAGCGATGACGAGTGTCCATCTTGAGTCTAGTTTTGGTCAGTCCTAGAGAAGCAACTAGAACAAAATCGGGGAGTAGATTCCTCCGAAGGAGTAGATTCCAAACGACATTGCTTTTTTATTTATGTGTAAATAATGTTGTAATGTAGATCTTTCCTTGTTTTGAAAAGTTTAGTAATAATGTAGATATGTCATTATTTTTTTATTTTTGTATAAAATTGACTGTTAAATTAGATTATTGTTTGAATTTGGTGCCAATATATTCTGCTGCCAATTCTTGTCAAATTTCCAGCATTATTGTCATTTTAGAAAGCCTATGGGCAGGAATGAATAAAAATAATAGAAAAAGGTAACATTTTACGTCAGTTATCTAAATAACCGGTGTAAAAAGATATCTTTTACACCGGTTAGGTCATTCAAAAAAATAACAAATAAACGGTGTAAAAACCAAACATACAACACCGGGAGCATCTATACTGACACTAAAACCGATGTAAAATATCAATTTTAACCGATGTAAAATCCTTCTTCTGCACTAGTGACATTACCATAACACCCACATGATTGACATAACAAATGCAGGCCTTCGTATTGCACCAGAAGCGAAGTATTACAAAACAAAAAGCGACCAACCACCGGTTCATTCAGATTGATTTCAACAAAAACACGTGCCAATTTACATCAAGAGGCTTCAACGGTTTTGATATAAACTTTTACAGGATTTCCAATTGCTAAAGCCAAAGCCATGAGAACATTTTCATCATAATATATGTGCATATATATGTAAATAAAAATAATAAAAATAGATAATATATTTATGATATTTGAGCTGAACTGAGCTGTTAGCGAGTTTGAATCGAGTCGAGTTCGAGTTGAAAAATAGGGTTATGTCAAACTCGAGTCGAGTTTCGAGTTGAACCAATTCTTATCGAGTCGAGCTGTGCTGATCCAAGGTCAACTCGGCTCGACTCATTTCCAACAATAGTCTTGTCTATCTTCACCTCAGTGGAGATAAAATTCGTTGACCATTGTCTCACTGAAAGATAGTGATCAAATAACATCCATGGTTCACCACCTATAAGCTTCTCTCTATCTTCCGCAGTGCCAAATTTAACCATATAAAACCTATATCTAATATCCACCATTTCATAGAGTTTTTCCACACCGCCTTCACACGATCACGCAGGGTTAGGAAACCAAGAATTTTCCCATGTAGCTTGATGATGAAGGTGATAAAATGCACAAGAAAGGGGGGTTTGAATTGTGCTTTTGAAATTCTTTTCGCAAGACTAAGTTTAAAGCCTTTTCAAAACAACTTTGATAAAACAATTTGAATGCAATAAAGAATTAGAGAAAGAGAGAATGACACAGGAGATTTATCCTGGTTCACCACCACCTGATAGCTACGTCCCACCTTCAAACATAAGGATTTCCACTATAATCACTAGATTACAACTCAAGAATATAATACTGCCAAATTGGCTATATTCTCAACTTCTCAAGACGACTAAGTACGGTCTAGCCTTTGAGGATTACAACAGTCACTACTGGGCCAAATACAAGTGGAAATGTTTGAAACAAATTTAGTGACTCTCTACAGAGAGGATATGAAAATAAGCTCAGGATCAAAACTTTGAAATAACTTTCAAATAGAAAGAATAAAAACTATAATGTTTAGTGTTTTGGCTTTCAGGAGAATACTTCAAATTTTTCTTTTTGTTGCTCACTGGTTGATATTCGGTCTGATGATACTTCTGTGCTTGTGAGAAATGAATATATAAGTCAATCTTCAAGACAATACCGTTGAGGCTCTTTGATTTGTTTTTGGTCATAAATGACCACGCTCCAGCACACTCAATTGTCTGTCTCCACTTGAGTAAATAGCGATGTGACTCCTCCCAACTGTTTATTCTGAATTTGCACCATTCCAGCACACTTAGAAACACACTTAGAATTATTTAATCATAAGTTGAAAAAGCTCCATCTTGTCTCTCCCACAAGTCAATCATAGCATCCTTCTTCTTTTTGTTCACACAATCTTTTTCGGCTTATCAGCTTCTCTTTTCAAACAATTTGAAAATTGTGAGCTTGCTTAAAGTCAAGAATAATAAATTGGTAAGTGCACTGCTGAAGAATAATTCCGTTGAAGCTCAACAAGGAATTAAATACTCCTTTTAATTTAACTTTGAGAGCAACGTGAGCAATTCTTCTCCAGTTGTTATCTTTCACTTGCACACTTTCAAACTTTCCGCTTAAGAATAATAGTTGATAATAAAGCATTCTCACAGAGAGTAAGTAACATATCCTTCATTTTGCATTCACACATTTTGGGACGCTTTATATTCAATTCCGAATAGATAAAATCTCCGTGAGACCATGTGCTTCAACATTGTAAATAATAGAGTATATTATTTCTGAAAAACTCAATCTGTTAGTACTGACTATTCCAATATAACAAAATATAATATAAAAATAATGGGACATGTAAGCAATCGTATGACTTTGATCATTGACAATAAACTAAATATCCACTTTTTCTCTGAAATCTCCTTTAGCCATAACGTGATGCACTTGAATTACAAGCTTGAAGGCTTTCAAAAAACATGTGCTAAGTATATAATAATTTAGAGTGGAGCTAAAGAGTATATTATATACTGGATGGATGGTAACAACATGCTTTTGCATTCGGGAGTATAATAAAATATCTTTAATATTCATTTATTCAGAATAAGAATAAAACATAGTAAAAGAGATAGTGAGTCACATAAGCAATTCAAGCGAGAGACCGGACGATGCTTTTACTGTACACGCTCTTGCCATCAAAATAATTAAACACATATCAGAACATAAAATTGTTCTTCTTAACTATTTGTTATCATCAAAATAATTAAAGGTTGTTGTTCCTAAATCAACTTGGTTCCAACAATCTCCCCCTTTTTGATGATGACAAATACTTAGATTGATGAACAATTTTAATCTTCTTAGAAAAAATATTTTTGTAAAAGATTTCAAGGGCTCCTCCTGAATTAAGCACATAAAAATATTTTCTAAAATCAAATACAATCACAAGTGTAATATCATAATCATAGTGAATTGATGAGATGCAAATGCAAATATGTGATTGATATATTTTCTTGCTATTCATCAATTACTCTATTTTTTCTTATTTCTCCCCCTTTGTCATCAGACAAAAAGGTGGAAAAAACAAGAAGACCATCATTGTCGAAAAGAGAAATTTTCTCCTAAAAAAATAAACATTTTAAATGAGAATTTTCTCCCGCTTAAGAAAATTTCTCCACCAAAATTTTCTCTCCCCTTTGACATTTCTCAATTTTTTTCAAAAGAACGAATTGAGTGCACAAAAACTTCAAAGTTAATCAACGTGAACAACACTTGTTTTTCTCCCCTTTCAAAGATTAAACATTTAGTGAAAAATTTGGAGTTCAAGATGATTTTGAATGTTTTCAAAAATAAATTTATATCAAAACAAAAATCATTCTTCTTTTCAAAATAAATTTTTCTTTTCAAAGATAAAGTAGTTTAAAAAAAAATCATGACTCAAACTTAGAGTAAATTCCTGACCACAAAATATATTAGTCGTTATAATTTACCATGTGTTTACTAAAGGCAAAGCACATGTTAGATGCATGAAAACAAATGATACCAAATAACATAAGCAACTATATAGTAATGTATGATGCAACAAGAGGCATTCACACAATATAGTCAACTTACTTGATGCATTCTAACAGAGTCAATAATACGACATCCATATATATTAGAAGAAGCACACACAATGATGCAATAATATCAAAGCATTAATATCAAGCATACATGCATTAGAAAGCAATAGAAACACAATTACGAGACGCACATGCAAATGAGTCACATATAGCACTGCAGAAGCAAATATATTCAATTTTAACCATCATTCTTTTATAAAGTGAAAATTCAAATTTTCCTTATAAACTTGAATCTATCTTCAAGAAGGGTTTTGTAAAATATCTCGCCATTAATGGTAAGTATCTATGAATTTAATATCAAGTACACTTTCTCCTGAACATAGTCTCTAATAAAATGATGTTTAATTTCAATATGCTTTGCTCTAGAATGTAAAATAGGATTTTTAGTAAGACAAATAGCGTATGTATTATCACAATAGATAGGAATGTTACTCTCTTTTATCATATAGTCCTCAAGTTGATATTTCATCCATAATAGTTGAGAACAACAACTTCTTTGCACTGAGATATATTCTCATCACAGATAATGTTATGGTACTTTGTCTCTTTGGACCACGAGATGAGATTTTCTCCAAGAAATTGGCAACCACCATCGTGCTTTTTCTTTCAATTCTATCTCCAAAGTAAGTCAACACACAAAAGCCTACTAATTTGTGATCCTTTGATTTCTTATAAAGCAAACCAAGATTAGTAGTACCTTGTAAATATCTAAAAATTCTTTTACAAAATAAATATGAGATTCTCTAGTGGTCACTTGAAATCTAGCGCACAAACACACGCTTAAACATAATATCGGGCCTTAGGCGTAAGATATAAAAGAGATCCAATAATACATCCTATAATTTTTGGTCTACCTTTTTACTAATGTCATCTTTGCTTAAGACACAAGTTGGATGAATAGCGTGCTATCATTGGCTTGTATTCATCCATCTTGAATTTCTTTTAGGAGCTATTTTACATATTTGCTTTGATGAATATAAATTCCATCTTTGCATTGTTTGATTTGAATACCTGTGAAGAACTTCAATTCTCCCATCATACTCATTTCAATTCATTCTCGACTTAGAAAACTCCTTGCAAAGTTCTTGATTAGTAGCACCAAAAATAATATCATCTACATATATTTGCACTATGATAAAATGATTTTTAGATGATTTTCTAAATAGAGTAGTATCCACCTGTCCTCTTTCAAAATCATTTGATATTAAGAAGGAACTTAGTCTGTCATACCATGCTCTTGGAGCTTGTTTGAGACCATACAATGCCTTCTTAAGTTTGAAAACATATTTTGGAAATTGAGTATCTTCAAAACCAGGTGGTTGCTTAACATATACTTCCTCATTTATAAAACCATTTAAGAATGCACTTTTTATATCTTCTAATAGCTTCTAACCTTGCAACAGGTGCCAATGTTTTAGTATAATCAATACCTTCTTCCTGTGAGTAACCTTGAGCAACTAAACGTGCTTTATTTCTTACCACTTTACCATATTCATCAAGTTTGTTTCTGAAAACCCACTTGCTTCCAATGGCTTGCTTATCTTTTGGTTGTGGTACAAGCTTCCACACATCATTTCTTTGAAATTGATTTAACTCTTCTTGCATAGCAAGAATCCATCCTTCATCTTTTAGAGCTTCATCAATTGTCTTGGGTTCCACTTCAGAGAGTAAAGCTATATCTGCATGATCTTTAAATGAAGATCTAGTTTACTTTATCTCCTGGTTCCCCAATAATTTGTTCCTCCTGGATGATGTGTCTTGAATTTCCATCCATGCTTAGAGTTGTTCTCGCTTTTGTACTTGTATATCATTAACATCAGTGTTTGGTTCATCTTTAGATGCATCATCACAATTTGTGCTTTCAATCAGTAAATCTGAAAATAATTCATCTAGCTCCGACATTTTGATGTCGCTTTTATCATCAAACTGACATGCATTGATTCTTCAACAATCAAAGTTTCTTTGTTATATACTCTATATGCTTTAGACTTTCAGAGTATCCTAAAAGATACCTTTGCTTGCTTTAGAGTCAAACTTCGCTAATATTATCTTTAGTGTTAAGAATGAAACAATCACAACCAAATTAATGAAAGTATGAAATGTTGGGTTTCTACCTTTCCACAATTCATAGGAGTCTTATTCAAAATAGATCTAATATAAATTCTATTTTGAATATAACAAGCAAGTGTTTCGCTTCGCCAAAAGTGTTTTGCAATATTAGTTTCATGAATCATGGTTCGGCCATTTCTTGTAAAGATCTATTTTTCCTTTCTACAACACCATTTTGTTGTGGTGTTCTAGGAGAAGAAAAATTGTGTGAAATACCATTTTCTTCAAAGTTTTGAAAGATTCATTTTCAAATTCACCACCATGATCACTTCTAATAATTGAAATACAAAAACCTTTTTCATTTTGCACTTGTTTGCGTATACAATAAAGCGTTTTATAAGACTCATCTTGTGTGCAAGGAATTTTACCCATGTCCATCTAGTATAGTCATCAACAATGACAAGTCCATATTTCTTTCCAGGACAATGAGGCGAGTTCTAGTTGGGACCAAATAAATCAAGATGCAAAAGTTCAAGTGGTCTTGAAGTGGAAACAATATTTTTTGATTCAAAAGAGGTTTTCGCTTGTTTCCCTTTGACAAGCTTCACAAAGTGCATCAGTTGATACTTGAGATTGGGTAAGCCTCTAACAAGTCCCTTCTTGTTAAGTTTTGAGATTAATCTCAAATCAAGGCGTGGCTAATCTCTTGTGCTAAGTCCATTCTTCATCAACTGACAAAGACACTTGACATTTTGATTTGCCAACTCGGAAAGTTTTATTTATAAAGCGTTATTTTTCCTCTTTGCCTTAAAGAAAATAGAACCGCTCTTTCTTGCTTTTGGCTATACATGAGTTATCATTAAACCAACATCATAACCACTATCACACAATTGACTTATGCTAAGTAAGTTATGCTTGAGGCCATCAACAAGTAAAACATTATCTATAGAAGGTAAATATTTCTCACCAACACAACCACGCTAATGATTTTACCTTTTGGTTTCCTCCGAAACCAACATACCCCTTCATCTTTTGGGCTTCAACTCTAGGAACATATGTCTTTCTCCGTCATGTGTCATTGAGCAGAATCGTCTGTACCGTGATTGGTGTTTCAACTTTGTTGCTAAGCAAATCAAGAACATAGATAATTTTATTTTTAGGTACCCAAATCTTTTTGGGTCCTTTCTTGTTAGTTCTAGAAGGAAACCTATCCTTCTTATGTTTCAAAGCATAACAAGTACTATATGAATGACCATATTTATTCTGATAAGTGCAAAAATAGATTATCACTAGGAGAAAGTTGGTTTCTTTTGATTTTGTATTTTGACCCGTAAGGTGTTTCTTCCTTAAACCCAATTCCTTTTCTACCATTTTGACTAACTCCCCATATCATGGAGGCTTGTTTGCTTCTAGCTACAGATTCAAGAAGAAATTTTTGAAAACAGGTTCATATTTGTAAGAATTACATTTGATAGAATTTTAGAATCTAAGTCATACACCTTAGCTTCTAACTTTGTATTTTCATCAAGAAGCTTTGCATTTTGTTCTTTCACAATATCATATTCAGTTTGCAAGAGACTAAATTTTCTTTTCATAGATTTGTACTCTTTGGAGAGAATAGAAGAGTCATGTAATAATTCATTAAATGCAATTTGTAATTTAGATAGTTCAATTTACCTCTTCTTCTTCTCCGCTTCGCTTCGATATTGTTTCGCTACCAGAGCCACATTAGCGTGTTCTTCATCATCATCAGGCATGATGATGAATTAAATCATCCCATGCTGCCATGAGACTCTTCTTCCGCTTGTTGAAACCATGCTCTTATGTTTCTCCTTCTCCTTGTTGAGTTGAGGACATTCTCGACTTGTAATGTCCAGGCTTCTTGCACTCATAACAAATGACTTGATTTTTAATCTCCTTCTTCTCTTTTGACTCCTTGAAGTCCCTATTTCGGAAGTGCTTTGAAACCTTCCTTTCTTCCTCAACATACGCTGAATCTTCCTTGATATAAAAGAAAGTTCATCATCAGATCATCATCGCTTGACCAGACGATCCTTCGTCGTCGATACTTCATCTTCTCGCTTGTAATGCCTTGGAGGTAGAAGCTTTGTTGTGTTTTGACTTCAAAGCTATGGACTTTGATTTCTTTGGAGGTTCCTCTTCATTAAGCTCTAACTCATGAGCTCTTAGAGAGTCGAGTAGATCTTCCAATCGCAAGGAGTTGAGATCCTTGGCTTCTTGAATGGCGGTGACTTTGGGTCTCCATTGCTTTGGCACTCCTAAGTATCTTCTTGACATGGTCGCCAGCTGTATAGCTCTTTTCAAGTATCTTTAGACTATGAACTAATGTTTGAAACCTTCCAAACTTATTGTTTCAATATCTTCACTCTTCCATCTTGAAAAGTTCATACTGTCTAACAAGAATGTTAGCTTTGGTTTCTCTCACTTGGGCAGTACCCTCATAGTCAAGGGCCAATGGGTCCCAAATGTCTTTGGCTGGTGCATTCTTTCCACACTTCTCATACTCCTTCTCTGAGATAGCACAGATAAGGAAGTATCTGGCTTTTTGGTTTAGTTGATACGCCTCTTTTGATCGGTATTCACTAGCTCTAGGTATTGGAGTCCCATCACCTGCCACTGGATCAATGTAAGCAGTTTCAATCATATCCCATAGTTCAAGTTGTTGGGATTCAAAGAAGGTTCTAACTTTGTCTTTCTAGTAATCGAAGTTAGTTCCTGTGAACAATGGAGGTCCTGCATTTACATGACCACCAACACCAAGATCACTAGTACTAGCCATGTCTGCAGGATCTTTCCACTTGCTGCATCGAGCTCAAAGTGGCAGACTCGATACCAATTGAAGGTGATAAAATGCACAAGAAATGGAGGGTTTGAATTGTGCTTTTGAAATTCTTTTCGCAAGACTAAGTTTAAAGCCTTTTCAAAACAACTTTGATAAAACAATTTGAATGCAATAAAGAATTAGAGAAAGAGAGAATGACACAGGAGATTTATCCTGGTTCACCACCACCTGGTAGCTACGTCCAGTCCCTTCAAACACTGAAGGATTTCCACTATAATCACTAGATTACAACTCAAGAATATAATACTGCCAAATTGGCTATATTCTCAACTTCTCAAGACGACTAAGTACAGTCTAGCCTTTGAGGATTACAACAGTCACTACTGGGCCAAATACAAGTGAAAATGTTTGAAACAAATTTAGTGACTCTCTACAGAGAGGATATGAAAATAAGCTCAGGATCAAAACTTTGAAATAAATTTCAAATAGAAAGAATAAAAACTATAATGTTTAGTGTTTTGGCTTTCAGGAGAATACTTCAAATTTTTCTTTTTGTTGCTCACTGGTTGATATTCTGGCCCGATGATATACTCGTGCTTGTGAGAAATGAATATATAAGTCAATCTTCAAGACAATACCGTTGAGGCTCTTTGATTTGTTTTTGGTCATAAATGACCACGCTCCAAAGACACTCACTAATTGCATGCTCTTGAGTAAATAGCGATGTGACTCCTCCCAACTGTTTATTCTGAATTTGCACCATTCCAGCACACTTAGAAACACACTTAGAATTATTTAATCATAAGTTGAAAAAGCTCCATCTTGTCTCTCCCGCAAGTCAATCATAGCATCCTTCTTCTTTTTGTTCACACAATCTTTTTCGGCTTATCAGCTTCTCTTTTCAAACAATTTGAAAATTGTGAGCTTGCTTAAAGTCAAGAATAATAAATTGGTAAGTGCACTGCTGAAGAATAATTCCGTTGAAGCTCAACAAGGAATTAAATACTCCTTTTAATTTAACTTTGAGAGCAACGTGAGCAATTCTTCTCCAGTTGTTATCTTTCACTTGCACACTTTCAAACTTTCCAGACTTAAAGAATAATAGTTGATAATAAAGCATTCTCAGCAGAGAGTAAGTAACATATCCTTCATTTTGCATTCACACATTTTGGACGCTTTCTTTATATTCAATTCCAGAATAGATAAAATCTCCAGAGACCATGTGCTTCAACATTGTAAATAATAGAGTATATTATTCTAAAACTCAATCTGTTAAGTGCTTGACTATTCCAATATAACAAAATATAATATAAAAATAATGGAACATGTAAGCAATCAGAAGCAGCTTTTGATCATTGACAATAAACTAAATATCCACTTTTTCTCTAAAATCTCCTTTAGCCATAACGTGATGCACTTGAATTACAAGCTTGAAGGCTTTCAAAAAACATGTGCTAAGTATATAATAATTTAGAGTGGAGCTAAGAGTATATTATATCTTGGATGGATGGTAACAACATGCTTTTGCATTCTGGGAGTATAATAAAATATCTTTAATATTCAGCTATTCCAGAATAAGAATAAAACATAGTAAAAGAGATAGTGAGTCACATAAGCAATTCAACGCAGAGACCGGACGCATGCTTTTACCAGAAGCACGCTCTTGCCATCAAAATAATTAAACACATATCAGAACATAAAATTGTTCTTCTTAACTATTTGTTATCATCAAAATAATTAAAGGTTGTTGTTCCTAAATCAACTTGGTTCCAACAGATGACGACGGCATGTTCCTATGGTTTTCGCAATTCTTTAAGACAATTCTCATCAATGTAGCATTTAGAACGAAGCTAGTCACCCTCTTCCAAGTCCACCCTAAAGATCTTCTTGCTAATAAGGTCAATCTTTTCACGTTGATGAATGGCCTCCTGAGCACCCACTAGTTGATCACGAAACGAGAGTTTCCATGTAATCTTCCAACCTCCACCATCAGGTGGTTTTTGCGGTAGTACAAGTGTTGGCTGAGTGTTGAATATAATTCCTTCCTTCGCAAGAAACAACAAAACCCCAAACCCTAGCAGAGCTTTTACTTAAAATCTTTAACTTATTTAGCTTTTATAGGTTTTAATATACTAACTCTTCGAATACCTATCTAATATTTTGATTAAAAAATCCCTATCTAATGACATGTGCATTAATCTTCAACATAATCTTTTGTACTACCAGCCACAATTTCTATAAAAAAAACTCCAGTCTAACATACACAACCATGATTAAAAGAATAATTTGGAAAAATAAAAAATCTTCTAAAAATAAGTGTGCATACTTTTTCTACTCACCAACGAAAAATATAAAAATGTAAACATTCGAAGTCTATTTTAGGTCTGTTTGTTTTAGATTGTTTTATGGAACATTAGCAAATAGTAGAAAAATACTTTGTTTTGAGGCAAGATTGACTGAAGTTGTCTTTTGTGTTCTTTCGGTCAAATGTGAGTATATATGAACCCCAAAAGATCTTATACCAACAACATATAATTGTTGAAAGCGAGATTTTTACAATATAGATCGAGAAAATGAATTTTATTTTATTTTACTCATTGATTACGAAATTACTTAATTCAAATGATACATTGACACTTAGTAATTAAAATTTTAGTTATAAAAAGCATTCCAAAAGATCCTTAGTGATTGAGAATAGGGGTGGAAATAGGTCAAACCGCGCAATATAGGCCTATGCATAGCTTACATCAAGTCAGGCCAGAGCAGACTTAATTTTAATCAGAGAAGGCTTAAACTTTTTCAAAAGCCTATTTAGTTAAAAAGATCAAACTTCAGGTCATCTAAAAAGTCTCTCAGGCCTAACAGAATGGTCTATTTAAATAAATATAAATAATATTATAATTCTTTTTTTCTATTATTATAATAAATTTATTTATAATGTGTTAAATAGTATACTTGTTTACCTTTCTAAAGATTTAAGCATACTTACCTTTATATAAAAAAACTTGGCCCTATAAGTCTATTTAATGAGACATTATTACAAAATATGCTTTAAAGAGGCTTTTATACAATGCCAGACTTTTAAAAAGATTAGGTTAGACATTAAAAAAGACCTATATCAAATAAATAAAACAATCTCGATCCTAGAAAACTTTAACATAATTTATTTTAGCCATAATATCTTACGCCCTTGAGCGTAGTTGTTTAATTTTTTATAATTTACAATTTATCATATATAAAGTTTATCTTCATTTGTCCGTTACTCCTTTAAGTGCATGTTTGAATTCACGTTGAGAGGCCTTGAACGCACGTTACCACCCCTCAAACGCGGTTTGCCTCTTCTATAATGATGTTTGGATTGTAGGAAGAGAAATTGATTCTGCTGCTCAAAATCGATTACAAGTGAAGCTACGATTCAGAGCTTCTACGGTAGCTGCAAATCGATTTTACACGTTTTTGTTGTGTAACAGATACATCTTCTCCTCTTTCCCTTCAATACCCCTCAATAAGCCATGGTCACTTTGTGAACATTGTTGCTGCCACCTCTCCCTGTTGTCTGCGTTTTCGTTGCAGCACATCTCTAGGATAGAGATGACACGAGAAATTAGGCTCCAATTAGGCCCATTTAAAGCCAACCTTTTTTAATCTTTTGGGTTTTTTTTTGTATTTCCGTTTCATTATCGTCCTTCATTCGACCAAAAAGAAAAGTCGTCATTCGTTTGCATTTTTTATGGATATTTTTTGTTTCGTTAATATTTTTTTTTGGTTACATTTTTTGTTTTGTTAATATCTGTCCATTTTTGCATCTCAAGACTAACTAATAGTAAAAAATAATATTGGGAGGAAGAGATATTTTTGTTGCATTTATATATAAACCCATTTTGGTAATTACACACTTAAAAGCAATTTTAATCAAAACTATCCAAACAAATTTTTTTTTTCCAAAATCACTTTTGTAAAAAACGTATCCAAACAAAAATCACGTTACGTTCAACTCACGTTTAACCAAAATTAATTTCACAAAATCAATTCTCATTACCGTAGAACCAAACACATGCTAACTCACTAAGAGATAAGTCATATGTTAGACCTTTGAATAGGATAACAAGTCATATCAAGATTTCGAAAAGACTAGACCAAACCTAGAAAAAAAAGTTTTGAGAGATAATAAGCTAGACTCGAGTCTTAGATTTTTAGAACATTCCAATTTCCAAACATTGTATTTAAGCAAAACCTTTCGGGCCTAAGCTACTTCCAAGCCTAATTGAGAATGAAAATCATGTGTCTGAAGTTGGACTTCCGACTCCAGAGGCGATCTGAAATCTGAATCCCATTAAGTATACATTGAACGTTGGAGTATTATCCTATCGAATTCGCCCATGATGTCTCAATGGTAAGGTAAAAGGACTTGTCGGCGAACAAGTTGCAATGCTGCATCGTCGACTATGGCATCGTTGATGTTTACTGCTCGCATATGACACTTTCTCATAATTCTCTTCCTCTTTATTCTTTTCTTTTCTTATCCACTTTTTCTTATTTTAAAATTGAATTTAATACAAAATCTTATTAATTAAAATAAAAAGTATACATTTTATTTCCCACGCGCCAAAATTGCGAGTGTACCTAATAACCGAACTTAACTATAAATAACATTAGCCATTCGTTTCCAATTCCCAATTCACAGTTCACGGTTGGGACTTACTAATTGCAGCAAGAAAGTAAAGTCTCATAACACGGCTTATTCTGATGCGCCACCGCCGTCGCATCTTTTCTCCGCCTTCCGCCACCGTCATCGCCTTCGCATCCCTCCTCTTAACTACTATTAATACTACTACAACTGTGGAATCAGATCGGTATCATTATCACCATGTCGAGCCCAGATTCTCGATTGAATTGGCACTACACAGAGCTAGATGACAGAGACCTCGTGATCCGAGGAAGGACACTGTTCTTCGTCATAGTACTCTTCTCCATTCTCCTTCTCGTCGTTGTTATCTTCTTCTACACTCGCTGGGTCTGCCGCTACCACAGCCATCTCCCAACCACCACGTTATCCGTCCACGCGCCGCCACCTCCGCCGCCGCAGGGACTGGACCCCTCTTTGATCAAGAAACTGCCCATTATCCTTCACCAGGCTCCGACGGACCCCGACGGCGGCGCGTGGGAGGAAACTGAGTGTTGTATCTGCCTGGGAGAGTTCAGAGACGGTGAGAAACTGAAGGTTTTGCCAGGGTGTGAACACTATTTCCATTGCGTCTGTGTTGATAAGTGGCTCACTCATCAGTCTAGTTGCCCACTCTGCAGAGCTTCTCTCAAGGTTGAATCTTCCTTCCCAAAGATTTTAATTCAGGAACCACCCATTAGAGTTGACTTCCAGTTCTAGCTTCCTTTTTATTTTTGGGTCTTAATCTTATTTTAAAATTTTAATAAAAATAATTGCTTTTCGTATTTTTTCTCGAGTGTTGTAAATCCTTGTAAAAAAAAAAAATGTATGCTAATTACCATAAACTGCTATACAATTTTCTTACCTCTTTTTATTTTTTTATTTTTTTAGTTTGAGCTGTTTTTAAAATATTGTTTCTGCAAACATTAGACAAATGCACATGACTTAGGTGGAAGAAAAGGAGCGTTGTCTGCGACATTGTTTTGTAAGTTTATGTTATGTTCCCACATTGGATGATAGCAATTTGGGGTTCATATTAAAATGCTGCTATCAGGACCACTTGTTTGATAAAAGTCCTGAAAGATGTTGCAGTTCTGAGTCAGCTTTGGCTGGGTCTACTACTTCGATACGTGGTCCAGCTTCTTATGTGTTGTATAGGTGGATATGAGAATATTTTTTAATTGAGATTGGGTCCTCAAAAAGATGACTCAACATACTGCTTTTAAGGAGCTTGCTTGCTTTGTTGTGACTCTAAACGGGGGGGTTGTTGTGGCATCTCGCCACAGGTACTGCCCACTCAGCTTCCTCTCTAATTTTTATTTTTTTTTGCTTTATAATTTTGGTATAATCATAAGGAGTTCCATATCACAATTTAATTTTATGATTATTCCAATTCCAATAATTTGAGTTACGTCGTCTACCAAAATTAAGCACGGTGACCCCTCATCTAATTTTATCCCTTCTTATCTGCTAAGTTTAACGTTGCTTTCTTGCAACTATTAAAGCAATTGAAGCTGGCCGTTTTGATAATTATGTGCTGCTGCAAATTGAACACCCCAACTTGTTGGCGTATTGTTCCTTTGATGAACCAGTAGCATTATTCATTGCGGAAACTTGGCTAGATATTGGGTAATTACTGTAAACTGACAAATTGATTGATCAATGACATGAAATGGGTCCGTGCAACTTGTGATGGTTCCGTGAAGCAATTTGATTGTTCTTTTGTTCCGCTGTAGATGTATTGTTTTCAAAAGAATATTTTTGGTTTAAAGTTAAGATCAGAAATATGGAAAAGCATTTAACTTGGGGCCTATGTACAAATTGACTGTAAGCCGAAAGTATGGAATTCTCCAATTGAATCAAGAAAAAGCACTTCCTTTACTTTTAAATAGAAAATAGAAAAAGTTTCCTTTTACTCAGATACGACTCATTTAAAAGGTATTGCTCGTATCAATTCTTAAAATATTTGGTGAGTTAAAAATCATAATAATTTCTAATTGAATTAACAAAACAAATATTTTTTAATTGCTCGTTTAAAAAAACTTGTTTTAAATAAGTTTTTTATATAATAATATTGTACTATTTTTCCTTTTGATTAAAATAATAATATAATATTGAACTAATTCAGTAGAAGGCAGATTGAAACCCACACGCCTAGTGATTGAAATAATACTGAACTATATATTTCATCTTTATTCTTTAACAATATTACATAATTGCATGGTAATGATTTTTTATCCTTTTTTATTTCTTTTTTTATCATAGTTGTTTAACAGTTATCTATTTTTATTTTTTTGGGGCTAAATAACAATTGTCTATTTTCTGTCTAACATTTTTTTTTGACAAAGATTGTCTAACAGATAGAATTAACTTTTTCGGGATAAGGCTATTCTAAAGTAAACTATTTCAAGTGAGTAACGTTATATGGATTCTGTTTGGTAAGACCAAGAAACTAGTTTATATTTTATTGCACAAATTTATAAGCTTGTTTAACCGAAGAAAAAGTGTTTAGTAAGCAAATTTATCACACTAGCTTATAATTTTTTTAGATGCTACTTGAAATAGTATCTGAGCTTATAACTTATAATTTTTTATCTTTTTTCTATTTTTAACCTCATTATTTTATTCTTTATCATTTTCCAAATTTAAAATAAAGATAAACTCTTATCTTTTTATGTCATTTTATATTTATCAGTTAGCTAGTTTATAGCTTATTTTTACCAAACATAGTAATGATGTTTATAAACCGTTAACATCTAATATAAACTACTAATGTGGTTACTCGTGCCTAATACACATATATCAACTAAACAATATTTATTTTAATTTTTAATTATTCCCTTTTTATTTTTTATTTTTAATAATTTTTTATTTTAAAATTTTACAAAATTATATGCTTTTTTACCAAACAAAATTTTATGTTAATAAATATGCATATGAATATGTGAATACTTATATAGTTTCATCTATATACAATTGTATATATTATACATCTTATATTATCGTAAGTGTTATAAAAATGTTTTTTAATAAATTAAATATTTAATAACATATATAAAATTTAAAAATCATACTAAATATTATGGATCTAATTTAATATTATTGTAACAACTAATTAATATTATAAATATAATTATTACGATTTCAAAATTATTGTAAGTCTTACAAAAATTTTTATAAATAAATTTATAGTAAGTGATATTAGAATTTATATTCATTTTTGTCTTTTATTGTAAGTACCGGCCGTTTTGCGATCCGGTACCGATTTCGGCGTTCGGTTTTCCTCCTCCGTTTCTGATTTCGGCGTGCTCCTTCGCTTTCGCTTTGCTGGCTTCTCCTCCTCCTCGCTCCACGGATTCTCGACACGCTTACGCCTTCTTCGCTTTACGCATGTGTTATCCCTAATTTCTTCTGTTCTCAGTGATTGTGTCATCGTATTTTGTGATTTGTTTGCTATGCTGGTGTTAAGGATGATTCTTTGCAAGCTGTTAGTGTCCAACTCAATGGACTGAATTACTCTTATTGGAGTTATGTGATGAAAAAATTTTTGATTGGAAAAAATGTATGGAGTCATGTTGATGGAACTTCTATTAAGCCCACAGATAAAACGGATGTAGCCAAATACATCGCTAATTTGAATACTTTGATGGTTAATAATTCAAAATCATTACTTGGATTAACAATTACGCTGAAATGTCTATTGGTGTGCAATTAGCCAAGTATGATACGGCTAAAGAGGTTTGGGATCATTTGCAACGCCTATATGTTCGCCTAATTTTGCAAGACGGTATCACCGGAAAGTGACATTAGGGCCCTTAAATGTAACAATATGACCATTCGTGCATTCTATTCGGCCATGACTAATTTGTGGGATCAATTGGCTCTTATGGAATCGATCAATTGAAAGTCATCAAAGCATACATTGATCAATGAGAAGAGCAATACCTGGTTTGGTTTCTGATGGCTCTTCGTGATGATTTTGAGGGCCTTCGTGGGGGTATTCTTCATCGTACTCCTTTTCCTAATGTTGAATCAGTAGTCAGTGAATTGTTGGCTGAAGAAACCAGACTTAAGACCCACTCCACTGTGTCGGATAAGGGAATTCTCCCTAATCCTCCATCTGTTTTTGCTGCTCCTGCTCAAAAAGGAAAACCTCAAGGGAGGATTGGGCTTGGTAATGATGAATGTGCTTTCTGCAAAGAAAAAGGTCATTGGAAATCACAGTGTCCGAAATTGGGGAGAGCAAATAAGAAGAACTTCAGGGGTCCATCATCCAATGCTGCTACTGCTCCTCCTCCTCCTCCTCTCGTTGGCTCTAGTACTGGTTCTGTATACCCACATGAGACTGCTTCTCAAATACATGATATTGCGGAACAACTTCAAAAGCTTCTTGCTACTCAGCCACATGCCATGTCTGCCTCTTCTACTACAGGTTTAAAGTCCTATAGTCTGTCAGGTATATCTCCTTCCATATGAATTCTTGATTCTGGAGCATCGCACCATATGTCATATGATAATAAATCTTTTGTGTCTGTGAGTCCTACCTCGTCTATGTCAGTTATGACTGCTGATGGCACTCCTATGCCATTAGCAGGCATTGGTTCTGTCTCCACGCCTAACTTGTCTTTTTCTGATGTTTATTATATTCCTAACCTCACTTTGAGTCTTGCTTCAGTTGGTCAATTGTGCGATTCCGGTTATTCAGTTAAGTTTTCTTCCACTTCTTGTTGTGTGCAGGATCAACATTCCGGGAGGCTAATTGGGACAGGCCATAGACAGGGGGGACTTTATGTGTTGGTTTATCTGAGAGTCCCAGATATTGCAGCCTCAACATCCACTGATTTACTATCTAGTTTTCGTTTGAATTCTTCGTCTTCTAGTTTTTATTTATGGCATTCCCGCCTTGGACATGTTTCTGCTTCTAGATTAAAGTATTTGGCTTCTACTGGAGCTTTAGAAAAGTTACAAACCAGTGATATTTCAGATTGTTGTGGTTGTAAACTTGCTAAATTTTCAGCTTTACCGTTTAGTAAAAGTGTTTCCCTTTCATATGCACCTTTTGATTTAGTTCACTCTGATGTTTGGGGTCCATCACCTGCTCCTACCAAAGGTGGATCTAGATATTATGTTTCATTTATTGATGATTACACTCGTTATTGTTGGGTTTATCTTATGAAACACCGCTCAATTTCTTGATATTTATCATATGTTTCGTGCTATGGTAAAGACTCAACACAATGCTGTTATAAAGTGTTTTCGTTGTGATTTAGGTGGTGAATATACCTCTAATAAATTTTTGAATTACTTGCTTATGATGGCACCTCCACCGGACATCTTGTCTTGATACTCCTCAACAGAATGGAGTTCTTTGAAAGGAAACACCGCCATATTATTGAGACCGCTCGTTTTCTTTTGTTGTCAAACCGGTTCCCAGTGAATTTTGGGGTGAGGCTGTTCTTACTACTGTCCATGCTATTAACAGAATCCCGTCGTCTGTCATATCAGGTTTGTCTCCCTTTGAAAAATTGTATGCTTCTATCCCTGATTACTCTTCTTTAAAAGTCTTTGGCTCTACTTGTTTTGTTCTCCGTCCACAAGTAGAACGTAGTAAGTTGTCTTCTCGTTTTGCCATGTGTGTTTTCCTTGGTTATGGGGATGGTCAAAAGGGCTATCGTTGTTATGATCCTCATGCAAGAAAACTTTATGTCTCTCGTCATGTTGTTTTTCTTGAGCATATTCCATTCTACTCCTTTTCTTTCGAGTCTTCGATTACTAACAGTTCAGAACTAACCCATATTGATCCATTTGGTCCTAATGATAGTACTTCTAGTAATTGTAAATGTTGAGAATTGCAGGACAAATACTACTACTCCAGATGATGACATCACTCTTGCCCCCCCGACTGCCCAACCACCTCCTGCGATTGTTGATCCTTCGCCTCCTCGTTATCCCTCTCGTCACCGTAAGTCTACTCAATTACCTGATTTTGTCTATTCCACTTACTCTGCTTCGTTTGCTTCTTTCTTAAGCTCTATTCACAGTTTGTCTGAGCCCTCTTCCTATAAAGAGGCTATCCTTGATCCTCTTTGGCAGCAGGCTATGGCAGAAGAACTTTTTGCATTGCTCAAAATAGATACTTGGGATTTAGCACCTCTTCCTCTTGGAAAACGTGTTATTGGGTCTCGTTGGGTATACAAGATCAAAACTAAGTCTGATGGGTCAGTTGAGCGCTACAAAGCTCGTCTTGTTGCTAAGGGATTCTCTCAGCAGTATGGTATGGATTATGAAGAAACTTTTGCTCCTGTGGCTAAGATGACAACTATTCATACTCTTATTGCAGTTGCATCTATTAAATCGATGGGATGTTTCTCAAATGGATGTCAAAAATGCCTTTCTAAATGGTGAGCTTCATGAAGAAGTCTATATGGTAACTCCACAGGGTGTTTCTCATAATCAGGGGGAAGTGTGTAAGCTAAAAAAGGCTCTATATGGTCTTAAACAGGCTCCTCGAGCCTGGTTTGAGAAATTCTCTACTGTGATCACATCTCTTAGTTTTCGTTCTAGTGACCATGATTCTGCATTGTTTATCAGGTCCACCACTCACGGTCGCATTATACTTTCCTTGTATGTTGATATGATAATTACAGGTGATGATGTTAGTGGAATCAATAAGTTGAAAGCTCAGTTAGCCAAGCAGTTTGAGATGAAGGATTTAGGCACTCTTCGCTACTTCTTGGGGATTGAAGTTACATACTCTCCTAAAGGCTATCTTCTCTCTCAATCCAAGTACATAGCCAACATTCTTGAACATGCTCGTCTCTCTGATACTAGAGCAGCAGATACTCCACTTGAGTTGAATGTGAAATATGCTCCCTCTGATGGTGTGCCTCTACCAGATCCTACTTTATACCGTACTTTGGTTGGCAGCCTGGTGTACCTTACAATTACCAGACCTGACATTGCTTATGCTGTTCATGTTGTCAGTCAGTTTGTTGTCTCTCCCACTACTGTTCATTGGGCAGTTGTTCTTCGTATTCTTCGTTATCTTCGGGGAACTCAATTTTGAGCCTTCTCTTCCTCATCGTCCTCATTGGAGCTACGTGCTTATTCTGATGCTGATTGGGCTGGTGATCCTACAGATCATAAGTCCACCACTGGGTTTTGTATCTTTCTTGGAGACTCTCTTATTTCTTGGAAGAGTAAGAAACAGGACATTGTTTCTCGCTCTTCTACGTAAGCACCGCGTGCTATGGCATCCACCACTGCTGAGATAGTTTGGTTGCGTTGGCTTTTATCTGATATGGGTATCTCTCTTTCTGAGCCAACTCCGATGCACTGTGATAATAAGAGTGCTATTCAAATTGCTCATAACTCGGTCTTCCATGAACGCACCAAGCACATTGAGATCGATTGTCATTTTACTCGTCATCATCTTTAGCATGGAACAATTACTCTACCGTTTATCTCCTCCTCCTTGCAGATTGCGGACTTGTTCACGAAGAGGCATTCCATTAAACGTTTTCGTTTTCTGGTTGACAAACTCTCGATGCTCCCTGTTAATGCATCGTGAGTTTAAGGGGAGATGTTAAGTATTATTATTATTAGTTAGTAGTAATGGTATTTTAGTCTTTCTCAGTCTCTAGTATTTATTCCTTTTGTAAGCCAACACTATTATGCTTTGCTCATTGTTGCCTTATGAAACCCTAGCAAGGGCTCTTTCTCTCTTAGCCTTCTCATTCTTCATCTTCTTTATCCACTATGTTTTTATGTATGTTAACAGGAGAAAAAACAAACGGTTCTCGTTAGTAAGCATTGTGTAAGGACATTTGCATCCAAGGCAAATGATATATTTTGTAAGTTTTGAAGTTAACTTACAGAATTCTATTTACCAATGAAACGAGTACATAACTTCAGGTCCGGAACACGGATATATTGTGAAAAAAACAAAAATTAGGGGGTGTATTAGCAAAAGGAGATGATAGTAGTAACTCCCTTTCTTCTTTTTTTCTTTTTTTCCCCCCCTTCCCGAAGTCGGGAACTCACTGGGCTTAAAAATAAAGCCCGATCCGTGTTGTTATCTAGGGTTTGTGGATGGCTATAAATTCCCGAAACGCAGCTTCCTTCTTCTCCATACCTCTATTAATTCAGCGCAGTCTTGTCTTCATTTTGGACGACTAGGGTTTGGTCCTGAGGTTCTCTTTCGTTTTCGACAACCATGAGGGCTAAGGTGAGCTCCTTTCATCATCTCGTTTTATTTTCCTATTGTGCTGTTGTTATAGGGCTTTTGGTCTGATTGGAACTGTGGATTTGTTCAGTGGAAGAAGAAGCGTATGAGGAGGCTGAAGAGGAAGCGCCGAAAGATGAGACAGAGATCTAAGTAGTTTGTGTCTCCCTACAACAATCGCTTCTAGTTCTGTTTTCGTTCCGTTAATTTTGTTTTTAATGAGACTCCTCAGTAAGAGAGTAGTATCGGTTTCTCTCTCTCTTTTTGATGATGTTATGATCTCTCGCTATTTCCTTAGCTCAAAGATATTGTTCTTTCTGGAATTAACTGGCTTTAATATTTGGATCTCGTTTTCTGGTGCTTATTATTTTCGCTTTACGTTTTTTGATGTTTGAAATTCCGCTCCCTACGTTGTATTGTGTGGTTATTTTCGGTTGTGGATTATGCATTGCTTCGTAATTTTTGTTAAGATGTAATTGCGTACAATCCAAATGATCTCATTCCCGTGTTTGATTGTTTACTTCATGTTAACAAAACAACCGTGTTGTTCTAGAACTGGTTGTTCTTCGCTAAAGAAGCTTATTAAGAGAGAATGTGTTTAGCTTTAAGATCTGGTTGTTTGGTCCCTGAGGTTTACATATGAAAGGCGGTTATAGATTTTGGTGAGAGCTGAGTGGAAAATGTCAAATGTTCGTAGAGACATCTTTGATTTGCAGCATTGATAATTTTCACATATTGATTTGAATGGCGTATTTTTTAGTTGTGATTCTTAAATCTTACCCGTTCGTAGCTTGTACTTTCATTAATTAATGTATTGCCTTGAAAGTGAAACACTATCTTGGTTTTTGGTTTTGTTTACTTGATTTCTTTACTGCTTATACTAGGGACATCTTACAGCTTGAAAATGGATTACGATATACAACCTGTTAGCACAAATGATAGTAACAACCGTAGAGTCTACGTGATTGAAATTTCTTTCCTGGTTGTTAGGTATATAAAATTTGGTTTTAGTAAAAAATAACGTTCAAGTAAGTGAAGAAATATCGAAGGTAAATTCTATTGACTTGGTGCTATCGTCTATCAAGAGGATTATCGAAGTGTCACTAAGGGTCTGTTTGGTTCAAATAAGAGGAGGGGAGGGGAGGGATTTTAATGGAGGGGAGGGGAAGGGAGGGGAGGGATTTATTTTGATTTTGTATTTGGTTGAGGGGAGGGGAGGGGAGGGAAGCCTTTGCTTGTTTGGTTCAGGAGGGAAGGGGAGGGATTTTAATGAAGGGAATAGATTAATTTACTGGTATATCCTTATAGTGTTTTATATTATATTATATATAAGGATATTTCAGTAATTTTATTTTAAATAATTTAATCTCCCCTCCCCTCCCCTCCAAAACCCCCCACTTTGGGAGGGGAGCCAAAATTGGCTTAGGAGGGATTTTGCTCCCCTCCCCTCCCCTCCCATTAAAAAAATTGAACCAAACAAACATAATTTAAAATATCCCCTCCCCTCCCCTCCCCTCTAAAATCCCCCAACCAAACACACCCTAAGTAGTTGATTATATTTTCATAACTATGCAAGCCTGCATTCTTATTACTTGATGCATTATTGATTAGTGTAAGAATTGATCTGTCGTTGGTATTCCTGGCTGCTGTTTCTAAAACCATGATTCTGATCAGAATTGCTACTAAGGAACAAGGGTGGATTCCATATTGGGATATTCTTTCCTCTCATAACCTGCTGTTTCTGAACGCCGTATAGACCTTCTTAGAGGAGTGATGATTCTAAGAGACCCTTGTTCGTTGGGATCATGGAGAATAGGGGATAGAAAAAGATGTTTCATTATGGGTGTTGAATCTCCTTATGGTAGCTTCACGGGACAAAAACGCTCATTTCTTTCATGTCTGCATTTTTTCCCCTGATGCTAGAGTCCAGTATATAAATGCTGATGGAAACAATATGTTCTCTTTGTTCAACCATCGTGGTACAATGGTCTATTTAGTAAAATAAAGATAAAGATTAAATCTCTGGTTTCTCTAACAATGAATACTCTGGTTTCACCATCAGCGAATGATATATGCAAGTAAATATGCCTGAGGTGGTTGCAATTCAATATTTAGTATCGAATAAGAATGTGACTTTAGATCTTGCCTCTTGCCGTTGGTGTGAGGATGTTTTTCTGTCTGATTCGAAGATTTTTTTTGTGCTTTTTGGAGGCTTGTTTTGAGCTTGTGGGCTTGACTTACCTATACTCTTTTTTACCCCCAAAAAAAAAAGTTGCCAAGTCTAGTCATGTATCATAAACAACTATCTTTATTTCCTCCTAACAAAAAGTGTCATCCATGATTCAAAATTTTGTGGTGGATTCAACCATCATGTGAACTTTATTTGTTGAAATTGTCAAAAGATATTTTGGGTAGATATTTACTTGTAGTTTAAATTTGGAGTTGTGTAATGAAATATCAATTAGTTTTTGGCAAGGTTGTTAAAATCGGACTGGATGCCGAGTCGGAAGACATACTGGTTTAAAGTTCAAGGGTTGGATCGAGGTTGGGCCGGAAATAAATAAATAATAATTTTTATTGTATATTAAGTGATACATATTATAATATTTCATATTTAATTTATTATATAAATAAATTACATCCAGATTTTCAATTTTAATAAATAATTAAACATCTAAATCGTTAATAGCAGGCCTTTAAATCCTAAAGGGAAGACAAACTAATAAATTAATAAAAAAAAGAAAAACTTTAGGTGAAGAAGCTAGTGGGCCCATGGACTTCACAAGTCCAAATAACCTTGAAAATCCGTTCAGCGTACATAGCCTTGAAACTTCTCATGACAGTGCGACTTGTCAACTCCTACTTGAAACTCACAAAAGCGCACACAGTAATTTAATTTGTATCGAGAATAGCTGCTACGTGTCCCACAAAATTGTTTCTAAACATTTATTACCGACTAGGCTACTACTACTCCATTTCCATTATTCAACGCAGACTACATGGTACTCATGCTCCTTCTTCTTCACTTAAAATATCTGTCACAAGAATCTCGTTTTCTTTTTCTCCTGGTTTAGCAATGACCACCAGCTCCGGTAGCCTCCTCCTCCATCTTCTTTTGGTTCCGAAATCTCTCTCTCGGTGGTTCTTGTTCTGAGTGCTTTCGATTTGAAGGTTGCCGGAGTTTTGCTTTGCTGATGAAAAAAATTTATTTTTTCTGCAAACCGGCTATACCCGGTAGATCGCCGGTTCGTCCCCGCTTTTCCGGTTTTGTGCCGGTTTTTCCGGTTTTCAGCCAGTTCTTGAAATCCGGTTTCGTGGTCTTTTTGGACCGGCTTGGTGGGCGGTTCACGGTCAAACGCCGGTCCGGTCTGATTTTGATAACTATCGTTTTTGGTTTGCAATGGATTTTATTAAAAGAAAAGGATGCATCAAGAGAAGTTAATGTATTTAAGAGGGAGTAGTAAAATTTAATATGTAAATGTTAATACACATATTAGGGTGCTTTTTATCGTGCACCACGTCCCCAATACATAAGGTATATAAGTATATTGAGATTCGAGTGTGCCTTAGGCTATGTTTGTTTCTGAGTAAAGAAAGTGGGGGAAATGGAAAGATTTTTGGAAAATGTAAAATACGTGTATGGATAAGTGTGACAGATCAATCATATTGTAACACATCAGTAATTTTACACTTTAATCAGTAAATTTTCTTTTTTTCCACTTTTTTTCCCCACTTTCCATAATGCAAGTAAACTAGCACATGACTCTAACCTTTATTTTCTATTCATTTGATTTGAAGTACCCAAAACGAAGTACAATTCTCCAATCCAAGCATGACTGTTGAATTGCAATTCCCTTTCACCTAAATAGTGGTGTCTACTGCCGCCTCCGTGGCCACCACAACCATGCTTCTCCGTTCCCTCACTTGGACTACATCCCTTGCGAGCTTTCACCACTATCTCCACTCCAAGCTATGCTAAATCCTCACCACATTCTCCTCCGAATTCACTCGACAAGTTGAAAGCCCTCACCCATATGCATCTTTTCAATGTTGTAGAGCTAAACCTAAAACTCCACATCACACCACACACCAAGAGGTTTAGTGTTAGATGCAGGAAGTATCGAGAATGGTGTCACAGTGGCCTAAAATAAGAGAGGCAGAGAAAAATAAGGAAATGAACACAGCATGAAAATTGCATTGGAAAACCGCTCCAACAAATAAGGGGAAAAACCACGGGGGCAAGACCAGGAAAGAATTTCACTGTATGTGGGAAAATATTACAAGAATGCACTATACTTGCAAAAATACCCCTCAAAAATACTGCCCATGATACTCTTGTTGAGTATAGAGAAATAATAAAAGAGGAAGAGAGAAATGTTTGGGATGATTATAAAAGCATTACTAAGCTTACTCCTATATAGAATTTCCAAAGCCTTCACCAAAGCAAGCGAACCCATACGATGTGAGACTTGTTTGTAACATTCTCTCCACCAGAAGATTTTGATTGAGCAATCGTATCTTCTGCACCACTTTTCTAGCTGTAGGTAATAGTAAACTCCACGTTTACGATAGGCCATAGGAGGATGGAAACTGCCAAATAAACTTGTCGGCGTTGATAAACCGTCATCACATCTGCTAGGTTGTCTTTAATGTGAATCTTTGCATATCCTGCAGTTCCCTTTCTCTACCTTCACGGAACAAAGTGATACCTTTGGGTACTTCTATATGCTTTGTCCTGGAATGAAAAAGCTGGATTGGCTTGCTTGATGTGCAAGAGGCACGTCGGGTGTCCACAATACACAAGATATCATTCATGTTGCTTGTGCGAGTTCCTCGATTAAACCTTTAATCCAGGATAGCTTCCTGCGCGCAAGCCTGGTATTGCCGTATGCTACATTTCGGCCTCTGTAGTGTATGAACAAAGCTTCTACTTGATGCGTAACCTAGATAACCAGCCTCACCGCTCCCGCAATTGTGGAATACATACCCGATGAGTGGATTTCGCTTTTATCGAATCACACCTGCAGAAATCTTGAATCAACATAACCTGTGATCGGATTACGTCTGATCACTCCATAACGTAATGCAACATCTGAAAGTTCCTTTGATGTATCTAAGGATCCTCTTACTTGTATTCCGATGTTTCTCTACACTGGATTTGCCATTAAACTGTAACCGCTCCCAACTTGCTTGTGCAATGTCTGGTCTTGTACATATCATGGCATACATAAGGCTTCCACGGCCCGATGCATACTGCATTTTCGAGACATTTCCATCCTCTCTACTTCATTGCTAGGATTCATACCTGAGGATAATTTAAAATTGACGAGAAGCGAGTGAGGTAGCTTCGATCTTGCATGTTGCATGTTCACCGCAAGACCTTCGCTTAGATAATTCTTTTGAAAGCCAAATCTTCCTATCATTTCTGTCTCGGTGAATTTGCATCCTAAAAAATCTTGTTTTGCAGTCCCAAGTCCTTCATATCAAACTCCCACCTAAGCGTGTGCCTTTAATTCCTGGATTCGATCTTTGTTGGGCCTACCTGCCCAGCATGTCATCCACATCTGACAACAAATAAATGATGAAATCGTATCATGAGCAAACCTCTTTGTGAAGTAACACGTACAGTAATTACAGAACTCAGATCTGTTGTAACCGAAGGCTAAATCTGCCACTATGAAGGAATCAAATCTCTTGTTGTACCAACATCTGGCGCATCGCCTTTGAGACACGTCTGAGAGATTTGGTCGCTTCCTACAAACCAAGTTTTCTTTCCTTGTTCTTTAAAGCCTTCCAGTTTAGGAGCATATAAATTTCTTATCTTGACTCTCCATGGAAGAAGCGAGTCTTTACATCCAAGCTTGTTCAAGATGTACAATCAAAATGCGGCCCACACATTGCCAACTTGACTTACCACGATAGTAGTAAGTCGACAAGCCCCGGAGAAAATATCTCAGTCAAAGTCTATCCTTCTTTACGAGCATAACTCTTTGACTCATAAGTCTAAACGCGATAACCGTTCGGCACTTGATCATTGCCTGTCTCGTTTTAATTTTGAACACCCATTTGTTCGATGGCTTTCCGACTCCTTTGGAAGTTCAAACAGTTCCTAAAGTCTTATTTCTATCTGAGGGCTTCCATTTCTGTCGTGCATTCTTGTTCATCCATCGGTGAGAAGCATATAGGAACATTGTTCAACGCTTCTTGAAAGTGATGGTTCACCTTAACGGTCAAAAGACGGTATGCATCATGGCGGGCCCGCCAACATAGTGCGAGTGCCGCGATGGTGCGAATTATCGGCGTGTTGATCGTCGAACTTCTTCATCATTGACCTCATCTGTGGTTCTTTGTTCGTATGTAATTGCACGGTTCGCAGCAGGAAGAATCATCTTGCCCGGAAGTCTTTCTGCTCAAGCTGCGGTATAAGCGGTCTCTTTAAAAAGTCTTTACATCTGTTTTTACGCTGCAGCCACTTTGTAATTCATTTTTCAAAGACTGCATCTCTGCTAACAACAGAAAGCTTGCGGGCGTTGGGGTCCCTGGCAAGCGTATTACCCATGCCAAACGCATTGTCGACATAACCCAACTTGAATATGCATTTTTACAGTTTTGGATCGACTTTGTTCTTTCTTGGGAGTTGCACGTGCGATGCGAGGACATCAGAACACATGTAAAGAAGAATAATCTACCGGCTTTCCTTTCCATCATCTCCGTACATTGGTGACTTCTAAACCAATGTTGATGATGGCGATCGATTTATCCGCGTGAACAAACTTGGCGATTTGATCGCTATTTAGCCACGCTAAAAGATTTGGCCCGATCTAACATGTTCTCGGCGCCAGCTCTTGTTCTTTCTAGGAGAGTCACTCGTTCATCGGATTACGCTACACCATTACTGGCGAGTGTGTATATTACCTTGATGGTGTCTCGTAATACCTCTTGCTTGCGGAATGATAGAAAGTTACCATCTACATATTCTCCTCCATTGTGCAACTCATAATGACTTGATTTTCTTCCCAGTTCAAGCTATTTCTTGTGCTTTGAACTCCTTGAATCTGACACATCGACTTCTTCTTGATTGGGCATTACACCCACAATCTCTCAGAGTAGTCATCAATGAATGATACAAAATACTTTGCTCCCCCATGGATGTTTCAGCGACTCACACATCGAATGTACTCGAAAGTCTAGTATGCGTCGTTTAGCCACAGTAGCTACTTTGCAAATTTCAATCTATCGCTACTTTACTTGTCACCACGATGCTCATGTGACGAAGAGGTAAAGTTACCGTCTTGAGCAGGGTGAGGTGGAATTTCGTTCATAGAACTTTCAAGACCCGCGTAGCTTACATATGGCCTCAAGCTGCGATGCCACATCATCGTTGATTCTTCATGGCTCGATCTTGGTGATGCATCCGCCCTCTTCTTGCAAGCGTATCTCCCAGCATGTATAGATTGGCTTGTGATCTTTTCTCGCTTTCATCACCTGAGGTTGCCCTTCACTACTTTCAAGACTGCCCACTCTTCAATGTGGATCTTTTTTTGCACTCCGAATCATCAATTGCCAGTGGACAATAGATTCCTTTTTCAAGCCATTCACGCCATCGCCCGCAGCTTTGTATCTACTTAACGCGTACCATCTTGCGTCTTTATTACGACTGATGCCGATTCCAACAATTTCTAAGGCGTGATCATTTCGCTAAACGCGGATCCTACCGAGAGCAGCGCTCATAAGTACAAAACCAATCACGGTTCTGTGAAGTCATGCTGTGCCATGTGGCACTGCTTTGAGTCCACTTATCCAAACATCATTGAGTTTCCTTCCACCTTTGGGACTTCACTTTGCTCCACTATACACAAGGATTTCTCCATCATCACGGAGGTACTTGCAACACAACCTTGAGGGGGCCTTGATGTCACCTGAGGTCTTCTCTCTATTCTTCTTGTTCCAGCTTGCTCCTTCTTGAAGTGCCTCTCATTGCCACAGCGGTTCAGCATTTGAGATTCTTTCTTCTTGAGATTTTGATCTACCATGATCTTGGCTCCCCACTTTGAGGTAATGCGTTGGATTGATCTTGCCTCTGCGATCATCGATAAAGCTTACCGCTGCGCCAGAACTTTCTGACCTTTCCTCCTTATTCTTGCTTGCTTTAGATTCTTCTTCAAGAAATTGCCATAAAGCAACATCATCAAAGTGAAGAGTGTCAAGAACATTATTGTTTGTAATGTTGATGATAAAGTTGATCATACGACCGAATCGGTAAGCTGCATGAGTAAAGTTACGCTCGTTCATTTTCTCGCTATTTTGAAATGTCTGATCTTTGTGCTGGAGCAAATGGCGTGTTGAGGTAGGTGTTAATGTGATCGGAGTCACCAATGTGTGGATTCACTCGTTCGAAGAGTGTAGAGTTTCCTCTTCAAGAATAGGTTCTTGTGTGAAGTGACTTAACCTCGCATAATGCAATTTGTTAGTACATCCCGAATCTCGCTGCGGTCTTAACTTTTCTGCGACGCCAGCTTGACCGCTGAATCAACCGCCCGTTTGCTAGGTGCAGTGCAAATTAGCAACAACATTGCCATCCTTCATATAACCACCGCTTTCATCGGTCAAACATATGTCGGAGTGCGCGCGATCAATTGCTTCGAGCGATTATCCTTCCTCAAAGCGCATACCTTGATTTCCACGAGAGAGAAATTACTGCTCCTTGAACTTCTACATCTCTCAAATTTCTTTGCTGCCATGGTTGTACACGAACCAGAAGCCGGATTACACTATTTCACCGTGAATAGTACGGATTAATCGTGAAACGATTGTTATGCGTGTCTCGTAACACACAGAACAAATCTAGTATATGCTATCACCATTCTTTGTGGAAAAGTATGCAATTACTTTATTATGAATAATGCTTAGCAGTATATTGGGAATAGTATGCATTATCTTTGGAATAGTGATCGTAGGCGAAGTAAATAGTACACCAGGTAAGTTCCCGGGGAAAGAGAGGTGGGTCACCACCGACACGCTTTGGACAGCAAATACCAAGTCTTTCATAGCCTTGGCGAACTTTTCCTAGACATGCACTTCTACACTACCACACTATTTTTCGTAACAATTTGTTTCTACGATGTGGAAGATCGAGACAATCTTTGCAACCGCGAGCATACATAAGACGAAACCCCGACACTTCCTAGAGGTGGCCTTGTGGCGGAATAGTATCACCTGACCTTGGGCTCGATACTGGCCTTTGTTAGGTACCCAGTGCAGATGTCGAATGGTGTCTGTTCGCACTGACTAAATAAGAGCGAGAAAATACAGGAAATGAACACACAAATTTCACGTGAAAAACCCTCGACAAATAAGGGAAAAACCACCCGGGCAAAGACCCAGGAGAAGAGATTTCACTATGTGGGAAAATATTACAAGAATACTCTCCCAACAAAATACCTCACAAATACTCTCCACAATACTCTTGTTGAGTATAAGAAATAATAAAAGAGGAAGAAGAAAGAGAAATGTTTGGGATGATTATAAAAAATTCTTTAAGCACTTATATGAGCAACGGCAAAGCAGTATGCAGCCGAAATACGTAGATGTAGGGGCTTTATGTAACATTAGTACTCAAAGCCCCCTAAGGAGCACAAGATCTTTGTCGTCATGGACTCCAACAAAGAAATCATTGACACCTTCACCAGCATCCACAAAGGTGAAGGTGACAAGTACATGGAAGACAATTGCCTCTTCTGGGGTATGTGGCCATTGTTTTTCTATGAGTGTTGTTGCCTCGAGGAGCATAACGAGTCCTCGAGGTGGAATCTTTCCCTTACATTGCCTATCTCTTACTCCAAAATGCAAAAATCTAAGTTTTATTCGCGGGTACATGGTGTAGATCAAGGGGTTGCTAAATGATATGCTCCAGATTCAACATTTTAGCG
This sequence comes from Calophaca sinica, assembly GCA_037113605.1. NCBI lineage: Eukaryota > Viridiplantae > Streptophyta > Magnoliopsida > Fabales > Fabaceae > Calophaca > Calophaca sinica. The sequence continues at coordinate 46,869,528 of CM073735.1, forward strand.
GAACAATGATATAAATAACACTCCAAGTTGTGGGATCTTAGAGAGAGAGAGGGAGAGAGAGGACAGAATTCAAGGTAGGTGAAAATAGTTTATCATATATGTACATATTGTTTACAATTTATCTTAATAAGTTTTTGGAAAATTTATGAAAACAGTTTATACAGAGTTTATATTCCGTCCGACCGTCCCTTTTTTAATTTCACTCATCCCTAAATTCTATGCTTATTATATAGTGAAAACAAATATCAAGAACACGAATTGCTTTTCAATGTATATATCAAAACATGAATAGCTTCTTAAATTTAAATGTTTATTACATAAATTCTTTTATAATAAGTACTTATTTAATAAACATTTAATTAATTTATTTACTTCATTTTTTCCTGAATTTGTCTGCTAAGAATCAACTAGAATTGCAATGATCAATTATTTTTTAAATATATATTTAATCTTTTAAAGAAACTGAAAAATAATTAAATTTCTAATTATTTTATGAAATTACTTTGGATAATTTAAGTATGACTATTTTTTATAATAAAACATTACATCCAAATAAAATATAACTTATTTTACGTGAAATTTTAAAAAATCAATCGATTTTTATATAATTTTAAAATCACATGTTAAAAAATTTAAACAAACGGATACCATTCTCTCCTTGGTCTTGGTAGGTTATTCACTGTTTTGCCTATCCAATAATCCAACCGTTTGGATGAGATCTGAATCAAATCGCGTGGCTACTTTTTCTACTTTGGAAGCTGCAAGTGATCACACACCCAACTTCTTTACCTTTTGCATATGGTTTGCTTTGCTTCAATTTAATTTCCCACTCTTTAACTTTGCCTTAATCCCTAACTTTTAAGAGCTTTTAGTTGGGCGCGTGAGATAGAGTTATATCCCACATAGTTTTAGTAGTGGATAATATTTTTTCTAGCACAAATAATTTCTCTGAATTTGGATGTATGCTTAAGTACATTAGATAAATTCTCTCTATGTATCTAAACTTTAAGGTAGAGTTTGTTAGGAGACAAACGAATGTAGCAGCTCACTTATTTGCTGGAGAGGTTAAATCCTGTGCTTGCCCCCATGTTTTTAAGACGGTACCTATTTGTATTGGCGATGTTATTGATCTAGAAATGCAATGAGTTTATTCTAATAAAAAAAAACTTTCCTTAATTGGTGGTACAAAAACAATATTTCAAATCCTTAATGGACAAATTATATATCTATCTAATAGGTATATAAATATTGAAAAACAAAAACTACCCTCCTAATAAAAAAAGGGTGAAGAGAGTGTACCTAAAAAAAAGGGTGAAGAGAAAATGATTTTGTAGCAAATTACTGTACGAAATGAGAAGGTAGGAAGAACCTCTGCCTCTTACTTCTAGTGGGGCAATTAGATACCATGGAAGATGATGAAGCAATTTTGGTCACAACTGTTTTAAGGGACTGTTTTAGTGTGTTAAGGCAAACGTCCTCTTCACTATCCTTAGAACAAAGCATCAATATGCTTTTGATCCTTCCACCCACACTGGCTATGTCAGCTTTAACTGCTGTGAGTCTCAAGCCTTTGAGGACTTGGATGAGTTCAGAGAACAGTTCTGGTCTATCATCGCAGCAAACAGAAGCTTTGATGATGATATTGTCCTTCAATTTGTTGATCACTTTATTATTAGTGCAGCTTTCATCTTGAACATTGTGATAGTCAATTGATACTTCATCATTTTCAGTTGGAACTGTTAAGACTCTGCTAACATCCATTGCTTTTCGCTTTAGATCTTTGACTTGATCTATCACACTCCCTAGTAAAGCTGCCTTGTCCATCTGCAAGTACACAAATCATAATATGTTAATGTTATGCACTCACTCTATGTTTCATCCAATATTCTATCCCTCAATATCCTTGTGACTTTGGGATCGCGATTGCCTATAGATAAAGTTGACGCTGTCAAGCAATCGTGACCATCCGATTTCAATCGGACAATTCACGTTTCAGCATTTTTAAATCGGCTTCGAAAGTCGATCTCACAATGAAAATTGTCCGATCAAAATCAGACGGACGCGATTGACTGATTGCGGCAACTTCGTTCTTTTGCATCCGTTTTCCTGACTCTACTATGCATACCAGTCACATCATTTCCAGATTTCACTAGCAATCATTTGTCATGCCAGAAAATTGATCCCAAATTGTGCAAACGCAGTTGAAAAAAAAACTACGCAATCAAGCAGTCATGCCATCTCAGTCGTCTGATTAAGATTAAGATTAGACGACTTGTAATCTGATTTTACAAAACAAGTCCAAAACACAAGTGAAATGTGGATTGTGGACTGTCTGATCAAAATCGGACCATCTAGATTTGCGTCTTCGCGTCAGCATGAGGCAATCCATTTCTGAATTTCATACTTCATAGTGCAATTGAAAGCACTACTAAGTAAATGCTATGAGTTCACAATTGATCTAATGTAAAATCTTATCACTACCCAAGTGGATAATTCAATTTTCTTGCTTGATAAATGAAATAAAAGTCTTAAGCTTTAAATGATAAATACACTAATACTTGATAAGATTAAATTAACCATGCGACTCATGAAAAGAGAGAGACACGGAAATTGGTTTACCTTATCAGACTTGGGAATCAGTTTTCTGAGATTAGCAAGCTGTGTATTGATCCTGTCTCTGCGTCGTTTCTCTGCTTGACTGTGACTCTTGGAAGCACTTGCTGCTCTCTCTTCTGCAGCCCCTTCAATGGGTAGGAAAGGCCACGAGTGGAACTCGCCATATTGAAAAGAAGTATAGTCAGAGATATGAGGCAGTATTTGTGTAGGTACAGCTACAGGAAAGGGAGAATGATCAGTGTGTTGTTGAGAACAGCCAGGATCATAGTGATTTTCCATGGTCACAAATGGAAACCATTCTAAAGTTTATCCAATGCTTTCTTAGCTTCTTATCTTCTATCCGCAGCTACTGTTTGCTGCATTAATAATAATAATGGGTTCTTATATATCTTGATGGTGATTGGTGTGATGAGCATAATTTATCTTTGATTAGTCAAAATGAAAATCGATTTTGGCCGTATCTTTCTGTCACTTCACCAGGAAATTTTTTCCCTCTAATAAATCTTCTCGAACTTGGACTTTATAAGGAGGGGAAATGAAAAGCAAAATAATAAGAATGAGGTGGCGTGTCCTAATAAGCTTAGGGTATGTTTGTACAATGGAGTAAGTAATTTAAAATTGGTAAAATCTTATCTAATCTTTAAATTAATTGGGTACCGTACTCATATTAAGTGTTCTCATAAAAATAGTTCACTTAATCTATATTTTTCATATAACTGTTACAATATGTATTTTTTATTATTTTAAAAAGTAAGCAGTAAGTTATGAATAATTATTTTGGTGTCTCAAAAAATATTATATAAATTTGCTAATATGTTGTTTTTCTTTTTTTCTTTAATGTCCATCATATTAGAAAAAAAAATTAATAATCAAATAGCAATAAACATATACTGATGCAAGCTTATTTTCGATATCTAGGTTCTATTGGAAGAACAAGAGAAATCAAATCTATGGCGGGAGAAGAAAACGTGAAGTGGGTATAAAGATGAAGAAGAGAGAATACAAAGAAACACAATTTTTTGATAAAAAAATATTATTTAGTTTAAAAGGGGTGCATCTACAATTTAAAAAAGTCAAATGACTAATTCAAGATAATTAAAGTGGATTTAATGACATGATAAGTTGATACAAGCTCACTTGGGTACCGGTACCCAACACTTCCACCAGGTACCCGAGCCCTCACCATGTTTTAATTAGATTGATTAGATTGGTAGTCACGATGATAGGTTATATCGGTATATTATGGGGGAATAGAGATGATTTTGTGGGTAAGTTATATCTAGGCTCCATTGAAAGAAGAAGAGAAATCAAATCTATATCGAGAGAAAAAGCATTATTTAGTTTAAAATGGGTGCATCTACAATTTAAAAAAGTCAAATGACTAATTCAAGGTAATTAAAGTGGATTTAATGACATGATAAGTGGATACAAGCTCACTTGGGTACCGATACCCAACACTTCTACCGGGTACCAGAGTCCTCACCTTTAAAATTCCAATGTCTCAACGTGAATTACCTTATTTGGATAATAAATATGGAGAATTTTTAAAATAAGGCGATTTTATAAGATATTTTGTTACAAAATAAATTTAGGGAATTTGAAATAGCACTTCAAAATTAAGAATTTGAAATTTCTTCCTTACCTTGTAAAATCATTATCCAAAAAATAATAATTTCTTTTTCAGTTTTTTTTTGAAAATTTATTAACTTGGGCTTTATAAAAAGGGGAAAATGAAGAGCAAATGAATAAGAATGAGGTGGCCTATCCTAATTGTACCCCTACTTAGTAAGAATTAGAACAAGAAATGAAATAGTATATACTATGTGTTTGTTTAGGATTCTTCTCGCCGGACAATTGGAAAACACGATTTCCAATGCATCAAAACGGCGGAAAAAAAGCGTATCATTCGTTAATTTTTCTCAACGACAAAACCCACCGGGATTTTGGAGGTCCAAAATCTCAAACAATCAGACCCTTAAATTGACTTGGGAATCACTAAAGTATCATTTAGAATCGTTTGGCCTAACATTTTAGTTGATGTAGTGGATGATGATCAATGACCCAGTGCCTTCTTCCGATGTGAAAGTGTTTTCTCTGTTCTGATGGTAATTATAACAGGTTAGTCTCTTCTGACGTATAGTCTCAAAAGTTTCATTTTACTTGAACCTTTGCCCCATGGATGTAAGAATGAAATTCCAACATTAGCGGAAATAAACTTGGTAACCATTATACAAAAAAAAAAGACATTACCAACTTTCATCACGAACCGTGATTCCCTACGATCAGGAAATCCTACAGTCACATAGTCGGCACATCGGGAGCTCTTCGATCAAGATCAGATGGTATAGACTTCAAGTTCGATAAATATACATCTCATTATGTAAGCCGTCTGATCAAAGATCGGACGGTCAATATCTTCAACTACGTGTGACGGCCTCATATCCGTTTCACTTTCATCACCCTTTTGATATTTAATTGCTTAATTATATTAGATTAAGTAAAAAGTAAGCGCCCAAGCTTACCCGAAAGTGCTCCTAGGCTTGTAGTGGTGGATCCCATCCATTCAAGATACTTTTAGATCCCAACCATCCATTCATGATTCAAGATACATTGAATCATATCAATTAGGTGGAATCAATTAAGCTTTCACTTATGCACCTATACAATTATTCCACCCGAAGTTTTAGTCTTTGCCATGATCACCAAAATGAAAAAGGTTATAGGAAGAAAACAAACACACACTGAGTCACAAAGTAAAAAAGAGAACCCCCGAGATTTGCTCATGCAACTGTAAAAACGCACGATGTAACCCAACCGCATTAGTAAACGAATCTCTCAGTGTGTGCTCTCTGCAAGTAAGTGGACTAGTCAAACAAACTGCACATGCTTCCAAGACAAGGTTTGGTTTGCTTCATCTTGATTGAAAGGTGGAAGTTCAAGTCAAAGCATGGGACTCAGTAAAAGAGGAGAGGCCAAGCTAGAAAACAAGGAAGCCTCAATAACACAATGTAGGGCCCTGTACTCACTCACTCACTCACTCACAATTGCAACTTATAATAATTAACGAGCACCTCTGATGTTAAGGAGTGACACGACTTCTGTTCTGATCAACAAATTGTGTGGTTTCTTACGATCCGGTATTTTCTTATTCCATCTTTTGGGTCCCATAATCTTGGAACATATTTGCACGCACTAGATCTTATGCTATGCGCACACACACCCCGTCGGCAAGTATAGTGTCACGATAAAATTGTAAACCAAAATGATGAATTGTGAGTGAGCACGTCTTTTGGAATTTTACTTCTTCCGGTAACCATTTTCCCCCCTATAAATTCCGACAACTAGTTGCTGGAATGTAAAATAAAATAAAATTGGGGGTACTATAGGTAGAAAAGTGGGGTTCTAGAAGTCACTATTGGAGACAAATGCAAAAACAGAAAAACTGTAACTATTGGTGCGAAAGAAAGAAGAAGAGAAGGAATAACAGAATGAATGAGTCTATTGAAAAATTCTATTCACTCCACACATTTTACACTTTACAACACCTTATTTATATCATATTACAACAGGCCCGAAGCCCACATTGGTTTCCGCCCAATACACTTACAAACACTAACAAACTCTAACCAATTCTACGTGCGTCTGCTAAATGCGTCTGGCGAGTGCCTCTGGTCCTCGCATTGCCTCTGGTACTCGCGTTGCGTTTGATGCTCGTGTTCGTCTAATACTTTAACTTTGAATTAACTACAACACTCCTCCTCAATTCAAAGTTTCTAGGGACATCACACTTACATCTTCCTCATCTCTTTGAATTTCTCAATTCTTAGAGACTTTGTCATCACATCTGCGACTTGATCCTCTGATCTACAAAACATCAGCTCCAACGCTTCCTTGTTAACTTGATCTCCCAAGAAATGGTACTTAGTGTCAATATGCTTGCTCCTACCATGAGCTACTGGATTCTTGGCCAAGCTAATTGCTGATTTGTTGTCTACTAACAATTGGGCAGCAGCACTCGTGCTCAATTTCAGCTCTTTCAATAATGATTGTAGCCACAAGGATTGATAGGCAACATGACAGGCTACTAAGTACTCAGCCTCACATGTAGAGAGGGCCACCACAACTTGCTTCTTTGAGCTCCAAGAGATTGGTGCTCCAAAAAGCTTGAACACATAGCCCACTGTGCTTCTCCTATCAACCTTGTCACAACACCAAACCGAATCTGAGTAGCCTACAAGACCATTATCCATATTCCCTTCTCCCTTTGGAAAGAACATCCCATAGTTTGATGTCCCCTTCAAACACCTTAGTATCCTCTTTGCTGCCACCATATGAGATTGCTTCAGGTTCTCCACAAACCTGTTCACCAAGCCTACAGCAAACGAGATACCAGGTCTGCTATGGCAGACATATCTCAAACATCCCACTATTTGCTTGTATAAGGTGCTGTCTACTGCTTTGTCATTGTCATCCTTCAGCAATTTCACATTTGCTTCAACAGGAGATGGAGCTTCATTGAAATTTGACATATTAAACCTCTTCAGCACATCATTCACATATTTCTTCTGGTGAAGAATAATCCCTCTATTGGATTGCACAAACTCTAATCCAAGGAAGTATGCTAGCTCCCCTAGATTAGTCATGTCAAATTCAGATTTCATCTTCAGCTTAAAACCTTTGATTTCATCTTCATTACTGCCAGTGATGAGTAGATCATCCACATACAAACATACAATCATCAAATCTGTACCCTTCATCTTCATATAGATTCCATGCTCAACTGAGCATTTAGAGAATCTGATTTGCTGCAAGAAGGAATCAATTCTCTTGTTCCAAGCCCGAGGAGCTTGTTTCAAGCCATATAATGCCTTCTTGAGCCTTAGCACCTTATCTTCTTTCCCTTTTATCACAAAACCAGGTGGCTGTATTACATAAAAATCCTATTCTAAACATCCATTTAGGAAAGCTGACTTGGCATCAAGTTGAAATAGCCTCCAATTGTTTGTATTTGCTAGTGCCACAACCAATCTCACAATTTATATTTGGCCACAGGTGCAAAAATTTCATAATAATCCAAGCCTGCCATTTGCAAAAATCCTTTTGCCACCAATCTTGCTTTATGCTTGGCCACTGATCCATCAGGTTCACCTTGAACACCCATTTCATAGCAATTGGATGTTTCTTAATTGGCAAGTCTACTAATTCCCAGGTTTGGTTTCTTTCAATGGATTGCAGCTCTTCATTCATTGCACTCCTCCAAACCTCCTTCTTCAATGCTTATTCAAGATTGATTGGCTCAATATCAACAAAGAGGGCCAAATGAACTATGTCACCATCAGCTGTGATCAAGTTATCAGGAGTAGTTTCATACCCTTCAAGTCTTGTTGAAACTGTTCTGATCCTCTATGGTTGTCTCTGCCTGTGTCATGAGCAACAGGTTCCTCAGTGTGTTTCTCAACTTTAGCTTCATTTTCTTGTTGTATATCCTCCACATCTACTGGCACATAGGTTGTAGAATCTCCAGGCTTGGATTTCCAATTCCAGGAACTCTTCTCATCAACAAAAACATCCCCGCTAATCACTATTTTCTTTACTAAAGGATCATACAATCTATAGGAACCAGTAGAATGATATCCAAAAAATATCATAGGTTCACTTTTGTCTTCAAGTTTCTTCCTTCTCTCATTAGGAATATGCCTGAAATATAGTGACCCAAACACCTTCAAGTGACTCACAGAGGACTTCTTCCCTGACCACACCTCCTCAGGGACCTTTGAATAGAGTCTTTTAGTTGGACATCTGTTCAAAACATAAGCTGCTGCAGTGACAGCTTCCCCCCAAAAACCATGAGGTAGTCCTTTGCCTTTCATCGTGCTTCTTGCCATGTTTAGGATAGTTCTGTTTCTTTTCTCAGCCAGCCCATTGTGTTGTGGAGTATAGGGTGCAGTGACTTCATGTTGAATGCCTTCTTTACTACAAAAATTCTCAAATTCTCTTGAGGTATATTCTCCTCCACCATCTGTTCTCATCACTTTGATCTTGCATTCAGCTTGTTTCTCAACCATTAGCTTGAATCTTCTAAATGTTGGTAGCACTTCATTTTTTGTCTTGATCAAATAAATCCACAAAAGAGACAAAGTATTTGTTTTCACCAAGTGATGGGACCTCAAATGGCCCACACACATCAGAATGAATTACACCTAGAACTCCCTTTGCTCTCATAGGAATATATGAATTAAAAGACATCCTTGGCATTTTACTCATCAAGCAATTATCACAGACTTTATCAACAGTGCTAATAGAGGGTAGTCCAGTCACCATACCTTTAGTCATCAATTGATTCAAGCTTTTGAAGTTTAGATGCTCAAATCTCATGTGCCATAGCCAAGTTTCATCCTGATCCACCTTGGCAGCCAAGCATTGTGCATCTGTTGCATGAATTTGAACCTGAAAGGTTCTGTTCTTGGCCAATGGAGCTTTCATCACTCTCCTATGATTTAAATCAAAGGTCTCCATGTGTTCACCTTCCATCTTCATGGTAAATCCTTTCTCCAGTAGCTGTCCTGTACTCAACAAATTACTCTTCATTTCTGGAACATACAGTACATTAGAGATCACAACACATTTTCCATCTTTTCTCTTGATCATCACATTCCTTGTCCCTTCAACTGGCACTATCCTGTTGTCAGCAAACCTCACCTTACTTTTCTTATTCGCATCAAAGTCAACTAACCATTCTCTATGATTGGTCATATGATTAGAGCACCCAGAATCAAGGTACCAGATATCTGATCTTCCCAATTCTGAGTTTGTTGTGACCATTAGAAGTGATCCGAATCTGAATCATCATCTTGTGCCATGTTAGCTTCTTCTGACCTATTCTGTTTATTCTTGTTGCTATAACATCCATCTGCAAAATGGCCAAACTTGTTGCAATTATAGCATTGTACCTTTCTCTTATCAAACTTCTTTTTTCCTTTATTACCTCCACTCTTTCTTGATGAAGATTCCGGTTGATCTTGATCATTTTTACCACGATCTTGACCACGGGAATTGTTATTGTCACTACCCTTCTGATTTCCTTTCTTGCCTTTCCACTTGGTATTTCCCCATTTCTTTGTTTCTTGCACCTGAAGTGCTTGCTCAGCCGATTTGTCACCACTCCTCACGATCAACCTCTGTTCATGAGCCTCTAAAGAACTCTGAAGTTCCTCAATCTTCATTGTTGCTAGGTCCTTAGACTCCACTATTGCCATAACAATGTGGTCAAATTTCAGAGACAAGGTCCTCATCACCTTTTCCACCATCTGTTGATCTGAAATTACCTCTCCACATGCCTTCATTTGGTTTGTGAGACTTATGATTCTTGTGAAATAGTCGGCCACCTTCTCTTGATTCTCCATTTGCAGCAATTCAAATTGTCTTCTCATTGTTTGAAGCCTTACCTTCTTGAGTTTGTCACCACGAGCATGACTTCTCTCAAGTGTATCCCAGGCCTCCTTCGATGTCTTCGCAATAGAGATCTTCTCATAGTTGGCGGAATCCACACATTGATGGATCAAGAACAAAGCCTTGTAGTCTTTCTTCTTTGTATCCTTATGAGCCGTTCTTTGAGATTCAGTGGGGTTGGCACCCAGTTCTTGGAAACCACTCTTCACCACCTCCGCCACTTCCTGAAACCCAAAGATAACCTTCATCTGATTCCTCCAGCGATCCCACTTCTTTGAATCAAGAACAAGTAGATTCCCTCCAAAATGGCCAATCAATTTCTCCATTGCGAACTCCAACCCAAACACTCACATGCTTTGTGAATCACTCACTATCACACACTCAGGCTCAGAACCGTAATAACTCTAGATACCAATTTGTTAGAGACAAATGCAAAAACAGAGAAACTGTAACTATTGGTGAGAAAGAAAGAAGAAGATAAGGAATAACAGAATGAATGAGTCTATTGAAAAATTCTATTCACTCCACTCATTTTACACTTTACAACACCTTATTTATATCACATTACAACAGACCCAGAGCCCACATTGGTTTCGGCATGGTACACTTACAAACACTAACAAACTCTAACCAATTCTACGTGTGTCTGCTAAATGTGTCTGGCGAGTGCCTCTGGTCCTCGCATTGCTTCTGGTACTCGTGTTGCGTCTGATGCTCGCGTTCCTATAATACTCGCATTCCTCTGATACTTTAACTTTGAATTAACTACAACAGCCACTCCCTTGAATTATTGATATGAAATGAGTCTTGGATCATTTAAGTTGCTAAGGCTGGAACTTGGAAGCCACGGTGCCCCTCGTGGTCTCTTTGGTTGATAGAAGACAAAAAGCCTCAAATCAATGAGAAAATGAAATAGGTTTATGGATTCGTAGTAAATGCTTCAATCAAGCGTAATTAGTAGATGGCAAGAATGGAGAAAGAGCATTTAATCAAATGTAAAAAGAAAAAGATGGTAGAACCGATCGTTTGTTCAAATTATAAACCATGAATTAAGGCCATTATGTGTTTTGCCTCGTCAATCACAATCACAAGATATCTATCAACATCTAGATCCGACTTGTCTCTGGTGCTCTAAATGTCATGTTGATCTTGCTACCCTGCACCATGGTGCATGGCAGAGATGCAAGGGTGGGACTTGAGGTATTAGATGACTCTCTATTTATACTCCCCCGTCTCAGTTTAGTTATTTTCTTTGGAATATTTCATCGTCTCAAATTACTTATCTTTTTAAAAAATCAAGAAGTATTAATTACTTTTTTTCCGACATTATCCTTGTATCTCAACTAACTATATTAATGAGCTTTTCTACCTAACTACTCAACTACTGCAATTAATAAGAGGTATTTTAATCAAGAAGTGTCATTTTATCATGAAAATTTGTAAACTCAATCATTGTCTTAAGAGATATGCATAACCTAAGAGGACAAATAAAATGAGACGGAGAGAGTACTTTAGAGTATGGCATGAGTCACAGTCATGTGATTATGATATCAAAAGTGTCCACATAGTAAATTTTCATTTTTCTAGTATTATATGTTGGGCTTTTTCTAGCATGGACAAACGCAATAAGTTGTCCATAATGGTCAAGAAAAAAAGGTGCGACAATAATTGACCGTTAGTCTACCCACACCAGATTACACCCCTCTCAATCTCCCTCCCGGACTCCACTGCAACAATCATCTCCTCTATGGACCCGACAAGAGCTCAGATGCCAATGAGTGCCGAACCTTAAGTCAATGGCCTGTGCACCATCTACCGAAAATTTGTCAGGTCTGCCATGACGAATGTCGTCTCACGATCGCCGAGGCACGTGACTTCCACTTTGTGATCTTTCCTTTTGGATCTCTCCCTCAAGCGCCTTTGTCGAGATCCCCCTACTCCGTTCACCACCAAGTTGAACTAAAGCCGCACAGACTTCGTGCTTCGACACCGACGATGGCATCGAGGAGTTCTCCTCAAACATAGTTCATGTTCAAGTTCTATCCCATTCTTGTTCAAGGACTTTCCATGACAAAGTTAACCTTGTTTTAGGGTGAGAAGTGGTGGTGTTGGTGCTGGTTGAGAGGAAATTCAGGATCGGAGGAGTAGAAATCAAGTTGATTCAGATTTAGATCTGTGGTCAAAACCGTGGTCTTGATTAACTCAATTTTGATTCGATTCATGGGTCTGTTTCTTTGGTTTCTGCAATCCAGGGTAGTTGAGAGACTTCAGGGTGGTGGTGAGATTCCAAGGCGGTGGTGGTCATGGCAGAGACCGATGGGATAAGTGTTAGGGTTTTGCTGGTGAGAATGAGAGAGTGACCTGGTGTGGGAGGGTCCATGGAATGAATGTGAGTATAGATTCAACTCAGGATAAAAAAAACTTGTGTATGATGGACAACTTGTAACTCTTGACCACCCTAAAAGCCGCCTTATATGTTGATGACAGTGAGTAATATGATATAGACTTGTTGAACGAAACCAATGGATTTTTCACAAAATATTGACATGAAAGATCTTGGGATGATGTTTGTCTAATTTGTTTATAGGTATTTGGATACATAAAGAGCATTCTCGAGGTATCATTGAATTATCATAAAGTAAAAACTACACCAGTACTGTTTTGGATAGGTTCGGTATGAAAAATAGTAAACCAGGGGATACATTCTTTGATAAAGGAAACAAATTTAGCCTAAAAAAATATCCCATTAATTATCTTGTGAATGAAGAGATGCAAAAGATTTCTTATGCGTAGGTAGTCTCGTGTATGCTCAAGTTTTCTTCATAAGGAGATATTTAAGCAATCCTAGCATGTAGCACACAAAACAGTCAAACGCGTGATGCATAATTTCAACATAACAATAGCCTACATGCTCACCTATCAGAAGTATGACAGTTTAAGATAATGTACTCTAACTCCAACTTTGTGGGATTCCTAGGTTAATTCTTGTAGTACCCTAATTTTGTCCGGCCTTTTTATTTTATTTTATTTTATTATTTTAACTTTTTTTTATTAGTAGTAATAATAAATAATATTTTTGGAGAAAGAAAGAAAGAAGAAGAAAAGAATAAATAAAAGAAAAAAAGAAATTTTTCTTTATTTTGAGAAAGGGTGTGCAAAATGTAAGTATGGGTGGTGCAAACAGCAGCCCATCCCAGCTTGTTTCCTTCATTTACTGCGCACACCCCTTTTATTTCTTTTCAGCCCCCTCGGCGTATTCCTCACGCCTTGCTCACTTGCTTCCTGCACCTCGTTTCTCTCCTCAAGACCCCACCTCAAAGATCAAACTCACGCATGACCCATAACACACCCACGCAGCCCCAAACCCCAACCTTTAACCTAACCCTAATTCACAAAAGACATTCACTCCTTTCCTCTCCTCATTCTCCCTAGCCACAAGACACCCCACCCCCCATCACCATCATCCTCTCTTTCCCTTTCTCTTCTTCCTCACTCAACCCTAACCCTTTTTCTCCTACCCCACCGCCAACCATCTCTCTCCCTCTTCGCACCATGCTTCTCCATCTTTGCCCAAAGTCATCTCCCCTTCTCCCCGCCAACGTCGCATCACCTTCCTGCAGAGCGCCTCTACAGACACCTAAACCGCCTCACCTCACAACCAACGGTTAACACCCAAAACCACGCTTATATTTCGGATTCACAGACAAAGCTACAACGATTTTGGTTAGTTCAAGTCGTCCCCATCATCTCGGCGCCAAGGCTCGATTTTTTCAGAGCGTCCAGGCGAACACGCAATCTGAAGAGGCCAAAGAACTTTTCCTATAAATACCAAGAAGATCCACGAGAAGAAGGGGTTCGATTTGGAGAGGAAGAGCGTTTTCGGATCAAAAAGCGAGAGAGAACAAGACATCAACAACGAGGTGAAGAAGGCGTGAAGGAGAGTTTTCTTTATTTTCTTTAAACACTTTTAGAAATCTAGGGTTCTGAATTTCGCCCTTTCCCTTTTCTCGATCAAAGCTTTGAGTTCAGGTTCTTTGCTCTCTTTTCTTCTCTTTTGTAAATTCTGATTCGCCTATGTATATTGGTTTGATTTGTTCTTAATCTGGACTTTGATTTGAACATTGAATTGTAACGTGAGTCTGCCTTGAATTTCTTTCTTTGATTATTGTTTGTTATTCACTGCGTTTTTCTTGTCTCCCCACTTTGCCCCAGTGTTCTGCAAATTTTGTGTAGATTAGGGTTACGGATTTGGCCTTCCAAAGGGGCCAAATCCAAGTAAAAGGGTTAAATTGCAAATAATTTAAGTAAAAGGACTAAGTCGTAAATAATTTAAGTGTTATATTTGTAAATAAAATATGAATTTGGGCATAAGGATAAAATATGTGTCTCTGTAATAAAAAAGGAATTTTGTGAAATAAAAATCAGGTCCCTTTTTAACCAAAGGAATCTAAATTTGGTTCTTACTTGCTAATTGTCAAATAAAAATTTATATTTTTAGAAAGAAATATGTGAAGTAAATTTAATTAATTCAAATTAGAACTTTAGGCCCTTTTATTTTTTTTTTCTGATTTCCTAAATAAAAATAACAGAAACCAAATATTGATTAGATTATTATTTTTTTAACTAATTAAATACGTCATCAGTTAATACGTCACAATATTCACGCGTATAAATAGTGTTGTTAATACGTTGATATACCCTTTTTAGTTTTTTTTATATATATTTTGGGAAATAAATTATTTATTGGCAAACAGTTATTTTCAAATAATTAAAGGTACCATTTTTTAAATGGGCGCGTAAGGGTGCTAATCCTTCCTTGCGCGTAACCAACTCCCGAGCTCTAAATCTGGTCCAAAGACCCTTTTTTCTTTGTTAAATAAAAAATATATAAAAAATATAGGTTTCCAATGTGAAACTATTAAAATCTAAATATTGGTGGCGGCTCCATTTAATTTTTAAGGTGGTTGTCACAGCTGGCGACTCCACTGGGGACAATAGAGAGTTAGGCCTTATAATTGTTTGAATTTGTTTGCCTTACATGATTTATTTCCCTCGTATTTTTATTCTACTCCTATTTGGTCATTGTATATTTTGCTCATATGCTTGTATATTTGAACCCTAGGGTAGAAGACATTTGTATATATTATATGTTTATTTTGCAGCGGGTAGAATTTTAGGTCATTGCTCCTTTCACACACTTCACTTTGCACACTTATTTGCACAAACTATGAGTGGGAGCCCTATACCCGGGCCCGAGTGAATATTAAGTTAGGAGAGGCTGCGTAGTGGGTGCTCTGCTGGACGTACGGCCAGTAGGTTCCTACGAAAGCCTCACCTAGAGTTTGGCTCCATTTGAGAAAAAACCATCCTTTAATAGTATACCTATTATTGGTGGTAACATTTTCAAATGGGACCCTTGGCTCTAGGGACTGTTTAGTTTAGTACTTTAATCCACCCAAGGAAAGTCACTTAATGTGGACCATAGATCCTTTAAGAATTACCAACCTTGGTCACAAAAGGAGCATACCCTCCATTATTGTCCTTTTCTCTTATTTATTTCAAAAAAAAATCACAAAAAATAATTTTTTTTAAAAATCCTCTCTTTTTGAGCCCTAATCAATTATTTTGAAAAATAGATACTTAGGTCTTTTAAAAAGGGGGTATGATAATAATAGTAATAATGGTAACAGATTTTTTTTTTAAAAATAACTTAATGTGTACTAAAAGGTATATTTATTAAAATGACTGTGTTTTCGGAAATGAAATAAAATTGCAATTTTATTTTTCTTTCACTTTTGGAAAACCAAATCATACTCATTCATTCATGCATACGCCATAACACTAATTTCCCATTTGTTCAGGCTTATCGGAAATTTCAAAAATCTTTGGAACAAATGTCTTCGGTGAGCGCAGTCACAGGGATAGAGAGGAGAAACACTTTGAAATTCAAGATCGAATCGCCTCGTTTGATGCATCTAAAAACTTTGGTTGATTTCATAGCTGAAAAGTGGATACAGTTGGATCGGATTAGCTTCGTGGGGAAATTTGGGAATATATTGGATCTGATAAATGTGGACGTACAAGTGGGAGCCCTAACGGCACTAGCCCAGGTTTATGACCTCCTCTGAGATGTTTCACGTTCCGGAACTTCCAAATGGCACCGACTTTAGAAGAATATCAGAAGATCTTGGGGATCCCAGGAAGGACTAAAGGCCCGTACCGTCACGCAAAACATACTCCAACTATAGGTACCATTTCCCTTGCTTTGGGTATCTCTGAATCGGATTTGAACGCTGCACTAAGGGTAGAAGGAGATCTCGAAGGTTACTCCAGGAGCTTTCTAGAAGAAAAAGCTAAGGACCTTCATGCCGAAGGAAAATTGAGAGAATCCATGGATGTAGTAGCCCTGATTATTTATGGAGTGGTCTTGTTTCCTCATGTGGACCATTTTGTGGACAAAACCGCCATTGACGCCTTCCTAGCATTTAAAACCCAAGGTATGGATCCCACTACCGCCGTGCTTGCGGACTTATACTATGAGCTCCACACACGCCATGAGAAAGGAGGAGGACGAATTCGTTGTTGTGTCCCCATCTTGTACCTATGGTTGAAATGTCACTTGGTAAAAAGGGGACATTCCTTCGGCCGTAGGAGTAATGCGGAATGGGCTGCTTACTTGATGAGTCTTAGTGAAGAATCTGTGATATGGTATTCCAGAGAACAAGAGATTAAAGAGGTGATCTATCGGTGTGGAGAATTCCCCAACATACCCTTATCTAACTATAGGTCGCATCAACTACAATCCTACTTTGGCCCTGAGACAACTCGGTGCACCCATGCTAGGAGAACCTGTCGAAGAAGAGCTAGCCGCTTTCATTATACATGATCGGGGCTCCTCGAATTTGGCATTGTTCACAAAAGTGTGCCGAGCTTGGAAGAAAGTAATCAGGAAACCACTAGGGCGCAAGAGCACCCATACGGATGAAAAGTACCACAATGGGTTCTACGAGAGTTCAAGAAGTCAAGTTACCTTTCCGAAACTTGTTTTTAGTCCCAGAAATGCCGCCTCCACCTCCTGCAGAGAATGAAGAAGTGGAAGAATTGAAGCTGGCCTTAAAAAAGGTGAAAGAGGATAAGAAACTTCTCCGGGAGAATTTGAAGAGAGCATATCAAGACATAGAAGTCCTACGAGATGAATGTGACAGAAAAGCTGGATTTCTAGAGGAGACCCAAAAGAGAGCCAAGGATGAAAGGGTAAGTTTGCCTCGGACTCAAGGTCGTCTCAAAGCAAAGAAATCAACAATTGGACTTAGTGAAAAAGGAATTAAGTTTGGTTCTCTGCGAAAAGGGTGATTTGAGGAAAAGGTGGACTGATTCTCAAAAGGCTAGTAAGGCTTTACAAGAACGGGTTGAAAGCTTGACACAACAGTTGAAAAATACCATGCAGTTGCACGAGGCCCAACTCGAAGCAGAAAAGAGAATTGCGGAAGAAAAGTTCATAGGATACCATATAGATCTCGAGGAGGAACGTGAGAAGGTCCTCAGTATGCAAGGAAAAATTGATGATCAGCAGGAAGTCATTAATTGGTTTGATCGAGAAACCCGGTACTGGATGGATCGTTGCTCTAAATTGGTCTGGCTCGCAAATAGAGGTATCCAAGATATGCCAGAACTCTTGGAAGAAGCAGAATCCGCAATAGGTTTCCGACCTTTGCCGAGGAAAGTGATGAACTTCATAGAGTACTGCAAGAGCTTAGTGGGAGAGTTGGAGAAGCAGATCCGACGTGACCGTTAAAAACCCTATCCCCTTTAGTCTTTTGTCGTTTATTTGAATTCTTGCAATTTCAATTTCCGTCTCAATTTTGTAAGCCCTCAGGGCAATTTGAATTATGGTATTTTCTTTTGATGGGAATATTTATCCTTGAAATACGCAGCAATCCGATGAGACGTTTACAAAGTTTTTGCGATTCTCCGATAAGCCGATAAAACAAATTAAAATGAATAAATAAACGTGCATGGCATACATAATATGAGCATAACATAAACAACTCCTCCATACTCATATTGTCCTTCTGAACCCAGAAATAAACACGAAGAACCTGCATCCTTACAGAACAAGGTCGCAAGTCAGGCTCATGGACGCCTTAGAACAAAATCAGCAGGCCATGCAACAGAGTCAAGAGGCTATGCGGGGAGAACTTGATCAGATGAGTGCACGAATGGGCCAGATGTTCGATCTGTTGATGGCCCTAAATGCCAAGTTGACCCCAGAATCAGAACGACTTGTCGAACACCACATGCATAATGGGTCGGAGAAGAATCAGCCGGAAGAGAACGAAATACCTATCCATAGTTCACAAGGACGGACACCTCCGAATGATGGAAACCCGTTGAACGCAAGTGCTCAGAATTCTGTACCTATCTTCACTCATCAAGAGGATGCTCAAGCCAAGGAGAGGTTTCAGATGATGGAGGAAATGTTAAAGGCCATTGAGGGGGCAGATCACATTGGCTTCGAAGCTTCGGACATGTGTTTGGTCCCTGATGTAGTTATACCTCCAAAGTTCAAGGTACCCGAGTTCGACAAGTACAAAGGGGAGACATGTCCTAAGTGCCACCTGGTCATGTATTGCCGAAAGATGGCTTCCCATTCCCACGATGACAAGCTCCTAATTCACTTCTTCCAAGAAAGCTTGACAGGGGCACCCTCGCGGTGGTATATGCAGTTAGAGCGTACTAAAATTCGCTCATGGAAAGACTTGGCAAATGCGTCATTCAATGGGTACAAGTACAATATGGATATGGCCCCCAGCCGTAACCAGTTGCAAAATATGAAGAAGAAAGACGCTGAAAGCTATAAAGAATATGCCCAGAGATGGAGGAGCATGGCTGCTCAAGTGGAGCCCCCCTATTGGATAAAGAGATGATTGATACATTCATCGACACGCTTGAGCCCCCATTCTATGATAAAATGATTGGAAGCATGTTCTCAAGCTTTTCTGATTTGATTGTCATAGGAGAACGCGTGGAAATCGGGATGCACAGTGGAAAGATCCATAACGACACTTCATCATCCAAAGCGCAGAAGTCCTTCGTCAAGAAGAAGAAACAAGGAGAGACAAACGCAGTGAGTAGTGCCCCTCTATACGTTGTGGCAACTACCACGTCAGCGTTTCCCATTCCCGGTAATCAAGGAGGTCAGAATTTTAATCAGCCAAGAGCTCAGAACTCCCAAGGAAGGAACCCGATCCAGTTTGACAAGATCCCTATGAGTTACAAAGATGTTTACCAGCACCTGCTCAAAAACTCATTGGTGGTTCCTTATCCGCAGAAACCCATGGAATCGCCATTCCCAAAATGGTATAATCCAGATGCCACCTGCGAATACCACACCGGGGCAGCAGGCCACTCCATAGAAGATTGCCGAGCTCTGAAAATTAAAGTCCAAAGCTTGATAAATGCAAAATGGTTGAGCTTCCAGGATGATAGCCCTAACGTAGGGAGTAATCCGTTACCTAACCACGGAAACACATCAGTGAATATGATAGAGGCCGAATATGGGAGAAGGATAATAAGGGATGTTGTCGAAGTAGAAATCCCGATGAGTGAGGTATTCATCAAACTCCGCAAAGCCGGTCTGATTGAAAAAGTAAAAGTCAACAAGGAAACTCCTTACAATGAAGACATCCTGTCCACCGAGGAGTGTGAAGAGTTTAGGGTCATCCTCCAAAAATTACTCGATATGAACATGGTCCGAATTATCTCTCAAAAGGAAATGGAGGTATCCATGGTCCAAGATTCAGGAACCATGATCCCAAAACCTTTGGTGATTCAATTCACTAAGGGTGCATCTCCTACAGCGGCTAATGCCCCTAAAACCATCACTATTCAAATACCGTCTCCTTTCCCGTACAAGGACGACAAAGCAGTCCCTTGGATATATGATGCAAAAGTCCGAGTCGAAGGGAATGATAGGGAACAATGTCCTCCGACGGTCACCAATATTGTGGGAATAGGAGGGATGACACGAAGTGGGCGAGTCTATGCCCCAGATAAAGAGCCGGTAAGGAGGACCATAGAAGAACCAGAAAAGGAATCGGTGGAGGAAACTGCAAAAAGGCCGAAGTTAAAAACAAAGGAAAAGAGGTTGTGATCGAGGAAAGCAACACGAGGAAGGAAGATAAGAAAGAAATTCCCCATGAGGAAGTTGCTGAATTTCTCAAGCTCATTCAACAAAGCGAGTACGAGATAGTGGACCAGTTGAATCGCACGCCAGCAAGAGTGTCCCTACTCGCCTTATTGACGCACTCTGAGAGCCATAGGAAAATGCTAATGAAAGTTCTGAATGAGGCCCATGTATCTCAGAATATTACGTTGAATCAGTTTGGTGATCTGGTTGGCAACATCACTGCATGCAATTATTTGTACTTCAATGATGAGGAGATACCCGCGGAAGGAAGAGGACACAACAAAGCACTGCATATCTCGGTTCAGTGTAAGGAGCATCTCGTGGCCAGGGTTCTCATAGATAATGGGTCCTCCCTAAATGTGATGCCTAAATCTACCTTGGATAAATTACCCATCGACAAAACTCATATGAAGCCTAGCTCTGTGCTTGTAAGGGCCTTTGACGGGTCCAAGAGTGAAGTAATGGGAGAGATCGAGCTGCCAATCCAGATCGGGCCATTCACCTTCATTATTAACTTCCAGGTAATGGACATCAGGCCCAGCTATAGTTGCTTGCTGGGAAGACCTTGGATTCACTCAATGAGTAATGCGCCCACCTTGCACCAAAAATTGAAGTTTGTCGTGGATAACAAACTGGTCATCGTGTCAGGAGAACAAGATTTGCTGGTGAGTAAGCCGACGTCAACACGCTACATTGAAGCTATAGAGGAAGCCCTGGGAACTGCGTTTCAGGCGTTGGAAATCGTCGATAGCGCTTATGTAGGGATCACCACTAAGAAACCCTGTCTATCCAATGCCGCACTAATGGTGGGCAATGTCATGCTAAAGGGGATACCGGCCAGAAAAGGACTGGGAAGAATCAAGAAGGTATGACCTCAATCCTAGGAGTTCTCGAGAACAAGGATCGCACTACTGGGTACGTACCCACTAAAAGAGACAAGGAAAGGATGATCGAAGAAAAGAAAGAAAAGAGAAAGGCCCGTCTTGTGAATCGGGAACCCGAGCTGGGGAAAATCTCCATTTGTGATCTCCACCAAAGCTTCCGAAGCGCGGGATGGATCTATCCAGATCAAGTATCTGTTGTGGGGAACGATCTTGTTACTTCTGATGAAAGTTGGGTCCGCCCATGCTCTTCAATGCCTTGCAATTGGGAAGTGGTGGAGAACCCTAGGATCCTTAATGCATTTTCAATGTAATTCATCTAATGCTTACCTCTCCGCCAAATTTGAGGCGGTAGAGGAAATGTTAAAGGGCCCCGCATGTTTTCTTCTAGCATATTTCGAACATTAATGAAACATATTTTGATGTTATCCCAAGTATTTTCACTCGCTCTTTTCCTCTTCTTTCCTTTACCCTCCCCTTATTGCTAACCTTGATAATGCAGGTTCACCGAAAATACTTCTGAAAACAATTGTGCTGAAGTTTCGCCACCGGACTTTGATGGTCCGATTAGTCATGCCAACGGAGATTGTGAAGAAGATTACCCCGATGAAGACTTCTCACCAGAATTGATGAGACTTATAGAAGGGAAATCCAGGAAGATTGAGCCTTATGAAGAGCCCACTGAGCTAATCAATCTGGGAACAGATGAAAACTGAAAAGAAGTCAAGATTAGCCTCACCATGTCACCAGGAGCAAAGGCTGAATTAATCCAACTACTTCGGGATTATAAAGATGTTTTTGCTTGGTCCTATCATGATATGCCAGGATTGGATACCGATATCGTCAAACACAAGTTGCCGCTTAAGCCTGATTGCCCCCCCGTCAAAGAGAAGTTGAGACGCATGAGACCAAATATGTCCTTGAAAATTAGGGAAGAAGTTAAAAAACAATTTGACGCCGGATTTCTAGCCGTGGCCAAGTATCCCCAATGGGTTGCTAATATCGATCACTGTCTTAGAAGAAAGGTGGAAAAGTTCGAATGTGTGTTGACTACCGAGATCTTAATAGAGCGAGTCCTAAAGACGATTTCCCCTTGCCACATATCGATGTCCTAGTAGATAACACGGCTCATCACGCATTTTTCTCTCTCATGGATGGTTTCCCCGGGTATAACCAGATAAAAATGGCCAGGGAGGACATGGAAAAGACCACGTTCATTACAGCTTGGGGCACCTTTTGCTACAAAGTGATGCCTTTCGGGTTAAAAAATGTCGGGGCAACCTATCAAAGGGCAATGGTGACTTTGTTCCATGATATGATACACAAAGAGATAGAAGTCTACGTGGACGACATGATCGCTAAGTCGCAAACTGAAGAGGGTCATATAACTAATCTGCGGAAACTCTTTGAGCG
This sequence comes from Calophaca sinica, assembly GCA_037113605.1. NCBI lineage: Eukaryota > Viridiplantae > Streptophyta > Magnoliopsida > Fabales > Fabaceae > Calophaca > Calophaca sinica. The sequence goes on from CM073735.1 coordinate 46,892,076, forward strand.
ATTGAGAAAGTTCCGTTTAAGGCTCAACCCCGCCAAATGTAACCCGATTGTCAAGTCGGGGAAGATTGATGGGATTCATTGTAAGTCAGAAAGGAATCGAAGTGGACCCAGAAAAATTAAAAGCCATTTTACAAATGCCAGCCCCTCGTACAGAAAAGGAAGTTCGCGGTTTCCTAGGAAGGCTGAATTATATCTCTCGGTTCATATCACAACTCACTGACACTTGTGAACCGATTTTTAAGTTGTTACACAAAGATCAAGCTGTGGAATGGAATGAGAAGTGCCAAGAGGCTTTTGATAAAATCAAACAGTACTTGCAGGAGCCTCCCGTGTTATTACCTCGATTCGAGGCGGACCCACGATCCTTTACTTGACAATATTGCAAGCGGTCTATGGGATGTATGCTTGGTCAAAGACGATGAGACCGGGTAAAAAGAACACGCCATTTACTACTTAAGTAAAAGTTTACAAGTTATGAAGCTAATTACTCGGTGTTGGAGGCATTACTTGTTTCGCCTCTTGCTTGGGCCGCCCACCGCCTAAGACAAGACATGCTTTCTCATACGACTTGGTTGGTGTCAAAAATGGATCCGATCAAGTATGTATTTGAGAAGCCCGCTTTCACCGGGAGAATTGCTCGGTGGCAGATGCTATTATCCGAATATGATATTCAATATGTCTCTCAAAAGGCTATCAAAGGTAGTGCGCTCGCTGAATACTTAGCCCACCAACCCATGGACAACCATTCACCAGTCCCCTATGAATTTCCCGATGAGAATATAATGTCTGCTGAAAAAGAAGAACCAAGAGACGAGGAGTGGACAATGATGTTTGATGGAGCCTCTAACGCATTGGGGCACGGAATCGGGGCAATACTGATTTCTCCAGAAAACCTGCACATCCCTGTTACTGCACGCCTATGTTTCAATTGCACCAATAATATCGCAGAGTATGAGGCTTGTGTCATGGGAATTCGGGTTGCCGTAGAAACTAAAGTCAAGGCTCTGAAAGTCTATGGGGATTCCGTCCTGGTTATCAACCAGTTAAATGGAGAATGGGAAACCCGGGATTCCAAATTAATCCCTTACCACAAGTACATTCAGGGACTCGTCGAATCATTTGACAGAATCACCTTCCAACATATTCCGCGAGAAAGTAATCAGTTAGCCGATGCACTAGCCACATTGTCATCCATGTTCCGGATAAACACTGATGAAGAAATACCTCTCATCATGATGGAGAGCCGTGCAAGCCCCGCTTATTGCCAGTTGATAGAGGACGAACCAGATGGAAAGCCATGGTACCATGACATTAAATGCTACCTCAAGAACAAAGAATATCCTTTGGGCGCCTCAGAAAACGACAAAAGAACTTTGAGGAGGCTCGCTATGAGTTTCTTTCTGAATGGTGACGTACTCTACAAAAGAAATCACGACATGGTACTCCTCCGGTGCGTAGATTCCGCAGAAGCAAGACGAATTATCGATGACGTTCACGAAGGTTCCTTCGGGACCCATGCCAATGGGTACGCAATGGCTAAAAAGATTCCCAGAGCAGGATATTATTGGCTGTCAATGGAAGGTGATTGCATCAAACATGTGAGGAAATGTCATAAGTGTCAGACTTATGCTGATAATATTCATGTGCCTCCAACTTCCTTAAACGTCCTCAGTGCACCCTGGCCATTTTCCATGTGGGGTTTGGATGTCATAGGAATGATTGAGCCGAAAGCCTCTAATGGACACCGCTTCATCCTCGTGGCCATTGATTACTTCACGAAATGGGTCGAAGCAATCTCCTATGCCAATGTGACCCGCAATGTGGTCATCAAATTCATCAAGAAGGAAATAATTTGCCGGTATGGTTTGCCAAGGAAGATCATCACGGACAATGGGACTAACCTGAATAACAAAATGATGAAAGAATTGTGTGATGACTTCAAAATCCAGCACCACAATTCTTCCCCTTATCGCCCTAAGATGAATGGGGCGGTAGAAGCAGCCAACAAGAATATCAAAAAGATTATCCAAAAAATGGTGTTAACTTACAAGGATTGGCATGAGATGCTCCCTTTTGCTTTACACGGATACCGAACTTCCGTACGCACTTCCACAGGGGCAACTCCGTTCTCCCTAGTATACGGAATGGAAGCAGTGTTACCCATAGAAGTAGAGATCCCTTCTCTAAGGGTAGTCATGGAAACCAAGCTCGAAGAAGCTGAATGGGTCCAGACCCGTTATGACCAGCTGAATCTCATTGAAGGAAAAAGGTTGGAGGCAATATGTCACGGACAATTATATCAAAAGAGGCTCAAAAGAGCATATGAAAAGAAGGTGCGTCATCGAGAATTTACAGAAGGGGAATTGGTTTTGAAAAAGATTCTACCTATTCAGAAAGACCAACGCGGAAAATGGACCCCAAATTACGAAGGTCCATATGTGGTGAAAAAGGCATTCTCAGGAGGAGGCCTCATCCTCGCAGATATGGAGGGACATGATCTACCGCTACCGGTGAATTCGGATGCGGTCAAAAAGTACTATGTCTAGGAAGACGCCCCACATCAAAAAAAAAAAAAGAGCTCGCTAGGTTGAAAACCCGAAAGGGCGGCCTAGACAAAAATTAGAGCAACCCGGTAGGTCGAAAACCCGAAAGGGTGACCTAGGCAAAAGTTAGGGTCCAATAAAAATGCTAAATTGAAAACCTGCAAAGGCAATTTAGGGTAACCTGCTAGGTCGAAAACTCGCAAAGAGCGGCCTAAGCAAAGTCTAAGCCAAATGCATCAAGGGTAGTCAGAGCTAGAAGCTGACCCGCAGGAGCAAAAACAGGCAAGAGCAGAACAAATGCAATTTTATGGGGGTGATCAAGAAGGCTGTCAGGGTCTGGATCGCGGAAGAGCAACACAATTTGTTTTCAAAAGGATTATTAGCGGATTTAACTTTGCTTACCAGTTCTTGCCTAGCAGAAACAAATTTGTCCTACTTATGATATTTCCCATGATAATGGAAATTCATTTTTATCCACATCGCCTATTAAATGTTATTGGCACAATAGAATGCTTATTCCTATCTCTCCTGAACTCAACTTGGGATTTTATCAACTTGCGTTTTCTTTCTAAAAGAGATTCATGCTAAAAATAAACATGTGCAGATCAAAACATAAAAGCACTTCATAATTACTGAAAATTCTGAAAGGGTCCAGGAGATCTAGCATCCTCCCGTCAAAGAGAGGAATTTAGCGGGACGCACCACCAAAATGCAGAATCATCAGCGTTGTGCACATTACAAAGGGACAAGCTGACTAGCTCCGAAGTCGCCAATAGAAAGGACCTCTGGCTAATTATCAATAAGGGTTTGGAAAGGCGTCGGAAACGCAACGTTTCCCCATGATAACACAACATTCATGCATAACATGACATTCGCTGCATTGCCGCACGATCAATACAAAGAAATAGCGTTTGCATTATCCAAAGAGTCATTACTTGTATTACTAAAATCAACCACGAGTCAGAAACTCATTTCGCTTTTGCTGGGGGGCCTGACCCGAACTCGTGTTGAGTGACGTAGAAGCTCACACTTAGACCTTACCTAAGTCCAACTAATTTTGTAAGAGCTAGGAACCGAACCTATGCCTTACCGGAAATTCACCAGGAAACCAAACCTGGAATCTCCGACCAATTTTATAAGAGCTAGTCATAACTAGGCCTTATCGAGAATTCACTAGGAATCGAACCTAGAATCTCTCACCCATTTGGTAAGAGCTAGTCATAACTATGCCTTACTAGGAGTTCACCAGGAAACCAAACCTGAAATCTCCAACCAATTTTGTAAGAGCTAGTCATAACTATGCCTTACTGAGAATTCGCTAGGAATCGAACCTAGAATCTCTCACCCATTTTGTAAGAGCTAGTCATAACTAGGCCTTACCGAGAATTCACTAGGAATCGAACCTAGAATCTCTCACCCATTTAGTAAGAGCTAGTCATAACTATGCCTTACTGAGAATTCGTTAGGAACCAAACCTATGTCTTACTGAGAATTCACTAGGAATCAGACCTAGAATCCCAAAACAAAGTCGGGAGCCAATCTCGCAATCTCAAACCACTTATTACGGACAAAATCAGAGTCCTTTATCCTTAATTACCTTTTACAACGAATGCACGAGGACCTTCGAGTAAAATGTAATTAAGGAGGGGCAGCTGTAGTACCCTAATTTTGTTCGGCCTTTTTATTTTATTTTATTTTATTATTTTAACTTTTTTTTATTAGTAGTAATAATAAATAATATTTTTGGAGAAAGAAAGAAAGAAGAAGAAAAGAATAAATAAAAGAAAAAAAGAAATTTTTCTTTATTTTGAGAAAGGGTGTGCAAAATGTAAGTATGGGTGGTGCAAACAGCAGCCCATCCCAGCTTGTTTCCTTCATTTACTGCGCACACCCCTTTTATTTCTTTTCAGCCCCCCTCTGTGTATTCCTCACGCCTTGCTCACTTGCTTCCTGCACCTCGTTTCTCTCCCTCGCGCACCCCAGCCCAGCATCAAACTCACGCAGCCCATAACACACCCACGCAGCCCAAACCCCAACCTTTAACCTAACCCTAATTCACAAAAGACATTCACTCCCTTTCCTCTCCTCATTCTCCCTAGCCGCGGCGCACACCCCACCCCCCATCACCATCATCCTCTCTCTTTCCCTTTCTCTTCTTCCTCACTCAACCCTAACCCTTTTTCTCCTACCCCAGCCGCCAACCATCTCTCTCCCCCTCTTCAGACCATGCTTCTCCATCTTTGCCCAGCAGTCATCTCCCCTTCTCCCTGCCAACGTCGCATCACCTTCCTGCAGAGCCGCCTCTACAGTACACGAAACCGCCCCTCAGCCTCACAACCAACAGTTAACACCCAAAACCACGCTTATATTTCGGATTCACAGACAGACCACAACGATTTTGGTTAGTTCAAGTCGTCCCCATCATCTCGGCGCAAGGCTCGATTTTTTTCAGGAGCGTCCAGACGAACACGCAATCTGAAGAGGCCAAAGAACTTTTCCTATAAATACCAAGAAGATCCACAGAAGAAGGGGTTCGATTTGGAGAGGAAGAGCGTTTTCTGGATCAAAAAGCAGAGAGAACAAGACATCAACAACGAGGCTGAAGAAGGCGTGAAGGAGAGTTTTCTTTTTTTATTTTCTTTAAACACTTTTAGAAATCTAGGGTTCTGAATTTCGTCCTTTCCCTTTTCTGGATCAAAGCTTTGAGTTCAGGTTCTTTGCTCTCTTTTCTTCTCTTCTGTAAATTCAGTATTCTGCCTATGTATATTGGTTTGATTTGTTCTTAATCTGGACTTTGATTTGAACATTGAATTGTAACGTGAGTCTGCCTTGAATTTCTTTGCTGATTATTGTTTGTTATTCACTCGTTTTTACTGTCTCCCCCACTGCCCCCAGTGTTCTGCAAATTTTGTGTAGATTAGGGTTACGGATTTGGCCTTCCAAAGGGGCCAAATCCAAGTAAAAGGGTTAAATTGCAAATAATTTAAGTAAAAGGACTAAGTCGTAAATAATTTAAGTGTTATATTTGTAAATAAAATATGAATTTGGGCATAAGGATAAAATATGTGTCTCTGTAATAAAAAAGGAATTTTGTGAAATAAAAATCAGGTCCCTTTTTAACCAAAGGAATCTAAATTTGGTTCTTACTTGCTAATTGTCAAATAAAAATTTATATTTTTAGAAAGAAATATGTGAAGTAAATTTAATTAATTCAAATTAGAACTTTAGGCCCTTTTATTTTTTTTTATGATTTTCTAAATAAAAATAACAGAAACCAAATATTGATTAGATTATTATTTTTTTAACTAATTAAATACGTCAGTTAATACGTCATAATATTCACGCGTATAAATAGTGTTGTTAATACGTTGATATACCCTTTTTAGTTTTTTTTATATATATTTTGGGAAATAAATTATTTATTGGCAAACAGTTATTTTCAAATAATTAAAGGTACCATTTTTTAAATGGGCAGAAGCAAGTCTAATCCTTCTCTCAGAACCAACTCCCAGCCTCTAAATCCTGGCTCAAAGCATTTTTCTTTGTTAAATAAAAAATATATAAAAAATATAGGTTTCCAATGTTTTTCTATTAAAATCTAAATATTGGTGGCAGCTCCATTTAATTTTTAAGGTGGTTGTCACAATTCTATTGTTAATATATGAGATGGACCAGATGGTTAATTGTTGAAAATTTATATTTCCTTTTCTGATATGCACTTGTTATATTAGTTATTTATAATTAAGTCTAATTAAGTGTGCCTATTAAACTACCAACGGATATAATATGAGCTTAATGACTAGATACCACGTTAAGGGATAATGGGAACCTAATGGGTTACCATGTAAGGAACAGTTATGGTCCCCCGATGAGTTGATAATATATGCAGATTAATGGGAGAAAATTGGTGAATAATTGTGTGAATTAGTGTTAATGTAGAATATTTTAGGATTAAAATATTGTAAATATGAATATGAGAAGTAATAATAGTTATATTTATTAATTTGTCCTAATTTTTGGGTATTTTTTAAGATTTTCTCTTATATTTATATCTAACAAGCACCCTCAGTTAGATCCCAAAACTGCTTAAATGAGAATGCAAATGTAAATATCAAGGAAACAACTTTGTGGGAGGACAACATAACCGTCGAAATTCCATGGTCAAACAAGAATCTCAAGAAGGGTTCAGAATGGGACAAACTTTTGAAGAGTACTAGCTTATAGTCTCAAAATATAAGAATTGAATATTTCTCATTTCAAGTGGCTTTTTTTTTATATTAATCATGCTCTAGGTTGGTGTTTGATACTATCAAATTTTAACAATTAATCTTTTTTGGGTAAGATAAATATCTTTTTTATAACCACTCTGGACACACAATAATTATAACATGAATGTATTTATTTTGTTATAGATGAACATTCATTTCACTTCAAAATCCAGCGTAATAATAACATTGACACAATAACAATTTTGTCTAACATCATACACATTGCATAAATTAATTATTAGCGTAATAATTTAGGGGAAAAAACACTGGACATTAATGAACTGGGTGACAACAATTCTCTTTTCATTTTATGCAACACCAACACGGGAAGAAAAAGAGATTGTAAAAAAACAGAATCAATTAAAAACAATTTTAAAAAATAAAATGGCAGCAGCCTCGAGTGAGAGACTTTAGGTGCATGTGTACATGTTTAGCATATCATAGTCACATACATGTACGTCCCCTCTGAATCAAATCTCTCCAACCTTACTAAATAATAGCAAAAATAATAAATTAAAAAAGAAAAGAATCAGAACACCTCTCAAACGCGAAAAACTCATCATTAACATCTGTTCGTAATGTTTAAAAAAGCTGAGGCTTGTCTAAATATATAAATCAGCTATCTATATTTATGGTGAATTATTGAAATCTCATCTCAGTACTCATTAAAATGGATTGCACCAACTTTCCACACAACGTAAGTTGTTGCAAACATCACTGTGCTAATAAAAACAAATGAAAAGATAATAAAAAAGAGATCAGAACCTCCAGGAAATTGAAAAGTCAATCCTTCCTTTGGCATCCCTCTTTTGCTGTCATCAAACAAATTACTGGGGGCTTCTGGAAGTCCAGATTTTTTCTTCTTCCCTTTGTCACTTTCTTTCAAAGCATCCAACACTCTGCTGCCCATTTCTGATTTAGATGCTTTTGGTTCCTTGTACTGGTTTAGAACTCGAGCCGCCCTTATCCTCTCTCTCACTTTCTGAGATGATCGCGTGGTTGCAGATTGTGACTTAGCAGATACTGCTGACCCATTGGAACTCTCTGACGTCTGCGATTCTGACTCGGCATTAACTTGAGCTTGCAATTGGACAGTTTCATCCGGAGAATTCATGGATGCTAACTGATCATTGGCAGGTGAATTTTCAGCATTGCTGAGATTCTTATTACTGGCGTCTGCTGCAAGCTGATCACTATCTGCAACTGAAAAACAATGACCAAATCTTTTCTCCTTGACAAACATTCTCGATCTAGACATTGCCGGGAAGGGTGTAATCTGAGTGGCCTTTGGGAAAGAAGCTCCAACAGAATATCTTGATGCATCCTGATACTTTGTTTCCAACTTCTAATAGAGAATGGAAGACTTGTGTAAGTGATCAGAAAAATGACAGTCAATAATAACATAATTGAATCATACTGAAGTAATTGATGTTGAACACGATAACCATTTATAACCCACTATATACAAGTTGTGTTTTTCTTCTCCAGAATAAACTCAAAACAGACATAAAAAAAAGGATTTCGATCAGTAGCTAAACCGTCACTATTATCATCAAACAACTCTCTGAACCAAAATATAACTTCAGAAAACTGCAGAACCACACTTAATAAAACAGATTATTATTTATTACTATTACTACTACTTCACCATTAGTATTACTATTATACTATTACTACTACTTATTCTGGTCTTCTACTACTACTATTGTTATTACTAATTACCTCCATAAAAACCCTAAGACAAATAATGGCCACCATATAAGGTTCTGTATGCAGTGCCTCGAATCTCTTACAATCCAATACTTAAATTTCAGCATTTTCCTGAACTTCCAACTCAATCAGCCATCCTTTCCAGTAAATATCCATAACTCAAACACAATTTTCTTACCATTGCTTACATCCATAAACTTGTTATCTCCATATCCTTCCCAGTTCCCACAGCCATCAGAATTAGGCTGGTGTGGCAATTCTTCTCAAGGCAACATAACTGAGTGCTGGTGGCAACTACAATTCTTTGGGTTGCAAACTTGCACGTATTAAATTCAAAATTATAAATTTCCCCAAGTAACCTATCTTCCTTTACTTCTAATTTTTTTTGTTTTTAGTCTATCACTTTTTCCTATAGAACTAAATCTAGGACAAAATTATCAGAAAAAGAGGTTCAGATTTGCAATAAATTTTTGGAGCAAGTGAGCCCAAAACAGAAACTTATAAATTCATGTAAATCCCATCAGAACCAAGAATTGCTTATCCCTGAAGTGTAACTGTATAAAACCTCATAAATCACTTTGAGTCCTTTCACTTATGTTTAACCTTTGCTAGCATATGTTGTTGAAACACTTGTCAGAAATATTATGTGGAACAAATTAAAGTCCAAGAAGCACAGAAAGTGGTATGGAAACAATCAATCCTCTAGATGCTACAAAATCAATATGATTTGAGGAAACTGGAAAAGAGAGAAATAGTGAAGAAATAGGAGAAGAGGAAGCACGTACCGTTGAGGTGAAGCTCATGATGGGGTTTAGAGATATAGCCATCTTGGTGTGTTTCAAAGCCCAACCATGGATAGATAGCCACAAAGGGTGATTTTCCTCTTACCGCTAGATTGTTTGAAGGTTCGGGACGGGAATTGCTGCTGTGGATACGCGCGTGACCACACATATTGCTTCTATTCGAGTAAAAGGAGAATGGGTCAATTTACTCTAAAAAATATCATAAACGAAAAAGAAAAAGGATAAAAGAATAATTTACGTTGCTTATCGAGAGAGAGAGAGAGAGAGAGATTTAAGTTACTTATTCAAAGTTACTTATTCAGATAAATGAACACCCAAATTGGGATACATCTTTAGGACACCGTATGTCCATACGGTATGGACATATACGAAATCGTACGGAATATGTTTTTTTTGCATTTTTTTTAATCACTTTTTACAAAATTATTACAAAAATAGTTAATACAGTTCACGTAAATGGTTAATGCAGTTTACTAACAGGTTAATATACTACTCTGATGCTAATTTGTCAAACTGCACTCATTAACCACTTTTAATACTGTATTAACCACTAATATCAATTTTATTAACCACTTATATCAACGAGTGCACTTGCACTCATTAACCACTTCCAACATTGTATTAATCACTTTCAAGACTACATTAACCACTAATATCAACCTTGTTAACCAATTGTGAAAGTGGTTAATATTGTGCAAGTAAGTGGTTATTGCAGTTCACTAATTAGTTAACGACTACTTTGTGCATGTATTAACCACTAATATCAACTATGTTAACAAAAAAAGATTTCAGAAAAAAAAATCCGTACAATCTGTACATGTACGGTATATGGTGGCTGAGAAAGTGGTATTCAAATAACACTGCTCTTAAATTCTACAGAAAATGTATACAAGTTAAATTCTACAGAAAATGTGAAATCCAAAATTAAGCAACATTTTATTTATGAAAAATCTCAAAAAAAATAAAATCTATTTGTTACCAAAAGAGAGTCTATTAATCAGAATGGCGAGAGCCGTCTTGAGCAAAATTTTATAATTTAAGTCATCTCAATAATAAAAAAATATAGGTGTTAAAAGAGCCATAATTTCTTGAATGGATCTATTCCGCTAAGTTCAAAATAATTAAGGTCGAATATAATTTTTAAATTTTGAGCCTAATATCCAAACATTGTCGTTTTATTTTGAAAACAAGGTTTTATTTTATCTGATTATGTGGATATTACCTCTCGTTCAGCTGATAATCCGTGTAACTAAGATTTTTAAGCCATGCAAATTCAAAGCTACGAAAGATTAACATTGGTTATAATTTGGTAATTTGCTGCAGTGCCCCCTGGCGTCCATGGTACAAGTGATTAGATTCCCAATTTTCATTGAATATATATACGATGAACATAAAATACTAGATTTCCTGAAGCTATCCCTATCAAGCTTAAACTTGGTACTATTCACAAAGACCAGCAGTGATAAATGTTGCTGCAAAAAATATAGGTCGAAGAAGAGATGTGTCAAAACGAAATAAAATTAACCATGAAATGAGTCGCAGTAAACCACGTATTTAAAAGAAGAGATGATGCACACGACGAAGTAGGTCTATTTCGTATTACGCTTTGGACCAAATCATTTAATACAAGAAAAATGGTTACATAGAGAAAATCCTCCTCAAGCTCGTATAAGCAGCCCAAAAAATGCCTCAACTACAAAAATATTACAAAACTATGACACAAAACCCCCCCAACAGAAACTCCAAATTATTTTGACTTGAACCTCCACCTCCATCAGAAGCAAAGAAAGAATACTGCATTAAAATCCCACGTGAAAAATTATGGAAACTCCCAACCTGCCACTTTCATTGCTGAACTAACCACAGTCCCTTGCGTGTCAGTAGCTGCTGCCCATGGGTGGCATGCCAAAAGGAGGCATTGGAGGCATCCCAAATCCACCACCCATTGGAGGGGGAGGGGCAAAGCCGCCTCCCATTCCAGGCATTGGTGGTGCAGGCAAAGCAAGAGGCAATAATTGAGCATACATATTCTGCAACAGAAAACATATTTTATTCAATTAGTACTCAGTATTATAAAGCTCAATCTGTTAAGAGTGATGGATGAAAGGGAGATAGAAATTATCAACGTAGTTATTAGCAGGGAACATAAAATGGCCAAACTAATTTACCTGTTGTGCAATTACTTCCTTCTCCTCTTGTTCTTTAGCCTTCACTTCTTTCTGTGCTTCAATTTTGTCCTTCACCAGTTCATCAACTTTGCCAGTGTACTCACGGATAAACTACAACAGCAAAGAGAAGACAGGGAAAGAAATAACTAGATAACATGACGAAAAAGACATGATCAACTGTATTGGATATTTGTGATACAAGCAAGCAGCACGGAAAAAATACAAACCTGCAAGAGATATGGTAACGCAAAGTCAATCATATTATGCATCCAAGCCAGTTCAAAAGCAATGTCTGCCCGGATCAAATCATAGCAAACAAACAGACACGAGGCAAAGCATTCCTTCTTTCCCTGCATAAGCATGTGGAAAGAAATATTAGAATATATTGACTAAACTCTATATTATGTGCACATTAATATCTAAAAAATTGAAATGTCATCATTCCCAAGGTAAAAAGTTTTAACCATAAGCTAAGAAAACGTAATCACAATCCTTCAGTCAGCAAGTGTTGACAGTAAAACCCTTAACATGAATGATAAATTGTCATTATAAGCTTAGGGAATACTACTAATACTAGTTGATATTAATTTCTCTGCCGGACTTAGAACTGCACATGCCATAAGGTTACCACAAGCACCAATATGCAACAAACAAAACACGATGATTTAGCATCTTAGTTTAAATAAAATATGAATGAAGAGTCAACCCTAAAGCATATAGGCTGGGCCCGTATGGCTAAAACAAAGGACTATATGCAGTTGAAACTGAATTTGGTACCTGATCAATGAAATAAACAAGCAACTCTTCAGCAAGTTCGCGTTCACCAGATTGCGAGGCCGTCTCCATTGCATCTTTGTAAAGGTTATCCTTCTTTGACAAGGCAATGGACTGCTTCCACCTACCTGCCTTCTTGTAAATATAAGCAGCAACACGTCTCATCTCAAGAAGCTCGTGCTTTTCAATCTGCATTACAGATGATGATGATGATGATGATGATGGTTACAACAGTTGAATTGAAAAATAGTCATCATGAAGAATAAATGCAGCTCACCTTCTGTGCAAGGCCTATTTGATCAAAGTTATCATGCAAATCAATTGACTCACGCAATCTATCATAGTCTTCCTCCTCAACATATATCTCATTCAGGGCTTCATTAACAGCAGACACATTATTGCTCTGAACAGCAACCATGTATGGCTTGACCAGACGGAGGTGACCAGCCTACAGTACATTACAGGAAAAACATTCATGAGTGATACAGAGAAGAGATTGTAAGGTATGAAATAAGATCCAATTTGGACAATATTAACGCAACCTTTCGCATGATGTCAACAACACGTGCATGGTCAACCCGAAGTGCGAGGACATTCAGAACATCATTGATAAGATCTGGATGCTCTTGCAAATAGAAGTGAACAGCCTTGTAATACAACTCCACGTTAGCAACTTTGACAACAACATTTTTGAATTGCATGTGATCCCATGCTTCAGGTGAATGGTTCATGATGGTTGTTGCCGCATTATCAAACTCGTCATATTGAATATACAAATAGGTCAGTTCCTTCCAATGCTGTTGTTCATCACAAGCTCTTATGAGTTTTGGAATATTGAGTCGGGTTGAAAATAGTTTGATATGCTCCATAAGCTTCTCAGGGCGGTATCTAGCATACAGTACTCCCAACTCCGTGAAGATGCCCATGTGTGCCCGTTCTAATCCTAAACCACTCTCCATGAGGGATATTAACTCATTGAAGCAACCTCTATTTTGGTAATATTCACTGACCTCTTCCAAGTCATCCACCTACAAAATTCACAACAAAAATTGACGTTTTAAGCATTGGAAAAACTATTATAAGCTTACTAACTGCAGACCAAAGCAATGCTCACAAAACCTCATCTCAAGCTCACAGCATACATTTATGGATATTTTCCCCATTACATTCTTAAAGCTCAAATTATTCATATTTTCTAAATTGAAATCAAATCACATCTGAATAAATAAAAACTTCATAGTTCATTTCAACATATAGTTCATTTCAATAAATAGAAGAAAAACATATTACCTGAATGATAATATTCAGCCCACATATCTGGGCCAAACGGAACTCCTCTGCATCAACACACGCAAAGCAAACTTCCTTCCATGTTTTTGAGCTGTTAGCTTTCCTTGCTGCATCAACAGCACCTTGGAACTGCTTCAACTTCACAAGTGTGACTGCTAACTTGGCCCAGTTAGATATAAAAGCAAATATAATTTTTGCAGCCTCATATAGCTCTTCATCATACAATCGATCACCAACATTTTGAAGATTGGCCACATTTGGCATAAGAATAAACTCCTCAATGTCGCTCAGCCTATCAATCTTTGCGTATGCATAAATAAGCTCACTGTCCACCTTGGGTTCTTTTGTCTTCTGCCTTACCATCAGCAAGTATCTCACCAAGTCATGGTAAACATTGGCATCTTCAGCAGCACGGATAACAACCAAAAATTCAGTGGCATCATCTGCTCGTATAAATGATTCAATTGCATCACTAACTAGCCCTTCCCTGAGTTGAGCCTTGGCTACCTGACTCCAAACAGCATCTTCTTCAACCCGGAAAGCAAACTCCACGGCTCTATCAATGCTATGAATATTATCTAGCAAGACATTGACTGCTTGAACATTTAAGTCGAACTTCTTGAAAATTGCAAACGCTTCCTCATATAGCTGAGCCTCAACAGCCATTTCTCCAACTGCAGGACCATCAAAATTATCTAGTCTATTAATATAATCCATTACTCTGGATGGATCAGCCTTTATTGCTGTCAAAATAAGAAGATTCTGCAGGTTGAAGTTCCCGCTGAAAGCAGAATTCTGAAGCACAATCTTCTCAAGAAGCTCAATCAACTCATGAGGTAGATCAGCAGTCATGAAAGCCTTGACAGCTGCAGATACTTGTTCAGGGCTCTTGCTTTCAGGAAGAGCAGTAGATACAACTTGATCAATCAGTTGTCTTCTGTAGGCATTATCAGGGTTAAGAACTGTGTCCCAAAGATCAGCATCCATCCTCTCAACAACATATCTGTAGTCACAACAAAAACATGTAAGCACTGGAGCCAGGGATAAGTATTTTGTGAAAGATAGTAAGATACATATACACCACAAACCTTGCTTGTAGTTTGAACAAGGAATTTTTGTTTGTCACGTTGATAAGTTCATCATCACATTGTCCTCGCCTATAAGCCACAACTGCCAAAGTGGGATCCCGTTTTTCACAATATTTGCCCACAACTCGAGAATCATAGTATGGGTTTGTAGTGAGAAAATGTTCTGGGTTGTTGTTGCTATCAATGATGATTTTACCCAGTGCATTATGAACATGTACATCCTGGCTTCCCTCACTTACAAGATGTTCCAAAAACTGTGTAAGCAAACGAAGCCGATTCCTGTATGCCAAAATAAAGTACCAGAGAAAAATCAGAAAAGTGAGTGCAAAACAATATTTGTATTAGAGAACAGATACCACCTCTTCTCACATTCCTCCACAAGGGGCTCCACTGGCAGCAACGAACGAACAGAGAGAATTAAGCCTTTGATAAAATCTTCTGGACACTCATCATCCAGCAGCTGCCCGACAACTAAAGGAGCATTCCCCGGGTTTACCTATAAAGCAAGGCACAGTGTTACGACAGAGAGAGAGAGAGAGGAGAGCACTCATGAAATAAGTAGGGATACTACGGCAGAATTTCAAGCTAAAATACCTTCTGAACATAACCCTCAATGTAGCGAAGCATGTTATTTGTGTATAGATAGTGTGTTAGATCTGGAACAAACCCAAATCGGTCACAAACATTAATCAAAGGTCGTGCATCTGGAAGCTTAGCTTCCATTAGAAAGTTCTTTGTTTTCTCAGGATCATAGAAACTTGACTCTCTAGTCACGCGCTCGACTTCTTTGATTTGTCCAGTCTTTGCTGCTGCCTCAATGTACTTAAAGTGAATGTCGGGATCCTCACTATCCCACATTAGTCAGAGAAACATATATTAGCAGACATACATTGAACAATCTTCTGTACAAATGGGATCACTTGTCCACCAGCTAAAACAGATCTTTCAAAATGAAAGAATTACCTGGAGCTCAAATATGAACCAAGGAAAAAATATAGTCCTTCATATGACCTGAATTGCTCAAAAATCTTTATGCAAGCATCAATGCCCAATTGTTCACAATATTCTTTAGCAACCTGCAAAGAAATAAGTAAGCTTTAGTTATTAATTAATCAATCAATTAATAATAATTTATAATTTCAAGTTATAGAAGAAAATGATGCTTCCGTACCTGCACAATTATCTGTAGGTTGCCTCTAAGATTGACCAGCAATAGATCTTTCATGCATTCTAATGCCCATTCTCGCGATAGAGTACCGAAAAATTCAACAAGTGACTGCAGCAACCAAATAATGACTTAGCATTTTTAAACTACCATGATGTTGAAATAGATACATTACAAAAGCAATGGGGCACATAAACCTGTGGCTCAATTGCATGTGTATTTACAATCACACGTTTTATATCTGGCAACTCTGTGTAATGCTGCACCAACAAAAATGGAATCAAAAAGAGGAACGACTTTCAGCCCTAAACTAGGAAAAAAGTACACATATGGAGGGTCATTACTTGCAAAGCTCGCACATAAAGACCAGCTTTTTCACAAAGTTGGGCAATACGAGGACGGTCGTAATGGCTAAACATGCCATTAGCCAAAATTGCATCCGCAACATTGGGAAAAGTTACAAGATTTATCTCCAACACCTAAACAATTCACAAGAATGAATCAGTGCAAAAAACAAATTACGGGAGTAAAAATGCCTATAACAAATGAGAAATTGTGACTGAAACCTTTGTTTGAAGGAACCCATGTTCTGGCAAATTTGGCTTCAAAACATCTAGGAGAAAGGCAGTCGCCTCACGGATCAGGTTTCTCTGAGCAGGACAAAAACAACCGTAAGCTAATAAATGGACTGTCCAGTAATACATGTCCAAAATGCAGAGGGGAGATGACATGGCAGGTGCTATTATGTTTAATCAAGATAGTACCACTTGAAGAAACATTACATACTAAGTCAATGATCATGAAGCAGGAATATTATATTGCTATCACCATATAATAGCTTAATTGCAGTAGATAACAACCTGAAGAAACAGATCAGTTATGGTGTTGTAATCAACTGGGCAACCTCCTTCCATTTGAGACATCATTAATGCAAAATTAACAGCACCCTACAAATCAAAATAAAAAATAGTAGTTGAATTAATTTGCATAACAATAATTCTGCAAATCAAAATAAATTAAAAAAAAAAAAACTTGTAGAATCTGTCAGAAAAATGTATGATTTAAGGTTACAGCGAAAAATAATCAGTTACCATAAACTAACAAGATGGCAGACAATGGGGGATATGCAAAGAAATAGCTCAAACTTCAAAGGTTTTTGAAATACCTGAGGATCTGTCCGGAGAATGGTTTGCAAAAGGAAGAGATAATCAGGCGTATATCCAACCTATAGCAACAAATGAGTAATGACAATGTTCAGGCATGATTCATTCCAGTAAAATGAAAAGGCAGGATATGTGATCTCAATAATACAGGGCTACAGGCTAAGTAAAATACTCTGCAGGCCATGACAACATTAAAAAAATTACAAGAGAAGGACAGAGAATCTCATGAATCAAAAATCAATATTCATATTCATTAATAAGAAAACAAGATCTCTACCTGCTTAGAGTATATCAGAATCTTGTCAAACTCCCTTCTCTCAGCAAAAGCAGCAACAACTTTTGGAGTAGCTCTGGCTTTGATATATATCTTTAAAGCAAGATCATTGTCCACAGTCTACAATAGAGCATATTAATCAAATTTTTGAAAAAAAAACACACCATTTAACAATAAGTAAATCCAACTAGAAATAATATACCATTAGACAAAAAAAATTGAACTAAAAAAAAAGCAAAAATAAATTAAATTAAATTAAATAATAAACAGGACAAATTAATGTTCATCTCAATTTCAAATGCAACCTAACCTTTACAAGATCTCCGAGCTCCTCACTGCATTCAAACTTGTCCTCTGCCAACCAATTCTCCAAAAGATTCTTCTTGTTCTGATTCACAACCAGCCGTGACAATTCTAATGATTCAAAGGCATTCAGCTTTCCTCTTGTTAAAAGAGTTCCAAAATATTGCAACAGTGGAGGAGTTTGCCCAGCTTGTACAGGAACACTCTGCAACATAAAACAGATTGAGACACTAACCACTACAGTCTAATTGACCAGAAAAATGGACAGCTAAAAATGTATGATTTTCTTTATCCCTCAAAACAAGCATAGATGACTGTCTACATAAATTTTGTCGCAGAATCAGCATGAACAAAATCTTTGATGGCTACATCCTATCAAGAAACCTGAAATTTAGCAACTGTATCAGGTGTCCGAAGGATTCCTTGTGGAGACTCAGCAGCAAGCTCAGCTGCTTCTTTGTACTTTGTCTGGGCAAATAGTTCATGGAAACGTTCCACTACCTGTAATGTCAACAAGGATACATATTAACGTCTGAATTAAAAAAAGAAAAAGAAAAAAAGCAATTACCTACAGAAAAAATATTTAAAAAAGAAGCTAATGCACAATCCAAAAAGCAATCACGCATTCAATTCAAGAATTTTGCAGATTACCAAAAAAATTAACTAAAGGGAAGTCTTGGCACGACAATAGGAGTTGCCACCATGTTACTGGAGCTCACGCATTCGAGTAGTGGAATTAGCCTCTTTTAACTACAAGGTAAGACTGCCTACAATAGATCCATAAGGGGTCTGGCCCTTCCTTGGACCCCACATGGCGAAAACTCTATGGTAATAGGTTGCCCTTTTATCAAAAATATTAACTGAAGCATGCAAATTTCATTAAAGAGAGAAAAAAAAATTACTTAAAAAGAAACAGATTAGGCAATTCAGCATTCAGGTCACCTACATAACCTCCCTTGCCCCGAGCATCTATCTTTTACAAGGATGGCAGTGTGACACAGATACAACAAATATCGGTAAGGAAAGGATATTTCTGTACAGATTAGTATTTTGTAATAACCTGAATTAGTGAATGCTAAAAAGAAAAATTACCAAGTATTTATTAAAACATTGAACTTTCTACAGCAACCATGCGCCCAAACTTTGCACATAGTACTCGGAATTATATGAAACCCAACCAAATCACATGTAACTTCCAACTTCTAGGGATCCTCCCGACAACACCCTAAAAAAAAATATTGTTTAAACCAGAAATTGACATACCAGCTTCTCAGCACCAGGAAGATTTCCTCTCTTGGCAAGATTAACTGCTAGCTCCAAATTGTTTAACTGCGATAATAACAAAATGAATTTTGTAAAAATGCTACTTTCTTTCCCACTTTACATCGTAGAAGTGATAACAAGATCAGGAACATACTTGACCACTGACAAAATTCACAATTGTTTGATCATTAACAGTTGCCAGTAACACCTGGCCTCTCCTGTTAATGGCATAAAAGCCTCCCACTGATGTAGCTTCTGATGTCAAAAATATAGGATCTGGACTGATTCTGTTTCTATATACAGCAGTAGCTGTCTCCAAATCATAGACAAATAGGAGACCAAGTTTGGTAATCACATAAATCAAACTGTACTTGTGGGATATCTGCCAAAACAACAAACTGTGAATCAAATATCTGCATGGTTAATAAAAAAGAACAAACACCAGCAACTTCCATACCTGCATGGAAACTGGAAAGTCATCAGCAAAATCTGGGGGAAAGAAAAGATCTGCTTGTTTCTTTGTAAATGATGGCTTCCCTGCCAACAAATTTGGAAATTTAGATCCCAGAAGGATGATCAACAGAATCACAGATTATCACATTATACAATTGATTTATTATAATACAATATCCCTATCCATCTTTAATTGCCCTCACTAATTTCAATACACTGCTTCCGAAATTTGTGAAATTAACCACCAAACACCCCTCAAAACCCAAAAGAAGTCCGTTATGATCACACCATTCAAATGTAAAGTAACCCCTAGAGCAAGGCCTAACAACAAAAGGTAATTTATTTCGTTAACTAAACTATTAGCAATGATGACTAACCTTCTCCATAAGCTTAGTCCACTACATCATGATCACTTTAATTCATCAATCCACAATTTAAGTTTGTGATAGTTATTCTTAATTGACGGATTTTAAATTGAAAGCAAAGTACCCTTCTAGGGCTATCTAGAGAATTTTAAATTGCATAACAACTAAATTGGCAATACAAGACATATTTATCTTATAGCCATATTACCCATAGATTAATATGGAAGAAGTAAATGTGACAGCATAAAGTATGCAGACCTGGCTGTGCACCCAGCTCAATAACATGCAACTTGGATATAACTTGACCAGCATTTAGTGTTTTTGTGGCAAAAGAAATCAAAGTGGAAGGATTTTCATTCCCAGAAACCTGTCCAAAAAACAATTCAATTTTGCCAGTGCATGGTAACATGATATTGTAGTATACAGTTACTCAAGTAAATATTAAATATAGAAATAAACAAAAATAAACACACAAGGAGACATACTTTAAATTGAGCAAATGATGCAGCATGTGCTTCAAGAGCCTGGCTGCGCTGTTGATCCACGGAGAAGAGTTGCATGTTTCCTTTAACCAATTGTGGCCTCTATAATGCAAGACAATATAAAGAAATAAACCAAACTAGATCAGGCTCGTGAAAATTATAGTAAAATAGATCATGATTGTTTTCAAGAACCAATTCAACATCTCAATCTGTTAGTTGAAATATAAATAGCTTTATATTTAACAGGCCTCTACGTGCAAGGGCCCTTGGAGCTTGGAGCATAGCCAATGCACAAGCACATTATTACATTGTATTGAAATTCAACTTTTATTAGAAGAATGAGGGGAACAAGATCAAACTCCCCACTACCAACTCAAGAAGGCTTTAATACCATGCCAAGGACCAACTGTCCAATAGTTTATGCTGTTCATTTTTATATCTAACAAGTATCATGAAATTTTACAAAGAAAAATCCAATCAAAATAGATGAAAAGCTAAAAGATTATGAGCCGAATGAAAAACTGTAGTATAGTTGAAACTCGAAATGCAAATCACCATGATAACCTACTTAATATAAGTACTGGAGATATACCTCTGGAGAACCAGGAGCAATACCAATCAAGACCAACCATTTTTCTGTAGGGTCGCATCGATAATTAATTATTTGATTGTTTGCCAAATTTGCTGTTCTCTCAAACATCTTTACAGGTTCGGAGTCCCCTACATATTACATATGCCACAGATCAATATACCAGTTAACAATTTGCAGACAACCTACAATTACACTGAAGAACTAGAAAACATAGCACAAAACCAAAGTTGAGCAGAATTGCAGTTTATCCTTATCCTACCTTCGATTGACCAATGGTATACAGAGGTCTGTGTCACAAGACCCAACAACTTGGGAGTAATCCACTTCCAAAAGACTACCTGCACATGAAATGAGGGCATTCCACAAGAATTAACAAGGTTGTCCTTATCACCCATTATTTTAAAGTACATGTATGCTTGCAAACGAAAGTTACCTGCTCGGGCATCTGATAAGATTTCATCTTTGCTTTCATTTCAATATTAAATATTTGCAGGTGATCTTGAGTTGTTCCTTGGAGTTGGGCTACAAGAAAAGGATGTAGCTTATAAGTGAACATATTTTTCAAAAGCAAATACTAATTGAGATGCAGTGCAAACAGAAGCACATGGCATAATAAAAAAAGACCGCGAATTTTCTCCCAATGGTACTTGGAAGCATTATAACATTAGGCCATATTAATAACAGTTCTCTTTTTTCCTAATGTAATAGTTCTCTTACCCTAATAAGGGAAATAAAAAAGTATCACATTTTTTCTCAATATAATTAACGCAAGTTGCACTGAAATCCCTTGATATGTGCTTTAATGACACATACACCCCCTCTATTTTATAAAAGACATTGACCTCGCCTCAATTAAACATACCTCCACTCTATTATGTAAAAATGAGGGGGTGTCATTCAAACAAGCTTGAAGGGAGGCGAGTGCAATTTTCCTAACAAATAGGGGTGGTAAGTGTGTTTAGAAAATAAAAAGGGTGTGTCATTTAAGCATACCTTCGGGGAGGTAAGTACAATTTGCCAATATGAGTATATCACTTAAGGACATCATCTTTTGATTTCATACATAGAACTGAAAAATACGAATGTCAATTGAATTCATACATAGATTTCATCTATGCTTCACAATTACGTACCCCTAGCAATCAGGATGCATGAAGTGGCCATCTAAAGACTTGTTATTCTGCTAATAGTCGAACTAACTGAAACTAAACGGTTTTTGTTTCATACAATTGTTGCATAAATGGTAATAGGGTCCTGCTAGGGGTCATGGTTTTAGGAAACAGGATTTAGCATGCTTGTATCGGAAACCATGATATTCAATGCATTATTAATTTCGAAAACTGCACTTTGCAATATTTTCTATTTTTTAGAGTAGTGGATAGCATATCCGACAGCGAAAACATAGGGAACTCAAACATTCTCTCTCCAAAAGAGTAAATAAAGAAAGAAAGAAAGAAAGAATATATAAGCTCCCAATAAATCTTGATCTTTACAATGGCATACAGAATTCAAATCAATACCGAAATGCTAGTTGTTAGATTATCCACAGCAGCATTACTAGCTAAAGACACGACTCTCAAGTTCAAGAGATGAATACAAAAGAATAGTAACCAACCTTTCAAAGCAAGGATTCTAGAATTCGGATTCATAAGAGCAGAATCCGCAGTAATAGGCCTCCTCAAAGGTTGCATTGGCATATTCATATCGACGATAACCACACTATTCTGCGGAGCCGTTTCTCGAACGCATATATACTTATCGGACTCCATCGTCACATGCGTGAAAGTGATGAACTGCGGATTTATGCCAATGCTTGGCAACTGCAATTACATGTGACACCACACAAATCACATCACTCAAGTTAACATCACAACACACACTCGATAACTTCACAGTTAAATCTACAACACTGAAGTTCAGACACAAAAACATGAAACGTCCAGATCTGAGCAAACTGAACAAACAGTACGAAAGCGGAGTAAGGCAGTAAACTTGATCGAGTGAAGCCATCGCGGAATAATCGATTCGGAAAACCAGAATCGAGCAAAGCATAACTTGTAAAACCTCTATAGGTATCGTGAAAGCAAGTGTTGTTACTGTTGAGTTGGAAACTAAAGTAGCAAATAGAGTGAAGAAAAAAGGGAGAAGAAACAAAAAAGAGTGTGAAGGAGTGAGAACTCACGGTGAGAGCTTCTCTCATGACGATCGGAGCGTTGGCTGCCGCCATGATGGCTTGGATCGGAAAGTCAGATCTGTGGCGGTGATTGAATTTGAAGATGAAGAGTCAAAAGAGGGATCCAAATCACTGCAAGATCTGGAAGTAACTTGGACCCTCTAAAGTGGAAACGAGGAGAGAGATATACGGGGAAGAAAGAAAGAAAGAAAGAAGAAAGAGGTTCTGACACTTAATAAAGCGGGGTAAGAGAAGAGAAAGAGAATAGAATTCTTAAGAAAGTTAAATGACAGATAAGCAAAGATCTCGTCTTATCTTATGCGCTAATAAAGAAATTTACGAGCTGCAACCAAATACTAAAAAGCAAATTTACGAGCATAATTTTTTTTTCAAAAAGTTAAAAAATCATTGCAGAAAATAACATAATTAAAGCCCGGCATAGCATTAGCACAGAGACGTGGAGTTATTAGCCGATGGCTTAGCTTTAATTTTAAGATAAGACAGCCGAACCGGGCAAGGGTTCAACCCGAATCCCTTTCCGTCTTTTTATTTTTTTTTTCTACTAAGGAATAAAAAAAACAAGAAGGAACTAACTAACAAGTCTACAAAGAACTACCTCCCCTAGCATCCTCATAAAAGATCAACTTCAATTGAGAAGGAACACTATTCAACAAAGTGTAGTAATATGCCCCCGAATGCAATTAGTTTCTCGAAAATCTTGAGCTTGAAACCGATTAGTTTCTTCAAGAAGGGGTTTAAGGAACAAACAATTGGATTGTTTCAATCTAATCATGTTAACCACAACTTCGAAATCCAACTCCGTAAATTACCATAGGAAAGTGAAGATTTCTGGCAAGATTTAGACCATGAACCAGGCCCCAAAACTCGGTAAATATAGAAGTTGACACTCATAGATTACAGTGGAAGCCTGTTACGAACTGTCCATCATGGTTGCAGATTAATCCACCACAGCAGAGAGCTTAGTGTCGTGTTGAGATACATCTGTGTTGAGTTTGTAGACATTATGCAGTGGATGTGTCCCCCTAATTTGCGTCAGTTATTTACTAGCTACAACATAAGAAGGGGATGGGTTAAAGAATTGATGATGCACATTATCCATTTGTCTTAATACACTCGAGAGAAATTTATCAGGATCCGAATAAGACTCTGCAAAAACCACTTGATTTATGTCTTGTCATAACATACTTACCATTCCAAACAAACTAAGCCAATGCCACCCACCCTGGCCATAGTCAATAGTCTGCAGATTTTTTTGAAGTCATTGGTTAAACCCAAGAATAAAAAATTTGCTTCAAAAGTCTTCACTAATAAGTTTGCTTTGTTGCGTTTTCTTGGGTGTTTTTCAAACAATTTCAGAACCCTAGAGAAGAAACAAACCCATCAAAAGATCAAGGTTTCTACATGAATCGCATAAAAAGGACTTCGAATTCGTTACCCATGTAGTGTGCTTTCTGAATATGATTACCAAGACGCCAAACACCATATCTCTACTCGGTCCACGTGAGAATCCGAAGCTCCTTTAATGCTAGCCAAAAGGAAATGATAGTGACCACTCAATAATTGGGTCACATTAGTCTTACGTAGTGAGGTGAGCATTTTTCTTTAAATAGGAAAATGACCCCACCCTTAAGTCATCATATGACAAATAGGCCAAACTCGTTAAAAAGTATCCAAAACAATTTTTTTTAAAAGTATCCACATTTACCGGTATTAAAATTAGTATTCTTGTATGTAGAAGTTAAAAGGGAATGGATTCCCTAACTTTAACGCGCAAAAAATAATGTGCCTTAAATAGGAAAATGATAGTGACCACTCAATAATTGGGTCACATTAGTCTTACGTAGTGAGGTGAGCATTTTTTCTTAAATAGGAAAATGACCCCACCCTTAAGTCATCATGTGACAAATAGGCCAAACTCGTTAAAAAGTATCCAAAACAATTTTTTTTTAAAGTATCCACATTTACCGGTATTAAAATTAGTATTCTTGTATGTAGAAGTTAAAAGGGAATGGATTCCCTAACTTTAACGCGCAAAAAACACGGTGCCTTTCTAGTAAAAAAGTGAAAGGCAAGGGTAAAAAGGTATTTTAAAACAGAGGTAAAATGGCAAAACACCCACACGTTACATGCTAAGGCACCGTGACTTTCTGGTAACAAAGGCATGAGATATTTTTCCAAAGTTAAAAGTGAAGCACACATACTACCAGTAACAAAGGTTTTAATTAGTAAATTTATGACTGTCTACATAAATTTTGCCGCAGAATCAGCATGAGCAAAATCTTTGATGGCTACATCCTATCAAGAAACCTGAAATTTAGCAACTGTATCAGGTGTCCGAAGGATTCCTTATGAGACTCAAGAAGAAGCTCAGCTGCTTCTTTGTACTTTGTCTGGGCAAATAGTTCATGGAAACGTTCCACTACCTGTAATGTCAACAAGGATACATGTTAACGTCTGAATTAAAAAAAGAAAAAGAAAAAAAAAGCAATTACCTACAGAAAAAATCATTTAAAAATTAAGCTAATGCACAATCTTAGGAGCACTCCTTTGATTTAGGTAAGGTATCTTAATCTTTCTCTTTCAGCTGACTTAGCAGCTGCATATATATAATTGGTCTTTAACAGCTCTCTTTCATCAACCAATATGAAATTATTCTTTACCATGCTTTTATGAACTAAGTACACTAATAAGATAGAATGTACTCTATTTGGTTCATATGTTGATGAACTAACCACTTTCCTTGCTGCGGGAGAAGTGCAAAAATGTTGTTGTTGTTGTTGTTGTTGTTGTTGTTGTTATTATTATTATTATTATTCATATTGCCAAAGTTAAATGCTTCCAAGGTATGGAACACATGTTGTATGCGCTATAGTTGCAACACATATTGTGAGCTGAGCTGTTTTAACAAGGTTTATATTTCCAATACTGGGGTTTACTTCTATTTGTTGTATGTTCTGCTACTGAGTTCTTCCTATGTTGTTTAAAACATTTACATTTAATTAATAATCATGAGGTCTACTGGGTATACTTTAGTTTAAGAATGATAATGACAACTCAGCTGGTGGTTGTTATTTGGCTGCTAGAAAATAAATAGTGATTCAAAATACATCCATTGTTCTTGCTCATGTGTATAGTAAAACTATAAAATTCTTTTAGTGGTATTTGATTGCATATTATCTTCGTAGTTGGAACTAATTATTATTTTACTGCCTGTACACAGGATCTAAGCATCAAGTGGAATGTTCTAATATGGGAGCTAAGCATTTGATGGTTAGAGACAGTTTAGCATTAAAGGGAAATTTAGGAAGATGATGAAGTGTGTTCCATGGAGCCATTAAGATGATGAGGTTTAATGAGTATATTCCCTGCCATGATGTTTCCTATGTGGCAAGATTGATTTATTTATGTTCCCTTATTCGTTTTAAGCTTTGAGGATGGTGCTAATTGTAGCAATTATTTCATTAACTTCTTTGGATAACTATTATGATGACTTCATTTTTCTTCCAATAAAATGAATTCACGTGAGGCAAATATTATCAGATTGAGAATAGTTGTGATATTCACTCTACTTGAATTCACTAAATGTCGAAGTTAATCCCATTTTTCTACATACAAAAGATCTAATGGATCGATGTTTGTGGTTGCTTTAGATGTTTTAGTGGATGCCCTCTTGCTTGAATGTATTATTCTTTTAGGCAAATAGGGATGAAAGCTATGACTTTAGAATGATTACAAACCTTGACTGAAACATCTGTAGAGATCTCCATGTTGACCATTAACAATAAAATTCTATAATGTATACAATAAAAGCCCACTTCAAGGGCAAGTTTTAACAAATGTTACAAACCGAAGCCTTATCAGATTTTCACAAGTGGACAAAATATACACAAGTGGAAAAAACAATGCTTATTAGAAAAAGTGGAAAAAATCAATAAGCAAATATTAAAGAAATAAACAAATCAACAAAATCAATTAAAGAAGTATTAAAAAGTTAAAAAAAAAAAGAGCATGCATAAAGCTACACAATTCCACAAAGGAAACTAATAAAGCTACACGGTTCCACAAAAGAAGATGAATTGGAGCCCAACCAATGTAACTTTCGTCCCTTTTCAACCTATATCTTTTCAGAAAATTCAGGACACCGTGACTTTGTTCTCTTCAACACATCTCTCAACAAAAATTTCCTCCCAATAAATCTTTTCAACACTATCTGATTTAAATGTTTCTCCCATCTCCCAATTGTTTCCAGAGTAGTGACATGATACCAAATCTCAAAATACATCTTTTCCCAATAAAGCTTTTCAAACTTATCTGATTTTGTTGTTTAAGCTCTTCTCCCATCTCTCAATTGTTTCCAGATCAGTGAAAGTTGCCTACATCTATTCTACTCAAACAAGCTATATTTTCACAACCTAAAACCATATGTCTCCTTAGACACAATCGTGAAATCAAACTTGCCACAAGCTTCTCCCACGCTCTTCTCTTTTCTATTCAAACTTCAAATGTGTTTGCATTTTGGATATTATAATCTACCAAACTCTCTCTCCCCTTTGCCCTACACTGCCACCTCTTCTTTTTCTTCTTTTTCATGTCTAATTCATGACTTCTCCCACAATAATATGTATGATAGAAATAACAATACAATAAGAACAAGTTATCTTTAAAAGTATTGGCTTATAAATAAAAGTACCAAGAGATAATGTCATTGTGCTTTTCTTCCTTTTAGTTAGCAAAATATTACAGTTCAATGGTGATGCTTCAAAACAATAGGTTTATTGTGGCTAAGTTGTGTTATCAACACGTACATATCAATTACTAAGAGATATAAGACGTACACCTGTGTATTGCCTATTGTTATCACCACTCAATTTCAACAAATTTATAACAAACCCGTGTAACTTTGCCAGTATACAGCTAAAGCCCACTTCTAGGGAACATTTGGACACTTGGCACACTCTCAAAGCACAGAAAAAATTCACTAATGGACAAATTATACACCACAAACGGAAAACATTTGAAATATAATATTAAAATAATCATAATCATCAATCCACAAAAACCATTTAACAAAGCAAAATAAAAATGGGGAGAGATGACAAAACTGGTAAAGCAACAATTGAACCAAATAGAGTTAAACAATTACAAAAGCAACAATTACAAAATAGAATAATTAAAAAATCAGAAAAAGCAATCAGCAATGGGAAGAGCTTCACGGACCGGGAAAAACAAAAGAATTGGACCTTAACTTCATTGGTCCGAAACCAGAACATGTGAGCCCAAAATGAGAAAAAAAGTCAATAACCTTAGCACACAACAGACAAAAGACTCCCTCTCTTTCCCTCTCTTTCAATCTGGCATAGAGAAATGGGATTACCAATGCACCTCTTTTCATCTTTTTCAGTCTGCCCTTCAAACTCCTTTCTACCTCCTCCTCTTTCTTTTCCTGATGAGTGATAGTTTTGAAAACCTATTCTCTCTGCTCGACAGTGGTTTACGGGATTACCCAAGTGGTAATCCCTCTTTTACATCATTTTGTGTATCCTTTTGTTGCTGAAAACCCTTTCACCTCTCTGCGATTTTGTCCTCAGACGTTACAAT
Organism: Calophaca sinica; assembly: GCA_037113605.1. NCBI lineage: Eukaryota > Viridiplantae > Streptophyta > Magnoliopsida > Fabales > Fabaceae > Calophaca > Calophaca sinica. Next base: position 46,920,572 of record CM073735.1, read on the forward strand.
GGAGAGCATCGAGCCACTCACCTTATAATCATTCCTTCACATCAACATTAGAAGCACCGCTGGAGACCTGATTTCCTCTGACTTTCATTCCCCTCTTCACAAGCTAGGGTTTGCTCCATTCACTTTTTCATTTTGAAATTTTCATATTGAAATTTTGAAAACCAATTTGAACTTGCTTTGTGATTTAGGGTTTCGTTTTCCCACTCATCTGAAAACTTTATAAATACCGTGTTTTGGTACAATAACATGCATTGTTTTCCATATTCCATTTTGAGTTAGATTATTACTGAGTTGCATTCTAACTGAGTTGCATTATGTCTACTATTTTTACCCATGTTGCTAAGATCTCTCCTGAGATTCCAAGTTGGAACATCAAGGTGAAGGTCATCAGGCTATGGGTAGTGTTTGATTTCACAAGGCAAAACATATCAGTCTCAGTGGAGCTGGTGCTGGTGGATTCGCAGGTTTTGTTTTGTTTTGCTTCATTTTTTGTTGACCTTTTGACTTTAAATTAAATTTATTTATATGCTGCCTTGAACAATGTTTTGATCAAAATTTTCTTTCTTGTGGGGGATAGGATTCATGCTTCTGTTAGGAAGACCCTCATTTATAAGTTTTAGAATAATTTACAGGAAGGTTTTGTATACTCTATCCATTATTTTGGTGTTGCTGTAAATGGTGGTCATTACAAAACTTCCCACCGCAACTACAAGACTACCTTCCAGTTTGGTACAAAGTTAGCATTGTTGGATGGTGGTTTTGTGCCTCCAATAATCTATGAGTTTGTTCCTACTTCTGCCATTACTGGGGGTGGTTTAGATATTGATTGTTTAGTTGTTATATCCTCATTTCACCCACAAGTTTATTTTAAGAGACAAAATTATTTTTTGGGAGATTATATTGATCTGTGTACTGATTAAATTTTTTTTTTATAACAGATGTCATGGGATTGCTCACTAGAGTTAGAACTGAAAGAGAGTATGATAGGAATGGCGCATTGACAAAGATGAATATCATTTCTCTAGAGGCTGATGGGTAAACATTGGTTTCATTGTTTTTCTATATTTATTGTTGTTGCATTTGGATTTCATTTTTGGATATATTTATTGATGGATCTTTTTTATATTGTTATAAGATAGAGTGTACTCTATTCGACTCATATGTAGATGAACTGAACACATTCCTTGCTTCCGGAGAAGTTGGAAATACTGTTGGTTTCCAATTAGCCAAAATAAAATGCTTCCAAGGTATTCCTCCCATAGTCCATTTTCACAAATATTTTTTCCTCACATTGTTTCTGAAATTGTATTTATCCATGTAGACAAGTTATATTTTTAGAATTGCTTCAATCAAGGCTGCGTGGAAGCTGTAAATCTGAAACAAAGGTGATATCATTGGTCCTCCATTTTATACTTTGTTCATTATACTTTTGTTTGAAACGTGTTCATATCTAATCATGTATACTGTATTATTTAATTTATAGTAGGTCTGCCATATCAGGTTAAATATCATGCTTTTCATAATTTGTTGCATCAACTATGATTAGAAGCTGGACACAATGTTTTTAGGCATTTTCTATTTTGTTCTGCTTTGGACACAATGTTTCTATTTTATGTTTCAGTCATTATATTTTCTGAACTGGTTAGTGTGGTTGTTGTTTTATGTTCAGTGTCTGATTTCACTGTTTGTATGTTAGGCATATTTTGATTGGGAAATCTCAATGGATGTGTTCAAGCATTTATTTTAGCATCACTGTGTTTGTCAAATATTGCAACTCGGATTAAAAAATGTGTTGAATTATGAAAGTTTAACCGATTTTAAGGAATAGTTTCAAAGTTTACCAGTTTCAACTAAGTTCTGGTCCGAATAACAATTTCCAACCCCATGTACAAACAGTTTTTAAAAGAATGGAGTGTAATCAAAATTCTAACTTGCTGATTTTGTGTTGACTGGGTGCAGTCAGTATAAGAAAACAAATAGCAAATAAGTTCCTTTCATAAGTTATATTGTTGCAGAAAAAAAAAGTTTTGAATGAAATGCTGATACAATACTAAAAATTGAATATCCAAACCATCCTCTGCATGCTCATGGTCTTAAGCCAACACCATCATCATATCTGAATTTCTTCAAAATGATACACTTGAATAATCCATGCTTAATGTATTATGAAGTAACATTTGTTAATTAACATCCTCACGTGTTTGTTAGGGAGTTTTCATTGTTCATAACGTTGATGGAATTCAAACTGTCAATGATGCACTAATCAGCAAATAATTGAATTTTGGTAATCACTGTCATTGGATTCTATGTTAATTGTCCGGTTTGCACAATTTTTAAAATTCATGTAGCTTATCAAAATGGTTACTAATGGAGAGATCCTCTTTGCTATTTTTTATAGAATTCTCAAGGTGCTCATTACCACTGCAAGAAGACAGTCACATCATTTTTGCCAAACTTAATCAACCCAGACCAAAAATTTTACCACCATGTTTTGTACTTTGATTCCCTTTTTTATATCATTACTCTTGCTTTATGCTTATATTTCAAAATTTGTATGTACTTAAACAGATGTATCGTTTTGATATCATTACCCATTTGCCTTTATAATTATCTTGCTGCATCATCTTTTTGAAGTCAATGTGACTATACCTCTGTTGCTCTTTTGCTATGTCAGTTCAACTTTTGAATTTTCAAAAGAAATGTTTGATTCTGTCAAAAAAAAAAATGTTTGATGATACGATTTAATTAGATTCAATATTGTGTACTAACAAGTATAGATTAATGTATTCATTTGTCACTATAGTCTATTGGTAAAATTATATATCATCTAACAAATATTTAATGATAAATTGGCTAATATAAATTTAGTCTAAAAGACTAATGAATAATTTGCACTCATCTTTTTGAATAGGGTTAAGACTCAATTTATCAACCAACCAATTTCAATAACTTCATTAAGAAACTCGTGCATTGCACGGGTACTGTAACTAGTTGTTATACATGTCTATGTAAATCGGGGGCCCCGCATCCTGGGTTGTCTACTTACTATTTAGTGCAACATATTAGCAAATGAGCCACATACTGCATAATTCATCTGATTTAAACATCTGATTAGTAGGAAAAATAGAAAAGTAATTCAGATGTACCAATTCATATTTACGCATTAGTATGAAGAACACAATTCAGATTTATATTCTATCTCCTTTCATTCTAAGACAAAAGCTTATTAGGTAACAAAATATGTTGTAATTAAGCACAACCAATGCATAGCTATTTCTGAAGCAACTAACCTTACATAAAGAACCTATGAGAATTTAGGATGCAATCATACAATTCTAAGGAATTGAGTTAGGCTAATGGGGAAGAAATAGATTCTATCTCACAATGGCTAAGGCACACTGGACCATCACACCACAATAAAGAAAGAGTATGAGAGAGAAATTCAATAAAGTAGAAGGAAGTAAAGGTTAATGAAAGGGGGAGCGGGAATACTGTAATTAAGATGAATAGAGTATTAAAATGTTGACGAGGGGCACAATAGAATTTAACTTTATGAAATACTAGTAGTAAATTGAAGAAAAGAGCTCCAGTTTCCAATTTTCATAATGCATTTCCCAGCTAACTAAAATTATATTTGTTTATGATTAAGAAAACTCGAATTCTGCATCTAAACTAATATCAGGTAAAACTCGGGGAGACTTTGGGCAAATGCATAATCTATGTGCAGAGTAATCTGTGTCAAAAGAAAAATTGGAGCATATTTATCTGTGTCAATTCCCTTGGTTTCCAGTCACCGTTGTCCCGGGGAACGATGAACTGAAAATGCAGAATTTGACCAGCACAAAACGGAAAAAATTAGTGCCACGCGGCACTTTTCCCAAAACGAAGACTTGTAACATAAATTAAAATGGAGTTGGAAGCTTGTAAAGTCTAAAGGAAAGGAGACTAATACACATCCGAGGCAAAGGCTGCGGGGATCATCTCATACACTTTAGCGAGGCATCCGTTTTCATGTTTCACTGAAGATTTTCAGTTATGCTCATTTGCTCATTTTGTGTTTCTATTGCGATTGGTTTTCTCAATTCAATATATTTATCTCCATCGGAAATTAGAGTAAACAAGAGTAGCACCAAAAATAGCTCGCCTAACATAATCAAATCAAATCAAATGTTTGAACACACAAAATTCTAACCGCAAATGATCCAACAAAACTGTAACAAGATGAAAATTTCTATCTATCCAGCTATTACGATAATCAATGTATTGAAGGCGATGACAAGTTCACTGAGTATTTAAAGAAGGGAAAATGAATTCCTTCAAAACACACGGTATGATTTCCCCATGCTACTCTTCAGATACAAGCACCTAACCTGAAATTAAAAAGAGGTTATATTAGATGATTGGCTAGTTCAGGCAGACTGAATATTTCAAGGATAGGAAAGAAACAAAAAACAAATCCACATATAGTACTATTATAGTGAGAAAAAAAATACAACTCAGATACTCCCAAAGTTATCTGAGTAACACATACAACAGGATGCAAATTAAAACAGCAATTGTCAAACCACCCATCCTTGATTTGAGGTCACATTTTGTACAGTGTTGCAGCCATACTAGGGATAGAAATTAAGAAAAATTTGTGTTTATTATAAAGAGCAGAAGGGCAGGGTGGGGCTAAAAGATGCAGAGCATCTTGATATTGAAGACTGGTTTTAGCAGAGATTTTAATCACAGGATTAACCAATTGTACATGGAAAGTCCTAAACAGATCAAAAAACATATAACTTCAGGAAAAACAATTAAATAGGAGGAAACAAAGCAATGATTTACTCAATTTTATAAGAGCAAAACACTCACATTCTGCCAGTTCTTCTTCAACAAGGAGACAAGGAAATTAACACTCAATTGTACGTTTTGAAAGATTTGCTTTTCGTCCATGCTAACATTACCCACGGCTACTCCCATGCAGAGCACCTTCTTAAGCTGAAATTTCACCATAGCTTTAGTTTCATTCACCTTGGACTCTAGCGATTCTTGGTGAGTGACAAGTGTGGGGAACTTTCCTGAAAAGTTATGCAGAATATCAAAATCAACTAAGGAAATAACTAAAATTTGAAATAAACACAATATAACATTTCTTTCAAACAAAGCAATTCAGTACAAGATATGGAAGGGTGTGAATTAGGTATGGACAGGGATATAAGAAGTTGTTTAAAATATTTTTAGGCAGCTAGTACTTAAAACCAAAAGATAAATAGCACAAAAATGATCAGAAATTAATGAAAAGACTGCAATATCTCACATAAAATGATCAAAACAAATGTGAATCACCAAGTGCTCTCAAAATGTCCAAAAAGTTCAAAATCCTAAACAAAATAATACATGCCTGCCTTGTTAAGACCAGGACCCAAAAGCCGAGGAATCTGCTTTATGACTGCCTCAGAAGCTAAGAAGGCATGGTACTTTTTGGCTAGTTTCTTCACCAACTTCTTATTTTTGTTGAGCTTCTTCAACGCTTCAACATCCATGTAATCCAACCCTATCTTCTCCGCCTACAGATTAGAGTAAATAAAATTAGCACAACACACTAGGCAAAAATTGAAAGATAATTATTTAACAAAACACTAAAGCACAAAATAGAAAACAACCACCATCAAACCTACATGAATGACAACACTATCCTGAATTGCAGTTACAGAACTACAGAAGCATTGTAGCATTTCAGGTAATGGTAACAACCAGTAATTAATAAAAAATCACACAGCTAAATGGAAAGGAAACAAAAAAGAGATTGTCTATAACGCAACAAATCATGAGACAGTTTGGAAAGCAGATGAAAAAAGAAATATAAAAAATCTTACGATTACTGTGATCATTTTAAAATCTAAATAATAATCATAAGTTGTTGAAATTAGGTTCTAAATGTGAATTTTTTGAAAAACTCTCTTTAATTTCTACATTATCACCTATGATAATGTTATAAAGCATTTTCGTAAATAGAGTTAATCAAAACTGGCCCATGTTACGGTTGAAATATACATAAAGCCCAAGTATCACCTATCGTAAAATAGGTAGAGAGGAGCATAATGAAGCCAATGTTTAAACTTGGTGTTGACACAGCACCAAATTGAAGATCCACAAAACAATTTAATAATTAGAGCAATTGGATACCTCTTCAACGTGTTGAGCATCACCGAGCATGCAAATTTTCATCTTTGGGCGAGGGATGTGGGGCAACTTGACAGAACCACTAAAACGCTTGTCCTTTTGGGGATCATAGTTCTTTAGCCCGATTTGGAGTTCAATAGTCTCCACAAATTTTCGTTGCTTCTCCTTGGAATCAGCCATGATTCCTGAGATGGCTTCTCGCAAAGCGTCACTCTGAAGCTTACTGCACATTCATCAGCCACAAAATAAATCAGAGCCACTAGGTTTTCAAATGCTTCATTTCACAATAATTTTTTTCTACATCAGAATCAGAAATGCCATACAAAGCACACCTCAGATAGTAATGAAAATTGATTTATGATATTATGTACGAAGCAAAATAATAAACTAGCCACAAAATCTGAACAGAGACGACAGAAAACTAAAGTATACACACCTCATTTTTCTTCAAATCAGTGGCTGTCCAGCTACAGATTCCACGGCTGTGAATAGAATTGCACAGAACAAGAAAAGACGATTTGTTAATAACGGAGTAGAATGAAGAACAAGAAAACCGAGTAGCAAAATCTTATGGGGAGAGAAAGTACCGCAAACGAAACCCTAGCTGCGTTTTGTGCGGCTACTAGAGGAAGCAGTATATAGCACTTGTCTGATGGATAGAGAGAGAGTGGGCTTCCAAAGAACCGAAACAGCCTTGACACTTCTATCTATTAACTAACGGGTTGCTTCTTACACCCTTGTTTTTCTAATACACTCTTCCTGTGCTCCAAATTATTATTTTTTCTCAAAATATTCATCTCTAGACGTTTACTTTTGGAAATAATTAAAAAAATTAAAAAGGCTGTCAAACTCGCGAGTTGACTCGCTCAAACCCGGCTGGACTCGAATAGACTCGGTTGAAACAGCTTAGACTCGCAAGTTTGTGACCAAGTCACCGAGTTTGAACACAGTCCAAGAAAAGCCCAAAACAATACGGATAAAAGTCATTTCACTTTAATTTTTTCCAAATCTAGGAGTGTGAATAGGCTAGATCGTTCGACAGGAGCCTATGACCTAGCCTATATCAGACCTAGGCCAGACTAGACTTTTTTTAAATAGACAAGGCCAATATTTTTTGAAAAGCCTATTTAGCTAAAAAGGTCAGGCTTTAGGCCACCCAAAAAAATCTTTTAATCCTAACAAGCCAGCCTATTCAGGTAAATATAAATAATAATTTTTTTAGTGTTATTATTATTATGAGATTTTGTACATTTATTAAATCGTATACTTGCCGACAATAATTTAAGCATATTTGTCAACATAATTTTTGACATATTTGTAGGTCTTATTGCAAAATAGAATTTAAATATACTATCATATGTGAGGTCAAATTATCTAAAAAGTCATATTAGAACTTAAAAAATATTTATATCATACAAAAAAAAAATCAAAATCAGACCTTATAGAACTCAACTCGTCCTATCTTTTTTCACCCCATATGTCTCAATAAACTTATTTCGATATTATTAAAATTAAACCTTTTGTAAATTCTTTTAATGTATTATTTTATGTTGTATAGAAATTTTGTATAATAAACAAAATACTTTTTTTTGGACAGAATATATACAAAATTGAAAACACTTACTATTTTAACAATTCAATTTGTCAAGCTCTTTTCTCTTAGACACGGGGATGGGGTCAAATATCTTTAGACCAAAAATTTTAACGATTCGATTTTTATCTAAGTATACAGAGAGGAGAAATTGGGATTTAAGCAAAATCTCGGGTTAAAATTGATCGTGGGCAAGAATCAGGTCTTGATTTGGTCAAAGGGGAAGTAGTCGGACAATGATCCAAGTCAAGATTACGGAAGTGTTTGGATTGATGGTATGAGATGGAATGAGATGGAATGAAATGAGATGATATGGTATTCCCTTGTTTGGATATTTAAAAAATGATAGAATGGAATGGTAAGTAATGACATCCATTCCATCCTATTGCATTACTTGCCCCCATTTTTTTACCTCCTGATTTGGGCCGAATGGGATGGTACGACTCTTTGATTTGTTGATTCTTTTCCTTTCATTTTATTATATTATAATATAATGTATGTTTTAATTCTATTTTTTAAATAAGGGTAAAAAAGGAATTAAAAACTATATAACTCATTCCATTCCGTTCACTTTTCAATCAATAGAAAGAGAATTGTGTTCCGTTCCATCCTAAAAACCTCAAACAATGGAATGAGAACTTTGTTTTATTCCACTCCGCTCCGCTTTGCTCATTTTAAAATATCCAAACATACCCTACACGTATTCACTAAAATATATGAAGAAAAAATATAATGCGAATTTTGAGCCAAAAAAAAAAAAGAAATATATTATGTCAATGATTTTCTGCCAAATTTTATTTTCGTGATACTGTAAAATGTAAACTATTTTTTTTACTAGAAACTTAAACTAAACCAAAGCTTTTTACAGAAATATGTATACCACAGTCCATACTCCATTCACGTACAATGTGAAAATTGCTTTATTTTCTTTTCAAGGACGCATTGTACAATTCAGGTGCCTCCCCTGCTTCCGAGCTCAGCTAAATTGGCTCATCAAAGAAATACGAGGAGGAAATAAAAAGGGGAAAAATGCAATGCCCCAGTCCTAGATCCCAATTTATAGGAATAGAAAGCTAAAAGAAATTTCCAAAGGCAAATTACAAAACTAACAAAGGCTGAGGCATTGAAGGGAAAAATTAAGAAGAAACATTTTGAAATTGAGAGAAAATTAATAACAATTACGTGAAGAGGAAAATGACGGGTGAAAAAAAAAATGTGTCAAGATATATCTATCTATACGTTGTTGTTGGTCAAGACTGAGAGATGATACGTGTATAAAACAACTCATTCCATGTATCAGGTAACCCAGGTAAACACCAATGGATACAATCTGCATAAGTAGCCGGGTCAGCTTTTTGCTCCGGTGTTAACATCTTTCCTTGACGTATGGTGTAAACAGAGGTATGCGCCTCTTTTCTGAACTCTGACAAGGTGGTAATGTTAAGGAAGTTCACTTTGACTTTCGTTGACTCTGCCACGTTTTTGGCAATGACAAAAAGGCGACGATCCGTGCCCACATGTAACGGTGTGGACATATTGAGAATTGGGGTAGTTTCCTTCGCACATTTTATTCCATTCGGATTGTTCCAATCCTCACTCCTACAAAATTATCATAAATGTTAAAATTCATAGTATTGCATACATTCACACAATAAACTATAAACTTAGCAAACAAAATTACACATATGGTAGTAGTGGGTCACCAACCAAATTATCAAAGATGACGTGAAAATAACAACCAGCGTTTATTAAGTAAGATCACAGCTAGGATAGCCTTACCTAATGGCATAACAAATATTATTTGAAAACTACATCGTGGGATACTATAAGAGGGCTAGTCTGTGTTACGATTTGTTAATTAATTGTTAGTAGTTAAGCCCTTCATATAAGGACAAATTTGATTATAAGTCAATAGTAGATCCAGAAAAGTGGCCATGTGCAACACAGGTTAGGCAAAACAAGGTAAAATATATTTATCCATCTATCATCTATTTAAAAAAGTTAACTACAGTAACGACAAATGACGAAAACTCATCCATTCGTTTAAAATTGTTTTCCCACCTTTTTTTCTTATCAGATGTGTTATGTAACCGTGAATCATGAGTATCTCTTACCGGTATCCATTAAAAGTGACACTCGTTGGTTATGACAAAAGCAGTCGTTGTGTGTTGACCGAAAATCACCTTTTTTAGAAAAAAATGAAAAAGCAGAAATTAAGAATTGGGCATTACTTGATATGGAGAGGGGACATGCTGTTAAAGAAAACTTTGGTGCGATTTGGATCAATGTTGTTATCCACCCATTTTGACCACGTCTTAAGGACTCTCTTATATGCTATTGGCCGAGGGACTTCATCATACTCCGCGGCTCCTTCATCAAACGACCCTCGCCTTTTACATATCAAAACACCCAAATCAGAATCATGAATTTGCTCGGAAAATAAGATACTTCTATTAAAGAATTGGTTTAGAATGATCTGGTGCTTACAGGACTTTCATAGTGACGGTATTCATCCACCATATGTAAGTGTTAAAAATCAGGTAGTCCACATTCTTCCAATTCACACCATGCTTTTCAATTGATTCAGGCATTATAATACGGTTCAATATGCTGTGCATCGTTGGATCATCTGAATTTGACTCTACAAGGAATGGTGCCCAATAGAACTCCACTGTAGCATTGTAATCCTGTCACCCACACACACGCACCACCAACTAGCTACTCAATCAACTATAGTGAGGTAATTATTAACTATGAGGAATTAATTAATACTTTATTAGGCTAGTACTATGTTGCTTGTGGTTAATCATTATTTTCTACTTTAGAACACCCAGATAAAAAGGCAAAAGAAAGAGAAACCTGAATTGTGAAGGTAGAAAGAGACCCAGTCTTGTTCAAGTTCTTTCTGCCTTGAGGAATAACAGATTGGACAAGACAAATCATTGATTCCCATTGGTTCCTGTTCAGTGAGTCTCCAACAAACATAAGCCTCTTCCCTCTAAGCTTCTCAAGCAGTAGTCTTGGTTTGAACCTTTAATTAATATAATAAAGTTTTATACAACTTTAATTAATCAATAATAAGAATTTAAGAACATGATTAAAGTAAAACAGAAATTAAAAACGTAAAGCGAAGTGCCTACTTGGGCAAAGAACAATCTCGGGGCTTCCATTTCCAATTCTGATACAAAGAATCACGTCTTCCGTTCCTCATGCATGTGACTTGTGCAGTGAGGAATTCACATTGGTCTTCTTTGTACAAAGGATGTGTCACGTTGTCAAGAATCCACTTCCCTGTAAACAAGTCACAATCTTCTGAAGGCAACACAACTTCCTCTTCTTTTGCTTCCATTTCCAAATCAAACTTCTCCTCCTCTTTCTCCTTTGCAACAATGGCTTTCAAATCAATCGGTTCTTGGGTTCCCTGATCAGAATTCTTGGAAACCGTTATCGCAACAGTGTCTTCTTTCTTGATATCTCTTTGAACAGAATTGTCTGGTGCCGAGTTCTCTTCTTGGATTTCTTGAGGTTTGGGTTTTGAGAATGTGAACTCAGCTATTGACTTAACGTCCTCGTGGTACATGAAGACTCCACCAAAGAGGAATATAGAGAAGACCACCACGAAAATGGAAACGCTGGGGTTTTTTGAGCCTTTCATTGCCACGGTTTCCGAGTAGAAACGATTATTCTTGTGGCGAAGAGGCTGTAAGGGGGGGAGAGAGAGAGAGAGAGAGGGTGTGTGTGTGTGAATAACAGAAGACCTTTGTCTTAGCCTTGGGAGAAAGGAATAGAAATATAGAGAAAGAAATGAACCACATTGAGATGAAGAAACATAGAGATTTTCTTTTTTTCCTTCTTTTTTTTTTGGGTTGGAATAATTTAGTATTAGGGCGTGTTTGTTTGTTTAATTGAGGTTTGGTGAAATGGTGTTGTCTTTGAAGAAATTGGGATAGGATATATGGTGTTGGTGAAGGAGAGTTGTCTTCCACACATTATCGAGTTATTTGCTTATCTATTTTAATATATTCCTATAATCCATTTGCAACCGCTTTCAATATATTTCTCTCTTTCTTTTTCAGACAATACGTGAGAGCGAGGGATGCAAAGGAGTGATCTCAAAGGCCAAAGCCTTGAGAGTTGGTCATAGTCTGAGTGAGTTGAAAGGGTGGATTGCATGATGTGGTGGAGTTCAGACTCTTTGGTAGACACAATGTTGTTGTCTTTCAGTAGAGGAGAGTGTTGCATTGGGTCGTGATATTGAAGGCCACCACCTACATTGATTTGGGACCAGATTCAATATAAAAAAGTCAATGGATCACCTGATTAAAGATATAGTTAAGGATTTTTATGTTCCGTTACAAACAGGGAGCTTAATTAAGTTTGGCATTTTGCATTACTATATTTTTTCGAACCAAAGAATTTTCCATTATATAGATCAGCTTAAACCATCATGTAACAATTCACCTCATCATTTTTTATCTCTAAGTTTGACGCTTCGAATATCCTGTGAGTTCCTGGAAATTCTAACTATTTCATCAGTATGTTAGCAGTGGTCATATACAGTTTGGAAATTTTCCCAAAAAGGTTATATATAATGATGCAGGAAACATTTTTTTTTTCCCTTCCCGAAACCTACCCTAATCAGCCCTATGGGTCAAGTGGGTCCACCAGAATAACTCCACGGCTTAAGCCTTTCGGGGCCGCTATGAGACTAATATCTGGTTCGGCAGATTGAACATGATTTTACTCCTTAGTTCTCAGCTTTCTAACGGGCGGGGACTCCACAAGGATTCGAACTCGGATTACCCATGTTCTTATACTTATGGGGGCAAGTTGCTTCCACTCGACCAACACCCCATTGGTGATGGCTCGAAACATTTAAACTTTCAACCTACCTAAAAAGATATTTCCTCTCCATATCATATTAAGTGTTTTGTTTGGAATATTTACTTGTCTCAAATTATTTGTTATTTTAGAATATTAAAAGAGTATTAATTATATTTTTTCAACAATACCCCTATATACTTATATCTTAACTACCATCTTTATTAATCTTTCCACCTAACTATTATTGCAATATAAGAATGTTTAAGTCAAAACATACTCCCTCTGTTTTCGTATATAAACAAAAAATAACTACTGAACACCATTTAAGAAAGGTAGTTATTCTCATTTAATAGTCTTGAATCTGGAAAAAAAAAAGAATTGTATTTCATAAATTGCTCTTATTAATTGAAGGCATGGGAACCAAAGAGTTGTAAGGGAATAAAGATAAGGCTAAAATTAATTAAGGATAATTTTGAGTTAATACCATTTAATATAATAAAAGTGGTTAAGTGTTGCTTATATTTTATAATAACAACTATGAAGATTTCTGGTAAAAAAAAAAAAAAACTACGAAGATTTTATTGGTTAAATTTGAAAACGGAGGGAGTATTATTTTACTATGGAAATGAATGTAATTAATATTTTTTTTAAGAGCTTTACATTACTTACCTTATACGATAGTTAATATTAGACGGACAGAGTATGTCTAATGATTAATGTGTAGCCAAGATATCTGCCCTCCAATTTTTTTGGTTCAGTTTTTCTAACTAATTTACCACTTTGGTTTTCACCCATTTATGATTTTCTTTAGGGACATTTTATTTAATGATTTTAATGTTAAGTTAAAGAGTTATCTAATCTAATAGATTTAATAAATTGCATACAACTTGGAGGGATTGAGATTGAGTACGGTCAAGATTTGGTGTAGTCAATACAACTCATTTCCATTGAATTTGATTGAAAAAATAAAGAAAAATATAAGTATGAAGAACACAGGGACACGTGGCTGCATACAATCCATATCCAACTTGGATCCCTGGGTAGATTAAAATGAAAGGATTGTTTGTCAATTCACCCCAGTCTATACCTTCAATTTACTTTTCCACTCCTCGATAGCTTTTAGAATCCTAAAAAGTTAGTTCGACCTATAAAATAACTAGAATATTTTTGCTAAATTGCTTCCTATTTCTACCTTTTTGTGCATGATTGCATATTGTTTTTTACCTACTGTGTAGGGAACAATTAATGTTTTCATTAGGTCTACTTCTTTATGGGCAGATCCCATGAAGAAACCCTGAACAGGGCAGAAATCATTGGGGTCGATTTGCTCCATCTCACCCACTCATCAAAATCGTGGATATTTCATCTCCCAGTTGGTGTAATTATACAAATTTTATGTTTTCTGTTTTTAAGGGCTAGAGATGAAGCTTCTTTCAGAACTATTGGAGTACCACTCTTTAGTCAATTAACTAGTTAGTTGTTTGACATAACTTGGGCCGAACCTAAATCATATTGTTAAGGATAATTAATTTAAATGGTAATGCTTTTGTAAAGCAAACATCAAATTATTAGCATCTTTATGTTGGAGAAAAGTAAAAGCTAAGGAACTGTTTGTGAAGTTTTTTTAAGTGTATCGAGTACACCAGCCACTTGTTTATTGTTATGTACTTGCCAACTTCACTTCCACTGGGTGTTACTTCAATGGTGGGGACATGGCTTTTTTTCCAAGTCAAGGCAATAATATGGAAGAAAAGCTATTCTTCCAAAATCTTCCCCCTCCCTCACCTTCATTGTCACTCCTTCAATCTCTTTTCACCATCTGATCAACTTCCAGATGTGTACTCAGAATTAGACATCATAGTTTCTGTTTAATAGCTTTCAATGATAACCTTTCATACACCAACTACGATATACAGCTTCTGTTTCTTACTTTCTAAGATCATGATGAAACATTTTGCATGCAAATAACATTATTATTGCAAATAACATTATTATTTTATATATCCAGTCATTTAACATTATTATGTGTAATTTAGCATTCTAAAAAATGCCAACAGACTTGTATATATGTCTGTTTTATTGCACTAAAGAGTCTTTATAGCGTTAAATTCTTCAGGAACAAAATATTGAAGTATTAAACAGAATTAGAATGTCACTTCAAACCAACAAGAACAACATTGATGAAAAAGGAAAGTAAATTCTTTTATTCGAACTTGTGTTTAATATTTAATACTGAACAGAATGTACTGCATTCATGAAGGATGCTATTCTTGATTGATCCTTCTGGAGGCCATCTGACGCACAAATACCACTACTGACATCCACCCCTTCGGGTTTGAGAGAAGATAGGGCCTCACAAACATTCTCAGGATTGATCCCTCCTGCTAAGAGCCAACCATATTTGCTTCTAATTTTTGGTAATTTAAACTGGGCCCAGTTGAATGCTTCACCACTGCAAAGACCTCTCATGAGTTCTAAGACATTATTATGCAGAAAAAAAAACACTATCTGACAATATGTGCATTAAGTTATATATAAACTATGCCTGTACCTGCCACCCTGTGCACCATCTACCAGAACCCAATCAACTTGAGAACACTCTTCATCAGAAATCGCGTTTAAAAGGCTCCCATCTCCATTTGCATGGAGAACATATATTACACGATTTTCTCGAATTAAAGATGGGAAAGCTTCCCGAGAACCAGATCCGTGAAGCTGCATTGTCCGAATATTATCACGCCAAGAATTCAATTGTCATGGAACATACATAAACTTCAGGTAAAAATATACCTGCACAAATTCAAGATTTGATGCATCAGAAGCTCTTAATATTGTTTCTGCATCATCATCCACAAACACTCCCACGGGCTCTGCTCCAAAATCTCTTGCAACTTTTGATATCTCCTTTGCAACAGAAAGTGAAACAGAACGTTTTGAGTTCGGCCACATGATCATTCCAATAAAGTTTGCACCAGCTTCGGCTGCCATAGCAGCATCTTTAGCTGATGTAATGCCGCACATCTTAACCAATGGTTTAATATTTTCAAGTTCCTTTGATGAGCATGAATCATTTCCCAACTCAGTAAGTTTGCAGGAAACTTTAAACTTCAGGCATAAACTTGCGCTAGAAAATTGAAGCCTATTTCCTTTCAAACCTACAGAAATTATATCTTCAAACATTTAAATAATGGCTCTTTTGCTATTTATGATGTAATGCCTTTTCATATTCAATACAAGAAAAAACATGAAATTAAGTCTGCATGAGGAATAAATGCTGGTTTGGTTTTCAACAAAATTGAGACATACCAGTAGAAAGACAATATACTCGATAAAAAGAGAATCAGACTACCTGGAATTGGTCTTTTGTGGAAGTTTGCGACTCTAAGTTGCGAGTAACTCCCAGTGGTTGAACCTGTACAAAAAGAACAACATACCTTGCAAGGTTAGCAGAACAGAAAAATGCATGCAGGGTTAGAAGACATTGAAGAATATGGAAAATTCAATGTCACCAATAATAACATGAAAATGCTAGATGGCTACATTATTTCAGGATATGTAAAGAGATTAGTTAATGCAGTTAGGAGTTGTTTAGCTTTGTGCTAGAATAGTTAGTTAGAAATTAGGTTCTGTCATGAATCTGTTGTCAGTTTGCTGAATATATATCCTGTTTACTGTGTATCTCACTCAGATCTGCAAGTTTTACGATACACATTGGTTTACCTCAATTTCTCTCTTCTTCACTTGGTTCTGATATCTTTATGGTATCAGAGCTTAAGATCCTCAATGGAGGCTGAAGCTGTGAGTTCTTTGAAGTTTGCTATGCAAACCTTCGCAAGTCCAACCTTGTTCAACCTCAGTGAAGCCAATTTCCTACCATGGAAATCAGGCATTAGCTACAATCAGAGGCTACAAGCTCCATTCGTTTTATCGAAGGTGAAGATGCAGTTTCTCAGAAATAAGCATATGAACTCAATGACAATCTTAGTAAAGACTAGCTCAATTGGGAGCAGCAAGATCAACTGCTGGTATCTTGGCTTCATGCTTTGATGTCAGAAGCTCTCATTGTTTGCATGGTAGGGTGTGATCATACTCACGCGTATCAAATTTGGCAGAAGGTAGACAACAGGCTATTGCATTTTCCTAGGAAAAAAAAAACCCAGTATCTTGGTCATCAAAGAAGCAATCAGTTATCTACAGATCTGGCATTGATGCAGAGTTTAAGAGCATGACAGCAACAGATGCTACTGCTTTGGTTTAGGATATTGCGCAGTGAACTTTGTGTTCTTGTTACAAACCCCCAAATGTCTAGTGTGACAACATGAGTGCTGTTTTGCTCACAGAATATCCCATACTTCATTCCAGGACAAAACACTTGAACTTGAACTTGATCTTTACTTTGTTTGGGAAAAGGCAATTCAACAACAGATTGCAGTCAAACATATACCTTCATATGATCAAGTTACTGATGCACTGACTAAAGCTGTTTCAGTTAGTCATTTTCTTGATCTAAGAGTCAAGCTCAAAGTGGATGACTTCACCACCTTGAGCTTGAGAGGGAAGTGTCGGGAGAGATAAGTATGAAGGTTAATGTAAATAGATTAGTTAATGCATTTAGAAGCTGGTTAGCTTTCTATTGGAAGAGTTAGTTAGAAATTAGTTTCAGTTACAAATCCGTTGTGAGTTTGGCAGTTTGCTGAATATGTATACCGTGTATCTCACTCAGATCTGTAAGTTATGCAATACACATTAATTTACCTAAATTCTCTCTTCTCCTTTTGGTTCCGGTATCTTTAGCATAAAAACATGTAGAATAGCCTTATCATTATTGTCAAGAAACTGAGCTTTTATGTGAAAACGAAGTTTGAGACTTCAAAACATTTTTTTTTTCATGACAGCATTATAAAAAAAGTATATGAAGATGAGTTGAGTTGAGGACATGCGCCAGAATGATTAAGGAGAACTATGTCACCATAAAGTATAAACAGCTATTTCATCTGATAAAACTGAATATAAGAAACTTGGGGATTCGCAATTCCTAAAAATTATAGTGATTATAAGAAGAATTAATCTTTTGTTAACTCCTAGTTTACAAATTTCAAAAGCACAATAAACTACTGTTTTGTTTTTTGTTTTTTAGTCAAACTGACAGAACAGAGAGATTGATGATGGGGATAATGCTTCCCCAGCAGAGCCAGCACAAGATTTCTCTTAATTCTCGATAAATAGTAGTTTGATCTATAAACGTATTGGTATTACAAAGTTGGAAAATGGAAAAAAGGGAAAGAATAAAGTTATCTACAAAGTAAACCAACCGAAAGTCCTTTTCTTTTATTTTTGAAATAATAGTGAAAATTACAGATTCATGTCAACTATGAAATTCATCAAACAACTGCATGAGTACCAGGTAACAAACTATCAAAGTAAAATGAAATGGGTAAAGGGAGAAACCTGAAAGCATATTGAAACTTTGGAATGGTGATAGAACCGTCGTTATTGCTGTCCGATGAGAAAGAGAAGAAAAGCAGGCAGTGAACGAAACTACAGCGGAGAAGAAAGAAGCCGAGGCCGCGGCTGCTAAACGGCTGTGCGTTTTTGACTTTATATGTGCTTTTTGTCTTTTTTT
Organism: Calophaca sinica; assembly: GCA_037113605.1. NCBI lineage: Eukaryota > Viridiplantae > Streptophyta > Magnoliopsida > Fabales > Fabaceae > Calophaca > Calophaca sinica. Next base: position 46,938,778 of record CM073735.1, read on the forward strand.
CTTCGCTTTTTATATTAAGAATCTTTTTCTTCCCTCGTGTTGATTGTACACATCTTATAAATAGAAAAGAAAGTGATGACACAAAACAATATAAATATAGACCAAAAGATTGGTTTTTCAAGAATTCAAACGTTAGTTCTTCAGAAATTAGCTATAAATTTGTATTGATAATTTGATCAAGTGTGTATAAGGACAAACCTAATAGCCTTATTTATAGAGATAATGAGCTACTAGTTATGGACCAAATAAAGAGATATGGTAAAAATATAATGGGATAACAAATTGCTATAGTCATCGATCTAATCAACATATTTATAACACTCTCTTTTGGATGACTATACACTATGAACATGTCTCGTTAAAACATTGCTAAGAAAAACCCAGTGGGATTAAAAACTTAGCGAAGAAAAAAGTATAATATTCATAGTGACACACTTCCCCTCGTAAATACTTCATTTATGAAATGTCCTTTAATTTGCGCATTCACGTGCTTCTAGAATCATCGAGTTGACAATGTTTTTGTGAATAAATCTGTTGTGTTGTCACTTGAGCGATTCCTTTCTTTTGTGCAATACATGTTGCATTATCTTCATGTAACGTTATTGGTCTGTCTTCTTATTTCACCAATCTGCATGCTCATTCTGCATGCTCCTTTAATATACTGGGTCATAATTCTTAGCCATATGCACTCATGATTTGCTTCATGAATAGCTAATATTTCTGAATGATTTGATGAGGAAGCTGTAATTGTTTGCTTCATGGACCGTGAAGAGATGACAATTTTGCCACATGTGAAGACATAACAATATGTTTGTGATCAGACTTTACGAGGATCATAGAGATATCTAGCATTGACATATTCAACCAACTTTGCTCCACTTAGGTAAAACAAACTCATATCAGATGTACCACAGAAGTAACGAAGCACTTGTTTTGACTCTATTCTAATGTCTTTCGGTTGGTGCTGAACAAAATCTGCTAACAAGTTCACTGCAAAAACTATATCTAGTCTTGTGATATTTGCAACATACATAACTATTTCGATGACAACACAATATGGTACTTCAGGACTAAAGTTATTTGTTGCAAATGCTCAAGTTGTAGTCTGAAACAACATCTTATCTTTCAAGACATTTTACTTGAAGATATTTATTCATACCATCTATAGTTTGGAACAACTTCAAGTAATTTCAAGAATATTAATAATCAAAATTCATAGCAATCATATTAAACAAATGTGAGGAAAAAGAAATAAATAAATTTACTTATAATTGCATCATGTATGTAACTCAAACATTTCTTACCAATATGAAATGTTTAATATGATAAACAAGAGAATATAAATTATCAGTCCATGTAAATAGAAATAGATGCTTTCAACAATTTCAATCCTTCAAGGATTTTCAATATAAAGACCACTTTTATTTAACTGTGAGGTGTAATAACAAATATTTGTGTCACGAGAGTTTATATTTTCTAGCGTTCGGACTTCAGGTCCATTAAAATTTAAAAATATCTTTTGAGTTTCGAACTATAGGTTCAAAGTTCTCATATTTTCAAATTAAACTGAGGACATCTGTCAAAACATTTTAGATGCTTTAGATCCATCATAGTTATGCTTCATGCATACATCTATAATTCTTGAGGATTATGCTTTAGGCATCTTCAATCCTTCAGGAATATGCTTCATATATTTTGAATTTTTCAGAAGTATGCTTCGGCATCTTATATCATTTAGGAATTTTCATATATCTGTCATTATCCAATGACCCATATAAGCAAGTTATCGCTACACCCATTTGATGTTTGTCAAGTCTAAATGTTTTATGTTTGGCTAATAAGTATTGCTCAGCTTGCATTATTTTAATTCACTTTGGCCAATCAATTTAATGTTGACATTCCTATCTAATTCGAACTGTATTAAGATCAAATCTAGTTCTTCTAGAATTGTACGTAGCGATAAAGTAATCGTGATGTTCTTCGAAAACTATACGCAGCACTAAAAAAATTAAGAGATTCTTCAGGAACCATATGTAGTGCTAAAAAAATTGTAAAGTTCTTCAACAACTTTTCGTAGCGCTAAAAATTTATAAAGTTCTTCATGAACAAATCTCGTACTATAAAATTCTCCAGAAACTTTTCTATCCAATTCAAAATTTTATCCATGATCTAAAATTCTAGTTCTTCGGGAACTATTCCACAAATTTTCATATAATGATGACCAAGAAAACTTATAGTTTTGTGCAACATGTATGCTTAAATATGAAATTCTTCTAGAATTTTATCAAGATTCTTATACACAATATGATAATCGTAGTAGTCAAACAATATGAGAATAAAATTTCTATAAAAAATCCAAATAACAACAAAAATAATAGAAAAACATGATCTTCCAAAGAGTATGAGAAAGAAAACGAGTTTTTTCAATAAACATCTTTAAGCAATCACTGGATAATTTTCTGGCTTTAGTAATTTTCTGGATAATCTTGAAAAGGATCTTCAAGAGCAACTTGCTCTCACCCTTTATCAAGAGGAATGTCTGTGGTTCCAAAAATCTAGAGGAAAATGGATTGCAGATGGCGATCGAAATACAAAATATTACCATTCTAAAACTGTTGTGAGACGGAGAAAGAACAAGATATTGGCTTTAAAGAATGGTGATAATACTTGGGTGGAGGACCATGAAAGACTTCAATATATGGTGAGAAGCTATTATATAAACCTCTTTACAGAAGAGGAGGTGACAAGGGATGGCGTGGTGTCTATGCCGTTATATCCTAATACTCTTGCTGCACATGCTGATGAGTTGAGCACCAGAGTGCATATTAATGAATTGAGAAGAGCTCTGTTTGATATGGGGCCCCAAAAAGCCCCAGGTGAGGACTGATACCCGGCACTATTTTTCCAACAATGTTGGGATATTGTGCACCCAAACCTGCAGAATTTCGTGGACCAGGTGTGGGAAAGCCCCTCTCTTTTAAAGTCGGTGAATAATACTCTGCTTGTGCTAATCCCCAAAGTTGACAAACCACAGTTTGTAACACAATTCAAGCCTATTGCTTTGTGTAATGTAGCTTACAAGCTCATTACCAAAATCATTGTCAATAGAATCAAACCTTACCTGAATGATCTTATTTTGCCCTACCAATCTAGCTTCATTCCGGGGAGAAGCATCCATCATAATATTATTATTGCCAAAGAAATTATCCACACAATGACTAAAATGAGAGGCAAAAAGGTGTTTATGTCTATCAAAATTGATCTTGAGAAGGCCTATGATAGACTCAATTGGAACTTTATCATTCAATGCCTTAACGAGTGCCGGTTTCCCACTAAACTCATTGGAATTATCAAGCAGTGCATCTCTTCTCCCTCCTTCAAGTTGCTCTGGAATGGTGAGAAGACAGATAATTTCACTCCTACTCGTGGCATTCAACAAGGAGATCCTCTCTCTCCTTATCTTTTTGTCATATACATGGAAAGACTCTCCCACATCATCCAAGACCAAGTAGAGGTTGGTTTTTGGAAGCTTATGCGTGCAAGTAGAACAAGTCCACTCATATCTCACTTTCTTTTTGCTGATGATTTACTTCTTTTTGTAGAAGCCTCCATTGAACAGGCCCACTGTGTGATGCATTGCATGGACCAATTCTGTCAAGCTTCTAGAGAGAGGATCAATGTTCAGAAAACCCAAGTTTACTTCTCCAAGAACGCGGACCAACAATTGAAAGATGATATTCTTCAGCATACAGGCTTCTCGGAAGCTACTACTGTGGGGAGGTATCTGGGAGCGAACATAGCCCAAGGAAGGACAACTAGAGCTCAGTTCAAACACATTACAGACAAAATTCACAAGTGTCTAAGTGGATGGAAGAAGCAATGTTTAAGCTTGGCAGGCAGATTGACTCTGTCCCAGTCGGTGTTGAGCTCCATTCCCTACTTCCATATGCATTATGCAAAGCTTCCGAAGACTTTGTGCAATGACTTGGAAAGAATTCAGAGGCAATTCATCTGGGGTGATGATGATCAAGCCCGGAAAGTTCATCTGGTTGGATGGGAGGTGTGCTGCCTTCCAAAAAGAGAGGGAGGTATGGGGATTAAAAGGCCCCACATGATGAATGATGCTTTTCTTATGAAGATGCTGCGGCACCTTGTGACTAAGCCTAATGATTTGTGGTGTCAGGTTCTCTCTAGCAAGTATGGAAGGGAACATGATGTGCTGGACTTTGTGACATCTCAACCTTATGACTCGCCCCTTTGGAGAGCCTTGACAGGGGTGTGGGATCAGTTCCAACATAATGATGTGCGACAGATTGGCAATGGTAAAGATACCAACTTTTGGTTGGATAGATGGATTCCGAATAAAGGCCCCCTTATAGCTAAGGTGCAACAAACAAATGGAGTTTTTGACTCAACTATTCAAATCTATGAGGTCACAAATAATAGGGGAGAATGGGACCTCAATTTTTTGAATACGTATTTGAGGCCTGAGCAGGTTACAAAGGTGATTTCTATACCCCCCTTTGGAGTCGGATGTGTAAGATTGTGTGGTTTAGCAAGGCACAAGCAATAGGGACTTCTCTGTGAAGAGTGCATATTGTTTTCTTGATGCAGATCACAGAACACTCGAAGGGGAATGGAATCAGATATGGAAGTGGAAAGGTCCCCATAGGATTCAAACGTTCATCTGGCTAGCTGCTCATGGTAGGCTTCTCACTAACCAACGACGCCACAAGTGGAGTGCATCCACCTCTCTGCTTTGCCCTTGCTGTGGCAGGGATGAGGAGTCCATAACCCATGTACTGCGTGATTGTGTTTATGCTATGCAGGTCTGGCTTCACATTATCCCATTTGATGAAGTCCCTCATTTTTTCGGAAGAGAGTGCAAGGAGTGGATATTCACAAACATTCAAAACCAGCAACATACATTCCATGGGATTCCTTGGAATACTTTGTTTATGGCCACAACTTGGTTTTTGTGGAAGTGACAGAACCAACAGGTCTTTGAGGAAGGATTTGTGAGACCCATTGACCCCTTATTACAGGTTCTGAAGTTTGCAAAGGACATTGTTTGCTCCAACCAACTTTGTCAACCGGTAACTGGAAGGAGAAGTGATATTGTGCAGGTGGCGTGGAAATATCCACCAGTTGGATGGAAGAAATTGAACTGTGACGGAGCTTGTAGACAACAGCAGTCCATGGTGGGGTGTGGGGGCCTCTTAAGGGATGACACTGGCCATTGGATTAGAGGTTATACACGAAAGGTGGGGCATTGTAATGCCTTACAGGCTGAGATGTGGGGTCTTTTTGAGGGATTGGAGCTAGCTTGGAAACTTAAGTGCACCCACCTCATAGCTGAAAGTGATTCTCAAGTTTTGGTGGACATGATCAATTCTCCGTGTCCTGATGGAACAATGGAGCCTACATTAATTAGACATATTCGTAAGCTCTTACAGCATAATTGGCAGGTGCAAATTGTTCATACTTGGAGAGAAGGGAATCGGTGTGGGGACTGGTTGGTGAACCATAGTCTCGTAGCAACTTCTTGGGATGTTCAAGTCCTAGATCAGGCACCTAGGGAGTTGCAACTTTTGATGTTTGATGACTATTCTGGGGCTTCTTGGCCTCAGAATACTAGTCTCCCCATTTAGTTGGTTTGTTTGCTTTCTGTTGGGCGTTAGCCCTCTTTATGTACCAAAAAAAAGGGGTTAGCTAAAAAAAAATATAGGATGCATTGTCGTATTTTGTTGCATCAAATAATATCTTGACATCTGATCATAAAAAAAAGTTATTTTGACATTTAATCTTAGAAAAAGGCAAAATATAATATATGAAAGCTCTCAGAAGAATATAGAATATAAACAATGGAAAAATAATACTTTTAACGGAAAAGATAGAATAAATATAAAATATTATGTTTTATTATATACATAAACAAAATGGTACTTACATATGCCAAAAACAACTTTTAATAGCGGAGTTTCAATAGCGCTTGTTACGGAAAGCGCTATTAAATATTATACGAAGGTCTTTTGATAGCGCTTCCGCAAACAAGTGATATTAAAGGTGTGCTTTTTACAGCGTGTAATTAAAGTCGCCCTATTAAAGAATATGTCGTTTTTATAAAATACCTTTGATAGCGCTTGCTTCACAAAGCGCTATTAAAAGTTATGACCCTTAATAGCGCTTGCTGCACATAGCACTATTAAAAGCTACGACCTAAAGCAATGACTTTCGATAGCACTTGCTTTACGAAATGCTATTAGTGAGTGTTTAGATCTAGGCATGGCAGCGAGACTCGAGCGCGTGGGGGCCCACTCGAACCCGTCCCGATTTTGACGGGGAAAACCCGGTTTGACCGGGCTCGGGCTCGGGCTCGGGCTTTCCCCGCTTTACAAAGTCGGGCTCGGGGGCAGGGATGGGGGTGTTGATACCCGTCCCGAGCCCGCACCCGAACCTGGCCCGCTAGCTATGCAATTACTATTATACCCTTACATATAATTACTATTATACCCTTACATACATACATACATACATATATATATATATATATATTAGTAAACCACAAACCCTAACTTTATTTCTCACTTCTCAATCTCTCTTCCCACTGTGGCCGCGACGCTTCTGAGCTTCTCCCCTTCTCCTCATCGCTGCGTCTCCCTTCTCCCCTTGTCCCCGTCACTTCTCCTGCGGCCGGCTCCTCCCATCACCTCCGGCGGCCCTCACTTGTCTTCCATTATCACCGCGGTGGCCCTGTCTTCAGAAACGAAAGAAGAAGAGGACGTTCGTTCTCTCCTCCACACACCAAGATAGATCACAGGAGGATCGTGGTAATCATAATCTCAGGTTAGTTTTTTAAAGTTGATGCCTCTGTTTTTCTTCCTTTTATGTTTTTTGTTTTTTGTGGGTATATGATTATGTGTTGAAGATTCTGACTTTTTGGTTATTTAGAATTGATCTGCTACTTATAATTTGATCCCATAAATTTTTATTCTTTGAATTGGGTTGTTGTTTTTTTGGCAAGGTTGTTGTTGTTTTGATGATGATGGCGATGATGAAAATACAAATTTCATTTCGGGCATACTACAATTTATATATATTTTTCAAATCTAAAGTCCCTTTGCAAGTTCTTCTTAGGACATTGTCAAGTTGTTTGATCCATACAGTTGACTTAACACCTAGTGGAAAAAAGATATTTTTTGTTGTATTGGATATACAAGATACATGGAGACATATATACATGTTCGTTGCTTTGAACTTTTTATTTTAAACTGTTTCTTAATATTTTGATCTTGGCTGCAAGTTTCTTAATATTTTAAACTGTTTCTTAATATTAGGTTTGCTTATTAATTTGGATATACATAGGAACATTTTTGGTCTACTGATTAATTAGATAAAATAGTGATGAGTTAAACAGAAACAGAATGTGAGTTGCAACTCAAATTGCAATTGCAATTATGTAATTTTGGGACTAGCCATAACTGATGGTGATAGCTGAATTGCTTCTATTTGATTTTTATTCCTTATTATTTTCTTCTAGAGCATTGGACAAAATCTAAAAAGTTTAAAACTTCCAATCTACTAGAGCATTAGATATGTTGAACAAGGAAGCAGATACGATAGTACAGATTCTAGAAACCTTCCAGGAATAGGGTAATTGAAGTTGAGATCAAATGAAGTAAACTTGGGAGCAACCGAGCAATAATAATAAATAGTTGGCAGTTTGAAGAATTAAATCAGAAAACAAATGTGCATGTAGAGACTCCATTAAATTTGACTTATACTTTGACTGCTTTACTATGTAAACTGTTTTACAAGTGTAAACTAAATAATGTGACTGTTTTACTGTGTAGACTGATTTTGTATGTATGTATAATTTAACAGGTTATAGGTATGGCAGATGTTGGTAATTCCCAACTACTCATTTCACAGGAAAGTGTACAAGGCACTGAGGCTGGGAGCACACCTCTGGGTGAGACTCAGAGCACTCCTCAGGGTGAGGCTGAGAGCACACCTCAAGGGGAGACCGCAGATAATTTGGAGGCGACAGTACAAACACATAGCAGGCTTAAAAGTGTTGTATGGGACCATTTTACCAAGACTAAAGTTAACGGAGAAGATAAGGCGCAATGTAATTATTGCAAGAAATATCTTGGTGGAAAATCAAAAAATGGAACAAGGCACTTGCACCAACACATGGTTTGCTGTGTTCAACGCAAAATTAGTATGCGAGGAAATAATAGTAAAGGGCAAGCATTTCTTATGCCCAAGGCTTTGCATGGTAAGAATGAGTTGGGGACCGGAACTTATGATGCTGAGAATGCAAGGAAAGAGCTTGCAAATGCAATAATTATGCATGAATATCCACTTTCAATAGTGGATCATATTGGTTTTAAGAGATACTCGTCTGCTCTCCAACCATTATTTTAAGTCCCTTCTCGAAACACTATCAAAAATGAGATATTCAAAGTGTATGATTCTGAGAGATCAATGACCTTGAAGTTGTTGGACAGTCTTGAAGGCAGAGTGGCAATTACATCTGACATGTGGACTGCGGGCAATAAAAAAAGGGGGTATATGGCTGTCACTACGCATTACATTGATGGCTCTTGGACTTTAACTAGTCACATTTTGAGGTATTAATAAATTCTTGTTTTTATAATTTTTATGTTACATCTTGTTTAATAGTGTGTTTATATGATATGATGATTGAACTAGAATCTTATTATGTTAGATTCATTTACATTCCAGCTCCTTACACAAGTGATAGACTTGCTAATGCATTGGTTGAGTGTTTGATGGATTGGAATATTGATACGAAATTGTTCACTATCACTTTAGATAATTGTAGCACAAATGATGCCATGGTTAGCAAAGTTAAGGATAAGTTGCAGTTAAACACTTTGTTAAGGGATGGGTCCTTATTTCATATGCGTTGTTATGCACATATATTGAATTTGATAGTAAAAGATGGGTTAGAAGTGGTGAAAGACGGGATAGAAAAGATTAGAGATAGTGTGTCGTATTGGATTGCAACACCTAAAAGGAAGGAAAAATTTGACGAGACAGCCAAACAATTACGAGTCTCTTGCACTAGAAGTTTAGTTTTAGATTGTCCCACCAGATGGAATTCCACTTACAATATGCTTGAGGTTGCCATTTTATATCAGGACGTATTCAGTCGGTTAAAACAACGTGATTCTCAATACAATTGTTTGCCAATTAGTTCACAGTGGAAATTTGCAAAAGAAGTTTGTGTAAAATTGAAAATGTTCAATTCTATCACTGAGATTTTTTCTGGCACAAAATATCCAACTGCAAATCTGTATTTTCCTAAGATCTGTGAGATAAAATTGGAAATATCTAAGTGGATTGACGACCCCAATGGATTGATTAAACAAATGGCAGAAAAGATGTCAGACAAGTTTGATAAATATTGGAGTGTCATTCATGATATATTGGGGGTTGCTACTGTTTTGGACCCTAGATTCAAAATGGATATGCTTGAATATTATTATGACAAATTGTATCCAGTTAACAATTCAGATGAAATTAAGGTGGTCAAACAATTCTGTTATGATTTGGTTTCTGATTATCACTTGAAATTGAATCAAGCCTCCGGTGGTGACTCCCCAATATTGGATGCTAGTAATGTTGCTGGTGATTCTTTAAGAGACTATGATGCATATATCATGAGGAAAAAAATAGCTAAGACTTCATTTGTTAAAACTGAGTTAGATCATTAATTAGAGGAGGATGTTTTACCAAGAAGTGCAGATTTTGATATTTTAATGTGGTGGAAGTTGAATGGCATCAAGTATCCAACACTCCAAGCAATTGCAAAGGATGTCTTAGCGATTCCTGTTTCTACCGTAGCTTCTGAATCTGCATTCAGCACTAGCGGTAATATCTTAAGTCCTCATCGTAGTCGACTTCATTGGACTACTTTAGAGGCCTTGATGTGTTCCAGAAGTTGGTTATGGAGTGCTGAGAATGGCGGTAATTTTTAAATAAAAATTCTTTCAAATATCTTATGAAATGACAAATTAAGTTTGTATATCTTAACTTATTCTTTATATTGTATCAGATTTTATATTTGTAGGTGGTTCTAATTCTAAAGTATGCAACGATTTCGCTACTTTACTCAATGAAATGGAGTCCGATGATGAATGTGTTATTTTATCTATTTTAGTTGCTTTACATTTTGTTCCGGACTGGGCCGAGGCCCAATCCGACGATTCACGCTTCAAGCCCATTTCCGCGTTCAGCTCCCTCCGCCTTACCTCGAGACCATGTCGACGTGGCCGATCCAACGGCCCTCAACATTCCACCCCAGCTCATCACAGGCTGGCAACGATCTGACGGTGCCCCGGATCCCACGGAAACGGTTATTCCTCAATAACCGTCCTCAACTCGTATAAAAGGAGGATCACCTCAAACGATCCAGGTAATCGTTCATTTCCACCTCTTCACTCACCTCTTACACACGCTGACTTGAGCGTCGGAGTGTTTGCAGGTACACCACCACCGCATGCCATCGCCGTCCATCGCGAACGCCACCGTGCCGCTTCTCTCCGGTCGTCCTCTGAAGTTCTGTTCAGAACATTGGCGCCGTCTGTGGGAATCGTTTCTGATTTCATCTTTCTTTGTCGAAGTTTTCCTTCTTCGCTCGATGATGACTGGATCGAAGCGTCAAATCGCGACTCGCAGTTCCAACCGTGCGAACGCAGATCTCGAACCACCGAATCCGCCGATAGCCCCGGCGGAACCTGTTAATTTCACCATTGAATATGAGAGACAGAGGAGTAATATTTCGCCTCCGCCTCAGAACGACGCCGCTCCGATCATTGCCGCTCAAACCGCTACAGGAGCAGAGACCTCCACCTTCCTCATCCATGAGTTCCGTGAATTCATTCGGAGCCATGCCGAAGCGATGCACGCTCAGAATCAACGCCTTGATTGAATGGAGATTCAACAGAAGGAAATCTCCATTTGCGTTGCCACACAGATCGAAAACAGAGTAGATCGAGTTTCTCATTCTCCTCAAAGATCGAAGGAATCTGAAAATCTCAGATCTGTTCATCACCGCCATCGTGGCACAACTCCACACCGCTCTGTGCGTAATGCACACCGCCGTAACCGTTCTTTGGATCGTAGTCCACCTCGCCGCCACAGATCTGAGATCCATTTGCTTCAAAACGGAAGAAGAAAAGAGAAAACACACCGCGGAAGAGTTTCTTCCGGAAGTCTTTCTTCTGAACCTGATATGCCACACTCTCCGCCGCCGCCGCTTCGACGCACGCTGCCTCGCCGTCGTGAAGGTACGACCGCAAGTAGTGACACTCTCCTAGAAGAGCGCCACCTCTAGCGGCGAGTCAAATCTCCTGGCGCACTTCTCATCGCCGCCATGCTCATTCTGTTTCATCAACTCCTTCTCGAGCGATGACCACGGGTGACACGTCGCGAGGCCTTTGGTCCTTTCACTTCCAAGATCATGAAATTCCCAATTCAAGCATCTTCGAAACCACCCGCTTTGGACTCATATAACGGAACCACCGATCCCGACGAGCATGTTGGTCGCTGATCTTGTCATGGACTATCGAGGCGCCCATGGGCCTGAAGTACATAATCTTTCCCTCACTCAAGAAGGCAAAGCATTGTCTTGGTTCCGGACTCTTAAGAAAAATTCCATTGGTTCGTGGACTGAGTTCACAACCGGTTCTCGCGCATTTCATCTGCGTCTAAAGTCCAACCAGTCGACAATGCCGCACCGCCGCAATTCAGCAGAAGAAAGATGAGTCCATCAGAGACTACGTCGAGCGTTTCCACAAAGAAGCCATTCTGGTAAAGAAATGCTCTGACGAGATGAAGCTGGACTTGCTAGAGCAAGGCCTGATCGAAGGAAGTTTCTTCAGTGGCGGCAGTGGTGTCGACAAACCGAAGACCCTGAACGAGTTCCTGAAGCGAGCTCAGAAATTTATGAATTACGAAGAAAAGTTGATGGCATCAAAAGCCAAAGGTAAAACCCAGGAGAAAGCTGGTGGACAACGCGAGGACAAGTCGCGTAGGGAGAAAGAAAGCCGTGGTCCAGCAAAGAGGTATGACGAATACACCCCTTTGAACACTACACCCAAGCGCATACTGAATGAGTGCGCGAACACCGAATTCCGTGATGCCGGAATCAAATTTCCCCAGAAGGGGAAAGAGAAGCCGAACGCTGATAAGTCGAAGTACTGCCACTTCCACAAGTGTGTAGGGCATGAGACCGATGAATGTTTTCACCTGAAGGACGTCATAGAACAACTGATCCAGAAGGGGAAGTTGACCAAATACGTGAAAGGAAAACCAAAATCCAGAGATAGAAGGTCTAGGTCTAGATCACCTCGACCTCAAAAGAAAGAATCAGCTTCTGTGACGCAGCACGAAGGAGCAACTCGTGCATCCGAGGAGCAATCTCGTCCTCCTCCAGTCGCCATGGTCATTTCCGGAGGGTTTTCCGATAAGGGAGGGGCGAGCATCAATTCAGCAAAACGGAAGTTGAGAGAAACGATGACCGTCTCTACTGTTTTTCCTTCATCAAGCAGGCACAAGGGAAGACCACCCCTAGCCTTTTCTGACGAAGACTTGGTGAATGAAAGGCCAAACTACTTGATTCCCCTGTTGGTCAAAGCCTATATGGCTAACTTTGATGTCAGAAGAATCTTGATAGACCAGGGGAGCTCGACGGATATCATGTTCCACGAGTTGTTTAGAACCTTGAAACTGCCAGAAAAAGATCTCGTACCGTACCCGGGGTCTGATCTGACTGGTTTCAACGGTTCGAAAACAAAGTCGCTGGGTTATATGGAATTGATGGTGACTTTTGGAGAACAACCAATCTCCAAAACTGTGAAGGTCCAATTTATCGTATTACCATGCAAGTCTGTTTACAACTGCATCGTCGGATGCCCGACGCTGGGTGAGCTCGGAGCTGTGACCTCAACAGTTCACCTGAAAATGCGCTTTCATGATGACGAAGACAAAGTCGTCACCATCGAAGCCGACCAAGAGGCTGCGAGGAGATGCTATCTCTTATCTTTGAAGGCCGAAGATCCAAGAGAGGAGAAGCAACCTCCGTCAACTAAGAAACCTGATCCTGCAAAGGCTGCTGCAGATGTCAATCTCACCGATTTCGACGCCAGGATTGAGCTCGAAGATGAAATACAGGAGGACGACCCCCTAGCCCGCGAGCTCCAGCAAAAGATTAAAAGACCAGTACCTGATGGAGAATTCATCCGAGTTCAGCTAGGAGAAGACCCTGGGAAGACAGTGAAGCTTGGTGCTGACCTCCCTGAACAGGTCAGATTGCAACTGACAGAGTGCCTGAAGTCCAATGCAGACCTCTTCGCTTGGACTGCTGCTGACATGCCAGGTATCTCTCCTGACATTGCTTGCCACCAACTCGCTCGACCCCCAAGGCTCATTTGGGTGGCTCAGAGACACCGTAAGCAAGCTCCTGAAAAAGTGGCCGCCAAAGCTGTTGAAGACCGATTAAAGGCTGAATTCATTAGGAGGTCAAATATACTACTTGGCTTTCTAATGTTGTATTGGTTAAGAAATCTAATGGAAAGTGGCGCATGTGTGTTGATTACACCGATCTTAACAAGGCGTGTCCCAAAGACGCCTACCCCCTCCCTAATATCGACAAACTCGTCGATAATTCCTCCGGTTTTCAATTGTTGTCTTTCATGGATGCATACTCTGGTTACAACCAGATTCCGATGCACCTTGCTGATCAAGAAAAAATCGCGTTCATGACGGACAAAGGCAATTACTGCTATAACGTAATGCCTTTTGGCCTCAAGAACGCTGGAGCGACATATCAGCGCATGATGAATAAAGTCTTTGCCAACCAGATCGGTAGAATACTGGAGGTATATATGGATGATATGATAGTAAAAACAACGAAAGAAGTCGACCATGTCGTCGATCTTAGAGGAGTCTTTGCTGAAGTACGAAGACATAATATGAGGTTCAATCCCGAAAAGTGCACTTTCGGAGTACGAGCTGGGAAATTTCTAGGTTTTTACCTAACTGAGAGAGGAATCGAGGCCAACCCCGACAAATGTCGTGCTGTCACAGAGATGCAGCAGCCATCATCAAAGAAAAACATTCAAAGACTCATCGGAATGCTCGCCTCCATGACGAGGTTTATCTCAAAGTCTGCAGAACATGCGTTGCCTTTCTTCCGCTTGCTTAAGAAGGGAATTCAGTTCGAATGGTCCCCGAGTGCGAAGAAGCCTTAACACAGGTAAAATGCATACTGTCTCAACCGCCAGTCTTGACGAGACCGTCCCCAGGGGAGGTCCTTTATCTCTACTTGGCAGTGTCGAACGAAGCTCTGAGTGTCGTCCTCATTCGCGAAACAGATGAGGGCCAGAAACCGGTCTACTTTGTAAGCAAAGCACTTCAAGGCCCAGAGCTGAGATACCAGAAAATCGAGAAAGTCGCGCTCGCGCTGATAGTCGCAGCTCGACGCTTGAGACAATACTTCTTGGCACATCCCATAGTGGTTTGAACTGACCAACCAATCAAACAGATCCTACACAGGCCTGACCTGGCAGGGCGTATGATCAAGTGGTTGGTTGAGTTGTCCGAATTCGGAGTTACTTTCGAGGCGAGACAAGCTATCAAAGCCCAGTGCTTGGCAGATTTCATTGCCGAGATGACTCCTGGGGCTACAGAACCTTGTTCCAGATGGACGGTCCATGTCGACGGATCGTCGAACTCCAAGGGCAGTGGCACTGGGTTGTTGGTCGAGAACGACGACGGACTGATCGTCGAGTTTTCATTGGGATTCTCCTTTCCCACCTCCAACAACCAGGCAGAGTACGAAGCATGCTTAGCTGGCCTCACACTGGCTAGAGACTTCGGTGCTGAAGAGGTAAAACTCAGAACTGATTCTCAGCTAGTTGTATCCCAGATTAGTGGAGAATACCAGGCTAAAGATCCACTTCTTCAAAAATACCTCGCCCTGGTTAAGAAGAAAATGAGCGATTTCTCCTCAGTTGAGATCGTACACGCCCGAGAGAATCAAAACGCCGTGAGTCGACATGTCGCCCAAGCTTGCCAAAGACGAAGCTCTGGGAACAACAGATCGGTGATACAAGAAACGCTGGCCAAGCCTAGCATTACTTCAGTGGTTGATACCACTTATGACGAAGTACTGAGAAAACTTCCGAAATTCTGCTTTGCAATTTCCCAGGCAAGTGTCGATGATTTGCCCGGTGAGCCCGACAGTTGGATGACACCGATTCAAGAGTTTATTCAACTTGGCCAACTCCCTGATGATGAGAAGGAGGCCGCCAAAATCCGAAAGAAAGCATCTTTGTACTCCATGATCGACGGTATCTTATACCGAAGAGGGTTTTCCACCCCCTTGTTGAAATGCCTCAACGATACCCGAGCGCAATATGCACTTGCTGAAGTGCATGAAGGCATATGTGGGCAACACCTTGGAGGACATTCCTTGGCAAAGAAAATCCTCCGCGCAGGATATTATTGGCCAACTCTGAACGCGGACGCGAGATCGTTCGTGAAGAAATGTGACAAATGCCAGAGACATGGCGATCTACACTTGGCTCCTCCTACAGAGTTAACATCCCTGACATCGCCATGGCCCTTCGCCTGGTGGGGGATTGATATACTTGGTCCTTTTCCAATGGCTCCTGACAGTGAAGTACCCGTCGCAGTGGATTACTTTACCAAGTGGGTTGAGGCAGAGCCCCTGGCAAAGATAACTGCAAAGAACTTGATTAAGTTCTTCAAAAGATGTATTCTGACAAGGTTCGGGATTCCCAAGGTGGTCGTCACTGACAACGGAACACAATTCGCAGATCGCGGATTCCGAAAGACCTTGGAAGACCTCGACGTCAAACAACACTTCACCTCCGTAGAACACCCCTGTAACACCCTCTATTTTTATTTATTTATTTAAACTAGTAGAACTATTGTTGGTATTTAATTAATTATTTTTGGGTGTGACAATTAAATAATAATTGTTTCTTGCATGATTATTTGCTAAACGATTAATTTATAAAGTTGACCAATCTTTATAATGTGGATTGTTATATATTTAAGTATATTTCGAAAAAACAAATTATATTTGAAATATGAATCTAAAATAAAATAAAATGTTTTATTTTCTGATTAATATTATTTCTAACGTTAGCAAGATTTTAATGTCATGATTTCCTTTTAA
This sequence comes from Calophaca sinica, assembly GCA_037113605.1. Taxonomy (NCBI): domain Eukaryota; kingdom Viridiplantae; phylum Streptophyta; class Magnoliopsida; order Fabales; family Fabaceae; genus Calophaca; species Calophaca sinica. The sequence continues at coordinate 46,955,018 of CM073735.1, forward strand.
TAGCTTTGAATGAATTTAATGTTGGCTTGTTGTTCTCTCACGTTGATACCAATTCAAATTGGTTTGATTCCTTATTATTTCCTTTAATAGCTTTGAATGAATTATGATTCCTCCTGCACGTTGGTTTTGGGCTAAAATCCTTTGGTTTTGTAATTTGATAAAACCATCAATAAAATAAATATTATATAATGATTCTATTAAATTCCCTTTCCTTGTCTTGCCTCCCACGTTTTTTTTTAAAAAACCAAACCCTAATCCTACAAATGCTATTTGTTCTCTCTTAACCTAATACCACTTCTCTCTTCCCACATAAGTTACAAAAAAAAAATGAAACCCTAGCCTCCCTTGGACTGATCACGCCTCCCCTTCATCTCCCCTAGTCCATCAAGAACAATCTTCTAACCTTCTTCACTCCATTTTCGTGTAACCTCAAAGATAAGTCCTTTCCATCACTTTCTTCTAATTTCACTCATTAGAAAGTCACTAATATTTAGTTTTCTCAGTAAAGCTTTGACCTTACCTCTTGTTCGTGCCATTCAATTTCGTGGGCTTAGAGTTATTTCGTTAGGAAGAAAAGCGGCCAAGATAAGGGCTTTTCTCCTACAAGTTAGAGCTAAATGTTGGTGGTTGTTTAAATATTGATATAAATTCGTGTGGTGTCTTGTTGAAAGAAAAAGTTTATATTTTTAAGAAATATAAATCTATGGCGTTCTTCTATCCAATTTTAATTTTCATGTACTCCTAAAAAAAAACGTGTTGAAGATTTTTCTTGCTATTTTATTGATTTTAGATTAATATGTTGTTGAAAACTTGTGTGGGTATATTTTTAGTATAAAAGATTGATTCTTTATTGTCTCATGATGATAATGATTCGATCTATTATTTGTCTTTGGTATTATTTTGGTTAATATTTTTGTTTTAGCTTCTTTTATTAGATTATATCAATTTATTATATTATCAATTGGTTAAAATTTATCCTGGTAGTTTATTATTAAATAATAATAACGTTATTTTGCTGCAACTATTCGATAAGTCTTATACTTTGTTTTATTTTGAGGAGATTCACATTATTCCTTGCTTGCACCTATACCTATGTGCTATATATAGTTAGCGTGTATGGGATTTTTCAAAAACAGTATTGTTGATTGTTGTTGCCCTTTGATGGATGTGTATTTGTTGTTTTAAGCTGTGAGATTGTGATATTATTTGGTGAAAGAAATTCGATATGTGTTATTTGGATATGAGGTGCGGTGGATTTTCTGATGAATTACTTCTCGTGGCATGACTTGATTAACTAAAAGACATGCATCATGTAGAACGACATGTGTAGGGCCTCCGTGGCGGTAATATCATTTAATTCCCCATTGGTATGTGAGGTAGCTATTATTTAGACCTTCGTGGTCAGGGCCTTCGTGGCGGTGCTGAATTTATTTCCCCATTGGTATGGGATGACCATATCGCGATCATGAGAGTCTTGCATAAAGCATGCATACTAACATTGAATATGCTGATTTTTGTGTTGTTTAAAACGTGATTATTTGCTTTGTGAGTTAGTATAAAAAAAAAGGGGTCAATAAATTCTCTTATGTCTTAAAGGTGATTATTTTAATTTCAAGTTCGTACGTAAATATAAATATATTTTCTATTTGGTGTTCAATATGATTACTCTTGTTTACACATGTTTATTTAAATGTGGAAAAAAAATGTATAAATCGTATTTGTGCAATTTTTCCATGTTTTAGCTTATTATCACTTGTCATATGAACTGACTCTTACACCACTTTTTAGGTACAAGTGAATTTGAGAAGCCTCAAGCATAATTTGTTCGCATTATTGTTGATCGTGCCGTCGACGAATAATTGTGGGTACATGGATGTTAGATGCTCTGTGCTATTTTTCGAACGTTAACGTTATTCCGAGCAAATTGAACTTGGTATTTTTTTTATTTGCGAACATGGTGTTTTTTTTCCGCTAAGTAATTAGGGTAACTTAAACTTTGGTTATTTTCTCTAAATTTATAATTTCAGAATTTTATTATATTTTAGTTGTGTTGTAGAGTAGTTACAAGTTTTTACTAATTTAGTACTCACATGCTTTGGGAATAAAAAAAATAATTACAGACGATCTCTAATTTAGCCTTTACTTGGTTAATAATAAAATAAAATTTTTATAATTGACAATAAAGCATTTTCGCGTTTAACGTTTATAAGTTATTAATGGTCACTTTTATTTAAAAAGAAAAAAAATATAGGCCGATTTTCTAAGAACAGACTAGTCAACGCTTCGAAAATTCAGGGCGTTACATTGTGGTATCAGAGCTTAGGATGAGTCTTCGGACTTTTGGGTGGGGCGATCTTGTTTGGGGTATGCATCTAATTATTTTCTTACATTAATTAATTGAGTTCTTAATTCTGAAATGCTATTTGAAAATTTGCAGATTTATTGATTTTGTTTTATTGTTGTTAATAGCATGCTTGGTTTCCCTTGATTTATTGATTTGCTGATTTATTAATTTGGTTTTATTGTTAATTAATACCATTCATGATTTGTATTGATTATCTTAATGACATGACTTCATTACCTGTCATAAAAAGGATGCTTTAATTGTTTGACTTTATTTGTAATTAAATATATGCCTTAATTATTTGGCCTTAATGTTGTAAATTTATTGTTGAGACAATTTCAAATTATTTGTAATTAATAGTAGGAATCTGATTCCCTTTTAGAATTTGATGCACCTTGAGACTTATCACCCAAAATCAATGGAAAATGAAATCAAAGTTCTCTTTTTAGTATGTGTCAACTCTCTGCAATTGCTTGTTACTTCACTACCTTTTGATTTGGTGGTCACTATACCTTCTACTAAACCGGTGATTGCTAATATGACATGTTTACAATGCCTTTTGACCGTGCTAAGTATGAAATTCAATGTTGATTTGATTTATATTCCCCTTAAGCATGAAGGAGCTCTACCCTAACATTTTCGAGTCTGTCTAGTTTCGAGGACGAAACTATTTTTAAGGGGGTAAGTATTGTAACACCCTCTATTTTTATTTATTTATTTAAACTAGTAGAACTATTGTTGGTAGTTAATTAATTATTTTTGGGCGTGACAATTAAATAATAATTGCTTCTTGCATGATTATTTGCTAAACGATTAATTTATAAAGTTGACCAATCTTTATAATGTGGATTGTTGTATATTTAAGTATATTTCGAAAAAACAAATTATATTTGAAATATGAATCTAAAATAAAATAAAATGTTTTATTTTCTGATTAATATTATTTCTAACGTTAGCAAGATTTTAATGTCATGATTTCCTTTTAATAGCTTTGAATGAATTTAATGTTGGCTTGTTGTTCTCTCACGTTGATACCAATTCAAATTGGTTTGATTCCTTATTATTTCCTTTAATAGCTTTGAATGAATTATGATTCCTCCTGCACGTTGGTTTTGGGCTAAAATCCTTTGGTTTTGTAATTTGATAAAACCATCAATAAAATAAATATTATCTAATGATTCTATTAAATTCCCTTTCCTTGTCTTGCCTCCCACGTTTTTTTTAAAAAACCAAACCCTAATCCTACAAATGCTATTTGTTCTCTCTTAACCTAATACCACTTCTCTCTTCCCACATAAGTTACAAAAAAAAAAAAAATGAAACCCTAGCCTCCCTTGGACTGATCACGCCTCCCCTTCATCTCCCCTAGTCCATCAAGAACAATCTTCTAACCTTCTTCACTCCATTTTCGTGTAACCTCAAAGATAAGTCCTTTCCATCACTTTCTTCTAATTTCACTCATTAGAAAGCCACTAATATTTAGTTTTCTCAGTAAATCTTTGACCTTTCCTCTTGTTCGTGCCATTCAATTTCGTGGGCTTAGAGTTATTTCGTTAGGAAGAAAAGCGGCCAAGGTAAGGGCTTTTCTCCTACAAGTTAGAGCTAAATGTTGGTGGTTGTTTAAATATTGATAGAAATTCGTGTGGTGTCTTGTTGAAAGAAAAAGTTTATATTTTTAAGAAATATAAATCTATGGCGTTCTTCTATCCAATTTTAATTTTCATGTACTCCTCAAAAAAAAACGTGTTGAAGATTTTTCTTGCTATTTTATTGATTTTAGATTAATATGTTGTTGAAAACTTGTGTGGGTATATTTTTAGTATAAAAGATTGATTCTTTATTGTCTCATGATGATAATGGTTCGATCTATTATTTGTCTTTGGTATTATTTTGGTTAATATTTTTGTTTTAGCTTCTTTTATTAGATTATATCAATTTATTATATTATCAATTGGTTAAAATTTATCCTGGTAATTTATTATTAAATAATAATAACGTTATTTTGCTGCAACTATTCGATAAGTCTTATACTTTGTTTTATTTTGAGGAGATTCACATTATTCCTTGCTTGCACCTATACCTATGTGCTATATATAGTTAGCGTGTATGAGACTTTTCAAAAACAGTATTGTTGATTGTTGTTGCCCTTTGATGGATGTGTATTTGTTGTTTTAAGCTGTGAGATGGTGATATTATTTGGTGAAAGAAATTCGATATGTGTTATTTGGATATGAGGTGTGGTGGATTTTCTGATGAATTACTTCTCGTGGCATGACTTGATTAACTAAAAGACATGCATCATGTAGAACGACATGTGTAGGGCCTCCGTGGCGGTAATATCATTTAATTCCCCATTGGTATGGGAGGTAGCTATTATTTAGACCTTCGTGGTCAGGGCCTTCGTGGCGGTGCTGAATTTATTTCCCCATTGGTATGGGATGACCATATCGCGATCATGAGAGTCTTGCATAAAACATGCATACTAACATTGAATATGCTGATTTTTGTGTTGTTTAAAACGTGATTATTTGCTTTGTGAATTAGTATAAAAAAAAGGGGTCAATAAATTCTCTTATGTCTTAAAGGTGATTATTTTAATTTCAAGTTCGTACGTAAATATAAATATATTTTCTATTTGGTGTTCAATATGATTACTCTTGTTTACACATGTTTATTTAAATGTGGAAAAAAAAATGTATAAATCGTATTTGTGCAATTTTTCCATGTTTTAGCTTATTATGACTTGTCATATGAACTGACCCTTACACCACTTTTTAGGTACAAGTGAATTTGAGAAGCCTCAAGCATAATTTGTTCGCATTATTGTTGATCGTGCCGTCGACGAATAATTGTGGGTACATGGGTGTTAGATGCTCTGTGCTATTTTTCGAACGTTAACGTTATTCCGCGCAAATTGAACTTGGTATTTTTTTTATTTGCGGACATGGTGTTTTTTTTCCGCTAAGTAATTGGGGTAACTTAAACTTTGGTTATTTTCTCTAAATTTATAATTTCAGAATTTTATTATATTTTAGTTGTGTTGTAGAGTAGTTACAGGCTTTTACTAATTTAGTACTCACATGCTTTGGGAATAAAAAAAATAATTACAGACGATCTCTAATTTAGCCTTCACTTGGTTACTAATAAAATAAAATTTTTATAATTGACAATAAAGCATTTTCGCGTTTAACGTTTATAAGTTATTAATGGTCACTTTTATTTAAAAAGAAAAAAAATATAGGCCGATTTTCTAAGAACAGACTAGTCAACGCTTCGAAAATTCGGGGCGTTACAACCCCCAGACAAACGGACAAGCTGAGGCTGCAAACAGGGTTATTTTACGTGGTTTGAAACGAAGATTAGATGAGGCCAAGGGCAACTGGGCAGAAGAACTTCCCCGAGTGCTCTGGGCGTATCGGACTACTCCACATTCAACGACAGGAGAATCCCCTTTTCGTCTCACATACGGATCGAGGCCGTTATTCCTGTCGAGATTGGGGAACTTAGTTGGAGAACTTCGCATCCCCAGAGTAGCATTGACAACTGTCAGAGCCTACGAGAAGAACTCGACCTCCTTGACGAATGCAGAGAGCTTGCAGCACTCAGCGAGGTCGCAGTGAAACAGAAAATCGCATCAAGATACAACCGAAGTGTTGTGCCCAGGGAATTCATGCCTGGGGATCTCGTTCTTCGACGAGCTGATGTTGGCCTGAAGAACGCCCCACAAGGGAAACTTGCACCCAATTGGGAAGGCCCGTACAGAATCGTCGTAAAGACTGGTATCGGCGCCTACACACTCGAGACACTACAAGGACAGCAAATTCCAAGAACTTGGAACACAGCAAAGATGAAGAAGTATTATAGTTGAAACAAATGTGTCCGAAACATACAAATGTGAAGCAATAAAGTATGGTTGAAGAAATATGCAACCAGCATTTACTCATTTACTGTCACCCAAAGCCTTGTGCCTTGCACAAGCACCTCTGATTGAGCCTCATGCCGAGACCGCGTGCACGAGCTCGTGATAAAGCCTTGTGCCTTGCACAAGCACCTCTGATCGAGCCTTGTGCCGAGACCACGTGCACGAGCTCGTGATAAAGCCTTGTGCCTTGCATAAGCACCTGTGATCGAGCCTCGTGCCGAGACCGCGTGCACGAGCTCATGATAAAGTCTTGTGCCTGGCACAAGCACATCAAGCTTCGTGTCGAGAACTGCCTCAGCAGAGGTGGAACACGAAGGTCCCGAACGAATGACAAGTAAGCTAAAGAAGTATGATTCTCTTGAACAAAAAGAAATTATCATTACGAACAAATTATTCTTTACAAGTTACAAAGAAAAAGCAGAATAAAACCCTAAGACTTGGGAAGCACAGCCGCCCCCGAAGTCGACAGGACTGCCTTAACAGAGGTGGAAGGAGGAGGAACATCAGAAGCCTGAGGAATGACCGTTTTCGAAGACGGACCGGGCCCACTGAGGAGAACCTCTTTGGTCTCAGCATCCACAAGCTTGTCGCCCTCGACGACAGCATCAGGGTTCATTCCTGCAGTGTTGAATTCAAGACCAGGATTAAGAAATCGAATCTGAGCAACAGCGTTGGTGAACAAATCGTCGCCAGCCTTCAAGAACATCTCCACAATCGATTTCTTCTCCTCCTCCAACTTTGTAACCTTCTCGCCAACAAGGGCGGAGTCATGATTGTCTTTAGTGAGGAGCTCGACCTCCGAGCTCAACCCTTCAACCTTGCGTTGATACTCGAGAGCCTCCAGCTTCATACTTTCTTCCAATTTTCTGGAAGTCCTGAATCTTTTGTGAGAGCTGGGCACACTCCTCGACCAACTTATTCTTCTCAGAGGAGAGAGTCTTGACCTGCTCAGACAACCTTGTCACTTCGCCTTTGAAGTTGAGGGTCTCCGTCTGGGCCGACTTCAATTGATCTTCGAGAGATTTGATCTTCGTCTCAAAAGACCGAATCTTCTCGTCAGACTTAGACTTACTTTTGCGAAGTGTGGCGAGCTCAGCCTCCATTTGCTCGAACTTCGACGTATTCTGGCGAATGTTGGCAAGCTCGACCTCCAGATGTCTGTTCTTCTCGAACATCCACTTTGAGATTCCTGAGAAGCTCCTTCAACTTCCTCGGTGGTTTGGATCTTGGCGGGGACTCCTTGAACCCGACTCGACGCGACCTCAGGGCCGACACCCTGAACAGGGGAAACTGGAGGAGGAGTTTGAATAGGAGCAGACTGGCTCGAACCCTCTCCAACTACCGAAGAAGGAGCCTTCTCCGCTTGCATCTTTTTCCTCATGCTCGACAGGAATGCAGAGGTGGCCATCGAATCTGCAAGAAAACAATGAGTTAGAACGATAAAAGGGAACTGAAATCGAGTAGCTTCTCGTGCAAAGTTACCTAAACACGCCGTTAGCGCCTCTTGAGAATTGCATTTGAGAAGACGCCGAGTGTAGACGTAGCCTATTTCGGACTAGTTCCTTTTTATTCGTGATATCGCCGCTTTTTGAGTCCGCCACAAGTTTACGAATTTGCTCGAGATCAGAGCGAGCATTGTCCTCGAGATCCTCAACTTTAAACAAGAATCCACTCTTCTCATATTGAAAATGCTTGTCGTTCCAGCACAATGGGAATCTCTCGTGCCAGTCGGTCACTACCTGCCCCTTTTCGTCGGGTGCTTCCACTGGCACACAGACGTTCTCCAGAGCGGAATCGATGGCCTCAACGAGGAAATACCTCGACTTGAATCGCGATGAGACTCGCGAACAAATCGAACACTTTCCTATTTTGCTTCGAGGAGACCCATCCTTGACATTTCGGGGTCGTCATTCACAACGGAGAGAAGATCGCTAAAAGGTTTCGAGGAGGAGGTCGACACCAAGATAAGCACACAATTTGAAAACCCACGATAAACGCCACGCCGTTTGGATGAAGTTGTGAGGGGGCAAGCTCCAGATGCTGCAAAACTGAGACTTCGAAATCCGAAAAGGGCAACCGGAAACCCATTTCTTTGAAAAGAACCTCATACATAAACATCACTATCAGGTCCGATTGCGGACAAATTCGATCATCGATGCGAGGACGACGTATTTTCCAGTTCTCGAACTTGCGGACTCCATCCGCGATGTCCATGGAATCCAACATTAAAGAAAAATTCTCTGACGATGAGAAAACAGAACGAGTGCCAAGAGCATCCAATGCCACCCATTGGAAGTCATCTGCAGTTGGGGGCATGATGAGGTCGTCCCTCTGAAGTAATTTCTTCCCCATCTTCGACCTCGACAAAGCACTGTCATGAAAAAAAGGTCGGTGTTTATCTATCTCTACTAACCACCTTTCTACATCCCTCTCCGTGAAGGCCCGTCCGAACGTCTTCTCTAAGTTTACAGAAAGATTTTCGAGTTCGACCGGGTCTACAGGGGACACTTTCTTACCTTCATAATCTCCTACGAAGAGCCCTGGGAAATAGACTACAGGGGAAGAACTTTCCTCCCCAGAATTCACCGAAACGACACTACCATCTGGTGATGAGAAACCGTTTCCGGCATCACCGTCATTTGGTCTCCCAGAAGGGCCATTTGAGGAAGACGAACTAGAAAATCCAGATAACAAACTAGAAAAACCAGATATGGAAGAAGACGAGGAGGAATCCCTCAAAATAGCCCTAATATTGCTACCCATTCTGGAAACTACGAAAGCGGAAACAGATAAGAAGGGAGGGAATTTACCTGAAACAATGAAATTTGCGGAGGAATTCCCTGGGAATGAAACGCGAACAACCACGAACGTTCAGAAACGAACCACCGGAGAAAATCAACCAACCAGACACTCGAAGATCGCCGGAGAAGGAAGAGGAAAGAAGACAAACACTTCTCAAGAATTGGGAAAGATATTGCAGAAACGAAGGAAACAAAAGGGAAGGGCGCAATGAATATTTATAGCCCTAGCTCTGGTTGGAGCGACGTGACCTTTCCTCTTCCCCGCCGTTGATCTGATCCGGGTGATGTAACATCCCCTCTCCCCATGCTGTTGATCAACGACACGTTGCACTCTTACTAAAGAAGTGATAACTCTTAGAAATAAGAGTTATTTATGCTTTTATGACTATGAATCATGTGAGTTTAAGAGTAATTTAGATCCTTTAATTATTAGATTCATGTAAATAAGGTGGATTCCCTGATTTGGAGCTGTTTAAAGCACTTTGGTGCTTTTGTGAGCATTTTGATGTTTTTGTGACATTGTGCAGATTTTTATGAAAATTGCTCAGTGCCAAGTCTGGTGCCATGCCACGGCACTGTGTTGATAACATCCCTGGAAGTAAGGTAGCAGCGTGTGATCTTTCAGTGGAGCTAAACAAAGGACTCTGTCCTCATGTATGCTGCTGCAGCGTGCTTTTTGGTGGTCCCTCCTTGTCCTATTGCATTTTCTCTCAGCTCACTACATGACAAAAAGCTCTCACTTTTGGGCCTAAAGACATCATCTTTATGGGAATTAACATTGGTCAGCCCATTTTGAGGAGAGACTATAAAAGTACAATGACCTAATGAAGCAAGGGAGGCTGGTTCTGATATTCCATTCTGCTAGGGCAGCAATTGTCCCCCCTGAAAATAGAAGCAGCCGCATCTCATCTTTCTTCTTCCAATCACCATTGATTCAAGCTATCAACTTTGTCCATGGAGAGAAGTAACTTGCTCAGTACAGATTGAAGCAGAGACAGCAAGGCATTGCTGCTTAAGGAGTGGTTTTCGAGCTCACAAGGCTGGGAGCAACTCTGTTTTTTCTGTTTTATTCATAGCTGTAATAGTTTCTAAACTCTACTCTAGTGCCATGGATTCTGTTTTTGGCACCAGTTTATGTTGTTTTATTTTTAGGCTCATTATGAGCTAACTTTCTTAAGTAGGGATGAAGTGACTTTGTATTGAAACTTGGTTGGTGAATGTCTATATGTCCTTGCCTATGCATCTTTGTCTCATGCGACTTCATTGCTTACATATTTAACTTGAGCCTGATCAACTTTAGTTAGGTACATGTATGTTAGGTGCTGAAAGGTGGTAACATGCTGATTTCATGAGACAATATAAGGGGTATCAAATTAAAGGACACTTTAATTGATTTAGATTAAACTAGACATAGGCAATCTGTCTTGTAGGGTGTTCTTGGCCACATTAATTAGACAAGGGGGAACATAATGGGGGCTTAGACATAAGGAACCCTTTACTTAACCATGGTGAAAGTGCTGAAAGGCACACACATTAGTGCCCTGCGCCCAGGTGCCATATGGCACTGACTTATGGCACTGAAACCAACTTGGTGGAAATATGAATGAACTGAATCCTAACTGTCTTTATCCATATTTTTCTCAAATCACTTGTTTAATTCTGTTTTGTTCAGTTATTAAAACCACAAAAACTTGATGTTTATTTTCTGTTTTTATTATTTACTCACTAACTCACTTACTATTGGAAAAACTTGTGAAATCAATTAATCAATCCTCGTGGGAACGATCTTGATTTACTCTTTACTACTTGTTGCGATTGTGTATACTTGCACAATTGTGTTATTATTTCACACAACAAGAAGCAATCATCACGCCTCGAAACAATGCGTCTCCCCGAATCCTAAAGGCGGCTGACGGAACATTTTTGAAATTTGAAATTAACCCTCACGCGCTTAGGGTTCGAGAACATTTCAACTCTCTTTTCGCAAAGCAGCCGATGACATTTGCACTTCCTTACGAACAAGGACGTCAAACGTCGACATCAACGAACCTCGACAACAAGTCCCCACCTCGACATTCGAGTTAGCGACTTGGGGGGGCAACTATTCCGGATTGGGCCGAGGCCCAATCCGACGATTCACGCTTCAGGCCCATTTCCGCGTTCAGCTCCCTCCACCTTGCCTCGAGACCATGTCGACGTGGCCGATCCAACGGCCCTCAGCATTCCACCCCAGCTCATCACAGGCTGGCAACGATCTGACGGTGCCCCGGATCCCACGGAAACGGTTATTCCTCAATAACCGTCCTCAACTCGTATAAAAGGAGGATCACCTCAAACGATCCAGGTAATCGTTCATTTCCACCTCTTCACTCACCTCTTACACACGCTGACTTGAGCGTCAGAGTGTTTACAGGTACACCACCACCGCACGCCATCGCCGTCCGTCGCAAACGCCGCCGTGTCGCTTCTCTCCGGTCGTCCTCTGAAGTTCTGTCCAGAACACATTTTATCAAGCTTAATGTTTATAATTTAACTTTCGTTTTTTCTTTATACAGGTGAATTAGTTAGTGGTGTTACCTCCCTTGTTGAAGAGGATCGTTAGTTGCCTTGATATTTGACAAATTGAAACGTCGAATTCATTTGATTATGTCTGTTTTCATGAGACTTTGTATGCCAATTTGTATCATTGGTTGTTATTTATATGTTGGTTTGTAATGTACTTTGTGGTTGTTACTTGCTTCCCTTGCTGGTGATGCTTTAATTTGTAATTTGTGATGTACTTTGTTGTAGTTGTTTTGTTTGGATAATTTGTAATTTATGTATGTTTCCAAGCATGTTCATGCGATTGTCTTCTTCTATTGATTCAGTAAATTAAAATGTTTTTTTGTCAAAAAAAATACAAATTAAAATGTTTTTACAATTTTTTTTGAATAATAAGACTATAATTTTTGAGCAGGCGAGGCGGGTAGAAACCCGACCCGTCGAGCGAGATGGGACCCCATTTTTCAGGCCCGGCGGGGATCGGGGGCGGGTTCGGGCTTTTTCCTGGGGCGGGGCGGGGGCGGGGAAGGCAAAAACTGAACGTGAACACAAGAAGGGGGGTTGAATTGTGTTGAAAACTTTTCGCAAACTTTAAGTTAGAAATACTTAGAACACAAGTTTTTCAAACCTGTTTGTTTATCGGACGGTGAAAATAAAGCAGACGCTGGAAAAACAGTTTGTGAAAACTTTGTTTTTAACACAGCAAGATAGAAATGAATAGAAAGCAGTAAAGCAAGAGACACAGAGATTTATACTAGTTCACTACCAAACTGGTAGCTACGTCTAGTCCCTTCGTTCCTGAAGGATTTTCCACTATAATCAACCTGATTACAATTTCCTCAAGAGTATTCTTCTGTCACAACTCGACAATACTCTCAACTTCTCAAAACGACTCAGTACAGTCGAGCCTTTGAGGATACAGCCTTAACTAGGCCAAAACAACTTTTACAAGTGAGTTGAAATACAATTAAAAGTAACTCTCACAGAGAGGATAAAAGATTAAGCTCAACTATAGAAAAACTTTCTAAAGGAAAGTGGCCTGACGCCGAGTTCGGCCTCGTAGTCCGTAGACTTAGCACGAGACTTGATTGCTCACGTAAGCGGTGCTTGAGATGTTGACTCTTTGTAATGTATGGCAACAAGTGCTTGTTCTCGATTAATGAGGTAATATTTCAAAGATATTTCAGCAAGCTTTTTCACAAAGATCTCTACGCTTCTTCAATAGATACCATGAGGTATATATAGGAGTTCCAAGGATATTACCGTTACGGTAAAAATGTCTCCTTTCCATTGAGTGAGGTAAATTCAAAAAGCTGTCTCTTTCTTCCTTTCCAGAGAATATCCCAGTAGTACATATTACCGTTTTCGTACTACCTTGCTTTTCACAATTGCTTGTACGATTTTTGTCTTTTAGCTAAAGGTGTCACCTTTGATACCTCGTACAATAATTTTAGCGCTCAGAATCAATTTCGAAATACGTTCCAGAAACTTCTGAGAGGAAGAGCAGCAACGTGACTAACACGTGATATGAAATGAAGTTTAGACGCTCGCTCAGAATTGGAAGTTCGGACGCTTGTAGCAATTGGATAAGCCTAGTGTCATAAAGACAAAATTCCAGACGCTCACAAGGATGAGCCGGATGCTGACATATAGAATGTATCCTTCTCTTGAGAATTACTTTCTTCTTGCGAAAAAAATCTGTAGATGTATCAGAGCATATATTTAATAAAGTGAGATCGGATGCTGATTATATACCAAATAGATTGATTTAATCAAATTTATTTCATTGTACCAAAATTTATTAAACATTATAAGAGTACTAGAACAATGAATATTAGCGCACACAAATGCTATGTATGAAATGCTATGCATGATACCTTAGTTCCAGTGTATCCATCGGACAGTGAACATCGGATGGTGGATTATCAGATTTTCACGTGTTCAATATACATTTCTTTCGTGTTCATCATACCTTTCTTTTACTCCCCCTTTTGTCATCAGACAAAAAGAGTTTAAAAACACATCATAGTCAAAATAAGATGTAGAAAAATTTGAATAGAAGTAAGATAAAAAATAATTATATATATAAGTGTATCAACCAATTAGAACAGATTTTATATAACACACAAGTAAAAAAAATTCAAGGGTTTGGAAGAGGTGGAGGTGGGATATTGAGACGTTCATAGAGTAACTTCAGTGCAGTCTCCAGCTGAGTGACCTTCAAGTTTGTAGCCTTCATTTTTTCAAATTCTGCTTTGGGAATGGTGACCATCTCAATCAGTAAGTAGAAGTAGAAGGTCCAGCTTCCGGTACAAGTGCACTTCATCTTCTCGATGCTCGCTAGCACCCGATTGGATATCTTCGCCTCAAATCCTTCTTCCTTTGAGCTCTTAAAAGAATGCATCATTTGGTATAAACCATTTGATGAAATTTCCAAGTTTTCGAGCTCAACTGCCTCAATCTTCCATTGATTCTTCACATCTTCTGGATACAGCAAATTCATGAAGATGGTTTCTCTGTGAAGAACAACATCGCAGTGTAAGAGTCAAACCTATTCCCAGCGTCTTCTCCCCATAAACTTCTGATAAAGACACTCAAAGCTTCACAGGTGAAGGAGAGTGCTTCATTTTCTCGCCAGGTAAATTCTTTCAGATTTTCCCGCCATCTTCTTCTAGCACTAGGGGTCGAGGCATGGTAATATGGCTTTGTCTTTCCAAGACTCGCACCATTGACTCCAAGTGAATCCAATGTCGAAGTGCTTGGTCACAAAGACCCATTGATCATATATCTTCATGCGATAAAAGGTCCGACATCGAGCATCCGAACATATCATCGAAGTACACTGTTCTAAGATTGATGTCAATAACTCACGATTGACCCAACAGCTGGAATAGTAGCCTTCTCAAAGATTGCAAAGGCCGAGGAGCCGCTTCTCCATTCATCTTTCTTCGTAGAAGTCGTAAAACCTTCTCGCATGATCCTCGAGAGATCTTGGCACCTAAGTCGGGAGAATCCCTTAATATTGTACTTTGTAGGTGCGTTCTCATATTCCTTTAGCCCGATCTTGCTGAATGGTCGCTGTCTGAGCGAGTTCCTTCCGCTTTCAGTGATAGACCAAGGTAGCCACCTTTGTCTATCCGTACTATCTTAACAGAAATGTATGATGGGTCTCGATATTGTCCTATGACTTCAAGCCTTTTCTGCTCAAGACAGTGTGCCATGAAGGCAGCTTCTTCATCTGTGATCCACCTTCCACATTCTTCCAACGTGAGCGGTTCAGACTGTGGTAGGGATCTAGGAAGATCAACAGAGAAGGGAATTGCTCTGCTTCCGGATGCTAGTCTCAACCTTCCTTTAAATGACATTTGGAAGTGGTCTTCTCCATCCTTGAAGGTTGCACTTATTGGAGCGGCAATTTCCAATCTGGCAGCTCCAGAGGTGAAGGTTTTTAAATGCCATGTGGATGGACGATCGTAGATGCTATGATATATCTCATACTTAACAAACTGTGGTTTGTATGAGATATTCTTCTTTCCATCAGCGTCTGTAGGTTTAAGGGTAAGGGTAAGTAAGGTGGGAGTGGTTTTGGTGATTTTGTAGGCTTTTGGTGAGTAGGGTTTGAAGGGATTAATGGGAGGTATTTTGAAAAGGAGGTTAAAGGGATGAGAATGAAGCTTGGAAATGTATGTAGTGAGGGAGTTATATGTAGAGGTTTGAGGTGATGAGATGGTGAGTGTATTGGTCTGTGTTTGGGTAAGGTGTTTGGGAGTTATGGAGGTTTTCTGTACACGGGTTTGAGTGTTTGGTGGTTGTGCAACAGATATTGGTGGAGCAGGAATGGTATCATCAGATGCAAAAACAGATACAAACTCATCAGAAGAATTCAGTACCTTTGGTTCAGGTTCAGATTGCCTGACCCATCTTTTGAGCTTCTGTCTGGGAGCAGTAGCTGGAGGCGGACGCTGAATTTTCTTTATGAACCTGGATCTTTGAGACTTGCTTCTCGGCTTCCGTTTGCTCCTTTCTCGTAACTGGTGATGGGAATTCGATCCTCATCTTCTGGTTCTTCAACAGTAGGTGCAGGAGCCACCTTCTGTTTTGTTCTTCTGGTCTCTCGTGAAGGAGACTCAACAGTTCTTTTCACACCAGTTATCGAGCTTCTGGTGGTTTTCTTTTCAGCTTCCTCTTCCTGTTGCTCTGTTTTCACCTTCTTGATCATGGACCCAGTGATCAGTTTCATTCTGACCAGACTGTTGACTCCAAAGGTGTCCGGAATCACAATACTATCAGCACCAAAATACTTCACCTTTTCTTGATCCGTAAAGCGATCGACTTGTTTATAACCAGACCATTGACCATCATTCTTGTGAGCAGAACACCATAAGGAATGCACTTGTAGGTGTTCTTCTTGTCAGCAACACCTTTTCTCGAGTTAACCAGTGCATTAAGCAGGTTGTTGAAGATCAACCTTGGCAGGTTTACCTTGTTACCAGCCATGAAGTGTCTCATGATGAACTTCTGTTCATAGTTGACTATGTCACTAGAGCCAGCCTTCAACAAGACGCTCTTGGTGATTATCTTGTGAAGAACTCTGAAATGACTCTTCAGATTCTTTGCAGTAGGAGTTTCACCAGATTCTTTCAACTGCTTGTAGTTCTCAAACAGAGCATCATTGACCTTCTCAATGCCATGAAATGCGTCAGCCCAATCTGTATAGAAGACGAGACCTTCACATGGACAACCAGTGACTTCAGAGATGTTGTTGATGGTAAAAAAAACTTGTAGCCTCTCACGGTTCCTTCAAAAATACCACCTTTGTGTAAACAAGCATTGCCCCAAAATTCTTTGATCGCATTTACTAGAACCTCAACCTTGTTCCAGAAGAAATGGTGTTCCCAGCCCATTGCCTTGAAACCATTGTAGAAGTCGAAGCCGTAGAGTTTGAAGTTTTTCAAATCAACTCGATTTTCCAACAAGACTTTTCCTTCAGCCATGGTGTCGTAGATAGCCGTATACTCGGAGGTTGTTACTCCAGCCATGATTGCAGTTGAGAAATGGAGGCGATGGAGGTTTTAGGGTTTAAACACACACACACACAGAGATAGAGAGAAAAAGAAAACGAGTACAGTTTTGCAGAAAACACAGAGTGGAGCGAAAAATGTGGAGTAGTGGGAAAGTTAATAGAGAATGGTACAATTCTTTTTCAAAATAACGCTTCATATTTTCTTATAAAAATAAATCAAAAAGAAAAGAAAATAAAGATTCACCTTTTCATTAAATGCAGACGCCAAAATAAAAGTAAAAGATTTTATTGAAAACATAAATAATCATGACTCAGTAGATATGATGAGACGCTTGAATCCTTAACACGTGTGACACGTGTGGGTGTGCTCAGACGCACGCAACCGGATGATGAGTTATGATGCATATGACAAATAAGAAGCTTATGCACATACATGCTTATGTCATGTCAGATGCTGAGATTTAGATTATCATCAGACACTGAGATTAATCATTCTTTTATAAGATGAAAGTTTAAATTTCTTCTTATAAAATTGAATCTATCTTCAGCAAGGGGTTTTGAAAATATGTCAGCCCACTGATGATCAGTGTCTACAAATTTTATTTCTAAAATACCCTTCTGAACATAGTCTCTTATAAAATGATGCTTAATCTCAATGTGCTTTGCTCTAGAATGCAATATAGGATTTTTAGTAAGACATATGGTAGATGTATTATCACAGAAGATAGGAATGTTACTCTCTTTTATCAAGTAGTCTTCAAGTTGATACTTCATCCACGTTGAGAACGCAACTCTTTCACGAGATGTATTCACTTGCTGAGAGTGCAATTGTGCTTTGCCTTTGCTTGACCAAGACACAAGATTAGCTCCAAGGAATTAGCACTTCCACTTGTGCTCTTTCTTTCAATTCGATCTCCAAAGAAAGTCAAGATCACGAAACCTACTAATTTGTAATCTTTTGATTTCTTATAAAGCAAACCAAGATTAGTAGTTCCTTGCAAATATCTAAATATTCTTTTAACAAAGACTTAGGTGTGATTCTCTAGGATCCGATTGAAACCTAGCACACAAAGTGCACGAACATAATATCAGGTCTTGAAGCCATAAGATAAAGTAAAGATCCAATCATACCTCTGTACAGTTTCTGATCTACCTTCTTACCAATTTCATCTTTACTAAGAGTGCAGGTAGGATGCATAGGAGTACACATAGGCTTGCAATCCAGCATCTTGAATTTCTTCAGTAATTCTTTGATATATTTGCTTTGATGAATATAAATACCATCACTGCATTGCTTGATTTGTATTCCAAGGAAGAACTTTAATTCTCCCATCATGCTCATCTCAAATTCAGCGTGCATAAGCTTAGAAAATTCTTTGCAAAGGCTTTCATTAGTGGCTCCAAAAATGATATCATCAACATAGATTTGAACAAGTATGAAATGCTTGTTTGAGGTTTTTCTGAAAAGAGTAGTGTCAACTAAACCTCTTGTAAATCCATTTTCCATTAAAAAGGAACTTAGTCTATCATACCATGCTCTGGGAGCTTGTTTAAGACCATATAATGCCTTTTTAAGTTTAAAAACATGTTCTGGAAATTCAATATCTTCAAAACCAGGAGGTTGTTTAACATAAACTTCCTCAATTATAAAACCATTTAGAAAAGCACTTTTCACATCCATTTGATATAGTGTTATCTCATGATGTGCTGCAAATAAAAGTAAAATGCGAATAGCTTCTAGTCTTGCAACAGGTGCAAAAATTTCAGTGAAATCAATACCTTCTTTTTGTGAGTAGCCTTGAGCAACTAACCTTGCTTTATTTCTCACAACTTTACCATCTTCATCAAGCTTATTTCTAAATACCCATTTAGTACCAATAGCTTGCTTATCTTCTGGTAGAGTGACTAGCTTCCATACATCATTCCTTTGGAACTGATTTAGCTCATCTTGCATAGCTAGAATCCACCCTTCATCTTCCAAAGCTTGATCAATCGTCTTAGGTTCCATATCAGAGAGAAGTGCAAAATCAGCATGCTCCTTGAAAGAGGATCTGGTTCGTACTTTGTCACCAGGTTCTCCTATGATTTGATCTTTTGGATGATTGGTTTTGTACTTCCAGCTTTTTCTTGCTTCAGCTTCCGCTTGAGTAGAATTCTTTGTCTTGTCACCACCAGATGATGAAGATGTATGTTCACCGTCTGACTTGTCACCAAGATTTAATTCTGAAAATAACTCATCTAGTTCTGACATAGCAGTGTCAGGCTTCTTATCATCAAACTTGACATGAATGGACTCTTCAACTGTCAAAGTTTCTTTGTTGTATATTCTAAAAGCTTTAGATCTTTCAGAATATCGCAAAAAGATTCCTTTGTCAGCCTTGGAATCAAACTTACCAAGCTGATCTTTAGTATTCATGATATAACAAATACAACCAAAAGGATGAAAGTAAGAAATGTTTGGTTTTCTACCTTTCCACAATTCATAAGGAGTCTTATTCAAAATAGGTCTTATATAAATTCTATTTTGAATATAACAAGTGTGTTCTTTATCGCTTCGCCAAAAATGTTTCGCAATATCAGCTTCATTGATCATGGTCCTGGCCATTTCTTGGAGGGACCTATTTTTCTTTTCTACAACACCATTTTGTTGAGGTGTTCTAGGAGAGGAGAAATTGTGGGAGATGCCATTTTCTTCACAAAATTTTTGAAAGTTCTCATTTTCAAATTCTCCCCCATGATTACTTCTAATAGAAGAAATACAGATGCCTTTTTCATTTTGAACTGATTTGCAGAAAACAGTAAATATCTTAAAAGACTCATCCTTGTGGGCAAGGAATTTAACCCATGTCCATCTAGTAAAATCATCAACAATGACTAATCCATATTTCTTTCCAGTTAAAGAGGCTGTCCTTGTGGGACCAAAAAGATCAAGATGTAAAAGTTCAAGTGGTCTAGAAGTTGAAACAACATTTTTTAAATGAAAGGAAGTTTTAACTTGTTTTCCTTTTTGACAAGCCTCACACAGGGCATCAGATTGGTACTTAAGATTTGGTAAGCCTTTAACAAGATTGTGCTTGTTTAATTTTGAGATTAACCTCAAGTTGGCATGACCTAATCTTTTGTGCCAAATCCATTGCTCATCTTCAATGCATATAAGCCACTTGACATCTTGTTTTTCAAGTTCGGAAGATCAACTTTATAAACATTTTGTTTCCTCTTTCTTTGTAAAGAATATAGATCCATCGTTTTTGCTTTTTACTAAACATCCAGTTTCTGTAAAGATGACTTCATAACCATTGTCACATAATTGACTTATGCTCAATAGATTATGTTTCAGTCCTTCAACATATAAAACATTATCAATAGAAGGAATAGAGCATTTACCTATGCGACCAATTCCAACTATTTTACCTTTCTGGTTTCCTCCGAAACCAACGAATCCAGCTTCTCTAGGTCTTAGTTCTTGGAACATATGCTTTTCTCCCGTCATGTGACGCGAGCATCCACTGTCTAAGTACCAAGATTGGTGTGTTGACTTTGTTGCTAAGCATATCTGCAACATAGACTATTTTATCTTTAGGTACCCATATCTTTTTGGGTCCGTTCTTGTTTGTTCTTGAAGGAGGCTTATCCTTCGCAGTTTTAAAAACATTACATGCACTTTTCAAATGACCGAATTTATTGCAGTAAGTACAATGTAAGCATTTACTATGACTATGGGATTTATCAGATGCTGAATCATTTTCCAAAAGGGGTTCATCTGATATATAACCAAGACCATGAGTTGTCGTTTTACTGACACCCCAAATCATTGAAGCTTGCTTGCTACGAGTTACACTCTCTGCAAGAAACTTTTGAAATGCTTGTTCATAGTCATTTGATTTGCAGTTAGGATTGCCTGTAACTACAAAACTCTTAGCTTGAGAGCTCTCAGCTTCTGGTTGCTTGTTAGCTCCAGACGCTGGTTATCAACCAGACGCTGATTTTCAATTTTCAGCTTCTGGTTCTCTTCACTGAGTACAGAGTTTTCATTACGTAAAGAATGAAAATCTTGTGATAGTTTTAAAAATTTCTTTTTCAAATTCTTATACTCAGCAGAGAGAGTGGCAGAGTCCTTAAGAAGATCATCAAAAGCAAGTTGAAGTTCAGAGTAGGAATCATATACTATTACCTCTTCAACTTCTTCTTCTGAGTCAATGTCAGTGTCTGCCATGAGGGCAATGTGAGCTTCTTCTTCTTTATCTTCCTCAGAGGAGGATAAGTCAAGATCTTCCCATGTTGTCATGAGACCTTTCTTCTTTTTCTTGAAGGAGCTTCTTGTGGGCTTCTCTTTAAGATTAGGACACTCGGATTTGAAATGTCCAGGCTTCTTACATTCATAGCAAATGACTTGGGCTTTGTCCTTGTTTTTGCTCTCCTTCTTGTCCTTTGAATCTTTCTTCTGAAACTTCCTTCTGAAGTTTCTTTTCTTCCACATTCTCTGGATCTTCTTAGATATGAATGCTAGCTCATCGTCTGATCCATCAGAATCTCCTTCTGAAGCTTCATCATCTGATTCTTCTTCTTCAGCCTGAAAAGCTTTAGAAGTACTAGGTTTATGTTGATTAACTTTTAAAGCAATAGACTTACTCTTCTTGGTAGGTTCTTCTTCATTTAGCTCAAGTTCATGAGCTTTCAAAGAACTCATAAGATCTTCAAGCCGAAGAACATTTAGATCTTTTGCTTCTTGAATAGCAGTGACTTTGGGTCTCCACTGCTTAGTCAAGCTTCTCAAGATCTTTCTCACATGATTGGGTGTAGTATAACTTTTTCCAAGGGCCTGCAACCCATGAACAAGTGTTTGGAACCTTCTAAACATAGTTTCAATGTTCTCTCCATCTTCCATTCTGAATAGCTCATACTGGCGTACCATCATGCTAGCTTTTGTTTCTCTTACTTGGGCAGAACCCTCATAAGACAACACAAGAGAATCCCAGATTTCTTTGGCAGTATCAAACTTACCACATTTATCATATTCTCTTTCTGTCATAGCACAGATGAGAATAAATCTGGCCCTCTGATTGGTTTGATATCTCTTTTTCTGATCATCAGACCAGTTTTCCCTAGGTATTGCAACGCCAAGGGCATTAGCGGGAAAAATGTATCCGCTTTCAACTATATCCCACAAATCAAGATTTTGTGCCTCAAGGAATGCTTTCGTCTTATCTTTCCAGTAATCAAATTTTTCTCCATTGAATAGAGGAGGACGGTTCATATGACCACCTTTAGTAGACATGTTCACAATATAGGATCTTTTCTCTTGACACTGTTAAGTGCTCAACCAAGAGGCCGAGCTCGGATACCAACTGAACGTGAACACAAGAAGGGGGGTTGAATTGTGTTGAAAACTTTTCGCAAACTTTAAGTTAGAAATACTTAGAACACAAGTTTTTCAAACCTGTTTGTTTATCGGACGGTGGAAATAAAGCAGACGCTGGAAAAACAGTTTGTGAAAACTTTGTTTTTAACACAACAAGATAGAAATGAATAGAAAGCAGTAAAGCAAGAGACACAGAGATTTATACTAGTTCACTACCAAACTGGTAGCTACGTCTAGTCCCTTCGTTCCTGAAGGATTTTCCACTATAATCAACCTGATTACAATTTCCTCAAGAGTATTCTTCTGTCACAACTTGACAATACTCTCAACTTCTCAAAACGACTCAGTACAGTCGAGCCTTTGAGGATACATCCTTAACTAGGCCAAAACAACTTTTACAAGTGAGTTGAAATACAGTTAAAAGTAACTCTCACAGAGAGGATAAAAGATTAAGCTCAACTATAGAAAAACTTTCTAAAGGAAAGGGTCGGACGCTGAGTTCAGTTCCTGTAGTCCAGAGACTTAGCACGAGACTTGATTGCTCACAGAAGCAGTGCTTCAGATGTTGACTCTTTGTAATGTATGGCAACAGTGCTTGTTCTCAGTAAATGAGGTAATATTTCAAAGATATTTCAAAGAAGCTTTTTCACGAGATCTCTACCGCTTCTTCAATAGATACCATGAGGTATATATAAGAGTTCCAAGGATATTACCGTTACGGTAAAAATGACTCCTTTCCATTGAGTGAGGTAAATTCAAAAAGCTGTCTCTTTCTTCCTTTCCAGAAAATATCCCAGTAGTACATATTACCGTTTTCGTACTACCTTGCTTTTCACAATTGCTTGTACGATTTTTGTCTTTTAGCTAAAGGTGTCACCTTTGATACCTCGTACAACAATTTTAGCGCTCAGAATCAATTTCAAATCGTTCGAAACTCGAGAGGAAGAGCAGCAACGTGACTAACACGTGATATGAAATGAAGTTCAGACGCTCGCTCAGAATTGGAAGTTCGGACGCTTGTAGCAATTGGATAAGCCTAGTGTCATAAAGACAAAATTCCAGATGCTCACAAGGATGAGCCGGATGCTGACATATAGAATGTATCATTCTCTTGAGAATTACTTTCTTCTTGCTTGAGTGACTTAGAATATATGTTTTATTAGTATCTGCACACTTCAAGAAATGTTAGAACATAAATTGTTCTCTTGTGAATACTTTGTTATCATCAAAATTAATGAGGGTCTAAACTTCTCAATCGTTTAGGTTCCAACAAAAACCGCCCCGAACCGGCCCGTTGCCATGCCTATTTGGATCTGCGGTGGATTTCCCACGTTGAAGCAAACTCGCAGTGGATTTCCCACGTTGACGCAAAAGCTACGTTTTGTAGCTTCTGGTTTTCGCAGTGAATTTGTCTTGAGACGCGCGTTGATGGTGTTGAACGCGGAACCAAACACTCACTTAAAAGCTGCGACCTTTTATAGCGCTTTTTTTTTCGAGCGCTATTAAATGATATGAATGAAATTAAATCGCGAAAGCCAAAAGGCCGAAAGAACGGGAAGTGGATCCTCTCCTACAATTCTCTCTCTCAATCCCTCTACAACAACAATCCCAACCGTTAGATTCATCTAACGGTTGTGAGATTAAAAGCTGAAAGTTAAATAAAAACTATGAAATAGAAAAAAAATCTCACGATCTCACCGCTTGCGCACGTGACCAGATGTTGCGGAGACAGTGCGACAAAGCCAATTGGTGGCCGCCATTGACGGCGGCGGAGCCAACTCTTTGCTGTGATTCGGAGTAAGGGTCCCAGAGTTTGGAGCTGAAGGCTGAGTTTCTGTGTTCTCAATGCCTCTAGAATTTCATATTTGAAAGGTTTTTGAGTTGAAATCCGATGAAATTGAAGTTGAAATAGGAACATTAATTGTGATTTGGATTGTTGGGTTTATTTGTAAATTTAGGTTCTGGTTTAGCTTAATCGTGGAGCAACACCAGGGGAATGTCACGTTCTACAGAATCATGATTTACAAACCAAAAATAGTAAGCTAGGCTTTTCAAAAGAGAAGTTGGGGCAGGGGCAAATTTATTTATTTAGTTCTAACATAAAAGGGTCGACGTTTTGTCAAAGAATTCTTATCATGGGGATGGTGTGCACAATGTCAAACTCCTAAACCCAATAACACCAGTACACCACCATCAATGACGGCGAGGGCAATGAATGCATTTATGCCACTGGTCTTAACGATTTTCGACAACTTGGATATATTGAAGATGGTTCGAGATTCTTGCTGTGAAAAGAGGGACTTGCTATGAAAAGAGTTGTACAATAATATTCAGCTACCAATTTGATAAACCTCCATTCACATGTCATGAAGAGCATGAACACTACCGGAACGAAACTTCTCTGCAAAAGCAAACTTAATTTGCACACGAATCCCGATTCTGGGGAGAGAAAAGTGGTTTTTTTGCTCTTTATTAAACTTTTCATTTTTAATCTCACAACCGTTAGATTAATCTAATGGCTTGGATTTGTTGTTGCTGAGAGATTGAGAGAGAGTTGTGGGAGAGGATCCGCTTCCGAAAGAACCTATCTTCTCCCTCTCACTAGTCACTGGAGTCCCAACTCTGAAAACCTTCTCCCATCTCACTCTCAAGATCTCAGTTTCGTCTATGATTTCCCAACTTTCTCAGTCTCATCTCTGATCTCCCAAGTCTCACGCGTCGCGCCTCCTTCTCGGCCAGATTCCGGCCGCCGCGCTTCCCATCTTCCGGTAAATCGAGCTTCTCGGCCAATTGTTGACTTGTTGCTGCACATAGCCTTTGGGTGAGTGGTAAATTTTTTCTCTTGCTTTTCAAGTTTGAAGTTGCATCTGTTGTAACGTCATCCCGTCGTTCTGCTCATTCAAATTCTCGAGCCCTAACTTCCGAGCCACTCCCAGACCGGTGCAGTGAAAATGGAGACCCTCTACAAAAAACTCTACGATAAGCACACCACACTCAAGGTCTCTCTCTCCCCTTTACTTTGATATTGATGATGCTAAGTTTGATAATCTCAAAATTGATGCTAAGAGACGCTCTTGTTTTTTAACATCTCTCTTTGTTTTGCGTCATTCCTCTTTCCATTTTCTATCTTTTCTATTCATCGATAATTTCGTATCTACTATTTCTCAGTCACAATTTGAGTTTTATCACATTTTTGTTACTTCTGGAATCTAATTTTCTTGAAATTCTGTTCTTATCTCTGTTAATTGCTACTGAAATCTCTCCAATCTCTTCATAACTGTACTCTGGTTTTCGGATTAGGTTATAATTAACTTTGTTCAACATATTTGTTTAGATTAGGGATTTTGGTTTTATATTTCAATTCAGATTAGGTTGCAATCATATTTAAAGTTTTGAGGAGAATTTCTTTAATTGTTTAATGGTTTTGTTTCCCCACAAATTGAGATTGAAGATGAGCTAGGGTGTGTCGCTGCTGTCTATCCTCCCCTAAGGTTTATCTGGTTCTTATATGTCATTTAATCTAAGAAAATTTGAAAAACATATAGACTGTTAACTTTTTCCACGATCCATGAACATTTGTAATGTTGATAGATTAGGTACGCTTTCTGAGTGTCTGACAGGATGTCTCTGCCAAATTATGTTTCAAGGTAGGCCTTCAAACTCAGTAGCTTCATTAATATTATGGAAATCGGTTTGAAATTTGTGATGCTAATCATCTTTTTAAGCTTCAGTTATCTGTATTTTGTGTTTTGATTATTTGTATTTTGTGTTTGTGATTACTTGTGTTTTACATCTTTATTGATTGCAGATTTGTAGTTGCTCGCTTAGATCGAGTTTGAGTTTCTGCTTACTGTTTCAAGTTATTTGAGGGTGCAATTGCGTGGTACTTGAATTTGAATCTCTTTTTCTGATTTTGCTGAGGTTCTGCATTTGGTACAGATGGTGTGGCTGAGGTTATGGATCTCAACCTTGATTCTAAGAAAAGGGATGCATCTCTACAAAGTGATGGCCTAAAATTTTTTTTAGTATGTCCTCTTGAAAATGTTTTGGTCAGTGAATTTCTTTTCTCACATTTGTTGCATAAATTGTAATGGAAACATAGATTTTATGCATTTTTTATTTCTATTATTATTACTAATGACACTAATAAATAATTATCACTTGTCAGAATACAAGTTACTTGATCTTAATCTAATTTGGAACTAATTTCTACTCAACTCAACAGATTTTGTGCTCAATTGATTCGAATGACTTATACTCATGGTTTGTGTTTTCCAGAATATATCAATGTTAACTTATGATGCTTATATTAACATAATGATTATATTAACATCTTAATGTTTGCTCCATTGCTAATTCACAACAACACGAAGACCAGGATTTGGTGATTGAGTCCGAGCTCCAGGGGATCGCTAGCATTTGGAAAGGAATTAAGAAAGCTATCTATTTCTCTTAAAAGCTATCTATTTCATTGGTTTTCGTGGGATTGAGTCCAGGTTCCATGGGGAAGCTTCGATATAAAAGATAAGGAGGTCACAAAGTTAATGGGATATAATTAAGGTATGTTAATTAAGATTTTTGGAAATATGTAATATTTTTATGGATTGAGAAACTTCTCTGATGTCCAGGCCGTTAATTATTAGGTTGGATATTTGGGGTTTTAAGTAATTTGGGATTTTTATTGAATGAGGTTTTTAGTTTTATTTAACAGTTAGGATTGAGGAATACCTGACTTTCTAGTTGGGTACTATTAAGACTTGTTTAGTTTACCTAAGGACCACTAATTAGTATGTACTTGGATTTCTGAGTATATCATTTTAAATTGAAATCATGATTGTCGAGTGTTGAATTATTTTGTTCTCCATGTTCCCGTCTCTTCTAAATTTCTTCATTAGTCCCTCTGTTGTTGGTTCACATTGTTTATCTTTTAATTTCGTGTCTCATGAAGGGACTAACGTCAACTTAAGTATTCAATCCCTTCATCTGAAAGTATTGGAGTTTATTTAACAAGTGAGAAGAGGTATTCTTTTTTTTTTTTCTTCCTTTCCCCTCCTTTACTTAGCTATGTACTTATCTGAAATGACTTTTGTTGAGTTTGGACTTTTATTGAGTTAATTTTTGGGGCAAGTTCTATTCATGGGCTGAGGATCTTCTTGTATTAATTGGTGGGCTGGTTTTTGTTTGGTTTGATGAGTTGTTAAAGTTGGTATGTTTTCTTTTTCCTTCTCTCTCTCAGTTAGTGTATTTGTTTCATTTATTGGTTACTTATTTCTTTTGTCTAGTTTGTTCCCTTGATTATGCATGTTTATTGCTACTGTTATTTTGTTTGAATCAATTCATTTTAAATCAAGCTTCTTTAAATCAAGCTTCTTTTATTCATCAAAATAACCACATAAGATTGGTACTCAATTTGGAACAAGTTGTCAGAATACAACTACCAATAGCATTGCTACTTGCTAATGTCTAATCAAATGTCATACTCAATTTAACAAGTTTTATGCCTAATTACTTATTCCCCTCTTGTTCTTTGAAATGCTATGTTTTTGTCTTGATGATTACTATATTGGGCTGCCACTCCTGTGCTGGTAAGAACTTGACAAAATTGCGGTTTAACTTTGCATTTTTTATTTATTTTTTATTTTTTTGAGTTTAGCTTTGCATATCACAAAGGCTTAAATATCTGGTTTTTTGAGTTGTTCAAAGTGATAGCTAAATCACCAGTTTTCTAATTGCTCCTACTGATTTAATCACCAGTTGTTCGCAAGATAAGGAGACAAATGCCCATCCTTGTCACTTCCAATCAGACTGATTTCTCATACGAGGGGTGAATTTTCCTTTATCTAGGAGTTTAAAACGTAAATATAATAGATTATGTGAAAGTTTATATCTGAAGATTGTTAAGAGTCTGTAAACTTATTTCTTGTGCTCCGTAGCTCAAGTATTGCATAAGAATAATTCTTAATTGTACTCATGATTATGTACTGTAAGAAATCTCTGTTGTGTAGCTATTATGTAAGGCATAATATCTACATATTATATTTATTATGTTTACAAGTTGAAATACTTACTGCAGCAGTTGTGGTGTTTATTGGGTTTAATTGTAGTAGCTAATATAGTCATAGTTTATCAAAGTAATAGCAATAGGCAATAGTAGTTATCTTTATTGGTTATAACCTCATTAGCTAGTAGTGACTGTAGGTAAAGGTTCTTTTTACTAATGTTTGTCTTTTAGGGTGTGTTTGGTTCACGAGAGAAATTGTGAAGAGAGAAAATATGAAGAGAGAGTATGAAAAGAGAGAAAAAGATGAGAAATTGGGTAGATTTTTGGTATTGATTGGAATAAGAGAAAGAGAAGAGAAAAAGAGAAGAGAGAAGTGTTGATTATTTTCGAAAAGACAACAATATCCTTGACTAAAAATTTAGATATAAGGAGAGAATAAGGGTAGAAATTGGAAAAAGAAAAAAAACAAACGCGGCGTGCCATTTTCTCGCCACTTTCCTGGAGAAATTCTTTTCGTGTGGGACCCATGTTTTTTTTTTCTCTCTCGCCATTTTCAACTCAAAGCAGTCAGCAGAAAATATCATTTTCGCAGCGTTTCACCTCGTTCCGTTTTCTCTCGCTGCATTTCATGCAGAAACAGAGCGTTAGCTAAGGTAGGATGCCGTAGCTACCCTGCGGTGGGTACAACTTATAGTGACAGATGTAAGTTTAGGTAAGTGTATCCATCCGTAGCTAAAGGCTATACCGACACCAAAGTAGTATCGTTGTTGTTAAGTTGACACTGCAACTGTCCGTCGGTAAAGGCCAAATTGACAGTTACCTGCGCATTATAGACTTATAGTGACAGATTTTGTCTGTCAGTAAAAGTCAATTTTCCTGTTATCATAGCTATGATAACTCTACCTTTCAACACATACACATACGATAGCACTTCCTCGAGGCTATCTATAATAGGTTTTTCTATGACAAAAGTGCTTTTCGTTTCTACAAGACAAGTGAATTTTTTTTTAAGAATAAAAGGCTTAACCAAATTGTAATATAATAAGGACAAAGATATTTAACATTGGAAATATATCTATTTTGATTCTAAATGTTAAACAATTTATTTTGAAGTGAATTTTTTTTTTGTACATATTTTGAAGTGAATTTATTTATAAAGTATATAGTTTTTAAAATTTAATCTACAATATATTCATTTAATGGTATTTCTACGGGATCTTTTTAACATGTATCGCTATATTTTGCAAAGTTGTTTATTCTAGAACATGACAAATCATGCATTCTTATGTCTACATGTATTTCAAACAGCATTACAGTCATGATACCAACCATTTAAACATTTATCGATATATTAGTTCCAGTCAATTTGAATTAAATTTCAATCAATTTAAATCATATCAATTATTCCGTATAATTCTATCGGTACTTGAATTACATAATAAAACTTTATTACGGGATATTGAACATTTTACATGAAAGATCGTTGTTATTTTATATACTTTGAACGAGCACTGTATAGAAATAATACATTAATATACTTTTTTAATATAGCATATTAGCATTTATATTTTTTAAAGTATATATCATGTATGGCACGGGTCTATATATATATCATAAAAAATGTATCAAATATTTTTTTGATCTAATTTTTTTTTCAATTTTATGTTCGTGTAGTATATAAAACATAAGACACGGGGATGCATGTTTTACAAGAAAACATAAGAAAATTGCATTAAACACAATATTTTATACGAAAAACATTAATATCTATATGTAAATTAATTAATATAGAAATCATAGATAAAACATTAGATGTGGAAATAGAAGCTTGCATGAAAGTAATGGGGCGATATACACTTAAAAGTAAATTTCAGTCAATACACAAGGATGAACATTTCCTGTATAAGTTTTAAATCTAAAATCTTAATAATTTTTATACAAATTATTATTCCTTCTTTCTTATTCATTCATAATATCTGTTACGTATAATAATTTATTTTTCATATTTAATATCCTTATTCTAACAAAGCACGGCTTTTTAATATGATGACGCGTGTGTGTGTATGTATATATATCTTAAACTACTTTACAATTTATATTTATTTTTCAGTGTTACTTTAGATACGATAATTATCAACAAATTCATCCAACTATTTTACCAAATATATAATAGTAATTATTAACTTTAAATTATTACACTTTAAAGTTAATAATTTGTAATAATTTAAAGTTGATAATTACTATTATATATCTGTAAAATATTACACTTTATGATCCATACCAAAGTGGTGTGACTCAGTTGGTTAGTATTATGAAATAAAAGCAGAGGAAAAAATAACAAAGTTGAAGAATGAAAACTGATTATTCTCATTGAATGAATAATGTGCTGTACATTTTGTTATATATGAAGACTAACCAACTAACTATCACAGCTGTCATGCTAACTACAAACAGTTGTCATACTAATTACAATGTAACAGTAATTACAATATAACTATGTTACTTAATATCTAATAGTTAGCGGCACTGAGCTTGTAGGGGAAAGGACTTGGGTTCAATTCCCACAAAAAACACATCATTGAGAGGGCATCGCCTTAAGCTGTACTGAATCCCGAACCGGGGATTAGTCTCATAGGCGGTCCAAAGGACACAACCCGTGGGGATACTCTGGCGGACCACTCGGCTACAAAGTGGTTAATTAAGGTGGGTCCCAACCAAAAAAGAAAAACTTTATGATCCATAATTGAAATAGACCAAATATTATATAAATTTTTGTGTTCAAGTCCTTTTACTATTGTTTAAAAAAATGTATATATAATATTTCAATTATTTTATAAAATTGTTTATAAGTCACACGTACCCGTGCATGACACGGGTTGACATACTAGTATACTTTAAATTAAATAAAAATAAATATTTACTTACTTACTTTAACAGAAATGATAAATGAACACCCAAATTGGGACACCCCTTTGGGATATCGTATGTCCGTACGGTACGGACATGTACAGAACCGTACGGAATACGTACGGATTTATTTATTTATTTGCAAATTTTTTTAATCACTTTTTACAAAATTATTACCAAAGTGGTTAATACAGTTCACTAACTGGTTAATGTAATACTCTGATGCTAATTTGTCAAACTGCACTCATTAACCACATTCAATACTGTATTAACCACAAATATCAATTCTGTTAACCACTTGTATCAACGAGTACACTTGCACTCATTAACCAATTTCAATACTATATTAACCACTAATATCAACCTTGTTAACCAATTATGAAAGTGATTAATGTTGTGCAAGTAAGTGATTAATACAGTTCACTAATTGGTTAACGACTACTATGTGTCTGTGTTAGCCACTAATATCAACTATGTTAACAAAAAAAAAGTTGAAAAATAAAAATTTCGTACAGTCCGTACATGTCCGTACACAGGGCCGTCTTAAACATTTTGGAGGCCCTGTTCTAATCTTAAAAATTGGGCCCCTAAAAATCGGGGATCAATATATATATTAGTATTTCACAAATATTACAAGAACTCCAAGGTGGTGCAATGGCTTGGGCACATAGTTTTATTTGCGGGAGCAGGGTTCGAATCTCGCTCAGGCATTATTTTCATCGATTTTTGGCGCAAAAATATATTTCCCAGGCGAAAACGTCATGATTCGTGATATATGTCACGCAATATTGTATATATAACAAAAAATTTGAGGTACTTGTCTTTATTACATCGCTCAGACGCCCATTACCCCCTGTCTGCATACAGTATCATATACTGATATACGGTGGCTGGGAAAGTGGTGTTCAAATAAAACTACTCTACTTTAAAGACATTAATGTTACTTTGAATTGAATGAAACTTTCTTTTCTTGTCTCAAAATTAAATATCTTAGGAAAAGTGTAAGACTTTATATCGATACCGGAACATCTACTAACAATTTTGTGAGTCAAAAAAAAAAAAAAATCTACGTAACAATTTTGCCGACACATCTAGGCACACCCAACGATTTTCCTAACACATTTTGGCATACCCAACAATTTTATATCCTCAAGCAAGACAAAATCAGGTCCACATTTCAAATTAGGGCAGCCAAACAACGTTTTGCTTTAATTTGGGTGCAGAAATTGAACACCGACAATTAGTGGTTTCTCTTCAAAGCTGTCCCTCTTCCCTGTCAACATATTGCATTTGTTTGGATGGTATATAAGAGTTTGATAAAGGTTCTTACCAAAAGAAAGAAAAAAAAGGTTTGCGGGGTTTTTGTCATTAGAGTGTTCCCAAGTGAAGCTTATGCTGATTTTTCTTTCTATAGTAGAAAAAATGAATGAATGAAAGAAACAAATGGGCTCGTCGCCGAAGAAGCAAAATTAAACAAACAAATAAAACATATAAATCTCTGTATGTTGTCAAAGAATTGAAACACAGAGAACTGAGAGAAGTGACAGGGCCGCAAATGCAGCCAGAGAGAAAATAGGTGTTATTTTGCTATGTTTATAATGAAATTTCATAACGTTGATTCAAGTAGTGTGAATTTTATTTGGTTGTTTTTTAATTTTATTTTTCCTATTTTTTGAGTTACATATCCTTTTATTGGATTTTATTGTTTTGATATCTTCCTGAAATTTTGTAATTCTCATGAGTTTTCAGATTTTGTTAGTATTTGGGGATCGAGATTAGAAAGACTTACTTGTGATGGATTTATTAATTTTTATTGGATTAAGTCTCGTATTTTTTTCAAATTGAGGGTTTTCCACTTTAAATTTTTTTTCTTCTTTTTTTGGGAAAGAGGGTTTTGCACTTTAAAATTTGGTGTCTTTTGTGATTTCTTTTTAGTGATCTGTATGCATCACTACTTACGAAATATCATTAATTTATTATTTGTTGTCCGTGAATTTGTGAAATCTATTTTAACAACACAAGAAAAAAAAAGATTCGAATTTGTTTCCGTAAAATTAGTAATATTTGTTCTTTTTTCAACCGAGGGAAAAAATTATTTTTTTGAATTATGAGAACTATATAATTTTCAAAATAAGTAAA
Organism: Calophaca sinica; assembly: GCA_037113605.1. Classification (NCBI taxonomy): domain Eukaryota; kingdom Viridiplantae; phylum Streptophyta; class Magnoliopsida; order Fabales; family Fabaceae; genus Calophaca; species Calophaca sinica. The sequence goes on from CM073735.1 coordinate 46,988,055, forward strand.
AAGTTAAGACATAAAATTTAATGATAATTTATTATTTTATTTTAAAACATTCTAAAATTGTAGAATACTTGAAATAAAATATTTATTCAATATTTATTTATTTTAAACTAAAATCCATCTTGTAAAAAAGGAAACCTAAAATCCTCTCTTCCAAACATATTTTTAAAGTCGCGTGCAAAAGAATGAGAATGAAGACAGAAACCAAATAGAGAAGAAAAATCATGCTTATGAGACCTGAAATAAAAACACTAGATTTTTCTTGTCAGCTTCTTCGAAGGATGTCTCATTTTCAAAGCCAAAAAGGACAAAAATCGTTTGGTTACAGGGACCAAAAAAAAATCCTTTTTAACTTTTCATGCCTTATAACGTGTTTTTATAACGTGTTTTTATAATTTGTGGTGGATAACTTAAATCAAACATCGGGTGAACGTCATTTTTGAGGTCGATTCCAAGCTTGTTGCCGATGTTTTTCACTCAAATAAGCCTAATTTCACCAACTTTGGTAATATTATTTTTGAGTGTCAACGTCTTTTACATTCTTCTTGTAACAACTCTTGGGTTGAGTTTGTAAAGAGGGAAGCTAACATGGCTGCTCATTTCTTAGCTAAGGTGGTCATGTCTTATGTTAGCCCTCATGTTTTTAGCATTATCGCTCCTTGTTTTGGATCAATTATTATGAATGAAATGCGTTAAGCTTGTTTCTATAATAAAAAAAAAGCTTAAATCAAACAAGCGGTGTATGGCTGTTTTTACAAAAACTGTTTATAGAGTTTGTGGTGGAAATAATTTAAATTAAAACAAGCGGTATCTCGTGTGTTTTAGTTCTCCTAGTGAACTTCATTTTAATATTGTCAATTTGTAGTTAGTTTTTAATTTATCTAAGCTCAATTGTAGGTGAAACTATGCTTTCCTCACGGATTTATCTTGGTATGGTAACTTCTCTTGTAATGGGATGCAACAAGATCGGTTTATTTCCAACTTACGCTCTGACGCAAAATTACTGAACAAATCACTAGTTAGTTAATTTTAAAATCTCAACAACTACTTTAATCAATTTGTTTATAACAAAAAAAAAAGATGTATAACAAAATTAAAACAATTAAGAAAAGGTAGTCCGTACACGTAACTAATGTAAAATTGTTCCCATGGAATTACTCATTTCGGTCTCAAATATAAAATTGGTCTCAAATACATTTTAATTTTTTTTATATTTGAGACCGAGAGGAGTATAGTTCCCAATCAAATTGCCTTTATAACATTTTCCTGCAAGGAATTATATATAGTTATATCGCGATAGATTTTACCACGAAGACTTTGGGAATCTTTCTAATTGGCTAGTCAACATGCTTGACCCATCTTGTTTTCGACAAATAGAGAAGTAAAACTCTTCTTCTTCTTTTAAAAAAACCACATCACCGTCATTAAATTTCACGAATAAATCATTCGGGATGTGTATCACTGCTCATTTATAAAAGGTAGCAAAATGAAGTAAAATACTCTCTTTGTCCCCTTTTGTTTGACGTTTTAGCCAAAAAAAATTATATCATTTTGATTGTCATTTTACAATATCAATAAAATATTAAATTTCTATTATGCCTATGAAGTATTAATTGACTAACTAATCAATTACTATAAGAGGGAAGGAGTAACAAATGGCATATTAGGAAAGTTCAAAATATTTTTTATAAACACCGAAGGTAATATTTTTGAGGCTCCGTTTGGGAGGTAGGAGGGGAGGGAATGGGATGGCTTTGGGGGGAGGGGAGGAGAGTGAAAGAGAGTGAAATCATCCACTTTATTTGAGAGAGTGCTTTTATAGAAAAAGAAAAGAGAATGTTTATGACAAATATATTTTTAATTTTGAGAGTAATATAAAAATATGGAAGGGATTTGAAGAATTTTTCTAAGCCCTCCAAAACCCTCCTTCAATACATTTTTTGAGTTCCCCCATATTAGGAGGTTTTATTATTATGGAGAAAAATAAACCCTTCATTCAAGATGGAAGACTATCGTTCGTTCTCATTCCTTTTTCTCCTTCGTTTTTTTCTAAAGCCCTCCCCTCCCCTCTTCTCCTAAACTCCCAAACGGAAGTTTCTGTGTCACAACCTTAAATATCAATCGAACAGGGATAAACCACCGGATGGTGGTGGTGGTGGGGATACACAACAACATGAAAAACAAAAGAAGCTCTCCTTTCGAGATATGGTCATAGGACAACAAGTCCCAGTAGCACCACGCAAGAAGGTGGATTTAATTAAGGAAAACCTTGCTAGGATTGAATACCAGGACGACAATTCTCTAAAGCCCATGGTTATCATTGATGATGAGGTCTTTGAAGGACTTTGTGCTCCTTGGAAAGATGCTCTGGTGGTGAAACTCTTGGGCAAAACCATTGGCTTCAACACGATGAAGGAAAGGCTACAGAAGATATGGAAGCCCTCAGGGGGGTTCGAGATTATGGATATTTGCAATGGTTTTTTCATGGTGAAGTTCGACGTTGACTCTGATCGAGCTAAAGTCATCGGTGAGGGTCCCTGGATGATTTTTGATCATTATTTAACGGTGCAATGCTGGACACCAGAATTTGTCTCCCCTTCTGCGAAGATAGACAAGACTTTGGTGTGGATTCGCTTTCCTGGTCTAAATCTCTTCTACTATGATGAGAGTATTCTGCTTGCTCTAGCCTCTGTTGTGGGAACCCCTATCAAGGTTGATAGCAACACATTGGATGTGCGAAGAGGAAGATTTGCGCGCGTTTGCGTTCAGATTGATTTGAATAAACCCGTTGTGGGGAAGGTGTGGCTGAAGGATTATTGGTATCGCGTTGAATATGAAGGTTTACATCGAATTTGCTCGGCTTGCGGTTGTTATGGGCATCTTGGCCGCGATTGTAAACAGAAAACGGCGGAGGGCAACACAAAATCGGGGGAGCCCCAACAAGTCACGGCAGCTCCAGCGCAATTAATTCCCAATAATTGCAATGCGGATTCTATGACTGGAAAAGATCAGTTACGTGCAAAAGATCCAGGAGAAATTCATGGAGATTGGTTGTCAGTTAGGAGGGAAAAAAGGAACGGAAATATGCACAAATCTGCTAATAATAACAAGGCAATAAATCGGAAGAAGGATACGTTGACCAATGGAGGGAAACCAGGTGAGATTGCTGCAGGTGCCAGGCAAGCAGGCCGATCTTCAAAACAGCACAAACATGCCCAAGGTGAGTCATTGAATAAGCCCAATACCTTCAAAGCCTCAACTTCTAAGGCTGCAATGAATAATGGGCCAAACAAAAGGCCAAGATAGGAATTAACAATTGAAGGGCAACCCAATAATGATGCCAAAGGAAAGGCTCCTCAAAAGATTGTTACCACCAGAGAAAAGCCGAGTGGTCCAAAAATTTATGATTTGGGCTTTGGTGCAAAATCTACAGTTAACATGAAGGCTATTACTCCAAATAGATTTATTCTCCTGGCTGATGACGAGGATCTTGCTAATAACCGGGATAAAAATGATAACAATGCCATCATTGAAGAAGCACAGGTTACACCCGATGTGGTGTTGGAGACACCATTTGAAGCCATGGCAACGTAGCCTTTAGGCCTTTTTTGGCCTTCCATTCCTTGCATGGTTGTTAATGGATAGTTTTGATAACTTTACAGTCAAGTCTTGGAATATTCGTGGTGCCTTTGGTAGAAACTCTAGGCGCCATGCACGTGACCTTATCAGGGCTCACCATCCTTCTTTGTTCTGTGTATATGAAACTCGTGTTCCTTTTGTCAAAGTTGAGAGATTTTGGCGTGCCATGAATTATAATCCGGTTTGTATTCAGGAAGCTCGAGGTTTCTCAGGAGGTATTTGGGTTTTATCTGGAGTTGATGATGTTGATATTTCTATTCTGGATAACATGAGTCAAGCAATTACTTTTATGGTGAGAAAACATGGTGCTTTTTGGTTCTGCACAGCCTTATATGCTTCTCCCTCTTTTGATACTAGAAAAAATTTGTGGGACCGTTTAATCAGTATGAGAAGAGGAATTCAGGGGCCTTGGTTGTGGCTTGGTGACTTCAATGAGATTTTATACTCTTCAGAAGTGTCAGGGGGTATATTTAGTGCTTCAAGGGCATTGCTCCTCTCTCAAGTAATGTCTGATTGTAACATGATGGATGTTCATTCCATTGGTGGCTATTTCACTTGGAGAAAAAACACACAGTTTGGAGGTCATGTGAGGAAAAAATTATATAGAGTCATGGCTGATATGGATTGGCAGATGGCATTTTCCCATGCCTTGGTGGAAGTTTTGTCCCAACATGATTCTGATCACAACCCTCTTCTCCTGAGTTGCAGAAAGCTCCCAAGCAACAGAAATAATTTATTTCATTTTCAAGCAGCTTGGATGAATCATCCCGATTATGAAACTTTGGTGCATAATGCATGGAGAGCCACTGTTGGTGATGCAGTTATTAAACTTGGCCAAATTCGGGAAAAATTTATCACTTTCAACAAGGAAACTTTTGGAAATATTTTTAAGAGGAAGAGATCACTTGAAGCTCGCATCAAGGGGGTTCACCAGCAACTGGATTTGTTCCCTTATGCTAATCTCATTCTTCTAGAAAAAGAACTCCAGAAATAGTACTCTGATGTGCTTGAAGAGGAAGAATTATTGTGGTTCCAAAAGTCTAGAGAGAATTGGGTTAAATTTGGTAATAAAAATACCAAATTTTATCATGCCCAAACAGTTGCTCGACGAAGGAGGAATAAGATTCTTAAACTTAATATTGATGGGATACAATGCACTGATGAAGACGTCCTTAAAAGGGAGGCAGCCAGGTATTTCAAGAATTTATTTAGTTCAAATGATTTTTGTGACCCTCACAGTCTTAAGCTTGATGCCATTCCTCAGATTAATAATGATCTTTATAATTTGCTACTGCAACCCGTGTCTAATAATGATGTGAAGGATGCCTTATTCTCAATGGACCCCTTTAAAGCTCCTGGGCCAGATGGATTTCAACCTGTCTTCTTCAGAAACTACTGGCATATTGTTGGTAATGATGTCTGTAAGTTAGTCTCTAATGCCTTCTCAACGGGTAATATTCCTCCTAACATAGCTGAAACTCTCATTGTTCCTATTCCAAAGATTGATGAGCCTAAAAGTCTCAAAGACTTCAGGCCAATCAGTTTATGTAATGTTCTGTTGAAATTGATATCTAAAGTTCTTGTCCGGAGAATCAGGCCTTTCTTGGATGATTTCATTGGTCCTCTTCAAAGTAGCTTCATTCCTAACAGAGACACAGCAGACAATGCTCTAATTGCTCAGGAGCTTGTTCACTACATGCACAGGAAAAAAGGTAAATCTGGTTTCCTCATGTTTAAGATTGATTTTGAAAAAGCTTATGATCGTGTGGATTGGAACTTTTTGAAGATTACTTTATCGGAATTTGGTTTTCCTCCTCACACAATTTCTTTGATCATGAGTTGTATACAATCTTCATCTCTCTCCCTTAAATGGAATAATGCAAGATTGGATAGCTTCACCCCTAATCGTGGTTTGAGACAAGGTGATCCTATGTCTCCTTATTTATTTCTTCTTTGTATGGAGAAGCTTGCTATCCTAATCCAAGAGCAGATAGATAATGGTAGGTGGCAACCTATTAAAATATAAAGCAGTGGGCCTTCTATTTCTCATTTATTTTTTGCAGATGATTGCCTTCTTTTTACTAAGGCTACTTCAGCTCAAGTTAGACTTGTGAAGGAGGTCTTGAATTCTTTCTGCTTAGCCTCTGGGATGAAAATAAATATTCAGAAGTCCAAGTTTCTTCCTTCTAAAAATCTCTCTAGTAGGGAGGTCAATTCTTTTGCAGGTATCATTGATTTTAAGTATACCTATAACATTGGCAAATATCTGGGATTTCCAATGCTGGTAGGTAGAGTCACAAATAGAGATTTCTCTTTTATCATTGATAAGATCAATAGCAGGCTTGCTGGTTGGAAGGGGAGGCTACTGAGTAAGCCTGGCAGAGTCACTCTTGCCAAATCAGTTCTTAATTCTATGCCGATTTATACTATGCAAAATCTCTGGTTTCCTGCAGGTATTTGTGATAAAATAGATTCTTGTATCAACCAGTTTATCTGGGGAGGCAAGTCTGGTCATTGGATAAATTGGAACAAGCTTACTCAGCCTAGGAACCAAGGTGGGCTCGGTATCAGAAAAGCTAGGCAAATGAATGTAGCAATACTGGGAAAACATATCTGGGAGATTCTTCATTGTCCTAATAAACTCTGGGTTAAATTACTTTATGCTAAGTATTTAACTCGATCTCATATTTTGGATGATAATTCTTATGCTGGTGCTTCTTACACTTGGAATTCAATTTCTAAAGTTGTGTCTCTTCTTAGACCGGGTTTCAGGTTCAGAGTTGGCAAAGGTGATATTTCCCTTTGGTATGAGAATTGGCTTCATAAGGGAAGGCTAGCAGATCTTGTTCCTTATGTTGATATTCATGACATCCAGCTGAAAATTAAGGATGTTTTGGATTCAGGGAATTGAAATTTTGATTTGTTGTATACTTTTTTGCCTGCTGATATCAAGTTGGATCTGTTGAGTATTGTTATTAATCCGGAACTTGATGATATTCTCACTTGGACTCCCTCAACTTTGGGCATATATACAACCAAGAGCGCTTATTCTTGGTTACTGCAAACCACTGGGACTTTGGATAATATGGCTGAGAATTGGAACTGGATTTGGAATCTAAAATTACCAGAGAATATCTGCTTTTGTGTGTGGATGATTATGCATAATAGTTTGCCTACAAACCATGTTCGATTTCTCCATCATGTTACTGCTGATGCCTCTTGTCACCATTGTGGAAATGGGGAGGAATCTATTTTACATTCCTTGCGTGATTGTCCTTGTGCAGCTCCAATCTGGTTCTCTCTTGGTTTCTCTTCTTCTTCAAATTTCCAAGCCGACAAACACATAGATTGGGTCAAGGAACATGCAGCCTCTAAAAATGTTTTGTTCTTCATTTCTTGTTGGATTATCTAGAAGGCTCGTAATGAAGAAATTTTTAATGATTGTCGTTGGCCACATTACAGGATTCTTAGCAATATTAATTCTCTTTTTCAAACCACTGCTAAGGTTTTTGGGGCTGTCTCCTCTCAAAGGTTACCAAGGTATATTTCTTGGGTGCCTCCTGGTGATAATGTAGTTAAACTCAATGTTGATGGTAGCTCCTTTGGTAATCCGGGTCGCTCAGGATATGGCGGTCTAGTCAGAATTCTTTGGGAGAGTGGTTGGTTGGCTTCACGGGTAATTGTGGTGTTACTACAAATATCAATCTTGAGCTCCATGGAATTTACAAGGGTCTTCTTCTAGCTTGGAGCAGAAGGTTTGGAGATATTATCTGTGAATCAGATTCTCAAACAGCTTTAAAATTCATTGCTGAGGGGGTTCCTCATACTCATCCCCAAGCTCCCATTGTTCATCACATCAGACATTTCAAGTCTTTTTCGTGGAAGCTGTCTTTTGTCCACACTCTGCGTGAAGGCAATTTTTCTGCAGATTGGTTGGCCAAGCATGGTGATGATCTAGATTGTGGCCCTAGAGTTTTTAGAGTTTGTCCATCTGCTCTGTCTAGTTTCCTCTTAGCGGATGCTATGGGGGTCAAGGCCCTACGGGTGTAGTTTTTCTTTGTCGTTTCTTTTGTTGTTTATTGTTTTCTCACTGATCAAAAAAAGAGTACTGTGCACGACTCCAGAATAAAAGGGCCGAATCCTTTCCTCACTCTTGCCCCTTGCCCCATGACCAATGAGTTTTTTTTTACGGAACTATAACCCATAAGTTCTAAAATCAGTTGTGGCAAATTTCATTTTTCAAATTAGTTTTATGGTTTAGAGTTTAGACCACAAAAAAAGTTTTATGGTCCCCTAATTAGTTTTATGGCTTTATATAAGAGTGTTCACAAACCGATCCAATCCAATTCAAACCGCAGCCACCGAACTGAAAAACCGCAAACCGAATTAACCGAAAACCGCAAAAAACCGAAATTTTGGATTGGATTTGATTGGTTTTCGGATCCTTCTAATGGAATCAATCCAATCCAAACTAATCCAAAGTATTATTACATAACATAATATTATAATTATAATTACCTTATTTTTAATATATTTTCTCACACATTATAAAATTTAATTTTTTAAATTAATTATGTATATTTTTATATAATATAGAATATTTTACTTTTTTATATACATTTTTAAGCTTGCAAATACATTATTTATTCTTATTTTTATAACTTTAAACATATTTTTCTTAATTTGTGGATCTACTCCTCTTTTTCCCATTATATAATTCCCTTTCACATTAATACAATAATGCGTGATATATCGATACAGAAAAATAATGCGTGATATGGTCGTACCGCAAGCATTCCTGGGGCTAACGATTCTTTTTGATTATTTCATAGTTTTGTTTATAAGAAGGAAAAAAAAAGCTGGGTCGTTATTGCCCTACTGTTGGCTACTGCAATACTATTAGTTTAATGTTATGAAATGTAAGTTATCGTTATTGTCGTAATTTCACCATTTGGAAAAATATAAACCAGGAGATTAGATTATAAATAAGAAACCGAAATCCAATCCAATCCAAACCGAAGTAAATTGGATCGGATCGGATCGGATCAGATCAGATTTAATTTTAAAACCAAACCAATTAGATGATTAGAGTAAAAACCAAAATGATTGGATTGAATGGTTTTTTCCTTAAAACCGATCCAATCCAATCCGCGAACATCCTTAGCTTTATCGGACTCCATGTAGGAAATTTATTATGTATTGTTTGTTTCTGGAGAAACTATGTGGAATAATTGAACCAGGAAAGAAAGCACAAACCTTGAGATTTTTCCACCATTTGGACAAATCTAAAAAAGGTAAGGGAATGACAAAACTTAATGTGGGTCCCACGCCAAAATTATTTCTGCACATCATGGGAAGGAAAGCAAAAGAAAGGCTACATTTTTTTTTGGTACATGAAAGAAGGCTATATTTTGATGAAATGGACAAAAAAAACCCAATCCATAAACAGTTTTTATTATTATTAATTAATAAAGGAAATCTAATCCGTGAACAATGGTAGGCCGGATTGCTGTCAAGTTTTAATTTATTTTTATATATAATTTTTTTTATACGCACATATATATTTACAATAAATTAAATATTTATATATGAGATTCGCTAAAATGTACCCACCTATTTTTTAGAAGGTGTAATTGACAATTTTTTAGTTATAGCTTACTAAGTTACACATACTAAAAAATAGGTGGTGTATTCTAATAAACCCTATTAGGATTTGTTAGAATGCACCCACCTATTTTTTAGAAAATGCAACTTAACAAGTTACACCTTAGGGTGTATTTGACAACTTTTTAGTTATAGCTTGCTAAGTTGCACCTTCTAAAAAATAGGTGGGTGTATTGTAACAAATCTCTTTATCTATTTATATATCACTACAAGAAATCACGCTGTTACCGACGGCCTAAAGCCGTTGGTAAATAGAAAAAGCCGTCGGTAATAACTATTTTCCGACGGATTACTGACGCCTCAAAACTATCGGTAAAATGGGCGTCGCAAATACTTACTGACGGGTTTTTTTAGCCATCGGTAATTTCGACGGGCTTACCCGTCAGTACATGACCGTCGGTAATTTCCAACAGAAAAAGCCGTCGGTATATTGCGACGCAATTGTTGTTTTTTCCGACGGTTTAGGCCGTCGGTAAATTCTGCATATTTTTTTTATTTTTATTAAATAATTATTTATATTCATTGATTTTTTATATTTAATTTAATTAATTAATTGATTTAAATTAATTGATTTATTTTCTTTAATTAATTAAATTAATTGATTTTTCCATCACATTTCCTCTCATCTGCATGCCATCTAATATTCTTTGCGTCTTTTGGATTCGTGAACAGTCGTTGAAACATTAGAATAATTGGAAGATACCATAACGTGGTGACATCCACCACGATCAAGCATGCACCCAGAGACAACAGGAAATGTAGCAATCTAAAATTTTATCAAGTATTAGATAAAAGATTTAAAAACTAACTACTAACCAAATAAAAGAAAAGTTTCTTCCCAAATTGTCCTACATGAAAAATTCAAGATTCAATAAAATGAGCGGTACCATCCCCGGTACACACGCAAATATTTTATTGAATCTCAAACGGGAACTAAGGCTTAACACACAAATTAAATAGAGAAGCTCAAATATAAAAACATACATCATATACCATAATCACAATTATCCATCTAAATAGTCAAGATATTCATAAAAAGCAATGACAAATACATCAATATATTCTCCTGATACATTTATCCAATTAAAATATTAAAACAATCAAATACATTAATAAATAACATGCATAATATAAAAGCAAGACTAGTGGTGGCTCCTTGAGGGGTCCCCAGGACAAAATCGGGTTGTAGAATCCTCCGAAGGAATCGATGGAGTGTAATCCTCTACGATTGGAGAATACTCCGGTGTGGATGGAGTGTAATCCTCTACGATTGGAGAATACTCTGGTGTGGATGGAGTATACTCCAAGATCTCATCGTCATCGCTGGGGATCTGAATGATGTCCGTCTCTTGATGAACATCACTGGAAGCTACAGGCCTCCTGGGATCACCATACTGGTTCATCAAATCACGATCCTCATCACGATGACGAGCATCGCGATCCTCAGTCCTCACAAACATATTTCGATACTCCCTTGTAGTCATCATCGGCCTCCTGGAAGGCATACGAGGATCACCATGCTGGTTCATCAAATGACGATCCTCATCGCGATAAGGATCACGATGACGAGCATCGCGATCCTCAATCCTCACAAAACTATTTCGATACTCCCTTGTAGTCATCATCGGTCTCCTGGAAGCCATATGAATACCTCGACCACGGTTTTCATCTAAAGACATTGTCTGTTGTCAACAATGGTCAGTCATGAGCAATAAAACTGAAAATAATCAAATTACAACAAAACGAACAAAACAATGGGTAATTCAAAAGGTGTTATATTCCAATGCATACTGATTAAGGCCTTGTGAATCAAGAGACATCTCAGAAAAGGAACAAAGAAGCAGGAGCTGGTATTGCAATTCCAACAGTAACAGCACAACCAAAACAACAGACAACCACACATAGGAAAAAGAAATTAAGACTTTATTCCAATAATCATAAAAACAATCTTATAAACTACACATCTACAAGGAAATTTTTTGACAAATTATAGCCAAAGGCAAGAGAGATGGTGAAAATCCTTGGGAGAAGGTAATGCCTCTGCAATTTTAAATAATAATCCATCAGGGGTCAAATAACAATATATCATATGATAAACACAACACATAAAAACAAAACCACAAACTACGAACAGGCAGAGAGAATGAGATATTATGCAGTCCACTATACAATCAAATCAATAATAATAAACTTTATTTTGTAAGGGTATTCAAAATCCCTAACTTGAACCTAAGGTTCACATGTTACTAAATGAAAGAAATTAATCCATACCTACAGAAAAGAAGACTGTGGCATGCGGCAAACTGGAGGAAGGAAGAGGCGAAGCTGTGTGATGCAGCGAACAAACATTTTAGATAACAAGCATCATATGAAATCAGTTTCTAATCCAAAGCACAAACACAAGAGTAATCACAAACACAATATTAAACTCAAAGAACTACGGAAGAACAATAAAATCAACTAGAAATAGAAAAGCAAAATCATTACCCAAACGGTGCAGTGCCGACGGGGTTGTAAATCAAAGACGAAGCTAAGAACCGAGCGCTTACTAAAGCTCAGACTGTGCAGACAAGATTGGAAAACCAAATTAAACTCATAACTATAGAAGAACAATAAGGGTTGACATGCAAAATAGGAGCAGCTTGTACAATAATAGGAGCAGCTTGTACAAAGTATAGAAAGCTGAAAAAGCTTAATTAATATAAGTTGGAGAAATTAGATGACATTTTTTTAAAAAAATTACTAATTATGGAGAGTGATTTTAACTTATTCAGAAAATAGTAGTATTTAAAAACTCATAAAGATTACAAATTACTAATTTTAACTCTATACACCAACATAATGCATCTCAGCACAAACATGTTTAAATCTCACATTAACACAAGCAAGTGTTAATGATAAAAAAAGGGTACTGAAAAGGAAGAGTCCAGCAATAATAAGAAAACGATGGAAACAAAGAGGGTACATAATAACAGAGTAACTCAATACTACTAGCTAAACATAAATACAATGAAATTAAATGAAAAATGTGGCAGTAATTAGACTTAAATGGCAAAATCTTATGCTGCAATCCTTTTAAAGTTATATTTTAGTGGCAAAATTAACAAACAAGACCTGCAGTATTTGCCAATAAGAAATAACAACAATTTCACTTGATCATCGAACACATCATATATTATACTAAGTCATTAGGAATCAGTCACAATATTTGAGTGGAAATATAGATCCAATCTATGTACAAGCTTAACAAGCAAAAGGCCAAGTTGTTTCATATTCATACTCACGCAGAGAAGAGAGCCTTCGTGATCTGGATAGGAGAGCCTGAGAGGTGAGATTTTCAAATTAGGGTTTTAGAGGAAAATTAGGGGAAAATTAAACTAGGGAAACAGAGAGAGAGTTGACCGATGAGACTCACCAACAGGCAGGCCGCATCGGAAGGTGTGGCGGTGTGTTGGTGAAGGTGTGGCGATGGTGACGTCCAAGTGTGGTGCACCGCTGCTCGGTCGGACTCACGCAGAGCAAAACAAAACTTTGGCAACGACTTTCCTGTGCAGAGGCGACAGAGACGAAGCAAGGGGTGGTGGGGCGTCATCGGAGAAGAAGAAAGGGAGTTGGAGAAGAAGAAAGGGAACAAAGAAGAGAAGAGAAAAAGAAGAAGAAAGGGAAACTGAGGGGGAATGGGCGGGTTCTGCAACTAAACGTTACGTACCGATGACCCTTTTAATCATACCGACGAGTTAATGCCGTCGGTAAATAGAACACGGTGTTTCCGACGGTTATTTTTAAATACCGACGCGCCTCACCGTCGGTACATTCTGACCGTTGTCATCTCACCCTTACCGAAGGCTTAAGCCGTCGGAAAAGCCGGTTTTCTAGCGACGGGCATTGGCCGTCGGTATCTCTGCGTTTTCTTGTAGTGTGTATATATAAATATATATATATATATATATATATATATATATATATATATATATATATATACATTCTGACCGTTGTCATCTCACCCTTACCGATGGCTTAAGCCGTTGGAAAAGCCGGTTTTCTAGCGACGGGCATTGGCCGTCGGTATCTCTGCGTTTTCTTGTAGTGTGTATATATATATATATATATATATATATATATATATATATATAAACATACATGCTATTTTTACATAGGAGTATTATTGTAAATTACAAAATGTACCTCTTTATTTCCTCTCATTTTCTATTCCATTTTCTCTCATACCAAACAACCAAAACAATTCTCTCGCTTTCTATTCTCTTTCTTTCTTTATACAATCATTCCCTCCACTTTATTTCCTCTTATTTTCATTTCCAAACCAAACACAGCATTAATGTGCCAAAAAAATGTATACCGACATTTTATTGTAAGGCAAAAACTTAATGGGTGTTCTGTCGGCGGTAGAATTTATTACTTTATATATATCACTTCACTCGTAATATTAAAATAATACTTAAAATATGTAATAGCAGGGATGTCAACAGGGCGGGCCGGGAGCGGGGAATACTCCCCCGTTCCCTATCTCCGCCCCCAAACTGCCCCAAATCCCCTTTCCCGTTTTCTGCCATGGGGAGTTTTTCTCCCCCGTCCCCATCCTCGTGGATCCCCACGGTCCCGCGGGGACTCCCATTAGCATAAAAAATTTGCAAAATTTATATTTGTAACTTGTTCCCTAATCAAAACCGCAGTAGTCAAAACTATATCAAAAACCTAATCATAGTAGCAGCAAACCCTTAAGTAACAAGAGTAATAGAACAAAAACACGAAGACAATAATATTGCCTAATAGAACAATTTCAAAATATTACTAATAAAAACAATAGTAATATTGCCTAATATTCCACCTACTCAAAATAATAGTAATCAAAATAGGCACGAAGGCAATATTATTGCCTAATAGAACAATTTCACACTAGATTTTGAGGTGACCGAACGCAGAAAAACGTGAAGAATGAGGCACACCGATCGCAAAAGAATGACAATGGAGGATCTGAGATGAACGGTAGTGAAGGCTCTGACACGAACGATGACAACAGACGGTGCGAAGGTTGTCGGACGACTGACAATGAGCTACAGGAAACACGAACATAGTTGTTTACAGATGACCTTGTAGAGCAGAGACGGAGCACTAGGCAACGTGAACGAAGTCGAGGATCAGAGGCGGATTACTGCAAACGCAAATGGTGGCACAAAGGTTGTGGGTCGTCCCACTATGAGATGCGTCGCATGTGAGGTGACTAGGGTTCCAAATTTCAATCTTCAAACTTTCAATTTGAATATAATAAAGAGACATATGTGATTTGCGTAATGAGTTAGTAATTATGTATTTTTTCAAAAATGAAGTTAAAAGACAAAACATATGAAATACATCTACACACATATAAAGAGCATTTTTGTCATCTGCTCGGGGGTGGGAACCCCGCGGGGCGCGGGGCATGATCCCTATCCCCGTCCCTAAACTATCATCGGGGGATTTTCTTCCTCATCCCTGTCTATGCAGGGCCCCAAATGGGGCAGTCCCCACAGGGATCCCCACTCACATATACAAATTGACATCCCTACGTAATAGTGACGACTTGTATTATAAATTTAACAAACATTGAAGTATATGGATTTTTCATTTAGAAATATCTAATTACATAGGGAAAAATTATTTATTTGATATGATTTAATATAAAAGCTTAAATATGAGACATATATAATATGAGAAAGACACGCAATTTTGTAAAAAATATGATATGAAGTTATGAAAAAAATAAATATATGTTGAATTTATCACGTTCTTATTATGAGAATTTAAATTCATTATATTGTTTCATACAAATCAACTAATTGGGCGATTATTTAATTTTATGTCATATTCATATAATGGGATTACAACATGATGTCTGGATGACAAAGGGGAGATATCTACATATTGAGCACGGGCGTTATCGCACACCATGTGTGGTTATCGTCAAAATTAGAAAAATGATATCCACACTTTAAGGTGCGAGAGAATATATGTGGGCCCCGTATAGAATGGACCACCACTATCAGTGGTCCATGAAAGACACATGATTGTTTTTAATCTGAGCCGTTTAGATTTAGTATTCCATCAAATGTTAATATACACCATTGACACCTTAACTTTCTCTCTCTCCTGTCATTTCTCCCTCAGATTCATTCGCTATTGCCCTGTCTGCCCCTCACTGGTACCGGACCATCACAAATGCCTGTCGTTCCCTCGATCTCTTACCTCATAAACCCACAATGGAATTGCACTCAGACTTCTTCCCTATCATACATCCCTGCCAATAGCAGAAAGGGAGTTAAAAGATTAGATAATTAATGAAGCACAGAAGCAGAGAAAGGGAAGAAAAGGAGAAGGAAAAAGGAGGCAGAGAGAGAGAGAGAGTTGGCCCCTCACTGTACAACCACAGTGTGCGGCCCCGTCCAGCGATAGCCACCAAAGGCACGACCCTTCAGCACTGGCGGACATGAAGGTTGTCACTCACCAGAGAGAGACACTTAATCCTTCCTAGCCAATACCCCCTTCACTCCCCCTCTCGTGCGTGTATCCCCTCCCCCGTTAGTGCTTCCCTACTACAATGACGTCAATTAGGATTCAAGTGAGCTCTTTTTTTAGTTTTTATTTCATTGGTTGGTGATTGTGGCAGAGGGGTCGAAGGGGGGAGTGATGGTGGAAGGAGTAGTGGCAAAGAGAGAGACGAAGGTTGGGAATCCATCTGACTGTGGCTGTGTTGGGTAGTTGAAGAGAGGGTGGATGGTATTAGGCGATGGAGGGAAGGAGGATATAGATGAAAGGGAGAGAGTGATAGAAACGATGGTTTGATGTTTGCAGTGCATGATAAGATCCGTGAGTCTAAACAATCCAATTATTGATATTAAAAATAATTATTTGTCTATCATAGACCACTCATCATGACGATATTATATTGAGCCATGTACGAAAAAAGGAAAAAAGTAAGAAATATGATACAAATTTCGAGAGATGTGTAATAGGAATAGAAGAGAAAAAAAGTTAAAAAAAAGATAAAAAAAGAAGGAGAAAAAGTCACCATACTAAAGATGACACCAAAACCCCTCATATCCTGACATGGACCACTTCCAGAATAATCCTCGTGCTTATTAAATTTATTTTAACCTAAAAAATTGTTTAATTATAATATAAAGATATACATTATTCTTTTATGTCAATATCATGAAAGACATCACAACCCACTCCGTTTCCCACTAATGCAAAAAATATAAACACCGCTAAATTTTCGCGTGTCTTTGTCTGCATTGCAATTAATTAACTTGCATATCAGGTTCGCAATTAATTAACTTGCATATGATATATATATACCTTTGAAAAGAAAACCCCCACAAATTCCACGTTTTTTTTACGTCCACATCACATCCCATGCCACCACCACACGGTCCCACTACCTTTTCTTCATTTAACTTACACCTATCTCATCTCCACCCGTCCATCATCCACCTCTCTCTGCCACTTATTATTATTCCTCGTTAGTGATGGTCGTAAAGAACAAAACTTTAATTCACCTATATTAAAGAAATATATTAAAAATAATTTTTTTAATTAATATTTTTAAAAATTTATTTAAAAAAAATATTATTTTATAAATCAACTCACTTACGTAAAAAATAAAATATCTCATTAATATAAGTCTCACTATAAATAAAAATATAAATAAAAATTAATTATTTAATATATTTAAACAAATTGATGTTGTTTTTTATAATTAAAAAAAAATATCTTTTATTTCTTATAAAAAAGAGCTGAAGGAGTATATTACTTTATTATTTTGGCTAAAATCCACACACGCACACAACATGGACCCCAAGTGTTTGAATAAAACCAAAGAACTCGTTTCATAGTTCACTATTTATTGATAGTACATGTAGCGTATTTAGTATCTACCTTAAGAAAAGCAAAACCCGCCAATCAATTAACAAGAAGCACACAACACCTAGCTAGCAGCAATGTCAAAGAGCCAATCAGATTGGCCTGAACCAATTATCCGGGTTCAGTCCTTATCCGAAAGCTGCACAGATTCAATCCCTGAAAGATACATCAAGCCTCCTACTGTGTTGGTGTTGGGACTTTTAGTCCCACATCGGGTAAAGTAGTAAAGAAGAGTGAACCTCTTTGTTATAAAAGGAGGAACTTGGCCGGTTTTATCTTGGCACCATTCGAAAACATGCAGACTTTGTCTCTAGATAAATTCTCTCTTTGTTTTTAGAATTTAATAGAATTCTTAGTATCTTTCTGTGGTTGCACTTTGAACCTCCACATCGAAAAAAGAATTTATTAGGAATATTTCTTGTAAAATGAGAGGTGTGAGAAGTAAGTTTTGCTAGTGGGGAAGCTTTGTGGGTGTCTTGAGTGCAGAGAGAAAATTGTGTAGTTGTAATAATTTTCTACATAGTGGATTTTTCTCTGTCTTTGGTGGTTTTCTCTGGGTTGGGAGTTTTTCCACGTTAAATTCTTGTGTTGTTATTATTTTTCTATTCTGTTTTCCAATTTTCCATAAGTCTGCGGTTCTAGGAAGAGAATTTGAAGAGTCAAATTCCCAACAAGTGGTATCAAGAGCACAGGTTACTGCCAAAGAGGATGTCGAAGAGCGAGTTTCAAATGCAATCAGATTTGATGTAGAAATTTGATGGAAAGATCAACTTTGGCTTGTGGCAAATACAAGTCAAGGATGTGTTGATTGATCTGGTTTACACAAGGCTTTGAAGGCGGGTTACTCACTGAAAGTAGTGGAGATCTTGATAATGAGGCTAACATTATCTCCGATTTTGATGTCTTTTGAAAGAAGGACATGTATATCGCTTATGGCATGGGTCCCAAAGTTGCCATGATAAAGGATATTAAATGTTAGCGGACCACATTTTGCACGGGCATTGGTTGGACATTGATGCAGTGTGTGGTGAAATTTATGTCGATGGTGATTAACTTCCATGAGAGTCAAATATGGGAGTTGCACCATAGTTTTTTCGAGTTATATTTCGACGTGTGCCGAGTTTAAATCTTTGGGATGGCTAATTCTAAGTGATTATGCTTTTATGGTGGAGCATGATCATGCGTTGCGTGATAGCGAAAGCTATGGGAATCTTCATCAAGGTGGGCGTTGTGGGGACCACAAAGTCACAAGGTGGAGATTGTTGGTGTTGGGACTTTTAGTCCACATCGCAGATAAAGTAGTAAAGAGAGTGAACCTCTTTGTTATAAAAGGAGGCTTGAGCCTTGGTTTTATCTGTGCACCATTCAGCTTGTCTAGAACTTTTGTCTCTAGATAAATTCCTCTCTTTGTTTTAGAATTTAATAGAATTCTTAGTATGCTCTGTGGTTGCAACTTGGTGAACCTCCACATCAGAAAAGAATTTATTAGGAATATTTCTTGTAAAATGAGAGGTGTGAAGTAAGTTTTCTTTAGTGGGGAAGCTTTGTGGGTGTCTGGTGCAGAGAGAAAATTGTGTAGTTGTAATAATTTTCTACATAGTGGATTTTTCTGCAGTCTTTGGTGGTTTTTCTCTGGGTTGGGAGTTTTCCACGTTAAATTCTTGTGTTGTTATTATTTTTCTATTCTGTTTTTCCAATTTTCCATAAGTGCAGTTTCTGGGGAAGAGAATTTGAAGAGTCAAATTCCCAACATACTGATAGACCAACTGTAAACTCTTCTTGTCATGATCATGATCATACCAACATCCCAATCATCGACCTTGGAGGCCTAAATGTTCACCACCTTGATCTTGATGATCGTGTTCATGCCTCAATCATTAAGCAAATCTCAGATGCTTGCCGTGACTGGGGTTTCTTCCAAATAGTTAACCATGGGGTCAACCCTGATTTGATGGATAAGGCAAGGGAAACTTGGCGTGACTTCTTTCACTTGCCCATGGAGGTGAAGCAGCAATATGCAAACTCCCCAAAAACTTATGAAGGGTATGGTAGCAGACTTGGAGTTGAGAAAGGTGCTATTCTTGATTGGAGTGATTACTACTTTCTTCACTACCTTCCCTCGTCACTCAAAGACTACAACAAGTGGCCTGCTTTGCCTCCTTCTTGCAGGTATTAACTAACTTAGTTATGGGAGCTTACGCATATTTTTATTATATGATATGGACATGTTGATCTATCTCATTTGTGTGATATCTTAGTGAAAAATTGGGTAGCTCAATAGCATAGAAATTAAGTAATAGAATCTCGTATTTGATATTTTATGTTTGGATGTATAACATATATAGAATATTCAACAGTGATAAAATGGATTAGGTGAAGGATAGTTTTAACGTGGATTCTCTCTCGCGCACTAGTGCAGCACTTGTAGAGTCGTTAGATCTAAGATTCAAAATTTAAGATATTCGATCCGATGGCACCGTAGCTTAGATCAAGTGGCGGCTCTGCAACTATTGTACTAGTTCAGCCTATGTTGAGGATCCACACTAGGATAATTTAATAGTTCAAAGTAAAGACAGAGAAAAGTTATTAAAAAAAAAACTATAAGTCTAGTGTACTGATAGTATAAAAAAGTTTTATACATATTACATTTTAGCGGGTGATGTCATTTTGTTACGTAAGTTTTTAAAATATCTCTATAAAAATATATAAGATGAGATATAACTGGATTTTAACATTTTTACACTGTTCAAATAGCTCCGGAGGAATCTTTGAACTTAATAAATATATATAACTGGGTATGTTCTTACCAGCTGGTGACAAAAGGCTTTGTAGGTTACTATATATAGTTGTAATTAATTGGTTTGTGCAGGGAAGTGTTTGATGACTATGGGAGAGAGTTAGTGAAGCTGTGTGGGAGGTTGATGAAGATTCTTTCGATAAACCTGGGATTGGGAGAAGAAATTCTTCAAAATGCTTTTGGGGGTGAAGATATTGGGGCGTGCATGAGAGTGAATTTTTACCCAAAGTGTCCACGGCCAGAGCTGACGTTGGGTCTGTCATCGCACTCAGACCCAGGAGGCATGACTCTGTTGCTTCCAGATGACCAAGTCGCTGGTCTTCAAGTCCGCAAATTTGATAACTGGATTACCGTAAACCCTGCTCGCCATGCCTTCATCGTCAATATTGGTGACCAAATACAGGTAATTAATAATAATAATAATAATAATAATAATAATAATAATAATAATAATAATTTGTTGATTTTTAGGTATACAACAAAAATTAAATTTACACCTCTTAATCACTGATGTGACATAAAGTTTAGTGGACTAGTGGAGGAACCTTTTGGCTGTAGGGTCAAAGTCTTAGGTTTGCGGGCAACAAATAACGTAGTATTAAATCAATCATTTTAATTATTACAATACCATCCATAAGCTGGTTGTGCTCTCTATCTAAACCGCGACTGTGAAATTCCACTCTATTTTTTTTTTTTTGTTAACAGAAATTTCACCATAATTGCATTAACCAATCATACCCTCGTCATATGGAACTAGAATAAACTCTAACAATCATATGTAATGTCACTAGGACATATTTGCATTATTTTAAAAATTAATTATATAACATTTTGTCGTATTTTTTTTTCATACACCTTATTATTAAGTAAATTTCGATTACATTTTATTAAATTAAAAACTGAGGTAATTATGTTTGGGAGTTAAGAGAAAAAGGAAAAGAAAGGGGATGAAGGGAGAAGAAAAGTAAGTAAATTAAGGGAAATAGGGGGTTTACAAGTTTACCCCTATATTGAAAGTCACATATTGATAAAGGAAAATAAATAGCAGGTTAATTAGTTGAATTTAAATAACCAATAATTACTATTTTATCTATCTAAAACACAAAAATTGCTCTTTATGTTTCTTCCAAAACCCTCTAATTTAGGAAAACTCTAAAAATACATGAGAGAACAGTTTCAGAGGGTTTATTAAAAATAAAAAAAACCTAGTTTTCTTCCCCTCTTTTTATAAGTTTCCCTAACAGAAAAACTAACTATAATAAAAGTTCTACCCAAGTAATAACCTAGCTACAATATAAAAATAGTCTGATTTATGATTCTCTAGTGCGAAAATATCGCATATTTTGCATTAATTATTAATTTGCTAATTTGTTTGTTATTGTGTTTGACAAGGTTCTAAGCAATGCAATGTACAAGAGTGTGGAGCACCGAGTGATCGTGAATTCAGATAAAGAAAGAGTTTCACTGGCCTTCTTCTATAACCCCAAAAGTGATATACCCATAGAGCCAGTAAAAGAGCTAGTAACACCGGATAGGCCTTCACTCTACCCAGCAATGACCTTCGATGAATACAGGCTCTTCATTAGAATGAGAGGACCTCGTGGGAAATCTCAAGTGGAATCTATGAAGTCTCCCAGATAATCAATCATGCCCTTGATCAAGGGCGGCATTATTCATTTCCTATATTCCTATCCATTTCTAATTAACGGTATATATATCTCGCTGATATATCTATACTAGTATCTATGATTAATTAATCATAAAATTGCACATTGAGCCACAAAGTAAAGATATGTTGATAGGAAAAAACAGTATTAATTCTTCTTAGATTTGTAATAATGGCTAAATTTGAATGGACCACAAAGATGAGTAAATATTATACTGCTCTTTGTCTCCCACTTCCCAACCGACAATCGTGGTGATAATGAAGTAGTGTACACAGTACACCTTAATTTTAATACAGTTTTTTTTTTGTTTTTTTGTGAACTTAATTTTATCACACTTGATATCATCATATCATATCTGAGATATTGAATACTTCTTGGTAAAGGCCCTTTTTCAAATTCGTTGTGTACTACCGAAGTAATTAATTAATGATAAAAAAAAGTAATTAATTATTGAACTCCACTCCTTTTCTTTGCCACTTGTTTATTTCTATTCTGAAAAATTGTGTTTTTCCTTTTCATTTATATTCATTGTAAATCACAATTCTATAAAACATGAAATACAACATACTCAGGTTTTGGGGCATTACCACTACTATTCCTAACCAATTGAAGACAACATGTCATATATGAAAGGGTCACGCAACTCAAAACGGTGTAGGCTAGATTCTAAGAGGCGGCAGACTCCTCAATAATCACACTACGCCTTAGAAAATTAACTCTAGTAGGTATTCTATCTGACAATAGTTGCCAAGAGAATCCACTAACCTTGGGTGGCGCAAAACTCCTCCACTGCTGATCTAGAACAAAGAGATCGTCTGCTGAAAGGCTAGATTGTTGGAGAAGCTTATAAGAAAATAGGGCATAAGCAGATTTCACTGAGAATTCCCTACCCTCAAACCTCAACCAACACCACTTATCCTTCCCTACTGAAATATGAACCTCCTCCAATCTTTCGGATAATTCCCTGCACTGATCTTATTCCCATATAAACAATCACCTCCTCCATCTAGGATCCCACACCACACCCATTCCACCAGTTCCCGAAGTCACTTACCAACTCCCCTTGGTTCGAGATAGAGAACAACCTAGGGAATATCTAGCACAATTAATGGACTACCACCCAACCACACATCGTGCTAGAAAGAAGCAAATGTCCCATCCCCGATCTTTTTCCCCACACTCCCAGAAAACCAATCCGATGTCACACCCATCCCCTAAGTCTGGATTAGAAACCACCAAACTATCATACTTAGCCACCATAACCTTCCTCCATCAGACGTTTTGTATACCAAGAGGCGCCACCTCCACTTAGCCAATAAGATAATATTTAGAATTCTAAGGTCTGTCACTCTTGACCCTCATTCACTTTTAGGCTTACAACCTAATCGAAGCAATCTTCTTACCCTCTTTAGCACCACCCTATAAGAATCTCCTTTGCAACGCACCGGACATGGATATATGACCAGCTTCTACCTGGTCGAAGGGGATATATAGCTGATTTTTTCAAAGGCGTCGAAGAGTTTATTGGTTTTGCTTGTCGGCAACAAAAGTACTTGATTGAAGGTGGCATAAGGTCTCCGTGCCAAAACAAGGCGCACTTAACCCTGGATGAAATATATGCTATGATTTTGTGTACTAAATATATGGATAATTATCATGATGTTTCTTTTGTAATGTTACTACTGCTCTGTAATGGATAATCTTTTGTAAGGATTATTTTCAAAGCTCTAGGGTAACATAGAAATTTAATACGTTGACATTTAGAAATTTAATTTTACGTACATAACTTTGTTCATTCGAGTGTCTTTTAGAGTGAACATACATGTGAACTTAAAAAACCTAATTAAGACTTGATAGGGTAAGAGAGACAAAGGAAGTGCTTGTGTATGATATCAAATATCCAAACTAAAATTACCTGCGAATTTACCTGAAAATTTGTAGAAAATATTTGCACTAAAATTACCTGCAGATTTACTTGTGAAAATTACTTGTAAATTTACCTGCAAAACATGTTTGCTGCAGAATTTGCTGCGGAATTGCCTGAAAATTTGCTGCGAAATTTTTGCAGTAAAGGCACATGCGAAAAATTCCGCTGGAAACTTTAAAAAAAATAAAAATTCCATGGCACGCGTTGCTGCGAAATGGTATGCCTTTGTTGCGAAAAAAATCTGCAGGAAATTATCTTTAAATCCGCAGGAAATAATTACCCACGAAGGTTTTACCTGAAAACGAAATTTTGTAGAAAAATCCGCATAAACCCCAAAAATTCTAATAGTGATAATACATTCTCAAAATAGCGCTATCTATGGATGATAATTATATAGCATTTGCTTGATAAAACACTATCTATACTAATACAGATAGTGCATTTCAATGAAAACGCTATTGAAGGTATTATTTTTTTTCCCCTAAGGTATACGTAATACAGTTGTACCCTCACGGAGGCATCAAAAGTACGACATCTCATTTCACTTGGCGTTCTCAAAGGAAACAGGGGGAAGAAAATTAACGTGAGGGTGAAATATGGTAGATCATTTCATTTTCTGTTGTTGCAAAAAGTGGAACACGTTGGAGAAAAAAATGACACTCGTTGTCCCCCTGAGGATAAGACGAGTTACACGACGAAATTCAAAGCCTACGAAAACAATGCATGGTACTTGGTGCGCGTGACAATGGATAAAAAACAAACCTTCTGAGTAAGATACCTTCATAATTATGTTTGCTCATCTATTTGTTTTCTTTGTTGACCTTTTATGTGGCAATTTTGCTTCTAGATTGTGACTGATTTATAGATGTTGATTTGATCAAATCTACATCAATCTCCTCATCGTCATTTTGTTTACCTTTTTCTTTATCTAGCTCCCCCAAAAACGTCAATTTTTACCAGTACAACAATCTTTTCCAAAAACAAGAGCAATCTTATTAAGAAGTGGGATTATTCCTATAATATCTTGCATTTAGATGACTCTACACAAGAATACAAAATGAAATGCTTTTTAATTTACCATAAATAAAAAGTGAAATAAAAGAATTCACTAGAGAGAAAAAACAATAAACACTAAACTTTATATACTTGTTCCAGACATCATCGTTATCTACCTGAATAAATTTTTTCTCATCATACCAACCAAATCCACTTTTATATGCGATACTTACTCTGTCCCTTAATATAAGACTCTTTTGACTATTTTACGCTCCTTTAGAAAGTAGGTTTTGTTAGTTAATAACATTAAATTTGTACAAAATATGCACTATTTTTCCCAAATTACCATTCTTATCTTCCAAGACTATTAAAAGAGAGAGAATTAATACACCTTGGTATATGGGATAATATTGTAAAAAAAAAATTAATGTACCTTGATATTTGAAAATAGTCATATATTAAGTGACAATTTTTTTTTACAAAAGGGTTTTATATCAAAAGACGGAGAGAGTATATCATAAACTATTCCATAAATTGTCCTTAAACTCTTCGTTGCATATTTCAATGTGTTGCTTCGCCTTAATTCCACAACAAAAAACTTTTTCTCCAAATTTGTCTCTATCATTTTCAAGGTATGTGGTTTGAATTGACTAGTATCACGTATTTGACCTCTTCCCATAGTTTCGATCAAAATGTTAAGAAAGGCTTCATCCTCTTCATTGAATCATTGTCTATGATCTCTCTCCCTCTCTTAGGGCCTAATTGGTTGATTGGTTGCAGCGAATTTGCTGCAAGAGAGAAAGAAAGAAGAGAGACACGCGAGAGTTTGGTAATCTCTCCTGATTGGTGACAGCTAAAAATGGAAAGAGAAGAGAAAAAGAGTGAGACCCATGCCAAAACATTTTCTCGGCAAAGTTGCGAAGAAAATGAACAGGAAAAAGTTTTTCTTTGCATTTTCCAAGATTACCCATTTTAATAATATTATGTCAATTAATTTCAAGAGTGTTTGTCTTTTCAAAAATTACACACATTTCTTTCTCTTCTATTTCTCTTTTTTTCCCCTCTTATTCCAATCAATACCCCAAATCTATCCAATTTCTCACCTTTTTTTTCTCTTTTCATACTCTCTCATATCTATTTCTCTCTTCACAATTTATCTCCGAAATCAATCACAACCTTAATATTTTTGTTGCATGCTTAACATATGTTCTAACTTCTAAGAGCATCTTTAATGGCACAAATATAAGCAACCCACTTTAGGTAACTCAAGCAATGCCACATTTAGTAATCCCTACAATGCCACATCATATTTAAGCAATTTATACATATTTTTCTCCAATGGTGTAATTTTAAACAACTCTTAAGCAATCTACATTTTTATTATTTGCACTAATTATGTTTCTCACTTCTCTCTCTTCATTTGATTCGAGTTTGAGAAAGAAAAATGTTTTTTTTTTAATGTTAAGCAACATATATTTACATTTGTTTATATAAGCAACGTTTCGTAATTTTAAACAACCAACAGTGCCAGCTAGACTTACTCTAATGCTAAAATAAAATAAAATTAAGGAACCGTTGTTTATGGATAAACAACTCATAAGCAACTTGCACTAAAGATGCTCTAAGGAATCCCCGTGTCACATGGTTTACGCTTGTTCACAATCGCAAAGCTAAATTCCCTCCCTCAAAAAGAAAAGATAGCAATCCATAACATAACAATCAAGCAAAGTGCATATATTCATAATAAGCTACCAACCATTTCCTTCTATTTCCAAATTAAAACCAACAAACGGCTCTCAATATAAAAATCAAGGATTCATATAAAAAATCTCCATTCAAACAATTTCATAACTATACTAGAAACAAGAATTCCAAATAGCCTATGACAAAAAATGTTTTTCAAAAAAACCCATAAAGAGCAAAGGCAAATCAGAAACCAGATTAAAAACACACGTGAGCACACACACAAACATGCACAAATAGAGATAGAGAGAAAGATTATAGAAACAAAGACAACATGAAAAAATTGTTGGCAATGAGTATCGCTACTATGGCGACCGATGGTGGCAGACAGTGGGTGAGTGTGGACATTGAGAATTCATACAATATCAATCCTAAAAGTGAGGAAAGGCATAAGGGCATAAGTTTCTCTAAAACCCCACATATGCGGTGCGTCTTCAGAGAGATCAAAAAAGTATTCAGAGAGATCAGGAAAGACATTAGTTTCTCTCAAAACCCACAGACGTTATGTGTCTTTAGAAAGGAGGGAGAGATGTTTGGATTTGGATTCACTACAGTCAAAATTTGGCACAGTTACACGTAGTCAACGATCTCGACTGTCTGATTGAGATCAAATAGTTTGTGTTTCACTTTTTTGAAGTCCGTGCCTATTTTGCTAAGTTAAAACGTGAACCATATGATCTCAATCAGACAATCAAGAGATTGTCTGACTACATACGACTGCATCAAATCATGACTGCAGTGAATCCAAATTAGGGAGAAAAGGAGAGTACATATAATATTAATCGATTCTTTAACAACAGTTAAAACTCATTACTTTATCCTCTAAAACGAGTTCACAAAAATGAGATTGGCATCGGAGTTTTTATATTCAAAGTCTGCCACAAAAATTGTTCAGCTACCGTCATTCAAGTTCAGATTCTATAAAATGTGACGAAAAAATTTGCCTGCAGCAACATGCAGCGAAAAGGAATCTTAAACCCCAACAGCCAAAGATGAACTATAACAGATAAACACAACAATACAGAAAATAATAGCCTTGCTCCTTACACAAACAACTCTAGTTATAAGACCTACAGACAGTTAATGCATGATATTGACAATATCAGCTGCCAAAACAAGTGACAAATGGCTGTTGTTGCCGTTGTTGTATGTTGTATCAGCGACCAAAAATAACAGTCAAAAGTACCCTCTATTGCCTACCTTTCTTAGTGTTACAAGAAGGGCATTTGTATTGCTCAATACTTTCAGCCTTTGCTGGAGTGATCTTCACACACTTTCCATGAAACCATCTCTCACATATGTCGCAGCATATCCAGAACTCATCAGCGTTGTAATTTCCGCCACAACTCCCACAAAGGGTTTCACCATGCTCCTCCTCATCTTCCCCATTATTATCAGCAAGTAATCTGGAATTGCTCCTGACATGTCCATCACTTGACCTCTGCAAAGCAAAGGTCAGTAAGAAAACAAAATATTATGCAAGAAATATAAAAATTGCATCACTTTAATCTACGTGTGATCCAAAAGTCTTCGACGGTTCCACCTTTAAGCTGCCCCGGGATTTGCTTCCACTATCTAGAGTGGGCTTGTCTTTTATAGGCCTTTTTTCGGTTACAATTTCAAAGAGAGTTGGCAGATTGTTCACCAGGCTGAATAGACGCTTCCTGTTAACAATAATTGTGTAAATTTAGTCATGCCTTGAATGAATAACAATTAATATATGCAGGGAAAAAACTTCCAAAAATATATTTGACAAATAGGAGGGGAGATGGACATATTCCGAGGTTAGGGCATGTTATAAGACTCAAAAGCTTACACTGGCACCTACAAATTGAGCCTACATCTATTACCTGAGAGAAAAAGTTGAGAAAGAACGATAGGCAGTGGTTCAAGCAGAAAAAGTATAAAGAAGGTTAAAGATTAAACAATCTAAAGAATTTGGTTCAACTTCAGTTTAAGGATATGGAACTGTTTTAATTTTTAAAATTTGGTTCAGTAAGCTTCTAGAATGCTTTGCTTTGGAGTTATGATAAATACTATAAAGAATGATAATCATAAAACCGAGTCACATCAGTTCACACAGCAATGTCACCAAAATCTTAGTGTGTGAATACAGGATGGACCAAATGCACTCAAATTCTGCCAGCCCTAACCCTGACTTGCTAAAATCTTCTATAATCCCTAATCCCTTAACACACACACACACATAGTATGCAGTGTGCGCTTTCTAAACACTCCCTCAAAATAATTTTCATTTTTTGAAATAAAAACAAAATAATCCTCACAAAATTTGTATAAAAGTTAAAACCCATTAGCGGAAACAACTAAATGATAAATTAGTCACAAAAAAAGGAACAAGGGAAATGACAGTCATAATGCAAATACAAAAACGCTACTTGCGATGTATTTTTTTGTCAGTGGGAAAGGTAAAAAAAAATGAACATAAAATAAAATACAGACATATATAAAGAGGATGCAATAAGAAATCCCCATAACAGAAAACAAGGGGGGGATCTCATCCAATCTCTCTGGGTGTTTCCTAGTATGTTTGGATGGAGGGTTTGGAGAAAAAGGAATGGAAGAGTTGATTTCTCATTTTGAATTTAGAAAAATGAACAAAGGATGATTGGAAGATCACTCGATAAAGCCTCATTTTATTCCTTTCATTTAAAAAAAAAAACTCAAAACTAAATATTTACTTCAAATGAAAACTTTACCTTCCCTTCTATTTCCTTCAAACTCCCCTACCCAAACATACTACACCAAATTGAACTGCACAATAAGAATGATAACTGATGTATAGCAACCAAAAGCCAGTGATAACGGTTAAACCACAAGTTTATCATTCAACCATCACCAGACCAAATTCACTAGTGAGTGATCGTTTAGAAACATTTCCAAATTCTGATCTTGCACAAAAGATATGGTTATAAGTCATCTAGAAAACATTTGCTATTTAACTCAGTTTTTTATTTCTCATGACACCCTCAGTGTTTAAAAAATGAAAATCACATCCTACTCCTACTAATCCGAATAGAGTGCGGTAAACACACTTGAAGAGGCAAAGCTATCGATTTTTTCCATTTACGAAAGTTGAATCCAAGACCTTCCTTAACGGTAATCCAGTTCCTTATCACTTAAACCAAGAGACATTGGTCAACCCGCAATTCTTTGAATCTCAAGCAAATGGATGATGAGAAGCATAATATATTCCACAACAATCACAATGCAGCAATACAAAATCATTCAAAAGCTATAAGAGATGTTTCCATATAACGAAATTCTGATTAGAAAATATAGCAAAGACATAGTACCTCTCATTCCTATTTAGCCTGGCACCAAAATAGAAGGCCACAGAGAGTAACCAACAATCACTGTGCACAGCAACCAGTGAAAGCCAATCTCTACGGTCCATCCCATCTCTAGCAAAATTGATCCCCAGCGCCGGTTCCGGAAGCTCTGGTGGAACTTCGTCTGCTGGTAGAGAAACCTCCCATGATTCATTGGGGTACCCATACAAGCACAAGTTCTCTTTTTCTACATGGAAACAAATAAAACATCTAGTTATAAATGTAAACTAGCCGAGAGAACCCGTGATGAAGCAAAGAAAAACAAATTTTATATTGCAATTAAGTTTTTGGAATTTAATTAAGTTTTCTTTTATGGAAAAATGATTTTTGACGGGAAAACGGATGAACTATTTGAGCTTTAGACATTATATAGATAATAGATAATAGATAGACAAAAGATTGAATTAAGATGAGTAAAAAGTTATGCATCTCAATTCCAATTTCACAACTTTCACATTTAATTATAGGATGAAACCCAGAACACAAGAAAGACAAGAGGGAGAAGGAGATGAAATTTCCCTTCAGCGTTCCACAGGGACACGTAGTGAACAACATGGGCAAGTGCGAAATAAAACAAAGAGATGAACTTTACCCGGATCACAGAGGGAATAGAACTCGTCGACATCTGAGAACAACAGACAAAGCATGCATCAAGATTCAAGATACAAATAGCAATTGAAATTTAGGGTTTTGAAATAAGGGAAGAAAGGAAAGGAAGATGGATGGTTACCATAGGTGAGAGCACGGAGGAGGGCATTACGTCGAGCGCCGTAGTCCTTGAAGATGTCTTCAACGGGGCGTGGAGTCGACGTAAAAGAAGCCATTGGATTAGTCTCGGTTAGAAGAAAGGGAAGCAGTATATCAGTTACTTTTCGACAGGACAGTATATCAGTTATTTAATTGCTTGCGGGTAAATCAAACAAATAAACTAAGCGTTGGATTGGATACACCGGTTTTTCTTTTATTTTCTTTTTAATTTTCAATAAGAATACAACGGTTGTGGTGGTCTTTCTGTTAGGAGCTAGAGTGTTTAACAGTTTAAAATTAAAAAAATGAAGGTAAAATTATTCTAGACTAGATGTGCTTTTATCTTAATTTAAAAGTTGAAATTATTCATTTATCTTTTTTTTTTTGTTTTAACTTAGTGTCGCATGTTTTTAAACATTAATTTCAAGTCAAACCGTTGGCTGATCTACAATGAGAAATGTATGTGCGCCACAAACACATTTTGTTGTATCAATTGTGCCACAAATCAAAAGCTAAAAAGCTATTGTAAAAAGTAAAAATAAATCAATTCAGCCAACATGTGGAATTAAACTGAAACTAAAATTAACTTTAAATGAATAACTTGACACAAAAAAAAAAGACTAAAGTGAAACTTTAAATTAAGATAAATGGCCCCTGGAATAATTTTGACAAAAATGAATTTTGTATAAAGTAATTTAGAGATTTTTAAGTAAAACAAAAGTTAATTTATATTTGTTAACAATTACAAAAATATTTTTTTTTCACTCAATCAAAATCAACTCATTTCATTGCAAATAACATTCTGAATACAATCAGGGCATAATGAAAATTAGTGTGAGTAGCATAAGAAGTAGATGCTCTTGCCAAAATATGAGCACTATTATTAGCTCGTCGCTTAGTAAAAACAACTTGAAAATTGTTGTAATTAGCTAAAATGATTCGACTTTCCTCAATTAGTGAATCATATTCAGTTCTATTGAATTTAGCGTTGAGCACATTTCCCACCACTTGCTTACAATCCAACTCAAAATAGACCTTATAAAACCTGCTGAGATCATCCATTTAAGAGCTTGAAGCAAAGCCTATACCTCCCCTTCAGCCACAGTCATCAACGAATCGCACCAATCAGTTCTTGCCATAATAAAGTGTCCCAAATCATCACGAGCACATAGACTCACATCTGTACGCACTAATCAGTTCTTGCCATACAATTTTTTTTAATCTTTTGACTAATTAAAATTATATTAGTTTTTAGAAGTTACTTTATATAGTTTCTCATTATGGAGGTGGTGTTGTCAAAAAAGGGTATTGTTAGCCCGCCCCAATGAGATTTACAATAATGCATGAGTGTCGGTGAGGCATAGATTGGATTATTTATGAAAAGAGATTGCAATGCCCCACCTCGAGAGACTTCTAATAGTGAATGATTATACACGTAGGATTTGGTTCCTCTAAAGTGAGCAGAAAGTAAAGTAAGTAATCCAACGTTTATGAGATAATTAAAGGTGATTTGTTATACATTTATAGTTAATATCAACTCTTGTTTTTCTCATTAATGGTTGAGATTACTTATTTTATTCTCTAAAGTGAATTGCTCACTTTAGAGGAACCGGATCCATACCGGTAAGCGGTAAATGTCAAAGTATTGAAGTAGAGGGAGTGGAGAAGTGAGTCAATAAGTAAAACATGACCTGAAGTGTTAATTTTAAAATCGAACTCTTGACATCATAAATTAAATTTATCCAAAATCATAATTGACTTTCATTGCAATGAAATCCAATTTGATTTTTTTTTTTTGACTAAACCAATTGGATATTATTATTACCATTATTATTTGATGTACTATATACTGTGATTTTTATTAGATTTATGTTTTTCGGTATTTCTTTTATGGTCTGATTGGTTGAAGAGAAAGAGGAGTACAAAAGAGAGAAAGGGAAGAGAAAGAGACACTTCTCCTGATTGGTCAGAAGAGAAATAGGAAAGTGAAAAAAATAAATAGTAGATCCCACCACCTTTTCATTTCTCTTCAAATATGCGGAGAAATACGAGAGAAACACCACAAAACTAAAGCAACCTCATACAGGAGGTAAAAAGTCGATCATGGCCTGACGCAATAAACACATTGGTTTAAAAAACAATTGGGATTGTTTATAAAACACATCAATTCATAAATTAATAGACAAAAAAGTATTAATTTAAAAATATGAAATTAATATAAATAGATTTAATTAAAAATCATTTAATTTAATAATATCAAAATAATTAATTCAATTATTTAAATTAACTTAGATCAGTTAAATTAAATTAAATTAGAATAATAATAATAATAATAATAATAATAATTAAATTAAATAAATTGAATTAAATTAATTTAAATTGTTTGATTATTAAAATTAATTATATTAATTAATTAAAATAATTGTATATTGCCTTTTTTAGTTAAGGACATTTTTATCTTTTAAAAAATAATCAACACTTCTCTCTTCTCTATTTCTCTTATTCCAAACAATACCCCAAATCTACTCTATTTCTCACATATTTCTCTCTTCCTACACTCTCTCTCACATATTTCTCTCTTCACAATTTCTTTTCGGAACCAAACACACCATTAAGGTGAAACTACATAATTGGGTCCTTTAAATTCGTACAATCTTTGGTTTAAAATTCCTGAGCACAGCATAAAAGATTGTAATGATTTCGCAGTATTTTTCCAGAAAAAATCATAACTTACATAACAATGAGATAAAAAAAATCCCCAAAGTGATTATGAGGGAAAAAAAGAAAAAGAAAAAGAAAAGATTAAGCAGGACATTGAATAAGATTCGGATTGGAAATCTTGCAATAACTACGAGTTTTTCAAACAATATATAGCTTCTTTTATATGTATCCCATTTCAATTTTTTTAAGAAACCCTCTGCTTTAACTCTTCTCATAAACACTCGTAAATCTATAAGGATTGATTCCTTGGGAAGAACTTGATACTACACCTACCATGCACATACTCCATGAAGAAGAAAAAAAACATGCGGAGCAAACAGGGTTGGAAAGTTTTGTTCAGGTCAACAACAATTATCCCACTAATACAGCACAAGCTGTAAAGAAGGAAGTGGAAAATGTGCACATTTGGCATTAGGAATAGGAAATTGTTAGTTGTGGGTGCACTTGTTGCATGTTACACCATTACATGTAGGTTCTATTAATAAGCTCTCATAAGCTAAAAACTAATGTAAACCGTACTCAAATCTACAACTAGTAAATGCGGTATGTTCTAGGGGGAAAAAAGGATTTGGACGCAACCAAATGAGAAAGAGAGAAGGGAGTGAACTAGGGGAAAATGGCATGGAATTCGCTTTGTTAGTTTTTACCTTCGAACAAAACAAAAAGAGTAATTTCTCTTGGTTGACAATGAAAGCTCATGATGTATTCACAAAACATTAACACCTCTTATTATTGGGTCTAAATCGATTCATCAGTATATGTATTATTCGATTACATCAAGCAACAGCTTACATAAACCAAGAACACATTTGATTTAATTATGCAAGGATAATCACACAAAGCACTAGCTACAAATCACATATTATATTATACACAACTAGAACCTAGACAAAAAAACCCAACAAAATAATAGGATTGAAGGCTAAAATAGTTTCACTATATGGTACAGCTAAATTATACATCCAAATAAAGAAGACAACATTTGCTCAAGGGAATTCAGTCTAGAATTATCCTTGGCGGAAGGTGTACACTTGGAGCTTGCTCTGGACATGTGGCTAGTTTCACAATAGAACTAGCAGTGAGGTTGTATCTTCGCCGTACTTCCGAAAATCCTCCGCAGAGAACTTGCTCCACCCAGTTCTCCACCTCCGTATCGCTGTCTGAGACATATGCAGCTGCAAGCAATTGGTCCATGACTTCTGTCTGAATCTGTAAGGCACACTCAGATCCAAGAATTTTGTTGAAGTTACTTTTGATCACTTTCAACACTCTATCAGCAAGTGCATCAAAATCATATGGTTTAAAAACAACTGTTTCATCAACCTGATCATACAAATCTTGCAACCAAAGGTTTTGGTTCTCAGTTGAGACATGTTCAGAGTTTCCATCATCTGTTTGTTTGTGTTCATTCTCTTCAGCTGGAAGATTCAAATCTAAAAGCCAATTTGATGTTGTATGTGCCCTTTTAGGTGTATCTGAGAGTAAATGAGGATCATGAAATTGATTGTCACCCATCAATTTTCGTTTGTTTATGAAAATCAGATTAGGAATGGCATCTATTGAATTGTTAGCTACACTGATGCTGTGGCTTCTGATGTCTCCAACCACATGTTCAACTTTTATCTTCATACCTCCCCCCTTTGCCCTCAGTATTCTTTCTTCAGAATAGTAGGAAGGCTCCCTTGTTGGCGTCGAACTATTTTGGTATCCTGAGAAAGAAAACACAAATATTGCATTGTTTACACTAACTTCTCGTCCATGTGAGTCTGTAATTTTTCCTGTCTTGATGGCTTGAGAAAAACTGCTTTGAGCTACTATATCCGCCTTGTCTATGTTTTCAAGGAAAACCACAGACATGGGTTTCTTGCAGCACTCATCCACAATAAAATCAAGGTTAGTCTTCCCTCTCAATTTCACATTGCATCCTTTCATTTCTTCAGAACTTAGATCCACAAAAGTGAAGTTTTCCCGACTTCCATACAGTAACTCAGCTAGAGAAACAGCAATTTTCCTTTTACCATGCCTATCAGGTCCAACAAAATTCATCCATCTGTCCCCTCGCTGGTTTGCTCTGTGGTCTTTAACCCTTTTTGTTGAGCTGCAAACTATTGTTTTGATAATAGCCCGCAAGGCTTCATCTTGCCAGCTTACCTCCTTCGAAAGAGCTTCAAAAAGAATTTTAGGATTTCTTGCATCAACTTGTCGACAATAGTCAAAACTTAAGCAGGATGAAGATTGGGATGGATGCTTCCACATATTCCCTTCAGCCAAATTAAAGTTTGAAGAAAGCCGATTCGAGATTTCCTTTGGAGGCTCCATTGTATATTGAATGGTAGGTTTCTTCAATTTGTTGCTGGTAGGAGAGGAACATAATCCTAAGCCTAGATCTGTGGTTACCGAAGTCACAGATGTAGGAGACATTTGACTACCATCACACACACTTGAACTGGACATGTTGCATGATCTTAGGTCACCTGACTCGAGATCTTCCACTTTCTGGGACTTATCAGGAAGTTTTGAAGTATACGTCTCCTGCTTTGCCAAGAAGAGAGCAGAAAAAGGACTACTGGATTGTGATGCAGACATCGTTTGCACACCTACGGGTACATGGGAGTTGAGATTGATGTATTCACTAGGCAATTTGTCAGTAATTTTGCTGCTGCAGTTGTCATCAGCAGCTTCCTTTTTGTTGTCAATATAATGAAACCCCACAGCAGTTGGACAAGTATTTGCATCAGGGATACGCTGATGCAGCTGTTGGCATATGTTGTCCGAGTTCTTATGCGTTGGCCCAGATTCACTGCTATCCAGCAAAACACCATCATCTTTGGCCTGCACTGAATGAAAGAAAAGTGGTTTTTACACAAACAAAATGATAAGGCCTTCACTGATAAAGTATAAATCAATGGATAAAGATTGACTCACTCACTCTCTCTCAATGGTGTGTGAGAGGTGCAGAGAAAAGACAGAGATAGAAAGAAATGAGAGAGAAAGTGAGAGATGTGATGGGAAAGATAAAAAACAACAGAAGGGAAAGAGAAAATAAAAAAAAATAAAAAAAAAGGGTGCCAAAGGAGATGTAAGAAAAAGGAGTGAGAAAATCAGGATTGTGAGTCAATTGCAGACGATTTACAAAACAATCAAATGAACTGCAATTACATTCACAAATGATCAACAAGGATGTCTTATAGGACACTAAGGCTGGTTCATGATATGCTAATTTAACAACTATTAAAACAAGAGAAGAGCAAATAGAATGATTATAATGTAGCAAGGTTACAGTTGTTAATGTGAGCCATTTGATTTTACAGGCACATCAGCGAAGACAGAAACTTGTTTATTCTCTTTTCCTGTGCAATCATTCCCCAAAAAGTAGAAAGAAAATAAAAAGGCATGCATCCATGAATTTTCATAAAAGGTTACTCACCACAGCAGTAGAGCAAAAATTGTATTTGTTTATTGTATAACTTGTCATAATGCATCTTCAGAACAAAAAAACCGACGGTTCAATTTTCAATGATCTGCTGTTAATAGGACTACGACCATATATGATATATGTCAAGACAAATAAAAAGAGCTAGTACAAATTTTAAAGCCCTCATAACATTGAATTTAAGCACACGTTACTGGAGTGACCAGTATGTCATTTCAAGAGTTGTGCATGCTCAGTATATACTACAATTGTGCACAAGCATGTTATAAGGGGGAAAGGAAAACACGATAAATGATCAGTGAGGCCAAACAACCCTTTGAAAATCAAGAATCACAGTGGAAGTAAGTCCCTTTCCCCAGTCAAGTTCGCCCTTAGTCTTTTCTTTTCCAGGGCAACAGCTTGACCTTAAATTTAGTTTCTTTTAATTTTCTCCATTTTATGGTTTGTAAATAATCTCACTCAATAAGAAATTGCCCCATCTTTATATAAATAAATTATACGGAATTTAATTGACGTATCTGAATGCTACACACCTTAACATTTAATGCTTTTGCTGTGCTGATTTCTGCTGTCTTCAACCACTGAGGTAAGTTAGATGGGTATGGATCAGCAGCTGGAACAGAAAATCTTTCCTTAGAAGCAGAAAGGACTTCATGTTCACAGTTTTCACCACATTGATGACAGTGAGGAACACAACAAGATGAGCCATTTAGTGGACCTTTCAAATCAGATTGTGATGAAAAAAAGCCACCAAATGGTACAAATGAATCCATTAAGCTGTAAAACAAAAATTTAGTTTAGACAAAACTCGTGCCAAAAAATAATTACTACGTGAAAGATGCAGAGTTCACATCCATTTGTCAGGATCATCATAGCATCACTTGGAGTACAGAAGAACCCAACTATGCGCTTCAAAAGAGAAATTACATCACAAACATAAACATCAAAATCCAGTATATGATACAGTAACAACTAAAGAGACTTGGTTATTCAGTATTCAAGTTCCACTGCAAGGAATCAAGTGGCACTAAACGAATAAAACTGGAGGAGGGAGAAACGAAAAGGCCTCCAAAGGAATTTCATGGAAGAAGAGTAGAATAAGTTTCCACTCATAAATTTCTTGGTTTCATCAGACAAACAAATCCAGCGGCGCGCTTAATACAAGTAAATCAATCCTTCACACAACTTCAAATATCATAATATACAGAAGACACACACAAACTACAAGGAGGAAACCCCACAGATAAACGTTAACAGAAGAAAATTTAATTCAAAATTAACAAAGTATCACTCAGAAAAATCCAAAAAAAAAAAAAACTAATTAAACAAATAGCATACACAAACTTTGACACGTATTAAAAATAATAAATACATACGGGGCGCAGACTGGTCACAAAGGTTAGAAACCAAAGTTAACGAAATTGACTTTTTTATTTAAAAACATATAAGTAGAGAATTATAATATTTGGAAGCAGAACATAAGAGACATGAAGATAAATAAACAAAGAAGCATGGTTTGTGGTGAGAAGTGAGAAGTGAGAGAAGGAGATATACACATATATACCTGGACCTGGGCCTCTGATATGATTCAGCGGGCAGGGAAGAAGACCCAACAGAAGTGATAGGGAGAAGCTGCAAATCCCAGTCTTTCTCCACAGAAGGGAACCTACCCAGAAATTTCAAGTAGCTGTCATAACTAGCAGCAGCACCCAGCAACCAAAACTTATCATAATGAAGCTGCAACAACTTGGCCAATTCCCCAACAACATGCCTCACAGTTTCCCCAGAAGAAACACACCCATCAATATCATCATTCACAAAAGCCTTCAAGCCCCCAAAACTCACAACCACGCCGGGGCCCACACACTGCTCCGCCAAACGAGCAATCTCCTTCAACCTCAAACCCACAACCTCCCCGTCGCCACTCTCCACCTCTTTCCCAATGCAAACCACACGAAGCCCCGCCAGCTCCAACGGCAGAACCCCCTCCCTTCGTTTCTCAACGGCATCCGTGAAGCTCCTCAGAGCGTCGTTTGCGCATGCTCCGAGAAGCAGAGGATTCCTCCCCCTGCTCCGAACTAAAACCTCCCCGATTCGCCGGAAGTTCTCCTCCTCGTCCCCGAAGCCGGCGAAAAACGGGAATCCGAACCCTAACCCCCGGCGAGGCTGCTCCGGTAGGTTGCAGAGGAAAATAGGTGGTCCACGGGAACGGAAGAGGTGCGGGAGAGGACGGAGTATGGCGAGCTTGATTTCGGAGCTCCGAAAACCTGCTTCAGCGAAGACGCGGCTAACAACCGGGTCATCGAGGATCGAGAGAATCAAATGCTGCAGCTCCACTTTAACGGAGGAAACGGAAAACGGTTGTTGTTGCTGCTGTTGCTGTAGCTGTTGTTGGTGGTATAAGTGGAAGTTATCCGGGTGACGGCGTTGGTTGGCCTGAGAGCGTTTGATGGCGGCCATGAGGGAGTTAGAAACGGGTGGTTCGTGATCGGAGGAGAGGTTGTTGTGCGATGACGGTGCGCGGTCGAGCGATACCGACAGACATAGGTCCAGTGCCTTGAACTGTAGCCGCGGCGAGTACGCCGAGTTTCTCGCCCGGCAACACGCGTCGCGTAGGACCGACGACGACAGAAGCGCCGACACCGCGTGAAGCGACGTCGTCTGCGCGTGCCCCCGCCGCCGTGCTACTGCTACCGCTTCGTCGAGTGCTCGCCCTGCCTCCGCCGTTAAGCATTGCCTCGCCACTCCCACCGGCGTTGGCATCCTCATAAAACGATCACCCCCCGTCTCTCTCTCTCTCTGAGGAAATAATTAAATACCAAAAATATTGACAATAGATGTTAATATTACTAATTGATAATAATAAGAATCAATAAAAGAGTGAGTAGCGACTGGCGAGTGAGTGAGTATGGGTGGGTTGGTTTTTGATACGGGTGGGTGGAATTTCCTTCTTAAGGAAAAATAACAGGTTTTCTCTCCGAGGAGGTTTATAAATTAGAAAAGGGGTTTTGTGTTGCGGGGTGAGTGAGTTAGTAGAGTGGGGACTATAATTTTGCAATTTGCAGTGTTTATATAAATATAATAATGGTGTGGACTGTGTTTGTGTGGTGGAGTAGTAACGATAGCGAAGGACTGAGTGAGAAGTAAGAAGACACAGTGCCCGTGCGCACCGGGTGGGGTTGGGTTCTGTGTGAAATGTGAATAGAAATTTTATATCTGCCCTGTACCTTGGTAACGGAAGAATATATACTTTATTTAACCTACCTTAATCCATAATTAACTCGTCAGTTAGGTTAGGTTGGATTCGGTGTGAAAAAAAAAAAATACCTGAATTGAAAATTATGCACTCCAGTAGTAGATTAGATTTAAAATCAAATCCCAGTCATTGAAATTTTCCATGGAGTATTAATTACAGTATTGTCTAATGATATTTATTGTTTGATTAGTAAACTAATGATAACTGTCAGGCAGCGATAAATGGGGCTAATGTTTGCGGCATCTAGTTGTTGGGCAAATACCATAAAATATATTGTGTGGGAATAACAGGACTCGGGATGAAAATGGCGGGACCTAGAGAAGATTGTGAGATTCATTCATTGAGTGAGTGAGTGTGAGTGTGTGTGTGTTGAGCAATGCGCACATATTCTCTCCTCTCTATTCCAAACGTGTATTGTACACGGTATTGACTTAGATTAGATTTGTGATGAGATTTTTTTTATTTGGTTACGCGATTGAGTTTGAGAGAGATCCTTTTTTCTTATTTTCTTTAATTCTGGTTTGTGATTGGGAGGTGAGTATCAAAGTGTCTGCGTCGTCGTCGTCGTCGTCGTCTTCATCATCATGTTTATGGTTGCTTTTCTTTTCGGAGAGAAAGAGAGAGATGCTGCGTCCACTTACCCTCGGTGGGCCAACAACCACAGTCACCCTCATTACCTGCTTACGTGTAACTCGTTTTTTGTTTTTTGTTTTTTTCCTCTTCTTCTAATCTTCAATTATTTTTTTTTGGTGAAGTTTTTTTTTTTTTGAAAGCGGTGAAGTTTTTATTTTGGTGAAGTTCTAATCTTCATTTTTTTTTTTTTTGGGTGCTAGTTCTAATCTTCCATTACGAATGTTCTTACAGTGAAATTTGGGTCGTCACGCAGCTATCTATGTTGTTATTTTTAGCATTTTATTTAATTTAACAATTAAACTTTTTTTTAGTGATAATATTCAAATAAAGGGTTAGTCTCCCACAATATGGCGAATCAAGATTCGAATCCTTATTGAGAGAGGTGCTTAAATTTAGTGTCCGACAGTACCTCAGACGGGATTACCTCCAATGACGGGAACATGTGGGAAACCAAAAAAATGTTCCTACTTCACCTAATAGGTGTGACTCAATTGGTTGCGTAGGCTGAGCTTGTGAGTTGAGTTGGTGATGGGGGATGCTTCCTAAAGGCCTTTATCCCTTTGGGCATGAGTTCGAATCTCTCGGAGGGCAAAAACATCATTTAAGGGAATGGTGAAGTCCTGTAAGTGGCACGCTCACTGTTGCAGAGGGCCAAAGGCCGGTATGCGCTTGGTGGGGTGTTACAATAAAAGGATAGGACCATGGTTCGATTTTCGTAGAACAGATTCTTGACGAGAGGTCAGAAGAACTTCAGTTGTTACTAAACATTCGAGCAAAGATTAATCTCATAGCAAATCCAAAAAATATAAGCTTGTGGGGATACTGTGTAGACCTATTGGAGATCCAAAGACACTTATTATGTCAGTTCTAAAAAAGGTAGGTTCCTAAAAAAATGTCCCATTATTTGGATATAAAAGTTCGACAACACTTTTCAAGGTTACTGCAACAAAAAAATATGAAGTATTGAGCTTGGTTAATAAATATATCAAAGTGTCGCAACTCATTAATCATCAAGTACATTTCATTAACCATAATTTTTAATGTCATTAACTGTTATTTTTAGGTGTTCAAATCTACTATGTGTCTGTTTGGAAATGAGGTTGCAAGCTCATTTCTCACGTCCCAATGAAGAGTCACCGCGGAAGCTCTCTCATATAGCATCAAATTGAACACGTGGTGTGCAATTTCTGACGCGGTTCCAAACATACATATATATTTTAACACCTAAAAATTATGGTTAATAACGTTGAAAATCATTGTTAATAAAATTTAGTGGATGGTTAATGAATTGTGAACCTTTGTAAATTCATTAATGAAGTTCTACCCTCCATTGACCATAATTTTAAATTGTATTAATGATAAAAATTGTTGTCGAATTTTGACAAAAAAGATGATCATACTTTTCAACAATGTGTTTGTTGCGGTCATGTAGTGTGATTATGTGAGTGAAGTCAACAAGACTACCTTCGTTCAACCTCTCTTATCGAAGTGCTTCCACCTTTTTTTTCTTTTCTTTTTTTTGGAAAAAAGTGCATCCACTTTGTTTTGTTAGTTGTGTGCTGTAATCCTCCACAAAGAAAATCACTTTCTTGTGGTTTATTTGGCATGATTTTATTATTTCCTATTTTTGCTTTTAATTGTAAAATCAGCCTCTTTTTTACTTTGTTTTTATTTTCAAAGATTTGTTCACGAAATAGTGGAAACAAAATTCTCTTATCGAGAAGAAAAATACAATAAAAAACATGAGATATAATTTTACAATTAAATTTGAAAACAAGAAATGAAAATATAAAAGTCACACATACTCTTAATTTTTTCGTCGTTGGACAACATCACTATGTGATTGCACTATTAGTAGCTTCATTTGTTCTATGTGGATTTGACTTCTTTAAAGTGAGTAGAGAATAAAATAAGTAATTCAACCGTTTATGAGATAATTAAGGGCGATTTGTTATGTATATGTAGTTAATATCAACCCTTTATTTTTTTATCAATGGTTGAGATTACTTACTTTATTCTTTAAAGTGAATTATGGGTAGCAAATATCTTACTTTAATTGGTGATATGTGTGCGCACTCAAAACACACAGTAGGAAAAGGAAATTGCAATTTGCAATTGAGACAAAATAGTTTTGTTGGTACTTTGAAAAGAGTGAATCACTAATTTAGTCATTTGAATTGTAGACATCAAACAATTTGTCTCTAAAATTAATGATATTTTAACATAATTCTTGCAATTGAAAATCTTCCATCACGTTAATCTTTTGGATCAATCAATCTACTCTCAGAAATTGTCTCAGAAAGACTAATGTCATAAAACATTTTTAATTTCAGGAATTATTTTTAAATATCAATAATTTTAAAAAACAAATTCCTTAACTCTACAATTTTTTGGACTAAATT
Organism: Calophaca sinica; assembly: GCA_037113605.1. NCBI lineage: Eukaryota > Viridiplantae > Streptophyta > Magnoliopsida > Fabales > Fabaceae > Calophaca > Calophaca sinica. Next base: position 47,030,944 of record CM073735.1, read on the forward strand.
GACGATTCGCTCAAATTAGATATCAAGTAGTCTATTATCGGAAATTGATCTAAGGCTTTGCAAGCAATATAGCTTCAAATGTTACTATAAATAATTGTTAAGCAATTTGTAAACAAAAATTATATGAATTTTGAATTATCTATTTATTTTTTTCAATTTGGCTAACCATAGGCTACATAAAGGCGGGAGATGACCAGAATATCATTAGTCCATTTATCAAATGAACTCTCAAAATCTCACACCATAAGGTAATGTGTTGCCAACCCATGAGTATATGACAAGGTAGTTTGGGGCTAAGTTTCCCATGATATAGGGATGGGGCAACCTATTCACAGTAATGCATCTATTTTTGTTGCTCCTAGGACCACGACCCAGGGGGAATCCTCCTCCAATAGTTGGATAAATCTTTAGGCCTCTCGGTATCTTCCTCCCCTCGAGGTTTATATTCGATTGCAGTAGATAGGTAGTTCTCAGAACAGCCCCACCGACGAGAAGTGTACACTAGCTGTAAACCTGTTAATTGCATATTTTTCGGACATGTCCAGTGATTTACGTCTTGACCTTCCTAAGTGAGTGAGTGAGACCACCCTGACTATGTGTACTGTTGTTGATCATGAGGAATGACAACTTCCATGTCAGGCGGGCGTATCATCCACGTTGTTAGCCATTTTTGGCTGTCGCAAGAGGTTATTTACCATTTTTAGAGGACAAATAAACATTCCACTCCTGACGCATTGTCAATATCACTTTGGTTTTTTAATGACTGTTTTACCGCGAGAGCTTATCCTCGTGTCTTTATCAGAGTCTTTCGACCCCGTTGAGGTCTCGAAGGATATTTTTGGTAGAGGGGCTATAATTATGAACTATGACATCATCTCAATTGACGCTCGGCAAAGATGGTAGGAATACATTTATCGGATTCCCGCAAACAACGTCAATGCTTTGTCCCGATTCACCGGTAGGCCTGAGGTTGGATTGGGCCTCCCTTTGCATGATACACGAATGAATTCCTCCGGTTTGATCTAATTGTAAGCGACAGGGGTGCGTGCCTGCAAAGGCACTCTGATGCTTAAGTCAGTATAAGTACGAGTCTTAGACTTAGAGAATGGACATAATAGAATACTTTTGCATGATGAAGTGATTCCCTTTATTTTGAGTTTGTCCCTGAGTGTCCCCTTGTATTTGTCTTTATGTGCCAATATCATACCTCGGCGCCGAGCCACATCTACGTATCGAGGTGGTTATCATCTGTTACCATAACCTATCTCTCTTGGGTAGTGTTTGTGTTTAACCAGAAGTTTTCTCTGTCAGTCTTATTAATGAGAGGGTAAGGTCCTCCTTACATAAGGTTGCTTGTTGACATTCATTCTCTTGTACTTGAGGGTCTCCCTTAAGGTGATCATTCTTAATGTGGTATGGGCCTTTCGAGTAACCCATATAATGTGAGTGTGACCTCTTGGCCATTTGTCCACGTTTATCTATGCTTTGGTTTGTTAATTATGCTCATATCATTAACGAATGAGGATTAGTACTCCCTCATTTTCTAATTGACTGTCACTTTAGAGAAATAAATTTTTTTGGATTAGCTATCATTTTATTCTTTCCATATAACATTAATTTTTCTATCTCAATTTTATCTTTAAATAAATATCATGCGTATCACTCCCAAACCATTATGCATTTATGACAATGGTTAATACACCAATAGTTAACAAGGACAATTTAGTAAAATTGTTCTACTCATTACCTTATTTATTGTTTTTCTTAATCTATGAGAAAAAACCTTAAACAACACTTAATATGAAAAGGAGGGAGTATCAAAATTATACTACCTCCTTTTCTAAATAACTGTCATTTTAGATAAATAAAAAATTTCATATTGACTGTCGTTTTATTGTTTCAGTGTAACATTAATTTTTTTGTCTCAAGTTTGCCCCCAAATAAATACTATTTACATCACTCCCAACACACCATACTCCATTATATATTTATGATAATTGTTAATACTCCAATAGTTAACAAAAACAATTTAATAAAATTGTACGTACCACTCGCTAAGTTGTTTATTGCTTTTCTTTATCATCGTCGAAAAACTGCAAACGTCAGCAAAAGGAGAGAGTACATTTTTTAATAAATGAATTAAATAGATCATAAATAAATATCGGTAAAATATCTAAATGTGCCGATATCGATTTTGTAATACTCCTTCCGACCCAAAACTTTGGGTATTTTAACATTTTATTTTTGTCCCAAAACTTTGGTTGTTTTAGAAATCCAAAACATAATTTAATATTCTTTTCCCATTATACCCTTAAATTAATAGTATACATTAATTGTAGTTTATTTTTACTAGGTAGTTTTAGTGGAGTGTTAGTAACTAGTATTTCAACCCGTGCCATGCACGGGTATGTGTGTCTTATGAATTTTTAAAAAAATAAATGAAATATTATATATTATTTTTCTCTAAACATTTGGAAAAGGAATTGTATACAAAAATTTATATAATATTTGATTTATTTCAATTATCGATCACAAATTATAATAATTTACATATAAATATTAATTTTTTATGTAAAATATTGTGTTTTCTTATAAAATGTACATCCACATGTCTTATACTTTATATACTATATTAAAAGAAAATTGTAATTTTCTCTGATGAAAAATATTTGATAATTTTTTACAATATATTTGTAGGGTCTTGATACATACAATATATACTTAAAAATTATAATCATACACCTGGGTTTAGAAGAAGCAACGTTTTGTATACATTAATTCAAGTATTCAATATATAAGCTTCTGTTTGAGAATAGATTTAGATCATAAAATCATAATTTTTTTTACAAAATATTTGTAGTCTCGTATTACTCACGGTAGATAGTTAAAAATTACAATCATACACCTAGGGTTTAGAAAAATAACATTCTATATACATTTAAACCTTCAAAATCTAAAACCATCAAAATCTAAGTCTCCATTTAAGAATAGGTTTAGATCATACAATCAAATTTTTGTACAATATATTTGTAGGCGCTTACTACGCACTGTATATACTTAAAATTATAATCATACACTTGGATTTAGAAAAAGCAACACAAATTCAAACCTTCAAAATCTAAGCCTCCATTTTAGAATAGATTTAGGTTATAAAATCATAATTTTTTTTACAATATAACGGTAGGCCCGTGCTCCGCACGGTATATACTTAAAAATGATAACCATATATCTAGGGTTTAAAAGGGGCAATATTATGTATAAAGTCAAACCTTCATTATTTAGGGCTCTCTTTGAAAATAGATTTAGATCATAAAATCATAATTTTTTTTCCAATATAATTGTAGGCATGTGCAATACACCATATACACTTAAAAATTATAACCATACACCTAGGGTTTAGAAGAAACAATATTTTGTATAAAGTCAACATTCATTTTCTAAGGTTCTCTTTGAGAATAGATTTAGATCATAAAATCATAATTGTTTTTTCAATATAACTGTAGACCCGTGATACGCATGATGTATACTTAAAAATTATAATCATACGTCTAGGATTTAGAAGAAACAACATTCTATATACATTCAAACCTTCAATATCTAATCATTTTTTACAATAATTAATTATACTTAAAATAATCCTCATATTAATAATATTTTCAAAATCATTATGATTACAATTATAGTATAACGAAAAAAAAAATTATATTCTACGAAGTATTATTTTTTTGGAAGTCAATTTTTATTTGAAAAACAACCAAAAAAAGGCAATAAACACATTTATTATAATGAAAACATAAAACAGAGGTTTCGAACCAAAATACAACACCATCCAATATGACAACCCGTATCATGCACAGACATGTATGGCTTATGAACATGGAAATAAAAGTACTTTATTATACCTAATAGAGATGGATAATAAGATTTTTCTTATAGTTTCTACCATCATCAAATATAAATATTCACCAATATAACTATTTACTAATAGTTGAAATTTACTCAATTAATTGAAAATGTAAAACTTTTGTAGGAATTTAAAATAAGAAATGAAAAAATTGTAACTTATATAAAGTATTATTAATATGATACGACAATCACACGTGCCACGAACATTGTATATTAAAAAAATAAAATTGTACATTAAAAATTGTATTTATTTGTGATTTATATTAAAATACTCATCCATTGTAATTTCGATATTAATTCTTTTTCATGTAAATTGTTCAATCTCCTTATGATATATTTTTAATGTAAATATTAATGTGTACATAAATATATGCATCACTCCGTGAGATATAAACAACCAATAGGAATATTCTCAATGGTCCAATATATCATACATGAATTCTAATTATTAGTTATGAATTGTTAATAACAGATTATAATTGGAAAAATTAGCCATTTATTAGACCAAAATTTCCATATTACGGTTTTGGTAATTAGTGTTGAAAATGTAAATATTATATATTTTGTTTTGATATAATACAATTTACGCAAAATTAATTTGATTTACTTGATTTGTCAATTAAATTTTTATTAACCACAATTGTATTTGAAACAAATATATTTCATTTTTGGATTAGCTGTTTGTTTTAATTGCCACGCATGTATTTTTAATTTCAAAAAAAGGTTGATGGTATTAAAAGACATAAAAAAATTTCAAATAATATTGAGTATGGTTGATTGTGTATGCTATTTTAGGGAAATGATGTAATGACATTCGTCCGTTAGGGAAATAAATCATGATTATAATTTTTATTTAATCTGCTTATTATACCAAAAATTTTATATTTGGGAAATTTTTGGAAATATGAATTTTAATTATCACATAAGAATTGTTAATAACAGACTCTAATTGGGAAATCAGCCATTTATTACACTATAATTTCTCTATTGCGTAATTGGTAATTCGTGTAGAAAATGTTATAATATAGATTTTATTTTGATAGAATACTTCCATGTTTTGACTTGTAGTCATGATGCTATATATTTTGTTTTGACATAACACAATTTAATCAATATTACTTTGATTTCCTTGATTTGTCATTTAATTTTTATTAAATACAAATATATTTGAAACAAATATATGTCATGTTTAGTAATTTATTTAGTGATTAATTTTGTATGCTATTTTAGGGAAATGATATCATGACATTCATCGGTTATTTAATTGGTTTTTTTGGCGGCTCGGTTATTTAATTGTTGACCACATGCAAAATTTTATATTTGGAAAGCATACAAAAATATTAAATTAATCAGCTAATATTTTGATCAAATTATTTATGGTAATAAATTGTCATTAATATTGTTTCTTAAAACGGATGATTCCAATTTAATCCATATTTTGTTTGATATAATACAATTTAATCAATATTATTTTGATTTCCTTGATTTTTTATTTAATTTTTATTAACCACGAATATATTTGAAACAAATATATGTCGTTTTTTTTATTAGTTTGTTTGTAATGTCCACACATACATTTCTAATTTACAAAAACGTGTGATGGTATTATTTGACTTAAAAAACATTTCCAAATAATATTGAATATGATTAATTGCGTATGCTATTTTAGAGAAATGATATCATGACTTTCACCTGTTATTTAATTTTGTTGACCACATGAAAAATTTTATATTTGGAAAGTATAGCAAAATATGAAATTAATCAGCTAATATTTTGATCAAGTTATCTATGGTAATCATTTACAATTAATATCGTTTCTTAAAACGGATGATTCCAATTCAATCAATATTTTGTTTTGATATAACACAATTTAATGAATATTATTTTTGATTACATTGATTTGTCATTTTAATTTTTTATTAACCACAAGTATATTTGAAACAAATATATGTCATTTTTTGAATAGTTTTTTTTAATGGCCATGCATATGTTCCTAATTTACAAAAACGCTGATGGTATTATTTGACATAAAAAAATCCAAATTATATTGAGTATGATTAATTTTGTATGCTAATTTAGGGAAATGATATCATGACATTCATCTAGGCAATAATTTGTTGACTACATGCAAAATGTTTTGATCACGTTATCTATGATAATCATTTGCAATTAAAATTGTTTCTTAAAACGGATTATTCCATTAAATATGTAAAACATATGATTCCGTTAAATATGTAAAAAAATAAATAAATTGTTTCTTACTACTTATTTTTTATTACTTATTTTTTTAGGATTATACACTTTAAATATTTAAATGTATAATAGATTATTTGATGATTTACTTTTGTTTAGTATATAATTAAGTTATACATATACTTATGTATTATATTACGTAGGTTACGTAAATTATAATTGTATTAGTTGTATTTACGTAAACTATGTTTTGTCTTTTTAAATGTATTTGGAAAATTATTGTCTTTCCAACTAAATAAAATTCAGAAAGTAACAGGTTTTGTGTATCATGATATAATAGATTGCCGAGTAATTCAATCATACGATTAATTAATATTTTGGATATACAAAATACAACTTGAAATGAATTAAACATTAAAAAAAAGAAGCTACTTTAAACAATTCGTAGAAAGACATCATAATTGAAAAGTTCGCGTGTACAACTTTCACATTTTAAGCAATAGCGACAATCGTCAGTATGCTTAACAAATCTTCAACAATCTAACCAATGAATGTATAATTTAGTTGACTCACACCCATATTATGATATTCTTTGTTGTTAGTCATCCTATGACATAACATAAAATTGGTTATAATAAAATAAAGGTTTAATAAACATGTTTTAAGAAATTAAATATGAAAACTAACATTATCCTTAAATTATCAACCTCAGCATGTTTCAGATTAATCAAAAGTCTAGAAGCGTTGATTGTACTGAATAAGACACTTTTGCCTGAAAACACACAATTACAAAAGGTGAGTTGTGTGGAAGAAAGCTCAAATTTATAAAAAGAAATAATAAAAAACAAACCTTTTTACAACTTTGTATTTCAAAAACATCACAGTGATAATAGGATTATCTCCATTCCAAATTTCAATAAAGTTTGTTAATTCGTCAACATATGAACCACACAAAGTGAAATGGAATCGAAATCTGTAAAAAAAAAGAAGAAGAAATGAGCTTAGCAGAAATTAAATCATGATTGGGCTCCATTTTTCAATAGAAGGGACGATGTCAGAAATTAGATCATGGTTGGGATCCATTTTTCAGTAACGAAGAAATTTGATACTAACGAAGAAGACAACAAAACACACAAGCAATGATCGTATGGGTAGGAAAATGTATTGTGTTTGGACCAATTTATAGCATTTCGAATGTTTTGAAAATGGTAATCAACCGTTTTTTTCCATAAAACCCTAATCTTGCAACAATTTGTAAATAGGAAAAATAAGAGAGAATAAATGGCTCATTCTATAGTAATAAGAAGGATTTCGGTTATTGTTTGAATAAATATATTAAAATCATAATTTCGAATGATATATTAATAATTTATTTCCATAATTTGATCCAGTTGGCTTTTTATTCATTGGTATCCATTTATTTAGTTTCTCAAAAATGTTTTTTTGACATTAAAAACAATCATAACGTTTCCTTTTTAAACCATACACACTTAATTTCTTTCTATAAAACAGTCTATAGCATTAATTTCCATGAATAAAACATTAATTACATTTTGATAATAAAGAAATAATAAACGTAATTAATATGATTTCTATTTTCCACTCAAGCATTTCAATGTTGAATCATGTAAACACATCACCATTTTTGTTACACATAAGCGCATTGTAGGAGTATTAGATGACACATAAACATGGTTTAATTTTTTTTAATTAGTTATAATAATGTGTTAATGTATTTACAATATGATTCATACTATATTTTATATTGTGTCATATACAACTATTATTATATTCATTTAAAATAAGTTGTGTTATTAAAACAAACGGTGAAATAAATTAATCACTAATATTATTAGTTATAAATTTAGGTTTTTTATTTACTGTTATATGAAAAAATTATATTAGCTTTTTTTAAATTTTTAATAAAATATTGTCACCAGTTAATGCATTAAAAATGATTAATATGATTATGTCTTTTATAAATAAAATAAAATAATTCATTTAATGTTGGCATGACTAAGCGACATGTAGTGGAATTGATGCTTAAGTAAGACGACACATAGGACCAGTTATCAATAATAGGATGACAAGTGTGTCACATTTATTGTGAGGTGTGTGTGTACATTAGTTTTGTATGCACATTTATTGTTGTTTTCTTGTGAGAATGACACATGGAGGTGCATTCAATGAGCATCATTTGCAATTGTATATAATATTGATTGTGAGGTGTGTGTGTGTACATTAGTTTTGTATGCACATTTATTGTTGTTTTCTTGTGAGAATGACACATGGAAGTGCATTCAATGAGCATCATTTGCAATTGTATATAATATTGATTCTCAATATATTTTGTATTGAAAAGTGACATATTTATTAAGGGTATTTTAATCAATTTTTGTCTAAATTAATTATTTCTTAGTCTGTGTGTCAAAACTTTAAATAATCAAAGTTTTGGAGGGAGCGACTACAATACATGAAAAGAATGCAAGTATTGGTTTTTCATAATTAATGGTCTTTTAAGTTGATTGTGTGAAGATTAATGTGCCTCTAAAACATATTGGTCCCAAAACTACAGAACAATACTTTTTATATTATGAACTCTTTATTCAAAACTAATTTAATATGTAATGTTTATTTTTAATTTAACGATATATACGATTATGCGATACTAATTACCAGTCATGTTTTAGTGGAATCGTATCATATTCCAAGGTACATAATACCGTCTCCAATTACCACCTAGTAACGTGGTTCATCACCTAGTGCTCCTCCAACTTGGGTTCGTACGAAGAAGATATTCGAAAAGAAAATGTTAACAAGTGCTCTTACAATATTGGTTAAAAAATTAAAAGCGGTAAGTTTGTATGGGAAAATGATGTATTTATTAAATTGAAAAGTGTTTAACTTGTATTCTCAATACAAACCTTTTTTTTTATGGATTCCTTAACCAATGCCCTTAGAGCACTTGTTAGCAATACCCTATTTGAAACATGAAAATTAAGATTTTTAAAGAATCAAAAAATTTAAGATTTTTTAGTCACGAAAAAAATTAATTCTAAACATGAAATTCGTAAATTTTAAATATACGTGTGTATATGCCTATGTTTGAAAAGTAATTATATTTTAATTTAAATAAATTAGTTCTTTTATATTTACTTTCAAAATATTATTTTTTGACTCATTAATATTTTACAAAAAAAAAAATATTTTACACATTGATTCTTTTAATATTAAGAATTAACCATATATAAACAGATACTTTCGTGAATACATTTGACTCCACATATCAAATCAATATATGTGCTAATATTCTATATTCATATTTCACTTGCAGCAAGTTTATAAAAATTCAACTCATATAACCCCAAGGGTTGGCCTAGTAGAGCATGACATGACTTGTATGCGACATATCGCGGATTCGAGTCTCCACTAGTCCCACTGGGGTTAGGTAAATGTAACTACCTTCGTAAGTGCTCAAAGAGCCCGGAGGTCTTCCCTGCCTTGAACTGGGGCGCCATCCCCTCACCCTAAACTTTTCTCAATCAAAAAAAAAATTCAACTCATATCTCACAAGGACGTGAGTTCGAATCTCACTGCTGATGTGAAGACCTCGTTAGTGGGTGATATGTAAGTAGCTTTATAAGCGTTATTTGAGACTTGAGGCTTTTCTTGACCTGAAAAGCCCCCCAAACCCAACTCATCTAAATTTTTCAATATAAAAAAAGTTCATCAACCTTGTCAAAAAAAAAAGTTCATAAATATTTGTTGGCGCAAGGACGTGAGTTCGAATTTCATGATGACCTCGTTAGTGGGTGATATGTAAGTAGCTTTATAAGCGTTATTTGAGACTTGGAGCTTTTCTTGACATGAAAAGCCCCCCAAACGCAACTCATCTAAACTTTTCAATATAAAAAAAGTTCGTAAACGTTGTCAAAAAAAAAAAAGTTCATAAATATTTGTTGGCGCAAGTCAACCCTAATGAACGCGTCTTTAAAATTCCCAGCACCTTGCTATCTAAGGAGTGGTGAATAAATCCATCATTAATTTATAGTAGCCCACTTACTTACCATTTGCGTTTACTAAGAGATAATGGGGACTTTTTTTATTTGGAAGTGCATATATAATTTGATTCAATTTCAAACCCACAGCCCAAAAGATTTTTAATATTTTAATCGAGCAGTTGAATTTACTGTTGTCCACTAATCACCGTTTCTTAATACCGAAAGCCATGTCAACAATTTTTTCAAATGTTTAAAGAGAGAAGAGATTTTTCATCATTCTAAAACCAAAAATAATTTTAGTGATGAATTATAATAAAATTTTATGTTGCTTATTAGCTAAAAAATTATAATCTAATATTAAAACTTTAGTCATCTAATTATTATGAGTTTTCGTTTCCAAACTTCATTTAGTATATTAGTTATTAAACCCTCTATCTCCAATTATGTTATGTCTTACCTTTGTTGATCGCAAAACATAGCAACTGATATAGTCTTTCCACCCTTGAACTGTTGGAGTTATCTCCAGCAGTGACTAGTTGGTTGTTATGCAGTTCCATATTCCTAGTTATTAGAATAAGTTTTATCAATTCAAATTCATTTGTATTTAGTTTAGATTTGAATTCAAACCGTAACAAACTCTCAGCTTGTATCTCTACATATAGGCCTTGTATACGTTAATGAATATAATGCAATTTCCATCTATTATGTAACCTTTACATGGTATCACAGAGCCCTATTGCCTAACAGCTCTTTTTTTGGATCCCATGGATTCCACTACCTCCTCCACAAGTCCACCATTCACTCAAATCCACCTCTTCTGCAGTTTGGCATCATCGACTAGGGCATCCTGATTCAAGAATTCTGCATCATGCTCTCAAGAATCATGATATTAGTTTCATTTCTTCAAGTACCAAGTGTCTAGATTGTCTAGCAAATAAGAGTCATAAGTTGTTATTCAATAAGTCCACTCTATCTAGTAGTAGTCCTCTTGAAGTTGTTTTCTCTGATGTTTGGGGCCCTGTTCCGGTTCAATCAATAAATAGTTATCTTTATTATGTTATTTTCATTGATCATTACTCAAGATATGTGTGGCTTTATCCAATGAAACTAAAATCTGATGTCTCTGCAATTTTTCCAGTGTTTATGTCCTTAATCGAAACACATTTCAATTCCAAAATCAAGACTTTGTACTCTGATAATGGTGGAGAATATATCAAGCTAAAATCCTTTTTTGCAAACTCATGGCATCTCACACCTCACTACACCACCTTATACACCAGAACACAATGGCATTTCTGAACGAAAGCATAGACATCTTTTTGAAACTGCTAGATCCCTACTACATCATGCCTCTCTTCCCCCAAAATTCCGGTGTTATTCCCTTCAAACAACAGCCTATCTTATCAACAGGCTCCCAACACCAAGTTTGAAAATGAAATCCCCTCTCCAACAACTTTTCAAAACCGACCCCAAATTTTCAAAATTAAAAACCTTTGGTTGCTTATGCTATCCTTGGCTCTCTCCATACACTTCTAACAAACTTCAACCAAAATCTCAACCGTGTGTTTTCCTAGGATATAGCTCCTCACAAAGCGCATACTTGTGATTTAATCCACTCAATAACAAACTCTACATCTCAAGGCATGTTCAGTTTGTAGAGGATATCTTCCCTTTTTCAAGCCTATCATCCAATCCTTCTCTCCAACCAAATTCAAATTCAAAAACTTCAGCTGATCAAGATGTTAACCTTTTAACAAACCTTCAAACCTTCAAAACCAACATCCAAACCGAGCCACCTCAACCTTTATCCACAATTCAAATTTTAGACTCATATCTTAACACTCAACCACATAATTCTAACTTAAATTCAACTTCAAATTCTCCACCATCATCGGATCCTGCTGAACATACTCATTCATCTGTCTCACCTACACCAACCAGTCCTTCAACTCCTTGTTCATCCACAAATGTCGTTGAATCCTCTCCAAATATACAACAAGATGCTCTTTCCATTTCTTCCACAGCAGCAGTACCTGCCTCGGACATCATCTCATCTCATCATCCCATGATTACAAAATCCAAGAATAGCATTTATAAACTAAAGAAACTGACACAGTAAGCAAGTTTCCTCTCCCTCCCTCCATTGAGCCAACTTATGCATCTAAAGCAATTAGAATATCTGAATGGAAGCAAGCTATGAGTGAAGAATTCAATGCCCTTTTGGCCAATGGCACTTGGACACTCATTCCCCTACATAAACACTATAATGTTATTGGATGCAAATGGGTGTTTCGTATCAAAAGAAATCGTGATGGCTCAATCAACCGCTATAAAGCATGCCTCGTTGTTAAAGTTTTTCATCAACAACTAGGGGTTGATTATTCAGAAACATTTAGTCCCTTGATCCAGCCTCAAACAATCAAACTTGTTCTGTAATAGCTCATTCCAGAGGTTGGTCATTAGCTCACATGAATGTCAATAATGCTTTCCTACATGGAACAATTGAAGAAGACATATACATGGCTCAACCTTATGGATTCACTCATCCATCTCAACCCAATTATGTCTGCAAGCTAAACAAAGCTATTTATGGCCTTAAGCAGGCTCCTCGAGCCTTGTACCATATCTTAAAGGCATTCCTTTTGGACTATGGTTTCAAGAATGCAAACTCTGATACTTCCCTCTTCATCTATACTAAACATAATGTTGTTGCTTACTTCCTTGTTTATGTAGATGATTTGCTACTCACAGGAAACAACTCAAAGTTCCTGCAGGAATTCCAAGTGGCACTATCAAACAAATTCTCCCTGAAAACTCTTGGCAGTCCCACTCACTTCTTGGGAATTGAATTCATCCCAACTGATCAAGGAATTTTCCTAACTCAGCATCACTATGTCAGAGAATTTATTTCAAGTTTCAAAATGCAGGATTCCAAGCCAACCTCCACGCCAATGGCCACAAATTGTTCTCTCCTTCCAGCTCCTGACAGTCCAAGTTGCAATGCCACTGAATACAGAAAACTAATCAGATCACTTCAGTACCTGTTATTAACAAGACCAGATATTACATCTGTAGTCAATAAATTGTCGCAGTATATGCATAGACCAACTGATCTTCATATGCAAGTAGCAAAAAGAGTCCTTAGATATCTCAAAGGCACTTTAGATCATGGTTTGCATTTAAAACGTGATTCTTCAATCTCAATTCAAGCTTTCTGTGACTCAGATTGGGCAGGTGACAAGGCTGATTGCAAATCCACTGGCGCCTATGTTATCTATCTCGGCTCCAATCCAATTTCTTGGTCCTGTAAAAAGCAAACTACAGTGGCCAAGTCTTCCACAGAAGCCGAGTATAGAACAATTGCTAACAACACAACTGAAATTCTATGGCTCCAACAGTTGCTAAAGGAGCATCACATCTCCCTTCCTCGAAAGCCACTCATTCACTCAGACAATCTTGGAGCTACCTATCTATGGGCCGATTCGATTTTTCACTCTAGAATGAAGTACATTGCAATTGACTATCATTTTGTTAGAGATTTAGTCTCAAACAAGGACTTGCAAGTTCTTCACATTCCTTCAAGTCATCAGCTTGCAGACCTCTTGACAAAACCGTTGCCACCTACACGGTTTCAATCACTTAAGTCCAAGATTGGTGTAGTTGATCCCTCCACCATCTCGAGGGGGCATGTTGGAGTTATCTCCAGCTGTGACTAGCTGGTTATTATCTGGTTGTTATGCAGTTCCCTATTCCTAGTTATTAGGATAAGTTTTATCAATTCAAATTCATTTGTATCTAGTTTAGATTTGAATTCAAACTGTAACAAACTCTCAGCTTGTATCTCTACATATAGGCCTTGTATACGTTAATGAATGTAATGCAATTTCCATCTATTCTGTAACCTTTACATGAACTTCACTTGGGTTGCTTAACGGCTTAACCCAATTTTTCTGGAATACCAAGTTACTTTTAAGCTCTTCACTCCAACGATAAATTCTAATATCTAGGTTGCTTAACACTCTTCCCCCCTCTTTCTCACTTTCTAGTTTATTTCCTTTACGAACACTCTATTTTCTCTAAGAACCAATTACTTGTCTAAACAACATTGTTTATAGTTCAACAACTTAAAATCACATGTGGTATACAAAAATATTATTTTGTTGCTAAGAACGCATCCCTTATAGCTAAGCAACTCCGACCAGAGCATCTCTAATAGGCAATTCTTATGCAACCAATTTTGGGTTAGTTAGCCACTATTAAGTGGCCCTCATTATGCCACATCATATTTTTGTAACTCATACACATTTTACTCTAATGGTATAATTTTTAAGCAACCTACACTATTATACTTTTTTATTTGTACTTAATTTTATTTCAAATTAAAATATTAATTATTTTAAGGTTAATTGATTGCAATAAAAAATTGGTTTTTTATTCTTATGGAGCCGTTCTTTATATAAGGAATCTTGCTTATTTTTATGGAACCCAACTTGCACCTAGACGAGCTCTAATGAAAAAAAAATAAAGAATAGTCTTTTAGCTTAAGAAATCCAACAGAGAATAATTTCATGTTGGAGATGCTCTAAGAGTCTCACAAATTATAGAAAATGAAATCATGGAGTCAAGGACTCAACTCAAGGGTCCAAGTCAATGTGTAACTTTTAAGATTGGAGAGTGAAAAGAAAGAAAGAGAAGGAGGGAATATTTGTTTTTTTAGTCACGGTTTTCATAATATTTTCTTTTATGAATTTTTTTTAATACAAACCCTACATTCTATTTTATTTACGATTTCGTTATACATTTTAAATTGACATATAAATATAAATATAAATAACCTAAAACATACAATAAAAAATAGCATCTTTTATGTTGGTCATATGAAAATATCACTTCCGAGAACACAAAAGAAAAGGAGAAAGGGTCAAAGGTTCCTTGTAAAGGGTTTGGTGAATGAGGAAGAGCAAAACAATCCTACAATTAACAACCACCGCATATATATCATTCATTGTGTTCTCTGCAAACTTTTCTACAAGGTGCACACGTTGGTTGATATTGAAACTAAACAATATTAATAAAGTTTTACTTGTTTGAAGAAAAATGGCCACAATATAAGCAGGGTATGAATATTGAAACCATTGCTTTTTAGCCTGTCCTGAAGAAGCATCCCCTATCAGCATCACTTTGCTTTTACATTTCTTTTCCCACTTTACAAAAGCAGAGAGAGAAAGGTCAAAAGGCTACGGATTTGACGTGCACATTTGTTCTCACCTCGTTTGTCCGCTTTTGCCAACGCTTTCAGCTGCTTTTCTTTCTTTCTTTTTTCAATCCTTTTTCTTCCATATATTTCGAAAGAACAAGCAAGCTCATCTTGGGGACCTCCTCCTTCCTCCAACTATAGATACACCAATATATACGAACTTGCTCAGTGCCAACAAACTGTGTTCTTTTCTTTCTCTCTCTCGTTAATTATGATCTCTTTCTAATTAATTTTGCTATCGTTGTAATTTTATGATTCTTGCTTTAACACTACAAATACAAAAGGAAAAAAAAATGGAATATTATCTTATTTGCTTGGTTTAGCTCATTAAAGTATATTTACGTATAAAATGTAAGATTTATATATCATGACATTAATCATAATTACTTTGTTCAGATCAATTAAACAGGTTCGAGGGAGTCCGTAGAGCGTGAGAGAGAAAGGAGAGCAGAGCGGCATAGGATTCGCAGGACATGTGTTTGATAATGAGAGGAAGATTGATTTCAGAAACAACAACATATGAAGACAAACCAAAATATCCAAGTGTCTTGCCACAAAATGAGAAGTCGAGGGGGCCACAACAGTATCGATGTCTTAGAAAGGAAGAGAAGAGATGAACTAATTATTATTTTTATTTTTATGTTCTAACCAATAATATTCAAATATCAAAATGAAGTTACAAGTATATACCTACCCCCCAAAAAAAGTATATACCTGCGCCTATATTAATCATCTTCTCGTTGAGCCTAGTCTCAGTTTTGTTCTTAATTATTCTTATAGGATATAAAATCTTTAAAAAAAATGAATTTTTTAACTATACTATATATTATCTAATGAAAAGTCATAAAAAAAAACTATATCTTATGAAACCTTGTATAATTACATAATGTTTCTGATCATATACCTGCTAGTCAAAACTTTTTTAGCAATGTTGCGGATTGCTTTAGGTCAAGTTGTTAGTAAAGGGTCTGGCTGCAAAGGTCTATGCAAATAATTGTATGGTAGTAACATGAATTGTCATTTTCACATAAAGGGCATCAATATAAATAATGATATTTAATTTTGTTGGCAGTCATGTACTGCCCACGTTTATTTTTTTTTCGATAACTATAATATTTTATTAATAATTGTCCAGAGCTACTGCGCACGTAAATTTTAGAGTTATTTAGGCTATTGATAAAACATTCTTTTATAATATCAAAAAACAAAACATTCTTTTATATTTTGAGCTAATTTATTGATAAAGCATCAATGTCCCAAAGAAAAAAAGCTACCCAGTGGTTTCATAATGATATTTGTTTGATTTATCGTTTTCAAAAAAACAAAAAAAAAGTGGACCTTGTTATTAGGTATAGAAAAAAGGCTACCCTCTTGGCTTATAATAAAAGGCTTCCTTAATGCAGTGAATTCTTGTGAGCTGTTTTGACCAATCAAACAGCTCTTATAGAAATTAAGTTTTAAACCGAAGACCAATTCAGAGCCACGTAAAAGAGATTTAGTAAGACGTAAATTATTGGCTTAATTAACTATTTGATCCCTTAACTTATTTTTTAGGTGCAAGTTGGTCCCTTATCTTTTTTTTTTGCGTCAAATTAGCCCTTTAATTTATTAAACGGGATCACGTTAGTCCTTGCTCTAACCACCGTTAGTCCAACTCAACACATATGCATACGTATATCTGACGTGGTTAAATGCCTATGACATGGCGCTGAAATGGTAATCAATTAAAAGAATAATATTGTTAAATAAAAAAAACTAATAAAACACATTTATTTAAAACTTGTTCATTTTGTTGAAAACAAAGAAACGAGGGAAAGTATGAACTGAAGGCGACGAGGAGATGGTTAGGGCACAGAAGAATTGAAGGCGACGAGGATCAGAGAAAGCGGCCATTCACCATTGATCGGAGACGAAGGAGTGTTGTTGTTCGTGTTCGTCATCCATTCGAGGTATTTACGTTACAGCTTGGGTTTTCGTCTTGGGTTTAGGGTTTTTTGTATTTTTTTTGACCCAAAAAACAGAGCATGCCTCTTTTGGGGTTATTATGGGGGCTTAAGTTCTTATTTTGATGTTTATTTGATTCTGATATTGATTTGTTTTCATAAATTTGTTGATTTTGGTCGATTGGATTAGGTTCTGTAATGGATGGGTATTTTCAAGTAGTTGTTCATCATGGGGGTAAATTTGTTAAACGCGAAGCTTTAGATTATGTAGGGTATGTCTCAGAGTGGAAATGTGACCCAGATAGATGGAGCTATTGGGAGATTTTGGATATTGTCAAGGATATTGGGTATGCGGAGGTGTCAAGTATGTGGTATAATGACCTAACATGTCTAGTGGGCGAGGGTCTAATGCTACTGAAAGATGATAAGGGTCCACTTGAAATGATTAATATAGCAAGGGTTAATGGAAAGTGGACCTTTTTATTATACATCCAGTGGGTGAAGCTACTGTTGTGAGTAACGAATCCAAGGAAGATGGTCCAGTTGAGGATAGTGAGCCCACAGTGGTTGATTTAGATGGGGAGGAAAGTGATGAAGATTTTGATAGGGAGGATGTGGAGGAAATTGATGAAGATTCAGATTCAGAGGAGGAGGACAGTGCA
Source organism: Calophaca sinica (assembly GCA_037113605.1). Taxonomy (NCBI): domain Eukaryota; kingdom Viridiplantae; phylum Streptophyta; class Magnoliopsida; order Fabales; family Fabaceae; genus Calophaca; species Calophaca sinica. Next base: position 47,048,906 of record CM073735.1, read on the forward strand.
TTGGACATACATTTTGATGACTTTGAGGAGGAATCAGATGAGGATGACTTCTTTGAAATGCCATCTGATAAGGGGGTTACTGAGAAAACTGTAGAGACAAAGGGTAAAGGACCTGCGCCTATGAATGCAACCAATGAGAAAGAAATAAAGAAGAGGGGTAGGCCAACAAAAAAGGCAAAGAAAGCCCAAACTGCAGATTCTGAAACAGAGTTACCACATATCAGTGATGCTGAGGAAGAGGAAGTTGATTCATTTGGAGAGGGGATGACAATGATGAAAGAACACATTCTTAGGGATAGGGGCCTAAGTGATAGTGAATATGAAAGTGAGGAGCTGGAGAGTGGGTGTGACAGTGATGAGGAAAGTGTACCTAAGCCTAAGTACCCTACATTTAAGCTACCAAAGAATATGGCAGATTATAAGTGGGAACTAGGTACTGATGGTTCCCTTTAATGCTCAATATCATGCACTTAAGTTAAGGGAATTATTGTGCAAACTTAAGCTTTAATCCTTGTTTGGCCTCTAAATTTGTGTGTTTGAGTCTTTGTTGTTGAGTTGCAAATCATGTTAGTTCTTATGTTATTTTGTTGGAAGAATGCCCTTATTTTGTCTTGATTTAATGTAGGTAAGCAAAGGGATTGATTGGAGACATTTGCCTAAGACCAGGGAGCATTTTTGGAGTTTAGATGCAGCAGTGGTGCAGTGCCTGCACTGACCAGCAGCAGGCTGGCCGGGAGCAGAACGTGTAGCCGACACCTGTTCAGTGTTTTGATCATATCTGGAGTTCTAGGTGTCCAAATGAGATGAAACCGGTGCCATTGGAAAGCTAAGATCCATATCTTCAACTTTCATGGAGGAACCTTGAGCTAATTCGGACTGTAAAGAGGTGAAAATTGCAGCACAACATGGAACTCCTGGCGCAGGGCGCCCCACATACCGGGCGCGCCGCGCCCGACTGTGATGTCCAGTGCCCTGCACTCCAGCGCAGCAGCGCTGGAGCCTATTTTTCATCATGTTCTGGGCGCTACTCAGGCCTGCTCGTGCGCCCCATAGCAGGCCCACTTACTATAAATACCCATCTTATGTTGGCCAAGGGTTTTTATCACGAAATAGAGGTGGAGAAAGGCTCTGGAACTGAAGCCCTAGCATACCCATTGAAGGAAGCAAGAGGAGGAGAGTGGAAGCTCAAATCCTTGGCTTGTGGATGGGTTCTTTTCTCTATTTTTGTTTTCATTTTCCATCATTATCATGTTGAACTAAATCCCCTTGTGTTGGGGTTGAGTGGATTTCTATGAACACTATGAACATTTGATGTAGTTTATGTTAATGCATGTGGGTTTCTCTTAGTTTGGTGATCTCCTTCCTTGTTCTTAATGCTTTTATCTTCTTGAATGCATCCAAGGAATTGGACTTCTAGCTAGGTAAAAAGGGTTATTTGCCTAAGGAATTGGGATTTAACTTATTTAGTGAAATTGATAGACAAACTAGAGAACCAACTTGTGTTAATTACTATGTTAAAGTATTTCATAGTGGAAGTAAAATGAAGCTTGAACTCCAACACTCTTTCCATTGTATTAAATCACTATTTGCATTGTGCCTTTGTTATTCTCGTACCACCACCAACCCTATTAAAAACCATTTGGTGTTCACTTAGAAGTTGTTGTCAATTATTGGTATTTGGCTTTCGATCCTTGAGGACGATAACCGGTATTTAACTCAAAATTATTACTTTGTAACGACCCTTGATAATTTGTGGCCCTATCAAGTTTTTTTAGGCGCCAGTCTGGGATCGATTTTACCATTATTAGTAATTTCAAGGCGACTTCTATTTCGAACCCATTTTAATTTCTCTATTTTAGTGTTAGTTTAATTACTTTGTACTTCTTTTTCATATTTTCCTTAACAATTTTTTTAGTTCTCAGCTGCTTTGACACTTGTTTGAGGTGCTTGCTTTTGCAGGTATGCATGGAACAAAGAGATTCCCAACCACAATTTGAGTGCATGACTAATAAGCTTGTTTATAGATGCTCTAAGGGAGGATTGGGAATCATTTTTGTCATGTTTACCACCACCACCACCATGCATTCAAGTGATTCCCCGAAGAGCCAAAATCCTTGGGAAATAGCTCTGGTGCAATATGCACAAGAGCTATCCAATCTCGGGAGGCCAAAACAAGAGCCAATTATCATCGATCGGAGGATGCAAAAATTTCAAAATACAAGTCGATGAAATTTGTAAACGCTAGCAAGAGCCACATGAAATTCAACTGAGCATAATATGGTTAGGGGGAAGGACCAAAATGAAGACGGGTGGTAGTGAAAAATGATTCACAAAAGGTAGATGGAATGAAGAGCTTCGATCGATTCAGATGCCCTCGATGCCTTATTCGTCATCCTCCACCTTGAGAAGCCTTGAAGCAACGCTATCCATACCTCAAGTTTATGGAGTCCTTGATTAAGAAAAGAAAGAAGAAGGATGACGTGATTCTTTGTGTCATATATGCAACCTTGAGAGCGGATTAATGGCCAAGCTAGTGACGTTAAAGAAGCGCTTCATGGGAGGCAACCCATGCGAGGAGTTCCTATCTCTTCTCTTGCAATTTTAGAATTTAGTTTGTTTGATTTTCATCTTAGTTTGTGTGTCAAAGCTTAAGTTTGGAGTTGTCTTTATTATGTGTCAAAGTGTGATGTTTTTAGTCCTTTCAGGTTGTAGTCCAAGATGTCAAATTGAAATAACTGGCTGAACTATGATTTAACCCACTTGTGATTTGAATTTTGTGTTGAGCACCAATCACTGGGGTGATGTTAAATGGGTCAATGAAGAGTTACAACTTGAGACTAGAAACTTATGGAGTGAGTCAACCATCGCTTCAACCTGCTTTGTTTGTTACAATTTCTTTGTGATTGATATATGCATGTCCCGTGGTTTTTGTAGAGCCTTCATCAATAATTCTTTTTGAGAGGACACATTTGAGTTTATATACCCCTAACTTTGATTGAATCTCTCATATTATTAGTCATGCACAATGCTTTGATATGAAAAAGGCAAATTTTGTTGAAAGCCAATTAGCCAAATAGCCAACCTAACATAATATGACTTTGTTTGCAAAGCCCTTTGAGCCTAAAGCCTTTGTTCTTGTTAACCCATCAAAACAATAACCTTAACCTTGTTATTATCTTGTACCCACCTAAAGAGGTTAGATGAGCATGAATTGACAAAGGTTGACAAAGAACTAAGTTTGAGTGGGAGGATATTACCATTTGTTATGAGTTATGGTAAGAAAAAACCAAAAAAAAAAACCAGAAAAACCAAAAAAAAAAAAACCAAAAAAAAAAATGGCTTGTTTTTTGGATCAAAATGGTACCCTTTTGAGACCAAAGTGCTACTGGGGATTGATACTTGTGTGATACAAATTTACTTAAAGATTGAGGTTTTGAGAAATTCTATCTTTGGAAAAGTGAAGAAAAAGAAATTGTAGTGAAATTTTCTAGAGTTGGTTGATGCTCATCTATCTTGAAGGGTGATAAGCCTAAATGTCCAAATTATCCACCCTAACCTTGGCTAAGTTACAACCTCAAAAGACCTTTGATCGAGCATCAGGCAAGTGGTAATCATGTGAGGATTTGAGATGAAAATCAAAACATGGGACGAGCTCAAATTTTGTTGAATGAGTGAAACACAAACCCCAAGCACTTGAGAGTTGGAGGAAAATTTTTCCTAATTTGTGAGAGTACATAAGAAAGCATTTCAATCACTTTGAAGGTTTCAATTGTGCATTCCATTTCTGTTGAGCTTAAAATGGTGAATTCATTGCTTATTTGACTCCAATTCTAATTTGTGTTAGTCTCCATGTTGATTCTAATGAGGATAAAGCCCAATGAATTTTTCTGATTAGTGTGCTTGCTGTGTGCTAGCATTTGAAAGTGGTGAAAATTGTGGGTTAGTCTAATAGTTAGATCAAGATTGGCATTCAGGTGTAGTTGTTTTGTTTAGTTCTTGCTGAGGACAAGCAAGGTTTAAGTTTGGAGGTTTGATGGTTCCTTTAATGCTCAATATCATGCACTTAAGTTAAGGGAATTATTGTGCAAACTTAAGCTTTAATCCTTGTTTGGCCTCTAAATTTGTGTGTTTGAGTCTTTGTTGTTGAGTTGCAAATCATGTTAGTTCTTATGTTATTTTGTTGGAAGAATGCCCTTTATTTTGTCTTGATTTAATGTAGGTAAGCAAAGGGATTGATTGGAGACATTTGCCTAAGACCAGGGAGCATTTTTTGGAGTTTAGATGTGCAGTGTGCAGCTAGCCTGCACTGTGCCTGCGTAGGCGCTACCGGGAGCAGTAACGTGTGTCTGACACCTGTTCAGTGTTTTGATCATATCTGGAGTTCTAAGTGTCCAAATGAGATGAAACCGGTTCCATTGGAAAGCTAAGATCCATATCTTCAACTTTCATGAAGGAACCTTTGAGCTAATTCGACTGTAAAGAGGTGAAAATTGCAGTACAACATGGAACTCCAGCGCAGGCGCCCCACATAGTCAAGGCCCGGCGCCTCGACTCGGATGTCCAGTGCCCTGCACTCCAGGCAGCAGGCGCTGGAGCCTATTTCCTTCATCATGTTCTGGGCACTCCCACTCCGTGCGCTGGCTCAGCGCCCATAGCAGCCCACTTACTATAAATACCCATCTTATGTTGGCCAAGGTTTTATCACTAAATAGAGGCGGAGAAAGGCTCGAAGCCCTAGCATACCCATTGAAGGAAGCAAGAGGAGGAGAGTGAAGCTCAAATCCTTGGCTTGTGGATGGGTTCTTTTCTTTTCTCTGCTTTGTTTTCATTTTCCATCATTATCATGTTGAACTAAATCCCTCAGGTCAGTCGAGGATTTCTATGAACACTATGAACATTCGATGTAGTTTATGTTAATGCATGCGGGTTTCTCTTAGTTTGGTGATCTCCTTCCTTGTTCTTAATGCTTTATCTTCTTGAATGCATCCAAGGAATCTGACTTCTAGCCAGGTGAAAGGGTTATTTGCCTAAGGAATCGGGATTTAACTTATTTTAGTGAAATTGATAGACAAACTAGAGAACCAACTCAGGTTAATTACTATGTTAAAGTATTTCATAGTGGAAGTAAATGAAGCTTGACTCCAACACTCTTTCCATTGTATTAAATCACTATTTGCATTGTGCCTTTGTTATTCTACTCACCACCAACCCTATTAAAAACCATTTGGTGTTCACTTAGAAGTTGTTGTCAATTATTGGTATTTGGCTTTCGATCCTTGAGGACGATAACCGGTATTTACCGAAATTATTACTTGTAACGACCCGGTACACTTGCCGTGGCCCTATCAGGTACTTACTTTATCTCAAAGCAAGACTTCAAGGAAGCAATTATTACTTATGCAGTGCATTCAGGGAGAAACTTGAAATTTAAAAAGAATGATAATGTAAGGGTAAGGGTGATATGCAAAAAGGGATGTGATTGGACTGCTTACTGTGCCAAATTACCAACAAAAGACACTTGGCAGTTGAGGAAGGTGGTGGACAAGCATACCTGCAGTAGGGACTATAGGGTGAAGTTGTTAAGTACCAAGTGGTTAAGAAAGAAGCTGCAAAATACCATTAAGCAGAATCCTAAGGTTAGGATTAATGACATAAGGGAGAAGGCTAAAAAAAAATGGAATGCTGGGATAACAAAGTCCAAGGCTGTGAGGGCAAGGGTCATTGCTAAGGTCAAATGTTGGATCCACTGTCAAACTTAAGGTTCAGGAATTTCAAGGGACTGAAGATGACTTAGAGCAGCCAGAGGTGTGTTTGAGTCTTTATTTTCAGAGACTATACATCTGTTTTTCAGCATGCAGAGAAAGTTTCCTAAAGTGCAGACCCATCATAGGATTGGATGGTTGTTTCCTCAAAGGTTACTATGGTGGGTAGATTTTGGCAGCCATAGGAAGGGACCCGAATGATCAGATGTTGCCCATTGCATTTGCTGTGGTTGAGGGAGAGACAAAAGACAGTTGGTTATGGTTTCTTGAGTTGCTTATTAATGATATTGGAGGACAGAGTCAATGTATGAATTACACATTTATTTCTGATCAACAAAAGGTTGGTGTTTTTGTTATGTTGATTTTTTTCAATTAGAATACATATTCAAATACACATTTATCATTTCATGTGGCTGTATTATGATAGGGTCTACTTCCTGCAATTGAGGAGCTACTGCCAGGTGTGGACCAAAGGTTTTATGTGAGACATTTGTACAATAACTTCAGGAAGAAGCACCCAGGGAAGCAACTGAAGGAATTATTGTGGAGGGCAGCAAAGGTACCATTTCTATAAGCCTGGGAGAAGGTTATGAAGGAGATGAGGATTGTCAATGAAGAGGCATTCAAGTATATAATCCAAATTCCTCCAAGGTATTGGAGTAAATCCAGGTTCAAACCTGGACCAAAATGTGAGATATTACTCAACAATATGTCAGAAGCCTTCAATAGTGTTATTGTTGATGCTAGAGGCAAGCCAATAGTGACAATGTTGGAGGAAATTAGAACATACTTGATGGAGAGGTGGTCTAACAATAGGCAAAAGATTGCTTCATTCCAAGGAAATATTTTGCCTAAGATTAAGAAGAGGCTTGACAAAATTAGTGACAACACCAACATGTGGCTAGTAAGGTATGGTTCTGTAACAAATTTTTTTTGCTTCGGTTTTAATTGATATGCAGTGGACTAACACCAATGTAGTTTTGTTCATGCTTAGATGGGTTGGAGAATATATGTATGAGGTGAGACACATCTCATTACTTGGTGACAAGTTCAGTGTCAACTTGGAGACAAAGGAGTGCTCCTGCAGAATGTGGAGTTCGACTGGCCTTCCTTGTTGTCATGCCATCTCTGCAATCAAGGATAGGAACCTTAATCAGGAAGATTACATTCCAAAATATTACAAGAAGTCAGCTCATGAAGCTGCTTACTAGCCAATTATATACCCTGTGAATGGTCAGAATTTATGGAGGACAACCACATATCCTGATGTGCAACCACCACCAATCAAAAAGATGCCTGGAAGGCCAAAGAAAAAAAGGAATACGGAACAAGGGGAGGTTGAAGGTGATGGCAAGAAGATGGGGAGGAAGGGTTTTAATATAAGGTGCAGTAGGTGCAAAGCTATTGGACATAACAAGTCTACATGAAAGCTACCACCACCACCTGAAGCTGAACAAGTAACTCAGCAACAACAAACTCAGCCCATTGCACAACCCACTGCACATCCCAGTCAGCAACCCACTTCACAACCGGCACAACACACTGAGCAACCACAACAAGCAACAACAATGAGGGCAAAGCTGCCTATAAAAAGAGTTCAAGCAACACCGCAGAAGCGGCAAGGCAAAGAAGACTGCGGCGGCAAGGCAAAGAACACCGCCAGGGCACCACCACCTGCCAAAACATTATCACAGCCTGTCAATGCCAACGGCAAGCAACCAGCACCTACCAAAACACTGGCACAGCCTGTTAATGCCAAGCCATGGCAACCTTAGGATGATTTGGATATAACTAGGATTATGGAAATGTAATTAGTAACCTGTTATTTTGGTATTATGGTAGTCTTTTGGTATATTGTGCAATTCTGAATTGTTAATTAGTAATTAACAGATGTAATGAATTGCACAATTTTTTGGATGCAATTCAGAATTGCACAGTCTTTTGATGTAATGAATCTTGTTTGATCTAATGAATGGCAAAGGCTTATTTTAACTTATTGGTTCTGTTTTGTACTTCAGTAATGCATTGAGAGTGCACATATATTTTGGTTCTGTTTTGGGCTGTTTTGGTATGCAGGATTTATGTATTGGTTCTGTTTTATGTTTTTGCTACTGCAGGATTTATACTTTTTCTGTTAAGTTGATTGTGCAGACCGAAATTGTGCACGGAATTTTGGTTCTGTTTTGGGCTGTTATTGTGACAAAATTAAAAGAAACATCAATTGAAATAACACCAACATACATTGTCACATTAATTGAAATGCTGAAGTACATTGACAAAAGCCTAGAAATACTGAAATACATTGACACAAGTCTAGAAATACTGAAATACATAACTTGAAATTCTACATTGCCAATGCAACTTGAAATACATATAGTTGCCACATCAATTTAGCTGAAACCTTGGACTTGCTATAGCTCTCTCTTTGTCTCCCAATGCACAAAACAATGCCAAAAGTAGAATTACAAAGGAAATCCCCCAAATTTTGGTCCATTTTTTGTTGTTACTTAATGCAATCTCAAGTGAAGCAATTTTCCTACATTGTGCTTCGAGTATATGGTTTTGCGCATTCATTGAGGATATGACTTCATCTAGCTTTTGCCTTAGCTCATTCACATTGTTCATCTGCACATTCATTGAGGAGGATGTAGCTTCATCTAGCTTCCACTTTAGTTCATTGACATTGCTCGTAAGCTCATTCACTTTGTTTCTCAGGTCCCCCAATTTTTCCCTCTACCTCATAATCATCTGATCTTTTTCATTTGTTACCCCTTCGTAGTACCAATCAAAAAAATTGCATCCTGGGTTATTTGGCTGTCACACATCAAACAAAACGCATTTGCCTAACAATTCGTGAGTTCATAACAAGAAAAAGTTATGGAGTCTCTCTTATTTCCCATCATTAAAGTTTCGTGAGTTCACTGGTTACCTCCAACCAGTTGGAGTCTCTTCTTGATCAGTCTCAGTTGTAATCGAGTTAGAGTACTTTTGTATTCTCTTTTTAATTATTCATTTTGCTGTTAAAAAAAGGTAGAAAACCCATCAAAATAAAAAGTTTTATCTTTTAACAAAAATAATGATGGGAAATAAGAGATACAACCTCCGTTCTTAATTTCAAGGAGAAATTACAAAAAACACACAGACCAATGAAACATATTTAATGTTATAAAATTGAACTCTCTTTTCAAATATACCCATAATTATGTGCATAGGAAATATACATATCTATTAAATATATAAGTCTATTAAAATATGGGTATAAAAAGTATTTTAATAATTAATACATCTAGAAATAAGTCACTTTTTTATAATTAGGACAAAAAAAAAATCTTCCAAAAATTCTCTTGTAATTAGGACATATTTGTTACCCGAGTCTATCTTGACCAATCTCTCAAGTAAATATTGGTGCACTAGTACAAAATAGTAAGCAGTGTTCTGAAAACCGGACCGGACATCAAATCGAGAGGGGTACCAGTTTAAGGTTTAATGGTTGGACTGGGATTGAACCGAAAATAAATAAATAATAATATTTAAAATTTTAATACAGTATACTTGGTAATATATATTATAATATCTCATATTAAGTTTATGATATAAATAAATCACATCAATAATTTCACTTTCAACAAATAATGGAAGTTCATTACCGTTCATTATAAAAAATAATAATTGAACACCACAATTAAAATGTAAAGTAAGTAATCTCAACCATTGATGAGAAAATCAAGAGTTAGTATTAACTACATGTTCCGACCTCAAGTCCGCAGCATCGTTTTCCGAGGTATTGTCCACTTTGGGCCACATGTGATGTGGGCCCTCATGGTTTTGTCCTTAAACGACGCCTCGGTGGGTTAAGGTATGTGGGTGTTTATAAACTCCCCTTGGCCTTGATTCCTAAGCAATGTGGGACTTTTTGGTGTATCCGGAACAGTAACCCCCTAGTCAAGGCCAAGGGGCTAAAGGGCCGTCAGCCCTTGTGCGTGGCTTAGGCCCTCCTTCTAGTGCCAATGTTCCGACCTCAAGTCCGCAGCATCGTTTTCCGAGGTATTGTCCACTTTGGGCCACATGTGATGTGGGCCCTCATGGTTTTGTCCTTAAAAGACGTCTCGGTGGGTTAAGGCATGTGGGTGTTTATAAACTCCCATTGGCCTTGATTCCTAAGCAATGTGGGACTTTTTGGTGTATCCGGAACACTACATGTGCATAACAAATCACCATTGATTTTCTCATAAATGGTTGAATTACTTACTTTACTCTCTACTCATTTTAGAGGAGTCAAATCCTAAATTGAAGACAGGAATTAATACAATCCAATATGCAAACGTTTCATATTCACAAATGTTTAATAATTAAACATTTCATATATATAAAAACTGAATATTATAGCACCCAAAAAAAACTGAATATTAAAAAGAGGTTGCATTACATTCATGGTTGTTAAACTCTCAAGTTAACTCTTAAACTCTTATGTGTTTATGATTCTGGATTACAAAAACGAGTTAACTCACATGTAAACTCTCTTTTGCATAAACTCGTACGAGTTTAAGTAAACTCTGATAAAATCGGTAAACTGTCGATTTTACTAGCGAATTTACGAGTCTATAATTTTACATTGACTTAGCCTTAAAATATAAATTATCAGTCAATATTGTTGGCTACTTGGGTTGAATTATCTATATGCCGCAATATATATTGGATTTATAAAATTAATTTTACTTTTTTAATGTTATTTTTATAGTAAGTATTTGTGATGTGTAGATTTGTTTAATATGATTTTAAATATTAGATAAACTCGTAGAGTTTACGAGTCGAGTCTACGAATCAAGTCTACCTATGCTCCACGAGTTTGCTTAGACTCTTTCATTAATATTATTTTAAAATTAGGTAAACTCGTACGAGTTTACGAGTCGATTCTACCTATGCTCCACGAGTCTGTCTAGACTCACGTGTTTGACAACCTGGATTACATTATTTGCTAAAATATACAATAGTTAAATTACATATATTTAACATTGCACATTGAAAATCAGCTGTGCATGTAGCTTGGTGGTCATTAGTTGTACATGTAGCCTAAGGGTTGTGGTCTCGATTCTTGTTGGAGATGATTTCTAAAATTTTTAGATTATCGGACTGGTTCTTACCGGTTTCCACGGTTCATAGACGGTTCGTGTACAGTTCTGTAGCAAAGCGGTTCAGACAGCAAATCAGACCGAAGCCGATTCACGGTTAAACCGGTCGGACCGGCCGGTCCGCTCCGGTCCGGTTCTCAGAACACTGGTAGTAAGTGACTCCACCAAATTGTCTTAACAACAACAGCCCTACCCGATACTCTGTTGTTAACAACAGCCCACTACCCGATACTCTGTTTTTCTCATGTTAAATTTTCTATACCAAATAGCGCGTCTGCTTTTAAATTTTGGATGTGTTATTTTTAGCAAGTACTCTTTTCAGAATGAATTACAAGTAAAAAAGTATATGTATCTGGTCCATGCCAAAATCTATTACTATCAATTATGTATGACTTTTCTTATATTTTGTGAAATAACACAACTATTTTATTTTTATGATACAACAATGAGAGAAGCTCGAGTCCTTTGGTCCAAGATGTTTCATGCCCTTTTTTCTTGTGAAAAGGTTAACCTTTTATTTTCTAATAAGAAAATAGAACCCAACACTTCGACTCTATATTTATTTATTTATCTTCTTTGGCCCGTTAATTAGAACTTAATCCATCTTTGGAACTCAATTGTTCTATCGAGTGAAAGAAATATCTTATTTATCAAAGTCTATTGAGATTTTTAAGCGAATGATAAAATGAATTTTGATCCGGAGTAACATCAGAATCAGAGAGAGAATGGATTGCAGTGGTGACATCCTGGAAGAAAGCTGCTGCCATGTATTAGAAAAAACTCAAATCCCACATAGACTAGAGGTAAGGCCACAAAAGAGTATATAAGAAATAGGCACCCCTCACCTTACAAGTCGGTTTTGTAAGGATGAGTTATTCCCAAAAATCCTAATATAGTATCAGAGCCTATCCTAGATCCATGGGCCACCCACCACATTATATACACGCACCAAGCCCAATAGTGCTGGGCGTGAGGGGGTGTATTGGGAAAAACCCAAGTCTCACATGGACTAGAGGTAAGGCCACAAAAGAGTATATAAGAAATAGGCACCCCTCACCTGACAAGTCGGTTTTATAAGGATGAGTTAGGCCAAAAATCCTAATACCATGGAGATGAACCGCTCCGTGCTCCGGTGGAAGATGTAGGCGGTGGCCACCTGCAAACACTCGGACGCTCAAGTCAGTACATGAATGAAGTGGGTGATAGAGTTAGAAAAGAGCATATCTGAATAGGTGACTATCTTAGGCTTATCTAGTCTTAAAGCTAGGGTTAGTTTCTATAAGAAGCTATATCAATTATGCCAGCTTAATTGGAGCCCATTAAATAATACTTGGGCCTTGTACACTTCCACATCAAATTTCAATATTATGAAATTTAGGAAATGAAATAGATATGAATTATGATGATAAAATAGGCCTGGGATGGAAATATAGGTGATCCTAATTTTTTTTGAATTGAGCATGGAAACGCGCAACAAGTGAATTTTTTGTCCTCGTTTCTACCTTTCTTCTTCTAAGTTCTAACCGAACCAAGTAACTAAACTCACAAACAAGAAAAGAAAAATAAGAAAGATTGTTTTACGAGTTCCCTTCCTTGTAATTAAACCAATCTTTAGTTTGATTCCTAAATCCCTTTTCAAATAAAGGTAATAATATTTGACCTTCCTGTTCTTCATGGCCCATGGACCATCTCTTATTAGTGGCTAGTGCGCATGAATTGTATTCTCAAGTCCTTTGTCCCCTTTCTTATATATGCCCTTTCCCAACTGCACTTTCTGCTTTACTTTTGATCAATTCGATCCCTTTTCGTAAGCTTTCTCTCTGTGCTGACTTTTATTCTTTCGTATGAATGTTGTTTGAATTGTTTATATATGTATCCTTTTTTATGGGACATTCTCTTTTATGAAATTGAAATATTCTTCATTCACCAAAAAACAAAGGGAGGGGAAAAAAGAAAAGTGCATATGCGCATATAGAGCGGTGGAAATCCAAAGTGATAATCATAAGGCATTATAGCCTTTACCTCAATCCTATGTTACTAATGGCAAATGGCAATCAGTTGAAGTTAACACCACCAATAAAGAACTGTTTTTTTTCCTCGATCTTCATTTTATTTGTATGCGCTTTTTTTTTAAATCAAAATTGGCATACAAAAGTATTACAATGGCAAACTAACATCCCAATTATGTTGGCATCTCAACTATGTTAGCACCCCAACAGCCATCAATCATCTTCAGCACACCAAAAATATTATTAAAAAATAAAAAACAAATAGCAAAACCCTGTGGGACATAAACTAAAACCTAGGCTGAAACATTATTTGAACCTGTAGCTAGGGAGACCTAGCCTATTTCTGAAGAACTCCTCACCAATAAACTCAGGGAGGGTATCCCACCGATAAGAACCCTGTATGGTAGTATCATGGGTAGCTAACTTATCAGCACCAGAGTTGCCATCTCTACAAATATGAGAATAACATAAATGCATCCTAGCAGTTAACTGTAGTGGGGGTCCTGGGCACGTTTTGGTGGTGTGGTGGTGTGACCGCACATGACCCCATATTTTAGGGGGTACCAATTTTTTTTACTTTATATATATATATATATATGTATGTATATTTTAAAATAAAATTTTATATTTGAAACTTGAGGGCCCAATTATTTTTTTTAAATTCAGGCCCAAACCTTCACAAGCCTTGTAAAAACCAAGTTTTTATAAGGCCAATTGGACAGTTAAAGCCTTATACACTTTTAAAATAGAAACCCTAAGATATTGAGAAGATCTTGGAAATACTAAAATGTTCCTTAGCTGCGGCAAAAAGACAAGAGACCACTGAACACTCCACCTTGCTTGCTGCACTACGTAATGGATCCACTTTGCAAGAGTATGTCAACAATTTGCTTAAATTTTTCAACCTCTCCTTTTCTTTCCACTTTTACTTTTCATTTCCCTCTTTTTTAAACTTTTGTCTTCTTTTCATTACTATCGTTAATACTTTTGTCTATCTTATCTAATACTCTTGTGTAATGTCTATCTTGCACCAGACTGACCTTGTTGGCAGCGTATAAGGGTTGGTGTCTTCTTCTTCCTACTGTATCTAAAAGGCAGCTTCGCAAATTGAAAGTTTCAAATCAAGCAGCAATCAACAATTAGGTGCTATTGTTTCACTTACTACTTGTCTGAACATGTTGCCTAAAAAACAACTTTCTGGTTATCTGAAATGAAAAAGAAAGAAACATTGAGTCTGCTGATGAGTCTTTCAGGATTCACTATTTTTTATATATTGTAGATCAAACAATTGGCTCAGTTAATAGAAGATTTGAGCAATATAGCACATATGAGGAGATTTTTGGGTTTTTGTTTAGTATTGAAAGACTTAGGTTATTCTCTGATAAGGACTTAAAATTATGCTGCAAAAATCTTGAACCTTATCTCAAGCATGGTGATTCTTGTGATCTTGATGATGAAATTCTATTTGAAGAATTAAAGGTCATTAGAGAGGTTTTAATAGTTGAATCAAAATCAAGCTTTATGATATTGAGTTTTTTGAAAACATTTAATTATTTTCCTAATGCATGCATAGTTTATAGAATAATATTAACTATCTATGTTACTGTTGCATCTGCTGAGAGAAGTTTTTCTAAATTAAAATTGTCAAAATCTTATTTGCGATCAACTATATCACAAGATAGATTAAAAAGTCTTGCTTTGATTTCTATTGAGAGTGATTTTTTAAAGAATTTTGACTATGAACGAATTATTAATGATTTTGCAGTAAAAAATGCAAGGAGGACAATATTCAAAGATTAATAGGGCATCAATTTCTTTCTTCAGCTCTTGTGATTCATTTGTTATCAGTGGAGGATACTGCTGGTGTAGGTTGTGTTGCAACATGTTTGAGTTGATAGATATAAGTATGACTATATTTTTCTATAATTCTGTTGTAGTTTGCTACTGTAATATTTTCTTTTCCTTCGGTAGTATTTTATTTAACTTGAGGTTGTATCAAAACAATTAATGACTAGTTTTTATTTTTCCCTAAGGGGGCGGAGTACTCTTTTTTTTTCTAGATATTTTTTTCCCTAAGAAGGGTTTTGCATTAGAAGGTTTTAACGAAGCTCCTAACCCTTCGTAAAAAAACAATTAATGACTAATTTTTTGCACCCCTTTGCGTGCTTTTGATTATATATATATATTTTTCGGTATATCAAAAAAAATAGGGCACCAATTTATCCATTCCACAGGGCACCCAAAATCTCAGGGACGGCCTTGGTTAACTGCAAACAATTTCTCCATCTATTCCTAAGCTACTAGGGAACAATAGAAATTGAATTAAAAGCCTGAGTCACTAGCTGAGAATCACATTTCAACCAAAGATTATGTCACCCTTTAGAATACGCCTACTCAATGACAATCATAACACCAATTAATTCAGCATGAAGAGCATAAGTGTTGCCCAAATGAGCTTCAAAACACCCAAGAGTAGCTGTGCTGCAGTCCCTGAAAATACCATCATAAGCTGCAGAGCCAAGAGCTCCTTTAACAGCACCATCAGTGTTATATTTAATCTAATAATATTTGGGAGGATGCCAAACGACCTCTTTGATGGAAGAAGCCTTGACCGGCTTTGCATTAACTGCAAAAGCTTTGAGGAGAATAAAATTATGCATAGAAGAGGACATGGTCTCTATACTAAACCTGCCACATAAGAAAGCATTAACCGAGATCATGCTGATAATAATATTAATAGGAATTAATCCTTGTTTGTATGCGCTTATGAAAACTATCTTTCTGAATTATGCCTTTAAAAGGGGAAACAATTTCAGCATATATAAGATATTATATTTTGTTATATAGTATTTTCAAATCATACTTTTTTTATCATCACTTTAATTATTACATAAAAAGTAGTTTAGCTCCTACATAAAACATTTAAATACACATTGCTTTTTATTGTTATTATTAATTTTGCTCTGCATAATATATTAATTTGACCTTTTTTTGAAAATTTAATCATGATGACAATAACACATATATAATCTGTTAAATACTAGTTTACAATCAAGTTTATAAAATTTTATGTCAATCAAAAATTAATTGATACTCTATTGCACTATTTTATTTAAATAGATAATATATTATATTATTATTATTTTTGTTGACAAAAAGAATAAGTATAAGTGAGTTTATCATTAGACAGCATCAAAATTATCTGAAATTTGATATACTTCATCGTAAGTATAATATTACCTGATTCAATTTTTTTTTTGACGCAAACCAAATCACTTCATTTCATTCAAAATAATGTGGTCAATACAAGAAGAAATATGTTGAAAAATAGTGCGATGAGCATGCCAAGTAGCCTCTCGTGCAAGAGTATAGGCACTACTATTTGCTTGTCATTTCGTGAACACAACCTGCCAGTTGTTGTTTAAAGCTAGAATCATACATCACTTTGCTATGAGATAGCCTTATTCAGATACATCAGATTTAACTTTGAGCACATCATCTACAACTTGTTTACAATCCAATTCAAAGATAACACTTGTGATTCCCTCATCCGATAGCCAATGGAGAGCTTGTAACAGCGACCAAGCTTCCCCTTCAGCTGCTGTCATTGTCGTGTGAATCCAGTGCGTGCGAGCCTGGATGGACATTCCACAAGAATCTTTGAGGCAAGCTCCAGTACCAATCTAATTGTGGTGCTGAAAGATAGCTGCATCAAGGTTACATTTAAGCCTCCCTGTAGGGGATGCATTCCATTGAACCCTCTCAACATTCTGCTCATTTGGTGGCTGACGACTCTAAGGTATCGACCGCGTGTGAGACTAAGTTCGGAGAACCTCCTTTGCTCTGCAAATCACTTGCTTAGAGGTCTCTGTCTTTTGTTCCCAGAATTGGACATTACGCCTCTTCCAAATACTCCATAATAGCATTCCAAAATGAGCTCGATCTGCATTATCTAGTTGGTTACACACCTGAAAAAATAGCTCAGAAAAATCGTTAGTTTGGGGCATGACTGCCTCAATGCGGTTCCAGAGATTAGCCTTCCTCCAACATTCTCGACTAACAGGACAACAGAGAAACACATGCCAATTGTTCTCCTCTTCCTCATTGCAACACACACATAATGGGGTACACTCCAATCCATCCCGGCAGAGACCACTCCTCACCAGTAAACAATCTCTGCACGCTCGCCATAGGAAGGTTCTCACCTTCGGAGGGATATTTAAGGCCCAAAGCATGGCCCAATTTCCAGGGACCACTAACTCCTCTATATTCGTGAGTTGGTCCATTACCACACGATAAACACTGCGCACCGTGTATTGGCCTCACTTGTCAAAATGCCAGATCCTAACATCTGGCCTTAATGGGTCCAACAGTGGCACCCATAGGACATTCTCAGCATCTCATTGTCAAAATGCCTCATTCCATCCACTGCCCCCTTCAAGCATTAAGTCATGGACAAATTCAAACTGGGCACGATTCCTAGGCGTTGACCCAATACGAGGTCTATCATTGCACCTGAGCCAGGGGGTGTTCCAAATTTTGGTAGTCAGCCCATTTCCAATCCTCCATCTGTGGCTTACCTCTATCAATCGTTGGGATGACCTGATGCTACGACAAACATAATTGGGGTTATGACCCATGGCAGCCCCTAAGAAGTCCCCTTTTGGGAAATATTTAGCTTTGAAAACTTTTGTAACCATGTCGATAGCCTCAGGGTTGGTTAAGAACTTCCAACTTTGTTTTCCCAACATTGCTAGAATAAAGCCATGTAAATCTCGAAAACCCATACCTCCCCCTCCTTTCTTATCGATAATTTCTCCTATCGAAGCCAGTTGATACCTCTCTTCTCTCCTTTATACGAGCCCTACCAAAAAGAATTCATCATGCGCTCAATCTCCTCCTCAAGAGAAGTAGGTAAGAGAAAGACGCTCATACAATAGGAAGGAATGGCTTGGGCTACAGATTTAATAAGTACCTTGCGACCCGCTTGCGAAAGCATCTTACTATTCCTGCTAGAAATCTTCTTCCAAATTCTATCTTTAATATAGTTAAAAACTGATTTCTTGCTTCTACCAACTATGGAAGGAAGGCCTAGATACTTTCCCGTACCCATACCTTGTCGCACTTCCAGGATATTAGCTATAATTGTCCTCTCCTGGTCTCCCACATTTCCACTATAGAAAATTTCAGACTTTTGCAAATTAATAGCTTGCCTAGATGCTCTGGCATAGGAATTCAAAATGGTCTTCAGTGAGTTAGCTTCCATCACATTTGTTCTAAAGAAGAGAAAGCTATCATCTGCAAATAGGAGATGACTAATTGTTGGGGCTTTTCTGCAAACTTGAATACCATGGATGGTGCCTCTCCTCTCTGCTCTTTGAAGAAGTGCAAAAAGACCCTCTACGCAAATAATGAAGAGATAGGGTGATAAGGGGTCCCCCTGTCTAAGACCACGCCCTGGAAGGATAGGCCCTACTCTATCATCATTCATAAGAACATAGTAACTGACTGATGTAACACACATCTTCATCCAACCGATCCACGTACTATCAAAACCCATACACTCCATAGCAGCTAGAAGATATCCCTAATCAACACGATCATAAGCCTTACTGATATCAATTTTTGGAGCAGCTTCTCCTCTCTTTCCCCGAGTTTGGCACTTCAGATAGTGAATAATTTTAGAGGCCACAAGAACATTATCAACAATAGATCTACCTGAAATGAAACCTGACTGGTCCTCATAGATACATTTTGATAGAACTTTCTGAAGTTTGTTTGCAAAAGTTTAGCCAAGATCTTGTAAACCACATTACATAGCGCAATAGGTCTAAGATCTTTCAATGTTTGCGGGTCATCACATTTGGGAACCAAACGATATTAGTCAATTATTTGATAGACAAATTTCACACTCAATAGAAAGCTATTAAGTAACATATGCGTTAGAGTTTGACACTTGTTGTAACACCCCGCCTAATTTAATTATTTAACTTATTAATTTAGGCATTGGTATATTTTAAATTAATGGTTGGTTAATTAGATTGAGGTGTAATAATAGAAATTAGGGGTGTGAATAGAATGGCATTGTGGGAGTTAAAGCAAAAAGAAGGGACACGTTAGTAAAATTCATATGCCCATTTAGGGACAAAATGGACCACTAGTGTGAGAACCCACATTTTTCCTCTTTTCCTTTGCTTCCTCCACGCAGCCCTCTCTCTCTCTCTCTTTCACTCCCTCCCTCTCATTTTGTGTTCTGAGAAAAGAAAGAAAGAAGAAAAGAAAAAGAAAAGGAGAAGGAAGAAGAAAAGGAGAAGGAAGAAGATAAGGAGAAGAAGAGGAAGAAGAGAGGACCATACTAGCTTGAGTTCCCCATTCCTTTCCCTTCTCCTCTTATTTTCGACAGCTCCCTCATATTCCCCCTCCCTCTTGCCTCGTGTTTTGCTTTTTTTTTTTTTTAGAAAAAGGGGAGAAAGGTTAGGGTTCATGGGTTTTGAGAGAAATTAGGGATATCCTTGTGTGATTCCTCAAATCATTACTTGAAGGAGGAGATTGAGAGCTGAGATTGAGCATTTGATGGAAGTTTAGATGTTGCCCTAAGTTGAAGAAGAGGGAAAAACATGGAGAAGAAGAGGGGAGGAAGAAGGACCAAGCTTCATCATTTTTAGTTCAAGTTCTTGGAGTTCATTGTGAGTCTTTTTTTCCTTTAGATATGGGCACCCATAAGTCCCATCTTAGGGCATTCTTTTCCTTTGAGTTGCATGGTTTCTTAGCTTCCATTGTTGTGGTTTGTGGGAAAGCATGAGGATGGGGGAAAAGAGCTATGTGAATTGATCAAAGTTTTGAAGAGTTTTGTGATGTTTGCATTATGTGATTATTGTGATTCATATGATAAATGAATTGTTCTTTCATGTTTCTTGTTTTGACCCTTGTTCCTGAACCCTAATTTGGTTGAATTTGGCTTGGAATGAGATAGAATCATGGTTGGATGGATTAGGGATTGGAATGGGGCAAGATGTGCCAAATTCTGCAGAAGGAGTGCTGGAAGCGCCCCTCAGAGCGCTTGAAGTGCTGGCTTCACCGAGACAAATGCAGCGCTGGAATGCCCCTACAAGCGCTGGAAGTTCCAGGCTCAGTGCTGGAAGCGCTTCCCACAGTGCTGGAAGCGCTGCCTGTGCAGTTTTCGCTCTTTTTTTCCGACTCTGTCGAATACCTAGCTAATGCTTAAGATGCCCTTCATCCTTATATGTAAGAATGATTTATAGTCTATGTTTGCTTATGAATGAGCATCTTTGCTTGCTATATTCTTGTACATAGTAAATGCAATGAAATGTAAAAGTCTATGAGTAAGTAAACTGGAAGTTTAGAGTAAGATTCCTTATGAAAGAAAACAATAGCATGGTTAGGCCCAATGATGGGGCTAAGAATGGTTCTTAGGAATCTCTTAGAAAAGTTATTTCAACTCAAGTCTTGAGTGAAACACTTAAAGATACGGTACTAAAACTATGAATTTGTAATAATATCCGTAAAATAGTTATGAGAAGCACGCTTAGCACAAAAGAAGCTGAGGTGTTACAAATATAGTTACGAGTAAACACGCTTAGCACAAAGAAAGCTAAGGTGTCAGTAATCACGCTTAGCACAAAGGAAGCTGAGGTGTAGGTAACCACGCTCAACACAAAGGAAGTTGAGGTGTTACACCAGAGTTAAGAGTTAAATAATTATGTTCAACACAAAGGAAGCTGAGAGTTATTACACAAAGAGTCAGGAATTGAGTAACCACGCTCAGCACAAAGGAAGCTGGGGTGTTACTTGCAGAGTATTGAGTAAGTAATCACTCTTAGCACATAGGAAGCTAAGATATTACAAAAAGAGTCGTCTGTTATGAATGGACCCTAGTTTAATTAAATTGCCCTGCTTGCTAATAATATTTGTAAGTGAATATTGTTATGTATGGTGGCTAATGTTGGTAAGGAGTCTGTAAAGGATTCACTGAGATTTTATAATCTCACCCCCTTTATTTTATTGTTTTCAGGGAAGCAGGTACCAGAGACGGACTAGACGATGCCAGAGGCATATTACTATAGTTTAGAGTTATTTTAAGGATGTAACTTTACTTCTTTTGTTGTTTATGACGAAGATAAGTATTGTATTTATAATCCCAAGCTCTATACTTGGAAGAAGTTGTAATTCTAATTTTAGACTTATGATTTAGACTAAAGTTTAGGCTTGTATTTATTAATCAAGTTTTAAATTTTTATTAATTCCTGTATTTTAATGTAAATTGTCTTATTTTAATTATTATTGGAGTACAGGCGTTACATTTGTCATCAATTGATTCTATTAGAAGTGGGAACATTCAATAGCGACCATGGATTAAATTTAATGGTTCATATTAATCCTTAATATTGATACACGTGTGACTCATTCTCCCCCTTCTCTTCTTCCCCAACCTTCCCCCACTCATACCAACAATAACCCCTGATATGGTTTAGACTTTGGCAGAGAGTGAGAACAAATAAAGTCAACTAGTAACAGACCCGTGCATACGCACGGGTGAGTAACACATTGTATTCGTTTGGTTCCAAGTCGAAGTTTTCTTCCCAATTGTCGAATCATCTTTTTTTTTTATATTCGACGTCACCTTGTATTCCTACAGAGGCAAGTCAACGCCGGTTAATACTATTAAGCTCAAGTAAAT
Organism: Calophaca sinica; assembly: GCA_037113605.1. NCBI lineage: Eukaryota > Viridiplantae > Streptophyta > Magnoliopsida > Fabales > Fabaceae > Calophaca > Calophaca sinica. The sequence goes on from CM073735.1 coordinate 47,070,504, forward strand.
AAATGAACTCAACTTGAGCAAGCTATAGTTCGACTCGCTTGTTCATGAGCTAGCTCTGCTTCTCTAAATAAATGAACTGAACTTGAGCTCAAAGATAAAGTCGAACACGACGCCACTCGACATCATTTTTATTATACCTCGACGCCACCTTGTTCTCCCTATCAGCTCAAGTAAATAAAATGAACCGAACTGAGCTAAGCACGCCTCCTTGTATTCCCTCATTGAGCTCGTTAAATAAATGAACCGAGCTCGACTGCTTGGTTCATGAGCTAGCCTGCTTGGTTCTAAGTCTAACTCAACTTGAGCTCAAGATAAAGTCAAGTCGACATCACTTTTTTTATATTCGACGTAAGTGTTCTTCACAATTGTCACATCACTTTTTTTATATTCGACGCCACCTTGTATTCCTCATTGAGCTCAAGTTAAATAAATGAACTGAACTTGAGTTAAGCATAAAGTCAAGTGTTCTTCCTAATTGTCGAAGTGTTCTTCCCAACTAAACTTTTTTATATTCGACATTTAAGCCATAGCTCGACTGCTCGTCTGAGCTTAGCCAGCTCGCTTGGTTCCAAGTCGGCGTTCTTCCCAATTGTCGGACATAAAGTCAAGTCGACATCACTTTTTTTACTTTTTATATTCGACGCCACCTTGTATTCCTCATTGAGCTCGTTAAATAAATGAACTGATCTTGAGCTCAAGATAAAGTCGGCGACATCACTTTTTTTATAACCTAACTTGAGCTCAAAGATAAAGTCAAGTCGACATCACTTTTTTATTTTTTTATATTCGACGTCACCTTGTATTCCCTATTGAGCTCAAGAATAAATGAACCGAGCTTGACTCGCTTGGTTCATGAGCTAGCTCGCTGGTTCCAAGTCGAATCAATCTGAGCTCAAAGATAAAGTCAAGGCGACATCACTTTTTATAATCAACTTGAGCTCAAAGATAAAGTCAAGTCGACATCACTTTTTTCGCTAAATAAATGAACCGAGCTCGACTCGCTTGGGTTCTGTGAGCTAGCTCGTTTGTTCCAAGTCGAATCAACTTGAAGTTCAAAGCATTTAAGTCGAACTCGACATCACTTTTTTATATTCGACGTAAGTGTTCTTCCCAATTGTCGACATCACTTTTTTATATTCGACGCCACCTTGTTCTCTCTCAATGAGCTCGTTAAATAAATGAACCGAACTGAACTTGAGCTCGACTGCTTTTTGCCATGAAGCCAGCCTGCTTGGTTCCAAGTCTAATCGAACTTCGAAGCTCAAAGATAAAGTCGAAGGCTTACATCACTTTTTTTATATTCGACGTGAAGTGTTCTTCCCAATTGTCGACATCACGCTTTTTATATTCGACGCCACCTTGTTCTCCTCATTGAGTTTGTTAAATAAATGAACTGAACTTCGAGCTAAGCACGCCTCTTGTATTCCTCATCGAGCTCGAATTAATGAACTGAACTTGCCAAGCAGAATCAACTCGAGCTCAAAGATGAAGTCGAACCCGACGCCACCGACATCACTTTTTTTCGCTTGGGTTCATGAGCTAGCTCGCTTGGTCTCCAAGTCTAAATGAACTTGAGCTCAAAGATAAAGTCAAGGCGACATCACTTTTTTTATAATCAACTTGAGCTCAGATAAAGTCAAGTTTCGACATCACTTTTTCCTTTTTATATTCGACGCCACCTTAGATTTCATCATTGAGCTCAAAGAACTTGAGCTCAAAATTAAGTCAAGTCGACATCACTTTTTCGTTAAATAAATGAACTGAGCTCGACTCTGCTTGGTTCATGAGCTAGCCTCGCTTGTTCCAAGTCGAATCAACTCGAGCTCAAAGATAAAGTCGGTTTCACAAAGACAAGTCAACTCGACATCACTTTTATATTCGACGTAAGTGTTCTTCCCAATTGTCGACATCATTTTTTTATATTCGACGCCACCTTGTTCTCCCCTATCGAGCTCAGTTAAATAAATGAACTCGAATCAACTCGAGCTCGACTCGCTTGGTTCATGAGCTAGCTCGTTGTTTCAAGTCGAACTGAACTTGAGCTCAAGATAAAGTCGGCTGGGACATCACTTTTTTTATATTCGACGAAGTGCTCTTCCCAATTGTCGACATCACTTTTTTATATTCGACGCCACCTTGTTCTCCCTCATTGAGCTCAAGTTAAATAAATGAACTGAACTCGAAGCTAAGCACGCCACCTTGTTCTCCTCATCGAGCTCGCAAGTAAATAAATAAACCTAACTTGAAGCTAAGGTAATCGAACTCGAGCTCAAAGCATAAAGTCGAACCCGACGCCACCGACATCACTTTTTATATTATTGAGCTCGTTAAATAAATGAACTATCAACGACTGCTGGTTCATGAGCTAGCTGCTTGGTTCCAAGTCGAAATGAACTTGAGCTCAAAGATAAAGTCGGCGCGACATCACTTTTTTATAACTCAACTTGAGTCAAAGATAAAGTCAAGTCGACATCACTTTTTTTTACTTTTTATATTCGACGTCACCTGTATTCCTATCGAGCTCGTTAAATAAAATGAACCGAGCTCGACTTTGCTTTCATGAGCTAGCTCGCTTCGTTCCAAGTCGAAATGAACTTGAGTCAAAGATAAAGTCAAGTCGACATCACTTTTTCGCTAAATAAATGAACCGAGCTCGACTGCTTGGTCTCATGAGCTAGCCTGCTTGGTTCCAAGTCGAACTGAACTCGAGCTCAAGATAAAGTCGAGTTTCAAAGCATAAAGTCGAAGTCGACATCACTTTTTTTATATTCGACGTAAGTGTTCTTCCCAATTGGCGACATCACTTTTTTATATTCCGCGTCACCCTCTTCTTCTCATTCAGCTCCTTAAATAAATGAACCGAATCAACTTGAGCTCGACTGCTTGGTTCATGAAGCTAGCTCGCTTGGTTCCAAGTCGAATCAACTTGAGCTCAAAGATAAAGTCGGCTACGCCATCACTTTTTTTATAATCAACTGAGCTCAGATAAAGTCAAGTCGACATCACTTTTTTCCTTTTTATATTCGACGCCACCTTGTATTTCATCATTGAGCTCAAAGAACTTGAGCTCAAAATTAAGCCGAAGTCGACATCACTTTTTTCGTTAAATAAATGAACTCGAGCCTCACTCGCTTCGTCTACGAGCTAGCTTGTTTGGTTCCAAGTCGAACTGAACTTGAGCTCAAAGATAAAGTCGGTTTCAGCATGAAGTCGAACTCGACATCACTTTTTTTATATTCGACGTAAGTGTTCTTCCCAATTGTCGACATCACTTTTTTTATATTCAACGCCACCTTGTTCTCCCTATTGAGCTCATAAATAAATGAACCGAACTTGAGCTAAGCACGCCACCTTGTTCTCCCTCATTGAGCTCAAGTTAAATAAATGAACGAACTTCTGAGCTAAGCACGCCTCCTTTGTATTCCTCATTCGAGCTCAAGAAATTAATGAACCGAACTTCGAGCTCAAAGATAAAGTCGAACCCCGCCACCTCGACATCACTTTTTTATATTATTGAGCTCGCAAATAAAATGAACTGAGCTCGACTCGCTTGGTTCATGAGCTAGCCTGCTTGGTTCCAAGTCGAAATGAACTTCGAGCTCAAAGATAAAGTCGGCTACATCACTTTTTTATAATCAACTCGAGCTCAAAGATAAAGTCAAGTCGACATCACTTTTTTTACTTTTTTATATTCGACGTCACCTTGTATTCCTCATCGAGCTCAAGTTAAATAAATGAACTGAGCTCGACTCGCTTTTCATGAGCTAGCCTCGCTTGGTCTCCAAGTCGAAATGAACTTGAGCTCAAGATAAAGTCGGTCGACATCACTTTTTCGCTAAATAAATGAACTGTAGTGCGTTCTTCCCAATTGTCGACATCATTGTTTTTATATTCGACGCCACCTTGTTCTCCTATCGAGCTCAAGAATAAAATGAACCGAGCTCACTCGCTTGGTTCATGAGCAGCCTGCTTGGTTCCAAGTCGGTGTTCTTCCCAAAGATCTCAAGATGGCTCAACTGGTTTAGGTTGGTTTTTGAGGAAATATTGGCAACCCGAGCCCCAATATATAGATTCTTGAAGAAATACTAACCAGAAGCTTAAAAAGAAAGAAAATTAAATTGAAAACGTAATTGACCACCAAAAAAATATGATTTACCTTTGATCAAGCATTTCATGTCAGCAAGTCGTTGTTCCCGAGAAAGCAAAGAAAGGCTTGAAATAGAGACATAAATTTTGGCTTTTCAAGAATTAGACGCTGATTTCACCATCAGGAAAAAATGGGGAGAAGATTGGGTTATAGATGCTGGGTAGATTCAAATTGAGACAGTTGTCACGTCCTGCGCTTTTTGTAGAGTTTGATTTAGGTTATGAATGGGAAAGGGACGGACGAAAGATGGTGACTCGATCCAAGTTACCGTGACAAGATGTAAGACTTAATCCGAAAACTGCGGTTGACTATAGTTACGGGAGTGATCCTGGTTTTGTGGAGAAAGATGGCGCAATAATGCTTCAGGCACATAAAGTGTTCTCAGGTAAACGTGTCGATAAAGTTCCTGCACACCGCTTATTTGTCTCTGACTTTTTTGCTTTAGAACACTAGAAGAGAGGCTATTCATTTCATTAAAAAAATAAAAATTAAATAAAAAGAGGTGAGGTGGTTCCAATATTGTTGACTCAAGCAATCGTGACATTTGTGGCAAATTTTGGTGTTTGTGAAGTGTGTTGTGGAAGGGAAATGGTTAGTTGATTGACACCTTTGTTGATTTGTGTGATAGCCCGGTATTAGTCTGCACTGATTCCAAGCAGGCGCTTTACATCTCTCCTTAGGTATGCCGAGATAATTCCTCTTTTCATGTAAATAAATTGTGTTGCAGATTTAAAGCCAAAGAACATACGGCCCTTTCAGAGAGTAATTGATATATTCTCAATGTTTTTGACCAAAGGAAGAACACTATTTTATTGTTTATCCATTAGACAATTATCCTATTATACCTCATGTCAAGGTCGTGAGACACCCTAAGGCTACTATAAACTGATTTTCTATTAGACTTAGCAGCCTGCAAACAGATGTTTCTCCCCTTTTACGCTTTATGCTTTATGGTGTAATTCCCTAAGCAAAGTCAATTGTTCAATCTTTTCCTACCTCATTTTTCTAGCTACATCAGTCATGATCATAATGATTTTGATCTCTGTTCCCCTCGCCTTCTCCCCAGTATGTCGATAAAGAATGTGCCGAATCGACTCTCCTCAAATTGAATGGATGGTATTGATGTCAACAGTCGAGCTTGACATGAAGTCGCTGATCTCGACAAATTCACACTGCCGAGATCAAGCCTCGCCGTTGGTCCTCGTCGCCGAGATCAAGCATGGTCTCTAAGCAAATTGAGGACCAACAATTGAGCTTGATCTCGATACCAGATCAAGCCAGTCGCCGAGATCAAGCTCAACTCGCCGAGATCAAGCTTGATTTAGACACTGAGGACCAACAACTTGAGCTTGATCTCGACAAATTGAGATCAGCTCAACTCCGCCGAGATCAATCTTGATTTCGGCTGTACTGAGGACCAACAAATTTTGTTTTTGAATTTGAATTTTGAAAACAATACATTCAGATGCTTCGATCTTCTCATTTGGTTCAAGACATTCGTATGCTTCGATGCTCGATCTTCTCATTCGTCCGCTTGGATATGTTCTTAATTATCTTTAAAAACAAATAAAAAAACTATCAAATGAATCGATGGTAGAATTCAATTAGTGAACCCAAATGAACTTCACAAATAGAAATAAAACTTACTAAATACAAAAATGAGCTAGCTTTGCACCTTCAAGCTTTGATTGTTGAACAATGAAGAAAATACAATGCAAGAATTATTATATCAACCTTGATAGTTTTTAAAGTTAAAATACACTCCAAGGAAGTCGTTAGGAAGATCAACTCGACTATACTGATGATTAAGTATGCTAACATTCCCAAATTATCGACATCAACTCGACTACACCTCAAGTCATCAACTCGAATCGCTGCCGGGTTCCGGTCAATCGTCGGGTTGGTCCTTTCAGCATAACCCAACCCTCCAATGCTCTCCCAGATTCGAGAGAAGGCGATGCAAATGGTGACCGTGAAACCGTGAGTGGAGGATCCCATTGTCGAGGCTAAGCATCGGGAGTTGAGGCCTTGAAACGATGTCGCCAAAGTTGGTCTGCCGAATCAAGCCGGTTGGTCCGTCAAACCACTAAGGTGAAAATCTCACCATTCCTGCCACAAGGATGACAGCCACTACGCGGTTCTTTAATGTGCTCCGGTGAGAAGAAGAAGAAGGATTATTCACGGTGAGCATTCTCGGCCATGAGGTCTCCGGTGATGGCCTCGGGGATTGTGGTTCAGCAAAGATCGGGTTTTGCTGACTCGTAAGAGACCTCGTTAACCTAATTTGTTTCTTCGATGGTGGTTCACCGTCACCACTTCCTCTTTCCTCCTTCAAACTCCAATGTAACCCACCGTAAGCATCGCCGCTACCTCCACCAAAGAACGATCACTAATCGCGCCCCTCGTCACGAGATGCCGATCCGTCACGCTGTTCTATAGGAAGGAGGAGGAGAGGGATCATGAGATGGAGGGAGATGGAGGAGCAAAATACAGAGGGAGTGAGAGAGACATGCTAAAGGAGTGAGAGAGAGAGGGCTGTGGCCAGGAAAACGTGTTTTTGAATTTGAATTTTGAAGCCTGATGGCAGGAGCATTTTGTCGTGACGATTTGTAATGCTGTGTTTGGTGGTGACATTTGTGGTAAATTTTTTTGTGTTTGTGAAGTGTGTTGTGGAAGGGAATGGTTAGTTGATTGACACCTGTCAAAATGTTACTCAAACAATGACTTGTATATGTATTGTTTATAGATGGGTTTGAGGAATAGAAAGAAAATATGGGCAATATTCATTTCAAAGATTATGATACAGAGAAGAGGCAAGCTTCTTTCTCCTCCTCCGAAAAACAGCAACAATTATCCCCCAACCAAACCAAACCAATTAAATTGGTTTGGATAATTGGTTCACTTTTTTCCAAGCATTAACCAATCAAATATAGTCAATTAGATTTATCTTTTTTCGAACTAAATCAACCTCATCATTTTTTATTTTTAAATTTATATATTTTAAATATTAGTATTCCAAAATCTTCTATACTTTTACCTCTTTCTATTCATTTTAACATTCTCATTTATTAATACATACTAAGTACTTGTGATTATGTTTACAAATTTAACTTTGTTGTCATACTTAATGTTAAAATATTAATGAGACGTGTAACATTCTAATTGTAGAAAAACTAAATATTAATTAAAAAATATTAGCATTTGAAATTGATTTAACTATTATTTGAATTCATTAAAGAAGGAATGTTTTTAACTTTTAGTGATATGTGTTCACAAAATTTACATAAAAAAAGATAATATGTGAGGATATGAAATTTTGAAGTCAATAATTTACTATTTTATTTTACCTGATGATCCAAACGAAATCAACCCAATCTTAATTGGTTTGATTTGGTTTAGATTTGCTGAAATTTTTTGAAAGACCAAACCGATCCAATCTAATGAAATACAATACGATTTTGTTTTATCCCACTAAACCAACCTATTTTTACACCTAACAACAATAGTGTGATGGACGGTTCAATAGATCTAGGAGTCGGCTGTTGGATCTTGTGGTGGGTGGACAAGATAAAAATGATTGTGAGTCTTGATGGAAATTTTGTGTAAGGCTGATAGTGACTGATAATGACTTGATGGGAGGACACGATAGTGTGTGTGGATGGAGCATCTTAGTTCAAAAATGGTGTATGTGAGGTTGAGTGTTTGAACACAGAGATGAGGTGATATGTAGTCATGACTAATTGCTTTTTTTTAATGACAAAAAATAGTTGTTAATTGTTATGTTAGTAGGGTAGGCAGGGATAAAACCCTGGACCCCTTACTCTTTCAACTCATTGGTGTTCCTTCACTCACTACTTGAGCTACCTATGACTGATTGCTATATCGACCTGATTGGTTTGTTAATTGTTATGTTAGCAGGGTAGGCAGGGATATAACCCTGGACTCCTTACTCTTTCAACTCATTGGTGTCCCTTAACTCACCACTTGAGCTACCTAGTTAGGACATGACTGATTGCTATATTGGGCTGATTGGTTTGGCTTAATCTGATGGACATCCTTAAGTATTGTGTCCAATCGAACTCAACATCTTCTTCTACATCCTCAACCACAAAACCAACACAAACTATGTCAGTTTCTATTCCATTGTCACAAACCCTATCACCTTGTGACCACAAGCCACCATGCCACTCGCTTCCATGAACCCATGCCATCACCACCCTTGTACCTGTCTCTGTTGTCCTCTATTGAAGCTTGAACCGCACTGTCAAGGAGGGTAGGGTTGTTGTAGGCGCTAGTGGGAAAAAGCTAGGAAAGAAGGGAAAGGGCAAAAAAGGTTAATTTTGAGATTAATCTAAACCGTTAAATTTAATCTTGTGGTTACTATTAAATATTCTTTTTTTACAATAAATAGGTGTTCTAATCTAATATGCTCCTTATATGTGTGTGTAGCTATATATAGTGAAAAGTGAAAACACACCCAAAAAAAAGCTATATATAGTTAAAGAGTCATGTTTATGTGAGAATGAGAAGAATAAATATTGACTATAAAATCATATATGTGTTTGTTCAATATTTTTAAAAAAATTAATAGTCACATGGCTATTCAAAAAAGTCACGTGACTAGTTAAAAAATAGAGTTATTATATTTGGAGACCTCTAAAAACTCAACACCCGTCCAACACCCCTCTCTTCTTATCACATCATTCATCTATCACACCTATCACTCATCTCTCATCTATTCCTATACTCCCTCCATTCTATAACTTTGGTACTACCTCTTGTCCTAATTATAAGAAAATTTTTGGAGGATTTTTTGTCCTAATTATAAGAAAAAGATATTTATTTCTAGATGTATTAATTGCTAAAATACCTTTTATACCCCTATTTTAATATAATATACTTGTATATTTAACAGACGTGTATATTTTCTATACACATAATTAGGGTATATTTGGAACGAGAGTTCAATTTTACAACATTAAATATGTCTCCTTGGTCGTTGTGTTTTTTGTAATTTTTTCTTATAATTAGGACAGGAGGTAGTGGTTTTAGCAATTTTTTGTGTGTTTCAAAACAGTGGATGTTTTATAAAACCAAGATATAATTCATATGTTTTTTCCAAGTATATCTTTCATATATTTATTGTCTATACATTGAAAATTGACACAACCTTACAAATTCTTAATTTATTATTTTGGAACCTGCAGCAATTAATAAGACTATTTTGATAAAAATGTATTTCAGTTAAATAATTCATTGGTCTGTGTGTAAAAACCTTAAACCACCAAAGTTATAGAATGGAGGGAGTATCTCTCAAGGTGTCAATGGGTGTTGAGGTGTCCACAAAATATTTTTCCAAAAAATATATTAATTTTGTATTTTAATCTTAACTATTGATAATTAGATCTAACGGTTGAAAATAACCCTCTTCTTTGATACATGGCGTATGCGTGTGCATAAGGCAAAGAAAAAGACAGGCTTTGACGTTCAGGCGGCACTAATGATTTTCTATATTTTTTGACCATGATGTGCCGTAGTTTTACCTTTTCGTAGCAATACATTCACCAGAAAGTGCGGTAGGCCATAGATGCCACCGCCTTTTGTGATGCGGTTGCAAATGGAAGCGACTGTTCCTGTTGGTGCTTCAATTCAACAATCCCAAAGTTGGGTTATTAAAGGCGTTTGATACGCTTTTTAAAAATAATTTTTTTATTTTTAAAAATAGATAAAGATTAAATTTCTTTTTATTAATTTTTTAAAAACAGAAATATGTTTACAAAAAGTGTAATCAAATATCTCCTAAATTAAGTATTTGTTTAGACTTTATTTATGAAAGTGTTTGTTTATACTTGCTAACATAACACTTCATAGTTAGTATCCCCTTTGAACTCAATTAAGAAGTAAAAAAAGAGTCATATTTGGTGGTTCAAAATATAAGTAAATTCTAACTAATTTGACTCTATTTAATGTTATCATTCAAAAGATTTCATCCATTTAATATTATCATGACATAAGTTCCTATAGAAAAATTAAATGAAAAGAAAGAATAGTTTAGAGAATACAATTAATTTTTTATTAAATCAAGAAAATTAAATAAACTTACTAAATTCCTTAATCAATACTCCTATAAAATTATGTATTTTTGTTTATATGTAATTCCGGTGGAAGTATTGCATATTTTTTTTTATCTAATCATACGTATAGGTTTGATCCCCTTTTTTATTATAAAAACCCGTTTCTTTTTCAATAATGTCATGTTTGATTATCCTCACTGTTGGTTGTTTTGTCAATTTCAGCAATATGGGGACGCCGGGACCGGGGTTCGAACCTGGGTGTTGCCGTTTAGATGTGTGTATATGTTGTTTACCATTTTTACTAGCTGACAAAAAAATGTCATGTTTGATTATTTTAATAATATCTAAATTAAACTAAGTATGATTAATACCAATATATATATATATATATATATATATATATATATATATATAGTCAATATTCTACTACACGCTAATTCATGAGCTTCCCTCCCAAAAAAAAAACAGATTTAAATTCGAATCTAATAGTCATTATTAAATCGGAAATCTCATGAATGGAACCAACTTATTATACCTTTATTAAAAACATTGATGTTACGAAAAGTGAAGATTGGTCTATTCGAAGGCCAACAACCATACAAAATGAAATCGAATAGCTTATGCTAAATGAATCTATCGTTGCTGATTATAATTGTAAGGTCGTGTTAAAATGACCACGAATATATTCAACATCAATCTCACTTTCCCAATTGAATAATAATCTCACCACTCTTTGATGAGCACCATAGCAAGCACAAACATGCTTGTCGCATAAAGGGTGAATGAGATACGATTGCACTCTTTCTCTTTCAAAATTTTCATTAATTTGCTTTTTCTTCAAAACTTGCCCTCATATGCTTCAACCATATCTTGAAATCAGATCATTACTTTCTTAATTATAACCAACAGTAATTCATAATGAAGAGCGCGAGTTGGTTACAAGGTATGCAACTCATTGTTTTCTTTTTCATTTTTTTTTTTGGGTGCCAAAAGTGGATCCCTTACTGGTGACATGACCCTGCAATGAGCACCAAAAAGAAACTCAACAATGTGAAGCAAGCAAGATATGACACCAATACTAATAATTTTGGAAGGGCACCAGACAGGGCTCCCCCACTTGACCAGAAGAATCAGCCCACAAATCCACCACCCTACATCATTAAGGCTTACAGCAGGGGACCGCAAGTACTAAGTTGCATAATTGTGCAGAATTAAACTACTTAGTTAATCAGTAGTATCTTCTTGCGGCGAGCACTAAGCACCCAAGCCAATCTGACGACCCGTTTGTCTATATCCCATTTGGCCCGCCGAGTATTAGATTTGTTTGGGGTGTAAGGACGAGTTATGGTCTAAAGAATAAATCAAACCAAAATTTTAGGTATACGATAAAATACTAAAAATATTCAATCTTTCACTTCTAACTTTTAGTCATAATTAAATTATCACTTTATAATTTTATTTGAATTGTCCTTCGAGCCAACTCAGTCTCGTCTTATATAGACCCGATCTTAATTTGATTCGCAGAATATTGAGTTTGTTCGATTATAGAAACAGGTTAGTGTCTAAAAAATTGACCCAATTAAAATTTAGGATCTGAGTTAGGGACAAATATAATACGTCCCAACCGGTCCATTGCAAAGCCCTAGTATCTTCCACGGTTCTTTTGCGTATGTAAGATCGAAATGTTTATAGTACCCTTTGTCCCCACATCCACACTTCACGATATAATATAATCACTAAAGTGCAGCAGCATCAATAATTTTCCACGGAAGAAAAAGAGAGAGAATAGTTGCGTCCGTTCTCTTTGTGAGGATTCCTATTCTTTGGTATGCGTGGGATCATGTCCAAGCAACTGTGGAAAAAGTTTTTCTTTATCACGTAAAGCAGAAAATTATGAAGAGGAGAATAAGCAGAATGTCAAAATTAAAACCATTGTTGCCTTTCCTTATTGGCTTAAATATTCTAGAAAGGGACTCGGATTCTCAAGATATATAATTTTGGATTTGATTCTTAGATTTATGTGTATCGAGAAAAAAGAAATACTAATAAGAAAGGTTAAACTTTTACGCTTTCTTTATGTACATGCGATGCGAGATTGCGAATTTTTGCACTTACATTATTTAATAACTTTTTGTACAATACTACCAAATTATTAACCAATCAACATTTTAGATTAAAAGTTCATATCAAGTGTATTAAGTGAAAATGGATTGCCTGTTAGGAAATTACGCAAAATTTCCCCATAGTCAGATTAGTGGAAGAGCGAAAAATTAACGCGGAAGCACACACAAAAATTGATAACGGAGTTCGGCCAATAATGCCTACGTCTCCGGGCTGCTGCAGACCTTATATTGAAAAAGGAAATACACACTGGCGGTTACAAACACTCACACTCTCTCACAAAACCCACAACCCAATTACACCCAAAATATTTTTTCTAAATATTTTTCACAAAACTCCTCATCTGGAATTTCTCTGCTCACTCTTCAACTTGAAATGCACTCCAATGTTGGAATATATTTCCTTCACTCACAATGCCTCTATTTATAGGAGAATTAGGAAATGTGAACACCCAAAATGAAATGTCAGACAATGTCCATTTTTCTTCCCGCCAGCTTATTTTGTCGGACCATAGAAAAATATGAATGCACTATTCGGTGCATGTTGAAAAGCTTGTATCGCTTGAAAATTCCTTCTTACTTTCGGTGGGTTGGTTGGGAGGTGTGCTTTGACTAACAATCTCCCACTTGAAGATCGATTTCAATCTGCTTCACACTGATCATGCAGCAGCCTTTCCTGGTCTATTATTTTGAGCCAATCAAGTTGAGCACAACTTCGCTTTGTCGATAGTCACCACCTTTGTCAACATGTCTGGGGTTCTTACTTCCTTGAATCTTCTTCAACATTAACACCTCATCCTCGCTGCAGATCTGATGAAGTGATAACGAAGACCAATATGCTTGTTCGAGTGAAATCTTGGTCAATTCTTGCCGATGTATCGTGACTGACTATCATCCAATGTAAAACACTCTTCTCCCCGTGGTGAAACCCAACTCGTTAACAATCCCTCAAGCCATATCAATTTTGCCGCTTCATCGCTACATACTCAAACTGTGAGGATAAAGCAACAATCTTCTATATCCGCGATATCCAACTAATCGTTGTAGTACCAACAAGGAATACATAACTGGTACTTCTTCGATGATCGACTTTACCTCCAAAGTCCGCATCTACGAGCCTTGTACTTGCAATTCTCCTTACCAAAGTCGATACATCTCTTTCAGAGGCTCGTAGATACCTCAAAATCCATTTCATCGCTTCCCAATGATAGTTTTACTCGGATTTGACATAAACCTCGCTTAACAACTCCCCATCGCATGGCCAATGTCCGGCCTCGCATGCACTATTGCGCATATCAAACTTCCAATGGTGAAGCATATGGAATCTTGGCCATGGATTCTCTTTCTTCCTCCGCCTGGAGGTGATCGCCTCGATAGGCGAAAATGACCGGCCAAAGGTGTTTGGCGTTGCCATGCTATGTTGAATCTTTTGCTCAGATTTCTGCAATTTTCCTTTACCAAAGTACGCATATCTCTCGTAGTGCCTCGTAGATACCTCAAAATCCATTTCATCGCTTCCCAATGAGTTTTACCTCGGATTTGACATAAACACTCGCTAACAACTCCCATCGCATGGCCAATGTCCGCCTCGCATGCACTATTTGCGCATATCAAACTTCCAATGGTCAAGCATATGGAATCTTGGCCATGGATTCTCTTTCTTCCTCCGTCTGAGGTGACTGCCTTCATGATAAAGTAAAATGATCGCCAAAGGTGTCTTGACCGGGTTTGGCGTTGTCTATGTTGAATCTTTGCAAAACACGGTTGATGTACTCCACCTGAGATAACTGCAAAATTCCTCTCTGCTTATCTCTCGTGATTTGCATTCCAAGGATCTTCTTTGTAGGACCCAAGTCCTTCATGTCAAATTCTTTTGACAACTGCATCTTCAAGTTTTTAATCTCATCCATATCTCAACCTCGCTACTAACATATCATCGACATAAAGTAACAAATGATATAACCGACTTATATCTCTTGAAGAAACAATGTGGTCAAGTTGCCACACTTCCGAAGCCTTCCTTGTGCATGAAGCTTTCAAACTTCCTCAGCTCGCTCTTGGAGCTTGTTTCAGCCATACAAGCTCTTTCTTTAATCTCGCATAAAGATATTTTTTGTTTCCATCTTCTAAGAAACCTTTAGGTTGGTGCATATAGATCTCTCATCTAAGTCTCCTGCGGAAGAAACAGCCACGCCCAATCGCCAAGGTAGAGCTCTTCACTGCAACAATACTTAACACAGACTGAGAGTATTGAAGCTTCACAACTGGAGCAAAATTTCGGTGTGGTCAACTCCTTCCTTTTGGAGAATCCTTCGACAACTAGTCGGCCTTTATGTCTCTTGGAGCCATCATTCTCCTCCTTCACCCGATACACCCATTTGTTGTGAAGTGCCTTCTTTCTCACGGGTAACTCAGCTTAGTTCCCATGTTTGATTGGAGATCAAAGACTTCATCTCGCTCTTTCATAGCAAGCTCCCCACTTGCTAGCATCTCGCGTCCGACATGCTTCGCATAATCTTCGTTCTCCATCACCAACAACATGTAGTCCATGTATCTCCGCTGTTGAGCACAGGAACTCGAGAAGACTTTTCACTAATGAGCTCGAGTAGGATGCTCTCTCATCGTGTCAAATTGTTGTCTGCACCGATAAGTCGATTCCTCACCGAGATTCTCAACCATAGGACTTTGTAGACATCGCCCACCTCTCGCATACACCGCCCACTGCTCTAAGTTGCTGAGTGTCCGTAAGTATCGCCCTGTACATCACTCTTTCTTTCATTGAAGATCACATCTCTATCGGATCAGCTTTTTGTTTTCATCATCCCAAAGACTGTAGCCAAACTCATTTTCACCATAACCGATGAGCACTTCTTTGATTTTGGATCAAGCTTATTCCCCGCCTTGATCACCGATATGCACATATGCTACACAACCGAAAAACTCTAAGATGTGAGAGTTTTACCTCTTTCCGCCTCCATACCTCTTCCGGGTATTCTCAGGCTCCAATGGTACCGGATGGACCTCGGTTGATCAAGTAAGCTACCGTGTTGACCGCCGCCGTAATCGCTTTGTGAAGCCCGATCGCACCGCAAGCCTCGGCTCTCTCGTCAACGCTCGATTCATACGCCAGCTACACCATTGTGTTGGCGTGCGCACTGCACTCGCCTTCCATTCCGATCCCGCTCATAGCGTAACTTCTTGAATCTGGTGTCTTCATATTCACCACCATTGCTCGCTTCCGAGCTTTTGATCTTCAATCACATCTCATTTTCTACCATGGCTTTCCACATCTTGAAAGCCTCGAATACTTCGGACTTATGTTTCGTAAAGTATACCCATACCTTCCTAGAGTGATCATCAATAAAGGTCACGGCATTGCTTCCCACTAATGGATGAGACATACGTTGGACCCCAAACATCGAGTGAACAAGCTCGAAGCTTCTCTTTCTTTGGGGTTCTTCCAATGTCCAAAGCTAACTCTTTTCGCTTTCCAAGTATGCAGCTTCACAATACGTCAATTTCATCGATCAAGACATGGCAATTTGCCCTTCGAGTGCATGATCTGTCCCTTTTCACTCATATGGCCTAGTCTCGGTGCCATAGATTGGGATTTTCATTTCTTTGCAATCGCAATCAAATGGCATGCTCCTCCGCTCTTGTAAAGAGTACCACTTTTTCTGCCACAGCAATCGTCATTGCACCCCTTTGAAATCTTCCAATGATCGCTGTGGAAGACTGCAGGTAGCCGCCATCGCCAATCGCCTACCGAGATTAAGTTTTTAGCCAGTCAGAATATGTCTCGACATTTTTCAATTCCCATACTGCACTCCATTCAACTTAATCTTCACTACCTTAGTTTGCCGATAATCTCACAAGATTGTTCGTTACCAAGCGTAAACTTTACCAAGGTTTAGGGTACATAGTTCTCGAAGAATTCTTTCAAGTGGCATGAAAAGATGCTCTAGTCTAACACCCAAGACTCTTCCTTGCTCTCCAAAGAGCATATCAACGCGTCACCTCCTCCCGAGGTGGAAGCAACATTTGCCTCGGCCCTTTGCCTCTGGTTCTTCTGCACTCAAGCCGATTTTTGTAGTGCCGGTCTTCCCCGCAATTCCAACACTCGATAGTCTTCGAGTTGGAGTTTTGAGAACTATGATGATTTCGGATTTGGACCGCCGCTCTTTGATTTGCCACGCCCATTTCCTCTGGTTGAATTTCTTCCCTCGACTTCAGTATGCACATCAAGAGGATGAAGATTCACCCGACTCTCTCCGTCGGATCTCTTCATCGAGAACCGGATCACGAACATCGCCGATTTCAACTTATTGTTTCCCGCTGAGCTACTCCACCGTGTGACAAGAGTATTCCAACTCTCCGGAAGAGAAGACAAAAGTATCAATGCTCGCACTTCATCATCAAATTCGATTCCAACCGAACTCAACCGGGTTGTGACTATGTTGAGTTCATTGAGATGTTCAGGCCACCGATGCGCCCTTCCGCCATCCGTAGTTAAACAACCATCAAATGAACTTTGTTTGAGGCCGATTTACTTTCGTACATGTTGGAAACAAATTTCATAAGATCCGCCGTGGTCTTTTCTTTGCAATGTTAAACGAACATTACGGGATAACGTCAAACGGATAACGCCAAGGGCTCGTTTATCAAGAAGGATCCATTCATCTTCCTTCATCTCCGCTGGTTTCTTTCCCCGTGAGAGGTTGATACTTTTTTCGATACATGCATAATCCTCGATTTGCATCTTCCAAAAGCCAAAGTCCGCACCGCCATCGAACTTTTCAATTTTCACCTTCCTTCGCTCGCGCCATCACTCCCACTCAGAGTCCACTTCTCAGGATCGCCGACAATTTCTGAACCACCGCGGTTTTTAGAACACCTCCGTGGACAAATTGGTAGTGCCGACCAATTTACTATTCACTTAAAAATTACTATTCACGTGAACAGTATTCCTCACCAAGATTTAGCAGAAATAACCAACTAGCTCGATGCCGCTTGTTAGAAATTACGCATAAAATTTCCCATAGTCAGATTAGTGGAAGAGCGAAAAATTAACGCGGAAGCACACACAAAAATTGATAACGGAGTTCGGCCAATAATGCCTACGTCTCCGGGCTGCTGCAGACCTTATATTGAAAAAGGAAATACACACTGTGTTTACAAACACTCACACTCTCTCACAAAACCCACAACCCAATTACACCCAAAATATTTTTCTCTAAATATTTTTCACAAAAACTCCCTCACTGGAATTTTCTCTCGGTGCTCACTCTCTCAACTTGGAATGCACTCAATGTTGGAATATATTTCCTTCACTCACAATGCCTCTATTTATAGGAGAATTAGGAAATGTGAACACCCAAAATGAAATGCTGCACAATGTCCATTTTTCTTCCTGCCAGCGCTTATTTTGCTGGACCATAGAAAAATATGAATGCACTATTCGGTGCATGTTGAAAAGCTTGTACTGCTTGAAAAATTCCTTCTTACTTTCGGTGGGTTGGTTGGGAGGTGTGCTTTTGACTAACATTGCCCGCAATCACATAATCACAGTTACAGATCAAACGGTTCACATTCAGATTTTGTGTTTTGAATTTGTTTTGCAAAATTGAAATGAGTCGTTTGATTAAGATTCAAAGGCTGAAATTGTGTAACGTGTGATTGTGTGGTTACCCCGGGTGCAAAGAATCTCAGTCTATGTTAAGTTTACAAAATTTTATATTTGTTAAAAATAATTGATACTTTGAAATACCACTTTAATTTAAAACTGAGATATTATTTAAAATATAAGTAAATATTTATCATTTGATAGCATATAAACTTAACTCTAAAATAGTTAAATTTTTAGCACCAAAAAAAAAAGTTAAATTTTGACAATATATGATTCTTTTAATAAGTATTTAAGAGTTTGATCATCCTCAAATATTTTTCCTCAAATATTTTTCACTTGATTCAAATTTGTGTTAAAAATAGTAGAGAACTTATTCCTTGTCCAATTTCAACTCTAATTTTTTTTTTCTATGAGAAGTTTGCCAGAGATATGAAAACTGTGAAATGTTGGTTTTGAATATTCTACTTTTTACTTGTTAATTTGGGCCTAAATTTGGAAGAAAAGACAAACACAACACCAAGAAACGACCTAGCTCCCATTGTGGTGAGAATGAGAAACTTGCACAAAATAGTAGACCGGGCATATTTGATTACACTTTTTAAAAATAGTTTTTTGTTTTTAAAAATGTAAGAAGAACAAAATTTGTTCTTTCTAAAGTTTTATAAAATATAAAATAGTTTTTAAAAACCAAATCAATCAGACTTGTATGTGTCTGTTTTCCTTTAAAGAATATTAAATTAAAAAACATTAATTAAATTATGTAATTAATTTGTACAGTTTCATTCTTGATAAAATTTAAATTTTCAAGCTCAGAATCAATTAACTTTTTTAAAAAAAAATTGACAAATTAAAAAAAAAATTAAAGAATGCAAAATAATTCTTTATGTGATACGTGTTTAGCAATAATGTGTACTAACATAGCATCGACACATAAATAATCAATAGGGTTGTTTGACAAAGAAAAGGTAAACAGTGGAGTAAGCATCTGAATGTGGTGGCTTAATCTATCTTTGGTAAGGCCAAACTATTGTTGGATAAGTTTATAATTGGTGTTTGATAATCACTAGTTTATAGTATTTTTTACTAGTTTATGGTGTTTTTCCAGATGTTGCTTTGGAATAGGATTTGAGCTTATAGTTTATAGCGTATCATTTTTTTTCTTTCATTTTTGTCTTTATTATTTTAATTTAATTTGCCATTTATCTTCTATTAAATTAAATAAAAAATTATTAACCCTTACGGTCTCTCTGACTGTATACATTTATGTTGTTGACTGTATTTCTATAATACATAAGTTTTTATAAAACATAAAAAAAAATTAAAATAATTTTTTAACTAACAAAAATCATTTTAATGATAATAAATGAATAAATAAGTAAATAAATTACATTATTAAAATTTAATTTCAAAATTTAATTTATAAATATCTTAAAAATTAGTTTAGTTAACATAAATTTATTTTATTAATAATTTATATATATTTGATTATATCTAATATTTTGATTAAAGACATTTAAACATGAATTAACAACATCCTTTTATGTAATTTTATGTTTATTAGTTAGTTCAATCGCTAATTTTACTAAACATTTTAAATTCAATCTGCTAGTTTATCCGCTATAAGTCTATCTGTTATTCGTTAATTTATCTACTTTCAGCTAGTTTATCCGCTATCTACTATTTTTTGCCAAACAGAACCTTTCATGTCTTACCATAAACATGAACTTTTTGTTTTGTTCTGACCGTAGAACCTTGCTTCCCTCCTTCCATTATTATATGAGTGACAAATCGTGCTCTTTGCCACATTTTGATTTTTCTTTCAAAAGATTGGTAAAAATACAAGGCTCCAAACCTTAATAATGACTTAGAAATGCTTATAGGTGATTTGTAAATATGCACGAGGTCATAAATTTGAATCTTAATTATTTGAATTTCTTAAAACTAGTGAAGTGAATTGTGTGGATAACCGTATATCTGTGCACGCATTTAGTGCCTGTTTGGGAACCCTCATACCTTGGTTTGCAATAGTCAAGCGTAGTTTGACTAAAATTCCAATTATGGAGAGTCATTTTGGTTTCCGAATAAATTTTAAGTTTAAGCAACTATTTGTACCTTCTACGCTGAGCTTCAATCATTCTAATTTTTTGCAACTTTTTTATGCCCATGTCAAAACTCATTTTGTCAATTACACACTCCAATGCAATTTTGATCCAAACTATTCAAACAACATGAATTGGTAAAAATTATGTTTTCTGTAAATGTATCCATACATAAATTACTTTAGTACAACTCACTTTTAACCAAAATCAATTTTACAAAATCAATTCATCTAAAAAAAATGTTGATTTTGGTTTTGATTTTGTAATTTCTTTGTCAGATACTTGTACTGAAGCATCCATTGCTTTCCTATACATGTTTACAAGTCCAAGTAGCATTCTATACAAGCAAAGTTGCCCCATGTATAGCGAAGCTTGCAATCACAATTTTTTTTTTATTTTTTTTTATTTGTTCTTTAAGCAACAGTTGGTCAGGAAGTAAATTCATTGTTTTCATGCTTTGATTGCTTTGCCTGTGATCATTGCCTTATTTTTGCCTTCCTTAGATGGGAAGATTGAGCATTATAACAGAAGAGCTCCAGAAGAGCACCGTCAGATATGCAGAATAAATATAATTCTGCAAAGCATACTGCAATGGCCACTGCACAGAGTGAATGAGGCATCATGATAGGTGTCAACACCAATATAGCTGCTGCTGATAATGAAGGAATGTTTTTGATATTGAAGATAGGTGTACATCATGAACTGGCCGTGAGATTACACTTGTTTTATGTTTTGTAGCTGCATGATTAGCTGCTGTTAGCTAATTATAAGATGCTTCGAAGCTTTCATTTGATGTTTGGACAGGGGTGTGAAGCGAACAAGGAAGTGCCACAATGGATTTGCATTGTTGAGTTAGATGGTAAGGGGGCTGCATCGAAGATGTCAAAATCCTGATCCTTTGGTCAGGAAAATTGTGTTTTGCTATTCTCATAGAGTGTGCTCAGGTTTTGTATTTTAGCTTAGTAGTGAGACTATGTTTCTTGAGCTGAGTTGGGGTGTGAGATCTGAGATTAGGTGCCTAGTGATGAATTATTAAGAGGTCTAGTTGCATTGTCTCTCTAATTGGGTTGCTTGTATCATATGTGGAGTTTGTATCCTATGGAGTTTGTATTCTGTTTTTTTGAGTTTAGTTACTAGCAAATGATAGCGTGAGCTCTCTGCAACCCTTCATAGAAGGTGGGTAGAGCCTGCTCACGTTGATGCTGGAGCTAGACCGTTAGCAATAAAATCTCATTTATCGAAAAAAAAAGCATTATAACAGTAGTGGTGTTCTTGAAAGTTGTAATTGATCCAATGTTTTAAAAATCGAACTGAACCAGACGGTTCAACCAGTTGAACCATAAACCGGTCATGTCTACGGTCTGGTTATTTCGACGGTTCGATCGCGGTTTCATCTCGGTTCGAGCGGTTTAAAGCAATTGAACCATGACCCGGAGGTCTCACCGGTTTGATGTCTGGTTCGGTTTTTAAATCATTGAATTGATCATACCGACCATGAAAGTGCTTATTTAAGAATCGTTTAAGACCAGTGGCGTATCCAGGACTCTGGTCAGGGGTCAAACTATTTAACTTTATAAAATTTTAAAATCATAATATATAAAAACAAAGACATAAATGTTAAAATCATAAAATTTTAATATATCTAATCAAACACATTACATACATATAATTATCCTCTACATGACTTCATGTTTTGAAATCGTTGAATGATCAACTTTTTGTTAACTTTCATGAACACTTCTTTCTCAATATAAGTCACTCGACAATAATTCATCTATTTATCCCACATTTGATTACGTAACCAACATTGGATGCAACCTATTTACCTCACGTTGTGATCTCCGCTTAGAAAATATATCTTCCATGTTAGGAATATTAATGTCATATTTATTGCAAAATAAAGTTACTTCTTACAATAAAGATTCTCATCCATTATCCCTCATAGTTTGTAACCGCTCCTTTATGATGTTAACCAAGTTTATAACATTGATGATTCATTGATCTTTTCTTTGCAATGCTTGTGACAATTCATTTGAGAGAGTATCGGGTTGAGAGAGTGCAGGGCAAGTCAGGCTCAGGGCTGGTCTAGGGCCCAAACCACTAAGGCAAGAGATTTAGGGCTCAAAAATTTTAACCAAACAAAAGGCCTCAAAAATTTTATTTTTACTTAATATAAATGATATAATTCTTTTTTGTTAACAATAAGTTTATCTAGTTTAGACGGTACAAAACAATGCTCTTGTCCTTATGGTTATGGGTTCAAGCCCTATTTTGGATTATTTTGTTGTAATTTTTTTAGCATTTTGTTGTGGGTAAATGAATGTCCTAGAAAACAAAAAAGCCCAATAGAAAATGTTTGTTTAGAGTGGCCCATTGACTAGCTTATTTTGTCTCACCAGTTATCATTGGATAGAAAAAATCTTAAATTAACTTCTGAATAGCTAAATGACGGAAATAGATCCTCTCCCATATCCTTTCTCTCCTTCGCTCTCTAACATAAATCTCATCCGCTAGATAAATCTAACGGTGGAGAGATTTAAAATTTAAAAAAAGCCACACAAAATGATGCATAAAGCCATAAACTTATGAGAACAATGGATCATCGCCCTACCCAAGATCAAATTATGCTCATCTATGAGGTATTCCCTGCTAGTGCATACACTCAAATTGACGGTACCGATCGAATTTGTTTTTAAAACCGTGTCACTTTCTTTCTTCTCAACTGATATAAAAGCATCTCCCCCAATTACAGACACTCACACACACACACACTGTTGTTGCTTTTTGTGAGCCCCAAGTTCCTTCTTCTCTTCTTTTTTCTATTCATCTTCATTAGTGACAAATAAAATTTGAAGAATACATGAATAATTTTGGTTCTCACGTTATTTTTTTCCTACATGTCTACATTGTCCATTGAATAGAAATATTGTTTCTAGATTATTTGTGTTAAAGGGTACAAGTAATGACTAAAGGGAAAAATTGTCTTTTAATGGTGCCTGGGGCTGGAGGTCAAGAAAAAAAGCTACCAGAGGAGGAAAACTATAAAATATTTTAATTTAGTAGAGATAAACAAAAGCAAAATTTTGAGGAAAAAAAATAAAAGCTAAAGGATGAAGATAATGGCGAATAGAGACACAGGACGAGACAAAACAAGATGCAGTGAAAGGTAAAAACTGAGTGGTTGAAAATAGGTGAAAGACACGTACGGTTTTTAATATATTTTCATTTTTAAATCAGGGCCATTAGATTAATCTAATGGTTAAGTTTGTTTTTGCAGAGGGATGGAGAGATGAAATTATGGAAGAGGATCCGGATCCCTAAATAACTTATCTTATTATCTATTTAAGTTACTCAAATAGTATTTTTACGTCTCACTTTAGAGTTTGTTTTAAGTCTTAACAATAAAAAAAATTTATTATAAGGAGATTTGCCCGTGACTGGACTTAGGTCCGCCCCTCTCCAAGACCATGAAGGTGCCTTACGTGATTTGCCACCAGCAGTAAGGAACTGTCAAATGTGTAGCTGTATAATGGGCTTGGCTAGGTCATGGCCCAACTAACATGCCTGCAGCCAAGTTTTGATATCGCATTGGGCTTCGGTGATGGAACCAAATAAGACTATGAAGAAGAAACAACAACTGAAAATTAAAACCCGATGACCCAAAAAACAAAAACAAAATTAAAACCAGACTACCGCTATAAATAGAAGCAAAAATCGAGAGACAAGACAATAGAAATATAATATAGACTTAAAAAAGTTTTTTTGGAACCAAGATTCAAAGGCTAGTTCTTTTAGAACTAGCGATAATCTTTGTATTGATAATCTGATCAAGTGTGTACAAAGACAAACCTAATAGCCCTATTTATAGAGATAGTGAGCTACTAGTTATAGACCAAATCAAGAGATATGGTAAAATACAATGAGATAACAAATTGATATAGTCATCCATCAAATCTATATATTTATAACACTTCACATTGGATGATTGTACACTATGGATAAGCCTCGTTAAAACTTTGCTAAAAAAACTCAATGGTGCTTTATCTAAGTCTTGACCAACTATTTTTGGTGTAAACATAATCAAATCTATAAATTGAAAACAAGACAAATAATATTATTCTATCAGACACCAGTTATTCAATTTTTTCAACAGAATTATTATTATATTCTGTAAAAAAAAACAGAATAATAATAATAATAATAAAATTATCCTTTTTTCAGGATCTATAAAAACCCAATCAAAGAAATACCCTACACCTATCGTTCCAGATTGTATTAATGTTTATATTCTTCATATTTATAAATTTAGCATGATTGCTGATAAATGCCTTACCTTAAATATAATATGATATGACATGATTGCCTTTTATAGTTTTTGTACAACCAAATTTCCTTGTTCCAAAATATTCTCAAATAGGCACCCCGAACACGACAAAGCTACTCCTCCTTCTGGCAACATCGCGTGGGTCCAACACCTCCATCTCTCTGAAAACCTCGCACAAGTTGCAGAAACCGACAAAACAGAAAGAGAAAGGTCGTAGGTGAAACACACGTTAATAGCGTAGGCGCTACGGCACAAATCCCAATAAGCAATTTAAGACATAGCAGACAGCAGCGATCGGGATATTGTTGAATCGATTTGGGTTTCGTATTGATGAATGATGAGATGGGCGAGTTGACTCAGGGCGAGGTGTACTCGCCGATAACTCAGCAAGCATGGAGGGGACTTCTGAGCTGGTTGGGCTTCTTCTTCCAAATCTTTTCTCAGATTATTGGATCCTTCGTTCACTACCCTTTACTCTCTTTCTCCTCTTCTCATTCCTCCTTCAACCCTCTATCCACTCTTGACCACGATTTTCCGCCGCCTTCCTCCTCCGCCCTTCAAATCACCTCCGACGCCGATCACCGCCCAATCCAAAAGCTCACGGTATGATGACTTATTTGACTGCCCCCCTGCTTCTATGGTTTTTCCTCCCATCGTTCTTTATTGGGTATGGCTCAAAATGTGATTTTTTTTTAATAATAAGAAAAAAAGTTGTTGAAAAGGTTTTGGTTTTGTGTTCAATACAATAGCTCGTGTTAGCAATAGATGAGGGATTTTTTTTTTGATGGGTTTATGATACTTTGATTGTTGAAAGTTTTACTTCTCGTTATGGTGTAGAAATAGAACAACATGATTGGTTTCTTTTGAGCTATGTGTGGTGTGTTTGGAATTCAATTTGTAACTAGCATGGATTTGGTAGGCTTTGATTTCACTAGGGCCTGCCAGAAAACATGCTGTAAAATGCATATGGAAGGGAACACCATTGAATAAAAGTATGTAGTTCCTGGTCCAGAGTGCATTGAAATTTATTATTTATTGCAGGAGATAAAAATGGCTGAGCATATTTCGTCCGTGAACCTGGAAGCAGAGTAAAACAGAAATTTTTTTGTTGATTGGATGGCCTTGTTGACTTTGGAAAGTGGTCAACCACTTTGTCTTTGTTCTTAAGGGCCATGGCAAGTATCTTAAAGAAAGAAAAAGATATTAGCACTTAACAGTGGCTTTGAGCAGCTTTGTCTGTCCTGTTTGGTGTGATGCAAAACACAATGTAGAAGCTATTCTTCTATTGTTTGCTACATGTACCATGTTTTGTTGTTTAAACTCACAGAGTTAGGTTAAACAACTGAATTAGATGCATCTTGTAATGATATGCATTCTACATTGGCTTCTTATGATGGAGATAGTTCTGATATTCATGTTTTATTCTTACATTGCAGCGTCCTGCACTAATTTCTTAATTTGCTTCTCAAGATCATTTTGTTTTCTCATGATTTCCTATTGATTTTAATTGTAGATTTTCTCTAGGCATTTCACATATATATCACTTCTCTATCACTTAAGTGTGTTTCCTACAATGAAATCACCTAGAGTCTGATTTGGTATTCCACATAGGTACTAGATGCAACATATCACATTATTTTATGATCTTTTCTTATTGATAATGAGTACAAAATATGAAGCAGTGTGTGTTTTGACTTTCAATACTTGAGTGAACAAATTTTCTGAAGCTAAGTTGCAAAATATAAGGCTTTCATGCTAGTTTCAAATGCAATTTGAGACAGATCTTGATAAAGAAAAGCTGTAGTAAAATTATAAAAGATGTCATTCCTGAAGACATTTTCTTTTGTTCCTTCATTTTAATCCCTAGATCTTCTGTTCCAATTTAAGCACAAATATCCTGTTCTCAATGCACATTCTGATCACATCATGTGCACTTGTAGGTAGCGCTTGACTTGGATGAAACACTGGTATGTGCATATGAGACATCAAGTTTGCCAGATACACTACGTACTCAAGCAACTCAAGCTGGTTTAAATTGGTTTGAGCTGGAATGTGTATCTTCTGACAAGGTGTGTTGCTTGATTACTTCTATCTGATTCGTTGTCCAGTGATAAAATAATAAATTTCACATGGTAATGTTGTATTTTCAAGGAAGCAGAGGGAAAACCAAAAATCAATTACGTTACTGTCTTCGAACGTCCCGGGTTGAAAGAATTCTTAAGGAAACTTAGTGAATTTGCTGACCTGGTGCTGTTTACTGCTGGTCTTGAAGGTTTGCTCCAAAATACTAAGCTCCTCTTATGCACTTTGTTTTATGGAAATTTTTTGGTATGTTTTTGAATGGTATCTGCTTATAAATTCTCTCAGGTTATGCTAGACCCCTTGTTGACAGAATAGACACGGATAATCGGTTTAGCCTACGACTTTACCGACCCTCAACAATTAGCACGTGAGTACTTCATTTCTTATTCATCAGTTTATATGTTATTAATATTTCTTTCTAGTCCTTTATTAATTTTTTTCTCTGGTACCAGTATACATCTGATCTTCTAATAACTTGAAGTAATCTAAATCCTTTCTGGAATTTTGAAGTTATTTTGTGCTCTGAGTTTAAGCTTTAAGTTCAGAGGGGAGTCTTCTGAATGAATGATGAATTTGTGTCACACGTATTCTTATTACAAATATTGGATGCTTATAGGGAATATAGGGAGCATGTGAAAGATCTTACATGCATATCGAAGGATCTACGTCGCATTGTTATTGTAGACAACAACCCCTTCAGCTTTTTATTGCAACCAGACAATGGAATTCCGTGTGTCCCGTTCTCTGCTATGCAACCACATGACACACAGGTGCATAGATTCGCTCTCCTGTAAATTCAAATCACCTATCTGATTTTTGATGATCTACTTACCATCTTATTTGTGTTTATTATGCACGTTCATCAGCTTCTAGATGTCATTCTTCCACTTCTCAAGCACCTCTCTGACCAGAAAGACGTTAGACATGTGCTATATGAAAAGTTCCACATGCCTGGATGGTTCCAACAGCAAGGGATTCCAGTTCCGCGATCGACATCATAGGAATTTTCCCCCAGCCAAACTCTTGCTGTTACTTCTTTTTGGTTCTCTTTTTTTTTTTTTTCCGGTTGTATTTTATTTAGTATTCTTCTTATTCTTCAGTTATATTATATTGCTGGAAAGGGCAGCTGATCATTCAACAGAATACATTTTTATGTATAATATCAATTTGTTCCTGGAGCATCCAGAGGTTTCAAATGCTGCTGCTTGATATCAAATCAGCTCCTCGTTTATACATGTAGAATTGTATTTTAGATTACTAGAATTCCAATTACTGGCTTGCAATCTGTTGGACAGTATCTCGTATTCTCTGGCACAATTTTTATTTGTTATTAGTTATTAGCAGGTCAAGGCTTTAAACATTCATTACATTGTGTAGTTTGTCACTTTGTTGCAGCCAGTGTTATGAGAAACATTGAAATACTTTATTGGGTTTTACTTGGACTAATACTATCTATTTAAGAAAATTAACAATATGAAGTTCGGTTATTCACCTACCATTCCGTGGCAGTATATCCATTTTTTATGTAGAATATAGAAAAAAAATTTCCTGCCTGTTCTGCTAGTTGAAATAAAACGGAGCTTGCTGGGCTAAAGGTAGAGGCTGTTGATGTCGATAAATTTCACCGCTACTGCCTACTGGTAATGGATGGTTTCTACGTAGTCTTTGCCATCAGTATATGTCATTGGTCAGAATTAGGTTTTTTTTTTTTTAATCACACTGGTGCAATTTTCTTTGGATATTACCAGTTTATTGCAAAATTTTTGTCTATATAGTTTGAGGTAAGTCGTGCCTGTGATCCACGACTTTTTTATTTTATTGAAGTCATGGTTGTGATCCACAACTTGTCTTTTTTATTATTTTAATTTTAACTTTAACGTTCCTGGCATTTCGATTTTAACTAAAATTGAAGTGGCGAGTCGACATCTTGATTCTTGGCTTTAACAGAAATTAAAGGGGCGAGTTGATATTCTGCTTTGGTGGAAATTAAAGTGGCGGGTCAGCATCACGGTTTTGACTGAATTAAAGTTGTGGGTTGACATCTTGATTTTAACAGAGATTGTAGAATAAAATTAGGGTTTTTTTTTGAGAAAAAAAAAAAGAAAAAAAAGGTAAAGTTGTGGATGATATCAAAAAGCTGAAACTTATTAACTGAAGTATAATTCTAGTTTGAAAGTTAACCAGGTGAAATAATATTGTTCGTATTATAAATAAAATAATTATTATGTAGATTGGAGGGCACTTCTTTGATACAATTAAGGTTGTTAAATCGAGAGTCTCAGTAAACTCGCGGAACTTCTGTAAACTCGACACGTAAACTCGGAAGAGTTTACTTAATATGAAATAAACCTATAAATGATATATCTACATAATATAAAATAATTTAACACAACATAATTCATAATTCCGACTCCATAATAAAGTAAAGTAGCAAGCCACAATAAATAAATGGGCTAGTTTAATAGTACTAGATAAGATTATACTACATTAATGACCAAATCATATATAAATTCATAAAAACGTAAGTTACTAAAGTGAAAAAAATTTCATAAAACAAAAGCTAATTTGACCTAACACTCATAATTTTTAGTTAAACACTTTACTTCGTAGCTGAATAAAACAAAACAAAAATAACACTAAAAACATAAAATTAACTTAATAAATCTAATATATATTGCAGCACATAGGTAATTCAACCTAAGTAGTCAACAATATTGGCCGATAATTTACATATTAATGCCAAGTCAATATAAAATTATAGACTCGTAAACTCGCTAGTAAAATCAAAAGTTTACCGATTTTATTAGAATTTACTACTACGAGTTTATGAAAAAAAGAATTTATATGCGAGTTAACTCGTTTTTGTTATCTAAATCGTAAACTCATAAAAGTTTAAGAGTTAACTCGAGAGTTTAACAACCATGGATACAATCAGATAACTTTGACGATGTCATTTTGAATAATTTTAAAATGAGATCACTTATATCACTTCCTATGCTTCTTCTCAGTTTGTATTCAAGTGGAATGGAATCTTACTTGGACAATGGTCTTAGAAACTTTTGATTGTTTTGTGAACTTTGAGATAGCTCACTTGATACACATAAGAGTCTTTTTCGGATGAATATTTTAAACAAGTGCTGAAGTACTTGTAATAAAAAGAAAAGCTAACATAAAAATATAATAATTTAGTATTTTAATCAGTAGCTTTTTAAACAAATTGAAATCACTATCTTCACTTAAACTTTTTTTAAAAGTTTCTTCATCTAACTTTTTCACAAATACTTACAAACTCATAAATGCTTTTTTCCGAAGTTAGTTGTTAAATACTTATCTTAATTAAAAAGTTATCATAAGTTAAAAGATAATACTCCATTCGAAATGAAATATTAGTTAATTTCATTTAATTTTTTTTATAAGTTGTCATAAGTTATCTAAATTCACGTTAATTAAGAATATTGGTTATTTCATTTAATTTGTTTTGATGTATTAAAAAAATCCATTTCTCAATCTGCCCTTTATATTCATTTAAGTTTTTCATGGGAATTTGTTCTACCAGAATAAAAAAGGTATTATTGAAAAATATTAATTGAAGGGTATTTTAGAAATAATATTATTAAATAAAGTGAAATTATTTAGAATTTGCTTATATTTTAAACCACTAAACATAGTTCTTTTTTTTTTTTTGCTTATATTTCATTTCGGAGGGAGTACTACCCAGGATGCTTTGATGTAATTAGTGGGCTTTTGGATTCAATAATCGGGTGTTCTAGAATAACTTCTATTTATTCACAAAAAAAAGAAAAAAAAAAGAAAAACTTCTATTTCCTTCTTTCTGTAGTCCCCAAAAAAACAACAAAATTCTCAAGAATGAGGGTCCAAGAGAAATAGTAGTAATACCTCACATTATATACAGGAAAAATAAAGTATCCTGTTCATTATTGCACTCCAAAAAATATTTTGAAAAATTTAATAAAATGGAGGTGCAAGTGGCAGAGGTCCATGAAGCTGTCCTTTTATTCCTTTTT
Source organism: Calophaca sinica (assembly GCA_037113605.1). Classification (NCBI taxonomy): domain Eukaryota; kingdom Viridiplantae; phylum Streptophyta; class Magnoliopsida; order Fabales; family Fabaceae; genus Calophaca; species Calophaca sinica. The sequence goes on from CM073735.1 coordinate 47,101,001, forward strand.
TTGGCATTATCTCTCAATTAAACAGCTACATTGGCCGAGTTCTCTTGTCAATATGGTTTGATAACATCATTTTCAGTAAATCAAATAAACAGGATCAATAATATCATATATAGTGATGCTGCTATTGTGTTGGAATCGTTGGTGTCAACATTCATGGACACATATTGCACTTTGGGGAGGCAATGCTACTGTCATGATCACTGGTTGGCAACTAGAAAATGATATTCTTGGTTATCTTTCTTTGCTTTTTCATTTGAAATCCATAGGAAAGGACATGCATTATTAGATGGTTGGTTTGTTTGATTTTATAAGAGAGTAATTGTATAATGACCGGAAGTTATTTTGTTATAACCGGTATCTCCAAGTCTAGGTTACTTGCATCTTTGCTCATCTTTGTATATAAACCACACTGTGGTCATCTCTTTGTATGCTGTTTCTGATAATCAATACAATGAGTCACTTTACACTGAGTTCCATTTCTATCATGGTATCTAGAGCTATTTTTGTTGTTGTTGATCTAGGCCTATGAAACTTCTTTCCATGGCTTCTCCTTTTGCTCATCACTCTTCTATGTCTTCTTCTCGGATTCACTCTCAGAGGAATCCGTTTGATGAGATCGAGCACAACACTGGATTCTCAAATTCATCTTCACGTTCGTTTTCGCACAAGATTTCTCTCAAATTGGATGAGAAGAACTTTCAATTTTGGTTGCAACAGGTTGAAGGAGTCATCAGTGCAAACAGATTCCATCGCCTAGTTGTGAATCCTGTAGTTCCTCCTCAGTTCGATTCTGATGCAGATCGTGACCTAGGAATTAAATCTGAAGATTATCAGCAATGGCTCATTCAAGACCAGTTCGTATTCACGTGGCCACTCTCCACGATTTCTGAATCTATGCTCTCTCGCGTACTAGGCTGTAAACATGCTTTCCAGGTTTGGAACAAATTGCATGATTATTTTTCTTCACATCTTAAGGCTAGGGTTCGACACCTGAAATCTGAATTGAAGAATTCAAAGAATGGCTCTAAGTCAATGTCTGACTATCTGCTTCAAATCAAATCGATCTGTGATTCTTTACTTGCTGCTGGTGTTGCTATTTCTGAGCAAGATCAGATTGACACTGTGTTAGATGGATTATCTGAAGAGTATAATTCTTTTACTATGATGATTTATGGTCGCAATGACTCTGTCTCTCTCACAGATGTTGAAGCATTGCTTCTTGTTCAAGAAGCACAACTTGAAAAATATAAGTAGGATGTTAATACTTCCATTGCTTCTGCTAATGTTGCGAAACTGTCTCTCTCTGAGAATTCTCAGAACACTGGTCAAGCACAGAACACTGATGAATCACCTTACTTCTCCTTTGCTCGAGGCAGGGGCCGTGGAAGGTTTAGCCGTGGCAGAGGCAGGGGCCGTGGAGCCACAAACAGACCTACATGCCAGCTCTGTCATAAAATTGGCCATGAGGCTGCCAAATGCTAGCACAGGTTCGATCAAAATTTTGCTCCTCCAACAAATGCAGTGGCATTTGCTCCTTTTCAGAATCAATATGTTGCTCCACATGCTCAGTCCAATGCTCAGTCTCGTACTCAACCTAGTGCTCAGTTAGCAACACAACAGCCTGTTGTTGCTCCTAGCTCTCAACAATTCTGTGTGCCACATCAATTTGCTGCTGATGTGTGGTATCCAGATTCTGGAGCATCGCATCATATTACACCAGATGCAAGGAATCTGTCTACTCAGACACCTTATACAGGTTCCGATCAATTGACCATTGGAAATGGTCAAGGTTTGGCAATTTCCTCTACTGGTTCTACTAGTTTTCCATCTACTTGTTTACCTAAAATTTCTCTAAATCTGTCTAACTTGCTTCATGTCCCTAGCATTACTAAAAACCTCATGTCAGTTTCTAAGTTTTGTCATGATAACAATGTTTTCTTTGAATTTCACTCACAGTCTTGTTTTGTCAAATGTCAGGGGTCTAAGCAAGTACTCTTAGAGGGATCTCTTGGTGTTGATGGACTATACAGTTTCAAGAATCTCCACTTGTTGCAGTCTGCTCAAGCTGTGTCTTCCAATCTGTCTATTTTGCAGCCTGCTGCTGGTTCTTGTTCTATTCTGCAGCCTGTTGCTGCTTTAAGTTCTGTTACTTCTTCAAGTGTCAATAATACTTGTACTAGTTCATTCAATGTTTGGCATTTTAGGCTAGGTCATGCTAATGCCAAAGCTGTTAAATCTGTTTTGAACTTGTGTAACATTCCAACTTCTAATAGAAATATTTTAGACTTCTGTAATGCATGTTGTCTTGGCAAGTCACATAGGCTTTATGCTCCTCCATCCCTTACTTTACATTCCTCTTCTTTTGAGCTTGTGTACACTGATTTGTGGGGCCCAACTCCTATGACTTCTCATTCGAGTTTCACATATTATATCTCTTTTGTTGATGCTTGCACTAAATTCACTTGGATATATTTGATAAAACAAAAATCTGAGGCATTACAAGCTTTCAAACAGTTTTTAATTTGGTCCAAACTCAGTTTTCTAAAACTATAAAAAGTGTGCAATCCGATTGGGGTGGTGAATTTCGTCCTTTCACCAAATTTCTTAATGAACTCGGTGTTATTCATCGTCTCACTTGTCCACACACTTCTCATCAAAATGGCACCGTTGAACGTAAACACCGTCAAATTGTTGAAATGGGTCTAACCATGCTAGCACATGCAGCCATTCCTTTACACCTTTGGGATCATAGCTTCTCTATGGCTGTTTATCTAATCAATAGGCTTCCTACTTCTGCACATTCTGATTTTTCCTCTCCCTATTTCAAACTGTACAGCACTGTTCCTGATTACACCTCCATTAGAATATTTGGATGTGCTAGTTTTCCACATTTGAGACCTTTTAACAATCACAAACTTGAATTTAGATCTCAAGAATGTGTTTACTTGGGTCCTTCCTCCCAACATAAGGGACACAAATGCTTATCTTCTAGTGGTCGCATTTATGTTTCCAAAGATGTGCTATTCAATGAAATGAGATTTCCTTACTCTGAGCTACTTTCCTCTTCTGATTCTGCTGTCTCCAAATCTCCTGCAGTTTCTGTGTTTATTCCTCGGGCTGCATCAGTTTTTCCTCCTCATGTTCCAACTAGTGTTTCTGCTCAGCCTGTTATTTCTTCCAGTATTTCACCTAGTGTGTCTGCTTCCCTTCAGTTCCAACCACCTACTGTGTTTTCTAGTCCTGATTCTCCTTCAGTGTCAGTTTCTTCTCCTGTCCCTACTCCTAATTCTAGTCACCCTGCATATAACTGTCCTGCTGCAACTAATATTCCTGCAGGAAACTGTCATCCTATGGTGACTCGATCAAAAACAGGCAGTTTGAAGCCTCGAATCTTTGTGGCTTCAGTGGAACCAAGGTCAGTAAAACAGGCTCTAGCTCAGCCACACTGGCTTGTAGCAATGAAGGCAGAGTTTAATGCCTTGCTAGCTAATGAAACATGGTCTCTTGAACCACTTCCACCTCATAGGCAACCTATTGGGTGTAAATGGGTATTCCGAGTGAAGGAAAATCCTGATGGCTCCATCAATAAGTATAAAGCTCGCTTAGTGGCCAAAGGATTCCATCAACAAGCAAGGTTTGACTTTAAGGAAACCTTTTCTCCGGTTGTTAAGCCGGTTACCATTCGCATTATTCTTACCTTGGCTCTGTCACATGGCTGGCCAATCAAGCAAATAGATGTGAATAATGCGTTCTTGAATGGTTTCTTGTCAGAAGAAGTGTATATGTCTCAGCCTCCGGGTTTTGAATGTGGTGATCAAACTCTTGTTTGCCGATTGAAGAAGGCTCTTTATGGTCTCAAGCAAGCCCCTTGGGCTTGGTATGAAAGATTGACATCTTCCTTGATTTCTCATGGGTTTGTTGCTAGTAGATGCGACTCCTCTCTCTTCATTTATTCTAAAGGGACCACTCGGCTATATGTGCTCATCTATGTAGATGACATCTTAATCACAGGAACCTTTTCTTCTCTTATTTCAGATTTGATTGCCAAACTTCATGATACTTTTGCTCTCAAGCAACTTGGTGAAGTGGATTATTTTTTGGGGTTGGAAGTCAAAAGGCTACCAAATGGCACTATGGTCCTCAATCAAGCAAAGTATATTCGGGACCTTCTAAACAAAGCCAACATGCATGATGCAAATGGCATCTCCACTCCAATGGTTAGCTCTGCCAAATTCAGCAGGTTTGGTTCTGATTCTATGCCTGATGCTTCTACCTATCGCTCTATCGTGGGAGCCCTCCAATATGTCACTTTGACAAGACCAGAAATTTCCTATTCTGTTAATAAAGTCTACCAATTTATGTCCAGCCCCCTGGAAACTCATTGGAAGGCAGTTAAATGCATCCTAAGATCCTTGAAAGGCACGACTCACTATGGCCTATTGCTACAGCCTGCTAAATTGACAGCCACACTCTCTCTTCGTGCTTATTGTGATTCCGATTGGGCGAGTGATCCTGATGATCGTCGATCCACCTCTGGTTTTTGTATTTTTCTTGGACCCAATTTGATTTCTTGGAGCTCCAAGAAGCAAGTTTTGGTAGCCCGATCTAGTGCCGAAGCTGAGTACAGCAGCATTGCTCATTCTGCGGTTGAAGTCTTGTGGATACAGTCTTTGTTACATGAATTACAGGTTCCTCATCTTGTTCCTACTATTCTTTGTGACAATCTTAGTGCTGTCTTGTTATCTCACAACCCAATTCTGCATTCCCGCACGAAGCACATCGAATTGGACTTGCATTTTGTCAGGGAAAGGGTGCTTGCTAAGTCCCTGCTTGTTCAGCATGTTGCAGGCACTGATCAACTTGCTGACGTTCTAACAAAGCCTCTGGGCACCTCTCAGTTCACTGCTTTACGAGACAAGCTCAATGTAGTTCCTTTTAGCTCACTACCTTGAGCTTGAGGGGGGAGTATAAGAGAGTAATTGTATAATGACCGGAAGTTATTTTGTTATAACCGGTATCTCCAAGTCTAGGTTACTTGCATCTTTGCTCATCTTTGTATATAAACCACACTGTGGTCATCTCTTTGTATGCTGTTTATGATAATCAATACAATGAGTCACTTTACACTGAGTTCCATTTCTATCAGATTTATTATTGTAATATGTACCCCTTGTGGACTAGGCTTTTCTTGAGCCTTGGTCCTTTTCATCAATAAAATTCCTTTTGTCTTTCCGAAAAAAAAACACGAGTTTAGCAATTTATAAATCCATTTACGGAAACTCATATCTGACATCTTTGTGGGCTGAAAAAGTTCCTGCAAAATTTGAATAAATATATAGTGGAAGTGTACGACAGAGACTCTGATCCACACTCTCTGGAGGCATTTTGATGTTATAGGATCGATAATCAGAACTCCTAAACCTGGTGAGAATGGGAACTTCATGATATAAGTAACAAACTTAAAAAGATGCTCTAAAATATTATATCATATTAATTGAAGTTTTCGTTACATTAGCAAAAAAAATATCATATGTATTGAAGCATTAATTTGGCAGGCTCAACAATTTACCAAATTAGCTAGTGTGGCACAGTTAACAGATATCCGAGTCTTTTAAACATGTGGTCAGAGGTTTGAATTCTGATTCATGTGTATGAAATAGTATATGTTGATAAAGGTTGATCTCTTAAATAGATATCAGTATTTGTAACATCTCGTTTTCAGAAAATAATATTTAACGAACAGTTAGACAATGAATAAGCATTAGAAATTCTAATTTAAAAAGAAATAGGCTTAAATGTGTTATAAAAACATTCAAAAAGGACTAAAAATACCCCTAGGAAGGATCTAGGAACCCTAGAAACGTCTAGAAACAAAAGAATTGAATCTGTCTCCTTAGCTACGGTCGCGACGCGACCAAAAATGTACTAAAGGCCATCGTGACGCGATGGAGAGAATTCCGGAACCAGTAATTCGGTGACTAAGTCGGTGACCACAACCAATGAGTGGGCGACACGTGTAGCTGTCGCGACGCGATGTAGATTTGGCCTATGCCCATCACGACGCACGAGACCAATTTTTTCCTATAAAGAGAGCTCGTCCCTCTCCATTCCGCTAGGCCCTTCAATTGAGCATTTGGAGTGCGAAGAAGGGAGCTTGGAGGAGGAGGAGTAGCGGGACGCAAGCGACAACGGTCTTTTAAGTCAGGTATGGGAGATCTAAACCCTATCCACTAGGGATTGTAGGATTAGAATAAGAATAAGTGTATAACTAGGCGTAGGGTGACCTAAGCCCTACTAGAGGCTGATAACAGCAGCACCTTAGGAGAGGGGTTGTGACCTGTGATAGCTGAGGACAGTTATCAGAGGTCTGTCAACCATAGGAATGATCTGTTGATATTGATGGATGGATGTGGATTGATGTGATGCTGATTCTGTATAATTGCTTATGGTTGTGCGATTGATTGATGGTATGCTGGTTAATAATATGACTGTAGTTGGTCGCCTGAGCGACACTAGGGTTGATCCATATTGTTGATCAAGGATGGTTGATATAAGCGATGTGTTGGTTGATCTATGTGATACTGGTTGGTAATTAATGTTATGTTGTACTGACAGTTGTGATGTACATATTGGTAGTTCTTTTTATGTTAAGTTACCAAATAATGCTATGTGTGTGAGCATATGATGAGCTATTTATCTATGATACGTTGTTAATATTAGCTGAAATAACAGTAAATCGATAAGCTAAGATTGATAGAGCATGATAAAAGGTGAGGTAAGAGGTTAACGCTGGTTGAGCTGATAAAGCTGATGAGTGCTGGCTGAGTTGTGTTGTTAGTAATGGTTGAGCCTGTAATATTGAAGTGAAATGATGAATAATGAAACGTTACAAGGGAAGGTTTCATATGCATTGTTGTGTTGTAATCCACCGCCGTGTACATAAGCTGTACACGAGGCCAGGTGCCAGAGTGCGGGCACAATACGTAGAGTACATGACATGTCGGTCCTTAGGGATAGTCTGGGTCCGACAAGGCTCCTAGGTGACCAGTGGTTTGGCCGTCACTGTGTCGGGACGATCGGGTAGCTCAGTTATCCCGACGGGGTACTGTCGTGTCACTGTCCATAGTGCCGATCCCGAGTGCCACCCCGACACCTGTTCCTAACGTCGAAATTGGGGAACATGGATGCACTTTTAGGGGTACAATGAGCGGGATAGGGGGATGGACAACTGGCTTGATCTATCCACATGTCGGTGGAAGGTTGTTGAGGAGTTGTTAACTATAAAAGGCGAAGTGGCTAAGGTGGGGCCCTTCTGCCATTCTTGGAAGTTGTGTGGCCACATAGGCATGTAGAACTCTAGGTGCACGAGTGCGAGAGTGGTTGATCTGTTTATATAAGGTTGTTAATCTATATATGTGTGATTGTTGATCTGTTTATGTTTATGCATGTGAATGCCTTTTTATACATAAGTTCTAAGTCCTGCTTTCCCATTAAATGGTGCGTATAGTGTGTTCTTATCTCCCATCTGTTTTCTGTGTCTTGTATATTTCTGTCTACGGGTCTTAGCAGGTATCAAACTGTGGAGTTTAGAGTGCCTTAAAATCAGTTTGGAGGATCATGGAATTGCTTGAAAGTGTTTCTTGAACACTGGGAATCGATTCCCTAGCTATGTGAATCGATTCAAGCATGTTTGAGTCTCTGTGAATCGAAGCACGCCTCTGTGAATCGCATGAGAAGCTTGCAGGAATCGATTCATTTCATTAATTCGTGCAGGGGAGACTTTTTTAACTAGGTGAATCAATTCACCTATGTCTGTGAATCGATTCACAGTCGGGTTTTATAAACCTGACGCTGCAGAAACGTGTTGAGACGAGGTGCAGTCTTTCTAGGGTTGTGTGCAGCCATTCTTGAGCGTCTTGGTGAGGTTTTAGGGGCTGGGAAATACTGTTAAACACCTTGGGGTCTTAGGAAATCATAGAGGGAGGATTGAAGGCTTTCTCTATTGTTGTTCTTGAGAGGTTTTCAGAGAGGAAAAGAGAGAGGGATTGGGAACTCTTGGGTTTGTTCTTCTTGGACATTTGGAAGGGGTTCAAAGCAATTGTAATCTCTTGTAAAGACTCTTTGAGAGTGAAACGGAGGGTCGCTTCTCTCCCAGACATAGGTCATCTTTTTGGGGCGAATCACAGAACCAAATAGCGGTGTTATTCTTCCTACTCTCTACTCCTTGTTTGAGTGACTTTATTGCATTGTTGTGATTGCTATTAAATTTAGTATTGGTTGCCTTTGATATTTGTTCATTATTCTTGTTAGTAACTCAACAAGTGGCGCCGTCTGTGGGAAGAACAAATAATTCAATTATGCACCATGGGTACTAAATGGGACATCGAGAAGTTTTTCGGTAATAACGACTTCGGTCTATGGAAGGTGAAGATGGAAGCAATCCTTATTCAACAGAAGTGCTTTGAAGCCTTGAAGGGTGAGGCAAGAATGTCGGCCACCCTGTCTCAAACGGAGAAGAAGGAGATGATAGATAAGGCAAGAAGTGCCATTATCTTGTGCCTTGGCGATAAGGCATTGAGGGAAGTTGCAAGGGAGAAGACCGCGGCGGAGATGTAGGCAAAGTTAGAATCGTTGTACATGACCAAGTCATTGGCCCACAGGTTATGTCTGAAACAACATCTATATTCATTCAAGATGGTAGAGACCAAACCTATTGTGGAGCAACTAACGGAATTCAACAAAATTATCGATGACCTACTGAATATTGATGTGAAGCTCGATGACGAGGATAAGGCTTTAATCTTATTGAATTCATTGCCTAGGTCCTTTGAACACATTAAGGATGCACTCTTCTATGGCAAGGAGTCCACTATTACCTTGGAGGAGGTCCAACAATCAATTAGGACCAGGAGCTAACTAAGCTTCAAGACTTGAAGGTGGAAGATAGTAGGGAAGGCTTGAGTGTCTCAAGGGGAAAGAATGAGAGTAGAGGAAACAGTAAAGGAAAGCCTAAGGCGAAATCCAAGTCGGAAGGGGACAATAAAGCTAAATACAAATGCTTTAATTGTCATAAGGTTGGTCACTTTAAGAGGGATTGTCCCGAGAGAGGGGGCAATGAAGATTCCGTGGAGGTTGCGATTGCTATGGAGGATGGTTATGAGGATACAAGGGCTCTAGTGGTTACGAGTTGGGAACCAGAGAGGAGTTGGGTTATGGACTCCGGGTGCTCTTTTCACATGTGTCCAAGGAAGGAATATTTTGAAACTTTGGAGCTCAAGCAAGGTGGAGTAGCTCGCCTTGGTGACAACGAAGCGTGCAAAGTTCAAGGTATGGGTTCAATTCGTCTTAAGATGTATGACAACCGCGAATTCCTTTTACAAGATGTGAGGTATGTTCCTAAACTCAAGCAAAATTTAATTTCTATAAGCATGTTTGATGGATTAGGCTATTGCACTAGTATTGAGCATGGTATGATGAAAATTTTGCATGATGAATTGATAATAGCTAAGGGGACTAAAATGTGTGGTTTGTACATATTAGAGGGTTCAACTATTATTGGGCATGCATCATTAGCTAGCCAAACCTTGCATGATAAAACCATGTTATGGCATAATAGGTTAGGGCATGTTAGTGAGAGGGGTTTAGTTGAACTAGCTAAACAAGGTTTGCTAGGTGGTGATAAATTGGATGAGCTAGAATTTTGTGATAAGTGCATACTAGGCAAACATCATAAGGTTGAGTTTGGGGGTGGCATGCATCATTCTAGTAAACCCTTTGAGTACATTCACTCGGATCTTTGGGGTCCCAGAGAGTGAGTACTCATGGGGGTGGTTCCTATTTCCTCACCATGGTTGATGATTTCTCTAGGAGAGTATGGGTCTACATTTTGAAAAGCAAAAGTGACACCTTTGAAAAGTTCAAGGAATGGAATACTCTCATAGGAAATCAAATAGGAACTAAACTGAAAATTTTAAGGACTAACAATGGCCTGGAGTTTCTTTCAGAGCATTTTGATAAGTTTTGCAGGAAACAAGGTATTCAGAGGCATAGGACCGTGGAAGGCTCACCGCATCAAAATGGCCTAGCAACATGCATGAATAGGACCATCTTGGAGCGGGTGAGGAGTATGCTTTTGGCAGCTGGGTTGCCTAAAAGCTTCTGGGGCGAGGCTGTGAGTACAGCAGCATATTTGATCAACAGATGTCTATCAACGACGTTAGACTTCAAGACACCTATGGAGGTTTGGAGTGGGAGACCGGCAGACTACTCTAAGTTGAAGGTTTTCGGAGCTTTGGCTTTTGCGCATATCAAGCAGGACAAGCTTGATGTTAGAGCTGTGAAATGTGTCTTCATCGGATATCCGGAGGGTGTGAAGGGATACAAGTTGTGGAATTTGGAATCTGGAGGGTCAAAGGTTATCATAAGCAGGGATGTCACTTTCGATGAGACCCGCATGGGGATGAAGTGCAAAGACCTGGAGGATAGCAAATCGAAGTGGAGGTGGAGAAAACTCAGTTTGAGGTGGAGTCTACCACTAGTGAGACCGGGAATGATGAAGAGGAGGATAGTCCTCCACCATCAGGTTCTAGAGGAAGACAACAAACAGTGGATCCTGGCTATCTGTTGGCAAGAGATAGGGAAAGGAGGGAGACTGTGGCACCGAAGAGATACGGGTATGCTGATCTTGTTTGTTATGCTTTGTTTGTGACTGAAGAGGTTCAAGACTCGGGACCAAGGGACTTCAGTGAAGCAATGGGAAGCATAGAGAGTCAGAAACGGTTGAAGACAATGAATGAAGGTTTGAATTCATTGGAGAAGAACCGAACTTGGGAACTTGTGAATCTATCGGAAAAGTCAAGGGTAGTTGAATGCAAGTGGAACTTCATGAAGACGGAAGGTATTCCGGAGTTTGAAGAACCAAGGTATAAGGAGAGGCTTGTGTGTAAGGTCAATCTTGAGTTGGAGAGTGTGAATGATATTCAAAAGGCAAGTTCTAGCAAGGAGGAGATTGATATTCTCAAGGGGAAGTTAGCTTCTGGATTTGAGATGAAGGATCTCGGCATTGTGGAAAGGACACTTGGAACGAATATTGGGAAGAACCGGAAAAGGAGGTATGACTCTTTGAAAGGCGGTTTGAAGCATGTGAAGACAACTCAAGGTGGAGTGGCAAAGAAGGATATGATTGGTGAATTGGGGATTACGCATGGTTGTGAGAAGTTCACCAAGTATCTTCCTAGATCAAGGTTCAAGGATCACTTGGACTTGATCATTTGCGTTGAGACGTAATTCCAGTAATGGAGAGAGCAGCTAGTGGTTGATGGATAAAGTTGAGCATCACCACTGATTTGAAGTCAAGGTGGAGAATTGTGGAGTTTAGAGTGCCTTAAAATCAGTTTGGAGGATCATGAAATTGCTTGAAAGTGTTTCTTGAACACTGGGAATAGATTCCCTAGCTATGTGAATCGATTCAAGCATGTTTGAGTCTCTGTGAATCGAAGCACGCCTGTGAATCGCATGGGAAGCTTGCAGAATCGATTCATTTCATTAATTCGCAGAGAGACTTTTTAACTAGGTGAATCGATTCACCTATGTCTGTGAATCGATTCACAGTCGGGTTTTATAAACCTGACGCTGCAGAAACGTGTTGAGACGAGGTGCAGTCTTTCTAGGGTTGTGTGCAGCCGTTCTTGAGCGTCTTGGTGAGGTTTTAGGGACTGGGAAACACTGTTAAACACCTTGGGGTCTTACGAAATCATAGAGGGGGGATTGAAGGCTTTCTCTATTGTTGTTCTTGAGAGGTTTTCAAAGAGGAAAAGAGAAAGGGATTGGGAACTCTTGGGTTTGTTCTTCTTGGACATTTGGAAGGGGTTCAAAGCAATTGTAATATCTTGTAAAGACTCTTTGATAGTGAAACGGAGGGCTGCTCTCTCCTGCAGACGTAGGTCATTTTTTTGGGGCCAAACTACGTAACCAAATAACGGTGTTATTCTTCCTACTCTCTACTTCTTGTTTGAGTGACTTTATTGCATTGTTGTGATTGCTATTAAATTTAGTATTGGTTGCCTTTGATATTTGTTCATTATTCTTGTTAGTAACTCAACACAAACAATTTCAAAAAGGAAAAGGTCCAATTGATACACAGCCAGTGAAGTCAGAATTAGTAGATGAGAAGTCCAAATTACAATATATTATGTATAGCTGGGGCCGTGAGGATGGGTACCTTTAGGTACATTTGTACACTTCTGCCTGCTAAATTAAAATAAAAATTATTTCCATTATCATCGGATAAACTAATATATTTAATATATTGAAAAATTCACTAGGACGTCACAGTATTTCTCAGAATTAGTCTCTAACTTTCGACTGAGGGATAACCCGGTTCACCAAATAATATAAATTGTAAAATTTACTAGTTGGTGTTTGTTTGTAATAAAGCCTCTAGCAATGTGATCCCGCGATGGCAGAGCAACCCAAACAACCTAATGCATGAGATAATTTCTTTTTGCTAGCTCACCGTAATTAAGGTCTTTGATTTTTCGGGGCACGCTCTAGGATATCCCCCAAAAGCCTAGGTCCGAGGGGAACTTCCCATTTTTTAGCTATAAAAGAAATAACCATTAATTAATGATTGATTAGTAGGCAACATTATGTATGGTGCACAGGTCGTTAAAGAAAAGCTATTCTTTCCAGCCTGGTCTGTCTGTACAGCTTTGTCCAATATCCCTCAATACCTTGACAAAAAGGGGCTAAAAGTACAAGAATTCCTTTGCATTCTCTGGCTGCCACTTCATCTAGTAACTTTTCTCTTCTGCTTGTCTAAATAAATATTTTATACCCTTTATATATTCGTAGACACTAATTCATTTGCGTTGTCAAAATGTCTCTTTTTCACTTAAAAGGCAGCTTTAAATGTTAATTATCCTACTCCAGGTTGGTATATGAAAATGTCATAACAATATGTGATGCCGCCAAAGACATGGATTTCATTTTCGCTGAGTAGATTATAATTACTCCTATTTGATAAATGGAATTTCATCGTAATGTACTGTACACCTCTTGTTAGCAAAATAAGTTTGTGTCTTTTCACCTGAGAGATTAATATATATACATTGTACTTTAATTTATTTTAATATTTATAAATATCGTAATGTGTGTTTTGGGAGTTGGGAGAAAGAAGGGGGGGGGGGGGAAGAGAGGGGAAGGCCAGAGGGGCTTAATGGAAAAAGAGAAGGGAAAGGGCTTCACCCAAAAAAAAGAAAAAAAGGGAGGAGAAAGAGAGGATAACACCCACCTTTATTTTTCTTCAAGACTAAAATCCCTCAATTTCAATTCAAAATGAAATAAGAGAAGACTTTAAAGGATAACTTTTCTTTATATTATTACTAATAAATCAGTAGTCATAATCCCATGCAAACTCCCAAACTAGTTAAAGAAAAAAGTTTCATTGAGCCTAATTTTGTACCCATATAATTATTAACTTTGATACTTTATACCGAAGAAACAATAAACTCTTGGACCAACTTTTTAATATACTTATTGTGATTTTTTTTTGGTATAATACTTGTTATGATTTCATTTCTTAAAAAATGACATATTTTTGTAAAAGTGATTTAAATTGACCTTTTTATTTTTATTTTAATTTTTCTGTAAGTAGTTATTAAAAATTTATTCCCTTTCCTACCGAAACTTAATGAAGAGGAAGCTTGTCTGTCGTGCAGCTTAATTTACATATATTATTATTATTGTTGTTGATGATGATTGCAAAATTAATTAAATACTCCCTTTGCTCTTTTTTATAAGGCTAAATTGTAATTTTGGTCCTCTTATTTTGCTTAATTTTTTTATTTTAGTCCTTTTATTTCTAATTTTGGATATTTAATCCTCCTATTTTTAAAAATTCTGACATTTAGTCCAAATATTAAATTACCACAAAAAATTAGTGACGTAGCTCTCATTTAACTTATGTGGCATCTGATTTGTCATATTCTGATATGCCATGTCATCAAGATAGTGCACGTATTAAAACCACGCCATTACACAAAATTAAAAATAAAACGGAAATCCCACAAATTAAAAAAAAAGCCATCATCATCCCCGCTCTCAGAAGATGCTTTTCTAGAAAACCATGTCTCCCCCACCCTCCTCCACCTCCTCACCCCCTCCGACTCCAACCACAACCACATCCTCCTTGTCTTCTCCCTCTGCGCCCTCGCCACCATCACCCACAGCGTCTTCCTTCTTCCACATCCTCCTCGTTTTCTTTCTTCTGATACGTTTTCTGGCCATTCGGCCGCAAATCGAAGCACCACCACAACCATCTTTCTCCCCTCTCCGAGCTCTACAAAACTCACCCCCACTTCGCACGAAAGGAGCTAAGAACGAGTATATCAAAATCCTCACAACCGCCCCCTTTCTAGCCATTTTCCGGCCAACTTAGACCTCCAACCAGAAAACTACCTTGATATTCAGGATCCCCATGATGTCCTCTACAAAACCCCCAAGAAAAATCAAGAATCAGAGAACTTTTCGCCGGAGCCACCATGAACCTCCACGTCGGAGTCTCCGCCACCGCGCTGGAGTTTTATTCTCTTCTTCGTCCGTCGTGGAGGGAGATGGCCATGGCGGTTCTTCACTTCCACTCCCCTACCTTGAACCCTCCTCTTCTGCCTCTTCCTCCATTAACCAACGTCAAACTCCACCCTCCGCTCCAAGTTCAAGCGGATCTGGTGGTGGCAGAACAGTGGGTGGTCGTACGCGATTGTTTCAGTTCACGATTGAAGGAGACGGAGTGACGAGGAGAAGGAGTGATGAAGATCTGATGCTCCTTTTTAAGCTTTTCTTCTTTTTTTTTGTTTATGTTGTTGCTGGGTTGTTGTTGATTGTTGATGAAGATCTTTTTCCTGATGTTGTTTATGGTGCGACATTTGATTGTTGTTGTTGTTGATGAAGATCTTTTTTCTGATGAAGATCCTTTTTTTTGTTTATGTTGCTGGGTTGTTGTTGTTGTTGAAGATCTGATGAACCTCCACGCCTGAAAATAACTCGGATTTCTTTTTTTTTTTTAATTTGAAAATTTGTTGAGATTTGATGACATGGACTACCTTGATGACATGATACATCAGAATTTGACAAATCAGATGCCACATAAGCCAAATGAGAGCCACGTCACTAAATTTGGGTGACAATTTAACATTTGGACTAAATGTCAGAATTTTTAAAAATAGGGGGACTAAATGTTCAAAATTAGAAATATAGAGACTAAAATAAAAAGTTGAGCAAAATAGGGGACCAAAATTGTAATTTAGCCTTTTTATAAAAAAAAACAAGATGTTCTCTTTCTTGGTCCTAGCTAATTATAAGAAACAATATCAATTTTTAAATATATTAAATACCTAAATTTCATTTATACATTTATTTATATTCAGACTTATATAATTATAATGATATAACATATTTCTCATAGCAAGTGGGTTGGTTCATAAAATGAGTATTTTTTGGAAATTAAATCTTTAAAAATATTAATTAGAGAAAACTATTTCCAATATATTTTATTGGTATGTGTGAATTAGGGTTTTGTTATAAGTACTAGAGGGAGTAGATATTGGGATAATTAATTAATATTTCTAATAAGCATTTTTCCAATTTCCACAATATTTTGGTCTTTTTATTCTTTTCTTTTTCTTTTAGCTTAAACTTTAGGACCCCCTGCGAACTATCTAAATCTCTACTATAGAGACATACGGTCCAGCGTCAAGTACTTGTGTTTATGATTTGCTTGCAGGTACAAATCTTTCAACAGATTAAGAATTATATCATGTATTTGTACCCCAAAAAAAAAAATTATCATGTATATTGCTTGGTTTCCCACTATGTAAATGGCTAAAAACCACATGAGCAATATTATAATTGAATCATAGAGGCAAATTAACGTACGTCATATTTGTTTACACAACCACAGAAAAGGTTACCGTATATTATTTCAAAATTCAAACATACGTGTTTATTTAACTTATTTAAAAGCCCACCCACGTGGGCATGCATAAATTAAACCCAAATTAATTACTATTATATTGAAGAGGGCTCAAACTAATTCTGTTGAATGTAGTACTCTCAGTCGTATAATGAAAGCATGAAACACCTGCTAGCTCTTTGAATTTTTATTTTATGCATTCCTTTGGAAAAAAAAAACTGTGAAAATGAGTAGAATATATAAGAATCACCACCAGGAACGTTCTCTGTTTCCCCCCTACGACCAACCTAATACTTTTTGTCCCTCGTTCTATTGTACATGTTTGACCCTCATCCGATTCCTCATCACTCATCATCAGTATGAAGTAGGAAGTAGCCAACGGAGAAATAAATGCCCACTCTCATTTTCTGTCTCTTTCTATCGCTTTCTTCTTTGTTTTTTATTTGCATACAAACACCCAAAATCTCATATCCTTTATTAGTTTGACCATCTCATTCTGCGTTTGGGTCTTACATTTGAATTTCAAAGATAACGAAATCGTTATCATTTGTTTAGAAGATTCAGCTACTTGGACGGGATAAGCAATTAATAGTAAATTACTAACAGCTTAAAACAGGAAATTCATTAAATTATTTAGTTCAGATCAGATACCAAATTTACAGAGAACTAAAAAAAAAAAAAAAAAAAAAGAAAGAAGGAACATTCGCAGCCTCTTTCCGTTGTATGATTACGGTCAAACCCTTGATAATTAAATCCATTTCTTACGCATGCTTCCACCACGGAGGCGCGTGAGAAAACATTTATGGTACACGTGGATGTTGGCGGTGGCGAGCACTTCGTTTGGTGAATACCAACGACATTACGGCTATGTTTGGTAGGTAAGAAAGTGAGGAGAAAAAAAATGAGGGGAAAGAAAGCTTATTGGTTAAAGTGTAAAATTGATGATGTATCACATTATTATTGGACTGTCACATTTATCCATGCATATATTTCACGTTTTACAACAAATTTTTTATCCTCTCTACTCTCTTTTCCCTCTCCCAAACATAGCCTATGAGTTTAGGATGCCATTCAAAAAAAGTACGTTTGGTTCATTCCTTTTATTTTAATTCAAAAAGTTTAGACGAATTGGATTCCGAGACTTATAGAGTGAAGGAAAGTCTCAAAGTTAAAAAAACACTTAAAAAATTATTTATATATTATCCACAAAAGCGTCCTAGTGGAATTCGAACGAACTCACGTCATTTTCATTTTCAGACATGAGTTCATTCCTTGTTTGTACAAAAGGCTCTTTTTGTTTCAAACACAATGCAATACACAGCGATTTTAGTTTCATTTAATTTAAAAAAGTGGATTATTATATTTCATAATTTCATAACGAGACTCTTCAAAAAAATTCATAATATAAATAAAAAAATCATAATGAGAAAGAAATATCACAAGAGAACCAAGAATTATTGGTCTCGAGTTATTTTTTAATAATTTGTACATAATTAATTATGGGTTTAATAATTATATATAGACTAATATTAATCATTTTGTGAGCTAATAACCATTTTTGAAATTGTTGGAGGCAAATTGATAAACACACGCACACTAAGAAAAATCAGAGAAAGAGAATCAGACTTGAAGAATTGAGAAAAATGCAGAACTAATTTCATTAACAGGTATAATGGTATTTATACACTGAATGTACAAGTCCCACATCGGGTGACTTATTATAACAAACTAACTAACTCTAATAAACTCAACGTGTGTCTAGTACTCGCGTAACCAACATCATCTGGTGAGTGCCTCTGGTACCCGCGTGTGCATCTAGTGAGTTTGTGTGAGTCTGGTAACTGTGTGTGCGTTTGACGCGGCGTAACAAACAACAACCGCCTAACTGAAACGCGTAAGTTTGAATTAATCTCAACATTCCCCTTTAATTCAAACACTCTCTAATGATATCACACCTAATTCCTCTCTCAGCTTTACAAATCGATCAGTTTTCAACGCCTTGGTCAGTGCATCTGCAATCTGCAACTTAGTGGGGCAATATGTAACCCCTAGCACTCCCTTGTTCACTTGTTCCCTAAGGAAATGAAATCTTGTCTCAATATGCTTGCTCCTTCCATGTGAAACATGATTTTTAGCCCAATTTTTAGCAGATTTGTTATCAATCAATAACTGCATAGGCTTATCAACATCAATCTACAGCTCCTTCAAAACAGAATCTAGCCATATAGCTTGACAGGTAGCGTACGAATAAGCAATATACTCAGCTTCACAGGATGACAAAGCAACCACTGGCTGTTTCTTAAAGCACCAAGAGATTGGTGCCCCTAGAAAATTAAACAGATAGCCTGTAGTACTTCTTCGATCTTCCTTGTCCCCACACTAATCGGAGTCTGAATATCCAACTAGCTCAAAGCCACTCTGTTTTGCATTTATAGGAAACAAACATGCCATACTTCAACGTTCCCTTAATATACCTTAGTACCCTTTTGGCAGCCAGCATGTGAGATCTCTTCGGTGCACCCATAAATCTACTTATAAGACCAACATCAAAGCAGATATCTGGCCTGCTATTGCAAAGGTACCTTAGTGAACCAACTAACTGTTTAAACACTGTTGGATCAACATTCTCCTCATCACTCATCTTTCCCAGCTTCAAGTTTGTCTTTGCTGGAGTAGCTGCAAAATTGCACTCAAGCATATTGAACCTCTTTAGCACTTCAGTTGCATACTTTTTCTGATGCATAACAATCCCACATTGAGTATTTATGAATTCCATTCCAAGTGTAACGGCTCGGACTACTTTCAGGATTGCCGACTATCCCCACAAACTAACACGGGTCTTTTCAGCATGCTTTGTCCTCACTCACACGCTTTCTAGAAAACTTCCCAGAAGGTCACCCATCCCAAGAGTGTTCCAAGTCAAGCACGCTTAACTATGAAGTTCTTATATTCTGGGCTCCCGAAAAGAATATGCATCTTGTTAGTATAGGTAATACCAATCAATTCTTTTAAGTCATCCTTCAACTATGCAGTCTCATACCTGCACAGCCTCAGGATCCCTCTCATTTCGGTGCAAATTCGGTTCATTCACGTGTCCCCTAGCCTAGAAGCATGCCAGGAGCCGCTTCTTTGTTCGTGCTCAATGCACCGGCGATCACTTCCTGCCCTCGTCAGCCTCAAGCGTCACACCAAGGAAATAAGCCAATTTTCTAAGGCCTGTCATTTCAAATTCGGCCATCATTTGTGCTTTAAACTTCTCAATTTCTTTGAGATCACTTCCAATCACTAGTAAATCATCAACATACAAACAAATCATGAGCAAATCAGCACCTATCTTTTTCACATATACATCATATTCAACCGAGCACTTAGTGAATTCTTGCTGCACCATAAATGAATCTATCCTTTTATTCCAAGCCCTTGGTGCTTACTTGAGGCCATGCAAGGCCTTATGCAACTTGTACACCATGTCTTCCTTTCCTTGAATTTCGAATCCAAGAGGTTGTGTGACATACACTACTTCCTCCAATGGACCATTCAAGAAGGCAGACTTAACATCTAGAAGAAACAAGGGCCATCTTCTACTGCAAGCCAAAACAATCACAAGCCTTACAGTTTCCAGCCTTGCAACAGGTGAGAAAACTTCAAAAAAAATCCAAGCCAAGTTTCTGCATAAAACCTCTAGCCACCAACCTAGCTTTGTGCTTAGCAATTCTCCCATCAGCCTTAAGCTTCAATTCACATCAATAGCTTTCTTATTCAATGGCAATTTGGACTATTCCAGGTTTTTTTTTTCTTTCAAAAGCTTGTAATTCTTCCACCATTACTGATTTCCACACATCTTCAGTTAAAGCTTCTTTGAAATCAATAGGCGCATCTGCCAGTAAAGCAAAATGCACAAGCTCTCCCACTGAATTAACTTCATTATCATTTAACACCTCAAAGTCTGCCAATCTACTTGGCACTTGCCGCTACCTCTGTGAAGTTCTCACGGTCTGGTTGGTTTCAGGTGCTGTAGGTTCTGTTGCTGCCTCTGTTTCACTGCCTTCATCCTCAAACAAGGTTGATATCATTGTGTTGCTGCTTCTCTTCTGCTTTTTCCAACCCCAAGACTCTGATTCACACACCACCACATCTCTACTTACTACAACCTTCTTAGTCACAGGATTGTGGAGCTTGTAAGCTCCAGTAGCATGGTAACCAACCAGAATCATTGGATCACTTTTACCTTGCAGCTTCTTTCTCATTTCAGGTGCTGTAGGTTCTGTTGCTGCCTCTGTTTCACTGCCTTCATCCTCAAACAAGGTTGATATCATTATGTTGCTGCTTATCTTATGCTCTTTCCAATCCCAAGACTCTGATTCACACACCACCACATCTCTACTTACTATTACCTTCTTAGTCATAGGATTGTAGAGCTTGTAAGCTCCAGTAGCATGGTAACCAACCATAATCATTGGCTTACTTTTATCTTGCAGCTTCTTTCTCATTGCATCTAGAACATGCTTAAAACACAATGATCCAAATACTCTGAGATGACTAACAATAGGCCTTCTTCCTGTCCACACTGCTTAAGGAACTTTGTGTAACCTTTTTGTTGGGCACCTATTCAACACATAAGTGGCAGTGGCTACTACTTCACCCCATAAGTAATGAGGTAGTCCCTTTTATTTCAGCATGCTTCTAGCCATATCCAACATTGTTCTATTCATCCTCTTTGCCAAACCATTGTGTTGAGGAGTGTAAGGAGCAGTCACCTCATGCAAGATGTATTTTCCTCACAAAATGCCTTGAATTCTACTGATACGTATTCCCCTCCACCACCAGTCTTAAGACCTTGATGGATTTGCCACTTTACTTCTCAACCATGACTTTAAACCTCTTGAATACCTCAAAAGCTTCACTAAAAAAAAAACTGCCACATCATCCTACTAAACTCATCAACAAAGGAAATAAAATACTTATTTCCACCCAGTGAAGGAACTTTAAAAGGGCCACAAATATCAGAATGTATAACATTCAACACAGCAGAGGATCTCATAGGCAAATGTGACACAAATGACTTTCTAGGCTGTTTCCCAATCAAGCAAATCTCACAAACTTTTTCAGGCATAGCAATTTTAGGGAGTCCTATCACCAAATCTTTAGCTACTAAATGACTCAAACTTTTGAAATTTAAATGGCCAAACCTTAAATGCCATAACCAACTATCTTTGTTGGTCACTGTAGCTGATAGACATTGTACTTCTGTATTCTTGATGCTGGCTTAGAAGGTTCTTTTTTTAGCAGGGCTGACTTCAACACTAGCCTCTGATTCGGATCAAACAACTTCAATTCTTCATTCTTCATTCTTCATTATCACTAAAAAACCTTTTTCAACTAGTTGGCCCACAATCATTAAATTGTATTTCATCCCAGGAACAGACTATACATCTTCAATTACTGCATTCTTGCCATCCTTGCTTTTTATCACAATTTTTCCCACTCCATCAGCTACCATGGCTCTGCTACCAGCAAGATTTACTTCGGTTTTCCTGCTAGTATCAAGATCTATCAGCCACTCTTTATGTCCAGTCATATGATTGGAACAACTAGTATCAAGAAACCATGCCTCTGAGTGAGGTGTTCCATCACTGGTGGTAGCCATCAACATTACTGGATCTGAATTTTTCATGAGCTATCTTTGCTTCATCTTCATCATTTTGATTCTGCTTTCCTTTTCTGGACCAGCATTCATCTGCATAATGACCCCACTTTTCACAATTGAAACAGTGGATCTTTCTTTTATCTTGACCTTTTTTTCTTTCCACGATTGTTGGCAAACCTTCCTCCTCTTTTATTTGAGGATTCAGGTTTGTCATCAATCTTTCCCTTTTCTTTATTCTGTGACCAGTTATTCTTTTGAAACTTTCCTTTGCCTTTATTCCACTTCTTCTTATCTCCATCTCCCTTCTTTGAAACTTGGGCTTGAAGGGCTTGAGCCGCTTCTTTTTCAAAGTCCCTTTCAGCCACTTTCATTTCACGTGCCTCCAATGTACCTTGTAGCTCTTCAATCTTCAAAGTGCTCAAATCTCTGGTTTCTTCAATAGTGCAAACAATGAAATTAAATTGAGGTTTTAGAGTACGCAAAACCTTCTCTATTAACATTTGATCTAAAATTGTTTCACCACAGTTTTTCATTTGATTTCCGAGAGTGATCAATCTTGTGAAATACTTAGCTATCTTCTCATCATCCTTCGCCTGCGTCAATTTGTATTTCCTCCTCAAGGATTGAAGCCACACTTTCTTGACTTCATCATCACCACCATAGCATTTCTCCAAAGTATCCCATGTAGCCTTTGATGTTGTTGCTTTTGCGATCTTCTCGGAAACATTTTGCATCCACACACTGATGGATAAAGAGCAATGCTTTACAGTCCTTCATCTTTGACTTTTTGAAATTTGTTCATTGCACTTTAGAGGGGTTTTCACCCAGTGCCTCATAGCCCACACTCACTATTTCGCTTACTTCTTGAACTCCGAAGATCACCTTCATCTGAATGCACCATCATTCCCAATTCTTGCCATCAAGAACGGGCAAAGTCACAGGAAAATTGCCATTGCCGGCCATGGATTTGATCGAAGAAAGCATAGAGTTTCTCAACTCTCACTTTTCTCACAAGTGTTTTTCACTCACACTCCAGAACCGTAATGGCTCTAGATACCAATTTGTTGGAGGCAAACTGATAAACACACGCACACTAAGAGAGATCAGAGAAAGGGAATGAGACTTGATGAATTAAGAAAAATGCATAACTAAATTCATTAACAGATACAAAGGTATTTATAAACTGAATGTACAAGTCCCACATCGGGTGACTTATTAAAACAAACTAACTAACTCTAACAAAGTTAACGTGCATCTGGTACTCGCGTAACCAACATCGTCTGGCGAGTGCCTCTGTACCCACGTGTGCATCTGGTGAGTTTGTGCGTGTCTGGTAACTGCGTGTGCGTCTGGCGTGGCATAACAAACAACAACCGCCTAACTGAAATGCGTAAGTTTGAATTAATCTCAACAGAAATGAGTTTCTCTCTTATAGCAAGTTTTGTTTTCTCTGTGACGACAATTGAAGTGCAACCTTTGTCGAGCAAACCACCGAACAAAGGTGGCAGCATACCTGACTCTATAGCAAAAGATTCAATCTCTTTAAGAGACAAGGTGCTTAGCAACAAGAAGGCACCCCCAGTGCGGGAGACAACATACTTGATTGCACAAAAGCTAGTACGGGTTGACTATGAAGGTGGAAATAGGCCTCTGCCTAAAGTCTATCTTAGTGATAAAGTTTTCAAGGAATTATGAAGTCCATGGAAAGATGCTCTGGTGATCAAACTCCTTGGAAAAACGATAGGCTAGAACACGATGGTGGACAGACTAAAAAAGGCGTACGCTCTGCTAGTGGTTTTGACACCTTAGATGTCGATAATGGTTTTTCATGGTAAAGTTTGACATGGCAGTGAACATTGAGAATGTGATATCTGATGGGTTGTGGATGATCTTTGATCATTACCTTGTGGTTACCAAGTGGAGCCTAGAATTCATATAACCCAATGTAAGAGTTGATCTCATGCACATATGGATTTGATTTTTGGGATTGAATCTAGTATACTATGATAAAAGCTTTCTCATGGCAATGGCCTTGGCGGTTCGTACACCGACCAAGGTGGATAGAAACATGCTCAAGGTTGAACGTGGGCCGTGGGCGCTTTGCAAGAATTTGCGTTGAAATTGATCTAACTCGGCCAGTGGTGGGGAAAGTCTAGCTCAATGGTTATGGGTATAAGGTGGCTTACGAATACTTACATGTTATTGTGGGTGCTATGGGCATGTGGCAAGAAATTGCACCAAAGCACCATCCTTGAAGACCATGGCGTTGCCGCCAGTGAACGTACCAGCACAACCAGACTAAGCCAGAGCAACAAAGGGGAAGGATGCAACTAATTTGCATCAATCGGTTGAGGAAAATTAGGGATTGATTCATGATCCCAATCAAAACTCATTGCTGGGTATCAAATTTGAAATTTGGATTCTCGACAAATTGCTAGGAGCTTGATAAATGAGAAGAGCACTTCCAGGACAAAAGGGGGAAGAGATAAATGAAAATTGAAGAGCTTGCAGAAAATTCGACGAGTCAGTGAGCGCATCGAAGTTGGTATCTCAAAAGTATGGTCGAATTAGACTTTGACACGCTAGGATAATTTGTAAAGACTTGATAGGAAGTGTTACTGTCGAGTTTAGGACATAATACAAAAAATGTAACTGCTGCGACTAAGGCAAGTGCACCTGATCGTAACTCGTAATAATAGTGAAGTATATTTAAGACTCCGAATGTCGAACCCACAAGGAATGCGCGAGTACCAATGACTTAAAGGATTCTATTCTAGTAGGCAAACGAAAGTTGTAATTGGAAAGTAGTAAAAGTTATCACGTAATTAAAGCAATAAATAAACTAAATGCAAGAACGGATTAACTATGTTATGGGAGGTCTAGGAGAACCGGGTTTACCAATACTCTACTCTTGAATTCACTAAATAATTACTACGAGTTTTCTATTATGATTGAAAGCTAATCACCCACTCTAGATTACTAATAACTACCTAGCTTATATTAGCCTTTCTCCTAACTAATTACTCCGTTTGGTCCAGGAACGTAATTAAAGGAAAGAGCATTAAGAACATGTGGGTTTGTTAATCTAATAACTGATTAGAAACATGCACTAACCTATTCGGGCTCATAATGCGAGTTCTTTTATTCCTAGAGATCTGTTAACTAATTATGATCATGTTACCATAATTAAGCTAACTAATTAAAGGTTGATCAAGCCTTATAGGATTAAGCACACTAGGGATAAAACATTCAATCAATTAATAGAAACACATAAAATTAAATAGATAAATAACAAAAATATTGTAAAGGATCCCCCATCACCCCTAGTGATGGGTTTAGCTACTCATAATCAATGATAATAACATAAACACAATCATAAAACCATATGAATCCATAACAAAGAGAATAAATATAAACCGAGACACCCTTGCGGTATGACGATGGTCCTTAAGCACGTTCTTCGAGTCCTCACAAGCTCCGGTAGCGAATTGGGATTGGCATCAAGCTCTAAGGAAAACCAAATCAATAGGAAAGACAAGGAATTGATATAAACTCTCAAAAGGGGCTCTTAACTTGAGAATTCGTCAAAAGGTTCTCAGCATAGGCTAAGAAGGTCTATTTATAGTGTTGGATGCGGATTAGGTCATCTGGCTTTCAAATCTGCACATTCTGGGACGGGGTACGGCCGTACCAGATATATACACGACCGTACCGAACTTTACTTGTGACGTTGGCCCGTACTTGTGCGTGTTGCACTCCCTGATATGATCTGTGTACGGCCGTACTGCTTTTGGCATGGCCGTACTGGACTTTTTCATCGACGCCAGGTGATACGTACTAAGGATACACCTCATCGAAATTTCGACTTAGATACACCATACCAAGGATCAGCCGCATCACTGGCCCAAAGTAGTGCTAAAACTCTCAAAAATTTGTCAGTTTTTAGTCCATTCTCGCATCTTTTTGCTCTGAGTGGTGTCTTTATCATAATTCTGCAAAATAAGATATAAATGAGTACCTTTGTGCTTTGAATAGTGCAAAATGATATGTTTAGGCACTAAAAATGCCGTATAAAAATAGATAAATTGGTGTGTTAACAGTAACTGCTGTATTCGTGTCTGTACACGGGTCAAGCAGGATGATAGGTAGTTTTTTTTTCCTTCCTATTTTCTTCAATAAATACCAGTTCATACGAATTTGTAAAGGTTGGATACTTGGTCACCAGAAATCCTAAACATCTCAGGCTAAGCAGATTGACGGATTGAAGCGATCAAAGTATGTCATCCAATCCAGTCTATTTTCATTGAATAAAATTACTTTGTTTTCATTCATGCTGAGTTAACCTTTTTATCTTTACTAGAATTTGTTAATTATTTTCTGTCTATTGCAAATCTTTTGAATTTAAATTGTTTATGTTTCTGTTTCTTTTACTTTTTCCGTCTTCAATGAGCATTTTGTTGATAATTTAAAAGTCTTGTAAACCATTTCTTTCAATTCTAGTTTTCTGTTTTCTCTTTTTCACTTTCATGTCAATTTCCTCTCGCAGTAATCTATTTATTGTTTTTGCTTATTTCCAACGATCTTCCTTACATTGTCATTTACAAGCATTCTTTTAAATTCATGCTCTTTAAATGCTTTTATTCATAGTAGATTATACTTCTACATTGATTTTGGTCTCTTAGTAATTATTTCCTTCAATTCTAGTTTCTGTTATTATATCCTACAAGTTTATTTGTTATTTAATGTGTCTATGCATGTTTGTGAGTTAGTTATATGATTTACTACAAATTGCAAATTTATTAATACTATTGTTAAGTATTGGCCTTCGACAGCCATCTTTGTTAGTTTGACTAAACGTCAATTCAAAAGCAATCTATTTGCTAGTTGTTTAAATTTTACTAAGTTATGATTGGCAAAAACACTTAAGCAAATTGAACACCAACATGCTCAATTTGATCCACGGTTGAAGATATATATAACTGTTGTCACTAAGAAAACCGTTATTTAAAACGAGATTACCACGTAACCGTTGTTTGATGAATTTGGAAGAAACTCTTGTATAAACCAAATTTCTCAGTAAACACTCATCAAACGATGGTTTAGCGGAACAATATGAGGGACAAAATCTTGCTATTAACCATAACCAAATCAATGAAAATTAGGGTGCAATTGATGTACATGAGGAGTGGCTAGTGGTTGAGACAAACAAATAGGGATACCTGTTTGGCTAGGGTGACCACATTTTTTGCTAGCTCCCACATTTTCATTGATATCTCAACATGTATTCAACCTATTATTGCTAGTGAAATGAATTAACTTTGCTTCCATGAAAAATATCAAATGAAATTAGTGTCTCCTTTCATAAAAAAACAAATTAGTGTCTCCATATAAATTTATAAATTTTTTTTTCATCAAATCAATTTCTTAAATACACAAAATTATCACCAAACCAAATTAACTAATTCAGTGATAACTTTGTATATTTAAGAAATTGATTTGATGAAAAAAAACATATAAATTGATATCACCATTTAAAAATTAAGTGTTTGTTTAAGCTTTCCAAAACAATCATAATCTAAAAAGAATAATTTGTCTAGCTAAACTAAGAAGCTATTTTTAGTAGCTTTTGAGACATATATCTGGTTTTAATAAGTGTAGTAGACGATAGAGAATATTAAAAAAATAATTCACATTATTGTAAGCAAACACAAATCAAACACAAATCAGTGTCTCTGCTTCACATAAATATCTCTAAACAAATAATTTCTAAATTATTTTATCTGAAAATCACTTTTTTTAATCTTAATAAACATGGCCTCAAAATAATTTTTTTGTAATTGTAATTAAATAAAAATATTTATTCTTTTAAAAAATAAATTATATTTTTACACAACATTAAAATTAACTTTTTATTATAAAAAAGTTAACTGTTTTTTAAATCTTGAACGAAATGGCGATTGAGATATACTAGTATGTAATGAGGCGTGATAGTTTTATAAAGAACCAAACACGGCCTCAGAATCTTTTAGTAATAACTTTCACACGTTGTATTGAACACTGTACACCGAGAGACCCATGTTCTTTGCGTTCCAATTTCCATAGTCCACAACTACCACCCAGAAAATTCATACCATATACCCTTTTCAATCTTCGCCATGTAACTCAATTCCTCCAATTCTCTCTCTCTCTCTCTCTCTCTCTCTCTCTCTCTCTATATTCTTTTGGTCAACTCTGCCAATGAAGCAGAAAGCACCACAACCCACGACCACCCCTAGCATCAAAATCCAGTCTTTTAATTTTAAATGAAGAAACCACCTTCCCCCACCGTAAATGCCCGTCTCGCCGACATTGCCGTCGCCGCCGTAGTTATATTCTGTTTCCTACCCTCTTCCCATGCTTTAGGCTCCGGCACCACCCTGGCCGTCACCGACGCCCCCGCCACCGTGTGCGGCATCGTAGCAGGGGAATCAACGCAGCGCATTGAGTGTTACAGTCAAGGACAGATTGTCCCCATTTCCCCCAACGTTTCCTTTTCGTCGATTTCCGGTGGAAGAAGCTACTTCTGTGGCCTCAGGTCCGGTAACTACAGCTTACATTGCTGGGACACAACCTCTTCCTTCCAAAGTAAAAGACTTTACAGAAACGATTCAGTTCTATTGGAGAATCTCGCCGTTGGAGATTCCCAAGTTTGCACAACGTTGATAGGTTCTGGAACAGTGAGGTGCTGGAGAACCAATAACGCTTCTCAATCACCTGGGTCTGATCAATTCGATTCAATTTCATCTGGGTCTAACTTCTCTTGTGGAATGCTTAGGAATGGTTCAAAAGTTCGGTGTTGGGGAGAGAAACTCATTGCAAATCAGATACAGAATGGATTTAGAAACATGTCCATGTTGAGTCTTGTAACCGGCGGTTCACATGTTTGTGGTTTGAATTCAACTGGGTTTTTGGTATGCAGAGGAAGCAACAGTTCTGGGCAACTTGATGTTCCACAAGGTGAGGCCTTTGAGTATGCTGAGCTGGCACTCGGAGCTGAGCATGGTTGTGCAATTAGAAGATTGAATGGTTCGGTTGTTTGTTGGGGTGGGAGAGGGCAATTTTCGGTTAATCTCACAGAAGGGGTTTCTTTTGAGTTAATTGTCTCTGGGTCCAATTTTACTTGTGGATTGACAACAAGTAATTTTTCAATATTTTGTTGGGGTCCCGGTTGGTCTAATAATGGTTCTGAATCTGATCTTCCCTTGCCTCGAATTCTTCCAGGGCCTTGTGTTCAATCTTCTTGTAGTGAGTGTGGTATTTATCCTGATTCTCAATCTCTATGCTTTGGCTCTGGTCACATTTGCAAGCCAGATACTTGTAGGACTCAAATAACTAATTCACCACCAACGCTGCAACCACCACCGCCACCAGGAGTGTCTCCACCGCCATCGTCTCGATCAAAGACCTTGACAAGGGGCTTATTGGCATTTGCCATTGTTGGATCCGTGGGAGGTTTTGCTGGTATATGTACTGTAATATATTTCTTATGGAGTGGGGTTTGTTTTGGTAAAAAGAAAGTACACAATTCAGTGCAACCAACAATCACAAGAGGTAGTAGCAGCAGTTCAAATGGAGGGGGTGCATCTAGTAATAGCTCATCTTCAATTGCATCTGCAATTAAGCGTCAGGGTTCAAGAATAATGAGGCGCCAAAGGAGTGGACCTTCTTCCACAAAGCACCAAGAAAGGGCAGAGGAGTTCACTTTTGCTGACCTTGTAACAGCCACCAACAATTTCTCATTGGAGAACAAGATTGGTGCTGGAAGCTTTGGTGTTGTGTATAGAGGAAAACTCGCAGATGGTCGCGAGGTGGCAATCAAGAGAGGCGAAACAGGTTCAAAAGTTAAGAAATATCAAGAGAAAGAAAGTGCGTTTGAGTCTGAATTAGCCTTCTTGTCACGTCTACACCACAAGCACTTGGTTAGACTAATTGGTTTCTGTGAGGAAAAAGATGAGAGGCTTTTGGTGTATGAGTACATGAAGAATGGTGCATTGTATGATCATTTACATGACAAGAACAACGTGGAAAAGAATAGCAGTGTGTTGAATTCGTGGAAAATGAGGATCAAGATAGCATTGGATGCTTCAAGAGGAATAGAATATCTTCATAACTATGCAGTTCCATCAATAATTCATAGAGATATCAAGTCATCAAACATTCTTCTCGACGCGAATTGGATTGCGAGAGTATCTGATTTTGGATTGTCATTGATGAGTCCAGAATCTGACCGTGATTACAAACCAACAAAGGCAGCAGGAACAGTTGGATACATTGATCCTGAGTACTATGGTTTAAATTTGTTAACAGCAAAGAGTGATGTGTATGGACTTGGAGTTGTGTTACTAGAACTTTTAACTGGTAAAAGAGCTATATTCAAGTATGGTGAAGATGGGGGAACACCATTGAGTCTAGTAGATTTTGCAGTGCCTGCTATTTTGGCTGGGGAATTGGTGAAAATTTTGGACCAAAGAGTTGGACCACCGGAGCGGAATGAAGCGGAGGCGGTGGAGTTAATGGCGTATACTGCTGTTCATTGTGTGAATTTGGAAGGGAAAGATAGACCAACCATGGCTGACATTGTGGCCAATTTGGAACGGGCTTTGCTTATTTGTGATGATAATACTAATAGTCATGACAGCATTTCCAGCGTTACAATCTCTGTTGTTTCAGATTGATGTTTTGAAACCCGGTTAAAGGGTAACAACAAAATATTGAAAATTTTGTTGAATTCACATAGATTCTTTCTGATAAATCATACGGCGTACTACTGTTGGCCATGTAAAGATTAAGAGTTTTGTCTATCTAACATTAAGCTGTAGAATTGTAGATTTTAGAATTTTGTGAAATTACTAACATCCAACCAGAAAAAGGGATCCTTTACACTATTTTGGCAATTTTTTTTTTTTCACAATGTATTTACACATGGCATGACAGGTTAAAGTATCATTGTTCTACCAAAAAAAAAAAAGATTAAAGTATCATTATATTAATGCCTGATGCATAAGAATTATGCAAGCGTGTTCAAAATTTAACCAAATCAATTAAAAAAAAAAATCACTTTGCGCATTTAAGCAT
Organism: Calophaca sinica; assembly: GCA_037113605.1. NCBI lineage: Eukaryota > Viridiplantae > Streptophyta > Magnoliopsida > Fabales > Fabaceae > Calophaca > Calophaca sinica. The sequence goes on from CM073735.1 coordinate 47,131,732, forward strand.
TGTACTTTTTTGCTTTCATACGTAGTACCTAAGGTTCAATCACCTCACCAAGAAAAAGCTTTTGATTGGAGAAAATATTTTTTTTATTATTAATTATAAAAAAATTATTTAATTTTATTCTATTTTTAGATATTTAAATATTTCATTTTATTATTTCTATTGTTTCTTATATAAATATTTGAAAACAGAAAAAAATACATCACTTTTGTAGTTATTAATAAAAGTAAAAAATGAAAACAAAATGCATTTTCTTATACCAAAGACCAAACGGGTCTCAGGTAATTAACTATTATATGTGAATATATATTTTTTGACTGTTATTATGTGAATATATATTAGTATTTATATAAAGTTGGAGGAGACGGTGCACATTTACGAATTCCTACTTATTTGGTCTTACCCAGACTAAGTAGAAGCAACGTGGAGATTACCGGGTCAACCTATGGGTAAAGGGTGGAGAAGAATGTGAACACAGCTTGGCGCTAGTTTAGAGCGTGAATGAAAACACATTATGAATATGATGCAACTGCGGCCTCATTCATTCATTTGAGTCGTTGAGCCCCACGAGGCCACAAAGCTCCGTAGTTAATCCGTTTCGTCATTTCGTGTTGTCCACCTTAATTCTAACAATGGTCCCCAGCACATGGTAGACTTGGCATATGTCTAGTTTTGTTTCTTTTTGAAAGATCGTTATTTTCTGACTTAATTCCACGTTGGACACAATATTGACCAAAGGTAAGGAAAGGAAATACCAAATTAAGCAGTGGATTGGCTATTGCATACTACTATTGCTTATTTATTTATTACACGGCAGGGATGGGTATACAGTTAGCTATCCCAAAAGTTTTGAATTGACAAGTCTCTGCCTCTTTCAATAGATTATCTCCACGACTCGGTCTCGCAACTTGCTCTTGTTTACGAAACACAATTCGTGTATGAATTTCCCTTCTCTCTGCCATTTGAGGTTTTATAAACTAAAGAAAAATGAATATGATATAATGATTTTGGGGATTACTTTACACCACACTTTGAGCTTTTTACGTTTTGAGAATGGTCCATTATTATGATGGCTAATTGAATTTTATTAGCACGAGATAGTCAAATACTATGACATTTTACAGACATAACCTTGAAAAGGGGCTGCCTAATTAAATTTAGGCTAAAATATACTTTTTGTCCTTTATCTTTCACTGTTTAATAATTTTCGTCTTTTATTTTTTAAAATACTCGTTTTAGTCTTTTATCTTTTAAAAATAGTTTAAAATGGTCCTTTTAGCCTTTTTCCGTGAATTACATTGACGGAGAATCTATGTGTCATTAACGCCGTTTCCCAATCTACCATCTGGCACATTTCATAGAAAAAAAACATTGCAAAAAACAAATTTCACGTTAGATCCATCCCCTTCCTTCCTCAATCCCTACAGATTCCACACTGCTCACATCGTTGCGCAGAGAAAGTTGTGACCTCATGGCTCCACCGTGAGAGCTTCTTCTTCCTCAATATTCTACATAATAATTAAAATTTTAAAATTAAAACCCTTCTTAGATTTCTCAGTTTTGTTGTGGCTTTGATTTCATACATTAAATGTATGTTCGGATCCTGAACACAAGTTACCCATTTTTTACCCTCAATTTTGTTCCTCACTGACACCTTCAATTGACCTTAAAAATCTGAACTTTTTTCCACTATGGGACTCTGTCATGGAAAACCAATTGAAACCTCACAAAGGGTAGGAGAAAACTCAATTTTCCCAAATAACAAAGAGGTTCTGCAACTTCCACCACCAAGTTCCCATCATCATCATGATGCAACTAAATCCTCGTCAAAGTTTCCATTTTTCAGTCCAAGTCCATCGCCAAGTCTCCTCAAGAACTCACCAGTAACATTCATTTTTCAAGTAATCAGGCTTGGTGCCTGTATTCAATAGAAGGTAGGTTAATAACAAACGGAACTGTGATCATGATTATTAACATAGCGCATAAGATTTCCCAGTAGTTCTGATCTGTTTTCGCTGTTGATGTTTTAACATGGCACAAAGAGTGGGAAAAAAAATTCGGGCCATAAATCAGTTTTTCGGATCATGTATGGCATTAATAATTTCAATTTTCAAAAGGTCATGGAGAAGGAATTTATGTAGGACGATTTCAGATGCAGTGCAAAATATGAATGGAAACCCTAATATTTGGGAATTTTGGGGAAGAAGAAGACATGGTGGACCCTTTATGAGCCACATGGTGGGCCAACAGTAAAAAATTACACAATCAACATGATTACATGGCTACTACTGACACATCATAGTTCATCTCATCTCCTAACGGCTAAATTAACGTTTTAATTAAAAAGGACAATTTTAAACCACTTTAAAAATATAAAAGACTAAAACGAATATTTTAAAAGATAAAGGACGAAAATGATTAAACAGTAAAAGATAAAGGACAAAAAGTGTATTTTAGCCTTAAATTTAATGGTTGAATGAGATTTTCAAGTCGGATTTTAAGGAATCAATATTCTCGTGATAAAATGAGCAAATTGAGAAGAAGCAGTAAATTTGGAAAGAAGCATTCAGTCGAAGGCAGCTTACCATATCTATAGAAGAAGAATACATGTGTCAAGCCTGTAAGCAACACATCACATTTGCACGTTATAATACTCGAAATTTCCTCAAGAATCTTATTGCCATGTCAGTCTTCTAAACTCAATTCCCTTTTTCATGAAGTCAGATAGTCAAGTTTTCCAGAAGCAGTTACCCTTTCTCTACCAAAAAAAAGTTAGACACATTTTATACTCAGATCCTTGAAGTCTACAAATGTATGTAGTGACAAAAGAATGCCTCTGACCGTCTGACTACTAGGATGAGTGGGCTAAATAATTTCTGTGAGGCTTATATATATTTTTAATCCTTCTTTTTATATATAACTCATTTATAATTTATTTTATATATAAAAATATTATTAGTTCACTCCTTTTAAGAACATCTCTAATAGAGTAACTAGGTGAAGTAGTTTAACTTTAATTTTGGTGATCCCAACCATATCACCTCAAATTTAAGAACTTTAGCGACTTTCCACTCTAATAGTACAATCACATAAGAACTTAAAATGCATCTTACTAGTTAATTGCTTCACATATTATATAGTTTATTTAATTTATTTTTATTTCAAAGTAAAATATTAATTAATTTGTACTTTAATTTTAAAACAATGAATACGCAAAAAAATATTAAAAATATAGCAAATTTATTTCACTTAATTTTGTTAATCACAATAAGTTAAAAAAGACTAGAAATTAATAACATTATATGATTATTAAATTAAAATTTAATTTTGGTTGTTTTCATGTCCAAAACATTCGCAAATATGTTCCACAAGGTCAACTTAAAGTTTTCGATTTACGAATTTATCTTTGACAAACAAGTGCTCTCCTTTGTAGGTACATTACAAAATCGAGATGAGGACCATTAGATAATTCAGCTTCTAAGATGTCATTGTCAAGATGATCATAAGAATTATCTAAATTACTATTTTATGGATGGCGTTCGTCTCCAACAATCATGTTATATAATATGATGCATGCATATACTATTTGCTTGATTGTATATATGTGTCAAGCATGTGTAGGGCCATACATAATTGAGAATCGAGATTTAGTTCTGGAAGGTAATAAAAATTAGGAAAAATATTACTTCTAGAAATAAGTTTTTAGGAAGAGATATTGTGAGGAGAGAAAAAAAAAAGTAATGCACTGAGATGTATAAGAAAAAACATGGGGTGCAAAAAGCAACCCCCCCTCATGAATCATGATTGAACCTCAGAATAGCCACATACATCTTTAGCAACAAAAAACAGGTCATTTAGTAAAACTCTGAATATGAGCGTAATTTGTCTCTAAATGTATGGCAAGGTGCTGCAAGCATTCAAAGCATATTGGAACTTTAGGCACTATATCCTCGCTAATGGGGGAAATAATAAAGTAACCAAACTGAACTAATCATCTGATTCGTGAAAATCTCTGTCTTTGTTCATCCACTTCATTCATCCAATCATTGAGCCGTAGTAGTCCCTTGTACCCATAATAAGTAGCAGCAAGAAGTATGACCAAAATAGAGACAAATAGAAGAAGCTGCTTTGTTCTGGAAATAAATTTCTGTTCAATGATTACAGTCATAAGTAGTCAGCGAAGAGAAAGACAGTTGGAACTTAAAAATCACTCTTTTGTCAAGAAATAACATACCTGTAGTATTGTCGGTTCCTTGGATTCTACTACCCGCTCCCGCCTTTTTCGTCGCTTTGGAACCGATTTTTCATTATCCGGCTCCTTTACCTTCAACAAGTACAACCCAATTTTGTAGTGATGATAATAAAAAGAACCAAGCAAAGTAGATAACTTTGAACGTATGTGGAAAGTTCTGATGAAAGCACAATTACCTCCGTAACTCTAGATTTACGCAATTGCAGTCCTGACTCAACAACCTGCACTTTACTCTTACAGTCAGAATTGCAAGGAATAAGTCCTATTCCAAATTGATTTTTTGGTATATCTCTTGGATGGCAACCTCCAGCACGATTATATGCTGCTTGAACATCTTGACAAAGCCACTCCTTTTTCAATGTTTGGCATTTGCAACGAACAGTGACCTTACGAAGAATGAGTTCATATTTTAGAAGACAGGGTCAAGAATAGGTTTACTAGTTTGTTTACTTTGCAGTACCTAGAAAAGTAATGCAAAAACTAGACACTGCTTGAGCTAATAGTGTTATTTTCAAATTCAATGCATGAAGTGATAGCAGTCAAATTTTGTACCTTTTTACAGCATTTCTCAGGACTTGGGCATTGACCAGGATGGCATGTCTCTGGGCACAGATGCGTACAATTTGGCAACTTTCTGCAAAACCATTGTGACCAATAAGGCTGTCATCCAACTAATCCATCTAGATTACAAGAACCATGGAGAACAGAAGAAACAGCAGTCTAACAGATATTTTCAACTTAATGTTGGTTTTGAATGCTAAACTAGATTAAAACATGAGTAAAAAATTGCTACTCTAAATTACCTATGACATGGCCCACCACATGACCGGACTGTCTCTTGATCCTTTGCAGACAGGCTGTTGTAATATATGCACTCAAAAACATGGACCATTGCACCACAATGACATGACCGTTTAACTAGCACCTTGCATGGGGGACAGTCTCCAGGATGGCATCGTCGAGGGCAGTGATGGGGACATACAGGCTTTCTTTCCTGATCAATGCAGTTTACGCATCAAGAGACAAATTATCAGTTCTGACTTTTGATAGTAAAAAAGTGAATTTGTCATCTTTACATAGGAAGACAAACGAGAAACTCCAATGATTCAGCTAAAATCCAGTGATAATACATAGAAAACACATTGCAACCCATGAATGACAAAGACACTGGTGCAAAATAAAGAATAAAATACAATGGATTAATGGAATTATGGAAGATTCAAAACCTTTTGGCAAGAAAGAGAACAATCTTCACAAGGCTCGCTTTTCAGTAACCGGTTCATTGAAGACTGGTTCTCCAAGGCATGGCAGGTTTTAGTACAATAATGATTACCACATGGTAGAGGATTACCACATAAATTTTCACAGGAGAACTGTGATTTAACAGAGCAGACCATCTGAAAAGAGGGTGGAAAAGAAAACAGAAACCTCATTAAAAGCAGTTAATGCAAATTGCTTTTGGGTAAAATCATTTAGAAGAATCTTGCATGTCATAGTTCGTATACAGCTTCTAAGATAAGCAAAACAAACCATTCTCTCTGTTCCAATGTGCTGTCCAACACAGGATCTCCACACAAGTTCTGGGCAAGGAGGGCATGGAGTGCCAGGATCACTTTCACTTTGTTGTATATTCTTCTTTTTCTTTGGTTTGAGAGTAAACTCTGGATTAGGAGGCGGCTTAGCACCATGACACCTTCACAAAGAAAAAAGAGTGTTAAGGAAAGATATTAACTAAAAATTAAATGTATAGTCTCATGTGGTTCAACCATATGATAATGGATTCTGATGAAACCTATGCACTGCTTCGTGACTATGTCAATACTCAGACATGAGTGGAGAGAAAGGGATCTCGGTTTTTTGACTTTCCATTCACGCCTAAATGCTTGAAAGTTCAGAAGTCTTAACCATTTAAAGCATATATTCTTTAAAATGATACTTAGTAATATCTCAATCTTACATATATGGAGAAAAAATATTCTCAAACCTTAATTTGCATGTATGGCCACATTGGTACTCTTCTGCACAAGGTAGGCGACAAGGAGGGCAGCCTCCATAATGGCATTTGTGTGGCTAAACAAAATTAATGTGTGTTAATAATATTAAAAAGAAAATATATATCGTCATTAAAAAGAAAATATATATTGTCAGCAACTAAGCACGCATTTTCTTTCAAATTAAAGAACATCCAAGAATGATTATGACATCTTTGGATAGTTTCGAATCATTCAAATCCAGAGAAAAACAAAAACAACAACCCATTAACATATAATATGAATATTTCTTTTTGAGGAAAAAAAAATGCATTATGGAATTATATCATCCATTTTCTAATTTAGTTTTACCCAACACTGAAGGAATTCAAATTTAGCATGTAACGGACTGTTTCAACAAAAAACCTATGTATCCACAATATTTTTAATGGAAACCTACAAAACACCATTACAATTTGGAAACGCTAGACATTAAGAATTCAATTAAAAGGCCTGGTTGGAGGAAAAAAAAGGGGGGGGGGGTGAAGGTAATAATGATCCAAGATCATTTGCCAATCATATAATAAAAATTTAATGGATTAAATATGTTTTTAATCCCTATAATTTGGGAGGGTTTTCTGTTTTTGTCCTCATAAAAAATTATTGTCTGTGTTGGTTACAGAAACAATTTTTTTATTTTTAATCCCTACCGTCAAGAGAGGTCTGCTAAGTGGTGAGACGGCCGATAGAAGTCCACCTCACTCTGACCACATGGCACCATACCTCACAGATCACCCTGACACATTACTTTTTCCACACATCAGCCCTTCCCCTCTCCCTCTCCCCCGCCACACCCCTCTCCCCAAGGTAGACAAGAGCGAGATCCTACGTAGGAGCGGAGAGGGGTCATAGGAGCGTAAAACGTGGGTTCGTAGCACGGTTCGTAAGATCCTACCAAAAATATTAAAATACATTTAAATATAAATATATAATATTATACATAAATAATTTCTATTATATAAAGTTATAAACAATATATGTTTATGTTTACTAGTATTTATATTTTTTAAATTTTATTATAATACATTAAGCAATATTAAATGAATTTTATACTAGTTTAAACAAATAAATTAAATGAATTTTATATAGTTTAAACAAATATATTATTATAATGTCTGGTGTCGTAAAAAAAAAAAAGAGTAGGTGTGACTAGTTTATTACTGTTGGGCTTATTTGAAGGCCCATAACCCATTACCAAACCCTAAGCCTCTTTGTTGCTTCATCCCTTCTTCCTCCACCGCATCCCTTCTTCTTCTTCTTCTCAGAAAACGCAGAAACAGAAGCACCGTTGCAGGGAGAGAACCAGAGCACCACTATCGCACCCAGCAACCCACATGCAACCACCGTCAGCCGCCTTCTTCCTCGTTTCTTCCTTCCTCTTCCTCGTTTCTTCCCTATTCTTCTTCTTCTTCTTCTTCTTCTACGTTTCAGGCCTAAAACCACCAAGACGTTGCCGGAAAACACCAAACAGTCGTCGAAGAGGGAGAGTTGCGCGAGATTTAGGGTTTTCCCCCCCCAAATCTGAGTTTTAAAATAAGTCGGGTCGCGAACTCGATCCGGAAAGCCCAAAAGCTAAGATTTCGGGTTTTTCTACAGGATCGCGGGTTCGTCCGCTCCCACCGCTCCTACACGCCGGAATGCCGCTCCCACCCACTCCCTGAAATTCACGATCTTGCGTAGGTTCGAGTTCATTGAGGGGTAGTAAGAGAAATTATGTGAGAAATATCTAGTTATATTTGTTTTATATCTTTAGACTATTTTAGAGTATCCTAGATGATATGTTAGGATTTTATATTTTATGATTTGTTTCTTTATTTAATTAGGATCTTCATAATTATTAGGCATATCATATCATGTAAATAGGAGTAGAATCTCCTATATTTATTTGTATTTATTGCATTAAACCTATATAAAAAGGACTCTGATGTTTAGTCTAAACCATGGTTTTGAAAACCGGACCGGACCGGCCGGTCCGACCGGTCCAACTGGGACCCGGCCTATCATCCGTCCAAAAGTTCCATAGAACCGCCCATATATGGAACCGCCTAAAAACCGGAAGAACCTGCACTAAACCGCTGAAACCGGCGAAAACCAGTGGTTTTCCTGTTCGGACCGACTCGCTAAAAAGCTGTCTTTTTAAAACAAAAACAGCAACGACGACGCAAATACCACAATGACAGTCTTATAATCGGCAACCTCATTCTCTGGTGACGGTCGCAAATACCATAACCTCCTTCTCCGACGACAATCATTGTGCGCAGAAGAGGCCAACTTGGAAAAAGCTGTGTGTTGAAGGAGAAGGTGAACCGAGAAAGAGAAGAAAGGTCTACAGTGATTGCATCTGTCTCCACTCTCCTCTACCTATCTTTGCAGGCGGTGGGGGGTAAATGAGTACTACTAGTGAATAGCTGTAAAAGCTAGACCAATTTTGTTGGGAAAAGTGAAAAGTAATTGGCCATCTCGGGAAGCCAATGGTTTGTCAGCAGACCAACTTTTTTTCTTCAACCTAATCAATCACATGTAATATGCATATATATTTTTAAAATATTATATAATCGAGAGACCACTTCTTTGTCTTTTGGCTTTAATTGTTTTTTAAATTATACTATTATATTAATTGTTTTAATGTATTTGAAAAATAATTCTAATGTCAATAATTTTTATTCAAATTTAAATATTTTATTTTTTTAATGAATAAGGATAGTTAGATGAGTCAAATAAGTATCAAATTATTAAAAAATATTATTTAATTAATAACGGTCCAACCACGATTCAACCATTGAACCTTAAACCAGTGTCTTCACTGGTTCAGTGGCCGATCCGGTTTTCAAAACATTGGTCTAAACACACGGCTTCACAATCATATGTCTCTCAATTTTCTCTCTTTCAACATGGTATCAGAGCAGGTTTTGATTCTGTGACTTTTGCCTGTGATTCACCACCGTTGCCGGCGGCAACGCCACCTTCCAGTCTTCCGCCGTGTCATCTTTCCAGTTTGTTCAGAATCTCTCTTTCGCCCTGCTTCTCTCTTCTGGCGTGTCACCATTGCCGCCGTGCCTTCGCTCTTCCGATGAGCCTACACCGTTTCTAGCCAGAACAGCCACTGTCTGCCGCCACCGGGAAATTTTTTTGGCGACTTTTCCGGCGAGACCACAACCATCAGAGTTGGAATTCACCAATCTACACAGCCATCCAAGTTTCCAACCAAGATGCCTCCTCACGCGCCCTCTCATGCGCTGTCTTCTCTCTGCGTTTTTCAAAACACGTCGCCGTTGTCTTCCGCTAGTGGCGGCGCGTTCGACAGCTTTCTGGCTACCTTTTCCTGTTGTAGGTCGACTCCTCACCCCGGTTCCAGATCTGGGCTTGGTTTTTGTTTCGATACTTGGGGTACCTAAGTTCTAGTGCAAACAACCCTTTCTCTCTCCTGTTTGACGCATTTTCTCTCTCCTCTTGACAACCCATCTGATTAAATTTTTTAGTGGTTTCTTGATGGTTCTAATTTTTGTTTGTCATGCAATTTTTCTCTCACTAATAGATCATATCAGTGGCTTCTATTCCCACCGATGATTATTCCAGTGATGACTCTTTTCCCACATATGGATCATATTAGTGGTGACTTCTTTTCCCATCGATGATCATTCTGGTGGTGGCTTCTCTTCCCACCGACGACTATTCCGGTGGTGCCTTCTCTTCCCACCAACCATCATCTCGATGGTGACTTATTATGGTTATGACTCACACTAGTCTAGCTCTTCGTCCCAGATGCTCTGGCCTCAGCCTTTTTCTCAAGTGCACTGGCCCCATCTTCGCCCCAGATGCATTGGCCTGGCCTCGTCTCTATCCCAGAAATAGTTGCCATACTTTGTTTCAAGTTTAAAAGTCTCCGATATTATTGGTTTGAAGCTTCCAAATGTTGTTTGGAGAAAATCGGACCTTGCTTTACTTCATTGCTTGCTAAGAAATTTCTTTCAGGCTGATGATTATTCCAAATTATCCGCTAAGCTATCTCTCAGAGCAATTCTCTCCGCTACTCCAAATATCCTTGAGTTGTCTTCCCAATCATTGTTTTTTTTGGAGTTAAATTTTTATGTTTTCTATTTATTTTTATTTCATGGGAAATGTGTTATTTTCTTGTAACAAGCTAAAAGCTTAGTAAGCTTTAGCTTGAGGGGGAGTGTTAGAAAATGTGAGAAATATCTAATTATATTTGTTTTATATCTTTAGACTATTTTAGAATATCCTAGATGATATGTTAGGATTTTATATTTTATGATTTGTTTCTTTATTTAATTAGGATCTTCATAATTATTAGGCATATCATATAATGTAAATAGGAGTAGAACTCCTATATTTATTTGTATTTATTGTATTAAGCCTATATAAAAAGGACCCCGTTGTGTAGAATTGTAAGTAATATAATTTCATTGATAATAATAAACATGTACAAACACCAATTATATAGACTGACTATCACCTAAATAAGGAAATATAAATCTGTACAAATCAGAACCAAATCAATCCTAATTATGACACAAATCTCCTAATAATATACAATAATTATATTACACAACACTCCCCCTCAAGCTGGTGAATGTATGTCATATTCCCGACTTGCAAATAAGGTCCCAAACCGCCAATGGGAAGTCCTCGTCAACATATCTGCTAATTGATGTCGTGAAGGAACGTACTCTGTGGATATGAGACCACTCTCTAATTTCTCTTTAATGAAGTGTCGATCTACCTCTATATGCTTTGTCCGATCATGTTGAACTGGGTTGTGTGCAATGCTAATGGCAGACTTATTATCACAAAACAATCTCATAGGAGCTTCATACTTCATTTTGAGGTCATGAAGTATAATCTTCATCCATAACAACTCACAAATCCCTTGAGCCATAGCTCTAAATTCTGCCTCGGCACTTGATCTTGCAACCACATTTTGTTTTTTACTCCTCCATGTCACCAAGTTTCCTCCCAAGAACATGCAATATCCAGTGGTAGATCTCCTATCAACAATTGACCCTGCATAATCTGCATCAGTATATACTTCCACGGATAAATTCCCTTCCTTTTTGAACAGTAGTCCTTTCCCTGGAGAGGCCTTCAAGAAATCTTGAAGAATTCTATTCACTGCCTGCAAATGCCTTTCTCTTGGATCATGCATGAATTGACTCACTACACTGACCGCGTAAGCTATGTCGGGTCTAGTGTGAGATAAATAGATAAGTTTTCCCACAAGTCTCTGATATTGTGCCTTTTCCACCTTCAGGCTTTCCAAGTCATTCCCGATCTCGTGATTACGCTCTATAGGTACTCCAAAGTAGTCTTACAACCTAGCTTACCGCTTCTTTAAGAAGATCAAGGATATACTTCCTTTGAGAGATAAAGATACCTTGTTTAGAGTAAGCAACCTCTATTCCAAGGAAGTACTTTAGCTTCCCGAGGTCTTTCATCTCAAATTGAGCACCAACCTCTCTCTAGAGATTGTTTCTCAAGCTCATCATCACCGCAATAATCATATCATCTACATAGACCAAAAGAACTGTAAGTTTGCCATACCGAGAATATTTTATAAAGAGGGTATGGTCACCTTGGCTTTGCCTGTACCCCAAGGAGATCATAACTTGAGTAAAACTGCCAAACCAAGCGCGAGGAGATCGCTTCAAACCATATAATGCCTTCTTGAGTCTACAAACCTTATTCCCCCCTTCAGTAACACCATATCCAGGTGGAATTTCCATATATACTTCCTCTTCTAAGCTTCCGTGTAAGAAAGCATTTTTAACATCGAATTGGTGCAATTCCCAACCGAAGTGTGCTGCCAAGGAAAGTATAATTCTTACTGTATTCATCTTTGCTCTTTGGAGCAAATGTCTCCTCATAATCAACCCCATAGGTTTGGGTGTAACCCTTTGCAACCAGCCTCGCCTTGTATCGGTCTAGTGTGCCATCCGACCGATATTTAACAAAGGTATATCCATCTACAACCAAGCGCTTTTTGTTCTTTGGTCTCTACAATTTCCCAAGTCTCATTCCTTTCCAATGCACCCATTTCCTCATTCATGGCTCAATCCAATTCTCATCCTTTAAGGCTTCTCTCTTGAACTAGGGATTACGATAGAATCAATAGTGAAATAAAGCTCTGGTCTTTGCCGCATTAAGGTTTTTAGTAGACACAAATCGGGATATAGGGTATTTAGCACAAGATCTTTTTCTTTTCTCAAGGCAATTGGTAAATCATCCGTTAGGTTCACAAGAGACATTTAAAGTATCTTGAGGTTATGAGTACTTACCTGGTTCTGACGATTGGACTTCTTTGTTGGACAAGGTCGGGTTTACGCTTGTATCTTTTAGGTAATATTGCTTCCCAAATTTACCATTACTATCCTTCGCATCCTCCTCTTTGTCATCCGTGACATCCTGTAAAGAAAAAGACAGCTAGGGACTCGGACTGCACTCGGACTCGGACTCTAGAAGGGACTCGACTTCTAGACCACTCTCCCCACGGTGAGGACTAGGGAAGAAGAAGGCGATTCATGAAAGGTAACATCCATGGAGACATAGGCGCGACGAGTTTGGTGATAACACTTGGTACCCACTTTTTGTTTGGGGCATACCCTATGAAGATACACTTGATGGCACGAGGATCTAATTTTCCTCGATGAGGACTATGAACATGGACAAAGGCGGAACATCCAAAGACTCGACTCTGAAGATTAGTCATAATGGGAATAGAAGGATGAAAGGGAGACAAGTGTTATCTGGGTGACACCATCTAGGACACGGTAAGGCAACCTGTTTATCAAATAGGTGGCGGTTAAGACAGCTTCCCCCCAAAAGGACTTGGGAACAGACATTTGAAAAAGTAAAGACCTAGCAACCTCAAGAAGATGACGGTTTTTTCGCTCTGCAACCCCATTCTGTTGAGGGGTGTCCACACAGGTTAGCTCATGTACAATACCATTATCTTTAAGAAATTGGGAAAAATTTTGATTCACATACTCTCTCCCATTATCAGAATGCAATCTTTTAATCCTTTTTCCAAATTGAGTTTGAATCATATTGTAAAAGTTTACAAACAATTGGAAAACTTCAGACTTATCTTTCATGAGAAATATCCAGGTAACCCGAGTGCAATCATCAATAAAGGAGACAAACAATTTTGCTCCGTAAATATTACAAAGCGGATGTAGGTCCCCACACGCCTGAATGAATACGATCAAAAGGATTGGAACTTTTATTATTACTAGGAGAAAAAGTTGTACGATGGTGTTTAGCAAATTGACAAACATCACAATGAAAGGACTCAACCGACATTTTTGTAAATAAAAGCGAAATAACGACTTAAGGACACTAAAGGGAGGATGACTAAGGCGCTCGTGGTGTAGCCATATCTGGGCGGATGACCAAGATTCGACTTTGTTGGATGATCGGGCGAGAGCCTTTTGTCCAATGCTCTCTTTATTCTTCTCATGTTGCAAGTAGTATAACCCGCCCTGTTCCTTAGCAATTCCAATCGCCCTCCCGTGGCAAGATCCTGAAAAACACAATGGGAATGGAAAAATGTTCTTTGCACAATTTAAATATTTGGTGATTTTATGAATGGACAGGAGGTTACTTGGGACAACTTAGGAATATGAAGTACATTCTTTAAGTGATGGGTTTGAAGTTCAATGTTTCCACACCCAGAATCGGGATTTGTGATCCATTAGCTACGATGATGTGTTGACTACTAGGTAAAGTGGTGTAAGATGAAAAATAAGAAGCATGGGGTGTCATGTGATCTGTAGCACCGCAGTCAATAATCCGGATATTCTCGATGCGAAGCATTAAAGGATAAGAAACTAGAACTCTTACCACCATGGTGAGGAGCAGTGGAAGAGGAAGGCTTACTAAGGGAACTCATAAGAGCTCGCAGACGCTCCAACTCATCTTTACTAAGAGCGGGGACCTCCTTTTCAAGTTGAGTGGTGGTGAGTCTTCAACCAAGGTGTCTCAATCGGTGATTGCTTGGTTAGCGCGCCTCAAAAGGACCCTTAAGTCCCCAATACGCTCCGTAACCTTCTCCTTTCCATGTAGTTTAAAACATGTCTCCTTAGTGTGACCTGTCCTCCTACAAAGAGAGCACCAACGATCTTCACGATTAGACTTAGTATGAGGCTTCCCGTAAGAGAAGGATTCCTTTATGGGACCCTTCACTAAGTTAAGACTGAACTTTCAATGGGTTTATCTTCCAACATTATCGCCTACGACTTTCTTCACTACGAACAAGGTAGAACACCTCGAGAGAGAGGGAGTTTCTCTTTGCCTAAAATTTGAACCCGAATAGGATCAAATTCGATTGAGCCCGAAAGAAACTTGAAGATTCTTGATCTCTCAATAAATGTAGTCTGTGGCGGAATCATCGGTGCACTTCATCTTCAAGTTTTGATATTGATCCAATTCAATCCACAAACCATTCAATGTCCCATAATAGTCGATTCTGGAAGAAGTACCTGCTTGATCAATATCTTATTCTCCAACTCATAACAAGTCAAATATCTTGTTTCATGGAATAAGTTTGAGACAAATTGTCCCAAATCTCCTTAGCAGTAGAGAAGAACATGCAGTTCCGACTAATCTCCGGAACCATAGAGTGCCAAAACCAAGTCATGATAAGTGAGTCATATTCATCCCAAGCTTCGAATGTAGGATCGGTTTGAGGTGGTGTCTTTCCTCGATATGTTTGACCTCTTACGACTCTTGAGAGTTGTCAGGCGAACAAATTGGGCCCATTGCATATAGTTACGCCCATCAAGCTTCAGACGTACCTTTAAGCACCGGAAAGCCCGAATGGCTTAGTGTCTGATCAGCAACCTGTTTTTCTCCAGAAACAAATTTGTCACCTGACATGGTTAAAAAAAAGAGAAAAAAAACAGCACACAAAACAGGGCCTTAAAGGTTGAAGAAGAGGTGCTTCACTGTAAGCCCAAGGTCGAGATGCCAAACACAGCTTATGGCCCCTGATATGGAACCAGGAGGAGCCGACGAACCAGACGGTACAAGCGGCGAAGCGATCGGAGGTCGGGAAGGCGGCGCGTGGGTTCCACGCGCTCGAAAAACAGAGATGCGGTGACGGCGCGTGTGATGTCAGATGGGCCGGAAATTTTGAGGAACGTCAGATCGGCGGGAGTCGCTCCTGGTGAAGGTGGTTTCGCCGTAAAAATTTTCCGACAGCCGCAGACGGCGGTTCTGGCGGCGGCGAGTTGAGCTGGTGGGCGAACTCAATCAAACCAGACTGGTCTTGAGTAAAAACGCAGCAATGAAGGCTGCCTGAGTGACAAGGAAGACAATGCAGCAATTAAGGCTGCCTGAGGAAAAAAAAAACAACGCAGCAATGAAGGCTGACTTGATAACGACGGCTAAACCTAGCTCTTGATACCAAATTGTAAGTAATATAATTTCATTGATAATAATAAACATGTACAAACACCAATTATATAGACTGACTATCACCTAAATAAGGAAATATAAATCTGTACAAATCAGAACCAAATCAATCCTAATTATGACACAAATCTCCTAATAATATACAATAATTATATTACACAACATGTAGTCTAAACACACGGTTTCACAATCATATGTCTCTCTATTTTCTCTCTTTCAACAAGTACAATTGTACAACAGATTATGTAGTCATTAAATCAAGAGCATAACCAGGTATTACGAAATCAAGGATTGAATCGCAAACCCGAAAGGGAAATTTCAATTAGCTGATATCAAATCTCAAAATGGTTACAGGCATAGATACCCTTTAAAGACATGATATTACCATTTGTTGAAAAAAAAAAAAAAAAAACACGAATTCGAGTTTTTTTCCTAAATTTTTTTCCTCTATCATAGCTTCACGCAAGTACACACAATTCCAATATATCTCAGCTTGGGAATGTAAATGCTTGCAGCAAAACAAATCAGTAAATACCTTGCATATTAATGCATGCCGGCATAAAGGCTTAATAGGGCATCGTTTAGGACATTTGGGCGGCTTTTGATCCATTTCAGTACCACAAGGAACCTGATACAAAATCAATCACTCAGCAAAGATAGTTTGCGCAAGTGCCACACAAATTGATGAAATCCAAGTATATAGCATCAAGATCAAGAAGATTATATAAGACAACAGTGGCAGATTGACTAAAAGAAAATAGACGACCCAAAATAATAAAAGATACATGCACCGCGTGAAGAAAGAAATAACGGAGAATATGTATTTCTGGTGTGTTTATGTGTGAACTTATTGACATATACAAACAGCAAGATTAAGTAAAAATATCAATTTCTTCAAATTAAAATACAAAAAGTAACGGCAATAAGCAACTCCATATTTATCTGATCTCTGAACTTATCTTCTAATTTATTTAATGAAAGTTCTATGAAATTAGCAGGCGTTGTGGGAATATCACGCTGACTACAGTGAATATTACATAAACTAACAATAACAACCCTCCATGATTTCATATTATTTAGCTTTGTTGATGCCATAATATGTTTACATGACTTTGCTGTCATTTAAATCAGCAGGCAGTGTAACGCAACGTGCTTAAATTATGCAAAGAAAATGATATGCTGCTGATCACTGAAACCTGGCATAGACCATTAAGGTGCTGGGAAATGAGTGACGCGTGTAAAAGCAAAGTTTTATTCACTGAAAGTTCCTGCCATAAGTTTTCAAACTTATTACCAGATAATGAGCCCAACATCATCTGGCCATCAACTTCTATAAATCAAGCAGCTAATGGTGTTGTTTTACATAAGTGTGTTCAACGTTCATACAACAATTTGCATACAAGAATTACAATTATAAAATGGGACTTAACAAGAATTACAAACATGCACAACTGACAAAAAACAATTCATGTAACATCCGAGAACACATAATCAGAATCCTGATGGCCAAACTCAAACCTCAAAATGTGTCTCCCCACATGCACATGAAATTGTCACCATTATAGGACAAGGAGCACAGGCACCCCTGCAATGAACAAATTTAGCTATCATCATGTCATATTCTGTCTGTCTTATACTTCAGGCTTCACAAATTAAAGATTGAAAGACTGAAAGACTGATTTGTCCATATAATATGCATAAGGTATCAACTTGGTCCCTATGTTCTTAACTAAATTGATCAATGAAGAACTCAACTTTTTCATGATGATGATGATATATCATATATTTCTTCTCCATCAAGTCCATTTTGATCATATTGATAGTAACCGATAAAACATTAATTAACATTCTTGTACCCAATGACCTTGGTAGTGGCACTTAGGTAAGAGCTTAGAAGAGGTCATTGGACCCCAGACTGTCCTGATTTCAGCTCAGAATTCAGATCTAAGATGATAACAACAGGTTTACGATTAGGGGATCATGAAATTGATCTTTAAACATCAAGGGCACTATTTCATTCAGCTATTCACCCTTGTTGCAGTTGCCTAATGGACTACAGGAAGATCTTGCAAATACAGAAAAGGACATACCTATGACATGGAGAAGGGCATTTATGGTTCTTACATCGAAGCCTCCTGCCACATATCTAATGAAAAACAAAAGAAAAATGATCAATGCCATTACAACTTACAAATCTCTTGTCAAAATGAGGTAACAATATTAATAGCTACAAAACATGCACAGACCTCTGAGCAGGAAGGGCAATCCCCATCGCAGCAGCGACGCTTACAAGCATGCCGACCACAATCCCGCATCCTCTGACACTTCCTCTCACATACCAAATCTTGATAGCAAGGAACCTACTCTAAGTTCAATTAACTTTGCCTACTATGACCATTTCATAAACCAGTACTAGAAACAAAAATGCATCCAAATTTCAATAAAATAAAATAACAATCAACCACTTACATCTTTCTTGAGGCTTCCACAGCGACAGGACTTCTTCACAACAATCCTACAAGTCTCAATGCAGTGTCCACGGTGGCATCTTTCAGGGCACCTATGATACCCACATGGCAACATTTTATCACAATTGGCACCACAAACCTGCAAAGGAGCATCACAAGGCATTCCTTCATAGACCCTTTTACCACAAGGGCATGTTCTCTTCCCTTGTAAAGGACACTCACCACACTCACCAGAATGACAACCCTTCCCACAAACATGTTTCCCACAACCAAGCCTCTTCTCACAAGGATCACCACATTGGAAAAAACGATCACAACACTCCCTTTCCTCTTTCACCTTCCCACATTGACACCTATACACGCCACGTGTCCGGCACGGAGGGCAAGGGCCACGGTGGCAAATCTCAATGCACTTGTGAACACCACAATCCAAAAACTTGGAACAAGGATTGTCACAAGAGAATTCCTTGAACCCGCATCGACGAACGTCCTCGTGGGACCCACAAAAGCATCGAACTTTAACGAGTTGGGGGCAGGAGGGGCAAGGACCTGGATGGCAGAGCAATAAACAATGGTGCCCGCAATTGTTCTTCAATGGTCTTTCACAAACATCGCCACAGGAATGGGGTAGAACCCAGGGATCATCACTGGGAGGGTTCTCCAATTTTCCGCAGAAGCAGAGGTAGGTTTTGGGGATGTGGCTTTTGGGGTAATCTACTCTGCATTTGGGGCAGTTCCAGACGGCGGTGTCGGAGGCTTGGTCGGGGGAGATGGGGAGGCGAGTGGCGGCGCGTGCGGCGAAGAGGTCGGAGGCTTGGCGGGACCAGCTCTGGATGCAGAAGAGGTGGAAGACGGCGAAGCAGAGGGAGGTGCAGGACCACGTGGGGTCGGAGGGTTTGATGCGCTCGAGACATATGAGGCAGGATAGAGCGCCGGAGGAGGAGGATGTGAGGAAGGATCGGATCTTGGAGAGGTCGGCGGCGGTGGCAGAGGTGGAGGAGTGGCCGGAGTAATTGAAGTAGGATTTGAATATGGACTCGGAGAGGTCAGAGTGGCGGAGGAGCTCTGACGTGGAGGATCCGCCGTCAGAGTCGGAGTCCGAAAGTGGCCGTGCCGGTGATGCCATTTTGCTTTGGCAGTCTCCGCTTGCCACCTCTCACTCTGTTTATATTACCATCGCTGGATACGTGTTTGTCTATGTTCTCGTGTTTCACTTTTTGTTCCGGTTGTTTTGTTTTTCTTTTTGGTAAACTTTGTTTTTTTTGGTAAACTTTGTTCCGGTTTTATTATCTCTGCAATGTTTTTCATTTTGTTTTAAGGATGCTTTCCTTAAATTCTTTCAATTTTTTGTTTTTTGCTATTACTTCAAAATATCTTATTGCTCTGGTCTTTCCAATAATATTAAATGTCTATCAATATTTTAATTTAAACATTTTCATAGTATAGTTGATACCTAATAATTATAAACTGTTTGTTTGGTACATTCTGTCAATAAAAGTATTTATTTAATACATTATTTTGAAAAAGGTTAATTAAAAATTTATTCATACATTATTTCAGAGAATACTTTAAAATAAGCTACAAGTAACTTGTAGTATATCGTAAGTTATTTTTATAAATATATCCAAACACTAAAATAAATATGTATGTCATGAAATGAATCCAAATAAATTCTAAATAATATCTTTCAACTCTCCTTAATAACCTAAATATATTGTATCAAAAAGAAAACCTAAATATATGTTTTAGTTTTATTAAATCTGTAATCTAAATGTAAAAAGGAGCCATTAAAATTTTTTTAGAACATTTTTTAAGTAATTCTTTTTTACCCTCATAATCATGAGTTTGGTAGAAATTTGGTTAGACGCATGTCTTAAAAATTTGGCAATCAAGTCAACTCACATGTAATGCATGCAACAATTAAAAATTAAAAGAGGGTTCTTAATTGTAGTTTTAAATATGACCAATAAACATTTTGTCAAAAAAAATGACCAATAAACATAATTGACACTAATGTATGATAGACTGATAGTTAACTATTATTTTTGCATATATTTATCTAACTACAATTTTTTTTTCGAGATATGTTACTTTTTGAGGCATTTGTTTTCATAGAAGATATATTAAAATTATATGAATATAGTATAAAAATTAAAGTATATTTTTTGAATAATCAAAAACAAATTAATTTTAGCAATTAACCTGTGCCACACACAAATTTGCATCTAGTTTGTATAGATTTTGTTTATGCAAATATCAAATTTGAAGAGAAGATAAAATTATCGTAAAAAAAAAAAATGAGATGATAAAATTCAAGCACATAAAGACATTGATAATGGAATAAAATGCGAAGTCTCATATCATATGTAATATATTTGTCTTTCAAACCACAGTCTTAGTTGCGATCATATCGGCACTAATGAACTGGATCTCATGAGAACTCTGCATGTAAGTGTTAATACCAAAAAAAAAAAAACCTCTCTCTCTCTTTGAGACACACATATCCCTACCATAGGTAAAACATGTCTCGAGATGATAGTCTGGTAGTAAAACATACGTAAGAGCTATGTGAATGTTAGGAGCAGGATTCGAACCCGTATCGCTCCACTTTTCCCGTCCCCTTTTACCATATGTACTTGACAAAACAAAACAAAACAAAAAGACACACATATCCCTAAGTCTCCTTAAAAAAAATCATAGGGTACACATTTTATTTCTTAATAATAAAGCATCATACAAAATCCTGGAAACGCACTCAGGTAAAGACAACATCGACACTCACCAACAGATTAGTCACACGCCCTTCGGGTAAATAATAGCCAAAAGGGGGAAAAACATCACTCAAAATAAGCACATGCGTTGCTACACATCTACATACACACACTTGCTACCATAATTGTAATGGCTGTACAAAACATAGAGCAGAGGGACGCACAAAATCAGATGAATTCAAAGCGCATGAGAAGCTTTACATTGTTGTATTTATCTCCTTTGCGGGAATGCAGTGGAACTGCTCGAATTCCACTTCTTAGTTCCCACACAGGTAAGCATGTTTGTCCACCAAAGTCGTCCTTCTCAGACATGTCATACTCATGAACTTCTATGCGAAGCAGAGCCAATTCCGGAACAGAAAGCGGGAACTCGAATATCTCATTCCAAGAAGGCAACCAACTGTCCTCTTTTGTCTTAGTTTTTTTCATAATAGTATCAGAAGGGACTCCAGCAATTCCCACCTGCATAAGAGTTTATCAAATAGAGTTGAATGAAATTATAGAAGTACTACAGGGAAGGTATCGTAATTCATATGTAATAGGCTGCAAAGGAAGCAATAGAGAAAATATATAACAGGAACCTAATTAATGATCTAGTAGATTATCTTAACATACCCTTGCATAGAAGTCTGGAGGTGAGAATTGATCAAAGTGTGTATGCTTGAAATCATAATACCATCCTTCCCCCATATATACAGTCACCTAATTCAGAGTAAGGAAAGCATGACCTTTGTTAGAATCTAAACTAGAGACAATTGAAAGAGGTAGATGATGGATATAGCCCTTGCAAAAAGTCACTCAAATCTCCAGGCAGTAAGGCCCTCACCTTCAAAGTAATTTTCACAGGCAAAGGAGCTTTAGGATCAAAAACATCATTATTGGGACCACTTTTTAATAGAAAATCTGGTTTTTTAACAAAACCACATCTGCCATTGGCTTTAAACATTCCCTGCATCAACCAAAGAGATCTCCCATACCCCTGCAATGGAACCACACACAACAGAAACTGATTAGAGGAAATCTATAATGATCTCAACTCAATATCATAAGTAAATAATAGACTCCATGATGTTGGATGTGGGTAATAGCAATGTCCTGATATAACTGAAAGGAAGTGTAAATGAAATCTCACATCCTCACCACAGGGAAAGTCAAGACAAAAACACACATCAACTACAGAATAATTATAAATCATACTTAAAAAAGAACTTCCCAAAATTTCAATCTGTAACTAACAATGCTAGACCTCACAGGTTTAGTGTAGTATCTTGTTATTACTTTGAAGCTTACCAAGTTCCTCTCACTCCTCTAGAAATCCCCAAATACAAAGATAAAAAAGGAAGCTGGTGGGGATGGAAGTTGGTTTGGGGGAGGAAGAAATAGAAACCTGCATGTTAAATGCAACCATCTGAGCTCCATGCATCCACCCAATTAATGGGTTGTAATTTGTCGAGGTAATGCGTGTACCTTTTGGATACACCCTCAATATGTTCCTCTGAGTAAACCTGCAAACAATCAGGAAATAAATACTTCTCTTTTCATTTGCAAATAAAGAAGACATCCTGCAATGTGTTTGTCCCAAAGCTAAATAGAATATAAAAGCTCCGGATTTGTTTCGATTTTAAAGTTATTTTATATCTCAAATTCATCATCAAGCCCCAACTAGTTTAATATAAAATGAGACTTTAAGGGATTTAGGTGAAAAAAAATTGACAGTAGGACCATATTTACTTAATTTTTAAAATAGAGAGACTAAAATCACTCGGAAAAAAACTTGAGGGACCAAAATCACACGTAACCCAAACTAGAGGGATCAAAAGTGTAATTAAGCCAAGATAGAAAGAAAAGCCTATATAACTGTCAAATTTTACAATATTTTCAGTACAAAAAAGAGCCATAGACAATTCATATCATATTGAGGGTGGCCAAGCATATGCAAATGGGTTCTTTCTTAAGAACTAACTGGAAACGGTTAACAATACCTGACAATTTCTTTTCCATAAGTCTCAGCAGCCTTTTCGAGCTGTAGCTCACTTAAACTTAGACGTCTCACTTTATCAGGATCCACTTTTAGACATTCTACTAATCCACCTTTAGGCTTCCCAGCATGAATGGCAATTAAACGTCTGTATTCATCTGCTGCATTTTGACGCATCTTTTCTGCTTCCTCAAGATCGTCCTCATCATCATCATCATCATCATCGTCATCATCCCCAATGTTCTGCTAAAGATGGCAAGCCAGAAAATGAATCAACCAATCTCCATTACAAAATTAAATGTCGTTGCAATTTATTTACAACATTGACTTAGTCTCAGACCTTGTAATCAGCTATGGTACCACCTCTCAAACTCGGGACTTCTTTTCCCCATGCTTCTTCATCATCTGCAGGCTTTCCCTTCTTTGGTTCCTCCTCCTTTTCCTTTTCTTCTTTTGCCTCAAGATACTCCTTAGGTGGTTTGGTTGATATAATAATCCTCTTTTTAAGTGAGTCAGGAGAAGGAAATTCTTTCAAGCTTTCTGAGCTAGGACAAAATAGTATGTCTCCAAATGTTTGAGTAACCATCTAAAATTTGAACAGGACTAAGTGTCAACTGTAAGAATGTAAGCATTTTGAATCCCAATAGAACCCTTAAGTAACTAACCTCAGCCACTTTGGCCTGAAGATCAGGAGTAAGGTGGTCTTCTAAGGTTATTACAACTGGATATTCTGACACAACAAAGGCATACTCCTTAATAGACCTCAAACATTTGATAAGTGCTACAGGAGTAGTCAGTGTCCTGTATTATAAAAAAAAAAAAATAGATATGTAAAGAACTATATTTCAAAATATTCAGGAAAAAAAAAATTCTAAATTCAATCACCATTATTAGTAACAATATCATTTTCCTGCTTTGCCTGATTGAATCATTTTGTTGCAATTAGTAAATTCAAGCTTAAAAGTCAGCATCATTCAAGCGGTAAACTTACCTTCCATGAAGAACATGGACATCATCCTTTGATGCATTAGGCCATATATCTAATTCAATCACCCTTACACCTCTCTGCAGTGCATTGATGATTGGGACATCACTGCAGTCACTGCTGAGCTGATTTCCAGTTAGATAGGAATTATGACCAGTATATATGTAATAATGAGACAATGGTGAAGACATATCTTGGTGTACCTGGAATAACAGAAGAAATGACATTAATTACACAAACACAAAACCACAGAGTAAATAATATTATACAACATATAATATCAATATTTCAATACCTATTGAAATGATAACCCAATAGCATTATTATCAGCTTCATATCTACAACTTGGCCCCAAACCCTTTGTTTTTTAATTTTAATACCTTGCAGTTTCAAGTATACAATTTACAAATTTCAATGGGCAATGAAGTCAGGTCAACCTATATGCACTTTAAATGATTAAAAGTATAGCCATAGCACCAAAATGAAATCGAATCACTATAAATTCAGCTGAAACTAACCGACAAGCAAAACCAGAAACGGTTAGAAAATAATTGGTAAAATGAAAATCCACTCTATTAAGAAGAGCATCCGCAATTGGAAAGCATATAATAAAACCAAATCAACATCGTGCTAATGTTGAATTACACAGGACAATAATAAAATCTAAAAAAAAAAACGAAAAAGAAAAGGAAAAAAAGAAGGTTTACCCCACGAGAAGGTAAGAGAGGAGGGTTATAGTCACCAAAGAGGTACTTGAAGAAACTTTCGGGATTGAGACCCCTTCGGTGAAAGATACTCAAATGCTTGTGACCATCGATGATTGCCTGTGTTTCCTCCTCAGTGACTTTCTCTTCTCTCTGCACCTCAATCAGAAATCGTTTCAGGTGAGATGCCGTCATGATCCCGTTCTCATCACAGTACCGCTGAAAAAGCTCCCTTATCTCCGCCGGCGCCTCCGACACTCCCAGCTTGAACCGCCGCCGGCAGCAAAAGCAAACGCTGTAAGTCTGTTTCTGTTTAGACGTCATTCCTTTCTTTCTCTCTCACACACACAAACACAAACACCACACTCTCTCTCTCTCTCTATATGATAACTAACTAACTGCCTAAGCGCGTGGAAGCCGTGTGCACTGTAGATGTATAGGCGAGTGCGCGTGGGTTGTGTGTGTTGAAGATAAGCTTTTGATCAGAGATGGAGAATGGATACGTTTCTTGTTTTGTTGGCAATGAAGGGAAGGGAAGAAAAGCGACAAAGAGAACCAGAAAATTCAGAAATAGTTGTCTATCAATCTGGGTTGGGTCCCACGCTACAACCTCCAATCAATGGAACGTTGGGCACGTTGTACCCCTCCCTGAAATCCACGTCACAGTTTGATTGGAAAATTGGATAAATGAAGGAAGATGTCGAGAGTTGTTATTGGTTGGATTGGGTGTTTTAAAATTGAAAAAATAAGGTAAGATCTTAATTGTCCTTCCAGTTAATATGATTGCTGAACTAATTTCCACGTGGTGTGGTGACAGCAAAACGCTGGAATGAATGGAGTATATACCATTTCGTATTAATCTTTGCATATGCTAGTACATTATTTGGAGTAATTTTTCACTAATGAAAATTCTTGCATTAAATTAAGTTAGAACTATTTTATGTAAACCAAGGACAATGTTGGACCCTACTTTTTCTGGCCTTAATATTGGCATAGCAATCTTTAAGGTGTGTTTGGTTGGGGGGTTTTGGAGGGGAGGGGAGGGGAGGGGAGCAAAATCCCTCCTAAGCCAATTTTGGTTCCCCTCCCAAAGTGGGGGGGTTTGGAGGAGGAGTGAGAGATTAAATTATTTAACATAAACTTATTGAAATATCTTTTTTTATATTATAATATAAAATATTATAAGGATATACCACTAAATTAATCCCTTCCCTCTCTTAAAATTCCTCTCCTTCCCTTCTGAACCAAACAAGCAAAAGCTTCCTCCTCCCCTCCCCTCCTCTCAACCAAACACAAAATCAAAGTAAATCCCTCCCCTCCCTTCCCCTTCCCTCCCCTCCCCTCCATTAAAATCCCTTCTCTCCCCTCTCCTTATTTAAAGAGGAAATTAACAACGAGACCGGGATTCGAATTCCACTCACCCCATTAATAAGGAGAAATATTAACTCACTGACATTTACTATTAAAAAAGGAAGAAAAAAAAGTAACAATGAGGAAAGCAGCAGTACATTTGAAAAGAGTGACACGGACAAATGTTTGAATAATAATGTGAAACCGCCATTGACAAAGGTAGTAGAACAAATTTGCCAGGTAAGGGTGGGACCGTCTTGTGAATCTGAAGCTGGGATGAAAGACCCCCACCAACCTAGATTCATGCGCCAGTTTCTTCATTTAGCGGGTATGGCATCATACTCCAACCTGTATCATGGCTTTCTGGTCTCAGGTCTCGGATCAGTATGCTATCTGTGTTAAATACAAAAACCCATGTAAAATATTGGAGGTTCTTAGTATTGTTTGTATTAATGTTGGTCCAGTTGGTGGATGAATATGTTTTGAGCCTTGAGATATTCTCAGACCTGTCGCCTAAACTTTTTATTATAAAAAGAGAGAGGATAACATAGAAAATTCAAGCAAGTGAGGATAAAGATAAGAGTTAACCCTCAATTTTCTTCATGAAGTATCACTTTCTCTCTTAATTAGTCCTTAAAGTATGTAAAATAATTAAGTAGTCCCTAATGATAGGGGTGGGAATGGACTGGGTCGAGCTAGGCTTTGTAAGACCCAAGTCTGGCTTGATAAAAAAATTCAAAGACTAAGTCTGGCTTGTTACCTATCATAAGCATTTTTTTAGGCATGGTCTGGCCTTTTTGAAAGTCTAATATGGCCTGTTAGCCTACTTAAAAGCCTATTTGATATTAATATCTTTGAATAAGTCATTTGACCGATCTTTAAATAGACTAATGGGTTAACGGGCTAATGAGGTTAGGTTCTATTTATAATAAGCCATAAAAATATTTAAAACCACTCTACTAAGAAACATGAGACATAGGGGTGGAAATAGATAGGACGAGTTGGGTTTTATAAAATCTGATTCTGATTTATTCGTATGATATAAAACTTTTTCAATGTCTAACATGACCTTTTAGATAATCAAACCTTATATAATAGCCTATTTAAATTCTATGTTGCAATAAGGCATTTTAAGTATGTCAAAAATTTATGTAAGTCGATATGCTTAAATTATTGAAAATGTCAGTAGGTATATGATTTAACACAATGTACAAAATCTAACAATAATAATAATAATAACAATATAAAATTATTATTTATATTTACTTAAATAAGCCGACCTGTTAGGACTAAAAGACTTTTTGGGTGGGCCGAAGCCTGATCTTTTTAGCTAAATAGGCTTCTCAAAACGCATTGGCCTAATCTATTTAAAAAAAAGAGTCTGGTCTGGCCTGAGCCTGACGTATGCTAGGTCGTAGGCCTTTGTCGGGTGGTCTGGCTTATTCCCACCCCTACCTAACGTTTTGTCTCATCTATCAAGTTAGTCCCTCAGTTAGTGTGAACTCATTTGAATATTATTAAGTGTCATGTTGATCTTTTCCTTCATACGTGTATCTTAAATAGTCCATAAAATATATCATTTTAGTCCCTCGATCAGCCCTTCTCTCCTACGTGCAAACAAGTCAGACCCTAAACTCCATTACCCATCACTTTCAACCCTATCACTCCATTACCCACCACTTTGGTCCCTGGTTCAGCACAAGCAAAGGCGAGCTCCCCTCCCTGGTTCGTCTCCTCATTTTCATTCCTTATTAAGGTTTTGATTTTCATCCCTTGTTTCTTAACCTAATTTTGATAACTCCGATTCTAAAATTGATTTCGACATTTAACCCCAAACCCTAAATAATTTAGCAATTTTTTGTGTGTGAACGGGTTAGGTGTCATTTAAACGTTGTAGGGACCGATATGACGTATTTTAGGAACTTTAGGACTATTTATGATACACATAAGAGAGAAGAAATGACCAACATGACACGTAACAATATTTAAACGGACTCACACTAATAGAGGGACTAACTTGATGGGTGAGAAAAAACGTTAGGGACTATTTAATATTTTTATATATTTTAAGGACCAAATAGAAAAGAGAGTGATTATTCATGGACCAAATTGAGAGTTAACTCTGAATATAATTATCATTACAATGACCTCCCATATGCTCCTAGTCAGAAGGATAAATAATTAAGATATTAAGCCATCCATTTTTAAGATCATTATATGATATGGCTGATCCAGTGATCCTTATTAGGCTGAGTTCCTCAACTATTTGCAAGACGCGGTGGAGCATTCCATGGCACATGAGGAATATTCTAGCTAATAGGGGTGACTCGCATACGTGTAACGACAACGGAAACTAGCTACTCATTACTACAATTTATAAAGTTTCGAGCTGGAACCGCACTAAAAGCTTCACGAAGTTAAATTTCTTTCCCTTCCTGTTATGCAGAGGGATTGATCGAAATCCACCTCTTAGCTCTGATACCGGCAAACAAGTCTGCCCCGCAAAGTCATCCTTTGCCTTATCTTTATCCTTTACCTCTATTCGGAGCAAAGCGAGCTCAGGAACAGTCAAAGGGAATTCAAACTCGTCATCCCAAACAGGATACCAATTGTCCATTTTCACACTTGTTTTCTTCTTCACACAATCAGCTGGCACTCCAACAATGCAGACCTGTTACACAGTTTGATCAAACAGTAAGATAATTGTACAACAATGTATACTTTTCCTATGTTTCTCTATTAAATCTTTCTATTTTTCCCATTGATTACATTTATTTTTTAACACTCCTAGCTCGAACTAGTTTATGAACCAAATGAGTCAAAATATACCTAGCTCGAATTCAGCTCATTTATTTAACAAGCTCAATTTTCAGCTCAAATCTAGCTTATTTGGTTCATGTTCAACGAGTTAATTGTCGAGCCGAGTCTCGAACTAATTTCGAGTTGGTTCGACTCATTCTCAGCCCTACTTCTAGCAGTGATGAAATAAATTGAAACACACTCTTAGGATGGATTTCCTCAGCTTAAAAATAGAGGATTGAGGATTCACATTCATATAGTGAATGGTAGTTATATTGAATGGTATGCATGACATGATCAACATTCAATATTGAATGGTATTCATTAATTTATCAAATATTCAATAATGGAAACTTAGCATAAAAATCTAATGGTAATGGTAAAAGTCAAAAGATCACTCATGGTATGGGGAATAGGTCTGTCTGAGTCTATTAAGAAATTACTCCAAATCTATCCAATAAATAAATGTATGGAGAATTATGCAACCGACCTTTGTGTAAAAATCCGGTGGAGAGAACAGATCAAAGTGTGTTGGACTGAAATCTGACCTCCAGCCATCTCCTTTGTATACTTTTACCTGTTGTTGAACATGAAAATATTCAGATGCCATTATGAAACAATCCAATTTTCTTTTAGTAAAGTGATTAACGGTACACTCACCTTTAATATCTGCTTCACTGGCAATGTTCTTTTAGGATCAAAAACCTCATTATGTGGACCTTTTTGAATTAGAAATTCAGGCTTTTTCACGTAACCACACCCTCCATTTGCTCTGAACATCCCCTGCATCAACCGAAGTGATTTGCCATGCCCCTATCATAGGAAAAAATGTTTAATAATACCTGAAAGGTTTATATTCCTATTCTCACAAGAATAAAAATCTGCGACTTGGATACCAACAATTTATTTTTGGTGAACCGAGGTAACTCCTAGCCGAAAGCCAGAGACTAATCCCTCGAGGTACTAAGATTCATTTAAGAGATTGACCTTTCCCAATAAATATTATTCCGTACACATGAGTCAGGATTCGAACCCTAACCACATATTTAAGGAATCCAGTTATCTACCAACCGTGTCACGCCATGTTGGTTGGTTATCAACATTTTGTTAAAACCAAAACTCTACTTGATCCAAGAGTGGCTTTTAGGTCAAAAAACTTCTTGAGATTGCACCAAAATTTCACAATATATAACTTAATGTTTAAAAAGATTCCCCACTATCCATGCAAATACCAAATATGCCAAAACACAAAACGGTATGCTTAGTATATTGGTCAAAACCATCCAACCTGCATATTGAATGCCACCATCTGAGCTCCATACATCCAACCTAAATGTGGCCTAAAATTTGAGGATTGGACACGTTTTCCTTTAGGATAAATTCTGAGGATATTTTTCTGTGTGAACCTGGAAAGCAAATATATCAATGCATGTCAAGTCAGATTGTTGGGAAATGCTAAACTTCAAGTAAGTTTTATAGGTACCTAATTAGATCAGCTCCATGAGATTCAGAAGCACTTTTGAGTTTCTTCTCATTCAAACTTAACCGTCTAACTTTATCATCATCAACTATTAATCGATCCTTCATAGAACCTTTTGATTTCCCACCATGGATTGTAATCAAGTGTTTGTATTCACGTGTACCTTGCTGGTTTGATTTGTCATCATCACATGTATTTATCTCTTCCTTGTCTCCATTACTCACATTCTGTCATCCATTAAATGAGAAAACTTAAAAGGCTAAATTACAAAATTGGTCCTCTATGTTTATTTTAGGTTTCAATTTGGTCCTCTATGTTTTATTTGTTTCGTTTTGATCCCTTACGTTTTAAAAGTTCTGACAGGTTAGTCTTTCCAATACTAAACGCCAATTGTCCGTAGCTAAAAGCCAAATAACATTTTGGAAAATGGACTTCTAGCTACGGACAATTGACTTTTAGTGACGGAAATGACCAAATTGAAAACTAAAATAAAACGTAGAGGACCAAAACGAAACAAATAAAACGTAGAGGACCAAATTTAAACCTAAAATAAACTTAGAGGACCAATTTTGTAATTTAGCCAAACTTAAATGCACAGAACAAATTATTCATATCTTTCTTAGTGTGTTTTGCCTTAATTCTATTCCTTTTTAACTAAAAAAATTATGAAATGATGGATATATGTTTCTCTCACCCTTTCCTCAGTTTTCAGTTTAGCCATAGAATCTTGCAATTCCTGTTCCCATGTTTCTTCTTCAGACGATTCACTTTCATTTGACAGAGGGTTGCTGACACCATCAAATTGCAGATATTCCTTTGGTGGTTTGGTTGATATAACTATCTTATTTTTCAGTGATGCTGGTGAGGGGAATTCTGTCAGACAATCTGTAGTAGGACAATAAAGCATTTCTCCAAGTATTTGAGTTGCCATCTGCATGAATAGAAAAAAGAAACCATATGTTGAATGAGAAATAGCAAAATAGTCATAATAGGTGGGAGTGAATGACAAAATAAGTGCCTACTTCTGCAAATTTAGCCTGAAGTTTTGATGTTAGGTGGTCTTCCAATGTTAGAATCACTGGAAAATCAGATTTGACAAAAGCATTTATCTTTATGGATTCCAAACATTTGGTCAGTGAGACTGGAGTGGTCAAAGTCCTGCATTGATTCACAAGATATATAAGAAAGCAATCATTCAACTCTATGAAACTTTTTTTTTCTTGTTCTTTTCCTTTGCTAACAACTCTCTTTATGATGCGATTTTAATAGCCCCAGTTAGTGGTCTAGTATAAGTACCTTCCATGAACTACTTTAATACCACCATGTTTAGTTGAAGATGGCCATAGATCTAGTTCAATTACTCGTACACCTTGTAGCAAAGCCTCTATAATTGGCTCGTCACTGCTCTCACTGGTAATTTGATTCCCAGTCAGGTAGGAATTGTGTCCTGTATACATGAAATAATGTGACAAGGGAGCTCTCATATCATGATGTACCTGAAATATCACATACAATTTATACCTTGTCAGGACCAAGTTAAATTGTTTATCTTAATAATAGTGTGCTCAGTGCAAATCATCATAAGTTTATTGATCTCAAGTATATATAATCATGTGTGTGTGTGTATTTCATTGGGGACAAAACAAAATACTTAAAATTTGTAGTAAAACATATAAGACATATTTTAAACAAGGAAAAGAAAATTTATTTCAACAGCAATCTTGGGAATGATTAATTTCTCAAGAAAGTCGTCTTTAATTTTGTCAAAAAAAGAGATTAATTTTTTAAGAAAGTCGTCTTTATGTTTTTATCAAAAAAAAAAAAAAGTCGTCTTTAATTTTGTTGAGCCAAATCTTGTACTTGATTTTTTTTTTTTAAATTTAAACTTCTGATACTTATCTTTTATTTAATTTTTTTCTTGAATGTATATTTTAAATTTTAAAAACACCTTGGTGCAATACACAAAATACTTACTATTATAAGTGATACTGGGAGATCTACAAAATACTTGTTGGCTAAATAAATACTTGACAAAATACTTTATGTGATTCCAACCATTACCAAAAAAAAAAATTACTTTACGTGAGACCCACATAATTAATAAAAAAATAAGAATTCTTGGGGATTTTAACTAATATATTTTTTTAATTTTTTCTCTATTTTAAATTAATATATGTATTTTATTAATTTACTAAAACCTAATGCACTGTTATTGCTATTTGTTTTACAAAATTCAAAATTGACCGTAAAAACTTCTTTAAAAAACCAAAAAGGTCAAAAAATGAACAGTCAAGAAAGTATAAAAAAGAGATAACAAGTCACACGAAGCATGTAGTTTTACTATTTATAAAGAATAAAAAGTGGGTATATGGACCAAAAAAAAAAAAGTAACGTACAAAACCTAAATTAAATTAAGCTATCCCACGACACGTCGACACCTAACAAAAGCTGAATCTCTGTTGCAAGTTGGATGGCAACAATTTTTTTTTTTTGTAATGAGTTGGATAGCAACATTTTGTCCGGGTGTGGATCTGTTCTGGTCTTGAATTTTAGGCGACGCACACTTCTCTCAATGTGCAACACAATCAGATTAATCTGGCAAATACTTAAAACATATAGCAACCAGAAAATGCATGTATGTACGTCACACAATTGGTCAATAAGCTCAAAATAGAAACTACAATGAACTACAACAGCACATTTGCAGAATTTCTCAATGATCAAACAGGCATACAGAAAGTGCATACCTCGTCTTTTAGAGGACCGTTGAAATCATCAAGAAGCAGAAAATTGATGAAGTCATCGAGACTCAGTCCTTTCCCTTTAAACATTTCTGTAATACTGCTGGTTTCAGTGCTAGAACTTGCCACTTGCAAAACTTTTTCAACATTTGTCTCCAAATCCGATAAGGTACAGTTTTCTTCTCCCTGATACTCCACCATGAACTGAAGGAGCTGATCCTTTGACATTTGGTTCCCACCATTTGCAAACTTGGAAAATGCTTCCTTAAGGTCCAACGGTGGTTCTGCTTTGTTGACTTTACCTTTTCTGGTTAAGAAATTTAACCACTTCAACTTATGGATCTTCATTTTCATCCTCACCCTTCCCTTCCTCTGTTTTACTCTGTTTCCAATGAGCAAAGAATGTCTCACACCCGAATTTAGGGGAAGAGAGATGGAAAGAAAAGAGAGAGAAAATAAGAAATGTGTTAAGTGATGTGAAGAAAGGAAAATATAAATAGAATGGGAGAAGAAATTTAAAAAAAATAAAAATGGAAGAGAAATGAGTGGAAAAATCAGTATAAAAATTAGTAACACTGTTTCCTCCTGCGTCTTGCTACGAAAGTCTTCTATGTGCTATAGATATGCGATTGAATACTCAGACACATGATTCAAGCATCCGATCAATGCAAAAGGAAACAAAGTAAAATCATATGTTCACACACAACAATTGTTTTTTTTTTCTTTCTTTTCTCGGGGTTGGCCATTGAAAAAAAAAATGTAGTCAGGGAGACCTGAATATAAAATGAAGTTGACGAATATTGGAAACGTTATCTAAAGACAATACATATGGAAGTCATTGTTTGAGTAACAATTTACAGGTGTCACTCACCTAGCCATTTCCTTCCTCAACACACTTCACAAGCACACAAAAATTTGCCACAAATGTCACCACCAAACACACAAAACGTACAAATGCATCACGACAAAAATTAGCTTCTCCCACACGCTCCTGCCATCCGATTTCAAAATTCAAATTCAAAAACAAGTTTTCCTGGCCACAACCCTCTCTCTCTCACTCCTTTAGCATGTCTCTCTCACTCCCCTCTGTATTTGCTCCCTCCATCTCCCTCCATCTCACTGATCCCTCTCCTCCTCCTTCCTATAGAACACTGGCGACGGAATGCTCACCCGTGAATAATCCTTCTACTTCTTCTCACCCGGAGCACATTCGCCGAAGCCACCGTGCGCTGCCGTCCACTGCCGCACCGGAATGGTGAGATCAACTCCAAGAATTCTGTTGAGATCAACACCAATAGTTCTGTCGAGAACTTCAACACCAAGAGTTCTGTCGAGAACTTCAATACCAAGAGTTCTGTCGAGAACTTCAAGTTGTCTATACTTTGACAGAACAGGTGCCCAAAACCAAGGTCGAGCCCGCCATGGAGCTCTCGGCACCCGGTCGGAAGAACCTCGACCTCGACACGACCCCGTGGTCCTAAACCCAAGTCAAGATAAAGGCTTGGTGGGCTCACTCGCACTCGACCCCGTGGTCCCGAAGACCCAAGTCAAAGATAAAGAGCTTCGAGCTCGACCCGTGGTCCTAAACCCAAGTCAAAGATAAAGGCTTGGTGGGCTAGCTCAGCCGACTCGACCCGGTCCCGAAGACCCCAAGTCAGCATAAAGGCTTGGTGGGCTCGCTCGCAGCTCGACCCCTGTGGTCCTAAACCTAGGTCGGCATAGAGGCCTGACTCAAAAGCATCTCGGAAGGTCGCCAGTCGGCCTAAACAACCCTTGTGGTTTCGAAGACACCAGGTCAGCATAGAGGCCTACAAGCTCTAAAGCAGCTCGGCTAAGGTCGCCTGTCGAGCTAAACAAGACCATTGTGGTTTCAAAGACACCATGTCGGCATAAAGACGTGCCGAGCTCAAACACAGCGCGACAAAGACTAACACAAATTGGAGTGAAATACGTGATTTTGTTTCTGAAAGGGGTCTGACAGCAGCATCTGGTGTATACGTCAATTGGTGACAAATAAGGTTTATCGCCCGTGCATTTGCACGGGTCCTAATACTAGTTTTAATACAAGCTGATGATATGTAGTATACTGTCCAGCCAAACAAAAAATGTTAACAAAAAATGTTAGTTACGTTGATATTCTGAATTCTGAATAATAAGAAAAAGACAATGCATCATGTAGGGGAGGGCGGGAGGAAACTGTGAAAAATAATAGAAAATTGAACGTAGACATTGATTGTGGGAAAACGTACGGAAAAACCGAAGAATTCATGAAATAATAATGCTATTTTTTCCCAGTAAATATTAGTCCCTATAAAATTTTCAAAATCTAAGTTTAGTCCCTATAAGAAAAAATTGATGCTTAGTCCCCCACTTATTCGTCATTCGCAACTTTAGTTGCTGCTGTTAAAATGTTGATGATTTCATAGACAGGGATCAAAGTGGACCCAGGTAGGGATGACAATACGGGCAAGGCCTGACGGGAGAGGCGAGGCGGGTCGGATATGTCAGCCCGCCACCCCGCATAACCTGTCCCGTCTAGGCCGTCAACTCGCTGGGCCACCGGCGGGGTAAGGCGGGCCAGCCCGCCAACCTGCCTATATATATAGTTTTAATTTTTTTAATTAATTTTTTTTAACATTTTTTGTATTTTGGGAGGGCCAGCCCGTCAACCCACCTATATATATAATTTTAATTTTTTTAATTAATTTTTTTAACTTTTTTTGTATTTTTGGAGGGCCAGCCCGTCAACCCGCCATTTTGGCCCGTTTTATGGCGGGCCAACCTGCCACTTTTTTGGGCCAAAATTTATTTATTTATTTTAATTTTTTAATGTGGGCCAACCTACGGCGAGGTGAGCTGGGCTCACTTTTTCAACCCGTCGTTTTTAGTGGGCTCATGGCGGGGCGTGGCGCGGCCGGCCCACTTTGCCAACCCTAGACCCAGGGTCAGTCCAACGTTGGTTGAGGCTTAAAGCAAACTCTAAAGTGGGGCCTAAAAACACTATTTGAATAGCTTAAATAAATAATAAAACAAATCTTTTAGCTATTTTAAAGTTAATTTAAGACCATTTTTTCTGTCCAATTGGCTACTCTAAAATGCCTTTTTTTATTGGGCCTCATCGATTTCTAGGATAGTCATTTACCTACAATAAAATGCTCGCAAATTAAATTACAACAAAATCACCCATAATATGGGGCTCAAACCCAAAACCAAGAGGTCAAAAGCATTGAGCCGCACCATCTGAGCTAGATAGACTTATTTTAAGCAAGAGGAATTCGGTAAATTATTTTAAGTGGAACTTAAAATTTTGAGGCCCAACGCCCTTGCCTTAGTGGCTTGGGCCTTGGGTCGGTCCTAAATGGACCTTGCCACATGGACGTTTTAATTGATGTGGCGTCTATGTGGTAAGTGAGTCAGCAAAAAAAATATTTTTTTATGCCTACATGTCTGCCATGTCAGATGTCACGTGGTAGATGTTGTCTGTGTCATTTTAAATATGGTTTTCATCCCAATAAAATTTTCAAATTTTTATTTTAGTCACTATAAAATTTAAATTTGGATTTTGGTCCTTAATTAATTTTTTACGCATTTTTAGTCCTTATATTAACTATAGCTTTCGTACTTTGAATTTTTATAATTATAAAATATGGTTGTATAATAATTTGTCTGAAAATGATGACATGAAATTGTAAATATTTTTATATACTTGTTAGAATGAAGGAAATTTTCATGATACACACTAAAAAATCATTGTATAGGCAGTAGTGTAGTACCAATTTTGCCACGTATAATGAACTTTCATAATAATTTAGGTAACAACATTTGATTTAACATTTAATACACTTCCAATATTGTTGACGTTGAATTTTCGTAACAAATAGATTTCAAAAGATCAATTCAGAATTCATATTAGGTCCTCAAATAACTGCTTAGATTGACAGGTTTAAAGTTTCCAAAAGTAGTATTGCATTGCAAAACAAATCTATTTGAAATGTAAGCACTCAAAATTCGAGTCTTTTAAGAGACTCCAATAAAACAATGACCAAAATGCGATTTAATTGAGTTTATGAAAAAATGTAATCAAACACACTTAAAAGGGTTAAGAATAAAAGAACAAAGTTCAATGTATAAACTAATAAAGAGAAAATATAAAGTAAAGTAAAAGTTAAAGTAAAAGAGAAATTAGAGAGTTAGTGAGTAAATAACAAATAACAAAGTTATTCGAATTCCAACAAAATGTGGCAAGAACACATACATTGCTTTTCCAACATAGCCTATTATCCAATGCAATCGAATGTGTTGGACATGTATGGGTTACAAGTGTGAGAATTTCAATCATGAACATATCATTCTACTTGGTATTTATAGAAAAAGAAAATGTAACTGCTAGTGTCTATGCTTTTGACACGTAACAGAGCAGTTTACTATTGCTTCTTTATTTCTTACAAGACATAAAACCACTAGCAACTGGCTGTAATTGTTGTTCCTCCGTAATTGGTCTTCTAATTAAGTCTTTCAACTGCATCTAATTGTCTCCAAAATTCGACTCTAATGCTAAACTTCTTCAACATTAAGATTTAAATCGGATGCTTAATTCTCATGCATTGACTTTAGAACCTCGTCTGACATTTCTTCGAAAACCTTCGAAAATATGATATTGAGCTTCTTGACATTCTTCCTTCGAGATCTTGTAAATTCCTTCTTTGAAGCCAAGTTTTTAATTCCTCATAAGGCTATTCGAAATCTACACTTAAATGATTTTTAGAATCACAACACTTAACTTCTAAATTGGTTGAATAGTGTTCGTGCTAGGAGGAAACTTTTGTCCGTCACGATGGCGATGGTAGTGGTGATTGGATGCTCCGATACGGGGGATGCTCCTTGGCGTTTGTGCTCTGGTGCTCCGGCCTCTGTCATTGTTGGAAAAGAGGGGTACCTACAATGACACTCTGACAGTCAAATTAGCAGG
Source organism: Calophaca sinica (assembly GCA_037113605.1). Lineage (NCBI taxonomy): Eukaryota > Viridiplantae > Streptophyta > Magnoliopsida > Fabales > Fabaceae > Calophaca > Calophaca sinica. The sequence goes on from CM073735.1 coordinate 47,169,685, forward strand.
GGTGATATAAGGTTTTAGTATAATATGAAGCTAGAACATGTACATTGACCTTTCAGGGGTGAGTGGTATATATAGTTGTGCGCATGCTTATGTCACAACCTAGTCAGATGATGATTGTCCCATAATAGTTTGTTAGGTTGTTACCAGGAAATCATAACGGTAGATGATTCTCAAATCCTTGCGTGGGAGGTGTGACCTCCTATTTTGGTTATCCAATTTTTGCCCCCCAGCTTAGTGGTTAGTGGACTTGGCCTATTTTGTCTTCCGGTAGAGGCACTTTGGGCAACTCCGGAATAATAGCCCTCTAGTCCGGCCTATCTGAGGTATGACGGTAGGTCTTGGACTTGCATATTTCGTCCGACTTGGTCATTCGTTTGTTCTATGTTATGTTTTTATATGTTTATACATCTCATTTTACCAAAATTGGATTGATTAAGGTGGTAAGCGTCCTGAACCTTAGTGAGGAGAACATGGTTCGAATCGTAAGAGTGATCAATTTATGAGGCTGGGTAACCAATGATTAATTCTCTCGCTCCATCAACCGAACCGAAGATTAATAGTCTCATAGTCGGTCTAAAGAGGTGAAACTTGTGGGGATACTTTGTGGTGTCATTGAAGAGCTAAAGCCCTAATTACGGGTTCACCAAAAAAAAATACATCTCTTTTTACACAGTGATATATTTATGTCATTTGCTAAACCTAACACTTTCTTTCCTCTTATTTTTTACTTAATCAAACAACAAAAGATAACATTTTATCTTTCTTTCCTTCCACTTTTACTCTTACCAAACAACCAAAAAATCCTCTCATTTTCTTTCATTTCACTTTCTTTTCTGATCCAAACAAAGCCTTCAATGCGGTGAATTAAGTTTCATTTTGAAGCAATGAAAAGGGAATGTGAAACTTTGCATTTCCTCCAACAACCTCGTTTCCTCCAAACTTTGCATTTGATTAACTTTGCATTAATTGATCCGATCTAAAACTCATTGCTAACAGACACGCGGGATTCTTAACAACCGCTGAGTTAATTAATTAATTTATTTTATTTATTTATCTTTTTGCATCAGAAGAGGGACAGCGAAGAAATGGCCTCCAGAATCACTGCAACACTGATTTTGGTGTGCCTCCTATGGGTTTTCTTCCTCTGCGCTACCATTGCATTCTTTCAGCTCAAATTGGTAGAGAACAGAGGCCACCACTCTTCTTCTCACAACAAGTTAATCACCACTCAACATCATCACTCAGTAAGTGGATTCGTGTCTTTGCTTCTCTCTCTTTCTTCATTCCCTCCTCCTTCTGGGTCTTCTTCCTTAATCACAGATTGATAATTAACCAAGCTCTGTCTTTTCCCCTTCCACCCACTTTTTCCATGTTTTGAAGGATACCCCTTTGGGAGAGGATTTGGAAGGTGTGACCCACAAAGTTTATTTTGACATAGAGATCGATGGAAAATTAGCGGGTATGCTTTAATTCCTTATAAAGTTGAGATTTTTGTTTGGTTTCTTCCAAAAAATTTAATATGATTTTTTTCCTTCTGCTGGATTTTGGGAATTATTTTTGGATGGAGATTTGGATTGTGATTGCAAATTAAGTGTAAGAAGGGGTTTTAGATGTTTTAACTTGACATCATTATCACACAATGATTTTAGAATGTTATTTGTGCCATGAGTTACTCTGAATTATGAAAACGTTGTTTGTTTTTGAGCGCGCGTACGTGTGTGTGAAGATTGATAGAAGGAAAACAAGGGTTGTTTTATTCTGAAATGGAATTGAGCATGATGATGACACTGCCTTGCACGTTATGAAGGATTGGATTTGTGTCATTTTGAGACTGAATGAATGCATTTTGCATTTTATGTATAAATAGCATTTTTTCAACATTCATCATGGAAAGTGGGAAAAAGATTCCTGTGTAGTGCCTATTTCACAGCAGTTTTTGCAATCTAATTCTGGCCCACCTGCCAGCTTCCTGGAGAATGATTTATTTGACACTGGCTATTGAGAAGTAAAGAAGGAGTTTTACTGAATAACCTCATTCCATTAATTGAAGATGGATTACAACAGATGAGAGGTATATATACCTCAGTTACAATTACAAAGAGCTTAACCGAATAACAACTTGGAAACAAACTTAACAGCACAATTAACTAACTAAAACAGCAGCTAACAGAGAAACAGAATTAACAAGTTGGGCTGCTGCTAGCTGGTCCTGGATCAGATATGGGCCTATTTGGGCTGATGGACTTGGTCAATACCCCCCCGCAAACTGAGAAGTGGATATTCACGATATGCAGCTTGGCAAGAAAAGAATGGAATGAATGAGAATCAATGGGCTTGGTAAAAATATCGGCCAATTGGTCTTTTGTGGAAATTGGTAATAAATGGAAGAGCTCGGCTTGAAGCTTTTCTCTAACTAGATGACAATCAAGGTCAATATGCCTTGTTTGCTCATGAAATGTAGGGTTAGTGGCAACGTGGATGGTTGATCTATTATCACAATATAAAAGGGCTGGTGTTTTGAAAGATAGCTTGGTGTCTTGAAGTAGGTAGGTTAACCATTGAAGCTCACAAACCGTATGTTGCAAGGCTCGGTATTCAGCCTCGGAGGAGGACTTGGAAATAGTGGTATGTTTCTTAGATTTCCAGGAGATTAATGACTCGCCTAAAAATACACAATAGCCGGTGATAGATCTTCTTGTGTCAACACAATTAGCCCAATCCGAGTCACTAAATGCCTTCAATTGAAGAGAGGAATTGGCTGAGTAAAAATGGCCATGAGCAAGTGTTGCCTTCAAGTATCGAAGGAGTCTATATGCAGCTTGTTGATGGCTGGATGTGGGGCTGCTGAGAAATTGGCTGAGTTGATTAACTGAGTAGGACAAATCTGGTCTTGTGAGAGTGAGGTATAAAAGTCTGCCAACTAATCTTCTATAGGAGGCTGGATCAGCAAGAGTTATGCCTTGCTGTTTCTGCAATTTTGTATCCTTGGGCATGGGAATTGAAGGTGGTTTGGAGGCCAAGAATCCTGTATCCGAGAGTATATCTGAGGCATACTTTCTCTGACAAATGTGGATGCCTTCTTTTGACCTTGCAATCTCCAATCCAAGGAAGTACTTGAGGTTGCCAAGATCTTTAATGCTAAACTGTTGATGCAGAAAATGTTTGATGGATGTAATTTCTTGAAGATTATTCCCTGCAAGGATCAAATCATCAACATAAATCAGTAGAGCAGTGACAGAATTATTTAGAATGTTTAAGGAAAAAAGAATGATCAGAAGAAGATTGAGTGTATCCCTGTGATAAAAGGGCAGATGACAGTCTTGCAAACCATTGTCTGTTGGACTGTGTTGGACTGTTTTAAGCCATAGATAGCCTTTTTGAGTTTGCAAACCTGCTTGGTTTGTGTTGGTGGAAGTCCAGGAGGTAAATCCATGTAAACTTCTTCATCTAGGTGACCATGAAGAAAGGCATTGTGGACATCTAATTGTTGAAGATGCCACTGTTCAGCTGTAGCAATAGCTAAAAGAAGTCTAATAGTTGTGACTTTAGCAACAGGGGAGAATGTATCAAAATAGTCTATTCCCTCGGTTTGTGTAAAACCTTTAGCCACAAGTCTAGCCTTGTGTCTTTCAAGAGTACCATCAGCTTTAAATTTTAATTTGTATACCCATTTACAGCCTATTGACTTCTTACCAGTAGGCAAAGTAGTAAGTTCCCAAGTATCATTTTGTTGTAAAGCTGAAAGCTCAGAATTCATAGCTTTAACCCAATCCTCAGATTTCATGGCTTGCTTGTAAGTGGTAGGTTCTACCATTGTAGAAATAGACAGTGTAAACTGTCAATGTGCAGAGGAAAGCTTATTGTAATTTAAATAAGAGGATAAGGGATATAAGATGTTAGAACTATGAAAAGTGTGTTGGTGATCAAGATAGTTACAATGAAAATCCTTAACATAAGAAGGAGGACATCTAATTCTGGATGACCTTCTGACAAGATTAGTATCATCCAATTCAGTATTTATTTCGGTTAAGTCAGGGACAGAAATATCAGTAGGTTCTGTGTCAAGATTAGTGTCATCATTGGCTGAATCCTTATGAGCAGGGAAATCATAATAAATGGGATCAAAAACAGAATCAGCAGCATGAGAATCTAATGTAGAATGTTCATGAATAGCATGAGAATTATGTGCAGAATATGGGAAAACATGCTCATAAAAAAGAACATTTCTGCTTATAAAAACAGATCGAGTAATCAAATCAAAAAGAAGGTATCCCTTAGTCCCATGTTGATAACCCCAAAAGATGCATTTTCTGGCCCTACTGTCCAGCTTAGATCTATCTTGTGTAAGTGTGGAAGCATAAGCAAGGCATCCAAAAACCTTTAAGTCAAGAAGTGTAGGAGAATGGCCATACAACATGTCAAAAGGAGATTTTTGATCAAGAACAGCAGTAGGTAACCGATTAATAAGATATACAGCATGTGAGACAGCATAGGTCCAAAAAATTTTAGGGAGTTTGGAGTGAAATAAAAGAGCTCTTGTGATGTCCAAAATATGTCTGTGTTTCCTTTCCACCTTTGAGTTTTGTTGTGGAGTTTCCACACAAAAAGTTTGATGAATAATACCATGTTCATCTTAAAAAGATTGCATTTTAAATTCTTGTCCATTGTCAGAACGAAAAACTTCGATTTTGCAGTTAAATTGAGTCAAAACATAATTGTAAAAATTGAGAATAATAGGTCTAACTCCAGTTTTAGTTTTAAGAAAATAAATCCAGGTGTGTCTACTATAATCATCAACAATAGTAAGGAAGTATTGGTGTCCTTGAAAGGAAACAACATTAATGGGGCCCCAGATATCTATATGAATTAAATCAAAAGCTTTCTCAGTTTTGGTATCACTGTCAGGGAAAGGAAGTCTGGCCTGTTTTGCCATATGACATGGTTCACAAATGAAATCTTTATTAAAGGTGATATAAGGAAATTGTTTACAAAGAATTCCAAGAACATTGAAAGAAGTATGCCCTAGTCTAAAGTGCCAAATATCAAACTGAGTAGAGGGCACTTTGGCAACAGAATTTGACTGAACAGAAACAGAAAAATTACAATCAGTAGAACCACTTTTAAAAGGATGAATCTGTCTTAAAATGTATAATCCTTGATGCACATCAGCAACTCCAATCATCCTCAGTGAAAGGAAGTCCTGAATGATGCAATGATCATGAGTAAAAACAAATTTGCATTGTGATGAAGAACTAAGTTTCTGGACAGAAATCAGACTTAATTGAAAATTGGGAACATGCATAACATTATGCGGTGTGATATGTTGGGAAACGCAAATGCTGCCTGAGTGTTTTGCAAGAATGGTATTGCCATTAGGAAGATTAATGGAAACAGGGCTAATAGATTGGTATGTGGAAAACAAAAATCTGTGTGGTGTGATATGCACAGTGGATACAGTATCAAGAATCCATTCAACAGAAAATGAATTGTTTGAGGATGAAGGAATAGAAGTGTTACCTGTTTGAGTTACATGAGATATGACATGTTTGGTAGAAGCATCGGCAGATTGTGTATTACTCACAAGATTAGAAGTTGAGGAAGCAACATTCTTGGAATTTTGAAGCATTGAAATCAAGTGATTGTAATCATCTTGACTTAGTTGTAAAGAAGATGCACTTTGAGGGTTTCTTTGAGCTGCAGGTTCAGTGTTGGTAGATGCAGTAGAAGTTGCATTTGCAGGATTACTGGGTGTTCGAGGCTTGAAAGCCATGCTTGAAGAAGCATGTATCAACAGTGTGATTGGGTCGCCCACAAAAACTGCACATCTTGCCATTAGATTGACCCCGTCCTCTGCCTCCTTGGGAATTGGTAGTTCCTTTGCCTTGAGAGCCACTTGCCCTATTAGATTGGGACCAATTATTGGTCTGATTAGCAGCTGTAATTGGAGTAATTTCTCCAAGAGTCGGGTCACCTAGCTTTCTTTCTTGCTGAATGACCAAAGCATAAACTTTGTTGACCGGTGGCAAGGGATCAAGAAGCAAAATTTGGGTTTTAATGTTTTGGTAGCTATCATTTAAGCCTTTAAGGAAACAAATGACATATTCATTGTCTGTTTTCCTTCATGGCTTTGGTGAGGTTACAAGGGCATGGGTTATCACAAGAACAGGTTTCAAAGCATCGAGTTCCTCCCAAAGGGTTTTGAGGTCGGTAAAGAAGGTAGAAACTGAACGATCACCTTGTTTGGTAGAGTGCAATTCGTTCATGATATCAGAAAAACAAAAGTGATTACCTTTGGTATAGCGATCTTGAAGATCAAGCCAGAGGTCTCTTGCAAAATCAATGTAGATAACACTTTGTTCGATGGGAGCTGCTAGGGTACGAGTGATCCATGAAATCACGATACTGTTGCAGCGCTCCCATTGGTTGATCTTGGGATCGTCTTTATCAGGTGATGGGAGAGTTCCATCAATGAACCTGTGTTTGTTTTTCGTCTTCAGGGCTCTGCGAATTGCTCGGCTCCATGATTGGTAGTTGTCGCCGTTGAGGGGCGGTGCGACGAGGATGGCTCCTGGGTTTTCTCCAGGGTGTAGATAGTACGGACTCGATGGATTTTATGAGAGATCGCCATTATTGACGTTTTGTGGTTGATATACTTCTTCTTAAGAAGATGAAGTTGCCTCAGATTCCACCATTGTTGAGGAAGGGTTCAAGAAAGATATGGTTTTTGCAAGAAATCAGAGTTGCGGAAGAATGTCAATCTGATACCATATTGAGAAGTAAAGAAGGAGTTTTACTGAATAACCTCATTCCATTAATTGAAGATGGATTACAACAGATGAGAGGTATATATACCTCAGTTACAATTACAAAGAGCTTAACCGAATAACAACTTGGAAACAAACTTAACAGCACAATTAACTAACTAAAACAGCAGCTAACAGAGAAACAGAATTAACAAGTTGGGCTGCTGCTAGCTGGGCCTGGATCAGATATGGGCCTATTTGGGCTGATGGACTTGGTCAATACTGGCACTGGCACATGCTTTTAACATGTTTTCCTTTAGGATTGTGTACGAGCTAGAAATGACTTACTTAAGAGAAATTTGTGCTGTCTTCTTGACTGCATGCCTCACATCATGTCCACTGCTTGTGAAGAAGGCAAAGCAGAATTCTAATCCCCCATTTTTTCTATCTGCTTGGTTCATAGTGAGTTGAGAAAAAAAATGCATATTATGTCATTACATTATGATACCCAAACTGGTAACTCAAAACATCCAGTATATGTTTGGGTGAGTGTTAGCCATGATTCTTCTTGATTTTATAAAATTGATTTGTTTAAATTAAAGTGATTTATGTTTGGGTAGTTTCATTTAACACAAAAACTACTTTTTATCACTTCTAATCAAATTGAGGTTTAAGGCAAAATCAATTTTGATACAGAATAACAAAACATACCAAAACTACGTTCCCCTAGAAGAAAATCACTTTTCACATCCCCTACCGTGGATTCAAACATGCACTAAAAATTGTTGTTTCTTGCTTCAGGTCGCTTAGTCATGGGCCTTTTTGGGATCACAGTACCAAAAACTGTAGGTATGGCATGCTATAATATACTGGTTATATGCTAAAGATGGTTTCATGTGAAGGTTTGGTCACTAAACTTAACATCCCTTTTGTGCAGAAAACTTTCGAGCGCTTTGTACAGGTAGCTCAACAACTTTTGTTACCTTCCTTATTTGGCACTAAAGTGGAGCAACTACTTATGATATGTTTTGTCCCTTGATATGGTGATTGGTAGATCAATCTTGAAATCTCTAAGTAGTAAATACTATAAATTGAACAGCATCACATTTCAGGAGAGAAAGGGGTGGGAAGAAGTGGGAAGCCTCTTCATTATAAAGGGAGCACATTCCATAGGATAATACCAAGCTTCATGGTCCAGGGGGGTGATTTCACCCTTGGTGATGGGAGAGGTGGAGAATCAATCTATGGTGATAGGTTTGCTGATGAAAACTTCAAGCTGAAGCATTCTGGACCAGGTGAGGTTATGTGCTTTTGTTACTGATATTCTATTCTATTACATTATACATGGATATGTATATCCATAAACATGATAATGTTCATATATTTATGTTATTTCACCTTTTCACCCTTGAATGCTTGTCAGGATACTTATCGATGGCAAATTCTGGGCAAGACACTAATGGCTCCCAGTTTTTCATAACAACAGTAAAAACCAGCTGGTAATTTGCATTTACTTGCGTTGCTTGTTCTTTATATTCTTGGAACTCGAGTTGTCATGGTATATTTACTTCTTCTGGAAGCCTCTGCAGTGATGGTTAGAAATATGAAATTTACTTAACGCCAATGGTGTTTGTTTTCTTGGAAAATAAAATGGGATACTGATTTTGGTGGAAAAGAAAACTTGGAAGGGAAAAGTATACTCCTATCAATAACAAAAAAATCTTTTTTTTCCCCCGTAGGTGGGGTCAGCTACATTGAAACATAGATCAAAGGATGTCATAACGTTGTGTTTTATCATAAATAGTGTTTAAATCAAAAGTTTACTTGGATAAATTCCATTTTATATACATGGAAAGGTGCATTTTCCTTTCAAGTATTAAGAATGAATGTTATTTTAAATGTAAGTGAGAGAAGGATGAACATTAGACATTCTTCCTAATATAGAAATGTTTTCAAAAAGTTTGTCTAAAAATAAGTGGAGTCTAAAAAGAAAATCTTAACTTTTCAAGTTTTCATAATTACCATTGAATCATTGATACCTTTCACAAATCTCACAACTTAACATGCCTTCATATGTTTCTTGGAAGGCTGGATGGACGCCATGTTGTATTTGGCAAGGTACTTTCTGGTATGGACATTTTGTACAAGATTGAAGCAGAAGGAAGTGAAAGTGGCTCCCCCAAACGTAAGGTTGTCATATTAGACAGTGGGGAATTAACTTCATGACATGGTTTGTACAAGTTGAGACTGATTCTACTACAGTAACTAGTCAGTTTTTCCCATGATTCACAAATTCCTTGTGTATACTTTATCATTTTTTAGTTAATGAACAAAATTTGCAGACCAAAAGTTCGCATTCGTGCAATTTAAAGCTGTATTTTTCCTGTTTTGCTTGTCTACAAATAGTCTTGTTAAAGGGGAAAGAATTTTTAGGGACTGCTAGAGATGGTAATCATTAACAATAGACATCAGGGTGAGGAATGCTATCCTCTGAACTTCAAGATGATTTGTTATTTTTCCTAATGGATACAAAAGTAAATTATTTATTCAAGTGCATCATATCATGTCCCCTGCTAGTGAAATTTGAATTCCAAGTACAAATGGAGTATAGTAAAATAAAACAGAAGGTTCTTCTGTCTGGATTAGGATTTTCTGCAGTTGGGAATACCCTGCATTCACACAGTAGGCCTCTCTCTCGTCTTCAAATCATTTCTCTCACATTTCCAACTCTTGATTTATTTTTACCAAAAATTTGAAAACAAAATGGGAGAAGAGAGAGACAGAGAGGAGCTACTGCAGCAAATCCTCGTCCCTTCCTTCTGTTTCTCACTGTCCAGTGAAAAAGCCAGAGGCCATAGTTATCCAGATTTTACATAACTATGATTGCATTACAGAGTGTTAAACTCCTTTTTATACTATTAGTTTCTGGCCTAACGAGCTTTTAAACTAAAATAAATTTATGATCCTTCACTTAATTAAAATAGTCTATATAAGCTTAGTTATTTATAGATAAACTAAATAAGAAAGTTTTTGAAAAAAAAAAATGAGATACAAAGTTAATGTCAACCTATACAAAAAAGGTATTATTTAAAAAGTTTATAGTTATAGTAAGATTCTTTTAATTTTTTTTTCCCCATAAGTAGTGATATTTATATTTAGCCATTCTAAACATCAAGTCTAAAAGAAAGGGTATGTCATAGAAAGAGCAAAAGTCACATGGCAAGTGGCCTTAACAAGATGGTTAAAATTTCTGCCATCATCATAATCCTAATAAACAAGAAGATAGCGCAAACATATTTACTAGTACTAGTGCACAAGAGGATTTTGCAATTACTAGTTTTTTTTTATTGATTCTTCTCAAGTACAACAACAGTGTGACCTAGAATGAGATAACTTGTTCTACAAGCCCACAAGAGACCATTAATAAAAGATAACAAACAGAACCCTCAGACAGACTAATAATATGTAGAAGTAGAAGAAATCCAAGAGGACGATACAATGCTTCGCCTTCATCATCCTTATTGACACATGATGACAAAACACAAACCCCAAAATTACCATCACAATTGACCAACTTCAACAACACACACATACATAACATACACACTATCTAGAACTCATCAGAGACATATAGTCATTCATTACCGGGAGAGAGGGAAGAAAGAAGGTTTTATTTATTTGGCACGTGCGTGGGAAGAGTGGTTGTTGAGGCGGTTTTGGCACATGTTGGTGAAATCAGAATTGAGATCGGAGTAGAGAGAGGCAACCTTGGAGATGTTCCCGTTCAGTTCATTAATCAAAGACACGTTTTTTACCATGTTGTCGGGCATCCGAGATTGTTGGTTCTCGTTCACCTGCTGAATCAGTTGCCGGTTACGGTCAAGCACCGACTGCACCTGCCGGAAGCTCTTGTTCAGGGTGGCCCACACCTCGGGATCCCCGTCCTCCGCCTCCTCCATCTCGCAGTCCGACTCGCCGGTGGTGGTGCTCTTGGTGGTGGTGGATGTCGAGGGGTGACGGCGGCGCTGGTTCTTCTTGCGGCGGTTGTTGCTGGAGGGGTCTTCCATGATGATGGATTTGGCGTGAAAACATAACAAAGGAAAAAACAGGTTTAGTTAACGTGGGTCAAGAAAAACAATGTCTTGTTGGGTCAGACATTGTAGATTTCTCTGTCTTTGCCTGATTTGTGTGTGTGTTGAGATGTGCCCAGCCAATTTTATATATAGAAGGAGGAAACCCAGTTAGTAATTATTATTTTTTGAGAACTTTTGTAAAACATTTTATTATTATTATTGATATTGTTTTGATAGATTTTGTCTCAAGTTTTGAACTATTACATCTATAGACAATACATATGAAAGTCATTGTTTGAGTAACAATTTACAGGTGTCAATCAATGGGATACCTTTCACCACGTCAGTATTTTTTTTTTATTTTTTCCATGCTTCTTTTGGTGAAAGAGAAAATCTTTTAGTTTCCAGCATAAGACAAACACTAGGGGACAAACGTTTTGCTGGAAAAGCAATGGACCAGTACATGGTAAGCGGACAAATGTTTGGCCAGCTGTTTCACACCGCAAGCAAAAACAAAATATTCTGCTTTGCAAGACTAAGGCTGCTTGACGAGGCTCAAAATATTCCACAGAAGATAAAGAATGCCCGTTCACGAGACTCAAAAATTTAGAAGAAAATAACGCAGAGATTCAAAAAATTTGAATCGCTTCCTCTCTCATAAACAACTCTCTTCCTCACCAATTTCCAACCTCCTTCTTCCGCCATTCTCTCTCTCTCCATCTCTCCTAAACACAATTTCTCTTCTCCTCCTCTTTGATTTTCCGGAGCTTCGTTTTCCGGATCGATAGCTCAGTGCAGAGTAATTCGAAGCTCGCTTTCCACCGCGACCTGGTGGCAAGTAGAGATGGAAGCAGGTTTGCATGCTTGCAAACCACACACGCGGAGGAAAGCGGATCGATAGCTCTCATGTCCGTATACGAATACTCACCGTGAATAATCATTCTTCTTCTTCTCACCGAAGCACGTTCGCCAAAGCGCAGTCTTGGCCGTGGCCCACCGTCAGTCGCGAATGGTGAGATTTTTCACCTTCTTCACTTCGGTTTGGGTCTTTCATTCTCGCACTCGACCCCGTGGTCCTAAACCCAAGTCAAAGATAAAGGCTTGGTGGGCTCATGACGACCCATGTGGTCCCTAAACCCAGTCGGCATAGAGGCCCTGGCCAAGCTTATTTCGGAAGGTCGCGGTCGACCTAAACAACCCCTGTGGTTTCCAAGACACCAGTCGATAGAGGCCTGGCTCAGTGTGCTTCGAAGGTCGCCAATGACCTAAACAACCCCTGTGGTTTCAAGACACCAGGTCGACATAGAGGCCTGGCTCAGCGACTCGGCGTCGCGGTCACTACTTAAACAACCCACGTGGTTTCAAGACACCAGGTCGTGAGGCCTACAAGCTCTAAGCGACTTCGGCTAAGGTCGCTGTCGAGCTAAACAAGACCATTGTGGTTTCAAAGACACCGTATCGGCATATGAGGCGCGGCCGAGCTCAAACACAACGCCGACAAAGACTAACCCTGCGGTTTCCAAAGATTTCGTGTCAAAGATAGAGGCTGGCTGCTGCTCTAAAGCAATCTTCGTAATAACCTAAAGAAAAACCTAAAACGACTCGATCGCCGAGAGACGGCCAATTTCGGCACGAGAGTTTGTCGAGAACTTCAACACCAAGAGTTCTCGAGAACTTCAACACTAAGAGTTAAGCCGAGAACTTCAATTGTTACCTTAATTATCATTAGCCCATGTGTTTCATATGATAAGTATCAATTGTGTATATTCCATTAAATTGTCGAATAATCGGCATTCATTTGTCAAATATCAAGAAGATATTAAGTATAGAGATTACAAGATGATTCCCAGGTTCGTAAAAGATGATTCAAAGATAAAGGCTTGGTGGGCTCGCCGCTGACTCGACCCGGTCGAGACCCCAGTCAAGATAAAGGCTTAGTGGGCTCGCTCGCGGCTCGACCCGTGGTCCTAAACCCAAGTCAAGATAAAGGCTTGGTGGGCTCACTCGGCTCGACCCTCGTGGTCCTAAACCCAGGTCGGCATAGAGGCCTGGCTGCGACTCGAAAAGGTCGCCACGACCTAAACAACCCCTGTGGTTTCAAGACACAAGGTCGGCATAGAGGCCTGGCTCAGCGGCTTTCGAAGGTCGCGGTCGACCTAAACAACCTGTGGTTTCAAGACACCAGTCGACATAGAGGCCTGGCTCAAAAGCACTCTAAGGTCGCCAATGCCTAAACAACCCCGTGGTTTTGAAGACACCAAAGGTCGTGAGGAGGCCTACAAGCTTCTAGCACTAAGGTTGCTGTCGAGCTAAACAAGACCATTGTGGTTTCAAAGACACCATGTCAAGATAAGGACGTCGAGCTCAAACACACATGACAAAGACTAACCCTGCGGTTCAAAGATTTCAGTCAAGACATAGAGTGCAAGTAGGCGTAGCTCAAGCATTTCGAAAGGTAATAACTTCGACCTAAAGAAAAAGAAAAACCTAACTACCCAATCATCAGGAGACCGTACCAACACCAAGAGTTACGTAGAACTTCAACACCAAGAGTTACTGGTCGAGAACTTCAACACCAAGAGTTCTGAGAACTTCAATTGTTACCTTAATTATCATTAGGCCATGTGTTTCATATGATAGTATCAATTGTGTATATTCCATTACAATGTCCAATAATCGGCATTCATTTGTCAAATATCAAGAAGATATTAAGTATAGAGATTCAAGATGATTCCCAGGTTCAGAAAAGATGATTCCCGGCATAAAGGCTTGGTGGGCTCGCTCGCGACTCGACCCCTAGCGATTCAGAAGACCAAGTCGGATAAAGGCTTGGTGGGCTCGCTCATTTCGACCAGTGGTCCCTAAACCAGTCGGCCTAAAGGCTTGGTGGGCTCACTCATTTCGACCCTTGTGGTCCTAAACCCAGTCGGCGAGTGTTCGACTCAGCGGCTCGAAGGTCGCCACGACCTAAACAACCCCGTGGTTTCAAGACACCAGTCGGCATAGAGGCCTGGCTCAAAAGCGGCTCGGAAGGTCACCACTACTTAAACAACCCTGTGGTTTTCGAAGACACCAGGTCGTGAGGCCTACAAGCTCTAAAGCATTTCGGCTAAGGTCGCTTTGTCGAGCTAAAACAAGACCATCATGTGGTTTCAAAGACACCATGTCGCATAAGAGTTCTGGCCGAGATCAACACCAAGAGTTCTGGCGAACTTCAGCACCAAGAGTTACGTTTGAGAACTTCAATACCAATAGTTACGAGAACTTCAACACCGATAGCCTTCGAGAAAATGACAATAACTTTGTCTCTAAATTTTTAACTTCAATTGTATAATGATAATAACTTACAAATAAGGTTTATCGCCCGTGCATTTGCACGGGTCCTAATACTAGTTATTTATCACCCTAAATAAGGTGGGGGGTAGCCGATGAGGGTTGGCACATAAGTGGACTTTCTGCTCACACTAGAGCTGACTTGGTTTTGATTTATTGAATTTTTTTCAATACATAAATTTCATTTGTTCTCTCTGCCTTGCGGGAGTTTGGCTTCCCTAATCTAAATTTTTATTTATAAAAAGATAAGATGAGGTAGGAAAAAGGAAAATAGTAAGAGTGTTAAAAAAAGTTAATCCAACTGATAAGGATCCAGCTCATATTCTAGAAGGAGTGGATTTGAATCTCGATACCAATATGAGAACTTCGTTGGTGGGTAATAGGTAAGTACTCCTGTAAGCGTTAAAAAATCTTGAGGCTTTTTCCGACCCAGGTAAGCTCCTAGCCCAACTCATTTCATTTATAAAAAAAAAAGGAAAATAGTAAGAGTCAAGTCAACACAAGGTGGGGGGTAGTATGGACTATTGAGCAGAAAATATCTAGAGGGGTCGGATGCAAAAAGTGAAAGTGCAGTGCCACGGCGACAAAAAGAACCGTGGTCTTGCTTCCGTGGATGCGTATGCTGTCTTCCATTAAAAAAATATCCCATACTATCTATCTTACTTATCACATGTCACACAACTCAACTCATAAGGACTCACAACTCAACCAAAATATCTTCCACCCATATAGTTTATCTTTCCCTCTTCCAAACCAAACCCCATTCTTCTCCCCCAAAAAGATTCAATTAAGGCTATGACAGCCAAGAAAGTGGGGATAAAAAAATTTATTGATTAAAGTGTAAAATTGCTGATGTGTCACACTATGATCGGTCTGTCATACTTATTCATACACACTTTTTATATTTTCTAAAAATTTTTTCTTTCTCCCCACTTTTTTTTTCCTTAAAAACAAACATAGTCAAATTCCCACCGCAAGCACGATCGAAGAAGAATATATACCTTTAAATAAAAAGGCAAAAGGGCAAAAAGGAATCAATCTTGGTGCCAACCAAGAAGAGAGAACCTTACTGGTTGGTTCTGGTGATGGATTATTCTTTGTGAAGAATATAACGGTTGATTGACTCAGGTTAACCTCGCAGATTAGATTCAATTTTAACCAAAATATCTAGGCCGGATAACAAAAAATATCTTCCTTTTTTAATAAACTAGCGTATTTGATCCGTACAATGCACGAGTGAGATTAGGGGTTGACAATCCACATTTTTGTGCACGAAATAGCAAAAAATATTTCTAAAAAGGTGAAAAAAGATGTGTGTTATAAGATATAAATATTACCAATATAAATAATATTATCTAAAACTTAAAATTTACTCTATTAAAACTCTAATAGAAAATAATAATAAAAACTAAAATTGAAAATAACTTCTAAAAGTTCCATAAACAAATTTTGAAGAGATGCAGTGAGTTTTTGAAGATTTATAAAAACTACGAGGTTAGTTTTGTTAGGCGGTAAGCAAACTTTGTTGCTCATAGCTTAGCTAGGGCGTCCAGGCTTTATGCTAGCTACCAAGTTTTTAATTCAATCCCTTCTTGTATTGTTAAACTTCTTATGAATGAAAAGGCTTAATTTTGTTGCTCTCCAAAACCAAGTTCCATAAACAACTTATCTATAATACAATGGTTCGTGTCCCGCACGGTACATTTTAAAATAAATAAACAAAATTTTTCAGACAAACACATACTGATATTTAATTTTTAATAAAATGTTCGTCAATAGTAATTTAGATATAAATTAAAATATTCAAGTAAAATAGATTTTCATTCTAAATATTCTAATTAAAATATTTGTTCTTTCATGCTAAATATTAGTAGTTTTTATATAGATATTAATACCTTTTTATTTAAAATATTCATCTCTGCGTGAAAATATATGATATAGAAAATTTATCTTTAAATGTTCATTAGCATGTGATGTATGTAAATACATCTAACTCTTAATATGCCTAATATCTTCGTGAAAGTTTGGCCTTGTAACCCCAATGGACATAGTTCAAATCCCCTCGGAGACAGTCATAATATGGCCATTAGTGCCACTTAAATAATAATATATCTCATTCCCCCATCCCCTTAAAAAAAATAACACCTTCGTGAAAATTTTTTACTTCTTTTATTTATTACATAAAAATATCTTAATTTACTAAAAGTATTAAAAGGTTACTTTCAAATATTTTTATTCAATTCTAATAAAAAAAATTATTTACATATAGCTAAATATATTACGCAAATAGTTGACCATTTAAAATTATATACATCTTAATAACTAATCATTAGGATTTTCATACAAAATCATTGTGTAGTAATTGATTTTGAACACGTTTTAGGTACACCTAATTATTATCTATTTACATTTTCTTATTAAAAATGAATTTAAAATGAGTTTGTTAATTTGTATCAAGTTTTAAAATGAGCAAGAAAATAGGATGTGGTAAGATGAAAATAATAAAACTTAAGCTGACTACAAAATAATATGAATTGATCACATAAAATTTTCAAAAACATTTAATATGGTTGGAACACATGTAAATAATAGAATACGCCACTTGTCACGATTAAAGAAGATTAAAGAGAACTAAGCTTGCATAATATTGCCTATATAATTTAAAAAATGTACCCAAAAAAGGAACATGAATAATAATCTATAATTTAAAATAATTATATTTTTTAAATTGAAATTAAATAAGAAAGGATCAAATGTATAGAGTTTTGATACATGACATAATAAAATGTTTTTATATAGATAATAGATAGATAATAAAGTATTAAAATTCAAAATTAAGTGTTTTAAAAAAAATGGAAAAAGTTCTCCAAAATGAAATTAAAAAATTAAGTTTTAAATATTAAAATATAAACTTTTAATACATTAATAATATTGAAATAGACTTCAAAATTAGTTCTTTTAAATTTTTTGAGGGAATAACTCATAGTAAATTCAAATTCAAATTAAATAAAAAATGATCAAATGAATAGAGTGTTGAATATCATATAACAATTTGAGATAAAATATTTATTTTTTATTTATTAAATTAATTAAAATATATTTTATTTTAATATTCTACATGGAATTAAAGTGGTGTTTTTTTTTATAATATGATAATAGATAGATACAAAATGGATTTAGAAAACATTTTAAGAATAGGAAAATGAATAATATATAATTCAAATGAATTATATTTTGAAAATCGAAACGTGAAAAATTAATTTAAATAAGAAAGGATCAAATGACTAAGGTATTGTCACATTGCATAAAAAAACTTTTTTGATAGATATATATATATAATAGATCGATAGATAATAGATATAATAATAACAGATAGATAATAATTGATTAAAATTCAAAATTAAATATTTAAATCTTGAAAGAAATTATTTTGAATTAAATTAGAAAATATAATTTTAAATATTTAAAATAAAATTTTAATAAATTAATTATATTGAATTACATTTCAAAACAAATTTTATTAATATTTTTATGCAGGTAGTTTTAGTAATTTTAAATTTGAAAGAACTTATATTAAAAAAAAAGGTGAAATTCACTAAACAAAACCAAAAAATAGAAACAAATTTATAAATGATTAAAGTGTTGAACATAACAAAACAATTTGAGATACAATATTTATTTTAAATATGTTAAAATAATTTAATTGTATTTTATTTTAATATTCGAACCACAATTAATATAACGTCAACACGTTGTACAACAGCATATAAGAAAACCTTATTTTAAAAAATATAATAAATATGTAATAATAATAATAATAATAGATTTCGAAATTAAAATTTTAAATTAAACTTTTGAAATAAATCATCTTTATTTAAAATTCAAAAATTAAAAATCAAAATTTGAAATTTGAATTAAATTATGATTAATTAAATTTTAAGCGAAATTTGCTAGATTTGAGTTTTGAAATAAATTACATATGTTATATTGCATCAATTTCAAAATTAAATTTTAAATTTTTACAAAATGATAATTATATTTGGAATTGTAATCTATAATTTATAGTAATTAAATATTGAAAATTAAAAATTAAAAGTTGTATATAATATAACGTATTTTAAAATTATATTTTTAAAATAAAAAATTTGAAATAAATTATCTTAAATTTAATTTATAAATTCAACTTTCTATATTTGAACTTTGAAATAAATATTGAATAAAAAATCAAAAATAATATTTAAAACATAACAATTGTTTAGGCTGAAAACAAAATCTACTTTTATAATATATATGTGTGTGTGTGTGTGTGTGTGTGTAATAAATTTATTTTTAAATCTTTTCAATTTATTTTAAAAATATTAAATTAATATATTTGTATTTGTTTGAATTTAAATTAAAATGTTTTGATTTATTTTAAAAAATCAAAAATAATTAAAAATTGTATTAATTTAATTTAAAAATATTAAATTAATTTAAATAGAATTTTATTAAATAATAATTGGTTTAAATAAATTTTGTTTCAACATAATAATTGAATTAATTTTGGTGTTGATACGTGGCATAACCGCTCGTAACAAAATCTTAAATTTCAATTTCAATTTTAATTATATCTATCATGAATTTATTTTTGAATCGTTTTAATTTATTTTAAAAATATTAAATTAAGTTAAATAGAATTTCTTTTAAAATAATAACTAATTTAAATAGATTTTGTTTTAATAAAATAATTGAAATAATTGTGGTGGTGACACGTGGCATAACTGATCATAACAAAACTTTCTTTTATATATATACTAGTACCATTACCCGTGCAATGCACGGGTTTTATTTGAAGTTCTTGCAATTTAACGGGTGATAAATTGTGTATCTTTTATATAACACAAATAGTGCATACATCTGTTCGTCCCCTTTGTATCTATTAGTTAAAAAATA
The DNA here is from genome assembly GCA_037113605.1 of Calophaca sinica. Lineage (NCBI taxonomy): Eukaryota > Viridiplantae > Streptophyta > Magnoliopsida > Fabales > Fabaceae > Calophaca > Calophaca sinica. Next base: position 47,188,766 of record CM073735.1, read on the forward strand.
CATATTTTAAATTATCGCTATTTGTCTTTTGCAGAATAAATTATTAAGGATAGATAATTGGTAAATACCAATTCCCTAAGACCGAATGTAATCCCCAACAACAAATACAAATACAATTGCGTATTTTTTTTATAATACAAATTGTGGATCTTATATACAAATACAAATGCAGATACATATTATAGAAGATATCCAAAAAAGAAACCGAATTTGTGTACATCAACAAACTAATAATATTTGGAAACCAAAATAGAAATCTCAATAGGAAACATACATGCTATGTATATATGAAAGTATTTTTAAAGTATTTGTCTTGGCTTGAGCTGTTTGGGTTTGTGATGTTATGTTGTGATTCTTGGTTATATTTGGGCTTGTTTCTTATTGGGCAATGGACTTCGTTTGATTTATTTGGGTTGGTGACAATTTTCAAATAGATAAGGTGTTGAATTACTATTTAAATTAAATTTCATTTATTAAATTATGCTTGTTCTTCTATAGTTTCAATTTATTATAAGCCATTTAAATTAATTTCATTTTGTAAATATCAATTTTGTTCTTAATTACGTGTTGAATTGTGATTTATTATAAAAAATAGTTGCATAAAAATAAAAAATGTAAAATACATTGTGGTAATAGTTCCAGACAAAGGAATAAGTTCTATCTTCATGAGATATAAGTTTCACCAATATAACTATTAGTTAATAATTGAAATTTACTCCATTAATTAGAAATCCAAACTTTAGTGGGAATTTAAAATAAGAAATAAGAAATAAAGTTGAAATATAACTTATATAAAAGTATTATTAGGATGAAACGACAATGACTCATGCTACATACGGTGTATATTAAAAAAATTAAAAATAAACATTAAAATTTCTATTAAAATATCCCCTTGTGGAGTCTTTGGGAGGTTAGACTTTTCAATGATCCATGTCCAAATGGAATCATATTCAACATCAGAAGGAACTAATTCACTACTTGAGATAGAAACCTGAGTCATAATAAAATAATTTAATCATAACCCAAATCTATTAATATCAGTTTCAAAAAAAAAAAACTACACGTGAAGCATGTAAAATTTCACATGTAAAAACCAATAATATTTTCCTTGGGCCATAAAAAGAAATAGAACAGGTTGTCAGACTCAAAATTTCCCATGGAAAAAACTTTCCGCATTTGGTATAAGCAATTAAAAGCCTTCTCTTCAATTCCAACACAAACGCACCAATCGCTTTTGTTTATTTGCTGATCGCTTTTGTTGATTTTTTTAATAATTCTTGAATTGCTTTTCTTGATTTGTGTAATTCTTTAATATATTTTAATTGCTTTATTCTAATTGTGGTGTGAAATTTGTCCGCTTGTGAGTATGTGTGTAACATGAGGATGGTTTTAGAGGGTAGTGTCACGTGATGACTTTGTGAAGAGAGATTTATTTATTAATGCTAAAATAGTGTCCTGTATGTTTTGTGTGTTTGGTGGTGACATTTGTGGCAAATTTTTGTGTGCTTATTAAGTGTGTTGAGAAAGGCAATAGTTAGATGAGTGACACCTGTAAATTGTTACTCAAACAATGACTTCCATATGTATTGTCTTTAGATATAATTGATAATAATAGTTTATTGATTTCGAAATAACTTTAAAAAAATATCTATCAAATTTCGAATAGAAGAGTCGTTAACGATTTTATATTTTAAAATCAAATTTCGAAATAAATTTAAAAAATACAAATATTAAATTTTGAATATAAGGACTGTTAATTAACGATTTTTTGGATTTAAATTTTTTATTGATTTAAAATTTATTTTAATATAAAAACTCGTTTAAATTCAAATATTTTGAATGATTTAAGTGGTGACACGTTGCCTGAAAAACACTAATATAATTAACAGATAAAATAAATAATATCTAAGATTTAAAATTTAAAAGTAGGAATAGGTTATTTGAAAATTGAAAACCTTCTTTTATAATATATAATAGATAGCCTGAATTACTTGCATGTTCGGGAAAGATTATTTTTAATATATAATTATTTTTAAGGACTATTTTAAGAAATTTTAAAAAATACATGGGAATGAATAGTTTATATGAAAAACAAATCGATTATAAACATATTTTACATACATTTTAGATAATTTTTTATGAAATTCTCCATAATCCTTTTTGTTTATATTTTTTTAATATACATCGTGCATAATACGAGTCAACATACAATAGATATGTTGTTACTATAAAGTGCATCTCATTCGTACTTCGATGTATAATACATGCATCACATGGGTCATAACAAAATATTGTTTTATTTTTTTGTACTAGGAACTCTAGCATTAATTTGGTAAAAATATAAGTTCATAACAATTTTTTATTCTTTTAAGTCAGCAATAATTTATATTTGTTCTACTGTATCTAATTTTAAATATGATAACTAGCCACATATTTAACCAATTCTTTATAGTGGACAATAGTAATTACTATGTTAAAAATTGATATACTTTGTGATGTATAATTGAAATTAAAATAATCCTATATATTTTTTCGCAGATATTGCCTCAAACCCATTTTAACAAAAAAATTATATAACAATTAAATAATTTTATACAAATATTCAAAAGTCAATATATACCCGTACATGACACTGGTTACTATACTAGTATAAACTAATCCAAAATACATATTCTAGAAATTTCTTCTTTCTTTTATTATGAAAAGTTTAGGTGAATTGAGTTCCCAAAGCTCACCCGAATTAGAAAAAGTCTCAAGGCTCAAAAAGCGCTTACATAAATTCTTACGTATTATTTACTAATGAGGTTTTCACTTTTCAATGCCTTCTCCTTATCTTGCGGGAACATTTTTCTTAAAAGTCACTAATAAAATGGTTTGAATTACAATTCTTTAACTTGGACAGAGACTGCGGATGTTTTTCTTTTTTTCCCAGAGAGACTACAGTGCGGAGGTTGAAAATAGCAATATATAGACAAAACTTAACTTCAGTTCTTTATATCTGGTTTCTCCTATTCTTCACTAAGCATATGCAAAAATACCGATGAAACGGCCTATGGAATGCACCCCATGAAAATAGGTGGAAAGAATTTGGTGACAATTTTTATATAAGTGCTGTTATTTTGACAAGAGATTTTGTCAACAATACTAATACCATATATCATACGTATATACTATTTACGTACGTTGCTACTGTTCATGTATGGATTTCTACTGTTCATGTACGAAACTATACTGTTCATATATGAAAAAAAATACTATTTTGAAAAAAAATTATTTTTTTATTCCTATTAATCACTCACTAAAAATTATATGGTTAATACAGTACAAATACTTGGTTAATTCAGTTCATTACGAGGTTAATGAGTTATTGCAACCCATTAACCACGTAATGAACTAAATTAACCAAACATTTGTACTGCATTAACCATATAGTATCAAAGTAACTCATTTACTATTAACCAAGTATTTGCAATCCATTAACCAGGTAATGAACTAAATCAATCAAACATTTGTACTGCATTAACCAGGTAATATCAAAATAACACATTTACCATTAGCCAAGTATTTGCAATCTATTAACCACGTAATGAACTAAATTAACCAAATATTTCCACTGCATTAACCACATAATTTTTGTTGAGTAAGTAACTCATTTACCATTAACCATATTTGCAATCCATTAACCACGTAATGAACTAAATTAACCAAACATTTGTACTACATTAACCACGTAATTTTTATTGAGTTGTGAAAAATATGAAATTAATTGTGCATAAAAAAATTGCAACTCATTAACCACATAACGAACTGAATTAACCAAATATTTGTATTACATTAACCACACATGAACAGTAAAAGTTGTCAGCAAAGTTGTCAAAAGTTGTAGTCAAAAAAACATTTCTTTTTCTATATATTTCAGTGTAACATATCACAAACTAGATACTACTTTCATCTTTTATCAAAGTAGGGGATATAAATACGCATTTAATAGATGGAGGGTCTGGTCTTCTCTGCCCAGCGGCAAGTGCCCCCAGGAGACAAGCCACCGGACGAAGGCGGCGGTAGTAGTACAGAAACTGATAAAGCTTGCTCTTTTAGGGACAAGCTAATGGGTAACAAAAAAGCTTCTCCCCCAAGGGAAAGGACTGATCTGATCAAAGAAGGCCTAGTTACTATTGATTATGAGGGAGGCAATCGACTCTTCCCGAAGGTTCACATCAATGAGGACCTTTTCAACGAGTTATGTGTGCCATGGAAGGAAGCACTCGTGATCAAACTGTTGGGAAAGAATGTGGGTTTCAAGGCCATGCAATACAAGCTTGAGAGTACGTGGAAACTAGCCGGAGGGTTTGATCTAATGGACATAGACCATGGTTTCTACATGGTCAAATTTGATTTGGAAGGGGATAGGGATAAAGTCATAGGGGGAGGACCCTGGATGATCTTCGATCACTATCTAGCTGTTTCTACTTGGAGTGCAGGTTTTGATTCTACTTCTGCTAAGATTGAAAAGACCTTGGTGTGGGTAAGATTTCCTGGCATGAATTTAGTCTACTATGATGAGAACTTGCTACTAGCATGGCGGCAGCAGTAGGTCGTCCGATCAAGGTGGACCGTCACACTCTTACAGTGACTAGGGGAAGGTTTGCTCGTGTTTGTGTGGAAATCGATCTAGATAAACCGGTAGTGGGCAAAATATGGGTTAAAGGAGTTTGGTACAAGGTAGCTTATGAGGGCCTTCACGTTATTTGCACTAAATGTGGATGTTATGGTCACTTAACCAGAAATTGTCCTGCTCCTTCCTCAACTCCGGTGGAAACAGTGGTGGCCGGCAGTCAGGGGTGTGTGGAAGCTGGTAACGGAAATTCTGCTGATTCTTCGGCAGTTACTAAAGGAATTGATGGTAATAATAATGTGGCAAATCCGGACAGTATCAATGTGCCTGTTTTATTGGAGGAGGCGCATGGAGAATGGATTAGGGTTGATAAGAAGAAGAATAATTTCTATGGGAGGGGCCCACAAAAAGAGTTGCCTCACGTGCAATCCTTAAAATCCTCAGGTAACCGATTCCAATCATTGGATCTAGGTGACAAAAAGAAGCAAGGTCAGTACGAGAATCCCGCGGCTCCTATCAACAATGCATTCAAGTCTCACCTACCAGTCAAACATTGGCATAAAAAAAGGCCAAGAAGAGATGAAGCCAAATCGCAATTTGTCCCTGGACCAAGCGCGACAAATCACGAGATTGTAGTGACGAGCGTTGATCAGACTAATCTTGGAAAGAAGGGAGAATATCATGGGACGAGAATTGTAAATGGGAAACGCATTTATGATTTGGGCAATGGTGTAAAGTCCACAGTTAACCTAGTGCATGTCCAAGGAAACCAATATGAGATGTTTGAAGATGAGGAGCTTCTTACAGACCGCGACCCAATTAATGAGAATCCGGAACCCTCCTCTGGGCTTGGTGGGCCTGGGTCAGCAATTATCAATACACTTGCGGACCACAACCAAAAACCGGGAACGAACGTGGACAATGCTGTTTTGCAATCCGATCACGTTTTGCATTTGGGCCACAAATCACCAGATGATTTCGATGGCATGGTGGAAGATGTCACCAACGAGGAAACAACGTAGTCGCTCCTGTATTGGGTTTCTTTTCTGCGTAAGTTTCTTTATGGCTGGTTTTGAAGATTTAAATATTCTTAGTTGGAATGTTAGAGGTGCTATTAGTGATGAGGGTAGGAGATATGCCCGCACACTAGTCCGCAAATATAAACCTCATTTTGTTTTGCTTATGGAAACCCACTGCCCCTTCTCTAGAGCCTCGAGTTTTTGGGACAGGCTTGGGTATGAAGCATGTGCTATCTCTGAAGCAAATGGTCATGCCGGTGGTTTGTGGATTTTGAAGGAATCAGGCTGCCCTTATGATGTCTCAGTGGTTGATAATTATTATCAGGCTATTACTATTACTTTGAAACATGCGAATTTTTCTTGGGCTTGCACTGCAGTTTATGCTAGTCCTCAGATAACTAACAGAGATCATCTTTGGCGGTATTTGTTGACAGTTCGCAATGACTTCTCATCCCCTTGGCTTCTCATGGGGGATTTCAACGAAGTTCTTCTCCCCTCTGAGGTTCGAGGAGGTGCTTTCCCGGCAAATCAAGCTACTAAGTTTGCAACTTTCATTGAAGAAGGCCGCTTAGTGGATTTGGGGGCCACTGGCAGTCGTTTTACTTGGGCTAGGAAAACGAGGGGTGTTCAGACGATTGCTAAGCGTTTGGATAGGGCTCTTGGGGATGTTGAGTGGCGCACCGCCTTCCCAGAAGCATATGTTGAAAACCTTCTCCGCCAACATTCAAATCATCGCCCTATTCTTCTGCGAGGTTCTGGTTTTGTTCCCCCCCGCAATACCAGGCCGTTTAGATTCCAAGCAGCTTGGTTGACTCATCAGGATTTCCCTGCAGTGGTGACTAACGCTTGGCAGCGGGGTCACAATAATATCTCAGATTGTCTCTTGCAGGTTAAGGAGGACTCCGTAGAGTTTAATGATGAAATTTTTGGCAATATCTTTCGCAAAAAGTCCTCCCTTGAGAATAGGTTGAGAGATGTTCAAAAAAGGCTAGAAACGGTGGACTCAGCACGTCTAAATATCATTGAGGCAGATATCCAGAAGGAGTATAATGATGTTCTTCGCCAAGAGGAAATTTTTTGGTACCAAAAATCCCGTGAAAAATGGGTTAAGCTGGGGGACCGTAACACAAAATTTTTCCATACCCAGATCGTGATTAGGAGGCGGAGAAATAAAATTCAAGGTCTTTTCCTAGAAGATGGTAGCTGGTGCACTAATGATAGGAGATTGCAAGAAGAGGCCTTAACTTACTACCATCGTCTGTTTGAGGTAGAGCCCTCCACTATTAATAACTCTCTTCAGATTAATTCTTTTCCTTGTATGAGTGATGCTTGTAGAGATCAATTAACATCGCCAGTGTTGAAAGAAGAAGTCAAAGCAGCAATTTTCTCCATGAAGTCTTATAAAGCGCCGGGCCCAGATGGCTTTCAGCCTCTCTTTTTCAAACACTTCTGGGATACTGTGGGTGATGACCTTTGGAACCTGGTCAAGATTGCTTTCCGAAATGGGCAAATTAATGAACCTATTGCGGAAACTCTATTGGTCCTTATTCCCAAAGAGAAACGATCAACTAGGCTGCAGAATTTTTGCCCTATCAGTTTATGTAATGTCATCTTCAAAGTGGTTACTAAGGTCCTGGTGAACCGGCTGAGACCGTTCCTTGATGCGCTCATTAGTCCACTTCAGAGTAGTTTCATCCCAGGCAGAGGGACGACAGATAATGCTATTTTAGCACAGGAAATAGTCCACTATATGCATCACTCTCAGGCGAAGAAGGGTACTATTGCTTTCAAAATAGATCTTGAAAAGGCGTATGACAGGCTTAATTGGGACTTCCTGGAACTCACCCTTCGAGAGTTTGGGTTTGCTCCTATGACTGTTTCTTTGATTATGAGTTGTGTGCGGTCTAGCAACCTTGCGGTTCTCTGGAATGGGGCGAAGACTAACTTCTTCAAACCATCTCGAGGACTTCGGCAAGGGGACCCCCTCTCTCCGTATCTTTTTGTTCTGTGTATGGAGAAGCTGGCTCTTCTAATTCAACACAAGGTCGATTCTGGCCTATGGAAGCCCATCCATGTGGCGAGGGGTGGCCCAGGTGTGTCACATCTTCTTTTTGTTGACGATGTCCTTCTTTTTTGTGAAGCATCCACCCAACAGGTGCAGATGGTTATGGAGACTTTGAATGAGTTTTGTAGTGCATCAGGCCTGAAAGTAAACAAAAATGGATATAAGTTTTGTCTTATTTCACGTTACCATACATATCGACACAAAAAAGTTACGGACACAAGTTATGTTCATTCCTTCCTCAGTTTGATTTTGTCCTTTTTCTTTTCCCCCTTTCTTGTTTCCATCATTTAAAAATTAGGTTTGATATCACAAATCATGTAAAAAGAAATTGCCAAAAGAATTATAAATTAACATGTCTCTAAAATAACTAATTTGTTTCCTTCAAAAAAGACATGTCTCTGAAAATAAATTATGTGGAATTATATCCATAAAAATGGCAAGTTTTAAACTATAAATGTGAGGATCAAGATAAACAAACTGAAGATAAATGTAAAGAAAAAGCACTAAAAAGATAAAAGAATAGTACTGAATAAAGTGACTATGAAGAAAAATCAACTTTAAGGTAGAACTGAAAATGACAATGGATAGATCTGAGTAGGGTACCTAATAAACTTTACTAATACTCATACGCTTATCAACTGAGAACCTAATTACACATTCTCATTACCTACTAGTACCCGTATCCGTTACGCACACTTTAATTAATCATAAAAAATTAAAAAAGTAAAGTAATATATGTTGATTAAAAGCATAGTCGTAATTAAAAAAATAATTCAAAATCTTTTAAATTCAGTCATACATAAATCATTACAAAATAACTATTTAACTAAATTAAATGACAATATTGCAAATCTTGATTAATATTATGATTATATTCATTTTATTTTTTAATTTAATATTGTAAAAATACACACATACATATACATATGTATATGTATGTGTGAACGTAATTAAATATGTAAATAAATAAAGTGCTGTTATGAGACAAATTGGTATTTAACTCGTTCGCATTAAATTTTTTAGACGATTACTCATACCCATGCTCATGCTCATTGAATGAATAATTAACCTACCCGTCTGGGCAATTTTTGCATATACCTACAGGGTTTATCTAGGCAGAACATTGGAACCAAGCTGTTGCGAAAAAAATCGAAAGTAATAAATAACTGTAATACCCCAAGTGCCGGCCGGCCAATACAAAATTGGCATAATGCACAAACACAAGATCATTAGTTTTAAAAAATCGACTGCCAGTACTTGCTTTATTTATCTGGCTTTCGTGTTACACAACATAAACACAGGACGAGTTGTCAACAAAATTGAATTCTCGGCTCAACATAACCTTGCAATTCTCAGCTCAACATAGACTTGCAAAGTTATTTTTTGCATTTTTTTCAGAGGTCAAATTTCTCGTATTCATAACCTTACACCATTATTTAAGATTACAACACATGTTGTATTAAGTGTACAGTACAATGTTAACATCAGTAACTTCATATTTTTGTGTCCATTCTTCACATCTTGCAATTTGCATGTCCAAAACATCGACATAAACAGATGTCTGATAAGGTTAGAAAGCAACTATTCAGTTGATTTTCTCTTTCTTCCCAGAATAGAAGCTATCTGAAATCTGGGCCCCCCCATTCTCCATTTCTTGAAGGATGCCATTGCGGATTGAGCTGTCTCATACACTACAGAAAGAAAGAAAAACAAATTAAATTAAATATCTCCCTGCATGGGAAGGGAAAAAACGTGACCACACAAATGAAGATAAAAGGCGTGTTTCATTTAGCAAGTAGATCTCACAATTGATCTCTTCTTTTGTTAGAATAGTCCAAAATTTGGAACCAGCAGCAATTGCTGCAGTGTGCGCCTTCGTGAGGATTTCCTTGTACCTACTCTTAAATGCAGACAACAACAGAAACCCAATGGTTCTATCGCCAACTCTGCCATAAATGAGTAATAAATTAACAGTGAATAATAATTCAGTAATATGATAGTTGCGAGAAGAAGGACAAGACAAATAAAATAAAAACTACACATTTTAATTATACTGTAACTAAAATGATACAGAACATATAATTAAAGGCTTTGAATTCATCTGATTAAAAAATATATACTTCCTTAATTATATTGACGTTTGTTGTGTATATACACGACAAAGATATCTTATGGAGTTACTCTGCACAGTCAAAATACAATAATTTTCAGCTGTTTTGCTAACTAAGGATGGTCTATATCAAGCATTGCTTATAGAAAATTTTCATTTCTCTAGGTACACTGGTGCTAGAAAGGTTGGGCAAAACAGTGTGTGAAGGGGGGCGGAGGTTCATTCTGCATAACAGAACATGTTGCCAAAGTGTTTGAAGAAAGACTCATCCAAAGTCCGTTAGTAAAATTTTCAACATTTTGTCATGTAACATTTTTTTTTTGGTTTTCTCAACTCATGATGGAATTTGTGGCAAGAAGGTTTCGAATGAGATGCTGTATGTACCATGTAACAACAAAATTTGAGATTCCTAGGCCCATTCTAGATAAGAAGCTTGACAAAACCTGACAGCCATGTACTATCTTCCAAGAATAAACTATACAAGAAAGTATATTAAATTAAATTAAACAAGAGAGTAAAATTAAAGCCAAAGAGGAACAAACAACTCTTTCAGATATGTAAGCAAGAAAAGACAGACTTACATGGGTGCTATCTTGCAACCAAATTCATAAAAGAATGGACATCGGGACCTCAGATCAACACATGCAGAATCAGCTTGGATCTCTAGCCTTGTTCTGAAAATAGGAATCATCAACTATAAGATAATAAAATCATCATTTTAAACTTAAATATTAAGCGATCCAAACACCATCAAGCAAATCAACATTCCTCTAGTACATTTGGATGAGAATACTATAGCAGATTTGCATGCATGTGCCGTTATTAGATTTATAAATTTTATGAAAGCCTTGTAAAATGATTATTGAATAACTTGTTGCCATCCACAGTTCCGTACAACACCATGCACTTAGTGACAAATTGATTTAAATATACGGGAGGAAAAATAAGGTTAAAGAAAATAAATTGGCTCCAAATCCAATTAAAGGCCTAGAAACAAGAGTTAACACGAAGGGTCTGCGAAAGCATTTTAGGTGTAACGGAAATAAAAGTGTAGTTAAGAGAGCTTAATAAAAGTGTAGTTAAGAGAGCTTACTAACTCACTGTTATTTTGTTAATGTCATGACATGCTTAATTATATAACAACGTGCTTATAAGTTGCAAAACAACATAAAATGATTATTACTTTTGATTGAAACAAGGGGGAACATTGACTGATACTACTTCTCTCATCTGTAACTCTTGAGCAAGCCAAAAAGGCAGTTCAACTTTTGAACCCACTTCAATCTGAAAATCAAACATTCTAATGTCAGGTGAAATCATTAAGTTCCACTTTCACCGTGCAGGGATCTGGTGCATTGCCAGCAATTAATTCCTTGTAAATACATAAAACAATGTCAATGGCACTTACAAAGTCCGACTCAGAACTGGGATCTATTCCCGCTGCAGATGCTGCCTTCTGAAATATAACTAACACCGTCTGTGACCAGAACATAACAAAAACGTAGTATTAGGATAAGATATTTAGGTTGCATTATATATATTTTTTGGTAAGTAAATTGGATTCATTAATATGAAAGCTGATTTGTGGCACAAGTAGTACCAATAACCAGCACCGAGAAGATACTACAATGAAAGAACAGTAAAAAAAGCTTGCTGAAAATGAGTCTTTATAGCCACTTTGATCTCTTGCACCACCTTAAGCCAACCATCACCATTCTCTAATGCAATGATATTATTCTGCCTACGACAAGATCGGATGCATGAGTAAAAAAAAAAAAAAAGTTGAATTAGCATCCCCTTCTTTAAGCCACCGAGTTCTAGACTTTTGAAACAAAAGACTCTTTCATTCTCTATTGTTGAATATCCACTCCCCATTCTAAGCACACAACCAAAAAACCTTCTTCAACAAAAGTATATTTCAACACTCCCTTCTCTGCATTCCAGATTGAACACATACCTCCTGAAAGGCCAACAGCAGGTTTATAGCACTATCTACAATCAGCATTCCACCAGAGACTCTCCACCAATTTTTTTGTCAATTGATGCCAACTTTGTTTCTTGCAACATAATGAAATCAACCTTCTCCCCTACAACCAATGAACGAATCCTATGCTTCTTAATCCCACCCAAACCTCTAATATTAAAAGAAACTACCTTCATTTTACATTGTTCTTCTTCCCCCTCATCTCCTTCTCAATCTTATACCTCTCTTCTGTCTGATTAATAACTTTGATCAAATTTTCCTCTTCCTCATTTGAAGTAACCCCCATCATTTGTGCCAGATCCTCTTCCTCTTTTCAGGCATATTACTCCCATGATCCTCTAAACTTTTTCCTGTGTTGTTCCGAAGAAAGACTGTATCTGCCACTGTTGTACCCAAGGTAGACAAGAGCGAGATCCTACGTAGGAGCGGGGAGGGGTCATAGGAGCGTAAAACGTGGGTTCGTAGCACGGTTCGTAAGATCCTACCAAAAATATTAAAATACATTTTAATATAAATATATGAAGATATACATAAATAATTTCTATTATATAAACAATATATGTATATGTTAACAAGTATTTATATTTTTTAAACAATATATGTTTATATTAGTTTAAACAAATAAATTAAATGAATTTTATATAGTTTTCTTCTTTAGCAAAAATGAATTTTATATAGTTAAAACACAAATATTGTCTGGTGGTGTTAAAAAAAAAAAAAAAAAAAACATGTTACGTTATTACTATTGGGCCTATCTGAAGGCCCAATACAAAACCCTAATCCATGTAAGTAGTACTGAGAGTCTTCTTCTCTACCGCCGCTTCTGCTTCTTCCTCCTTCGTTAATACTTGAGCAGAAACAGAAGCAGAAAGGGCCACGGATAGCTGCGATGAGGGCGAACGAAAGGGAGAGGGAGAGCTCAGAGCTTCTGTCGCAGGGAGAGGGAGGGAGAGCTGCGCGATTTAGGGTTTCTTTTCCCCTAAATATGAGTTTTGAAAGAACCGGGTCGCGAACCCGACCCGATAACACCAAAAGCTGCGTTTTTGGGGTTTTCTGCAGGATCGCGAGATCATCGAGATCGTCCGCTCCTACTCCGCTCCAAACGCTCCCGCTCGCCGGTTCGTCGCTCCCGCAAAGCGTCCCTGCAAATCGCAATCCTACGTAAGTGCGAGATCGTTGAGGGGTAGTAGGAGCGTAGGATCGTCCGCTCCTACGCCCCGAATCGCGCTCTTGTCTACCATGGTTGTACCTGTCTTAGCTGCATCTATTCTCGGATGCCTCTGCCCCTTCTGAGTCCCTTTAGGCAAAGTTACCCCAATATCCTTTCGCTGCCCAGAATATTTCATAATCTCTTGCCTTTTGAGCTACAGATTGAGCCAAAGGAATAGCTGATTGAGTTGAAAAATCATCCCCTTCCTTCTTCCCTTTGCTTGTAATATGAGAATTTCTTTGAGCAAGCCTCAAACTTCTAAGTTTGCCCGAGTTATCATCTAAGCAAGCATCAAAACCATCATTCTGCAATGCACTGGAGAGTGGCCGCCAAAAAATCAGATGTTTGCGAGACACGATGATCCCTATCCCAAGTTTTAGACTCCATGAGTTTTAGGTTGCATTCTATATCCTCATTGTTGACACAACAAACCAAATCTATCATAAACTAGCAGTGGCGAAAAACATCACCAGCCACATAGCATCTTAAGGCTAACTACGGTTGCAAAAAAATTCCATTATTTTCCATTCCAAAAATCAACTATCCCTAAACTACCATCCCTTATTAAATCTGACATATATGAACTAGAAGCAAGTTATTGAACAAATTAAAGAGACTAAAGCCTACCTCTTCCTCTACAATAATGTCATCAATATCATAGTAATTTGCCATCCTCTCCTCCAGAATGCTGCTCTTACGCTTTATTTCAACTCATCGAAAGGGTCAACTGCAGATAAAGAAACTTTGAACTTTAAATTCATAAACTAAAAAATAATTCTTCTTGAACAAATAATAAAGGCACCAAAAATCAATCAGCAAAGAAAATTTGAATATGTTTTACACAGAGAGAACTTCATTCGCCATCTTTGACACTTTCTATCGTACACAACATTGATAGGTTGTGTACCATACCCAAACCCACATTAGCAAGTTTAAAAACCTTAATTTTTTTTCCACTTTCCCTTCCCTTTTCCCTTCTCCTTCCCGCAGCCCTTCCCCTAATCTTTCCCTTCCCTGCCACCTCACTGAGTACGTTGGAACCAAACGCAAAGCAAGAAAGTGAAACAGAGAGAAAACAACGCTAAATGGGTCAGATCGTGAGTAGGAAGAAGGGACGTACCTCGAAGCGGATCTAACTCGCCGTTCTGGCCAATCTCCGGCGACTACGCAGCCCGACCAGCGGCGAATCTATGAAATGTATGGTCTGGACGTGAGATCTAGACCATATAGAAAGAATAGAAACCAAAATAAACCAAAGAAACTAAAAAAACAAAAATTGAGTCAATTGTAGAGGAAGCGGGGGAGAGGTGAATCGCGTGAAGGAAAAACCTCACTCGTGGTCGAAATTGGAAAGTTGTTACTACCAGTAGCAATCCAATTTGGAGCCCACGGTCATGAAGCAGCAGAAATTCGAGGCGAACGGAATCTTCTCTTCTCTTCGATTTGAAAGCGAAAACTTGCGGGCTTCAATTCGTGTTTTAAAATTGGCGCCATCTTTTTTGGTCAGTAAATTGCCACGTTACAAAATTTTCTGCGTTTTGCTAGACCTGGAAGAAAAAGTTCTGTTTCGGCTATGGCTATTACCCGCAACGCATTGAAAAGCCCGGTTTCTCGGCCCCTGGATTAATAGAGTGATCCAATAACGCTTTTTAATTTTAATTAAGGGAATTTATATCCCCACCTCCTCATTTAATTTTCCCACCTCCCCATTCTTTTATTTTTCCCAAACTACCCTCATTCCCTACCCCCTAAAACTAAACCCCTTCCTTCTCCACTCTCATCTCCCACCCCATCACCACCCTCCCCCAACACCTTCAAGTGCCCCCACAACCCTACCCCACCATCTCCCATCCCTTCCATCTTCGTCCGCTTGCAACCTAGTCATGTAACTTTTTTTTGCCTGCATTTTTTATATTGTGAAAAAATCTAAATTCCAAACATACGTGTAAAATAAATGAAAGGCAAAAATTTTGGCTTCCGAAAACTAGATTTCGGATGTATAATAAGTGTATTATTTTGCACATTCGAAATTTAGATTTCAGACAAGTCCGGAATTTATATTGTGGTCGTGTTCGAAAATTAGAGGTTGGGACATGAAAAATGATGCACTTTTTACACGTACGGAATTTAGTTTTTGAAATACAAAAAAATTGCTTACGTAGATAAAAACGAAGGAAAAACAGTTTTTGGGATGTCAATTTTTTTAGCTGTCCAGAAACTATTTTCCAAATGGCTAAAGAAATTGTCGTCCCCAAAACTGGTTTTTTTTTTTTTTGAAATATGAATTTTATGACATTCAGAAACTAGTTTTCGGAGGTGTCGGGAAATTAGTTTCTGGAACATTTGAAAATGCAGAACAAAAATACTTTTATGCGCTGTGGAACACCGGAGAAGAAGGAAATGTTGTCGGTCCTTTGCCCTTTCTTCAAGATTTGGCACCGGAGGTGGTGGGTCGGCGATGGTGGAGGAGAGAATGAGGGTGGGAGGGAAGTTGGGGATGTGAGAGAATGAGTTTCATAGAGAGAGATTCGTGTGTTGTGAGATAGTGAAAGTTGGGGTGGGGGTATTTCTAACTTTTTACATGGGGGAGGGGTGGTGTGAAAATTAAAATGCGAGATGGGGATATAAATGCCCTTAATTAATCTTTTAATTGTTAAAAGATTGAAGTTTAAACATCACACATAATTCAAAAATTATAAAACTTGTCTTGTTTAAATGTGATCTCTACAACTATGTCGAAGGGTAAGTATGAATGTACTTTACATAATTTTCTCTATTACGTAGGTAGAATCTAACTTTTTGTTTTCTTTCCTGATTTCAATTCAATCTCTTAGTGTTCGTTTGCATCAGGGTCGGGCTAACAACACATGAGGCCTTAAGCAAACAATTCAAAAAAGTGGGTCTAACATTTGTACAACAAATAAGTGGCTGTGTGGAGACCTAAAACAAGGGCTTTAGTGGCCTCCTCCTTAGGTCGGCCTGGTTTGCATGCAATGAAACTGCGAGGAATGATTGCTAGAGAAATAAAACATCCATCACAAAGCATTTCCACTGTTTGGAACAACATGAAAAGGCAGGAGAACAAAAAATAAAACCATCAGACCCACAAATTTGCTTCTCCCCTTGGACGCAACGAAGGAGAAAGACAAAAATAAGCCACTCTTCTAATAATAATTCAAAAATTATAAAACTTGTCTTGTTTAAATGTGATCTCTACAACTATGTCGAAGGATAAGTATGAATGTACTTTACATAATTTTCTCTATTATGTAGGTAGAATCTAACTTTTTGTTTTCTTTCCTGATTTCAATTTAATCTCTTAGTGTTCGTTTGCATCAGGGTCGGGCCAACAACACATGAGGCCTTAAGCAAACAATTCAAAAAAGTGGGTCTAACATTTGTACAACAAATAAGTGTCTGTGTGGAGGCCTAAAACAAGGGCTTTAGTGGCCTCCTCCTTAGGTCGGCCTGGTTTGCATGCAATGAAACTGCGAGGAATGATTGCTAGAGAAATAAAACATCCATCACAAAGCATTTCCACTGTTTGGAACAACATGAAAAGGCAAGAGAACAAAAAATAAAACCATCAGACCCACACATTTGCTTCTCCCCTTGGACGCAATGAAGGAGAAAGACAAAAATAAGCCATTCTTCTAATAATATCCTCTTTCTTTTTATCAGAACTCATTTTCATTTAAGGATATTTTTGTCATTATGTCAATATTTTTTTATTTTCTCTCACTTTCTATACAATCAAATAATTCTTACATTTTCTCTTCTACCAAACATCTTAAAAAACCATATCATTTTTCCTACTTTCTTTCCTTTCTCTTTTTTCTCAAGCCAAACAAAGTCCTAGAGTCTTGGTGAGTGAAAGGGGAAACAATCTTGTCTATGGAATGAGAGCACTAGGAGGTGCTTCTACCCATGGCGCAATATTGCATCAATGAAAAATAACCATTAGATATATTATATATCTAATCAATATTTTTTACTTTGCACCCAGTCATGTATAAAGTGGTATAAAAGAGATAGAAAAATATATGGTTATATTTTGCGCGCTCTCTCTCTCTCTCTCTCTCATAGAAACTTGAATTACAATTTCATCATCTTTTATGTTAAAATCTACGTGACCATCCCTCGAAATGTAATTGTGAATTTTACTTTATTCAATTTGACATAAATGGACATTTTAGTGGCCTCAAACGACTTTGATAAATCATCTCAATTAAACTTTTTCTCTCTTTAAAATTTTCAACATAATTGATAATTAATTTTGAACACTTTATTATCAATTTTAACACTTTGAAAGATAAAAAAAAAAAAAAAAGTTTTAAAGACTTATTTTATCGACTTTGAAATTTTGTCCAATTTTATTTATTACTCCAGGTGATAGTTGAAGTTCAAAACTAGTGTAAGTTTCTCAAAAGATAATGTTTTAAAGCCATTACTTGGTGATCAAGATCAACGCATAGAAATCTATATTACTCTAAAAGTGCAAGGCTCTGAGATTGAATTGAGTGTCTTTATCATTAAGTTTTGATAAAAGGAATTATGTCTCGTACAGCATATATCTAACACTGATTTTGAAATGAAATTTGCACATAGCTATGGAAGTATGGGTCTACTCTATCAGCTAATTTTCAGTTAAATCATAAAATAACAAACTTGATGAATGACAATGCACTCACCAAATAACCAATCGATATTTAAACAAAACGTAAATAAGGAAACGGCTAAATGTAAGGTTGATAACCCAGCAGCCTAATCCCACTGAACCTCTCTGTGAAAAGTCCACTCAGAAGGATTCAGTGTGGTTTTCCCATCAGCAGCAACAAGATCATATGGTGAATCTTCTGAAAATTCAGTGGGCATGGACTTCCAGTGGAGGCATGGTTCCCAGTCAGCCTCCTTAAGTACTTTCAGTATCTCTCTCACCACAATTTTGCTTCCCTCAGCTGCTAAATGGATACCATCACTGCATATTTCATCGAAGATGAGAATAAATCAAATATGTTTTAGGTAGATTTATCATTTGACATCATTCTTGTTTGCAAGTTATGTCAGGTTATAATGACTGTTCTTTCATATATTTCACAAGAAATCAGAAAAAGCAACAATTTTTCTATATATTGTGAAGGAGATGAAGAAAACATCAGATAAACTTTGGTTTTGGCATCCAGCTTAATTTGTTTTTAATCTTACTTCACATTCACTTTTTTTTTTAATATGATTAGCTTAGCTAGCAAAGCTTGTAAGCGGCTAATCAGAATGAACTGGAAGTGGAAAGGACTCTAGTCAGCTAAATAATATTTCAGCATCCATTATATTAGTCAACTATCCAATTAAGTGAATTGCCTATACTGAAAGAAGCTCAAAGTGCCAGACTGCGAGGTGGAAGAAAAATCTTATTTCAAAAAAACATGTTTCAACCAATATTTTAAAAACCGGACCAGAGATCAAACCGGCGAGACCTCCGGGCCGGTCATGGTTCAATTGGTTCATCCGGTTGAGCCGTCGGTTGAACCAGATGATAATAAATAAAATAAATAAATTTCATAAGTAATTCAAGTCATAATTTGTAAAGTAAAATTCATAAAAATATCCATAACAAATAAGGGAACCAGGGAAGGAAAAAATGCTTTCATTTATTTATTTTAAAAATATTCTAGAACCTTCAGATTTTTCAAGCCCTCACTTTTCTCTAAATTCTTACATTTAATTGTTATTTTTGAAAGAGCAAAGGACAATTTTTAAAAATATCCATATTCTAGAACCTTCAGGCTTCAGATCGCTTTTTCTCTCACTCACTCCCTCGTTCTCCCTCACCCCCTCAACCTCACAAACACCCTCTCCTTCATCTCACTCCCTCGTTCTCCCTCCTTCGCGCCGTTCACGTTCTCTTTCACCCTCAGCCTCCGCATCGTTCCCTTTCTCCCTCACCCTCTCTTCCGAGCGTCGTTTTCCGTCTCCCCCACCATCTGCTCTGCGTCGTTCTCCCTCCCTCACTCAATGCATGCCTCAGTCTCGCTCCCTCACGGCGCACCTCTCAAAGGCTCACAGCGTACCTCTCCCGGCGCAACTGGCTTGTGGTTGGTTTGAGATGTGATGTGAGAGAGAGGATCGCAAATCAGAAGTAAAATTAGGGGAAAAGTTGTTCAAAAGTTATAAAAAAAAAAATTAAGCAAATGCTTCTGGTCGGACGGTTTTCGAAAACCGGCGCCGATTCCTTGGTTTTGTCTGTTCGAGGCGTCCCGAGCGGTTTTAATCCGGCTCCTTATGACCACCGGCCCTGATGAGCGAACCAAGCCGCTATGACTGCCGGTCGACGGCCGAACCGGTCGGACCGTCCGGTCTGGTCCAGTTTTTAAACCATTGGTTTCAACCTACTGTTGAAGCACTCTTTCAACACTAAATTCTGATTTCTGATAGATGGCAACCAATGAAACGTAGACACTAAATGTAAGAGTAGTCAAGAGTAAAAATTCATTTTAGTCCCTGAAGTTTGGGCCGACATCACTTTGGCCCATAAAGGTATGTTTAGATGGAGGGGTTTAAAAGTAAGGGAGAGGAAAAAATTTATTTTTGGATTGGGAGTGTTTATGAAAAGAAATAAGGGATTAGAAAATTAAGTTTCATGATGATCTATCCTTTTATTCTTTTACTTTAAAAAATTATTAAATTAGAGAGTATTTATTTGAAATAAAATTTTAGCCTTCCTCCCCTTTCCCTCCAAAACCCTTCACCCTTCATCCAAACAATTCTTAAGAGATATGTGACATCAATTTAGTATCCTAAAATTATTTGAAGTAACACCAAAATCATGTTTCTGTGCACAAACTGCAAGATTGAACATTGACAGACTAAGTTGATGTCATTTTTCTATTATTGAAGAACTGACAAGTGACAACAAATAACAACCAAAGGTTTTTCCAACCAGGCGGGGTTGACTATATGGATCAAACGACGCTATTATTGAAGAAATAAATGGATGTCGATTTCTTTAGAGAACTAAATTGATGTCACTCTCCAACTTTCATGAACTACAATATTATCACTTATCTTTTAGGGAACAAATCAAGGTCAATCCAATCTTTCAAGGATCAACATAGTTTACATTTTATGGATGTACAAATCCAGTGAAAGGAAGAGGATAATAACATTTATATTAACTAACCCAGGTTTAAATTAATCAAAAGATTATATCAGTCAATATGCCTTTAGGATGGAAGATTGCAGGCTTAGACCTCTTGCAAAGAAAGCATCAAGAAAGAACAAGATACCCGAGAAAACCTAGGGAAGGGTTTGGAGTTTGGATATTGAACAATTAGACTGCAATATGACACTTCTGATATTTCATGGTATTTGGAAAAAAATTGCTAAAGAAAGAGGTCAAGGAGCTTACGTAAAACAAGCATTCATCCAGTCATCCCTCTTCTGTAGTGCATTAAAAAGATCAACGACTTTCACACCCAGTTCCTGGCATAGCTTTACACAAGCTTCAGAATAGCTTCGGCATAATTCATTTGTTCTTACCAGCTCACTAAAAATTCCACTGATTAAGAAAGGAAAACGAAAATTATGAGATTAGAACTTTAGTGTGTTATCTGAATACAAGTAAAGAGATGAAAATGCAAAAGAAATACATTCAGGTTACCTAGTGTTTCCACGCACTTTTTCCTCATTGACAGGAGGACAGCTGAGAACAATGATACGTGTCCTTTCAGAGAGGCTCTGACAGTTATTATTCTCATTAGACTATGAACAATAGTTTTACTTTAAAAAATGCGTATATGATCATAATTATAGGTTACAGATCATCATACTTAAGATATCTTTTTGTTCATTATAAAGGAGTTACAATCTGCTGCCATTCATCAATGCAACAAATCAATTTTCAATATTTCTTATTTCCCTAATTCGTTTTGCTTGGTACTGTTTGATAAAGACACAATGAAATCAGAACCATATTCATTTCGCCCATTCTTGAGAAGGGGATGGGGGTGGTGTCCACTATTATCCACATATGTTTTCTTTACACGCCTTTATATCTCCATTTTATAAACAAACTGTTTTGGATATGTTGTTTCATATAAAACTATAAATGGATATAATGACCTCAAGCTTATTGCATTTCACTATTGTTTTGTGCTAACCTATGCTAATGAGTAATGACTAATGAGAAATATGCGAGGAAAAAACGCTGGAGAACCCAGGTAAGGCAAGATATACAACAGTGTGATGGCAGGTTTAAGATCAAATGAGTTACATTATGCTTGTCAAGTTGTCATCAAAGTGGCTGGTGTGTCTAAAAGTGGAGATATCTATCTCCAATGCAGGAGGGTAAAGGGCACTAATGGAGAAAGAACCAGGTGATTAACAAAACAGAAGTACCTGAATATGAATCAAAATCTTTCTCATGTTTGCAATATATTCTTGAAGAGGCACATGAGGGCCAAGACCGGATGAGTGAGGACCCATGGAATCATTACCTCCAAAATAAACTATCACAAGAGAAGGCTGTGTAGCAGCATCCTGGGAAGTGGGATAAAAAAGATTATATGCTGTAGGCAGGATATTGTTGAAATGCAATCACATGAAAAACTAAGAGAGATAGCATGTGAAATATATGGGCTGTATTTTTTTTTTTTTTGAATGGCAAATGTTAGTTGTTAGTAGTGTTAGTTTTTGGGATGGGGAGGATTTGAACACACACCACCTTATACCTCCCATGCCCTTACCACCAAATCACCTTATAACTCCCTCAATATATATGGGCTGTATGATAAGCAGAAAAATAACATTTCCGTGGATCCAACATTATTCTGCACGAACTTAAAAAAATACCATACAATGGTACACTTGTGGACACTACTAAAATAGTATATATGCAACCAGGGGAGGATATGGAAATTGTTCATTGTAAGTTCTTGTCCAGCCTCTACACATGGAAAAATTCAATTGGATATAGAAAAGTTCCTTAAAATTTTTTGTCTTCAAAATTTCAGCAGACTTCAAAATTTTGTTGGGGGTAATATAAGGTTTCTGCTCTTGGTTAGTTTCAAAATTTGAATTAGTAGTTTTCTTTTTTAACCCATGTGAATTTAGGTTTTACCAATTCCATTACATTAATCAGCTATATATTTTTTATTTAAGTAGAATTTTTTAATAATGCACTGAGAGAGTATAAAGTTAGACAGACTTCTCCTAGGACATCAAAATACATAAATAACCAACAAGGGGAATATATCATTTTAAGAAACTGTGCTTTCCACCCATAAATCATGTAAAACTAAACCACAAGCTACATCAATCAGCTATAATGAAAATAGAAGTTTTTATTTAAGAGCCAACTGAATGGTTGCTTTTGAGGTACAACAATACCTTTGGGAAAACTTGATTGAGGACTTGGAGGGCACGTCGTGAGTTCCATCCATAGTATCCTCGTAACAATATGTCTGCCTACAATGAGTACATTTGCATCAGCATAACTTAACAGATGGCCATCCTCCTTGATATTCCTTTATAGGAGGAGAACAAAAAAGGAAAAATGTTCATGATAAGGATACACTTCCACAGAAGAGGGTGGATGAGTACTTAGATTTCCACTTTACACGCACATACTAAAGAAATGTAAGCGACATGGATGCAGTATTTGCACAAGCTTCCTACTTTGTAATCCTTCTGTGCATCTTTTAGGAGGAATATGAGAAAGGGTAAAGTATAAAACTGAAGGAATTGACCAGGCTAATGTTGGATAACTTTTCCATTTCTTGATGATTTTTCTTCTTCAACATTCATAATAATTTTATTGTGACACTGAGTCCTCAATTCATGTATATGTGCGTGATGCGATGCGGATTAAAACATAAAACCGCATAATTTCTAAATGATGAATTGCTAGAAATACATTAGAGATCAGCACAAGAAATCAATTAATCTTCCATTCAAAATTCAAGAATTTCTTAGGAGTTTGTAACCAGAGAGAGAGAGAGAGAAATGAATACCTTGCGGCAGTAGATGTCGGAAAGAAAGGCACCCCAACCGCCATGGCTGTAACTTAGCTGCACGATGGAGGATCCGAAGAGAACGAACTGAGGCCTTGCGGGTCCAACCATGTCCCTCTCTCTCTCTCTCTCTCTATGACTGATCGTAGTGAGTGTATTATAGTTGATGGTAGAATTAGCATTACTTGGCACACAGAGAAGAGAGAAGAGAAGAATACAAATACAGGCAGCGACAAAACCACAATTCCTAAGGTCGTGGAGGGTCAGCGAAAACTACGTGTAGAATGCTAAATCAAAGAGTTTGGTTGGTTGGTTGGTTGGTGATGAATGATGACACACCTTAATGCATGCCAAAATGTTTGGTTTACTACATAATCTTACCCTACACATCAATTTTTTTTCCCCCTTTTTGACAGGAACCCTCCACATCAAGTTGTCACGTGTTTTTTTTTTTTTTTTGGGTAATACCCAATTTAATCCCTGGAATTTGTCACTCGTATCAACTTGGTCATCCACTTATAGAATGTTCCAAAATAGTCCCTGGTATTTCACAACATTAATCAATCTGGTCTCTCAGTTAGTTAACAACGTCAGACAGCATAATGTGTCACGTTAACTGCTGACTGATCTCACATGTGGGTAAATTACTGGGACCAAATTGATAAAAAAACCCCAATGTCAATATAAGTCTTATTGTACGCGTTTCATCCCATCCCTCTCATGACTCATCCCTCTCATTCTCTCTCTGAAACTATGTTCCCCTCTCTGAAACCGTGAGCATCGTGGTCACCGCAGTGGGATTGGAATCAATGTTGGCAATAAGCTTAGCCATAACTTTATCCTTCAATTTTTGTTCACGCATCATAGCATCAACCCTACCCATGAGCTCAACCTTCCATAGTTCATCATCATTCTCCGCAGCATCCCCACGAAATATACCAAGAGCTTCATAACACCAGAGAAAATAACTGCAATTATCTTCTTCCTGAAATTTTATTTACAGGAGTTATAGTTAAAAAAAAATCAGATTTTTAGAAACCCCTAAGATGAAACTTTATAGAAACCCTACCCCCAAAATTGGACAACGAAAGAAAGGACGATTTAGGTTAGCACCAGTTCTTGAAATACGGATTATACACTTCCTCCCGCACATACAATACGGAACTAGGCAATTTATGGTTTCTCCCGCAGAAGAACTTGCAGAGCTGCCTCCAGATGTGGATTTTCGAATTTCCCTTGATCTTGATGGGGTGAAACGCGACCCACAACCCATCTTATTCATCCCAATGCTATTTGTTCACAAACAGCTGTGGAAATGATGTTTTTCAGAAGAACTAGAAGAAAAGAGGTAGGAGACAGCAATGGAGGATGAGTTCCAAATGAGGAAGATGACCATTGCTGCCCTAATTTTAAAACCTCATTAGTATCAATTCAATCCCTGTAATTTGCGCTAAATGAGACACATGATGTGGCGCATATGTGGATAATGAGGTGTGTGACACATAGACAATAAACGTGACACATCATCGTTTTAACAGCGTCAGCTAACAGTTAACTAACCGAGGGACCAGATTGATTAACGTTGTGAAATGCCAGGGACTATTTTGGAATATTCCATAAGTGGAGGACCAAGTTGATACGAGTGACAAATTCTAGGGACTAAATTGGGTATTACCCCATTTATTTTTTAAACAAATACGATTGCAAGGGTGGTAATAGGTCGGACCGTCGAATAGGAGTCTATGGCTTAGCCTGCATTATAGCCAGGTTAGGTTAGTCTTTTTAAATAGACAAGGCCTGCGATTTTTTAGAGAGAATTGTTATGGACACACTCTCTCCTATTGGTTGAAATTCATATGGGTCCTACTAAATTTGTGTGAGTCCCACATAATTTAGTGGGACCCATTTTTATTTCAACCAATGATAGAGTGAGTGAGAAAAGAGTGTTAGAGAGTGTGTTAATAGCACTCCTCTTTTTGAGAAGTCTATTTAGCTAAAAACGTTAGACTCTGGGCCATTCAATTATTTTGGCCCTAAAAGACCGGCCTATTTAAATAAATATAAACAATAATTTTTTATTGTTTTTTTTTGAAACAATATTGTTTTTATTATTATATTAGATTTTGTATATTATGTTAAATTATATAGTTGTTGACCTTTTCAATAATTTAAACATATTGACCTATATAAATTTTTGACATATTTAAGTGTCTTATTATTTGACCAAAAAAGTGTCTTATTACAAAATAGAAGGGTTTTATTACAATTTATCGGGGTCGGGACATGTGGGGGGCAATATGATCCCCATCCTCGAACTACATTCAAAGGGATTTTCTTCCTCGTCCCTGTCTACACAAGGAAAAGTTTTCTGGTTCCCACCCATGGGGCCCAAACAGAGCAGTCCCATATTCCTAAATATTAGGGGGCACTTAGAAGAAAGAAAAGTTAAAGCTTTTTTGACTAAAGATCCTCAAATAAAATGTAACATACAAAATTATAAGGTATAAAAAGTAAATATTATGTAAAAAAAAAAAGTAAATTAGTATCATTAATCTCCTTTTTCTTGTTTTGTCTTTCAATCTCCTTTTCCTTTAACCGAACAAAAAAAAGGGGTTATCTTTCCTAAAAAAAGAGGGTTATCTCTCCTCCCTTCTATTAAAATTTATTTCTTTCTCTCCCTCCCCTGGTTTGTACCAAACGTACCATCACTGTGTTGCATTGGTTATGAAACCAATTTTTTGATCATATGTATCTTCATCAAATGAAAAATGTAATAAAAGAACATATACAAATTTTTTATTTACTTTTAAAATATATAATAATAGATGTCAAATTAATTATAAAAATAAATTAAGGCAACAGTTCTTTGTTTTTATTTAATTTTTCCCTTTTAGAGTTTATTTAAATTTTTTTATCTAATATGATTTAGAATTAGTTTACATTCAATAAAAACTATAATAAATATATGATATATTAAATTATATATAATTTTGACTCTGATACCAGTAAAATTTTGTAGTTTTCAATGATTTTGATATGTGCATATTCAGAAATCTCAAACCTAATTAGATTTTACTTTTTTAGGATAATTAAATCTTACTTAAAATTAATTAAATTCTTCACCATTTAGACCAACAATTTGTTTTTTTTAACTAAGTTATCATTTATTTTATATGCGTAGTTCATTGAAATGGGTCTAAAAGATATATACCAACTATTGCAACGAAATAACGATAAATTAAGTTATTCGCAACACGAACAATTGTTTTTCTTCTTCCTTATTTTTAATTTTCAATAACGTCAAAGTGTCTCTATGTCTCAAAGTGAAAAATAACAAAATTATACTTTTACACCCTTATAAATTTTTCTCTATTTATGTTGTCATAAATAGCAAAGCTTAATTTTTTTTTTTTAAA
The DNA here is from genome assembly GCA_037113605.1 of Calophaca sinica. NCBI lineage: Eukaryota > Viridiplantae > Streptophyta > Magnoliopsida > Fabales > Fabaceae > Calophaca > Calophaca sinica. The sequence goes on from CM073735.1 coordinate 47,215,192, forward strand.
AAAAGCTTATATCATGAAGTCCAACATTATGCAATAGGGATCTATCTTTTCGTCCAAAAAAAAAAACGTTATGCAATAGGGCCAACATATATAGAAAGTGGTAGATACTAGGATACAACGCTGGTATAAGAATATAAAATATATCACGGTATATATTTTTTTGATAACAATGTCACGGTATCGTTATATATATATATGTATGTATAAAAGAGTTACATAAATGCGGTAGTGTTGGTGAATCACCCACCTTACTTCATAACTATTCAATGAACGCAATGAATGGATCAGTGAGATCCACTTTTCTAAGAAATTAGTATAAGTTGGTGTGTGGAAAGAAATGAATGAAGGAACAGTAGTGGTACTTTAAAAGAGATGGAACTGATAGGAGTAGGTTATCCTTTATGACTACCATAAATAATGACACCACTACATCTTGCCATAACAGGTTTTGGCGCGGGGAGTTCAACAAACAAACCTGAATGCATTTAATTAAGATTTAGGAATTCTTATCTAACGCGGAATTATGAAGTTTACGAGCGCTTGCAATTGATCAGTTCTTTTGTTTTATAGTAGTAATTCATGTGGAACATTTGCCATTCAAATAAAAGTAATTTAAAGAAAATGAATTAATCTCTTGGTGAAACACAAGGAAAGTTCTTTCATTTTATTGATTCTCGATCGTTATCCAACATTTTCTAATGTCTATTGCTGAATGAAATTGATTATTTATATTCGAACTGTGCTAGCTAGATTGTTAATTTGTAAGATAGGCATGTATAACTATAGTAGTCAACGAAACTCCAGCACAACAATTTTCTGTATCACGTAGGTGTAACATGTGATATGCATTTTTCATGTTACTTTAGAATTCTATGTGGTACCCATTTCAAAATGTGTCCCCTCTTATATAGTAACACAAATTGATTGGTACTTAATCTTTGTCACAATATTGTAACTACCAAATGGAATGTGATCTTTGCCAGCTAGCATCTGCTGGTTCGGCTAGTTTTGGTATTGGGTTCCCTATAACATTTGTGCTTGGATCCTTTGTTGTTGTCCTGCTTTTACTACAGCATAAAAACAAGGGTTAGACTTAGACTTTAGAGGAGAGAGATCTCAATTTATGAGAAAGCTGAAGAGAAGGCAGATGTGAAGGATTCAAATCCATAACATTTACCCTCTCTGATCTAATAGAAACACAAAAAGGTAAGACTTGATTTCAATCACAATATGCACTTGGGCTCTATTTTGAAAAAGAAATTTGCTAATAATAGATAAACTAACAGATAAAAAATGCGTTTATAACCGATAGCAGATAAATTTGTAGCTGATAATTTATAGCGGATAAACTAACCGATCCATTTTACTATTTTCTATCAGTTCTAAATTACTATATTTTAAAGGAAAAAAAAAAGTTTCGCTATTCCCGTGAAACCTCCTAAAATCATTACAAAATGTGTGGATTTCATAAATCATGTGTGTGTTGGAATTAAGACCTTATTAATTACAACAACAAGAACAATCATGCTCAAATCTCATAGAAGAAATACTTTAGGCGGAAGCTATCAAGACATACAAGCATGCATGCTCAACAAAAACAACAAGTTCTCTATCCTTATGATCTACGACATGTTGGATTATCAAGGATTAGAAGAATATCTGGATCCATAGCAATCAATCACCTGAAGCAGAATACCAAAGGAATGATCACGAATAAACAACGAGCATCTGGATCCATAGCAACAAACATCGAGCATGTTAGCGATGGCTTTATGGTTCTTCCTCAACCGAATCTTCTTGAGCTCTCTCGCGAGACTTTAGTTTCTCTTCAGATGGGGAGAAAAGAATGGATGACGGCGATTCAGTGTATTGAAGATCATAGCCTTCTTTATAGTGTGTTAAACCTAACAGGGTACCCATTATCCCCTTATCGGACAACACTTACATCTATTCATATAAGCCCATATCAATTAAATTAAGAGTCCAATGAGCTTACCTTATTTTAACTTTATATGATCACATAAAATATAGCTCCTTTAAGATAAATAGCTACTATAATTATTAATTATATCAGCCCATATTAATTATTGGAATATAAAATTTCAACCATCTCCCACTTGGACTGCATATTGTAATAATTATATCAGAATTCCTTAGTGTGCATATCCGAATACTATTTATCTTTAGACTTCATCCTTACAATCTGGTCCACCTCATGTATCAATAATGAAACCACCGCGGCTTTTGTCACTTCCGTAAATTGTGACTAAACCCTGACGATCACCACACCAACACACTTGATGACATAGATCAATATGGATGAGTAGCATCGAAATTACATGGAATGTGATCTCAATCATGCTTATTTCCAACTGGTCCTACTTAAATTTTTGGTGAGATCAATTTTGCAAAATTTAATTCTGCAAAACAAAATCCTTGATGTGCAAATTAATTTTGCACACAAGATACAAACAAGTTTATAATGTATTCATAAACATAATCTTTATTTCTGCAGAAAATCCGAAATAACATAAAGTTTGTATCTCAAACATAGAACACAAATAAAGACTCCCAAATAACATAAAGTTTGTATCTCAAACATAGAACACAAATAAAGACTCCCACTAAGCTAAGGTAACCTTAGTGACAACACACCCATATAAGCAACATGCTCATGAAAAGCCTTAGGTGTCAAGCCCTTAGTTAGTGGATAACTAGCATGGAATTAGCCTCTGTGTGCTCTATAGAAATTCTTTTATCCTGAATTATTTATTTCAACAACGAACACATTTATGTCAATAGACATTGTAAAATTCTTTATTGTTGTTGAAGTATGATACGACTGACTTATCTGTCACACTGTAACTTAAGTGGTATTTTAATACCTTTTACTATATGCAACCTAGTGACATAGATATTTCAGTCATATCCCATAATTTGATGTCCATAATATTAACATCCTGAATATCAGAGTCACAGTTCTTGATGATCTCTAACCTTTCAGATCTCTGATATGTGGGCATATAGACTATTGTTCTCCTTAATGATCTTTATGGTTGCCTTCTGTAATAATTCAAACTAGAATTGCTCAAGTATCTGCCTTATGATCCCATGATGTACGGCGTTTCCTGATGTGTACAGATAAGATCATGTATCAGACTTCCCATAGCTAGAGTATAGGGAACTCCCTGTATTTCCTGAATTTTCAGATTTTCTTATGGGCAAAAATTGAGACTAAAATTGTCTCCCGTAGTAACTTAGGTATCCTCTGGTTTACTATATTTCATGTCGAATTTATTTAAACTTTATCGATATAGCTCTTTTGTGATAATCCCAGAATACCTCAAGAGCGATCTCTCAGAATTTTGGATTCCAAATACAAAAGAGATGTCCCAAAGATCTTTCATCTCTAAATTTTCGTTAGAGATTTCTCGGTTTCGCGCAATCAGCCTATATCGCCATTGACTAGATAAAATATCATCGACATATAATAACATGAATATAAACTTACTCACACTGACCTTGTAATACCCACAGTCGTCCACAATACTCATCTCGAGACCAAATGAGAAATTACCTGTTGAGACTTTGTGGTATCGCTAACGAGATAACTTCTTTAGCTAATTGGTGGATTCTGTCAGTTCGCAAACCATCTTTGGGTCTATCGACACAAAGTATCTCGGTTGCACTGTATACATTTGTTTCATTAATTTTACCATTAAGAAACACTATATTGACATCCATCTTATGTAGCTCCAAAGTTATAATGAGCAATGAGCGATGTAATTGTCCGAAAAAGTCTTTCAATAAAACTAAATAGAATGACTCTTGACAGTCAATCATTTCTTTTATGGCTCCCGATGCTCTAGTTCTTGAGAGTGTTGAGTTTGATCTTCATGAATAATTTCCTTAACTTGATTGGGAGGAAGAACAATATGTCCTCACGAGGATTCAAATTTGTTACACCAATAGCACCTATATGAATTGGTTCAAGAATTAAAACCGCTTCTTCCTCGCTCAATTTTGTTCTCTAACCTTATCTCTCCCCGAAACTTAATATCCTCAAAGAACTTTGTAGTTGCCATCTTAAAAAATTTCTTTAACTTGGGACCAAAATTTATACCTCTCAATCCTTTAGAAATTATAGATTGTCATAAGTCATAGCACAATTGGCTCCAACAATATTTGAATTTAAAAGATAAATAGAATCCATTATTTAAAAATAAACCCAAAATCATCTTAATTTGTTCAAAGAGAAACAAAAAAACCAAACTTTATCCCACAAATTAATTCTGCCAAATTGTCTTTTAATTTCAAATATAAGCCAGTAACAACAATCTAAAATGTCTAGAGTCTCAACCTTCACCAACTTTGCCAACTCCTATATGGATGCGTTTTTCAGCGTCACTTGGCCTTTGTCAGTTCAGACAACCTTGGTTGTAACAGACCCTTAGCAGATTCATCCTTAGTTTTCTTTATTTACCCTTATCATTTGAGGTATTTGCCAAATGAGCACTATTTTATTTTCCTCTTGCTTCATCATTTCTTTTCTTGCACATCTTATGAAATAATCTTATTAACAATTGTAAACTGACATCTGATCGAATTGTGCAGGAAAGAATACCAATGATAAATGCCTGAACAAGTCATTAGAGTGCTCAAGTTTTAGCGCCTTAAATTTGAAGACAAGATTTGAACATTCCCATAATGTGCTCCTCATATTCCCTTTACTTTCATACTTAATGAAAATTAAGCTCTCCAACGAGTGCTCATTTTCGCCTCATTGCCTTTTACAAGCACTTTTAATTTTAGCAAGAAAATTTACGACATAAATTATGTCATCGAAAATAACACTTCTAAAGGTCTCTGAAATATTGTACTTTATGATCATCATACTTATGCGGCTGGAGCGGTCCTACTTCTCATACTTGATTCTCACTTCATAGATACCGAATTGAGTGAGAGAAAGTGAATTTCTCCATTCTTATGCTAAGTCTAGATCCAAAACTTTCTTTAATGTTCTGCCTTTAATCCAAAAGCTCCAAACTTTTAAGGATTAAATTGAACTCAAAACCGCAGATACATATTATAGTTCAAAGAGAACAAAAGTACTAAAATATACTTATCAAAATACCTGATGCAACATTAATATCAAGTCTTTGGACAATGATATTAATTGCTGGTGGTATTTTGTTGTAATGATCAAACGCTGTCGATAAGTCCTATCAAACAATGGTTGTCTTTGGACATCCCATTGCTCACATGGAGAAATTGTCCTTATAATCGCCACATGTTTACCATCACAGGTGTGAATGCAACCTGGCCAAATATTAACCTTCTTTTGGGCTGATTAATATTCACATGGACATGCATCCACACAACATCAGTTGACACGTCAAATTAAAATAATTAATAAGACATGTTCAATTATTCTTTATCTGTAAATTAAAGACTCAAACAAGATACCAAGCGCACCATTAATCCCCAATATTTGGATTGTAAGGACTAACTGCAAGCAGTACTCTCAACACAATGATCAAACATTGGCGATAAGTCCTATCAAGCAATGGTTGCCTTTGGGCATCCCAATTGCTCACATGAATGTCTTTATAATCACCACACATTTATCATCGCAGACATGAAATTATGTGGCCAAGTTGCGCTTTGGGCCGACAACAACTCGCATGAATAGCTCCACGCTACATCTTTTGTAAATTTAATTGAAATAATCTACGCAACAGATGTTAATTTGGCAACATGTTGTTTCAATCAACCCAATTAAAGATATTAGACAATTATTAATTAAAAAATGGGAGGGCCTTAGTTTACATAAATTTCACACCTCGGTGTAGGAATATCCATAACTGTATGTTTACAACACCATACATCAGTCAAAAGACCGCTTAGCAGTCCTAAAGTGAGAGAAGTATCTCGCACATCACCTCCTTGTGGTGTTGTTGGCCGCCCGATGGTTCAAATACGACAAAATGACGAACCGAGACCGCCGCCCCAGTGGTCTGCTGAAATTGGCACTACGGCCCAGTGGTGCCCTTTATTGCCCAGCGATTGGGAGGCGAAGTTCTAACTATGTGCGACATTTAGCATGTAAAACACACATAGCATACAAGCATACATGCATACACTTCATACATCGCATACATAATTCATAAGAGTTATGGTGGTATGGTTATGGCCTCCTAAACGGAAAAGAATTAAATAACAATTTATTACAATTCTTTAACCCCAAAAACTAGTTGCTCCAACCGGCGTCCATATGGCGTTATCCCCTCTTTCGTCTTTCTTGATCATTTATAATATTTAAAATAAAATAAAATAAAATAAAATAAAGAGAAAGTCATAACACGCATGTCATATTTGAATTAAATCCCGACACACAGGTCATATTTAAAATAAATAAACAACACCAAAAAAATTCTAAGGCCATAACCATACACCTCAAATTTGAATTATAATAATATCTCATGAATTATTATTAAATTCAAAATCCAAATCTTAAAACAATATCACGATAATAATTTGATTCATTCTCTAGATAAACAAAACTATGAAGTATGCAATAATCAAAGACAATCAAATCTTATTATCACAATAAAGAGATATTCAACCAAAGATTTGTATGTCTTCTTTCACGATGGCCAAAATCAACAATATATTTATACTAAATATTTTTGAAGATTCACCGCAAATGTACTTAACGCAAAGGCCTAAAAAATCGTGAAATCTTCATGACACAAATCACATAATATCTCGCTCAAATATTTTCGTCCAAATAAAATGTATAGAATCATAACTTTAATAATCAAATCAAATGTTAAACAAAAAATTGTGGAATCTGAACGTGATATTCAATCAATTTCACAAAGAACAAAATGCCATATAAGCCACAAAAGGAAAAAAACTGTAAAAAATATGAAATTAATCTTTCTTATATGCTCGCCATATCACAAAAGTTGCGTACAAGAAGTCAAAGCAAATTCACTTGCTCCAAATGCATTGAAAATCGCACAATGAAATTGAAAACCGAAGCAATGTTTACATCGAAACCATCTATATAAAAAATTGTTAAACTTTGCCTCTTCGATTAATCACATTCCAGGCAAAAAGTTGTCACCGAAAAATCCATCGCGACATTTAATTTCAAATGCATATAAGGGAAAGCGAAACCATTGAGATAAAATCACATTAAGCCTTGGCAAACAAGAAAATTTGGGTGGCTCTGATGCAAAACCGCACAACATCGCATAAGGAAAACGACGACCCAAAATTAGATATGCGAATATCAAACTAGTGCGTAGATTTAAAAAAAAGAAGGAACAAAGCTTCAATTTCCTAATAAGCTAACATTGAAGACCGCAGAGGCGGACCCACGTTTGGTTCAGGGTATGCACTTGCACCCCCTGAACTTAAATTTTTTTCACTTACCACCCCATATAATTTAAATTTTGACCCCTCTAAAATTTATTTTTTGCACCCTAAACCCAGACCCTGACCCACCGTCACTCCTCTGCACACTCTCAACTTTCTCTCTCAGAAAACTGTTTATGAGAAAAAGGGAATAAAACCCCCCTTTTTTTGCTTCCAAATCCACGATTTTGATGAGATCCACAGAGATTTGGGAGAGATTTGAGAGATATTCGGTTTTATGAGAATAGATTAAGGGCGAAAAATGTGGGAGACCGAGAAAGGGGGAGATGGGCACCGCGGCTGTGAAGGGGAGAGGATTAGGGTCAGGTTTTGGTGAAGGTAAGAGAGATGAGATTAGGGTTAGGGAAACGGGAAGAGAAAAAGAAGAAGGATGATGAGGGAGAGAAAGGCGTCACAGAAGAAGGAAGATGAGGGGGAGAGAGGCGTCGCAACCTCTCTTTGGGGGGTTAGGGTTTGGTGAGGGAGGAAGAAGGAGAAAATAAAGGGAAAAGAGAAGGAGGGGAGGGGCGCCGCATCTGATGAAATGGAGGAGGGAATGATTGTGAGGGTTTTTAGAGATTAGGGTTGTGTGTTTTGGGCCGCACGGGTTAAGAGCCTCATAGGCTGGGGAGGCATAAAAGAAGAAACAGGGGGTGCGCGTATAGGAAGAGGGAATGAGGCGCAGGGGGTTGCACGTATAAATGTTGGGAGGTGCGCCTAGTGAAGGAGGGAATAGGCGCTGGACCTACTAGGGTGCTGCAGCTGGGGTGCTAATTGGTATTGCTAGTTACAACCCCTTTTTCTCCTTTTTTTCCTTTTCCTTTCTTTTTCTTTTCACTTCTTTTTCCTTTTTTCTTTCTTTTTCCTCTTTATTCATTTTTGCCTTCTTCTTTTTTTATTCCAGACCAAAAATATTTTTTTTATTAATATATATATATAGAATAAGCAAAAATTTAAAAGAAATGGATCGGACAAAATTGGGGTATGACAGTTATCATCAGACCCAAGAAAGCGAATCTAAATGTCAGTATATCATCTCAATGATTAAGAGAAGATACGAAGAGCATATTTGATTATATGTATTAAAATTTTATGATTTTGATATTTATATGACGTAAAGTTTTAAATTTTTTTGCACCCCATGGCCCAGAGTCCTAGGTCTGCCACTGGAAGACCGCTCTGATACCACTTGTTGGAATTAAGACCTTATTAATTACAACAACAAGAACAAGCATGCTCAAATCTCATAGAAGAAATACTTTAGGCAGAAGCTATCAAAACATACAAGCATGCTCAACAAGAACAATAAGTTCTCTACCCTTAGGATCTACGACATGTTGGATTATCAAGGATTAGAAGAATACCTGAATCCATAACAATCTATCACCTGAAGCAGAATACCAAAGGAATGATCACGAATAAACAACGAGCATCTGGATCCATAGCAACAAACATCGAGCATGTTAGAGGTGACTTTATGGTTCTTTCTCAACCGAATCTTCTTGAGCTCTCTCACGAGATTTTAGGTTCTCTTCATATGGGGGGAGAATGGATGGCGAAGATTCGGTGTACTGGAGACCATAGCCTTTTTTATAGTGTGTTAAACCTAAAGGGTATCCATTATCCCATTATCGGGTAACACTTACATCTACTCATATAAGGCCCATATCAATTAAATTAAGAGTTCAATGAGCTTACCTTATTTTAACTTTATATAATCACATAAAATATAGTTCATTTATGACAAATAGATAATATAATTATTAATAATATTAGCTCATATTAATTATTGGAATATAAAATTCCAACATTGTGCAGATGCATGACATTTGCACGATTTCTTAAATTGATATAATGCGCCAACTACGTGTTTAGAGTCGGAAAGACAAAAGCATAATAGGGAAAAAAAATAGACTATAAACCAAAGAGCCTGATTTCTCTTAAATAAGCTCTTAAATGATTTTAGTGCTTAATTCGGATTAGTCAGAATAACTTTAATGTGACTTTCAAATATTCAAATTTATGACAAAATAATTGATAAAAAATAAAAGACAAACTATGAGAATGAAGATAATATAAGATTGATTTATATATTATTTGAATAAAAAATAAGAAAAAGTATAAAAACATTTATTTTCTTATTTAGGTTAATGAAAAAATGAGAGAAAAATCCATTTATTGTTATTGACCTTTATACTTTTACAATGTGTTTTGAATGACCGTGAAAAGGTGAGCATATTTGTCCAAAAACATTTTCCCCCTTCTTGATTCCTTGGTAATAGTGGGAAGAAATTCTTTAGATGGGTTTCACGCTGTTTGTTTTCCTCTCAATTTTTTTATGTTTTAAATTGTGGTTTATTTCCATTTTACTTCCTATTTCAAAGATTTGTACAAGATATTTTTGTACAAGATATTTTGAAAATAGAAGTCGGTTGGGTTTTAGAAAATGTTTTCTGTTTTTAATTTTAATTATAAAAATGCTATATTGTTTTAATTCTGTTTCTTGTTTTCAAAATATTTGTAAAAAATAGTTAAAACAAAAAAAAAGATGTTTTACTTATTTACTATACAAATATTTAAAAAGAGTAAACAAAATGAAACCAAGATGACACTTCTATAAAAAAATGAAAACAGGAAATATAAACATATCAAAAAGTTTTCTAAAACCAAATAAATCCTAATTTTCTTATAAAAATTTTTGAAAACGAAAAACAAGTAAAAATAAGGTGAGTAGACATACATTTTTGTAACTATTAATAAAATGAAGAAATTTAAACCAAATAAACCGTACACTTCCATTTATTTCTTCTCCCTCAATTTTCCCCCTTGATTTTCCCTTTAAAATAAACAACAATCTAGATATTTCTAACTTCTACTCTTGGTTGTTCAAGGATCGTTGACGTGTTGGCAACAAATGTTGGTCCAGTTAGTAAATATTGACTCATATCTCTTAAGGACGCGGGTTTGAATCATGCTGCCGATGTGATGACCTCGTTGGTGGGTAATATGTAAGTACCTCTATAAGCGCTCAAAGTGCCTCAAGGCATTTTCTGACTCTAGTAAGTCCCCGAGACCCAACTTATTTAAATTTTTTAACATAAAAAAAAAAGATCGTCGTCGTGTAGAAATTACAAAAGGGTCATAAGAAGGATGCTCAATGAATTAATATATACTGCTACATGCAAATTGTATATTGTAATAAGCCACCACAATTGAATTATGGACTTTTTTTAGGCCCATAGTGATACGTGGGCGAGCCTATTGTTAGAAAAATATAGGATCCAGGAGAGATTGAAGGCCCAATTTGAAATCCCAAAGAAACGAAGAAGAGGAAACAGAATGTGAAGAGAACCGAGAAAAGGAGGAGAAAGAATCAAGTGAAAGCATAGCACATAAGTAACCCAGCTGGATTACATGAGGAGGTAAAACCTTAGGAGAATCTTCTAAAATCGTGGATTTGTTATTCAAGTATTGCAATTTATTTGTTTTTCTATTTTCTTGTCATTTACTGATATCACTGTAAGAGGGAACATAAATCGGGAGGAAAAGCCCATTAGGAGGGAGGCAATAGAAAGGACTCAATTGTAAGTGGATATGCCTAATCAGGGAACATTTCTTTACTTGCATTCTAAGGAGTTAGGACCACTATCTATAGAACACTTATAGTTAGAACCTTATAACCTGACAACACAATGGTTTCCATGGAGTGGCGCAACCATTGTTGCAGACTATGTGAAATCAGATTTGAAATAATTACACAACATATAACACAACGAAGAATTTGTCCTTTTTTTTTTACGGAAACAAACCCATATCATATCATTAATAACACAGTTCTCAATACAAGTAGGCAAATAATGAAAAGTATGATAACTAGCAGAGGATGTGGCCACCTTTGCAAGGGCATGAACAACTACTCCCCTCGGCTTTATTTATAAGTAAAAAAGTCCTTTCAACATTTGTTAAAAAATGTATGTATTTGGTTTAAATTTTAAACCAGATACATACATTTTTTAACGAATGTTGAAATGACTTTTTTGCTTATAAATGAGGCCGGAAGGAGTACATTAGTTTGTCGCCTTGAAAACTCTACCAAAAAGTTTGAATTACAATCAAGGAGATTTTTACAACTCTCAACAATTGAACCAAATTCAGAAATTTGTTGATGTAACACACCTTCAATAGAGTCTACCTCAAAAATGACATTTGAAATCCCAAGTCACATATCCACTAAATAGCAATCCACAATCCCATAGCCTCACCTACCGAAGAATTTGTATTATTTTTATGGATACACATTTTATCATTGATGCATTTTTTTTGTGTGTGCATCATTGATGCATTATACATTTAAGTTTAACAAGTACATCAATTGAGAGTTTTAGATATATCCGTTGAAAATGTATTGATTGAGGCTTTGATTGGTTATAAGAAGATAAAGAGAAGAGAGAAAGAAATGAGAAATAGAATATATTTAATGTATTGTTTGGTATAAGAGATAAAGAGAAAAAATAGAAGCGAAAAAAGTGTGTTCTCTCTCTCTCTTCCCCTCCCTCTCCCTTTGTTTTGTTGAATAGAAAGTGAGAAGAAAAAAATATAATTATTTTTTACAAGAGAAAAATACTTAAAATCCAATTTACAATTATTTTATTTTAATTATTTTAATAATCAATTAATTTAAGTTAATTAAACTTATTGGTTTAATATAATTAAATTATTGAAATTACTTTAATTGATTATTAATATAATTTAATTAAATAATTGATTAATTTAATTCAATTTATTTAACATTTTTTGCATTGCCATACAAATATAATGGACAGAAATAAATGCCAAATTAGTACATGCATGTTTTATCACTAGAGCATTCCCAATTTTGTTGAAATATTAATGAGTAAATCGAAGTTTTTTTTTTCGTACTTTGAATTCAATTATATTAAAAAAATATAAATAAAAATAGTAGAACACATATTGCAACGTTCCTTGTTTTTAAATGGCAACTTAAAATATCGTCATATATTGCAAATCCATATCTATATATAAATATGTAAACCAAACTTGAGTTATATTGATGTATCATTTCTAAAACACTTCACACTATTTCTTATCTATATTTATACTTATTCGATTATTCTAACGCGTGTAACCTTGAACGCGTTAAGGTGCATTAAATATCTAAATTTTCAATTAATGTATTATAGTTTATTAATTTTGATTCCTTAAAAAATATGATTATATCTCTTATATTAATTTTGTGGATCTTTCTCTCCTATAATATCTCTTTTTCTACCAAAATAAATAACAAATATTTGATTATTGCTTTATTGTCTGCACCCTCTTTCTTTCAAGGCCCATCTTTCTTTTCTATGACTTTTTCTTCTTCTTATAGGGAGGTCACTATTTGAACATGTTTGTGCAACTTTCTCACCGCGATTGAAAACTTTATATTGTATTAATGCATGTAATCATTATCAAATTTAAATAAATAAATCACTATTTTAAAAAGTAAAATCTTTGCACTTGTTGTTGTTGTCGTCGTCGTCGCTGTCGTTGCTATATATCCCAGTGAATTTGATAAACACTAGCTAATTTAAACAAAAAAAGATGTACTTGTTGACTTTTTTATAGTTATGTTGGTTTTTCTTTTATTTGACAGTTAAGTTGTTTTTACTTAGTGCGGTTTGTTTCAACAAAATTTAACAAATGCACTCGCTCATTTTCTTTTGTATATATCTTGTAAAATTAATTTTCTTTGGTGATACAATTATAATCAAGTCGGTAATAACAAACTGATTGACTGGCCTATTAGTTGTAAGCCTCGAGTAACGGTAATTAACTAATTATATTCGGTCAAAGAGGGATGACTAATGCAAGATTTGTTAAATGCAAATGGGAAAATAAGTTTGTAACAACTAATAACATAAATAAGGATAAGAAATTCCATAGGGGATAACAGCTAGCAAAATCAGTTATGGTTTGTAATTTATTATGTATAAAATGAGAAATGACATCGATTCCCCAAGGAAATGACACCCAAAAACATGACACGGTTTTCGGTGTTCACTACGCCTATAAATAGTTACTTTTATTCCCCTCTCACAGGTTTCATTATCTGATTATTTTGTGTTGGCTGCAAAGGTGTTTAACTTTTTTCTTCGTAACAAGAAGAGAGAACGAGGAGAAATCAAAGCAGTAGTTAGACTTAGAAAGTGACATCATAAATCATATTTGAAAAGAAAGTAATCAAAGTTATGGATGATAGATATAACTTAAAAGCCAAAGTTGAAGGATGCTACAATACATCTGTGTCTAATGGCAATGAGATATGGCAAAGTGAAAGTGTCTTATCATTCTACCTTCCTAACTTTGCAGCCCAAGTCGCTTTCATGCTACTCTCCACTCGTTTTTTATACTATCTCCTTAGACCCTTCCATCAACCTCGTCTTGTTATTGAGATTATGGTAAGTACATACACGTATCTAAGGCTTTGTCTTCATAATTGCATTTGTATCATACATCCATCGGGACTTATTATGTGTAGTATTATGCATGGTTTTAAATAGTAGTCACAGTCGTAATCATGTCGTAATCTTTAATATTTTACAAAGAATTGCAGTCGAATACTTCTGACGTGACTGCAATCGCGATCACAAAAACGTCAAAAGCTTTGATGTCATAGCCTAAATTGTGATCTCAAAAGTTTTTTAAAAAACTTGTATTATGTATAAAATTACACTAAATGGCAAGCGGTTGTGCAAAAATAATTTCTTTTCTCATTTAGATATGACTTAAGATAAGACATTATATCGTATATCATGCATATAATTGATTTACCATATGGGGAAAAATAGGTATTTATTTTAATTAATTTGTCAAATGTGAACAGGTAGGTTTCATGATAAGTCCAGAAATACTTGGGTCAACCAAATTTTTCTCGAATTTGGTTCCTCTAAAGTCAGTGATATCAACCGAAACCATAGCCTATGTGGGACTCGTTTACTATGTTTTCCTTGCTGGTTTGGACATGAACTTGGAAACTATCCTACGTGCAAGAAAGAAGGCAACAAGCATTGCTGTAGCAGGCACTATAATTCCAATGGCATTAGGGGGTGCAATATATGCTTTGCTACAAAACATGTATGATTCACCTTCTGAATATTTGTCACGTTTCAACACAGCCAAAGCATACTTGTTCTGGACCTTAATTTACAGTGTCACGGGTTTTCCCATCGTTGCTCAAATCCTTACAGACCTAAAGCTCCTCTATACAGGTTTAGGTAAAGTGGCCTTAACATCAGCTATGATTAATGACTTCTACAATTGGGTCATGTTTGCATTGTTAGTTCCATTTGCACTTAATGAAACAATTGCCATCTGCTCAGTGCTCAGCACCATGGCATTTGTCTTTGTTTGCTTCACTGTAATACGCCCATATCTGGTGCAATTGATAGTTCACAAAACCAATAACAATGAGTGGGACAATCACCAGTTGTTCTATGTTGTGATGGGAGCTTATGCTTGTGCTGCTGTTACTGATATTCTTGGGACACACCCTGTTGTTGGGGCTCTTGTGTATGGAATTATGATACCTCGTGGTAAATTTACTGATATGCTTATTGATAAGTCAGAGGATTTTGGGTCTGTTTATCTGGCTCCACTATTCTTTGGTAGCTGTGGCATAAGGCTCAGAATAATGACTGTTATAGGAACGCAAGGTTGGTTCCCGGTGGGTGTAATTTTGGTCTTGTCATGCGTCCCTAAGATTTTAAGCACTGTCATAGCAACTCAGTTCTATGGTATGCCTGCTCTTGATGGTGTGGCTATTGGGTTGCTTATGAACACCAAAGGCATCTTACCTTTAATAATGCTCAACATTGCCTGGGACAAGCAGGTATGCATATATCCGTTAAGAGAGTTAAGCAACTGCATATATAATTTGTCACCTTAATATCATGCTATTGAACTCGAATGTTGTGTAATGAAAAGTGCTAACAAACTCCCCATGGGTGAGGGTTCGCCCCTTGGTGGGCAATCCTCCCAACGGAGATCTTCTGGCGCTCAGGGGCTAGTTGAGTAGTTGTAACTAGGTGAGACACAGTTTGTGGCGCCTATGCAGTAATTCTCTGGGTTGGACTATTATCGGCAGCCCCAAGATGTCATTGATGCCTTATCCGGTTGCTTTGGGAGTGCCTTTTCTAACCTCCATTTTCATACCAAAAAAAGTGCTAACGAGGACATGGTATAATGAAGAACAATTGAAAGCAATAAATATTGACATAGCTAAATGTACATTAAGAAACTAATAATAAAGTCGATCAAATGGAAATTTGTGATTGTTGTATTATATTTGTCAAAAAATTATTCTCTGTTACTCAAATCAGGGCTAATAAATGAACACTTCTTTTTTTTTTATCTTTCAGATTTTGAGTGTGGAGTCCTTCTCAATTATGATGGCATCAGTTCTTATAATGACACTAATGGTGCCACTTATCATCAATGCCATATACAAGCCAAGAAAGCTATATCAGCAAAACAAGCTAAGGACAATACAAAATCTAAATGTTGAAGCAGAGCTCAGAGTTTTAGCTTGTGTCCACAACCCTCGTCAAGCCATAGGAATGCTCAACATCCTTGAAGCATGTAATGCCATAAAGCTCTCCCCTCTACGTGTGTTTGCTCTTCAACTTGTTGAAATAACTGGAACAACAACTTCCCTTTTAGCTTCACATATTATCCAACAGCAAAGTGGAGCACAAGCCCTCACAAAAGCAGAACAGGATTTGGAAAGCATCACCCACACTTTCGAAACATATGCTGCGCAAAACGAAAACACAAGCACGGAAACACTTGCTGCTGTGTCCACCTATTCTACCATTCATGAGGACATACACAACGTGGCACAAGAGAAGCAAGCAAGCTTGATTCTCCTTCCTTTTCACAAGCAGTCAAGCATAGAAGGTGCTCTAGAGACAACAAACGAAGCATATAAGGACATAAACCACAATGTCATGAGAGATGCACCATGTTCAGTTGGAATCTTTGTTGATCGTGGTCTTGGTTCATTGTTCAAAGTTAACTTGCGTGTGCTTATGCTTTTCATTGGCGGGCCTGATGATTGCGAAGCATTAGCCTTTGCGTGGAGGTTGTCAAAGCATCAAGGGATTCAACTATCAGTGGTGAGGATTCATTTGTTAGGGGAGGCTGCAGAAGTAGATTCATCGCCACAAGTAGAATCTAGAGGGCTGTTATCTGCAGTGCTAGATTGTGAAAAGCAAAAGGAGTTGGATGATGAATATATGAGTTCATTTAGGCTCAAGGCAGTGAACAATGAGGATTCTATAACTTACTCAGAAAAGGAGGTTCATTCTCATGATGATATTCCTAAAGTCCTTAATCAGTTGGACCAAATTGGATATGATTTATATATTCTAGGACAAGGGACGGGTAGGAACTCTTTGGTGTTGTCGGATTTGATGAAATGGACTGATTGCCCTGAACTTGGAGTTATAGGGGACATGGTGGCATCAAATAATTTTGGTTCATGCTCTTCACTCCTTGTTGTACAACAATATGGGTTTGGGGGGATGGTTTTCGAGAATACTACCAATCAACAACCTAGTCAAGTGCCTGCAAATGATGATGACCCTGGGGCACTTTCTGTGAAGATAGAATAGCATTTGTGCTGGTTCATTTATTGGTGATGTGGTATATATGGGTAATGGTTTTGGCTTTGGCCCTAGAAGGAAAGAAAGACTGGTTGTAAATTTTCCCTTGGAGTTGTTTGTTTGTGTAGGTGAAAACTTAGGAGGATTGATGGATGATGAATTTTTTTATTTTTATTTTTTTGAATTCAAATTTTATTTTCACACCATTCTTGCTTAATATTTTGAATATAATTAAGATGAAGATACATTTCAACAATATTTTAACGAGATGTAAGGAATGACATGAAAAACAAAATGACGTGTAAGAATCATTCAAGGATTGAAAATGTATAGAATTTCACACTAGTTTGTTTGCTAACTTCTTTTCATTTGTTTACTCTATAAGGCCAACTTTATCGTTGGTTGTTTACCAGCGTTGGTTGACTGACAACAATAGAGCAATTCTGCAGCAGCGCGTTTGTCTCTCGCAGTCTCTCTCATTGCTGGCCCACCTCTCACATAAGAAACTGACAATTCACGGTGCACTAATATGCTGCTTTGACCGAACAGTGCACTAAAATTTGGACATACTTGGTCCAAAAAATTGCCATGTAGACAAAGTCAAAGCAACTAAAAATTAAGCAACCCCCATTAAAGTTGCCCTAAGTGCATCATGATCATATTGGTAAGATCGACTACTTTGCGGTGATTTGTGACATTTCGAATAAATTTTACTTCTCTAAAGTGAAATACACCTTAGAAAACAAAGTATAAAATTATAATCGTTGATTAAAAGAATCAACTATTGAGATTTTAATAATTCCATAATTTATTATACATATACTTTTATTATAATTAATTCTAGTCTTCGACCAAATAAAGACAAAGCATGAACGGCCCAACCCACTAATAAAACCATAAAGCTTCTCTACTCCTTGAGGCCGATCAAGGTCGTAGGACGCACATCCAATGGCTCCCCTACAAGATACAGAAGTTGATACGAGGGTGATTATACCCTAAACAACCCTTCTCACCAAAGGATTCAAATGAATGTCACTATATATACATTTCAGTGGCAAATC
This sequence comes from Calophaca sinica, assembly GCA_037113605.1. Classification (NCBI taxonomy): domain Eukaryota; kingdom Viridiplantae; phylum Streptophyta; class Magnoliopsida; order Fabales; family Fabaceae; genus Calophaca; species Calophaca sinica. The sequence continues at coordinate 47,233,343 of CM073735.1, forward strand.
TCGTGTATGCATTAATTCAAACCTCTCACTCACTCTCAATTTCATCCAAAGGCGTCAAAGTGTTTGCAGGTGTACACACCACAATTGTGCACCACCAGATTCATTCCCCCCCTCTCTCTTTGACCTCTGTCATTGCGGCCCCTCTCAGTCCTCCTTGATTTCGGATATCATAGCTCTTAAGGTTCTTGATCGACACTACCCAAATAGCATTCTTTCACACTAGCCCTTACAAAATTTGATGGAGTGTAATTAATAATTTAATTTTGACATATTATGGTATAAAAAAATTATTTACACCAAAATATATTATTATATTATTTATTAAATTTGGCATATAAAATAATTATTAAATAATATGTCAAAACAGCATTAAATATAGGTTAAAACTCTCTAATGAAATTAACATCCAACGTTATTAACAACCTAGGATCACATTCAAATTACCCAAAACCGTCACCATTAATCTTATCCTAATAGTTTAAAGATAATTTTTTTTTTTTGGGTACACAGAGATAATTTTAGTTTGAACAAGGCCGTGTGTGATAACTTTAATTATAGCGTTTTTTTTATGTAAAAAAGCATATTTTCATATTTATCTGTTTTTTTTTGTCAAAAATAGGAATGGTACTTTGACCTTTACGGCTAATTCTCCTAAAAATATCTCTCAATTATTCAGTGAATTATTGGAGTCATTAACATTTGTCAAATTAACAGCTTACGCCAGACAATACTAATATTTTATTTTATTAGTTATATATACGAAAAGTCATTATCTATTAGTTGTTCGGAGCAGTCAATGGTATGGTCAATACAAAGAAATTTACCCTGTCAATAATAGGTTGTCTTGAACTAGTCAATAGTTTTTCATTTTTATTTCAAATATATTTATTGTGCAAATTTTTATTTATATTATTAATAATAGTTTCCCCTTTGAAACGGAAATTCATCAACAACAACCAGAAAAACGTAAAACATCTCGTACAGCAAGCTAATACTATGTTTGGAAGCCTCAACCCAAAGAGACCGAATATCAGAGCTATATCTATAAGAAAAAAATGCAAGTACGTAAAACCAATGTTCTGAAAATCAGACCGATTACTGAACCGATAAAAATATGAGTTCAAGGTTCAATGATGATCGAACAGGTAATAATGAAATATATATTTCTAATATTATATTAAATGATAAACTTAAGATATACTCAATTTTTAAATTAAAATAAAATAATCATTATATATATTTTATTGGATAAAAAATTAATAAAAAAGAAAAAACAATAAAGATCTATGTATATGTATTTTTATAACTTGTTATTAAACTTTTACTTAGCTAATTTTTTTTTTCAGTTTAAAACATAAAATTCGAAGAAAAAAAATGAAAAAAATAAACAAACCGGTTCAACCCGGTTTCACACTGGTTTAACCGGTTCTTGGCCGGTTCCGACCGGTTTTTGAGCCATTTGGTTTTCCTGTGTGAATGGACCAAACATCTAATCGGGTCCCGGTTCAATCGGTCGAACCGGCCGGTCCGGTCCAGTTTTTAGAAGAGTGTGTAAAACAGTATACGAGCTTCATTTGAATGCACCCAAATCGTCAAATTAGTTACATTTGCAACCGTTGACATTTATGTCAAGTGTCAACTAATCATATTTTTTCCAGGGCAACTTTCCCAAATCAATTGGGAGAAATACAACATTCTGCGTCACTGGATACATGAATACGGTAAAGCGTACAGGCTAACATAAAGGCATGACTTGTTCCTTTTCTTTCTCTTTTAACCTATGAAGTGCATGTTTCATTTCGGTTTGGAAAGCCTCAAAATCTTGTATCTTTTGTCCAAACATGATTTTGAGGTTCCGAACATAAAAACACACTAAAAATCAATTCGTTAATCCGTGCTCAAACAACGTCACAAATTGGGAAGGAGTTTCTGACCACGGAGACAAAGAATATAAGAGCTTATTTTGTATAAAAAAATATTTAAAATTTAGCAAAAAGTAAATTAGGAAGATTAGGTCTTTTTTATGATGCTTTGGTGAGACCAAGACAACGCCTTTCTCAGTTGTAAAAGCCACAAGGCCATCTGCATTCCCCAAAGCCGTATTTCCAGCAAAATCTTATCCAATTTAACGTTAAACCAAGTTACAATTGACTTGCTTTGTGACATCTTTGCCTCAATGACAGCCTCAGAAGAAACTTTTCCAATGATAAAAAATGTCTCGAGAGATGATCCCTGTAACTGGGAAAAAAAAAACCCAAAAAAGGAGAGGATTAAAAAAAAGAAATATATCATTATAAACGGAAACAGCAACTTGAACATACTTAAAAATGCTATTTTACAATTAGACACAAGCTACTTTTGTTTGAAGAGTATTCATCAATCAGTTACAAGATGAGTAATGTAGTAGATGGAAAACATGGAATTGTCTGTACCAGGGTATTGTTGACTGCTCGTAAACAGTCATTTGTCTTCATCATTAGAAGAATCACACGTGGTAATCTCCTTAGAAGCTCCGAGATTTCGTGGAAATATTGAGAAGCATACATCTGCAAAACAGTTAGGAGAGTCATCTCGGTGCTTCTTTTCCATCGGGGGCTCAACACGCCATGCTGGTAAATTCAGCAAGGTGGAACATCATTGATCATTAAATCTTGTTAAAACAGGTTGACTTTTATATTTAGCAAAAAGTGAACCCTGTTGTAATTGAATAATTCCATAAAACAGGTGGTTAAACTGCAGAACATAGGGCATACATAAGAATTAAGAATTGAGAGTCATTTGGTGAACATGGGTATGAAGTATGAACTAATTCACAATGTTAAGAGGCAAAGAAGTAAAGTGCAAGCATTATAATCCAAAAGAACATGAACCTATGACTGAAAATAAAATCTTAGAAAAAGAATTTCCCTTAAACCATATCTTACCTGCAGTTCTGATCGTTCACTCTCATTCCCCCCTATAACTAAATGATCCATGGATGGGTCAACAACTCTATTCCAAGGTCTCATTGTTAGAACTCCAGCAAAAAGTGCATATAAATCCTCCCCGGCACCCAACTTTGCACTGTATTCCTTGATTGCATTAGCATCAGCAAATATCAACGCCTTCCATAGTGCGGCATAATTAGTTCTTGTAGGGAAGTCAAGCTCTTTATAGAGTCCGTGATCTAAAAGAATCAACTGTGGTTTTCTCCAGCCTGTACATGTGAAAAGATGAAACAAATAAACAAACGGAACAAGAAAAAACAAGTGTAAAACATAGGATATCGACGGTGCAGGTATTCTGAAAACAAGACTGCAGGTGAGCAAACGAGCCAAAATCATCAATGGAACAAGATCACTAATATTTAAGGAGACAGTAGGCATCTGCATTTGGATGAGAATGGAAAACATGAAAAATAATATGGTATTTTCAAATGGAAATTGTATTTCTATTAATTTCAAAATCAGAAAATATTTATTGCTGCCATTAAATATTTTTGTCAACCAAACAATTGAAAAACAAGATCTATAAATGGAAATGAAAAAAATTAAAATAAATATCCATTTTACAGCATAAGATTACTTTCAATTCATAATGTCACACATGGACACATACATCTCAACTGTCAATCTCAATCTAAGTGAGTGGCAGGAGACAACATTCATCCTTTTTAAGTCCGTTATCTTCCTCAATCCTTCTGCAAATACCGGTAGAGAACTATAGATGCAGCCTGGTAAGTGCCATTTCCTGCAACCCCTCAGGTCCCACATTCTAATGCATCAGTGCTGACATTACTGCACATTTTTACTGACAACACGTATTCCAGTTGTATTTTAACATTTTATGATAATAGACCACTCGTAAAGAGGGTCTAAGTGAGGAGAAATAGGCTAAACGGCTGGCAGGGATGGATGGAGGGAGGGGCAACTAGGGGCTCTAGCCCCTCCCTTCCTCATTCTTTTTGTTAATAATTGAATAGTAAATACATTAAATTATTTATTAATTGAATAGTAAATACATTAAATCATTCTTTTTGTTAATAATTGAATAGTAAATACATTAAATTATTTATTAATTTAATTTTTAAATATAAAAGGAAAAGAAAAAAGAAATAAATGACAACGAAGGTTAGTCTAGTTGGTTAGGATACAACTCATTCTTATAAGGACGTGAGTTCGAATCTCGGTGCCGATGCGAGACGTCTTGGTGGGTAATATATAAGTACCTCTGTAAGCGTTCAAAGTGCTTTCTCTGATCCTGCTGAGCCTTCGAGACCCAACTTACCCAAACTTTTATTTATCAGAAAAAAGAAATAAATGTAAAAAATAATATAATGAAAAATATAAATTATTTTCAAAACAAATAACAGTACTCAATATTTATTATTAGTCAATTCCTCCCTCCGTTTGATAGACTTCTGGATCCGTCCCTAACGGCTGGGAATAGTTTTAGTTCCCTTGTAACTTACAATAGTAAGAGATGTTGCGGTAGTTATACAAATATTGGAAGGTGGTATGACTCAGTGAATTCTCGGTGATGCCCTTTGGGCTCACAAATGCCCTTTTCACCTTCCAAGCCCTCATGAATGAGGTCCCAAAGCCATATTTATGAAGGTTTGAGCCGGTGTTTTTTTTTTTATGATATTTTAGTGTAAAACAAAAATGAACGAATGAATGAATGAATGGGAGCATCTCTAAAAGGTATTCTTGTTATTGAGGGAGCACAATTTGGTGGTGAATCAAGAAAAATGCTATGTTGTAGAGACAGGTTGAGTATTTGGGACACAGTGTTATAAAACTCGGCTCGGACAGGCCGGCCGAACCGGTTGAGCCGGAAATTGGCTGATTAATTCTAAAGACTCATTAACGATGGAGGCGATGTGCTCTCAATACTGGATCGATCTGTTGGAGCCAAACTAGATAATTATCATCATCAAGTTTGGCAGTGATTTCATATTTGAACGAAGTAAAGGAAGAACCAGACGGAATTCCGAACGGAGAAGACATTGGCGACAGAAACGCAGAGTTCGATGCCAGAAAAAACGTTTTGTACGGCGGAGGAGGCGGTGGAGGAGGTGGATCAGTACCGGAAGCCATGCAAAGCCTCTAGAAGGCTCTAGATACCATGATTAATTCTAACGACTCATTAAAACTGTAAAAACTGAATCTGAAAGTTTCTGTTTATTGAATATTCATTGTGTTGTACAATTGAGAAGTGCTTAGTATTTATACACCAGAAGGTATCGCACAGCTTGTACAGCTGGCTAACAACTATGCTGAGTTGGCATAACTGCCACTCAGTAAACAAAACAGTTTGACTACTATTAGTTACTCTATTACCGGCCATGTGGCCGGTCCGAGTGCCTCTTCGGATCGGTTATGCAGTTGACTCATTATAAACCGGCTTGACTCGGCGAGTTATTGATAAAACCGGTGACTCAAGCACATTTTGAACCAGCCGAGTCATGCATACTGTTTATAAAAAAATTGAAAAAAAAAAAAAGAGAGAGAGAGAAGGAGCTCGCTGAAGCCTTGAAGAAGAGGATGATCCGATCAGATTTTCTGTTGCAGTACATGGATGCAGTTAAGTTAAGGAGAAGCATGCTTCAATCTTGAAGTTGGTCCTGCTTGCGCATCCCTGGTAATGGAGCTTTAGAGTTTTGATTTGGACCAACCACTGTCAGAGTCTTAAGAGAGAAGATGTTGGACTTTTACAAAAACAACCAAGCCCAATTTCTTTTTCACAAGGATCATTGACATGGATAGTTGAGAACCGTCAGATCTAATATCACAAGGATAATGAATTGAATGGCAGAGATTATTTGGTTTTGTGTTTCTTTCGTAGTTCTACTTCTTTATACTAGAAAGGTGCGTCTGATAAAAATATACCAGAAGGGCGTGAAATAATTTTAAAAAAAGACCAGAAGGGTGTGACTTTTTATAGTTTTTATAATTTAACTATTTTTTATTACTACTACTGATTTTATATTCCTAATTTTTGATTTTTTTATAATTTTTTGAAGTATAAAACTTATATATGCCATGAATTTTTTATATTTTTTAATAGTGACCGGGTCATGCGGTTCAACTAGTGACCCACCGGTCCGGCCAGTGACCCACTGACCCAGTGCCCTGACCGAGTCGATGACCGGTCCGGGTTTAATAACATTGTTGGGACATGTGGTGTCTAACAAGGGGTGGCACCCGACCCTAAAAAGGTAAAGGCAATGCAACAGTGGCCTATTTCCCAAGATATGAAGGCTTTCAGGGGATTTCTAGGCTTTATTAATATTGGCAATGGCTACTACAGAAGGTTCGTAAGGAATTATGGAGTTATGTAGGGACTAAATGTAGAAACAATGAATAAGTGGGGGATCAAAATTAGGAGAAAAATTTTGTAGGAACTAAAATTGAATGAAGGGTATTTAGTAAAGGGGAGTGTTAGAAATGACGTGAATATGTAGTTATATATATATATATACATATATAATGCGGATTCTCTCAATTGCTTTCTTGTTCTTTCTCTTTCTCAACAGACACAAGACAAAGGCTATATCTAGATTGTAAAGAGTTAAAAAATAGTTCAAGTTTGCAGGCAAAGGATTCCTTACCCAGAATGCTAGCTTTGCTGGAAGGCAATGGGCGAACCAATAAGTTGGCAGCATGAGGATCACAATGTACAAACCCGTGCTTGAACATCATTTCAGCAAAAGTTTGACTAACCTGCAAAATAATGATCACATTTTAGTAAATTATTTTGTGATAGAAACTGGTTATATTATATATGGAAACAATTGCACAGACTGAATTACAAGACAGAATTACAGAATAATATTACAGAACTTCGAGAGTATGCACCTCCCCAATGCCAAAATGGACCCTTTCCAGTCAAATCCCAACATATCATCTTTCTCAATCACCCCTTCTATTTATAGGCAACATGTCATATTCTCCTAATTAATTAACTTCTATTCTAACTGCACATAGCAGTTACATATGACAGTTATTAATAAAACTGCCTACTAATATTACATGAAACCGCCCATATCTAACAATACTCCCCTCCTAAACTTTCACCTTGTCCTCAAGGTGAACAATAAATTTTCCCGAGTCCCACTGTTTGAAGCATGATGACCAAGCTTTTGATGATGTAAAGCATTGTGCCTCTCCTATGTTCTCATCAAGTGATCCGTGCTTGGTATTTTCAAAGACTGAACTCTGCTGTTTATCCATTTCACCAGACTATAGAGGTAATATGCAAATTGGGTCGCCGCTGGTTTGAGTTTGTCATGCGATCAACATCTGTTTCCCCCGCGCCGCCCTTCTGGTAACTCGGTCCGGCGGTTCCGGTGGTGGTGGGGACCAGGCCAAACTCCTACCCAACGGTTCCGACGGTGGTTGTGATCTGGCCACTCTTTCCAAGATCATCGTGAGATGATTCTGCTGCTGTTCTGCCATCGGTGCCCGATCCGGCAAATCGTTCCCTGTCTTCACTATCATTCTGCCAACCATATCTAACCAAGATTGAGGTTGGTTCCTTCGAAAGGTAACCCTAATTTTCTGGTGTTCTTCCTCTTCTCTCCTCATGTCAATTTGGTCTAAATTCTGGAATTCATGGCTCGTGGATGCATCATTATCTTCCTTCTCTGTTTCTATCTCCTCTTCCCCCTTCTTGAACTCTTGTATCACCCTCGAGACCATCTTGGTTTCTGTCTCTTTACTTGATTCTTCCTCATTTTCATTTTTTGGTTCCACCGGTGTTGTCGTTTCTTCTTGGCTCTGCTGTGAAGGTTGGAACCTACGTATTATGGTGGATCGAAAATCCTCCCATGTGTGATTTAGGGCGGATATCTCCCACCATTTGGACCACCACACAGCCTCTCCTTCCATCGCTATCATGGCCTCTTGAATCTTTACTTGATCGGTTACTCCCTTCCAATCGAAGTACTTCTCGATTCGATTAACCCACTCGTGCACATCTTCACCCGAGAATTTAGGTTTACGCCATTGTTCCTCTTCACGGCTCCAGTCATCATGATTGCCGGTACCCGCGATGCCGCCTTCTTTCTCCTTCACCCTGGCTTCTTGAAGCTTCCTTTGGAATTCTTGTAACCGCTTCTTGTTTTCCTGCATTTCTTCCAACGATTTTCCCGTTCTTGACGATTCTGTTTTCTTCTTTGTTTGGCGTTTGAGACTCGAAATCAAATCGCGAATCAGTTTGCGATTCTCCTTTCGTTCTTCTTCATACCTCCTTCGATTTTCAGTTCAATCCTCTTCGAACAATCGCTGCCATTCTTGCCTATCTTTTTTGCAGCCACGTTTCAGTTTTTCAAACCCACTCCAGCGCTTCAATTCTTGCATCCATTCTTCAATTTTGAACCTGTATCACTCCCACACTCCCACAAATCGAGTGCTTTGATACCAGTTGATAGAAACTGGTTATATTATATATGGAAACAAGTCAGAATCAGTTTTGTATTATTGCACAGAGACTGAATTACAAGACAGAATTACAAAATAATATTGCAGAACTTCGAGGGTCTGCACCTCCCCAATGCCAAAATGGCCCCTTTCCAGTCAAATCCCAACATATCCTCTCTCTCAATCACCCCTTCTATTTATAGGCAACATGCCTTATTCTCCTAATTAACTAACTCCTATTCTAACTGCTATGCCTGCACATAGCAGTTAAAAATGACAGTTATTAATAAAACTGCCTACTAATATTACATAAAACTTCCTACTAATATTACATGAAACTGCCCATATCTAACATTTTGTTGGTGAAATGATGAGGAGTCTTGGTGTAACAGTTGGAGTTGTCACCATGTCACCAAGAGGTCACATTACAGGTTTGAGTTATGGAATCAAATTCTTGAAAATATAAGGTAAGACCGTCTACTATTGACCCACATAGTGGGTCCGACTCTGACCCTTCCATGGACTACCCAAATAGCGAAAGCTTTATGGTACTATGCCATCCATTATTTTCTTGATAAACCATATAGGGTACCAAGTGCATGAAGGAATCGAAACACTCATTAACTTTCCCAACTTCATTGATATATGTTGTCAAAGATATCAAACACTAGCAACATGTTATAAAAGAAAAATCAATGTCAACACCACTATTGATCATTGTACAAGCATCTATAATAAAGCACATGAGCATGAACTTACCAATATTGAAAGTTCATGTGGATGGATCCCAAGTTTCTGAATGGTCTTTACATCATTTACGTGAGCACCATCGATGTATTCCATTGTAAGCAGTTTTGAGGTACTCAGATTCCAATATACTTTTGGTGCGTATACATAATTTGCAATATGAGGGGACAACTTGTGGAAGTTCTCCAAACACCTCTCACTGTTCTTTGCTTCAGTTAAAAAATCCAATTCCTAGCAGTCATAGTATTAACAAACCAAATCACAAATCATCTGGCAAAAGGGGGGAAACATGAAAGAGAAAATAAAACAGAACCCAAAAATGATGAATAAGAAACACAAAATTACCAAATCCAACATATATCAAGCTAAACTCCTGACAAAAACAGATAATAATCATGCTAGCATAAATGATTCTCAAACATTGAAATATAAAATAACAAGGTTAACAAGATTACGTAAAATTTTAGAATGACATTCACGTAAAAACAGATCAAGGTTTTAATGCAGTATTGGAACCAAATAATTCTAATTCAGTCCCCGCCTCCAGGCCCCAAAGACAACACGAAGGGCCATGGAAACAAACAGAAATTGAAAATGAAGATAACCTATCATCTTGACATGAAAACCTGACCATGACAGAAAAGTTGAGGTATGAAATATATTGGAGGATTACCTAGTGAATGCAATAGTTTAAGCAAAGAATTTCTTGATCCTCCAAAGAAGTAATTCTTAAACCTTTCATGATCTATGTGGGGAGAAAAGGCAGGCATAAAAATTTATACTTTTTCAAACTTAAATTTTCTTTGAAACCATTGATTTATTAGTTAATCAACACTTTCAACATGCGTAGATTGACTTGTTAAAGGAAAAAATGGCGTAGGTTATTTATAGAATGAAAATGTAACTGAATTTATCATGAAATTAAGTTCCCATCAACTTTTGGTCAAACCTTTTTCACTGCATACCAACTTCTTTACTCCAAAAATTAAGTAAGCAGAAAATCATACTAAAGTATACATCGATCATGAAGTCAATTTTGAAAATTAAAAGAATGACATGACATTAACCAAGACACATAAACCATCAACCCAGTAGGCAAGAACCACCAAATCAGCATAGGCATATTTTTAGGCATAGGTATTGCTTTGAAGTTAAATAGCAACTTGCCTTGGGTAAACTCTCGTTAATCTCATCAATCAACCACCTGCAGGCAGAAGTAAACAGAAACACGAATAGACCATCAATGCTAAGAAACCTAAGGTAGAGAAGATAAGTAATTCTTATATAGGCAACTTAGACCATTCAGTTAATTTTTTTAATAATCAAATGCATACACATCCATCAGCTGTGGTTAGTATGTTGCTGATATAGATGGCTTCTAAATTTCCCATAGTCATAATGCCGATAAATTTCTAACAGCCAATAGCATCATAGCAGTACCTATAATCAAAACTGGGAAAAAAATTATGCAGTGTGTTCACAATCAATTCGACAGTGGCTTGATCAGCAGCCGCAGTATCAGTCATGTGAGTATGTTGAACCTGGACATTGACGGATAGCATTAGCACATAAATGAACAAGAAATTTTACTTATAAAGCACTTACTCGTATTCATGCAGAAGAAAGCTGATCCAAAATACACAATAAATAACCAAGAAAAATTAGCAACAACTGGAACCTTCACAGCAACTTTTTGGCCATCATGTGTGCGGGCTACATGAACTTGTGCAAGGGAAGCACTTGCTAATGGGACCGGATCAAACTCAGAAAATATCTACACATTAGAAGGCAAAATTCACCCACCGCGTGAATGACAAAACTATTTAGACAAAAATGAGGCATTTATCAAGATGAGATGGAACAAATAATAAGTACCTTATCTGGTGTGTCTCCAAGCTCTTTCTTGAATAAACCACATATTTGCTCATAGGAGGATACTGGACATTTATTCAGCATGGACTCCCTCATTGTCTGAACATATTCTAGAGGAACTAAATATTCCTGTCAATATATAAACAGAGAACTCAGCATTGCCTGTCGTGTGCGTAACAAATGGACAAGGGTGATTAATAAAGTCAGTGTTCTGCATATCTTTTTCCTCTTCATAAGCAATAGAAGAAGGAACCAAAACGTACCAACTGCCCAAGATGTTGTCCAAGCTTTATATAAACTCCTCCATTCTTAAAACACAGGTCTCGAAGTTTTTGTGCTGAACGGAGGTGAACTTCATGCTTGATTTTCTCCCTCTCACTACTTCCTTCCGGGATTCCCCACAGTGAGTATTCATAATCTAACCTCAATACAAAAAACAGAACCAGCTTAATCAATCCAAGATTCATTTTCACACAACTTAACATTGTGTTAGCCTATATACAAACATCATAATCCACAATTGAGACAAGAATCATGCACAAATTTAACTCTCTAACTATTTCTGTCCAAAGCGCGCACAATCCACGCGACTTTCAACAAGTTCGATTAACTTAAACCCCTAATCACGTTTAAGCACTCGTTCTAATGATTCGACGAGGTTTAGCAAATAAAATTGAACTCCAACGAGGGAAGGAATAACAAAATAGATGGATTTTGTTAAATTCATAGAAACTTTGGAAACTACGGAGGTTCTGTGAGATCTACAGTACCGAACGCAATGTTAGCGGCCGCGACGGCGTCGCGAAAGAGGCGACGTGGGATGGTTGTAGAGAGCTTGAGCGCTGTCTCGGGGTCGTCGGAGGTGGCAATGAGAGCTGCTGCGGCGCCGCCACCCAGGGCGGATGCTACTAGAGATAGCTTGGTCCCTGCGCGCCATAACGAGGCCATGTTATTATTAAGTGAAAATCGGCGAAGTAGTTGTGGCACCGTTATTTCATTATATGTCACTAGCGGCAAGAGTGTCCGTGTTTCCGCATTTCTACTGCATTACAGTATGTATTATTTTATTGCGTTTTAATATTTAACATTATAATTTGTTGTATAATTTGTTTTAAATTTAATTTTTTTTCTTATTTTATTTATTTTGTTTACATCTTTTAATGAATGACATAATATTATTGCAATGGAGTAGTTGGGTTTCAAAGCAAGAAATTTTTGGTTTTTGTGGATAGTGGGGGGTTATTCTTCACTTAACCGTGTAATAACCGTTTAGTTAACTATTTAATAGTGTATCAATAGTTAAAAGGGAAAAATGGGAAAAAAAGTAGTACACCAAAAAAACAGTTACCAACACCCCTTCTCTTTATATAATGGTATAGATGCCCAATGTCTTAGGATCTATTTGGTTAGGGTCTTGAAGAATAGTGGAGGGGTTATTTTAAATTATGTTTGATTGGTTCAATTTTTTTGAAGAGAGGGGAATAGAATCTCTCCTAAGCAAATTTTGATTCCCTTCCAAAACTTTGGAGGAGAGATTAAATCATTTAAAATAAAATTACTTAAATATCATTATATATGATATATAATATAATATAATATAAAAGGTTATAAGGATATACAAGTAAATTAATCTCTCCCCTCTATTAAAATTCTTCCCCTCTCCTCCTGAACCAAACATGCAAAGGCTTTTCTCTTCTCCTCTCAACCAAACACAAAGTCAAATTAAATTTCTCCTCTCTCTTCCCTTTCTCTCCCTTCCCCTCCATGAAACTTCTACGAAATGCAAAAATTATTAATATAATTACAATTTTTACCAAAGAAATGCATTAATGCAATGAATATGCTTAAATGTATGATCAAATCAAATATTGAAACCCAACATGCATTAGGTCTAATAGAGGAAGTTCTTGCACATTTTATATTATTATTTTTATTGGTGTTTTACTAAAAAAAAAAAGGTCTAATAGAGGAAGTTAGTCTCAAAATGTGGCTAATCACGATTCTGACCCCTCGCACAACTCCTCAAAACCTTAAGTAGGAGGAGACATTCGGGTTCATCTAAAAAAAAATCAAATATTTTTTGTGACGTGATCCAAATCAACTCATTTCATGGCAAATAGTGTTCAAAATACAACCAGAAATATAATAAAAATCACTACGGAAAGCAAAAGAGGTAAAAACTCTAGCTGGAGCATGGCGTTACCATTTGTTTATCGTCTAGTAAAAACAAGTTGGAAGTTGTTATAACAAGATACCAAAGTTTGACACTCCTCTAGGATGGAACCATATTCTGACTTGTCAGATTTCACAGTGTCCACTTCATCAACTATTTGTTTGTTGTCCATCTAAAAAATTACATGATAAAAGCCAATAATGATAATCTATTTGAGACCTTGGAGAAGTCCCTGAGCTTCACCATTTGTCACAGCCATACTAGCTTTACACTAGTCTGATCTAGCCATAATGAATTTCCCTTCTTCCTTCCTCACACACAAACTAATGCCCACACAATTTTGATGTTGAAAGATTGATGCATCTAAGTTGCAATTTACAAAGCCTGCGGGTGGCAGTAGCCATTTTGCAAGAGAGTTCGCATTCGACTCCACCCGATTGTTGCCGTTGCGTCTTGCATGCACCCATGACTGCAAGACATTTTCACCTCGTGCTACAACCTGATTAGGTCATTTCTTCACTCCTTCCCAGTACATCAGGTTACAACTCTTCCATAGACTCCATAGAGTCATGGCAAAACTCACCATTTGATCCTTATTGAGTTGTTGACACACCTGCAAAAAAAATTGAACAAAACCTTCAGCATGATGCATTAGCGGCTCTAACATATGCCACAATGAGACCCTCTTCCAACAACCAATATTAACCAAACACATGAGGAACAAATGCCATTTGTTTTCAATACCATTGCTGTCAGACAAACACACATAATGAAGAACACTATATGTAACATCCTGGGTCATCACCACTATTGGGTCGTACCACAGAATGCCCGACCCACTGCCTATTGGACTCCCCGGCCCATTGTTCGGTCCAGTCCATTGTCATATAGGCCTCAGCAGTGTCCGGTGACTCTTAGTGTAATTAGTATTTTAATACGGAAAATACAAAAGCATTTAATTTGTATTAGTTGTGGATGAAAATATTAAGGTTTAATAACACTTTTCGTCCCTGCAATTTTTTTTTATAGATTTTGTCCCTAAAATATCATATTCCTCCATTTTTAGTCTCTGACGTCAAGTCTCCGTTCAAAAAACTTAACGTGGCCAACGAAGTGCCATGTGGCCTTGCTGACACAGTATGCCACGTGGGATGATGGCGCCATGGGGCACTGAGTTGCCACGTCATCGATGCCATATCAGCATTCAATGGGTGACTGTCACGTGACAGGGACAAAAAACAAAAACCAGTTATTTACAGGGACGAAAAGCAAAAAAATAAAATAAAATTATAGGGACAAAAAGCGAAAGAAAGGAAAAACTTTATTTTCAATTTCCAACTTCAACCGTTGCATACGCAAATGTATCATCACTATAAAATAATGGATGTTGTGTCTGTCTGCTTCACTTTTTTTTGTAGTAAAGTTTGTCTTTAAATTGCTTTGTTTAATTTTTGTTGTCAACCCTTCTAAAAAAACTCCTTCACTACAATCCTCATTGGTAAACCTTTTCTCATTGTTTCCCAATAACAAATGGGTAGGGTCTAGATTGGGTACTATCATGAGGAACGGAGCCAGACATAAATTCTTCGGGAACCAACTCGAGCCGACTAAGGTGGGGCGATCAGGAGGCACTGTCATCACCAGAGAGGTTTAACCAAAGATGATGCCTCTAATCAAACCATGATGGGGAAAAGAAGAGAATTCCATATGTGTAAAAAAATCAGGGTATAGGGACCTTACTGAATAACTCATATGTCTTTCTCTGACTATAGTACTTGTCCCCACACCCCGCATTTTGAAAAAAATACTCATATCCAGACTCATACACATGTGATACTTTAGTACTCATATCCTTACTCGCTGGATACCTAAGTACTCATACTCGTACCCATTACTCACACTCTAATTAACAATAAAAAATCAATAAATGAAAAAAGAACACTGACTAAAAGGTGATGCCTCTACTCAGACCATGGTGGGGAAAAGGAGAGAATTCCAAATGTGTAGCTGACAAACGAGTGGGAAAAAAAATCAGGGGGACAAGGACACTGTTTAACAACATATATGTCTGTCACTGACTATAGTACTCATCCTCATACCCGCATTTTGAAAAAATACTCATACAAAGACTCATACAAGTTAGAAGCGATATCTAATTTCGCTTTTATCCATTATTTTTCTCATTCGAATAATCCTCCATCAAATGAAACCATCAAAAACCCTAAACTAAAAATACTACCCCTCTTCTTCTTCATTTACGTGATCACGTTTATGCAATCACATTCAATGATCTTTTTTCATTTACTAACTTTTTATTGTTAATTAAAGTGTGGGTAATGGTTACGGGAATTAAAGTTGTTACCCATGCAGGTATGATCTAGATATAGATATTTTTTTCAAAATGCGGGTATGGGGGTAAGTATGATAGTGTCCTACGGAGATCCTATCCATTGTCATCCCTAGTAGTGAATGCTCTACGTAAGTTGTGAAAATTATGTTATCCATGAGCAAAAAGTTTACCCATGAGGTTTATGGTGAGGAGATGTTTTGTAAGAATGATTGACAATAAAGATAAAGAAAACAACTTAAGAACAAACTTTGCTACAAAAAAAGAGAAGAAGATAGTAACAAAATCCATTATTTTAGAGTGATGATACACTGGTGTATGCAACGGTTGAAGTTGGAAATTGAAAATAAAGTTTTTCATTCTTTTCGCTTTTCATCCCTGTAAATATATATATTTTTTCTTTTGGTCCCTGTAAATAACTGTTCTTTTGCTTTTCGTCCCTACCACGTGGCAGTCACCCATTGGATACTGACGTGGCAACTCAGTGCCACATGGCACCATCATCCTCTGTGGCATGTCGTGCCTGCAAGGCCACGTGGCACTCCGTTGGCCACGTCATCTTTTTTGAACGGAGATTTGATGTCAATGACTAAAAATGGAGGAATATGATATTTCAGGGACATAATCTAAAAAAAAAAAATTGCAGGGACTAAACCCAAATTTCACTCATATTACAGGGACAAAAGCGCTATTAACCCAAATATTTAAAAACTAAGCAAAATGGTTCATTTTAGGGATTTAATATTCAAAATTCCGAAATAAAATTCATAATCCAAATCACCAACCTCTTCAGTGATGAAATGTTCACTAAAGTCTAGATGTTCAATTTCAGGTTTAACTTGCATATGTTGTGCACCATCTGCTACCCACGAGGGTGACATGGTATCTGACATCCACTCAGATGGCATGATATCTGACATCCACCCAGATGACATGGTATTAGACATCCACTCTAACGGCATTGTCACTTCCTTGGACATAGAATGTAAACAAATTTTTAGCTTCTCAGTACCTTCCGGAATTACATTTACGACTGCTGGTTTTTTGCCAGTTTCATAAATGTATTTACAGGTATGTGTGTTTCCATAAAAACTTTGTTCGGAAATACATTTATGGACGGTAAATTTTAACAAAAAATTTGAATTTCCATAAATGTATTTACGAAAACATGTTTTACTCTACTCCGTAAATGCATTTACTGAGGCAACCTAATGATGTCCGGAAAACGATTTCCAGACACAACCAAAAACCACAAAAAAAATAAAAATAAAAATAAAACTGTGAAAGTCGAAAAGAAGAAGAAAGAGATGACGTACGTGGGTTTTGTTTTGGTGAGGTTGAAGAATAGTGTTGGGGTTTTGATGAACAGGGTTTGAATGGAGGGGAGATGGAGGATTACAGAGGAGGGAAGATGAGAAGAAGAGGGAGGAAAAAGGATGATGACACAGTGGAGGATTTTTTTTAAAGATGAGTTTAAGGGCTTGTTTACTTTGTTTTCAAATTTTCATTTTCTGTTTTCAATAAGATACACATACTATGTCATAAAGATGACATCCAAAGTGGGATGATATACATAGGTAAGGATTAACATATTTGAAAATGGTGAAAATGCTACAAAGTTATTTTCACCATTTTCAAATATGCTATTGCTTCTTAGACCACAAATCCTCATTTTGTATATCATCTCATTGGCAATGTGTGTTATAGTATGTGTATCTTATTAAAAACAGAAAATAAAAATTTGAAAACAAAGTAAACAAGCCCAAATTTTCTGGAAATGTATTTACATACAGGAAATGTATTTACATCCGCAAATGTATTTCCAGAAGAGGGTAAAAACCAAAAAAAAAAAAAGAGAAAAGGCACTGGGGTGTATGGTAGTAATTCTGTGGGGTGTATTTAATAAATGCCCAAAACTCTGGTGATGTAATTTCAGCCCTTTGGGCCTCGTTATGATTAAAAAAAATAAATAATAGAAGCACCATTACTTAACCCGTGTTCTCTTTTTGTTCCTTCCAGCTATTTTTAATTTTAAATAACATCACAATGAATTTAAATAACCATACATCATACATGCATTGATCTACACCTTATCTCTACCTTGTATATGCTGGCATCAATTATGATATAATGGAGTAATGTGCATTAGCTACAGTATCTAACCCGTGTCATGCACGGGTATATATATGCTATTAAAATTAGTTATAGAATAATTTATATTTTGTATGGTAATAATAACACAACAAATATAGTGTATTTTTATATTAAATAATAAATAAATAATGGGCAGTATGTTGTATAATTTGAATAATAAAATTTAAACTATTAAAATTTTATAGTAATTTGTTATATATCTTTATGCATAAAACATATTATCTTTTCGTGTTTAGGGTTCTCAATCGCATACTTTCGTGGGATGACGATGAAACTAATAAGCATACCGCATCAAAGTCATGCCATACACGTGTTATATATTTGGCCCAAGCAACACATAATTTAAAAATATATATTTTATGGTTAAAGATTACATTAATGTATGTTTTTTATTAAAATATTCATTTATAAATAGTAATTTATGTATTAGTGTTCTT
The DNA here is from genome assembly GCA_037113605.1 of Calophaca sinica. Classification (NCBI taxonomy): domain Eukaryota; kingdom Viridiplantae; phylum Streptophyta; class Magnoliopsida; order Fabales; family Fabaceae; genus Calophaca; species Calophaca sinica. Next base: position 47,251,475 of record CM073735.1, read on the forward strand.
TCTTGTGAAATATTCAATCGACTTGTAATATATTTTTACTCTGAAATTTAAATACTAATAGATTTTTATTTATATATTGTGATATGTTTTCATGAAAAATATTTATTCATGTGTGGTGTATACTTACTCGTTTGTTAGGGTCGTGAATGTCTCTGTAAAAATTAGGAAATAATATATATATATATAACACATATTCGATATTGTATATTTCAATAAATATAAAAAATGGCCCTTAGCACGGTGTATAATTCATTCAACTATGCTTATTCAATATTGTATACTTCTGTTATACCCTAATTTTGTCCACCTACCTCATGTAATTTATTTTTATTGTTGTTTTTACTTTATTCTTAACAACACATTTTGGGGTCATTTTGTTAAATCCTTTGGGCTAATTTCAGCCCAATTACAATAAAAAAGGGAGGAACAAGTTGTTGGCCTTTTTGTTGCAAATCACAATCACAAGTATAAGTCCAATAATAATAACCATGTTCATTCCAATACAGTCCAAAGTACAAACCAAGCCCAAAAATCACAAAATCAAAAAAAAGAGGGGAAAGCAAAAGAAAAACAGAACAGAACAAAAAAAAGCAAAAAGCAAAAAAAAAAAACAAAATAGCAAAAGCAATGCAGGAACGCTGGCATGCAACAACCAACAGCAACAGAGGTTGGGGCAGAAGTATTTTGAGAATGGGTCCAGTATGCTTTCTTCTTGTTCCTTTGTTTCTTTCCATTTTTTCTCCAACCAAGCAGCTTTGCAGGCACCACCCAGAACCACCAGCTCTCCTCTGCATCACCAACCATACACCGCAAAGCAGCCAATACAAAGGGTCGGCAACCATTGTCCTATTGGAGCCCATTTGCACTATAAATGCAACAGAGCAGAAAGAGGAAGAATTGCGGGCGTTTTTACCACCAATCAAAGAATTGGAGGCTCCACACTCAACGCCTAATTCACCAAGGCAAAACAAAAACAACACACAGAAGCAAAAAAAAAAAAAAGAGAAGAAACAGAAGCAAAAAAAAAAACGCAGAACAACAAAAAAGAGAGAGAAGAAGCAGGAGAAGAAGAAGAAAGGAGAGCAGAGGAAGGTAAAACCCTCTCATCCCTCTCAGTCTCACAGCCAAGCCTCCCTCTCCCTCTCCCCCTCCTCCTTCCCCCCTCTCCCACGATCTCTCACGCTCCCACTCTTGATTGCTTCATGTTTGGTCCCCATGAAAACCTATCCTCTTCATAAAAATAAAATTAAGTTTGTACTAGTAATGATCACTCGAGATTGCTTCCCGTTTGATCATTACGAACACCGTTAATTTTCTAAACAAAATAAGTTGTTAGTGAGGACCACTCTTGATTGCTTCTTGTTTGGTCCATACAAAACCTACCTTTTTTCCATTAAAAAATATACAATTAAAATCAACCAACACACAACCATTTTCTACCCAAGAACTACGTAGCCTTTGATTTCTCCACTGCACTGAGATCGTAGGAGCGAGAGCTCACTCTGTCAGCGCAAAAATAAACGACTTTTATTAAGTCATCTTTTTTTTTATCTTGGTTAAATTTTTCTAATAAAAGGGAAATAATTTTTTTTTAGAAGTTAATAAATTCTGCATAATTAATTAGAGGTAACCTTTTTCGAAAGGATATTGCAGGGTGCTAATACCTTCCCCACACATAATCGACTCCCGAACCCAAATCTGGTCTCAAGGACCATTTTTCTTCAAAAAAAGGTTTTTTCCAATATTTTCCCTATGAAATAAATTATTGGTGGCGGCTCCATTAAACTCGAATAAATCCCTCCGATTTTTGATTACATCTGGCGACTCCAGGGATCTTTAGAGAGTCAAGCCTAACATGATTAATCGTGCCAAATAATTAACTTCATTTTTTGTTATTCTTTTTAATTCCCCTTCTTTTTATTTTTATTTTTATTTTTATTTTTATTTTTATTTTTCTTTTCTTTTGTAAATATTTATTTATTTTTTATTTGTTTAATTTTAATTTGTTGTGAATATTGTGTATGTGTTAAACATTAGGATAGACGACTATATTTGTATGCTTTGTTTGTTTTGCAGCTTGGGTAGTGTTAGGGTGTTGCCCCTCTCACACACCGCACCTACACGGTCGCACACACATGTGAGTAAGGCCCTATACCCGGGTCAGAGCAAAGCTTAAGTTGAGTGGAGGTTCGGTGATGGTCAATTGGAATTTGCTTTTCTTCTGGCTATTGCGAGAACTTCATCTAGAGTGTGCTCCCTCTGAGTATTCCGCACCGGATAGTTATCTATCGTTGTGGTTAATATTCAGGAGGAGACTTTAGCTCTAGAGGCCTTTGGTGAGAATGTGATTAGAGCCACCATGAGATCTATCACTCAATACAAGACTATAGACCCCTTAGGCTAGAAAATCTCTAATTTTAGGTTTAACCCATTTAAGACACAAGGGGCGTCATATCATTTTTGTTCTTCTACCAAAAATCTGTTATATCACGTCCATGCATAAAAAGAGTCTACTAAATCACATATCATTGTGCATGCTACATGAATAGTCATCATCATCACTCAACATTATATCTTCATGCATTCATACTTCCTAAAAAAACATGTTGATTTTTTTTTTAAAAAAAATGTCATTCATTCTCATTTCATTTTAGGTGCCAGGGAAGCATAAGAACTCAAAGTTTGGCTGCAAGTATTTTGTGAGATAATATGGGATCAAGCGGCGAAACTGTCCCCTTAAAGAAGCACATACATCCGAGGATAAAAAAGCCTGAAATAGAAAGCCTGAAGAAGTGTACCAATTTAATGACGACGAGCATTCAGCGTATAACCTTCATTGGAAAGTATGGGAACATTCTCAAGTTGCTAGAGGTGGATGTGCAAGTAAATGCCATTTCTGCACTTATCCAATTCTATGATTCTCCCATGAGGTGCTTCACTTTCAAGAATTTCCAAATGGCTCCCACACTGGAAGAATTTGCTCGGATTTTAGGATACTCGACCGAAAACATGAAACCCTACCAACGCACCCGAGATTTTGATCTCATGCAAGAGGTTGCTATAATTCTGAAAGACAAGGAGGATGAATTAAAGAAAAGAAAGTTAAATCGAAATGGTGTCGAAGGGTTTCCGCTAGAGTATTTTGAAGAAAAGATGAGGCATTTGGCTAATAAGATTGGGCGTCTTTCATGGAAGTGTTGGCTCTTACAATTTTTGGAATTATGTTATTTCCACGCATTGATGGCTATATAGACTTGGCCTCGATTAATGTGTTCCTAGCCTTTAAAAAAGGAAAAGAGAGCCCAGTGTCAGCCATTCTTGCGGATACTTATTGTGCCCTCACTCATTGTCATGAAAAAAAGGGGAAGAAACTATCATGCTGCTTATCCACTCTCTATGTGTGGCTTGTCACCCACGTATTCGAAAATAGGAAAATATCATGTCCCTTTGCAGACTTCAACACATGTGATGTAGGGGTCAGAGATGGAGATCGGTGGGCTGTAACTCTGGCAGATCTTGATGAAAAGACGGTCCAATGGTACCCAGGGTGGTTGGATATACATGAAATGATCTATCAGTGCGGGAATTTCCAATGTTCCACTTATAGGAACAAGAGGATGTATTAACTATAATCCTTCTCTGCTGCTAAGACAACTTGGTTATCCTATGATGAATCCACCGTCAGATCAGATGACGACCCCCTTTGTGGTATATGAGTTCGATCAAGGAAATGGCGGAATGCTTAGAAAGGTCCGACATGCTTGGGACCAAGTCACTCGGAAAGGGAAAGTTCTTGGAAAAAGAAGCATTGGTGCTACGGATAGTTACCACCAATGGATCGAAAGTAGGGTTCGAGAAATCAAATTGCCGTTCCATGGTACACCCCCACCGGAACCAGAAGCACCGGAATCTATCCCTATTACAAGTAAAGAGATGGAAGAGCTTAAAGTGGCATTGTCAAAATCTAATGAAGAAAAGGAAGAATTACAAGCAAGGTTAGAAAAGGCACTTCAAGAGAACAAGTACTTGCAGTCAGAAAATATCCTAAAAGGGAAGTTCATCGAGAGAAGCAACAAAAGGGCAAAAGTAGAGGAAAAGAGTAAGCATGATGTGCAACTTTGTCTGAGAGGGGCAAATGAAGAGCTAGAGCTACGTAATCAAGAGAGGGACAAGGCTATAGAAAACGCCTATATATGGAAAGGATTGTGGAAAAAATCCTCGGTTACTGAAAAGAATTTGCAAGAGGAGCTTGAAGGTTTAAAGCAACATCTTGAGAAGGTGGTAGCTGGGTATGAGAACCGAGCCCAAAAGGAGAAGCAATACAAGGAAGAAATAGAAGAGATGCTTGTGAAATATCAAGATGCGCTGAAAAAAGAACAAGAGGATGCAAATGAGTTGCAGAACTATATTGAATATCAAGAAAAGATCTATGACAACCTAAAAAACGAAAGCACGTATTGGGAGAATCGTTTTACAAAACTGGTCAGTCAGATAGAAAATCAAGCGCTCTTTAATGAACTGAGGAATGAAGGCATGCATTGGAGGGACTGTTTTTCAAAGTTGGCAAGTTTGGCCAATCAAGCAATCATAAATATCCCAAGGCGTCTAGAGGAGGCTGATGCGGCAATGCACCCACTAAATACTCCAGTCAATGTTTACAAGTTTATTGAATTTTGTAAAAGTTTGATAGAAGAGTTGAGAGAAAAGGCTGGTTGCCCTATTAAGAAGAAAAAAAGGACAACATATTGATGAGATTTTAGTTTGAATGAATTGTACTATTTGTCTTTCTCATCAATAAAGGATTTGTCACTTTGCTTATTGATCCCATTTTATTCTCAAAATTACTTAATGCTTTTAAAAAATAATAATAATAATAAACAGATAATTACAACAAAGCAATGAGGCCTATGGTTCCCTGGTACAAAATGAATAGACTCATACATCCACACCCATTCATTCATTTTTTTTCTTCTTACATACTCATATCATTTTTTTAATCACTCAGAAAATAATCAAACAAACTGGTTCCTCGACACCCTTATCGAACTCGCTCTCAATCAAGGATCATGGATGACCAAGAGATGAAAGAGGACGTCAACCAGCTGAAGGAATAGATGAGCAAAGTTTTGGAGCTTCAGCCCCTAAACAAAGACAAAGGCTGCGGATGGGGTATCTCCAAGAATGAATGATGAAAGTCAAGCTACACCTTCCCACCCACCTGGCCGGTCCTATGCGGTTGCAATATGGTCTCAATACTCGAGGATGATGGTACCTTTTGCAATTTACCCGCAGGTCCTACACACTCACCAGCTTAGCAACCCTCGAGAATCAAGTACCCACGGTTTCCACTTTACGGACTCACTTTGGTTACACTCCACCTATGGCCAATGATGATATCAGTAAACCATAACCCCCAAGGCCCACAGCAGCTCCCACTATTTGGTCTCCCGCCTTACACACCGTCGCTTGCTCTGCTGATTCCCAAGCACTTGTTGTGCAAGATGTGGCTCGAGATCCGACTCAGTCAAACCATACCAGTTCAAAGCTCACTCCGGCCGTGACATACACCTTTCCACCTGGTTATGCACCATCCCATGTCGGGAATACTCAAGGAGTCAGTACGCCCGTAGTGGCCCCCGTAGTGAATCCCCGACCATTTGGTTACCCCTATTATATTCAAGGAAATCCGCTGAATCCCCAGACTAACCGCATTGCCTGGTCTCCAGCTATAGGGGAACCCAATTTGAGCGTCCCAGTTGGGAATCAGTGGTCTGATACGAAGTTGCAAATCCTCGAAGATAGACTAAGAGCTGTAGAAGGAGTGAGTTATCTCGGTTCAAGTATCGCTTCAGATCTTTGTCTTGTACCGAATGTGGTTGTACCGCCTAAGTTCAAAGTGCCATACTTTGACAAGTATAAAGGGACAACTTGTCCGAAAAGCCACTTGACCATGTACTGTAGGAAGATGGCGTCCTATGCACATGATGACAAACTTCTGATTCACTTCTTCCAGGATAGTTTAACAGGGGCAGCGTCGAGTTGGTATACACACCTTGAGCGATCTCATATTCGCTGTTGGAAAGATTTGGCGGATGCGTTTTTGAAGCAGTATAAGTATAACATTGATATGGCTCTGACGAATGCGATTTGCAAAACATGGCAAAAAGAGACAATGAGACTTTCAAGGAATATGCCCAACGATGGAGAGGATCGGCGACCCAGTGGAATAGCCTCGATTGAAAAAGAAATGGTGGCCATGTTCATGGATACTCTTCAATCACCCTTCTATGACAAAATGATCGGAAGTGTATCATCAAACTTTTCAGATATGGTCATCGTAGGGGAAAGAGTTGAAGGAGGAATGAGAAATGGAAAGATTGCCCAAAGTTTTGCTGGAACTAATAATATCAAGAGACCCCAACAAACTTCGTAAAGAAGAAAGAATGGGAAACCAATGCTGTGATGACGAGCCCGGGAGGACAAACACAAGGAAAACCACCCCACCCTGCACTACCTCCGACATCCTTTCCATACCCCTACTTCCCACCTCCATACATTGCCGCCTCTCATAATCCTACCCCTACCAAACCAACCAATGATGCCCTTTCGACCACCTTCCCCATCCAAACACAAGCACACCCATTGCTCCCACCCAACCGAACCAAAACCGTAAACAACCAAATGACCAAGAAAAGAAAGCGATCCAATTTGATCCTATTCCCATGACCTATACGGATTTGTTCCAAAGACCTCATCGACTCTTGGTCTCTCCACGCCAATGAAACCACTCCAACCTCCCTTCCCAAGAGGTATGACCCAAACGCCAAATGTGAGTTTCATGCGAGCGATGGAGTCACCTGGCCCGAAAATTGCAAGGCTTTGAAGTACGTGGTTCAAGATCTGATCAATGCCAAATGGTTGAGTTTTAAGGAGGATGGGCCTAATGTGGGTAATAATCCCCTTCCAGGTCATGGAGGTTCAACAGTCAACGCCATTATTGAAGAATTTAGGAATCAGCCCCTGATAACGAAAGTGGAGGATATTCGTACTCCTTTAAGGGTCATTTATGCCAAACTCTGCAAGTTTGGTATAATTGAGATGAAATACAATGAGAGGGACTTATGTAGCTTGCATCCTGATGACAATCTTTGCATAGAGGAATGCGAGAAATTCAGGCAAATTCTCCAAGAATTGTTAGACAGACACTTGATACAGGTAGGTTGTGTGGAAAAAGATGAAAACATATTGACCCTTCAGTCAAGTGAAGATAAAAACACGACCTTCCCAAAACCATTGGAGATTTGTTACAACAAGCCAATCCGAGGTGTGCCTAAATCGATAACTATTCATGTACCAACTCCTTTCCCTTTCAAGAACGATAATGCAGTGCCATGGGATTACAATATGAAGGTCTTTGTGGACAATTTAGGGGATGACCAGTTAAAAGCAGCGTCTGGATCTGGCAATCCTGCTATCACTAACATCTCGGGAATCGGTGGGATGACCCGAAGTGGACGAATTTATACCCCTATCGGACCCATGGACAAAGCTCGCAAGGGAAAAGATAAAGAAGAAGAATCCATTGATAAAGATATGGGTAATAAGGCAAAGAAAGAAGAAGGAAACAAGAAAGTGGTGTCTGAAGAAGAGGTTTGTGAATTCCTGAAATTTATGAAGCAGAGTGAATACAAGGTGGTGGATCAGTTGAATCATACTCCTGCAAAAATATATGTGTTATCACTTCTTTCTTTGGAATTCGGAGCGCCATAGGGAATCATTGATGAAAGTGCTAAATGAAGCTCATGTCACTCATGACATCACGGTGAACCAATTCGACGGGATTGTGGGTAATATTGTTGCTAGTAATTACCTCACCTTCACTGATGAAGAAATTCCAGTTGAAGGAATGGGGCATAATAAAGCATTGCACATCTCTGTGAAGTGTGGAGACTATATCCTTGCTAGGGTACTCGTCGATAATAGGTCATCTCTAAATGTTATGCCAAAATCTACCTTGGCAAAGTTATCTGTTGAAAGATCATATATGAAGCCCAGTACCATGGTGGTAAGAGCCTTCGATGGGTCTAGAAGAGAGGTTATTGGAGAAATGAGTTACCTATACAAGTCGGCCCTCGCACATTCAAGGTAGTCTTTCAGGTGATGGAAATCGTACCAGCATACAGCTGCCTCCTTGGAAGACCATGGATCCATTCAGCTGGAGTTGTGCCTTCAACCTTACACCAAAAGCTGAAATTTTCAATGGATAATAAGTTGGTATTGTCTCAGTGAAGAAGAGATGCTAGTAAGCAAGCCATCCTCCAGCGCTATATCGAGGCTACGGAAGAAGCTCTTGAGGCGTCTTTTCAAGCGTTGGAGATTGCGAATGCCACCTTCGTGGGAGAAGAGTCTAATGAAGAAACCAAAGGCATGCGAAACCTCCATGATGATCGCTAAAGTTATGATGAAAGGAGGGTATCGTGGATGTGGATTGGGAAGATATGAACAAGGGATCGTGATCTTTGGTAGAGCTTCCGGATAATGAGAAGCAGATATGGGTTGGGATCTGAACCTAACAGGTTTGACAAAAGAATTGCCAAAGAAAGAAAAGAAAAGAGGATAGCTAGATTGGAAGGCGAGGAGCCAAAAGATGAGAATATCCTTATCTGCGACATCAGACAAAGCTTTGAGTGCGGGAATATTGAATCCAGATTAGATAGCGGCTATCAAAGGACGATCGCAGTCTGAAGAGCGACAATGTCAACCTTGTCCACCCTTGCTCATGAATGAAGAACTTGGAAATTGGGAGATCGTTGAGTTTCCCGTGATCTTTGATTCAAAGTAATTATGTAATGCAAATTCTATTGCTCTGCCCAAGGCTTTAGAATAATTTATTGTCAAAAGGGCGCACATGTTTTATTTCAGTACCATTATCAATAAAATGCACTTTGAATTTTCCAATCATTTCTCTTTTCTTTCCTTTTCCATCTTTTCCATCTCTCTTCATCTTTTTCCGCTTTTCATTTCGTCATTTTTTTTAACTAATGCAGATCCAAAAACATTGTCATTGAAAATAACGATGCCAGTAACTCATACTATAATTTTGAATACCACATTAATCATACTGAGGAAGATAATGAGGACAATTGGGATACCCCTCCTGAATTAATGAAGTTGGTGGAACAAGAAGCTAAAGTGATTCAACCCCACGAGGAAGAAACTGAAATAATCAATCTGGGCACTGAAAACGACAAGGAAGAAGTTAAGATCAGCACCACAATGAAAAGCAGTGAGCAAGAAAAATTGGTTAAACTCCTATTTGAATATGTCGATGTTTTCGCGTGGACATACCGAGATATGCCTGGATTAGATAATAGCATAGTCGAGCACAAATTGCCATTGAAACCTGAGTGCCCACCGGTCAAGCAGAAGTTGAGAAGAATAAAACCAGAGATGTCGCTCAAGATTAGAGATGAGGTAAAAAAACAGTTCGACGCCGGCTTTCTGGCTGTAGCAAAATACCCTCAATGGGTGGCTAATATTGTCCCAGTCCCAAAGAAAGATGGAAAGGTCCGAATGTGTGTTGACTATAGAGATCTAAATAGGGCCAGCCCTAAGGATGACTTCCCTTTGCCACATATTGATGTCTTGGTAGATAGCACTGCTCAACACCCTGTCTTCTCTTTCATGGACGGATATTCTGGCTATAATCAAATCAAGATGGCTATCGAGGATATGGAGAAAACCACGTTTATCACTTTATGGGGAACTTTCTGTTACAAAGTAATGCCATTTGGATTAAGAAATGCTGGGACAACATACCAAAGAGCAATGGTGGCTTTGTTCCATGACATGATGCACAAAGAGATAGAAGTCTATGTGGATGACATGATTGTAAAGTCCAAAACAGAGGAAGATCATGTTATTAACCTACAAAAGCTTTTTGAGCGACTGAGGAAGTATAAACTCCGGTTAAATCCGGCTAAGTGTAGCTTTGGTGTAATGTCAGGCAAGCTCCTGGGCTTTATAATCAGCCAAAAAGGAATAGAAGTTGATCCGGCCAAAGTAAAAGCAATCCTGGAAATGCCAACTCCCCGCACCAAAAAAGAAGTTCGTGGATTCCTGGGAAGATTGAACTACATCGCCAGGTTTATATCCCAGCTAACTGCTACTTGTGAGCCAATTTTCAAGCTGCTGTGTAAGAATCAGGAAACCAAATGGAACGACGATTGCCAGAAAACTTTTGAGAAAATCAAACAGTACTTACAAGATCCACCGGTTTTGGTGCCCCTGTGCCAGGGAGACCCCTCATCATGTACCTAACAGTATTGGACGAATCAATGGGTTGTGTGCTAGGACAACATGATGAATCTGGTAAGAAAGAACATGCCATTTACTACTTGAGCAAGAAATTCACTAGCTACGAGACGAGGTATTCATTGTTAGAACGAACATGTTGCGCGTTAGCCTGGGCCGCACATCATTTGAGACAATATATGCTATCCCATACAACTTGTTTGGTGTCCAAAATGGATCCGATCAAGTATATTTTTGAAAAGCCTGCTCTCACAGGAAGAATTGCTCGTTGGCTAATGTTGCTATCTGAGTATGATATTGTGTATGTCACCCAAAAGGCAATTAAAGGAAGTACCTTAGCTGAATACTTGGCTCATCAACCGTGGAAGACTATCACCAATGCGATGTGATTTCCCAGACGAAGACATAATGGCTCTATTTGAAGGAAAAGAAACCCCTGACGATGAAAAATGGATCTTGTTATTTGACGGTGCTTCTAATGCATTGGGACATGGGATTGGAGCTGTCGATTTCCCGTAAAGTCATTTCATCCCATTTCTTTGAGATTGTGTTTCGATTGTACAAACAATATGGCAGAGTATGAGGCATGCGCCATGGGCATTCAGGCGGCCATTGAATCGAAGGTTAAAATTCTCGAAGTATATGGAGACTCGGCTTTGGTCATCCATCGCTAAAAAGCGAATGGGAAGCGAGGATTCCAAATTAGTTCCTTACCATGCTCACATCAAAGAATTGTGGGCGGTTTGATGAAGTCACCTTCCATCACATTCCCCGTGAAGATAATCAGCTAGCTGACGCCTTAGCTACTCTATCATCAATGTTCAAAATCAGTAATAGGGAGAACCTACCGCTCATAAAAATACAGAATCATGACCGACCAGCACACTGCCTAGCAATAGAAGGAGAGCCTGATGGCAAACCCTGGTATTACGACATCAAACGATACATCACAAGTAGAGAATATCCTCCTCATGTCTCAGAGAATGATAAAAGGGCATTAAGGCGATTGGCAATGGGATTCTTTCTAAATGGCGAAGTGCTTTATAAGAGAAACCATGACATGGTACTTCTCAGGTGCGTTGATAAGACTGAAGCAGAAAAGATTATGCAAGAGGTTCACGAAGGTTCCTTTGGGACTCACGCAAATGGGCATGCAATGGCAAGAAAAATCTTGAGGGATGGCTATTATTGGTTGTCTATGGAGACTGATTGTTTCGGTTACGTGAAGAAATGCCACAAATGTCAGATTTACGCCGATAACATCAATGTGCCACCAGTCTCTTTGAACATCTTAACAGCACCATGGCCATTCTCAATGTGGGGATTGGATGTCATTGGACCCATTGAACCTAAGGCATCAAATGGACATCGCTTCATTATTGTCGCAATCGACTATTTCACTAAATGGGTTGAAGCGGCTTCATATGTGAGTATGACAAAAAATGTGGTTGTCAAATTCATCAAGAGAGATTTGATCTGCCGCTATGGTTTGCCAAATAAGATCATCACTGATAATGGGACTAATTTGAACAACAAGATGATGAAGGAGCTGTGTAATGACTTCAAGATCCAACATCATAATTCCTCACCGTACCGCCCAAAGATGAATGGGGCAGTTGAAGCTGCAAATAAGAACATCAAGAAGATTGTCCAAAAGATGGTGGTAACATTTAGAGACTGGCATGAAATGCTCCCTTTTGCCTTACACGGTTATCGAACTTCGGTTCGCACCTCAACAGGGGCAACCCCTTTCTCGCTGGTGTACGGAATGGAAGCAGTGCTCCCCATTGAAGTCGAGATCCCCTCGTTAAGGGTATTGATGGAGACAAAACTAGAAGAGGCAGAATGGGTTCAGGCTCGGCTGGATCAATTGAATCTCATTGAAGAAAAGAGAGTGATGGCCTTATGTCATGGACAACTATATCAGCACAGGATGAAGAAGGCTTACGAAAAGAAAGTTCGCCCTCGGGAATTCCAAGAAGGAGACCTAGTACTCAAGAAGATTTTGCCCATCCAAAAGGATTCTCGTGGAAAATGGACTCCGAATTATGAAGGCCCGTATGTTGTGAAAAAAGCTTTTTCTGGAGGAGCCTTAATCCTCACAAGGATGGACGGTGAAGATCTCCCGCTCCCAGTAAACTCTGATGCAGTCAAAAAATATTATGCCTAAAAAATATATAAAGGGCCAAGCAAAAATGAGCTCGCTAGGTTGAAAACCTGAAAGGGCGACCTAGGCAAAAATTAAAGCGCCCCGTTGGATTGAAAACTTGAAAAGGCAATCCAAGCAAAAGTTAGGGTCTGAAATTGGACATTAAAGTCAGCTGATGCATCAAAAGACTCTTACCTAACTGGGGCAGTTCTATATATTTTCAGAAGTAGGGTAATGAGTATTCAAAGTTATGGATATGGGAAGCTGGCATTTGTTCCTACAAAAACACAAACTATAAAATATCTGCTTAGTTATTGTCCTTTCTTTGTTCTTTTTCTTCTTCCCGCATTTTTCTTGATGTATTTTCAAGTCTGTGTAACTTCAGTCCTTGTACACATGACTCTTTTTGAATACCAAACACCTCCGTTCTCGTATTTCAAAATGTTGTTTTATGATAATAAGCACTGAATTGTGAAGCATGTGATGATATGAGAAAGCATTACGATTATTATATACATCTTAAGAATCATGAGGAAACGCCAAATCTCAACAAATAAGTTTAAAAGGCAAATGGATTACCTTTAAAAAGTAACTAGCGCTGCATCGATAACTCGCGCTCCCTCCCAGTCAAAAGCATAGTATGAGTAAACCCGATGAACCTCAGTTTTGTCCCATATCTTTAAGCACTAGAGATCATACGGGATGAGGAACCAGTACAATAAAATAATAATCACATTGCATACATGCACCACATATCATCTATTCATGCATCAACTTCATATCACAACCTTTTCAGCCGCTGTGTTACGCTTGGTCCATGCATCAAGTATCGATCCTTCAGTATTGTTTTCAAAACAATGTGTCGAGCATTGGTCTTTTATTTTTGCTTTCTGAGCGATACGCCAAGTATCGCTCATTCTTTATTGCTTTTCGATCACCGTCGATGCAAGACACCGCGGAGATCCTTCTTTATAGTTTTATGGTAAAGCGCGAGCATCACCCCTTTTTATTGCTTTAAGATTACCGCGTCGATGCAGGCACAGCGGTAATCCTCATTATTGCTTTTTGACCAACATATCGATTCAGGACATGATGTTGATCCTTCTTTATTGCTTCCCATCGACGTCAATACCTACTTGGCGTCAAACCTTCCGACATCGTGCGATCGGGACCGCGGTGATCCTACTTTATTGCTTCCCATCGCCGCGACAATCCCCTATTTGTCGTCGAACCCTCTTTGTTGCTTTCTGATCAACGCGTCAGTACCCGACCTGGCGGTGACCCTTCTTTATAGTTTTTCGATAAGCGCGCGGCGTTAATCACTCATTATCGCTTTTTCAATCACCGCGTCGATTGCAGGCCTGGCGGTGACCCTTCTTTATAGTTTTCGATAACGCAGCGTTAATCACTCATTCGCTTTTTCAATCACCGTCGATTCGGGACCTGGTGGTGACCCTTCTTTATTGCTTTCCAATAAATGCGTCAAGCGTTAATCCCTCATTTTTGCTTTCCTACCACCACGTCGGTACCCGACCTGGCAGTGACCCTTCTTTATTGCTTTCCGATAAACGCACCAAGCGTTAATCCTTCACTGTCATTCCTCACCCCATTCCTCGTTATCCTGGTTCGGGACAAAATTAGTGTCTTTATTTTTACTTCTATTTTATGACGAAAATATGAAAACCTTTGTTATTCACGTTTTCTAATAAAATATAACTAAAGAGGGGCAGCTGTTATACCCTAATTTTGTCCACCTACCTCCTGTAATTTATTTTTATTGTTGTTTTTACTTTATTCTTAACAACACATTTTGGGGTCATTTTGTTAAATCCTTTGGGCTAATTTCAGCCCAATTACAATAAAAAAGGGAGGAACAAGTTGTTGGCCTTTTTGTTGCAAATCACAATCACAAGTATAAGTCCAATAATAATAACCATGTTCATTCCAATACAGTCCAAAGTACAAACCAAGCCCAAAAATCACAAAATCAAAAAAAAGAGGGGAAAGCAAAAGAAAAACAGAACAGAACAGAACAGAACAAAAAAAGAAAAAAAGCAAAAGCAATGCAGGAACGCTGGCATGCAACAACCAACAGCAACAGAGGTTGGGGCAGAAGCATTTTGAGAATGGGTCCAATATGCTTTCTTCTTGTTCCTTTGTTTTTTTCCATTTCTTCTATAACCAAGCAGCTTTGCAGGCACCACCCAGAACCACCAGCTCTCCTCTGCATCACCAACCATACCTGCAGCAAACAGTCAATACAAGGGTCAGCAACCATTGTCCTATTGGAGCCCATTTGTACTATAAATGCAACAACAGAACAGCAAAGAGGAGGGGGAATTCTGGACGTTTTTACCACTAATCAAAGAATTAGAGGCTCCACACTGAAGCCCTAATTCACCAAGTCAAAAAAAAACAAACAGAAGCAAAAAAAAACAAAAAAAGAGAAGAAACAGAAGCAAAAAAAAAACGCAGAACAACAAAAAAGAGAGAGAAGAAGCAGGAGAAGAAGAAGAAAGGAGAGCAGAGGAAGGTAAAACCCTCTCATCCCTCTCAGTCTCGCAGCCAAGCCTCCCTCTCCCTCTCCCCCTCCTCCTTCCCCCCTCTCCCACGATCTCTCATGCTCCCTCTCTCCTTCTCACGGCCACCCCCTTTTTTTTTCCAGCCACGCCTCCCTCTCCCCCTCCTCCTGCCTCCCTCACCCACGATCTCTCTCTCTCTCACTTTCCCTCTCCTTTTCACGATCTCCCCCCACTGTTCCCTCTCCCTTTCTCGCGTCCCCCCGCCGTCTGTTTCATGTGTGTGGTCAGCGCCACCCCCCTCCTCCCTTTCTTCTTCTCGCCATCCCTCTCCTCTCTCTCTCTCTTTCCCCTCCTTCCCTCTCGTCTCTCTTTTTCTTTTAGCAGCGGCGCTGCTTCTTTCTTTTTTAGGTTGTGTTTATGTGGGTGTGTGTGTTTGTCAGCTTATTAGGTTTAGCACCCCTCATTCTTTTTTTAATTCCCCAATCCTCTCCCTTTCTTTTCATGCGCCTGCTTCTTTACTTTCGATTTTATTTTTTATTTTTTTTGTTATTTTAAGTGGGCTGCAGCCCATTCTTTCACCTTTTTATTTTTTTTAATTTTTTTTTTATTTTATTTGTTTCTTTTGTTATTTTTTTTAGTGGGCTCAGCCCATTCCCCTTTTTGCTCTTTGGGCTTTAGCCCACTTAACTCGTCTCCTTTTTTTTATTTGCCAAACCCTTTTTCTCTATCATTTATTCAATAAACATGAACACTTTTTTTTTACTAGTCAAACTATTACAGTTTCACTCAACTAAATTTCACATACAAGTTTTGAGACCCTATTTTTCTTGAAAATCACATGATAAAAATCATGAAAATTAATTTGCTAGTGATGATTACTTGAGATTGCTTCCCATTTAGTCATTACAAATATTTTAATTTTCTAAATAAAAATGGGTTATTAGTGAGGACCACTCTTGATTGCTTCATGTTTGGTCCCCATGAAAACCTATCCTCTTCATAAAAATAAAATTAAGTTTTTACTAGTAATGATCACTCGAGATTGCTTCCCGTTTGATCATTACGAACACCGTTAATTTTCTAAACAAAATAAGTTGTTAGTGAGGACCACTCTTGATTGCTTCTTGTTTGGTCCCTACAAAACCTACCTTTTTTCCATTAAAAAATATACAATTAAAATCAACCAACACACAACCATTTTCTACCCAAGAACTACGTAGCCTTTGATTTCTCCACTGCACCCGGAGATACGTAGGAGCAGGAGCTCACTCCTGTCAAGCGCAAAAATAAACGACTTTTATTAAATCCTCTTTTTTTTTATCTTGGTTAATTTTTTTTAAATAAAAGGGAAATAAATATTTTTTTTAGAAGTTAATAAATTTTGCACAATTAATTAGAGGTAACCTTTTTCGAAAGGATGTTGTAGGGTGCTAATACCTTCCCTACACATAATCGACTCCCGAACCCAAATCTGGTCTCAAGGACCATTTTTCTTCAAAAAAAAAAGGTTTTTTCCAATATTTTTCCTATGAAATAAATTATTGGTGGCGGCTCCATTAAACTCGAACAAATCCCTCCGGATTTTTCGGTCGCTACAACTTCATTCAATGGTTCTATTTCATTAAATATAACTATTTATATATATCTAGTTTAACTTAAGGTCTTAAGTTAAATTTTTAGTGTTTGGCGGAGACATAAGTGATTAAGTAGTAACTCTAGAGTGCAAAGTCAGAATTAGATAAAACTCACATAATAATGGTGACTCTAGAGTATGATTATATGAACATATGCCATTACAAAACTTAAAAAAATGAGTCCAATTACAGGTAATACAACAAAAAGAATTGAAACATTTGCTCTGTCAGACATATTTTCATCATGCCTATCTCTATACGTGATATTATTTTTTTATAAGCAAAAGAACATTTTATTAAAGGAGTACGAGGGGTACTCCAACCCGTATCCAAATGGAAGTGCCTCATTAAAACCTCCATAAGCCAAAACCCAATGGGAAAAAGACAAAGGGAGGAAAAAGAGTACACAACCACGAAATACAAATTACAAGAGTTTACCAATCTATCAGAAAAATGTAAAAATAAATTATTCCTACTGCATCAAGTAATGAGACTCGCCGCAATCTGCAAAAATCTGCACAAGCTCCTATACTCCTACCTACCTATCAAAATTGTCTTCAAAAAATTTCATCCTGGACATGTTATACTCAACCACTCCTACCACAATCTGTACTTCAAACTCACCACACCACTACACAAAGTCAAAGCCATATGCAAATCAAATCTTACGTAATGTATCAACCACACATACAATTTTTTATCAACCCAGATCCACATAACAGCAGCAATATAACACAAAGAATCAGACGTTCCAACCAACTAATTAGTTGCTCCACATTGAGAAATGCAACTTCTTCGGCCACAACATACATATTTGGCCTTTGGGTTCTCTGAAGTAGTCTCATTCTTTAAAATTGAGTCATTTTCTCTTTATCATAATAATAATTATAATGAAGTCCAATTATAAAAGTTAAGGAAAAAAGCCAAGTTAAAGTTTTGCTAAGGATCCTTCAAAAAACTTTTTGCTAAGGAGGATGGTACGACACCTCGCATGCAGGCAGTAACTACTAATGCAACTACTTTCTTGTGAAACTTGCTCCCTTGATTTTGTGGATGCCAAGACCTCTCATAGTGATCCTATTTATAGAAAGAATACCAATATCCCGAGCATTTATATCTAATTCACTTTAGATCATTCCACCAACAACCTCCATTAATTGCTGAAAATTACAAAATTCAATTGGTTGAGATAATTTTCCTTGGCAAGTTGTTTCCATCTTCCTAAAGCTATCTTATCGGACATTCATTAGATGTCTTGTCACCTATGCCTTTGATATTCATCAAAATTGTGTAGTGTTTTTTTTTCAAGTGTCACTTGTTGTCACTTTGGTCTTGGTTCGTGTCCTTTATGTCGTATATTGTAGCAGGATTAGCATGTGTATTATCAAAACAGGAAAAGCATGTAGCAGAAGATGCCAATCCAACTACAGTAAGGGAGTTGTTGTATGAAGCGATATGTACATGGAATTCACTATTTTACTATCCTAAACATCTAAACCACGACTGCCAATCTTCATTACACATTTTTTATACCTGTTCCTTGGAAGAGAAATAATGAAAACACATAAGTTATAAGCAATAAAAATAAAAAGGATCTACCCTCTGAGATGCCCGTTAAGCACCGGTTAGCACTCATTTAAAATAAAGATCAATGGTTACTGGTTAGTACTCATTTAAAATATTTCTTCAAAATTAAAGTTAAATAAACGGTAGATATAAGATATAATAATAAATAAAACATATTGAAGCAACTAAGTTTTATATAAATAGGAATACAATCTTAAATAAAAGCTTCTGAAAGTCCTATTGTTTCCTTCTCTTCCATGTATATGACTCTTGAAGGAAGAATGACTCCATGCATAGATATTCCTATGTTGGTGACCAATTCACACCTTGGCACCTGCCATAGAAGCTCAAGTTTTACACTTAGGCTATGTTTGGTAGCCAAGAAAGTGAGGGGAAAAGAAAGTTTATTGATTAAAGTGTAAATTTGCTGATGTGTCACACTATGATTGGCCTGTCACACTTACCCATGCACACTTTTTACATTTTTCAAAAAATTTTCCCTTTCCCCCACTTTCTTTCCCCCAATCCAAACATAGCCTTAGGGATAGCACTGATGTGTTTTTGAAGTTGGCTTCTCCTATGAACAACTTAGTTGACTCCTGCATTTATACCTTTTGCTGATTGATATGAGAAATCTGCGCCTTTCCCACCAAATCTGGGTTACTAATGGTGAAAATAAGCTATTATTGTTGTTTCAGTATCTCCAGTTCAGTCTTGACATAAAGGTTATTCAAATGAATAAGAATATGGTTTCTATCTGTTGGTGATCCAGCCAACTGCTTTGACTTTTCAAAGCAAATTGGAGTTGTATGGTTGAGTAGCAAATAATTAATTGGAAGTGGTTGGCTGCTTCAAAATTCAATTAGGCGATGCAATATTATTGTAATAGTGCACATTCTTTTTCTTATAAATAGAGGAGCAGTCCGAGAGATAAAATTACACCGTCCACAACTAAGTGCAACAAGCATTAGTTAGAGAGAGCAGCCTTAGAGAAAGTTTCTAAGAGAGAAAAATAGAGAGAACTAATTTGTGAGAGTTTTAGCCACAAATTGAGAGTACAATTTTATTGTATTATTTTGAGAGAGTTCACATAAGGGTGAAGTTTGTAATCTCATTATTGTTATAGTGGAAGTTTAAGCGGCTTACGGGTCCCGTGGTTTTTCCTTTACTTTGGAGGGTTTTTCACGCTAAAATCTCTTGCGTTATTATTGTCTATTTATTTAGATAATTATTCTGGGCTGGGAATTATTATTGGGCTGTGGTAATTTATTTTACACTAACAATATGCAGACTTTTCTCATCAAAGTGGTATCAGAGCCAGGTCTGTGTACTATTTATAAGAAAATTCTTAGTATGCTCTATGGTTGCAGAATTGTCTGATCTTCCACATTAGAAAAGAATTGTTCTTGTTGCTGGAAATTAATTGTAGTTGTGAAAGTTGTGCATGCCTAGGAAAGTTCTGGCTAAGGAAAGTTTTGGTATTTAACTGTGTCCATTGGAGACCCACCTCTCTTTCCTGGGAACTTACCTGGTGCACTATTTACAGACTACAGTTATTGTTCCAGTATAAGTGGTACTATTCACAGGGCACTATTCATTACCGAAGAAGTTTCAAAGCACAGCGAAACTTATTGACCTGCCATCCCAATGGAGGGGAGCACCGGTATTATGATAAAGTTAACTGCATTTAATTATGCAATGTGGAAGCCAAAGATGGAAGATCTTTTATACATTAAAGATCTATGGAAGCCGATCGTTATGCCGAAGGAGAAAGCAACAACTGCAGCAAAAACTTCGTCAGATGAGAAGACTGACGGAAAGGCAGAAAAACCACCTGACACTTCGACTAGCACATCAGACAGTGACTGGACAGTGCTAAATCGGAAGTGTGCTGCTCAAATCCGTCAATGGATTGACAAGAGCATTTTTCAGAATTTTGCTAATGAACATGATGCTTACGTTCTTTGGCAAAATTTGGAGAAAATGTATGCAAGGACAACCGCACAAAACAAAGCCAATATGATACGACGTTTAGTCAATTTGAAGTACAGAGACGGGAATAGTATATCGGAACACATGAGTGAGTTCCAAGGCATTGTTGATCAACTCAACTCAATGAAGATGACTATTGATGATGAGCTACAAGCATTGTTGATGCTAAGTTCTCTACCAAAGAGCTGGGACACCCTAGTTGTTTCAGTCAGTAACTCCGCTCCTGAAGGCACGCTTACCATGGATATGGTAAAGGACAGAATGTTGAACGAGGAGTCTCGACAAAAAGATGAAGGATACAATCCTGAATCTGAAGCTCTTGTCATTGAGAAGCAAGGCAAGCAAGAAGGGCGAGGGAGAAGTAAAGGTAGAGGTTCTCAAAACCAAAACTGGCAAAGAGGACGATCAAAGTCCAAATCGAGGCATGACAAGAAGTGTCATCACTGTGGCCTTCCCGGACATTTCATTCGAGAATGCCGGAAGTTGAAACAGTTGCAGAAGCAGGAAGCAGAAAACCGAACAAATGACACGACAACAGTCTCTGAAGATGTTACCATTGTTCGAGATGCAGATTACATCAATCTTGCATGTCAAGACTCTACCTGGGTAGTTGACTCAGGTGCTTCCTACCACGTTACCTCAAAGCGTGAGTTCTTCTCAACCTATACTCAAGCCGATTTCGGGCGAGTAAGGATGGGAAATGATAATGCATCCCAAATTGTCGGCATCGGCAATATTTATCTGGAGACCAACCTTGGATGCAGGTTACTTTTGAAAGATGTGAGGCATGTTCCTGATATACACCTCAATCTGATCTCCACCGGAGTACTTGATGATGGTGGCTACAACAGTTATTTTGGTGAAGGGAGTTGGAAGCTCACCAAAGGCAACCTGGTAGTAGCTAAAGGCAAGAAAGATACTTCTTTCTATTTAACACAAGCCAAGTTATGTAGAGGAGAAGTAAATTCCACTAAGAAAGAAGTTCCGACCGAGCTATGGCATAAACGGCTCGGCCACATGAGTGAGAAGGGTCTCAGAATTGTTTCCAAGAAGGAGCTCTTGCCAGAGATGAAAGGTACTTCATTACGCACTTGTGTTGATTGTCTAATGGGAAAACAACACAGAGTTGCATTTCGAAGTACTCCACCATCTAGAAAGATGCATATTCTAGATTTGATACACACCGATGTCCAGATGATGAGTGATAAGTCACAAGGAGGTGCACTCTATTTCGTGACTTTCATTGTGATCATTCGAGAAAAGTTTGGGCCTTTGCTTTGAAAACAAAAGATCAGGTGCTAGAAGTTTTCAAGCAATTTCATGTGAAAGTTGAAAGACACCGGCAGCGTAGATTGAAGTGTGTGCGTCTGAACAATGGCGGCGAGTATCGCTGGCCATTTGAGGAGTACTGTAGAAGTTTCGGCATCAGACTGGAAAAATCAGTACCAAAGACACCTCAGCACAACGGTGTTGCTGAGAGAATGAACAAAACCATCTGTGAGAGAGTCAGATGTATGCTCTCAAATGTAAAGCGCGAACTCCTTTTGGGCGGAGGCACTTTCGAAACGGTTGATCTAATCAACTTGTCTCCATCAGTTCCATTGAACTATGAAGTACCAGAAAGTGTATGGACATGAAAACACATTTCCTACAAACACTTGAAGGTATTCGGCTGCAGAGCATTTGTTCATATACCAAAAGATGAGAGGTCTAAACTGGATGTAAAAACTAAGCAGTGTATTTTTATGGGTTATGCCCATGAAGAATTCGGCTACAGACTTTGGGATCCTACTAGCAGGAAGATCATTAGAAGCAGAGACGTGGTGTTTTTCGAAGATCAAACAATCAAGGATTTCGAGAAATCAGAAAAGCCACAGTCAGATGAAAATCCAGTTGATTTGGAACCAGTCTTTCCACCAACAAATTTTGATGACAGGGGAGCTACTCTAGATACTGATGATAATGATCCACCATCCAGTTGTTCAAAACCTGAGCAGGTCCAACCAGAAGCACCAGTGAGGAAGTCTTCTAGAGAGACAAAACCAAATCAGAGGTATTCTCCTAACGAGTATGTATTGCTCACTGACGGGGGAGAACCAGAGAGCTATGATGAAGCTCTTACCCACCAACACAAGAATGAGTGGTCAAAAGCCATGTTAGAAGAAATGTCTTCCTTACATGAGAACCACACATTTGATCTGGTGAAACTACCACAGGGAAGGAGAGCACTCCAGAACAAGTGGGTATACAAGATAAAAAGCGAAGAAGGCAACTCACAACCACGTTACAAAGCAAGACTGGTTGTGAAAGGATTCAGTCAGAAGAAGGGCATTGATTTTGATGAAATATTTTCACCAGTTGTGAAAATGTCTTCAATCAGAGTTGTTCTAGGCTTGGCAGCTAGCCAAAACCTGGAGGTTCAGCAACTTGATGTTAAAACTGCCTTCTTACATGGTGATCTTGATGAAGAAATCTACATGCAGCAGGCAGAAAGTTTCCAAGTCAAAGGTAAAGAGAAGTTGGTGTGCAGACTAAAGAAAAGTCTATATGGTCTAAAGCAGGCACCGAGACAGTGGTATAAAAAGTTAGACTCATTCATGGAGAAAAATGAATACAATCGAACAACGGCAGACCATTGTGTCTTCATCAAGAAATTC
This sequence comes from Calophaca sinica, assembly GCA_037113605.1. Taxonomy (NCBI): domain Eukaryota; kingdom Viridiplantae; phylum Streptophyta; class Magnoliopsida; order Fabales; family Fabaceae; genus Calophaca; species Calophaca sinica. The sequence goes on from CM073735.1 coordinate 47,274,309, forward strand.
TCTGATGGAGACTTCATCATTCTTTTGCTTTATGTTGATGACATGTTGATTGTTGGCCGAGACAACGACAAGATTAGCAGGTTGAAGAAAGAGTTGAGCAAGTCCTTTGCAATGAATGACTTAGGACCTGCTAAGCAGATTCTTGGCATGATGATTACCCGTGACAGGAAGAATCACAAAATCTGGCTATCTCAAGAACGGTACGTAGAAAAGGTTCTTGAAATATTCAATATGGACAAAGCAAAATCTGTTAGTTCTCCACTGGCTAGTCACTTCAAACTCAAAGTGAGCCAGCGTCCTTCAAGCAAGGAGGAGAGAATAGAAATAACCAAAGTGCCATATGCATCGACGGTTGGCAGTCTAATGTATGCTATGGTATGCACTAGACCAGACATTGCGCATGCAGTTGGTGTTGTGAGTCAATTCCTATCAAATCCTGGTAAGGAACATTGGGCAGCTGTCAAATGGATACTTAGGTATCTCAAAGGTACTTCTAGTCATAGTTTATGCTTTGGTAATGGAAAACCTGTTTTAGAAGGATATACAGATTCAGATATGGCTGGTGATGTGGATACCAGAAAATCCATATCAGGGTACCTGATAACATTTGCAGGGGGAGCTGTCTCATGGCAATCACGCTTACAAAAGTGTATTGCTTTAAGCACCACAGAAGCAGAGTACATTGCAATCACTGAAGGTTGCAAAGAAATCTTGTGGATGAAGAAGTTCCTACAAGAGTTAAGTCATAACCAAGAAAGCTATATTCTCTATTGTGACAGTCAGAGCGCAATACATCTCAGCAAGAATTCAACATTTCATTCAAGGTCGAAACACATCGACGTGAGGTATCACTGGATCCGTGAAGTGTTGGAAGGTAAGCTGCTGAAAGTTAAGAAGATCCACACCGACGACAACGGGCTGACATGATGACTAAAGCTCTGCCAAAGGACAAGCTAGAAGTCTGCAAAGAAGTTGCAGGCTTAGCATCAACCCCATGTTGATCTGAGAATATAATTTCCCCATTGGCTGGAGGGGGAGATTTGTTGGTGATCCAGCCAATTGCTTTGACTTTTCAAAGCAAATTGGAGTTGTGTGGTTGAGTAGCAAATAATTAATTGGAAGTGGTTGGCTGCTTCAAAATTCAATTAGGCGATGCAATATTGTTGTAATAGTGCACATTCTTTTTCTTATAAATAGTGGAGCAGTCCAAGAGATAAAATTACACCGTCCACAACTAAGTGCAACAAGCATTAGTTAGAAAGAGCCTTATAGAAAGTTTCTAAGAGAGAAAAATAGAGAGAACTAATTTGTGAGAGTTTTAGCCACAAATTGAGAGTACAATTTTATTGTATTATTTTGAGAGAGATCATTCAAGGGTGAAGTTTGTAATCTCATTATTGTTATAGTGGAAGTTTAAGCGGCTTACGGGTCCCGTGGTTTTTCCTTCACTTTGGAGGGTTTTCCACGCTAAAATCTCTGGCGTTATTATTGTCTATTTATTTAGATAATTATTTTGGGCTGGGAATTATTATTGGGCTGTGGTAATTTATTTTGCACTAACAATATGCAGACTTTTCCCATCACTATCAATATCTAACAGAAAAATCTCAAAGACCAGAATCCAATTATACATCTCCAAAATATTAAACAAAACGTAAACAATAATATACGAATGAATGTTTCATTTGAGTAAATAATTGAAGAGAAAGGAAGATTTTGTAGTTATCTATTCAATTGAATCAGTTCTGAGAGAAACTTCACACACAGATTCCTCTCACACTATCATTTCCAGCATGAAATAATTCGAGAATAGGTGACAATTCAATTCTAATTACTATCAAGCTCTTACAACTTTTTCCAGCTTGCATGCAATGCAACACAAAAGTATGGAAACAATAGACCACCTTCCAATACATAACGACAAAAACGTTTTAAAGAGAGAAGAGTAAAACTTCTATTCAACAATTTCCCCAGTGCTCAAATAAGATTCATCCCACTACCAGAAATTATTTGAACGCGTCTTTCAATGTAATTGGCTACAAATGGAACACATGTTGAAGCATGATTTTATTCCTACATACTATTCTCCAAATAAAGTATAGATCACGGTTCCATTAAAACCAATCGTCATTGCAGAGGAATAGGAAACAAATAATTCGAATTAACGTGTCATTTGAAAGATGTTGAGTTATCATTTGAGCGATAAAAATTTGCCATAAAATTAAGAGCATCGAGCTAGATTAGAATGCACAAAAGTTGCTTACCCGTCAAATACATTTGCTCAAATGAAAAAGAATGGAGGAGCCACATGAGATGCAGAAAGCTAGATTATAATATGTTTTATAAAGGTTGTTAAAGGAGAAAGATCGAAATTTGTATATTCCACCTGTTGAGGTGGAAATTAGAATCCCATATTTTGAACAAAGTAAATGTCTGATAAAAGTTCACTGAAATTTCAAATTTTGTGTCCAGACATTGTTAAAAACTAAAAAATTTTAAATCCCATAAAAAGTTAAATTCCATGTTTAAAATGCATCATCAAAAAACAAAAATAGAGTCTCAGAATATTGCCTAATGTAAATTAAGTCAGTTGTTTAACTAGCATTGATTAGTTGTTAGTTATTTAACCAGCATTAGTTAGTTTACAGGCTGGCATAGTTAGTTCTCTGTTTCTACTGTATATAACTAACACAGTCAGTTTGTTTTGTATTCATTCAATACATTTCAGCATTTTACAATTGTGCAATGAAGAAATTCTCTTCTCTCAACCTCTGTTGCGATACTAAGATGGTATCATTCGCTATTCATGCTTCCGCTCTCATTCACGTAATTCTTGCGATTCTGACTTCCCAGTTGTGATTCTTATTTCGTTTTCATTCTTGATTCTATTTCTTCGATTGGATTCGATTTTCCTTCGTTCAATCGATTTGATTCATTTCTAGGTTAAATCTGATTTCCATTTGATCTTTCAATTTTTTCTTCGATTCTTGATTTTACTCGGCAAGAACTTCCAATCCTGGATTCGCTCGATGCGCGTAGCCCTAATTTCGAAGAATAAAATGGCCTTTGTTGATGGAAGCATTACCGCTTCGGCAAAGACCAATTTACTCTACAATCAATGGATTCGGTGTAACAGCATGGTTCTGGCTTGGATTCAACGATTAGTTTCAGCCAATGTTCTCAAATCTATTGTTTTCTTTGACAAAGCCTCTGATGCTTGGCGTGTTTTGCACGATAGGTTTTCTCAAGGTGATATGTTTCGAGTTGCAGATATTCAAGAGGACATATGTCGTTTATCACAGGGAAACCTTGATGTCTCAGATTACTATACTGAGTTGAAGGCATTATGGGATGAGTTAGAGAATTTCAGGCCTCTGCCTCTATGCAAATGTGCAATACAGTGTTCTTGTGGTGCAGTTCAGTCCATGCATCTTTTCAGAGATCAGGACTACACAATCAGATTCTTGAAGGGACTTAATGAGGAATACTCTCATGTTAGATCCCAGATTATGATGATGGATCCATTCCCTCCTATATCAAAGGATTTCTCTCTTGTTACACAACAAGAAAGACAATTACACACTTCTGTTGCTAAGGCTGATAATGATCTAAAGGCTCTTGTTGTTAGTCAATCTTTTGCAGCTAACAGCAATCAACACTTTAATCGTGGTGGTTCAGATAAGAGAGGTGGCTTTTCTAATAGAGGTCGTGGCAGATATGGAGGTGGCAGAGGTTCAGGCTCGAGTAGGTTATGCACTCACTGTGGTAAGACTAACCACACTGTGGATTCTTGTTATTTCTTGCATGGGTTTCCACCAGGATATCAGAATAGAACCAAGTCTGGCAGCTCTGCTCACATGGTCTCCGATCAATCTGTTTCTAAGGAAGACAGCAAGCCTGCAGTAGAGAATTCAGCAACCAATATCTCTTTCACTCAGGAACAATACAAGGGACTTATGGAACTACTTCAACAGACAAAGCAGCAAACCATGCCTGCATCCCATTCTGCTAATACAGTCACAGCACACACACACACTGCCAATTCTGTTTCCACAAGTCCTCTTGTCTTCAATGCCAATTCTGGTTTTGGTAAGAGTACCAATTTTGCTAAAGATTCTGACTCCTGGATCATTGATACAGGAGCTACAAACCACATAACTTGCAATTTAAATTTGCTTACCAACTATTTTTCTATTAAGCCTATTAAGATTAGCATGCCTAATGATACTTTCGTGACTGCTACATTGGCAGGAACTGTGAGTTTTTCTACTGACTTACAGCTTCATGATGTTTTATTTGTTCCACAATTTTATGCTAATCTGATTTCTGTTCCACAACTTGCAAAAACCAGTAATTGTTGTGCCATTTTTTATGCAGATTCTTGCTTCTCTTTGCAGGCCAATACCAAGAAGATGATTGGTACATCTAGATTGATTCGTGGTCTCTATCTCTTACAGTATCCCTTAGCTGAGTTGTCTCAACCCAAATCTAATTCTACTGATTCTGCTGTTTGTAATGACAGTTCCATTACTGTTTCTGCTTGTAATTCCAAGAAATTGGATGATTCTATTCTTTGGCATATGCGTTTAGGACATATATCATTTGATAGACACCAATGTATAGCTACTAAGTTTCCTTTCATTACATTTGATCATACCAAATTACCTTGTGATGTATGCCACTTTGCTAAACAAAAAAGATTACCACATTTTAGTAGCTATACCAAATCTTCCAGCATTTTTGATTTGTTGCATGCTGATATATGGGGTCCTTATTCTCATACTTCTACCTTGGGTCATAAATATTTCTTAACTTTGGTTGATGATTTCAGTAGATTTACTTGGGTAATCTTAATGAAATCAAAGTCTGAAACCCGAAAGCACCTTATACACTTCATTGCTTTTATTGAAACTCAATTTCAAACTAAATTGAAGTGTTTAAGAAGTGATAATGGTGCAGAATTTTTAATGCATGATTTCTTTGCTAGCAAAGGAATCCTTCACCAAAGGTCTTGTGTAGCCACTCCTCAACAGAATGGCACTGTTGAGAGAAAGCACCAGCACATTTTAAATGTGGCTCGGGCTATATCTTTCCAAGCCAACCTTCCCAAAGTGTTTTGGAATTTTGCTGTCCAACACTCAGTTCATCTCATAAATAGGATTCCAACCCCTATTTTGCAAAACAAGTCTCCATATGAAATTCTTTTCAAACAACCTCCATCTCTCATTCATTTAAAAACTTTTGGTTGCCTCTGCTATGCTTCTACTTTGTCAAATCACAGAACCAAGTTTGACCATAGAGCTCGGAAAACTGTTTTTTTAGGCTACAAAGATGGCATGAAAGGTTCCATTCTTTATGACCTTCACTCACACCAACTTTTCATCTCTAGAAATGTTATTTTCTATGAGCTTTCTTTCCCCTTTCATTCTGTTTCTCTTCATTCTCAAAACACCAGTTCCAATATTCCTCATAATTCTGCTAATTCTGCTCTTTTTTTTTATTCTACCACTGTTGCAGATTCTGCAAGAAATGATTCTGCAGATTCTGCAAGGACTGATTCTGCAGTCCCCTCTTTGACACATCCAGCTCCTTCTTTTGTTCAAGCTTCCAACCCCAGTTCAAGTCCTTTGTTTTCTGATTCTGAATCAAATTCCAATCCTTCTCCAGCCTCTTCCTCTTCTTCTCCTTCCCCTGCACAGGCTGTTCCTAGACATTCATCTAGGATTAAACATAAACCCAGCTATTTGGCAGATTACCACTGCAATCTCTCTAGATGTGCTGCTCATTCTTCAGGTACTGCATCCCTTTATCCCTTAGATTCTGTTTTATCTTACAATCATTGCTCTTCTTCATATAAACAATTTTGTTTTGCTGTTACAACTAACATTGATCCAAAAACTTTTCATCAAGCTTCCAAATTTGACTGTTGGCAGAAAGCTATGCAAGCTGAACTTAAAGCTTTGGCTTTGAATAAAACATGGTCTATTGTAAATCTTCCTTCAGGAAAAAGCCCAATTGGTTGTAAGTGGGTTTATAAAACCAAGTACCGTGCTGATGGTTCTATAGAAAGGCATAAGGCAAGGCTTGTTGCCAAAGGATATACTCAATTAGAAGGAGTGGATTACTTTGAGACTTGTAGTCCGGTTGCTAAGCTCACATCTGTCAGAATTTTATTGGCTTTAGCTGCTGCTCAAGGCTGGTTTCTAGAACAATTGGACGTAAATAATGCTTTATTGCATGGTGATTTGAATGAAGAGGTATATATGACCCTTCCTCCTGGTTTCTCTCTTCCTAATTCAAATCTGTCCAAACCTATTTGCCGCCTACATAAGTCCCTATATGGTTTGAAACAAGCAAGTCATCAGTGGAACCATAAGCTTACTGCTACACTTTTAGCACTTGGCTATTCACAATCTCAAGCTGATTATTCTCTCTTTGTGAAGACCTCAGGTTCTTCAATCACTGTCCTCTTAGTTTATGTGGACGACATTGTTCTTGCTGGCAACATTATGGAGGAAATACAACATGTTAAAAGAGTCTTGGATGACAGATTCAAAATTAAAGACCTTGGTCCCTTGCAGTTTTTTCTTGGTCTCGAAGTTGCTCGATCAAAGAGTGGCATTGCCCTTAATCAAAGAAAGTACACTTTAGAGTTACTTGAGGACACTGGTGTCCTTGCTTCTAAACCTGCTAGCACACCTTGTGATCCATCTATCAAGCTTCGTGGTGAAGGTGGTCCACATTACCTTGATGAATCAGCATACAGGCGGCTGATTGGGAGGCTATTATACCTTACAAATACTAGGCCAGATATTGCTTTTGCAGTACAACAGCTTAGTGAATATGTTTCTAAGCCTCTTGCTTCTCATTTTCAAGCAGCAACTAGAGTATTGCGGTATCTCAAGTCTGCTCCATCTCAGGGTTTGTTTTTCTCTGCCTCTAGCACTTCAGAATCACGGGACTTTGCAGATTCAAACTGGCCTGTTTGATTCCCCGCAGTCACTCACTAGGTAATCAGGTTTTCCTCGGTTCTTCTCTTGTTTCATGGAAATCAAAGAAGCAAAACACAGTGTCGCGTTCCTCCTCAGAGGCAGAGTATAGAGCACTAGCAAGTCTCTCATGTGAAATCTGGTGACCAAGAGCCTGATTTACATGTCCACTCGCCCTTATGCGCTTTTACAGTGACAATAAATCAGCCATTTATTTGGCTCATAATCCTACATTCCATGAGAGGTCCAAGCACATCGAGATCGATTGCCATGTCATTCGTGAACGTATTCAAAATGCCCTCATTCATCTCCTCCCGGTTCCTTCCACTTCACAGCTTACTGATGTCTTCACCAAGCCACTACATGCTACTACCTCCTTCACTTCCTTCATTCCCAAGTTGGGACTTTGCAACATACATAGTCCAACTTGTGGGGGGGTATTGCCTAATGTAAATTAAGTCAGTTGTTTAACTAGCATTGATTAGTTGTTAGTTATTTAACCAGCATTAGTTAGTTTACAGGCTGGCATAGTTAGTTCTCTGTTTCTACTGTATATAACTAACACAGTCAGTTAGTTTTGTATTTATTCAATACATTTCAGCATTTTACAATTGTGCAATGAAGAAATTCTCTTCTCTCAACCTCTGTTGCGATACAAAGACAGAAGATAAATAAACCAACCATGAGGAGTTAAAGATTGCTATTGAATAAGAGAAGGAAATATATAATAACAACAACTATTTGTCAGAGTAGGAAGTACCTTGACAGATGCCTCTCCTGTGACATTTTCACATAGTTATGTTGGATCACATACTAACCCAAGGCAGAGAAGATGGATTCTAAAACCGAGACTGGTCCATCCTTTGCAGTGTGCGGTCGTCTATATTCTCAGCAATGGATGAAAACTCACGGTAATTCCCTGGCACAAAAGGGTCAATAGTACTTTTCATGTTCAACCTCCGTGATCCACAACACCAAAACCTCCATGGAAAATGAAAATCTAAAAAATTGAAAAAGAGAACAAAAAAAAATGTAAAAGAAGAACAAAGGAGATGAACAGGAAAAAATTGTACCTTTAGGAGTTGTTGACTATAATGCTATCAGAGGGGTAAGTGTTGAGTGGAAGTGAGTGGTTATCTTGTTGAGAGTTAGAGCTTTTGACATTGAAACGATTTTTCCGCATTAAGTTTCTGATAGATCTCTTCGTCATCTTCTGCGCCTCCATGTTCATACCGAGAACCGACCTGACCCTAGACAGTGGAGAAACCTTCACGTTAAGCAGCTCTGACGAAAGTAGAAAGAAGAAATCTGAGAAAAAGCATGAGAAACAAAAAATCAGAGAGAGAATCGAGACATTGGAGGCGTGACTGTGCAATAAGGGTGCAACAGAGTGGTGGCCGGCGGGCCGCGTGACGGCTGGAGGAAGAGCGAGCCGCAAGAGCCAAGAAGAAGTGTTGACCTTGAGAGAGATGGTCGCGCGATTCAATCAAATAATCCCTAATTGAAAATTTAAAAGTCAAGACATTATTCTAAAAGTCAACTAGAATCAATCCACCATTTAATTTTATACGATTTGTCCTTTATTTTTTTATTTGTATTTAATTTTCAGCTTTGCTTGATGTTGCCAAATTTGTAATTTTTAGCAATTATTTGTAATTAATCTGACGATTTTTCTTTCCTTTTTTTCCGGTTGCAATGAAAATTGATTCATTTATTGTTGACCAAAATATTAATTATTTTTATTATAACTTTTAAAAATATGATTGTGCAAGTGACACGTCAAAATTTGTTGCTGTCAATTGATGACAAGTCACCCACATATGTTACACGTAAGATTTTTTTGCTATATAGGATGATACGTAGAGGTGTATTAAATGATCTTTTCCTGAGACGTTGCCATTTGAAGGTGCATTCAATGAATTTATTTGTAATTGTATTGATTATTATATTGATATTGATATTGATAACAAATCAAAATCAAATCAAATGAGGAAATTAAATAAATTAACTTATTGTACTTAATTCAGTAAAAAAAAACTTATTGTACTTAATTATTTCGGGCCTATACATGAATATCCAAAGTATCATGTTAATATGTTATATTATAAATTTTCAAGTATCCCATGTAATGTATGATTTCTTTTATAAAATATAAAATATTAAATAAAATGATATTTAATGACGAATTTAATTAATGTAAATTATTTTAACAGTAATAAAAATAAATTAAATAAAAAAATATAGATATTAAAAATACTTACTATTTTAATGATTACTTATAAAAATATTATTATATTTTCTATTTAATGAAAAAATTAAGTATTCATTTTTCTTTTGAAGGGAAAGTTAAGTACAGGAAACTAAAATTTTGTTTGATTGAATAACTAATCAAGCAAAATTAATATTCATTGAATTTGATTTAATATAAAAATTCTATATATGTGTCATAATAAGTTAATAACACGATATGTTTTCATAAAAATAAGAGTAAATAGCTATTTTAGTCATTGAATGTGTGAAGCGCTGTCATTATAGTCCCTAAATATATCGAAAATACAAAAGCATCCATGAATGTGTCTTCCGTTAGTCAGTTTGGTCCCTGACGTCAACACGGTTAGTTAACTCTGTCAGAGACGTTGAGTTGTCACGTTTTCTACCATGCAGGTTGCTGATTTGTTATGTTTGGGTCTCCACCTGTCATGTCACGTGTACATGGACAAATTTGAAATAAAATTGGTCCATAAAAGTAACGACTTATTGTCAAATTAGTTCCTGAAAGTGACGACTTACTGTCAACTTGGTCCTTGAAGTATTATGTGTATACATTTAGTGTCACATTAGTCCCTAAAAGTGATGAATTACTGTCAAATTGGTCCTTGAAGTATCACCTGTATACAGTCAATGTCTCATTAGTCCCCGAAAGTGATGACTTACTATCAAATTAGCCCCTGAATAACACATCAATTTTCATAATAGTATATCACAATGTTTACGTACCTTATGCATGTCACTCATGAAGTTTCTATCATTCTGCATATAGTTCCCCAAGCCTTCATGTAGAATAGTGAGGAGCCACTTCCAGTAATCCTTATTCGCCATGTCCACTATGGCATAAGAATCAACAAAATTATGGTTATTTGCGTAATGTCTAATTGTAAAAAGTAACTGCCTACCATAGTGACCCTTAAAGTAGCACCCATCTAGCCCATTGAAGGGTCAACATCCAGCCTTGAATCTTCCCTTGCATCCATCCAAACAAACGTAGAATCTTTGAAATTGTGGTGGAGCATTCGATACGGGAATATGATCAATCTTTGTTGTTGAACTAGGGTTGCTCCTTAGTAACTCATTTGCATAGTCCTATATTCGGTTGTATTGCTTCCTAAATGACAAAACCCACTTCTGCTTGAATGTCTTTTGAGTCTTGTCATTTTTTTTACCCACTTGATCTCTGTCCTATAGTATATTGTGTAGTTTCTCACATCATGTTTAAAAGTATTTAAGTTTTCAAACTCCATCCTAACCTATAAATGCACTTGGTCAAACTTTAAAGTAACATTAAATTGTGGGAGAACTTTTTTACTATTTTCATCACCTTCATCATATATACTAATAGGGCTCCTGGACTCCTTAGAATGGTATGAATCATTGACCTTATCATTATCATCATCAGCTACGACGTTCACATTAAAGGTGGTTTCTTGTTGTTGCATCTCTTCACCCTACATGAACTTGCACTGCCTATTTGAGAATTTCAATCACTTACATTCCCAACAAATTGCACATCAACTTCATCATATGTATCATTCTCACCACTGAAATATGATGGCTAATAGTCATCTATAACAACCCGCCTCCCGGGGCGCTATTTCTCTACTCCCAACTCTAAACGCGGAAATGTTTTTGATTAAAATACTCCTCTTGCATGGTTTTCACATAAAAGTGGACGTAAAATTTATTTTCCTTCTCTTTTCAAAACCTCTTTTCGAAATAACAAGTCAGAATATAGCAGCGTTTCCAAAGCATAATGCTCGACTAACAACACAATACAACAAAACAACCATCAGAATAATAACCATGCAACTGAAGTGTATTTATTTAAACATTCGCACAGGTGATCGTGTTTTGAAAATGCGAATAGAATTCAAAATGAAATACAATAGAATTATAATCTCTCCTACACTTGGTCAGCACATTACGACACTTACAGAACTCTCTAGTAAGTTTAACAAAACTACAACACAAATGAAAACCACCGGGTAGAATCCTCCTCAGCAACGCTTGTCAGTAGTCCCGATCACTCAGCAAGTTGTAACACCCTGCATTTTTCATACATGGTATATTTTTTTTAAAAAAATGTGTTTATTTCATTAGGTATTATAATTTGTAGCTTTAGAGATTCTAACTCCCCTACGTGTGTTTGAATTATCGAAAAATGTTTAATTGATATTTATTTGTATTTTTAAGAAATATTAGCATTTAATTGTATTTTTAATAAATATTAGTAATATATTATTTAATTATTCTATTTTCATAAAATGTTAGTATTTAGAATATTATTTATTTAGGAAAAATATTTGTACTCAAGGAAGTGTTGAGATGAGTGTTTAAAATGAAAAGGGATTTAAAAATACATGAGTAGTTTTGTGCATGATTACTTGACACACCCCGTTCTTCTTCTATTGTAGCCCACGAATTCTACTTCCTACACCCCGTACAACTTATGCGCACACCCCCTATGTTGGATGGGCCAGGCCCACGTCCTTCTCCTTGTTGGCCATTATTAAATGCACCCCCACCTGGTAGGTACACCCTCCAATTTGTGAATTTTCCAAAATACCCCCCGAATAAAAACAACAAAAATTCTTTTTTTTAATTTGAACATTTTTAAATTACAATTTTGATATTAATTAGAGTATATCAATTGCAATCTGTATAATTGCAATTTTAAAGAATTTTAAACACAATGTTACCGGAAAGAGATAATTCTCTATTGGGGGGAAACTGAACCTTTTGATTAAGGATCTTCACCCATACTGTCAACAATGAGTGTTTGACTACAAAATCCTTTGATGTAAAAGGGAATGGACCTGTCGTAAATAAGTTCTTTCGACCATAATAAGCTGGCATCTGTTTATCAACGATTGTTTCTCGATGCATTAAGACTAGCTTACTTTGCTAAGTAAGCTAGTCCTCGATACAAAGTAAGCTAGTCCGAATGCATCGAGAGATTGTTGTGATATGGGTGAAGATCCTTAATCAAAGGTTGATTTCAATAGAAAATCATCTCTTTCCTAGAATATCATTGTGTTTAAAATTCTTAGGAAATTGCAATTGTATCTAAAATTGCAATTTTCAGATATTACAAAGATACCGGAAATTACAATTTCCGGTAACATTGTGATTAAAAATTGTATACCGGAAATTGCAATTTTCGGTATACAATTTGTATACCGAAAATTGCAATTTTCGATAAAATGTTCAGAATTAAAAAAAAAGAATTTTTACTATTTTTTTGGGGTATTTTAGAAAATTCACAAATTGGGGGTGTACCTACCAGGAGGGGGTGCATTTAATAATGGACTCCTTCTTCTTCCCTAATTTCAGAAACTTGATTCCCTTCTCCCAAAAACCTAACAGCGCCGCGGCTGCTTCTTCCTCCCTCTCTCTTCAGTTCGCTGCACCGCAACTCATGAGGCAGCCTCTCAGGCACCGTTTTGGATCACCACAGACCACCACCGTCGCGGCAACCCTCTCTCCTTCTCCATCTGTCTCGATCTCTCCCTCTATGGGTGAACTCTCCCTCTCACTCGCGCATTCTCCGGCCAACTCCGGCCGTGTTTCAGCAAGACATAGTCACCACTGTGATGCTCTCATCATCCTCTACCGGAACCATAGTAGTTTCGCAACAAAGGGGCCAAAACGGACAGATCCGGAAACTCAAGACCGTCGCCTTCTCTCCTATTCTCTGGTCACTGTAAACCTCCTTTGAGGAAACTGATTGGAGAAACGGGTTCCCCACATCGTCCACGCGAAAACCATGTGCTCAGAACCACGATAGGAGCGTCTCGCCGGAGCTCCGCCGCGTCGATAATCACCGCTGCCGCGTCGGAAAACCTCACCGCGGCCACTTCGTCTTCTTCATTTCAGGGTGAGTTGATTCCTTATCTCCTTCCTCATCTTTCCAATTTGTTCCCGAATTTCTTGGGACCCTAAACTTTTGAAGTTGTAATCGGTTACTTGATTTCTGATTTGGGATCTGTTGAAGGTGAACTCCCCATGTCCCCTGCATTCTTTCCTGGTTATGTCTCTTTCGAAAACCCAAACCTTCTCAGTTGAAGCTGATTGTATACCTTCTTGACCCAAAACGCGTTTTTACTTCTTTTAATATGGTTCCAGAAAATTCATTTTCCTTGTTATTGATTTTGGGGTTGGTGTAAGAACTGCATAAATTTTTCCTACTTTACTGTGGCATGCTCGCTGAGAAATTAAACATATTCACCCCTTGTTTTCAATGTTCTATTTGATAAATGAAAGTATGTGTTCTGATGGATTAGACTGATTCGTTTACTTATAATTTTAGTTGCTCTATTTTGCATCTAAAGAGAAACTTTTATCTTTATAGGTCCTTATAATTAGAGTTTCGGGTTTTCTTCATTCTCTTATCAGTTCTAGAACAACCTAAAGAAACCATCTGTTGAACGTTGTGAATAATCTTAGAGATATCATGAATCTTATTTTATCAAGTCTTAATGCATTAGTTGCCTTATATTAACATGTAGTTAATTGTATGATGAAGCCACGTGTTTTGGAATTTATTCAAAGGGCTTCGTATAAGACTACTGGTATTTTACCTTTATACTTTATTCTATGAGCCTAAAAATGTTTCCGTATTTTAAAGAAAGTTAGTGGGATTGAAAGGTCGTCTGTATGGTTTTTCTATCGAATGGCATGTGGTTGATAATTAATTTATTTATTATGTGCTTTGTTGTGAATGTGAAATTGGTTGTGACGGGCCACTATTCACAAGTGTTGTCGAGAAAGGCGGAACAGATCATCGAACGTGGGAGGTAAAGCTCGTTGTTGTGTCAATCGTGGATACGTTCAGAGGAAGAGACTATATGAATAACGTCGAAGTCGACTAAGGTGATTGTTTCCTTTGTTTGGGGTACCCTGTGACCCCGAACTTGTCCTTACGTATTTTGTGTTGTCACCGTTGTACGAGCAATGGTGTGATTGTGAGTATATGTTGTTATATGAGTCGGGATACATGTTCATTATAGGAGCAATGAAACAAGATGAATAGTATGAGTATGTGTATGTGTATGTGTATTCTTGATGGTACCTGACTGAATTTACATGTGAATATAATTGATGATAGTGTGAATGATGTATGTTTAAACATATATTGTTTGCAATGTGATGATGCTCTGCTTAGACCTTTGATGGATTGGTTATTGGACTGGATGCCGCAGCAATTGTTGTATTTGAATTATGCAGAAATTATGAGGAAATGATGTGTTGTTTTCTAGCATAGTCCCACTTAGTTTTCCCATTTGAATTGTTTGTTTGGATTGATTTTGGATTAGAGGGAGCCTCATCGACGTACTGACGTAGTGGAACCTCGAGATTAACACATAGGTCGGTTGCCAATGTGATTGGTTGTGATTACGGTTTAATCACTAGATTGGATTGACACATAGGCTGGTTGCCATACATTAATTATGCAGTGTCTTTTGGTGGTGAGCAAACGATTTCATGGGGAACAGTTCGGAGACGGCTATGAGGAGCTCTGCTCGGCCTTGTGGGTAGTTGCCAGCAAGGGATCTTACGTAAAGGCAGGGCACTGTTGGGACGTCTTATTTATATACTAGATCACCCTGACTAGGCTCAGTCTGTATCTCTGGATGTTGAGGGCACTCTCATCTGCTCACCCGGAGTGGAAAAGGATCCTGAAGATTTCGACAGAGTGGAATTTAGGTTTGCATTAGTTGGTTGCCAATGTAGGACCGTTGACCAATTAGCATTCGTTGTTAAGATTGACTTGGCTTCCTGCTTGAACTGTGTGTTTTTGAAATGGATATGACCCTGTACTTGTATGAATGGAATATTGGTTGTTGTTGATTTAATGTGGTTTGTATTACTTGTTAAATGACTCAAGTTGTTGTATAGCCTCATTATGCCTGTTGCATGAACACTTGTCTCTTTTGCATATCTTGTCTGTTAATTTGTCGGGTGCGTGTGTGACGGGAAACACTTGCTGAGATTTTTATCTCATTCATTTCCTTTTATTTTTACAGTTAATTGGCTTGGAGAACTGAAGATGTCTTTTGAGTTTAATTTGAATACCTAGAAAGAATATTTGTAAAGAAATTGGAGGATTAAATTGTAATATTTATGTAGTAGTTGTGTTGTTATTTTAATATTGAAGGCTTGGACTCAGACAGGTAATTATTTTTAACGGAATGAACTTTGGTAAAGGTTTTATATGCATGACGTAGAGTACTCAAATGTTGTTCCTTGTCTTTATTGTGAAAGGAAATATTTATGAAACATAGCTATCTAAATTAGTAATAGCTTTTATATTAAGAGGATTTTATTTGTATAAATGAGGGAGATAGTATGTATATACTAAATCTTTTGACTTGTATAAAAGTGAAGAACGGTTTTAATTACTCATCAAAAGAACTTGTTTTGAAAAGAAAACCCGACTTATTTAACCGAATATTTTGAAATCTTATCTTCTTATAATAATAAAAGCGTTAGATAATTAGGGTGTTACACAAGTCTCCATGGTTGGGAGTTACTTTTTGCAGTTGGACATGATGCCAATAGCCATGATTTTGTTGTTGCTTATGCCATAGTGTGGACGTGTAGAATAAGGATAAATGGGAGCGATTCCTCACTATTATGCATGGAGACTTAGGAGACTATAAGTGTAATGGTTGGAACTTCGTGAGCAACATGTAGAGGGTACAAAAAAATTGTGATGTACTATGATGAAAATTTGTATGTTAATTTAGTAACCAATCACTTTTAGGGACTAATGTGGCATTGACTGTATACATGTGATATTTCAAGGACTAATTTGACAGTAATTCATCACTTTTAGGGACTAATGTGACACTAAATGTATACACATAATACTTCAAGGACCAAGTTGACAGTAAGTCGTCACTTTCAGGGACCAATTTTACTTTAAAATGGTCCATGTACACGTGGCATGACAGGTGGAGACTCAAACACAACAAATTAGCATCCTGCGTGGCAGATAACGTGACAACTCTGCGTCTCTGACGGAGTTAACTAACTGAGTTGTCGTCAGGGATCAAACTGACTAACGAAAGACACATTTATGAATGTTTTTCTGTAATTTCGATATATTCAGGGACTATATTGACACCGTTTCACACATTCAGGCACTAAAATAGCTGTTGACCCTAAAAATAAAAAGTAAGATGTGATTTCGAATAATCAAGTATATATGAAGACTAGAGTACGGTGTATCAATTTTGTCAAAAAAAAAAAAAAGAGTACAGTGTATCAATGGAATATATTTAAAATTGTTTATAAAATGATTCAAATATATATATATATATATATATATATATATATATATATATATATATATATATATATATATATTGTTAGTTTGTCGTGGTTGCACAAAAATAAATTAGATACCCAATAAATTATTAACTGTATTAACACACACGCATATATAAGATATGCAAAATGTCCATAACTAACCTTTATGATAAATATATTATAAACACAGTTCTTTTTTTGACAGACTATTATAATTAAACACAGTTGGTACTTTGGCAGAAGTGCAAGGGCCACGATTGTTTGGCCTTTGGATATGTAGCGATAGCGGACCATTGCGCACAGCATCTTATATTAAAGTTGCAATACTTAATTACACACATACAGGTAGACAGAGTTGCATTATTGAATTATTATTATTTTTAAATAGTACTCCATAGACATGTAAAATGCTTCACAATTAATGCTTTTATATTTTTATTATTATTCAGACTTTTTAATCAAATATAGCTCGCCTTAAATGCAACATTTGGCTAAGTCTTATGTCCTATTATACATCCCTTTCTGGAAAGTGGCTCTCTTATTTATTCATAATAATCATATTGAAGCGCAGCGTATATCCTAATAATTCTGATCTCTAACTTCTTCGCGTAGTATGCGTGTCTAGGTCATATCTATCCCTTGGCTAATACGACAGCCACGCCCCACAAGGTTTAGTTTTTAGAAGGCAAATGCACCCTTTGTATTTTTTTGTGATCCTTCACTATGTGTCAGTTTTTACAACACTATATTATCAGGCTACGTCACTAGCTGTTGCATTCAAATCCAACGGATATTTCCCCCGGAAAGATTCTCATTATATATGTTCCAATGTTATTAATTAGCTTAAATTATAAGGAAATCGTCCATTTGAATTGTTTTATGGCATCGTCGTTTTTTTTTTCTCTTGTACCCTCACTCCCTCCAGAACCTACCAGTACGTACCATCATACATAACACGAAGGAGCCTAGGGAAATTTTTTTGTAACTGGAATTATTTAGAAAGAAATAATATGGGAAAATTTCTTAAGTTCCCAATATTACATATATATATATATATATATATATATATATATATAACCAAAATATTATTAAATATTTAATATGATGGATGGTATTATTAAGATTGATTTCTCACACAATAAAATGCTCATACATGGTACAATTCCATTTGAGACATAAATTAAGTATTTTTTTTTCTTCAAATAATTGAGGACATCCATGCATAAGGAGGTTTATGATTGTGAAATTATATACCGACATGAACTACCACAATCACAAGAGCACGTGTATTAACATCAACGTCTATGCCAAAGAAAAACTTGACGTGAAATATATGGTTTTATATAGCTCTCCTCCGGTTGATCTTCTCAATAAACAGGGGGCAATTCCTTAATTGATTTTCATTTATTTAATATTCAAATTACTAAATTTGATTTTCATAAAAAGAATCAAACAAGAAAGACCACATTAATGCTGGCTTATTTATCTTGTTATATTGCTACATCTTCACACATGAACCATTTGAAGAAGAAGAACCCATTTATCTCAACTGTCAATAGAGATGACGATGCAAAGAGTGTTCGTGATCGTGGGGCACTCATTTTAGTAACTGGGGCACTCATTTTAGTAACTTTTTGAGGCTATTATCCCCCACTAGTGAAGTAGTCTTTTTTTTATGTGTTTTTCCTCTTATGAAGATTCAACAGGGGTAACATTTTGATGTTACCCATTTATATTATGAGAAATGGTGGGAAGAAATTCTCTTTCCAACATACTCTTTTTTATTGGTTAAAATTCATATAGATCTCACATAATTTATATATATAGGATCCCCATGATTTAGTAGATTCGTATGAATTTCAACCAATAAAAATGAATATATTGAAAAGAAAATGTTAGAGAATGTATCGTTAACACTCCTCTTATGTTATTAAAGCTTTGTGATGATATTACATAAATTCATTATGATCACAAAATGGATCCCACAAACTTTAATAAAGTAAGGAAACAAAAGTTGTTAACAAAAAAAAAGTCTAGTCATTCATATATATTTGTAATAATTGCCTTTTTTTAAAGGATAATAGGGCATGCATTCCGAAAATAATTTTTTTTAAATGTATTCTTGAAAACATATATAGTATTTTTTAAAATTCTCAAAAATGGTATGAAAATTGTTTTCATTGTTTCTTAATATGTCTTTTATTTTTTTCTGTCACAATTGTTCACTCTTTTAGTCTTGCATCTTTTTATAGATAAATTGAAAATGAAAATTGGAAATGTTTTCTGACAGTAAAAGAGCCTTAATTTTTTTTTTTATGGACCTCGAAAAGTAAGTTAATTTTATATGATGGATGAAGTTTGGCCGACTTATGTATCTACATGGCGTTGTTTCTGGAAATTGTCGAGGAAAGGAAACATACTGGTCACTTTTACCGGAAGGGATTTTCGCGGAATGCAATAAAGAAGGCCTCCGTACAGACATTAAGTAATTGCATTTTATCCCCTCCTTTACACTCTGTTTCAACCTCATCTCCATATAATACGTCACAGGACAGGATCCTTTAATTTTTCTTCTCCTAGTTAAAGCTTTGTGTTTTTCCACCCAAAGATTGTAAGACAAATTGAGGGGAGCACTCAACTCTTGTCGATCAGCAAAGCTAGAAAAGGATTCATAATAGATTATATATGCTTTTGGTGAAGGAAACATAAAGTGTGTGTTTGGTTTTGTGGTGGCAAAAATTGATTTTGAATAAACTGATTTTGTAAAATTGATTTTAGGTAAAAGTAAATTGAATGTAAAATAATTTATGTTTGGATATTCACATAAAAGTGAGTAGAACAATAAATTTGTAAGTAAAAATCACTTTTGGAGGCAAAAGCTACAAATCCTAGCTTCAAAGTAGAATCAATTCTAGAGGCAAAATCAATTCTATTCGAGAGCAACTAAACATGACAAAATCAATTTTTAGTATCTGGAATTACTTTTGGCTCTCCCAAAAGTGAAACCAAACATACACAAAAGCTGCTAACACGGAAAGACTCTTGGATAAGGATTATAGAGTAGAATGACAAGACGTTTGGTCAAAGATATATGGATTGAATTAGCTTTAATCAAGCTAAACTTTTTAGTTTTTTAAGCCAATGGAAGTTAGGGTTTTTTTTTTAATACTTACAAAAAGGAAGTTAGGTTTGTGCCAGCAAAAAAGATGTTTCAGCATTTTGTTTTATCTTTCGTATTGGCCTTCCGGGGATTATTTATTATTATTTTTAATGCGTTGTCACATTATTATTAATTAGAAGTACTGAATAGGATGATGTCTTGATAACGTCTTCACACACTCGCACGCACAAAATACGATCTCTATATAAGAAAATTCTAAACTGATAAAAAAAAATAAGAAAATTCTATAAAGTTGAAAGTTACATAATTTGATTTCGATCAACGTAATTCACACAAGAGAAGACGGATTATTCAAATATTTCAACGCAAAACCTTCTCATTTTTGCATATAATTGAAAAACTGTATATTGCTTCCAAACTCATTCTAGAAATTCTTGCATTTGACATCATCGATCAATTTTTTCTTAAATGTCAAACCGATCATTAATTTTGCTTTATGGGTGCCTTTTATATAGATTTAAATACATCATAAATAAAATTAAACACCACAATAAGTGAATCATAACACAACTTATTTTGTTCATTATTTAATGGTGATATATACAATACACAAATAGTTTTGAGCAAGAAAAAAGGAGAAAAAGATGAAGGGAAGAGAGTGGAGAAAAAAGAATCACCACAAATAAAAAATGATCAGAAAAAAAAATTGGGTTTTTAATATTTTGAATAATATTGTACTTTTTTTTTGACTCATTGAATAATATTGTTCCTGGGGGAAAAATAGTCTCATGATATTGTGCTTCATTTTCTATTTTATCCAGTCCCACGATTTTTTCAATTTTGAATTTGTATTTTATTTGATCCATTGATTTTTTAATAAATTAAAATAAGTCCACTACGTGAAAGTCAAACAATAATAAGAATAACTGCTCTAATTGATTATTAGGTCAAACGACAAGATGAAGATTGCAATAGGAAATACGGAATTAACTTCGGTATATTTTTTTCAAAAGGCAAAATTATTTTATTGCCAACATAAAGGGCAAGGCACAAGACGAGCCACACCCCACAAGAAGAGTCCAAGACCACCTGGTACCATACAATACAGCAGCCAGCAAATGCAAAATTTATACAAATTTAACTGCCACAAAGACCCTAAACCCTAAACCCAATGACTACAAAATTATTTTACTTAATGATGTCGACATACATACTCTATAACTTTAGTCTAAATTTATTTCAGTCAAACTTAATTTGTGGAATGTTAAAATAATATGTTAGAATTCAAGTGTGAGTGGTTAGTCCCACATTAGCTAGGATTGAACTAAGTGAATGATATATAAGAGTGGTGACACATATACAGAGTGCCTTAAGGTTTTGAGTGGAGATGTGGTGTCTGAGTCTCTTAGTGGTCCTGGTCCTTAGCCCGTTGTCGCTCTCAGGTGCTCCCGGACTCCCCAACAAGTGGTATCAATAGCAAGGATGATCTTTCTTAAAGGCATGGCATTAACCAAGTTCAATGTTGAAAAGTTCAATGGCAAGAATGACTTTGGTCTTTGGAGACTCAAGATGCGGGCTATATTGGTTCAACAAGGATTAGTTGATGCTTTCCTGGGAGAAAAGGCACTTCCAAAAACACTTTTAGATAGTGAGAAGAAGGAGACATTGGAGAAGGCTCACAGTGCCATAATCTTGAGCCTTGGTGACAAACCTCTGAGAGAAGTGTCGAAGGAAACCACTGCTGCAGCGATTTGGCTCAAGCTGGTGAATCTTTATATGACCAAGTCTCTTGCAAATCGACTCTATTTGAAGCAAAGGCTTTATACCTTCAAGGTGCAGCATGTAAAATCTGTTGAAGAGCACATTGATGAATTCAATAAGATCATTCTTGATCTTGAAAACATTGATGTGAAAATTGATGATGAAGACCATGCCCTCTTGCTCGTTAGTTCTCTGCCAAGTGTGTATGAACACCTCAGTGACACACTTGTTTGTGGCAAGGACTCTCTATCACTTGAAGATGTTCAATCAGCCTTAATTTCCAAGGAACTGAAGAGGAAATCTGAGGGAAGGGAAGAGAGCAGCGATGAAGGGTTATTTGTCGAAGGAAAGTATGAAAAGAAGGGACCAAAACAGAAGAACAAAGGCAAGCCTAAGGACAAAGACAAGTCTAAGAAAAAGTGTTTTCAATGCAAGAAGGAAGGACATTTCAAGAAAGGTTGCCCAGAAAGAAAGTTTAAGAAAAAGGATGAAGATGATGTGGGAAGTGCATCCATTGTCTCACAAGGCTATCTTGATTCAGATGTGTTGATGGCTACAACTACATTCATTGAAAATCAATGGGTTCTTGATTCGAGGTGCTTCTATCATATGATCCCAAATAAGGATTAGTTCATTGGTTACAAGCAGATCAATAGAGGGAATGTAGTCATGGGAAACAACTCATTCTGCAAGGTGATAGGTATTGGCTCAACCAGGTTAAGGTTTGATGATGGGAATGACAAAATCTTGACTGGTGTGAGACATGTTCCTGATCTAAAGAGGAATTGATTTCACTTGGTATGTTGGAAGAATCAGGGTGCTCATACAAGGCTGAGAAAGGGTTACTCAAGGTTGTGAAAGGTGCTAGCTCTTGTGGTTATGAAGGGCTATAGGGAGCATGGCATATACGTACTAAAGGGAAGTACTATCTGACTCATCAGACAAGACTTGTTTGTGGTATCAAAGGCTCAGGCATGTTAGCCTAAGGGGTATGCAGATACTTGACAAACTTGGTGTGTATGGTGGAGACAAGATTGGAGAGCTACCATTTTGTGAACACTGCATCTTTGGCAAAATGCATCGGGTAAAATTCACTACTACAAGCATAACACTGAAGCAATCCTAGAGTATGCACATAGTGACCTTTGGGGACCAGCAAGGATTACTTCACATGGAGGTAATAAGTATTTCATATCCTTCCTTGATGATTACAGTAGAAAAGTATGGATTTATCTGTTAAAAAGCAAAGATGATGCCTTTAAAACCTTCAAGGAATGGAAGGTTATGGTGGAAAACAAAACTGATAAGAAGGTTAAGAATCTAAGAACAGATAATGGGCTTGAATTTTGTAATGATGAGTTCAATAGTTATTGCAAGGATCATGGTATTAACAAGCATAGAACAGTAAGAAGCACACCACAACAGAATGGATTGGCTAAAAGAATGAATAGAACACTTCTTGAAAGAATGAGGTGTTTGCTATCCAATTATGGAATGCCAATCAAATTCTGGGGTAAGGCTATTCACACAGCTTGTTATTTGATTAATCTCATCCCCTCAACTGCTATAAACTTGAAGATTCCTCAGGAAATGTGGACTGGGAGGCCTGCTAGTTACAATCACTTGAGAGTTTTCAGTTGTTTTGCTTATTATCATGTTAATGAAGGAAAACTGGTGCCCAGAGCAAAGAAGGGATACTTTGTGGGTTATCCTAGTGGTGTCAAAGGTGCGAGGATATGGTGCCCTGATGACATGAAGTGTATCATTAGTCATGTTGTTAAATTCAATGAAACTCACCTGTAAAAAGCTAAAAGGAGTCCTGAGGATCAAGCAAAAGATCAGAAGGAATTGGAGAGCTTTGAGTTTGAGATGGAGTCTACAGGGAAGAAAGGAACTCAGTCTGAGACTCCTCAATCAGAATCCACACAACCTGATGAGGAATTGGGATCTCAAGAGAGTAAGCAATTTGATCTTTAAGGGTATCTCCTAGCAAGGGACATAGATAGAAGGATCACTAAATCATCTCAAAGATATGGTTATGCTGACACGATAAGCTATGCTTTTCAAGTGGCAGAAGAGATCAATAATGATGAGCAAAAGTCATTTGAAGAAGCTGTGAATAGCAAGGAGAATGAACACTGGATGTTGGCTATGTCAGAAGAATTAAGTTCTCTGGACAGAAACAAGACTTGGGATCTGGTTCCAAGACCAGAAGGTGCTAACATAGTGGGAAACAAATGGATTTTCAAGAGAAATGAGGGAATACCAGGAGTAGAACCACCTAGATACAAAGCAAGGCTTGTAGCCAAGGGTTTCACTAAAAAAGAAGGCATAGATTACAATGAAATATTCTCACCCATGGTCAAACATTCATCTATCTGGATAATTCTGTCTATGCACATTTTGATTTGGAATTAGAATAAATGGATGTTAAGTCGGCTTTTTTGCATGGAGACCTTTCAGAAACTATCATGATGCAGCAACCAAAGGGTTTTGAAGAGCAAGGCAAGGAGAATTGGGTTTGCCTCTTAAAGAAGTCTCTTTATGGCCTCAAGCAATCACTAAGACAATGGTATTTGAGGTTTGATTCTTTTATGCTAAAATAGAATTTTGATAGGAGTAAATGTGATTCCTGTGTTTACTTCAAATTGCTATCAAAAGATACATACATATATCTACTTTTGTATGTTGATGACATGTTATTAGCATGTAAAGCTATGAGGCAGATAAATCATCTTAAGGAACAACTGAAAAGGGAATTCGATATGAAGGACCTAGGGGCTGCTAAAAGGATCTTAGGGATGGAAATTATAAGGTACAGAGATAGGGGAAAGATGATGATATCTCAGAAAAATTACCTTGGTAAGGTTGTGAGCAGATTCAATATAAAGGATGCAAAGCAAGTGAGTGTTCCCTTGGCTCAACACTTCAAGCTTTCATCCTCTCAAGCTCCTATCAACCAAAAAGATAAGGAATTTATGCAGCAAATTCCTTATGCTAATGCTATTGGTAGCATCATGTATGCTATGGTATGTTGTAGGCTTGATATAGCCCATGCTATTAGTGTTACAAGCCGGTTCATGGGGAATCCAAGGAAGGAACATTGGCAAGCTGTAAAATGGGTTCTAAGATATCTCAAAGCTACTCAAGATATTGGTTTGGTGTATGACAGAAGCATGGAAGCATCTCAGCTGGTTCAAGGCTATGTAGACTCAGATTATGCTGGAGACCTTGACAAGAGGAGGTCTCTCTCTCAGGTTATGTCTTCACTTTGTTTGGAAATACTATAAGCTGGAAATCTTCTTTGCAGCATATAGTAGCCCTTTACTTCCTTTTTAACTGAGACACTGAGAGGTATACATATGCCTTTGCCAACTTCACTTATTACTGCAGGAACCCGTGTCTAGCAGTTGTATAGTTCTAATTGCGTCGAGATAAATTCATTTGCACCTTGAATCTCACATAGTAGTTGGCACATGCAAGACATTAAAATGGTTTAATTTTCTACATATTTTATTTTCAATTACACAGAAAAATGCATACTTTATACCTTTATGTTTAGAACAATAAAGACCAAACATCAAATTTGTTTAGTACAAGAATGAAGAAAAGCAAATAGCACAACACTGTAGCCAAAGTGCAACCCTATTGAAAGTTTGTTATTAATAATATAGAGCATATATATCTACATACATTTAGACATGGGGGGTTAAAACTTCCACGAATACATTTAAAATCATAAACAGAACCAAAATGAGGAATGATGCCTGGTGATAATTTAACTTGTAGCTCTTACTGAAGCTATTAAAAAAGCTCTATGGATTCAAGGTTTGGTTTCTGAATTAGGGATAAAACAAGATTCTGTTTGTGTGCATTGTGATAGTCAATGTTATTCACTTGAGTAGGAATCAAATATACACGAAAGGACCAAACATATTGATGTAAGGTTACATTTCATCAGGGACATCATTGATATAGGAGCTATTGAAGTTGTGAAGGTTTATAACAATGAGAATCCAGCGGACATGCTTACAAAGTCTGTATCCTTAAGCAAGTTCAAACACAGTTTGGATTTGCTAAAGGTTGGTGCTGATTGATATTTTTTTTTGGACATGAAGGGATCTATAATTCTTGAAGATGGTTGCTGTATACCAAGGTGGAGATTTGTTGGGCCTAGTTGGTATCAAGTGTTTGGGCTCGAGCCCTTTGTTCATAAGCCTTCTATCAGTGTTAGTTACTTTTCTGTTATGGTAGTTAATAACTAGCTGATAGGTTATTATCATTCTGTTTTTCTCTCTTTCGGGTTTTTGTACTTGAGAGTGGGTAGTAATCGAGCTATATATAAAGCTCCATTCCTAGGCTTCACACACGAGTTACACATCATAAAGATTGAGAGAAAAAGACTTGTTACTTGTGAGCTAAGTTCTGTTACAGAGTTGCAAACACAGTGAGGAATTATTGGGGTTGGACATTCGGGTATGCTTGAAGAGAGGAACTCTGAGCATTTGTATGGACTCCAAAGCTGTAATCTCTGAAACATAGTGCATCTTCAAGTCGGATCCTGTCCCATAGGCGTAGGAGATTTATCTTCGAACTGCGTAATCAATCTTGGTGTTTCCCTCTTACTTCTCTTATCTTTTATATTGATCTTGTTCTTAAATTCATGTGTGTTAAATTGATCTTCTTCTGAATATTGCTAATATTGACTTAAGGAGAAAGATTCACATTGATTAATTGTTTTGGTTTTATTAGAAATCAATCACTGGTTCTGTATTTGTCAATTTGCAGATTTCATTCTGATTCTTCTATAAGAATCGGTTACAACAATTCGTATCAGAGCCTGGTTCGGCTTAATGGAAGAGCGAGAGTGGATCTTGCTGGTTCTCTCAAATGTGGGATATTCACACTTGGGAGGAGATTATTAGAATTCAAGTGTGTGTGGTTAGTCCCACATTAGCTAGGATTGAACTAAGTGAAGGATATATAAGAGAGGTGACCATATACCCAATGCCTTAAGGTTTTGGGTGGATACGTGGTGTCTGGGTCTCTTAGTGGTTCTGGTCCTTAGCCCGTTGTTGCTCTCAGGTGCTTCCCGGACTCCCCAACATAATCAAATTTCAAAAAACCTACTATCTCAAAATATGTTGGGAACTCTTCACATCTGAAAAACAGTGGGCTTCACTGTTGAGAGCTAGAACTTTCAGGAGGAATGGTTTCATCTCTTACCACATTAGCTCTTTTTTATGGGCAGATCTCAAAACTCAGGTAACTCCAGTTCAAGAAAATTTAATTTGGCATTGGGTTCAGGGAGTGATATCAATTTTTGGACTGATTATTGGGCCACTCAACCTCTGGTTAATCTTCTTAATATCCCTGACAGTTTGCATAAAGACCTGAATGCCAAAGTTAAAGATTTTATTTGGAATGGTAGTTGGCATGTTCCTAGTCAGCTGCTTGTTAAATTTCCTTGTCTAAGGTCTGAATTGCAATGAATTAAAATTCCTGTTTATGCTGAGGAAGATCAAATGCTCTAGAAAAATACAGATTCTGGTGTTTTAACTTTTAAAGATGCATATTTGTTTCGTAAGCCAGCTGGTCAGTCTAACAAATGGTGTAAGTTGATTTGGAACAAAGCTATCCCTCCTTCAAAGTCTTTGTTAATTTGGAGAATTATGCACGATCGGTTACCAACTGATGAAAATCTTTGGAAGAGGGGTTGTGTCATAGTTTCAGTCTGTGGTCTTTGTGGTTGTTCAGCTGAAACCACACACCATCTCTTTTATGATTGCATTTTTGTTAAAAAGCTTTGGCAGTGGTTGGGTGCTATCCTAAATCATAATATAGATCTATCTTCAATCCAAAATATCTTTTCTATTTGTGAGGAAACTTGGTCTTCTCAGGTGAAAGATGATATTCTTGCGGCTCTGATTAATGTTATTTGTACTACTTGGGATTGCCGTAATAAAGTCAAATTTGATAACAAGCGTATATCTATTTAGGCAGCTATGAATATGATTTCTGCTAATGTTGCATTGATTGGCAATAACAGTGGGGGTACTGCTTCTTCTTCAATTCATGGAGTTGTTATTCTAAAAGCTTTCTCAGTTCAGCTCAAGCCTTTCAAAGCTCCAATTATAAAAGAAGTCTCTTGGTGTCCGCCTTCCTGTAATTGGATAAAGTGCAATACAGACGGTGCGGCCAGAGGATCTCCAGGTTTTGCAACTTGTGGTGGTATCTTCAGAGATCGGAGTGCAGCAACGCTGGGTTGCTTTGAGCTTAATCTTGGCATCACACATGCTCTCCATGCTGAACTCATGGGTGCTATGTTGGCTATAGAGATTGCTTTCAATAAAGGTTGGCACAATTTGTGGCTGGAGTGTGACTCTAAGCTGGTTATTTTAGCTTTTAACTCTGTCAATCTTGTTCCTTGACAACTTAGAGTTAGATGGAAAAATTGTTTAGAACTTACTAAATGCGTGTTGATATGATCCTAAATGACTTGAAGAATTCACATGGCCCAATAAAAGATTTTATTTTAAGTTGCTTTTGGTGTGTTTAAGATTGAATAATTTGTTGGGCTGAACTCTTGGTTTTGTGCTAAAATAGCCCAACAAGCACCTGACTTGGTTTTTGCATTTTGTTGTTTAAGTGTGTAGTTTACTTTAGTTATTTCTTTAATTTAAAACAAGCAAACAAACCAGCAGTTAGAAGACATGAAGCTGGTGCATTTTTATGGCTATTGGAGAGTTACAAACATTTGTTTATAAGCCATTTAAGAAGGGAGCATGTGGGGCCACTTCAGAAGGAATCTTGGACAACACCTTGATTACTTGTTAGTACATGAAGACATTGTTTGAGAAGATGTTGGACAGCTTCTTAAAATACCTTAAATGCGCCAGACAAGGATTAAATGGTAGTCAATACATTGTCTAAATCATTAGGGTGCAAGTTACAAATTTATTAGGCTATTAAGTAGCAATTAAAGAATTGTCTATTGTGTCATGTAGTTGCTGCCCTAACCTTTCCCTATATATATAATTTCAAAATTATCAATGAGGAGGTCAGAATTTTGTTTACAAAACTTGTGTTAAACACATTTTAAGAGTCATGCACTCTTAAGTTCTGGATTGAGCCATTTTTGAAATTATCAAGAAGCAAACCTTCTTGTGGCGTTCTTCCTCTTGCTTATCAATTCCTTAGGGAATTGTGGTGCTTCCATTTCTTACCTTTATCCATTTCTCTTTTATTTGTTTGAATTGCAATTCTGTTGTATATATAATTTCAACCAAAGATCGAATTTAACAAAAAGACTACCCACATCAAAGTGGTAGTCATCACGTGTCTTTTATGTTTTCTCATATTTACCGTGAAGACAACAATTATTAAGATAGGCTTGCCTCTCACGGTTTAGGAATTCATGGCTTCCACTGGTGGAATACCATTCCTGATTTTATTAGAGAGGACTTCTTTAGGAATAGAGTAGGCCTCCCTAATTATAGGTTTTAATAATGCTCTTGCAAGGGTTTTGGTCTATGTCCCCCCTTGCGTTTGGTTCTGTTTTTTCTTTTTTCTTTTTTATTAATGTTATTTTTAGCATGCTGCAAATGATTGGTGGCTCCTGGGGTGCCAACTTTCACTACAAGAAATAGCAGGATTACCGACGGCCAAAAGCCGTCGGTAATCCACAAATACCGTCAGTAATAAAAAAATTCCGACGGATTACCGACGGACTCTTGTCCGTCGGTAAAATGCGCGTCGCAAATACGTACCGACGGCTTTAACCCGTCGGTAAATTTTCGACGGTTTTCTCCGACGGTTTTAACCCGTCGATAATTCCGATGACATTTCCGACGGCTTTAACCCGTCGGTAAGTTTCCGACGGCTTCTCCGACGGTTTTAACCCGTCGATAATTCCGATGACATTTCCGACGGCTATGACCGCTTGTAACTAACTTTAAATTTTTTGAAAATTGTTTAAATTTTTATTAAAAAATTATTTAATTTTTTAAATTATTTAATTTTAATTTCTGTAATCAATTTAATTTATTTATCCATTTAATTAACGATTACTAGTTATCACATTTAATAATTAATTTATTCCTGTATTTAAAAATGTAATGAAAACAGTAATAAAAAATATCCAAAAATATAAAAAAATATCGATACAAACATACTTAATTATTAATTTATTCCTGTATTTAAAAATACAATGTTATAACATAACTATAAAACAAATTAAAAAAAAGAAACCTAACAAAAAAATAAAAAATTCGATTTAACAAAACAAGAATAAAAATATCAGAAAATATAAAAAAATATCGATACAAACATAACTAATAGTCCTGATAATCATGATCACTATCTACATCATCGACATGATCACCAGTACTATGAGGCGGAGGCGGAGGCGGTTGAGGAGGCGGCTGGCGAGCTAGCAAATGGTACAGATCCTCCTGTCGGCCGCAAAGACTGAGCCAACATGGCGCCGTCCGACGAGCCTCCTCTGGCTGGACGGCCGCGATCCGCTGCCGCCGCCGCTAATCATCGCTTGCCGCCATGGCCCGCTTCAACTCGCTATCTCCCGCTCATCCGCGGCGAAGACGATCGCTGGGCGACTCTCTCCAGAGAGGCGGGCCCTTTCTTGTAGTTCTTTGGCAAGGTCGCCAAAGACCGTATAAGCGACCCTTCTTCTTGCCGCCAACAACATACGCCCAAACCATCCCGATGCACTGGATCCTTCCGGGCTCTGAGACGGGAAACATGAGGATGTCTGAGATCTAACCTGAGACATCCTCGCCTCAAACTCCTCCTGTCAAACATAAACAAATTAGTCAATTTTTATTGTAATAAAACAATATAAACATTGTTAAAAAACTATTCATTATGTTTTATAATTACCTGGATCCGCCTCGACCGCTCATCGACAAAATCACCGGTACTTTTTCTAATATGAGTTGCACGATGGAGCTCGTGCAACTGAACCTCCCTTTGCAAATCACGAGATCTGTAATTATTTAATAAAAAAGCTTAACTAAATAATAATAATAATAATAATAATAATAATAATAATAATAATAATAATAATATAAAACATACAAGTCGAGCCGCTGCGTCGCGCCGATCGACCGAACCTCCAAAGATGCAAGCTCCCACCCTTTTCAGAGGCTCTATTCTTCTTCGCTTTCGCTACCGCCTTGAACTCGTGGGAGTTCCAAAGGCGCTGTAGTGCCGCCAGATCTCATCTCCTATCCAAGTGGGCTGCCCATTGAGGCGCATCTCTAAGCATATCAAATAGGCGGTGGGAAGCCTTCATACTAAGTTCTTCTTGATCTGCTCCTCCCGCTCTTCCTTCCAAGAAACCCTCTCTGTATGAATATAATACGTTATTAAAAATAATTGAGATTCATGAAATAAAAAATAATACGCAACAAAAAATAAACAACTTACTCTGAAAGAATTGAACATGTGCCTCCGCTCACCACCGCCGTCCCCTAGGTGGGTCAATAGGTGTGGTAATTTTGCTCAATTACTTAGTGATAGCCTTCGCACTGGCTTTGACTAAGGAACCTAAACAATAACAACATACCAAACAAGTTAAAAATATATAGGTTAAACTGTAATTTTCGTCCCTTATCCTTTTTTTTTTAGTTTTCATTTAAGTCCATTAAGTTATAAAAATTACTTCAATTTCGTCCTTTCTTTTTAATTATTCTTTTTTTGTCTTAGACGAAATACCATCTTACACGTGGCAGTTTGTTTTATTTTATTTTATTTTATTTTATTTTTTCTGCCACGTGTCAGATGTTGATTCGTCTAAGAAAATATGAATAAATAAACAGAAAAGACGAAATTGATGTGATTTTTGAAGTTTAAGGGACTTAAATGAAAACTAAAAAAAGATAAGGGACGAAATTGAAAACTAAAAAAAAAAGATAAGGGGCAAAAATGTGTATTCAACCTACATACTCACCCTCTACCAGCTGGCCTGATAGCAACTCGGCCATCATGCAGCATCTGAATATCATCAACGACCTCCTGCTCATCCCGGCCGCTCAACCTCCTCGTCCCGAACCCCGCTCGATCAGGTGCCTGGCCCACACTATACTCCCGATCGGACACATGAGTGCTCGCACCGTCTCAAACACAAAATGAGAGGAAGAAGCGGCAAGTGTCTGCTGGAACCCTGGGGTGGGCATCATGTAAATGGGTGTCGATGCAGAAGGTCCTGCATGCTGTGTAGGTGCCCAATGTGACGTAGCTCGCTGGAGCCTGTGTAGGCGTAGATGTATGCGGACGCTGTGTGGATGACAACATCGCATAGCCAGCATCATCAATCCTAATAATGTTTGGCCTCCGACGACGAGGGGGGTCGACAGCGATGCCCTTCCCCTTCCGTTGACCACTACTGGGTGGTCGGGGGGGTCGGAGCCTGAACCTCCTGATGCCATATATGTCTATAGAGCAATTCAATAATAACAGTCATGAAATATTATATTTAAACATAACAATATTAAAAATGAATTCCAAAAAATAAACAAGTTATATGAACACATGGTATCTAAAAGAGTACACGCACTCAATAATATTTTGAACCTCAAACGGGAAGCTAAGGCTTTTCTCCGATACTAATAACAACAATCAAACATCCATTTCATCAATAATTAAAAAGTAACATGTTGAAAGTTGACATCCTCTTAAAGGATAGAATTAAACAAGCATACCGACGGCAAGGGAAGCATAAATCCTTTTAACAATTTTTGTTTTCATAGTGGTTTGGCTTGGTATATGCCATGCAATTAGAGCTCCTATATGGCCACATCTACCATACATCCTAATCCATTAATTGGCCAAAAAACAATCATTTTCTGCTTTCTGCAGCTAAAAACTAGCCTAGCACCGTAATCTACTACATTAACCAAGGCGGTTGATGGTCACACAAGGTCAAACTTTTCTAACGAATCGCCAACCTCTATTATATTTGATATTTTTACGATGTTTAAATCACACATTGTCTAATGCAATCGCCAACCTCTATTATATTTGATATTTTTACGATTGTTGTTGTTGTTATTGTTGTATAATATTGTTGTAAAATAACATGCGTTACGCATAATATTGTTGTAAACAAAAAAAAATTCAGGTTAACATTAACATCACACACAGATCAATCATAATTTACAAAGACAAACAATCATTTCATATAGCAGGTTCTATCATCCTTCAAAGCTAATTTTAATGATAGCTCCTTATAAATGGAAATTCCAATAAACTACAAGGTGCTAGCCAGACATAATTTAAAAGAGGATGTTGAAAAAGAACGTCTTTTATAAGACCATATAATTATATCAGTATATTGTAACACCCAGGTAGTCTTTGCATCAGTTTAGGTAGTTTCCCTTCCTAATTCCAATATGCTAAAATAAAAATGAAATATAAGTGAAAAATCTCCACTGAACTGAAATTTTCACCACTTGATTTCCATTTATATATGCCAGATGCTAACATGCATGAAAAGACAAATAATGCAGATTCACTTAAGAAGAAGACAACACAAATTCAAAAAATGGATTAACATAGGATCAGAGATTCACTTACTGAAATTGAGTTTATGTGTTGCTTGCTAAATGAATAATCTACATGCTACCTTACTCTAACATAAAATATACATCAGACAAAATTCCCTCTGTGGAGAGAACTATACATCACTTCAACATAAAACATCATTTGTTAGCCAAAACACACATCACCTCAAAATTCTCTCTCTGGAGAGAACTATAAAGCAAATCAAATAAATATGTCGGTGTGGGGGTCAACAGCCAACCCTTTTCCACCCAATGAGTCAACCGACATTTCGTTAGAGTGCATACCTAATTCTCAGAACAAGAGAGTGTCCACGTCCTTCGATGTGAGTGGCAGTCTCGGAGCAATGTGGTGGCCTCGAACTAAAAATACTGAAAAAGTTGAAGACTTAAAGTCCTACCAACCAGATTGCCCAGACCTAGATACATAATCAACATATTAGGCATTAGCTGAATTACTATGACAACAAACTTCACAAATCACAACAATAAAGCATCAAATTTATTGCTCAGCATTCAGTCATCTCAATCATATCCCAACAATCTTCCACAAATCCAATGCAAGCAACACACCAGCATCCCAATGCACTTGAAAAACACAAAAACACTTGCCCATGTTTGAATGGAAAGTGGAAACACACACAAACACATACACAAAACAATCAAGTGATTCAAAACATGTCAGTGATGATATAAATGGAGACTTGCCCATAACTTGAAAAACTGCTTTAGAGTTAAATTACCAAAATCAAAGTCCTTAATAATCATCCTAAAAAATTGAAAAAGTAATCAACCATGACACAAGTCCTGAATTATGATGACAAGCTGGCAGCTATATAAAGATTACCAATTTTCATTAGCAACAATCACTTGGCAAAGAATAACAACAACAACAACAACAACAACATAGTTTGAAATGTGAAATAGAACCTAACATTTTAGGAGGAGCTGAGAGAACAGATTGGCGGCGTGGTGGTGGTGGCGGCGGCATGGTGGTGCGGCGGCGGCGTGGTGGTGGAGAGAAAGAGTGAGGGAACAGAGTGGTGAAGATGGAGGAGAAAGGGTGGTGGCGGCCTGGTGGTGGTGTGGGCGTGGTGGTCGTGGTGGCGGCGGCGTAGTGGTGGTGGCGGAGGAAGAGAGGGAAGTGAGTGAGGGAACAGAGTGGTGAAGATGGAGGAGAAAGGGTGGTGGCGGCCTGGTGGTGGTGTGGGCGTGGTGGTGGTGGTGGTCGTGGTGGTGGCGGCGTAGTGGTGGTGGCGGTGGTGGCGGAGGAAGAGAGGGAAGTGAAAGAGAAGAGGGATGAAGATGGAGGAGAAAGGGAAGGCTCGGTTTCTGGTTATTATCGCGCATTACCGATGGCTTTTTTCCGACGGTGTAGGCCGTCGATAAAATGTTCGGCCTTACCGACAGGTTTGTTACTTTACCGACGGTATAAGACCGTCGGTATTTGAAAAATAGGCGCCAAAATGAAAAATCTGTTCAATTACCGACGAGCATTGACCGTCGGTAAATCAGATTCGATTTACCGACGGACTTTTTGTTTTACCGACGGCTTTGCCCGTCGGAAAATCCCACGTTAACCGACGGTCACAGACCGTCGGTATAAGCCCGTCGGTAAATCCGAATTTTCTTGTAGTGTTTGTTGGGATGTCAGTTGTCATAGTGAAGCTTTAGCATGCCATTTTTTAGCTTAAAAAAAATCATAAAGCCTCGAATATATATACGTCATAAACTAACAATCTTGTATAATAGTTTAAGTTGTTTTTTTACAAAAACAAACTATAAGATTCACACTTATAATTAGTTTTAAAGTTTCTACATTCTCGAGCTCTGATTCAAACTCAAGACTGTGGTTAAGTTAGAAGAAATCTCTGACTTTTCATTCAAGCACCCGTGGATAGACAAAGTGAATATTTGGTTATACATTTGGGAATTTTCAAATTATAATTTAGATAAAGATAGCTTGATTCAATTGTAATTTACTCTATGTTTAAACTGTGATTTGGAAATCCCATACATCAAAACAAATATACTGCTCTGAATGGGTTTGACTGAAAACCAATCAACATATTTGACCAAACATATTAAAGTTCAAATCATCATATTTTCATTTGGATTATGATTTATGAAGCTAATATATTCAAATTTTATATGTATATTTTAGTATTATTAAGAAAAGGGTGTGATCTCTAGAAGCACGCATCACAGTATATGTCACATGCATTAATTGTCCTCGCTTGACGGCTAGAGTCAGCCATATTTGGCATGCTTGACCGTTCTCCACAGTTATCAGCTAAACTACTGTGCATTAGTTTACACACGAGGATCAACCGAAAAAAGAAATTAATAAAATAATAATAATAATAATAATAATAATAATATTATTATTATTATTATAATCCTTTTTTCTCGCTAAATTTGACGTAGAATTTGGCATCTATAGCCTATAGGGCTGCTCCGCTCCACGAGAAAATAGCTTTACTTGTGTCTTACTTGATGCTAAAGTAACGTTTTGCATCTCCACATTTTCACATGCTTTGCACCTATTTGAATCCGTATCATTTTTTGGGAATAATAGTCATAAGCAGGGACGAAGTTTCAGTATTTTTAATCTGCCAAGTAATTGCTATTCAATTTTTAAAGCCCGCCCTAAGAAAGGACAATCATGGTTATTTTTATTTAATTAAAAATCTATTTGATTTTAATTCTCTTATTCCCGCCTCTTCCTGTATGGTTGCTTTGGTTTATGAATGAAAGTCAAAGGAAAGAAAGATAAAAGAAAAGAAAAAGAGTATAAAGTGAGATAATTTTTTGATTGTTTGGTAAGAGTGAAAGTGAAAGAAAAAGAAAGGTAAAAAAACATTATTTCCTTGTTTAATTGAATAGAAAGTGAGAGGAAAGAAAATTGCATGTTAATAAAAATTGAATAAGATGAAGATAATAAAAACATAAAATATCTCTTAATAATGAAAAAATAAACAATCAGTCGTGAAATAACATATATTTTTTTTCAAAATATTAAAACAATTAAAAAAAATTTATTACTTAAATTATATTTAAAAATAAAGAATATGTACTAAAAGAAAATGCTTAATTATCGATGGTCAAAAGTCATCGGTAATGATTTTTTTCCGACGACCATGTATCTATAAAAAAGAAGGGCGTCTAAAAGTTTACCTATGATTTTTTTTTATTACTAAAATTCATCGATAATTACCAAGTGCCTAGGCCCTCGGTGACGACCTAGCCCTCGGTACTTACCGATGGGAAAAGCCGTCAGTAACCACGATATTTCTTTAAAAATAAATTATTTAATTTTAATTTCAATATTCGATATTATTTGTAATATATTTAATTATTTAATATTATATATTTAAATATTTAAGTATTATAAAATTAATAATGATATATAATAGTATAAATATTTATTAAGAGGGAGAGAAAGATGAGTGGAAGAGAGAACGTGAGAGAAATATGAGAGAAAGATGGTAAACATGGAGAGGGAGAGAGAGAAAGAGAAATGAAGGGGTGTGGTTACATAAGGGAGAGGGAGGTGATGTGGCGTAGAAGATTGTTGACGTGGGAAGAAGAACAGGCTGTGGAATTTAACGCTTTGATAAATGGCTGGTTCCCTTCATTAGATGCGCATGATAAATGGCGCTGGAACCATGATCCACTGAAGGGGTTCTCGGTGAGTAGTGCCTATTCCGCGTTAATGGTGGTTGGTGGCCCTCACACAACGGTTCTGGAGGAAAATTTGTCAAAAGCATACAAGTGCTTGTGGAGGACGGCTATCCCATCTAAAGTCATTTTTTTGGCTTGGAGGCTTTTGCGTGATAGAGTCGCGACTAGAGATTTGCTAATTCGCAGAGGGATTCTCACAGGTAATCATACTTCTTGCTGTGTAATGTGTTTTCGTGAGGATGAAACTATGAGTCACTTGTTCTTTACTTGTTCATTTGCTTACAATGTTTGGAATGCTATATATGAGTGGATTGGTTGGTGTGGGGCGTGGCATTGGAACCCGGTTGATAATTTTTTACAGTTCGCACATGGTTATCATGGTAAAAGGCTCAAGAAGACTAAACACCTGATATGATGTGCCGTGATCTTGTGCTTGTGGGGTATGAGAAACAAAATTCTGTTTCAGGATAGCACGGCTGAATTTTCTACTCTGGTTGCCCAAATTAAACAAGTATCTTGGAATTGGAATATGGCTAGAGAGGGCAAGGGCTGCTCGTGGAGATTTTCGGACTGGTGTGTGAACCCAATGGGTGTCTTATGCGGGTCTCAGGCGGTGGTGGCAGGTAGTTGAGCTCGGCTTGTTCGGGGTTGGGATGCAGGTGGTGTTGGTTGTTGTTGGTGCCTGTTTCGGCTTGGCTGGGTGGGGTGCTCAGTTCTAAAATTTCTGGTGGGAGCTTGTTTGCTTAGGCGGTACAAATGGGTTCTTTGGTGGAAGGTTCCATAGCATGTTTGCATTACTTTGGAGTTTTTGGTCAAAGTCCTGCTACTGTCATTGTGATTGGATGGTGGGTTTGGTTTTGTGGACTCCAAGTGGATTATAAAGTAGCGTGGATTTACATTTGTGGAGTGGTGGCATATTAATTTTGGTGGAGCAGCTGTGATTTGTTGCAACAAGTCTTTTGGTGGAGTCTGCAAGATGTAACTTGCGTTTTCATTGGATGGGTTGCATGTGTTCTGGTGGTGGTCTTGCAGGAAGCTACTATATCAGTTGGCCTGCAAAGTCTGTTTCCGATTCATGTTCTCTTGGTTTCTGAATGTAATGGAATGTCACTGTGTAACTCTTCAGTTTTTTGGTGGCAATTTTGTCTTTGGGTGGGTTTGGGTGGTGTACTTTTTTTCCTCTCCTGGTCTTTTTTCCACTGGGTTTTGGCCTTGAGAGGTTTTAACGAGGCACACCCTTCCCCAAACATTTGTAAATATGGGTTTGGAGTACCCCTTGTACTCCTCTTTATTATATTTTTTTGCTTATAAAAAAAAATAAGGGAGAGGGAGGAGAGAGTAAAGTGCATAGATTAAAGTTAATCAAGGGAGGAGAGTAGTTGTGCGCCTTGCACATGTACAACGGATGAGATTTAATGATCAAATGATTGAAAATCAATGAGAAGGATGCACACAAATTATGCTTCTTTGACGTTACTGATGGCTATGGTGTCGAAAATTATAGACGACTAGGATTCATTGATCCAATGGTGAAAATTTAATGCGAAAAAGACCCGCACTATGTGCTTCTTTGAGGTTACCACTACAAGAATTTGACTTATTTCCTACAAAAATTTCGTAAGGCCTGTGACCCTAGGAACAGCCCTAGGAAAATACCCATATGAGAGTTTCCTAGAGCTTTTTAAGAAAAACCCTCGAAAATTAAAAACACTAATTTTTTTTTTAATTTGGGCAATACCTAGGGGCAGCCCCTCGGAATTTCAGCCAGCCCATTTTTTTTTAAAAAAAAATTGCACTAACCAAAGGCTGGGCCCTCAGTTATCCTATGTTTACTTAATAAAATTTATTTTATTATCATCACTCTCTCTCTCTCTCGTCATGCGCTGCGCTGCTTCTCCTTCATCGTTCTTCTTGTTGCATACTGTCTATACCTTTCTAGCATGCAGCAGAAAGTAGCAACGAAGGCGTTATATTTTCCACTCTCCTCTCTCTCCTCCCATTAACGCCTTCCCACCCAAACCAAGATGATGAACACCGCAGCCGCTGCTCCACTATCACCAAGTAATAATTTTATTACTCTTCCTTTCATCTTCAGGTTTCAATGCTCACGTTGACGTTATGCATATATGTCTTGGGTGATTCAATGCTTTGTTAATTGATGTTTGACTTAATTAAATGTAATATCGTTATTGATTAATTGGGATCAGTGATGAGGATGATGAAGAAAATTTTCGGCGAGATCCCGACCACCATGGGTTACCAACGGAGAAACTAAACCGATCTAAAGACTCCTCACACTGTTCGCAACAAAACCCCTCAAGAAGATTCGTGATCGGAGCACCTTCCTCGGCGACCACCGCGTCAGAATTCGTTGCCGCCACGCCAGAGTTTCAAAGCGGTGGCCACTTCTTCTTTTCTATTCCATGCTGAGTCCCCTTCCTTTTTTCGTTTCTGATTTTGTTTTTCTCCCAAAAATTCCAAGAATCCTAACTCAGATTTGGTTTTGATTCCAAATCTTGTCTCTGTCCTGATTAAAATTCGAAAATTTAGTCCAATGAATTTAGTTGAATCCCAAAGATCTTTCCTCATTTTTCTTCTCTTTGCTTCTGATTCTCCTTTGTTTTTATTTTTTCAGGATTGGGGG
This sequence comes from Calophaca sinica, assembly GCA_037113605.1. NCBI lineage: Eukaryota > Viridiplantae > Streptophyta > Magnoliopsida > Fabales > Fabaceae > Calophaca > Calophaca sinica. Next base: position 47,313,675 of record CM073735.1, read on the forward strand.
TATATGGGGTACTATCAGAGTATATTGCTTATGGGTTTGCTTCTGAGGAGAAAGCGATAAGTAGCTTTGCTTTTGGTTTTATGGTGCTTTGAGTATTGAAAGAAAAAAATGGAGGTAGTGATTATGGGAAATCATATATTCTATGGTGAGGGAATGGATTGCAGAGTCTTCAACGAGGTGGTGGTCAAAGAGGTTGAAGATGATTCATGGAGGTTGGTGTTGTTGGTGTTTCATGCTTGCGGGACTGATTAGCGTTTGCTGAATCATTAGAATAAATTAATTTTTTTATTAAAACATTGGCATTTCCTAGGGCCGAGTGCTCTGAGCCCTAGGAAATTACCTGGGGCTTTGAGCCCTCGAAAATTTCCAGCGGTCAACTTAAAAAAAACCCTCGGTAACCATTTTCAATGAGCAAATATCCTACCGTCACGTGGCCCTTGGTGGGCCCTCGAAAATTCAGCCATTTCCTAGGGCTTTTTGCCCTTACCTAGGGCTTTTTGCCCTAGGAAATAACCATTATTCGTGTAGTGTACCAACGGTCTGATTATTGAGGGCCTAGATCGTGTGCATTCCACGGTTCATCCTCTGTGGTAAATGGGTTAAGCGAAGGAATGGAAAAATTGCAATGAAGAAAAAAAAGTGAATTCGTAATTTCAGATGCACAAAAACTCATATGGCAAAAATTTGGAATAAAAAGAGATATAGGAATGTTGTTTTTATAATTAAAGTTAAAATTGTAAACTTGTTGTTCCGGACTAGATCTGAGCTCAGGGCCTATCACGAAGGCCAACTTCAGAAGTTTACTTTGCAAGTTAGCTCAACTGTACGTAAGCGCACAGATCACGACCTAACGACTCACACCAACTGCCAATAGACAAAGGAACGTACCAGAGGTTAGTTGGAAAACTTATTTATCTATCAGATACACGACCTGACATAGCCTTTGCAGTAAGTGTCGTGAGCCATTTCATGCACAAATCAAGTAGAGATCACATGAAGGAAGTAATTTGGATCCTTTGTGTAACACCCTGGGCTGCCACCCATTTTTGGGCCGTACCACAGTGTGCCCAACCCACTGTCTCTGCGACGCATACCGGGCCCATAGACCCCTCTACAATGCATGCCACATTGTCCGGTTCACTCACAGGACTTCATCACCCCCCCATTTAGATTTAATCCAAATTAATGATATTTTTGCCTTCCCTAGGAATCGAGCCATGTTACTGAGTTGCGATAACTCACTATGTTTGAGGCATTGTTTTCAGGTACTCTTTGCTGGGAGGATTAGAGAGCCTTTTGGACGCTCGACATTATAGTTACGTGACACTCTCTAATGTCTTAGTACCAGATCACAGATAGAGTCGTAGTCTAGTTCTTTTAATTTTATTATAATTATTTGTGGAAAAACCCTTCGGGGAAAAATTGTAATTAATGTATTTAAATTTCGAAATGCGCACTTTTTAAGTTAAAAGATTTTCTTTTTAAACAGGTTTTAGTTTATCCCGTTTTATCTAATTACCTGGATGGTTTTGATTAATTTTGTACTTAATTAATCTTAAATTTTCGTAAGTAATACTCTGATTAGAGTCAAGGCGTTACACTTCGATACCTGAAGTCCTCGCCTGGAATCAATGAACCCTAGTCGTTTATCATTTTTGATGGCCTATGTCGTCGGTACACATTTCTCATCCCCCATATGCACCCCTTTTTATCATATCCTTTTTCTCAAGCTATAAGGCCTTTCCCATATCTTCATCTCTCTCTTTCCCATGGGTGATAGAAGAGAAAAGATAGATAGAAAAGTTCCATCCCCCTTTCATCTGCCAATGTTGTCCCCTCCGGTCGCTGTCGTTGCCATAAGTGACTGATTTTCCTTCTTGTCCCCCTCTTGATCTCTCTTTCTCCCCCCTCTCTCTTTCTCACTCACACACACACACACACATGCACACAAAGACAATATCTCCCCCCATAGTTCTCCCCCTCCCTCACCACTCTTTCCCCCTCTCACTAGTGTTGTCGTCGACCCTCTGTCGCCACTGTGGGAGGCAGGTTCTTCTTCCCCCGTCACTGTTCGCCCCTTCCCTCTTTCTTTCTGTGTCCCCTTATTTCTCTCTATCTCTCTCGCTCGCTTCTCTCCCTCCAAGTGGTGTTTTCTCGTTTGCCACCATTTTGTTTTCTATATGATAATTACAAAAAATTAAATAATTGATTTTTAGGAAAAAACATAGCGGTAATCACTGAGGGCATTGTTCGTCGGTAATTATTGAGGGCTTTAGCCCGTCAGTAATTATTGAGGGTTTTGATGAATTTTGGTGGAAGCTCTCAGTAAACGTTTTCAACACCCTCCTTTCTGATTGATACTTGGTGGTTGATTATCTGTCAGAAAAGTGAGATTACTTTCTAGCCTTTTTGACCGTAGTAATTGGTCTTTTTCTTGTAGTGTCATTGCTCACTTGTATATTATTTTGAATTTTGAATTTTCCTATCAAGTAAGTTTAACGTATTAAATATAAGAACATGTATACAAAATATTAAATAAAAAGTAAAATATTTTTTCAATGTAAAAATATTTTAAATAAATATTTCAATGCAATACTTTCTTTAGTTTCACTATTTGGTCTTATTCTCTTCACCACCATCTACCACTCTTAATATATGCGATTGATTGTCAATGTATACTAGTATTAATTTTTTCCGGTAAACATAATTAAAATTAATGGTAATTGGCTCCACGATAAATTCAAATTATGTTTTGAGGATTTATGATTAAACATCCTCTTTTCATATAATCCAAGAGTCAGAAAAAAAAATATGGGTCTTATATTTTTTTTTTTTTTAACGATTTGCAAGTTTTAAGAAACACTTTTTTATGCATGTATTCACTTCGCCTGTCGCAAAATATAACTTATAGCTGTAACCAAAAAAATGATTAATCTACGTGTCTATTGAATAAGAGAATCCGATGCCAACCAATAAGAACATCAATACATGCCAAATTGACTGATTGAGAGCTCGAAACGAATGTTGGTGAATACAATTAGTTAAGAGTTAGGCAGCAAGAATCAAATAACAGTATCACATCATCGTCGCCTTCCTGTCAGAAATAGTTTAGTTTCTACTTTCTAATTTCTTTTCTTTTTTCCTGGTATAATACTTTCTGATTTCTATACCATCTACATAACAAGACAGAATTAATTCATTGGATACAGATTTTTTTTTTTTTTACAAAAAAAAATGCATTGCTGAAGAAAGACAAAAATACAGCATGTGATCACATGCACGCTAACGACCTTTCGGTTCCACCATACCCGCATGATTGGCAGAAATATTGTAATCACCCACTCTCTGTGTCTGACCCTCAAATGAAAAATATTGCCATTTTCTTATTTTGAGCGGCGTAAGTACATGTTGCTCGGATCATAATAATGCTACCAAGTACCTACAAGATTTCATGCAAGTAATTTTATATTTGTATATTATTTTCATATTTAATTATAATTGATTTCCCCTTTCTTTATACATCCTATTTAATTCTACTAGTATTTCGTACAAAATAAAATCCCTAATGTAAAGTTTTTACATGATATAATCACAAAAAAAAGAGATGAATACAAAACACTAATCAAATATAATTTTCCCAAAATTTATAGAACACAAGTAAAGTCTCTATATTTATTTATTTATTTCCTACGTTTGAAACTTACGTGAAAAAAGATATTGGTCCCGCGTCCACATATGTAATATGTTATGGTGGCTTTTAGGGTGGGGAAGTGTCTCATCTGATCTACGATAGACTAAAACTTAAAAATTGTTCAAAACTCCAACAATGAACGACGCTCCCATAAGTAGAAATTCTCGATCTTCTATGTTTTTACGGCCTAGACGATGACCTAATTGGTGTTAGTTCAGCCAAAAACAAGGAAAACAGATATGAGTGCTCAAAACTCAACTTATATTTATTTTCTTTTGTTTTGTTGAATCAATACCGATCAGGTCACTGTCTCAGCCGTGAGAACGTGAAGACCATGAGTTTTATTATGAATGACGACATCAATCGTCGTTAGAGTTTCAAACAATTTTCAAGTATCTGTTCAGTGTAGACCACATGAGACACTTTTCCACACTAGCCATCCCCATATGTTTTGTTGAATCAATACCGATCAGGTCACTGTCTCAGCCGTGAGAACGTGAAGACCATGAGTTTCTATTATGAATGACGACATCAATCGTCGTTAGAGTTTCAAACAATTTTCAAGTATCTGTTCAGTGTAGACCACATGAGACACTTTTCCACACTAGCCATCCTCATATGTTACATGAGAAGATGAGATGTATGATGACGTGCATGAACTAATAACTAATGAATGGAGCATTAATAAAACAACGCATAGAATACGTGTCAAGGATCTAGAAGTCAATGTGATGGTAGCTTCACGGGGAATAATAATCCTCACCAAATAAAATAATATTCAAAAACAGATATAGTTAATTGTCGTTTAAGCTTTTAGGTATTGCCGTTGGATTAGGGAGAGACAGTATATATCGTGTGTTGGGGCAGCAACCTCTATATGACCGATACCAAGGTCTGCGTGTAAAGTCCCAAGCATTTGTCATCACTCGAGTGGTCAAATTTGCTGCACCTTGGCCTGCACCTTCCTCCCTCCCTTCTCTCTCAAATTCCTCTCCCTCTTAACCCCTTTCCCTCGTTCGCCTTGTGAGCACAACAACATAGTACAACACAAAAACACCACATAGCTGTTTTGTTTTCATGTTATAAACCCGCGCGAGAATTGGAACCAAATTAATCATCATAAGATGGGGTTTTCATCAAAGGAAGAGAAATCCAAAAGGATATTGAGAGGGGTGAAGACCGTGTTCTTCTTGATCACCATGATTCTTTCGCTTCTTCTTTTCTCCGCCCCGATTCTCCTCGTTATTGCTGATGCTCTTCTTCCTTCTGCTCTTCTCTCTACACTTTCCCCTGCTTCCTCTCTCTCCCTAACAACACTCTCTTCCCATTTCCACAACTACGATTTTCGTTACTCTCTCATTGATATACCCCTCGTATCCATCATAAGATCCTTCATCATTTTCTGTAAGTACATACAAAAAGTTTCAATTTTTTAGTGATTTTTAAAGACCCTTTTGACTTGGATTCTGATTGTGAAATGGGTTTTTTTTTGTTTTTTTTTGTTTAGGTGTTTATAGTTTGTGCGATGGACCGAGGCTTTCGAGAGGAGTCAGAGGACCTTATTTGGGGATCACGACGATGTGCTCTGTTTTGTCTCTGTTGTTTGTTTCATTCAAAGCTGTTTATGTATTCGGTCATGGAAATGAGTATGTTGGTGCCCCTGAATTTGCTCTGTTCCTATGCTCTTGTGCGTTGGCTGTGGGGCATGTTGCTGTGGCCTACAGAACAAGTTGCAGAGAAAGACGAAAGCTTTTGGTCTATAAGATTGACATTGAAGCTGTAAGTGTCTCCTCCTTAATCCACATGCCAACTACTTTCCTTCCCACATAAAGTTGAATTATTGAGTATCGATGAAAATCTCGATCTCACTTTTTTTTTAACAATTTCTCGTATAATAAAATAAAATTATAATTTATTAATACATATGTATATTTTTGGCCTTTAATTGGAAAAGATAAAGAGACACAATTTTTTGGGACAACAGATATTTGTTCATTGAGTATCTGGTTGGGTGGAAGATCGTAAATTTGCAAAATAGCATAAGTTCTTATTTTTATTAACTTTCTTGAATAAGTTCTTATTTAGTAATAATTATTAAAAAATTCTATTCTTTTTTGTTGAATGAGAAAATTAGTTAATTTTATTTAACTACCTCACACCTCTTAAAAAAATTAGTTTATTTCATTTACTATTTTTCAAAAAAGAAACTACATCCCCAAAATTACCTTTCATGAAAAATTATTCTATGAGAATAAAAGAGTTATTAAAAAATAAAATCTGAATTAATTAAAGGATATTTTTGATAAAATTTTATTAAATAGAGTGAAGTTAGTTAAAATTTGCTTATATTTTGAATTACCAAACTTAGATTTTTTGTTACTTATATTTAAGAACAGTAATTTAACCTGAAACTTAAAATAATATAGTAACATCTATTTAATTTTAGATAGATTCTTATATAGTTAGATAAAAAGGTTAATGATTATTGATCACTGTGAACTTATTTTAATATTTTTAAAATATAACAACTTCATTAAAAGTTTTCAGATTATAAATAATATTTAAAATTTAATAAAATTATTAGAATCTATATGCTAATTTAATCTTTTAGTAGAACGTAGTATCTTTGAATGAAAAATCAAAATAATTTCCAGTTTTCTTTATTGCTTCGGAGTTAGGGGATGGTGACTTTGGGAGGACATGATGGGAAGTAATGGGAATTTTTAGTGAGGTAAAGAGGTCCCACGTAACGTAAGGCCTAGTACCATTGAAGATCAAGGAAACTTCATTAAGGGCCTATTGGTATTTGTATGGTAGGGGTTGAATTTCCCTTGTCTTCTGGAAGGTCAATACTTTGATGACAATTCCTCTTGAATGCTTGAACGCAAATTTCAAATTGGCAATTTAATTTTTCAGCTTTGGCAACATATATCAGTTTGCTGACTTTTTAACACAGCCAATTTGAGGTGGTTGGAGATTAGGCAGGGTATATGGACATATGGGGATTTTGGACTCCTCATCAAATCAAATAATCTAAAAGCAGCCTTTCCCATTGAAGCTACTCTTCCCTGCAATTTTTAATCATACTCCAATTTATAATTTTGATAAAACTATTTTTTCTCTAGAAACGCGCTTGATTGTGATAAAATTAAGACTTGGTCTCACTCTCACATGTAAATCTTTTCTTTCCCCGTCATTTGTTATTGAAGTCTCATTCAGCCTTACGTTCAAAGAATCTGCCCAAGTGGGAACTAACCGCCCCTAATTGAGGACCAAAGTTTGACCTTACATAATTTACAAATTTCTAGGTATAGTGATCGTGTACCACATGCGGAGATATGGTGTTAATTTTTAATTATTATTATTTTTTGCCTTAGATAATGGCCCTCAATGTTGCCATCCCAATTGGCACCCTGCAAGTTGGAGGGAGGCTGCCCACTAACAACAATTAACAACTGGGTTCTCACACCTTATTATAAGATATAAACAAATTATTCCCATGTGCTATACATGCCATATTTACATGTTTATCCATAAAAATAGAAAATGATGAAGACATTAACCGTGTTCTACTTTTGATATCTGTGCAGATTTCGGCTTGTACAAAGGGGTATCCCAGGTATCCGAAGATTCTCCAAGAAGAAAGAATCAAATGAACCCACTCACTGTGGCACTAATTAACAGATTAGAGGAAATATTTAACCGTATAGATTTTCAGCTAACAGCTTCAGCTATTCATAAAGTTCTCATGTTCGTCAAGGGATGCTACGGTAATTACAATCTTTTGAACATGAAAGATAAATTGTTTCTGTTGTAAATTGAAATAGCGTTTTGTGAAACCAAAATCTAACTGCTACTCTTTTTTTTACTCTTGTTTCAGGTTTATCCTAAGGATGCCAGTATCCTTGACGCCTAATTCCACTAATTACAATCTAGTTTACACTTCACCGCTACCAGGAAACATAAAGTTGTTGAATGGTGTTTAGGTATATATGTACAACAGAGTTTCATCTATGGCGATTTATATAATTTTTTTATGTACCATTTTTTAGTTTCATTTTCCCTTTGTTTCGTGTATATCTTCTTATATATAAAAGTGAATGGATTGTTTGTACTGGTCAAAGGCCTACTTAAAGTATGAATTTGATTAATAAACCGTTGCACTTAATTAGTGTTTCAGCCTTCACGGGATTCATACCTTGATAGTTTTAAATTGATGTTTAATGTGATAAATATGGAAATATGAAAGAAAGATGGGCTCAAGAAAGAGAGAGGATTGGAAGAATATTTCTTCAATATATTACTCTAGCTTGATTACAAAAGTGTATCGGGTTCTATATTTATAGCTAAACTAATATAGCTCTAAGAGACTAATCCTATTGGATAACAAATTAACAAATTCTGTTAGTAACAAACTGATAACAAACAGATAATGATAGAGCTATCTAGGTGTGATGGTTAGTTACAAATGATGAGATAAGAATTATCCTCTAATACTCCCCCTCAAGTTGGAGAGTGGGGATTATGAACTCCCAACTTGCCAAGCAAAGTACTCCCTCCGGAACCATTTATAAGGAAAAAAGTTATTTCCAGATTCGTTAAAAAATGTATGTATCTGGTCACCAGATACATACATTTTTTAACGAATCTGGAAATGACTTTTTTCCTTATAAATGGTTCCGGAAGGAGTATGAAATTGCACGGATCCCAGTGCTTTGGTAAATGTATCTGCCTGTTGATGTTGAGATCGCACGTAAGAAGTAGCAATGTTGCCTGATTGTAAATGTTCACGAACAAAGTGACAATCTATTTCTATGTGCTTTGTCCGTTCATGGAATACGGGGTTGGCCGCAATGTGTATAGCAGCTTGATTATCACAATAAAGCGTTGTGGGAGTCGTGCATGGTACTAACAACGTGGAAAGGAGGTTCTTGCGACCGGATAATTTCATTTGGTAGCATGTGCCATAGCCCGATATTCTGCTTCACTGGAAGACCGTGACACAGTGGATTGTTTCTTTGTTTTCCAAGAGATTGGGGTAGGACCAAGCTTCATGAGATAGCCAGAAACCGACCTACGAGTAATGGGGCAGGCTGCCCAGTCTGAATCACAATATCCAACAAGGCGGAGATCATTGTCTTTAGGCAGAAAAATACCTTGACCCGGAGATGACTTCAAATAATGTAGCACGCGCACTGCAGCCTCCCAATGCTTCTGTCTAGGGGCCTGCATATGTTGACTTAAAACATGTATGGAATAGGTAATTTCTGGCCTAGTAATGGTTAAGTAAATCAGGCGGCCAATGAGACGCCTATACCGCGAAGGATCTTCATAAAAGTCCCTATTCTCAGAGGATAAGTCATGATTTTGCTCCATAGGAAAATTGCATGGTTTGCAATTTATCATGCCGCACTCCTCAAGTATGTCAAGTGTATACTTCTTTTGACAAAGGAAAAGGCCTTTAGGTCCACGTGCCAATTCAAGGCCAAGAAAATATTTGAGTCCACCTAGATCTTTCATGTGAAAGCAGTTATGAAGATATATTTTAAAGTTTTCACAAGCTTCTGTGTCGTTGCCAACAATGATTAAGTCATCAACATACACTAGGACTGCAAGGAAGACTTGTCCCAAAGAGTAAGTAAACAAGCTATGATCTGCACTTGACTGGTGAAAACCATATTTAATTAGTCTTTCTGAAAGTTTGGCATACCAATTGCGAGAGGCTTGGCGTAGCCCATATAAGGATTTTCGCAAGCGGCAAACAAGATTTGGCTTCTCAACAATGTAGCCTGGAGGGACAACCATGTAGACTTCTTCTTCGAGGTCTCCATGAAGGAAAACATTGCTTACATCCATTTGATGTAGTTGCCAGCCTTTAGCTGCTGCAACAGTTAACAAGCAGCGGACGATTGTCATTTTTGCTACCAGAGCAAAGGTTTCACGAAAATCCTCTCCTTCTACTTGTGTAAATCCTTTTGCAACGAGACGAGCTTTGTACTTATCTATCTCCCCGTTAGCCTTGTGTTTGATTTTATAGACCCATCGACAGCCTACCAATTTCTTTCCTTTTGGCAATGGCTTTAGAGTCCATGTATTATTTTTCTCTAAAGCTTCTATTTCCTGTTCCATTGCCTTACACCATTCTGGTCGTTGAACAGCCTGTTTGTAGCTCTTAGGCTCTGTGTGAGATGTTATGGCTGCAAGAAATGCTCTATGTTTTGGAGAGAAATTATGATAGTTAACATAACGGGAGATGTGGTAGGGCTTACCTGAAGAGGCCGATTGTTCCTGAGATGTGCCGAGGGGTCCTTGTGTTGCAGTATTACAGACATAGTCCTTAAGATATTCAGGTTGACGTTTAATTCTTTGTTCCCTGGCCTGTTTCTCTTGAGTAGCAACTATTTCTTGCTCCACCTGATTTTGATCAATCTGAGAGTGAGAACTGGAGGTGTAAGTTTCTTCTCGAATTTCCTCATAAGCATCGGTCTCCTCATGATCTTGTTCAAAACTTGATTCCTCAATTTGAGTTACATCAACTTGATCATTGTTGTCAAAATAGGTGGTTTCTATTTGCTCTCGCCTTGGTCCTTTATCAGCCGAATCCAGATTTTGTGGATCATAGGGAAAGGAATTCTCATAAAATATGATACCCCTTGATACTGAGAACTCACGAGTCTCTAAATCATATACACGCTAACCCTTCTGACCTTGAGGATAGCCCACAAAGATGCACTTCTTGGCTCTAGCTGCAAACTTGTCTCCAGGTTTGATGACCCTAACATAGCAAAGGCATCCAAAGATCCTCAAATGTTTATAGCTTGCTTTCTTTCCATAAATCATCTCATAAGGAGTCACTCCCTTGTTGGCCATAGTTGGAGTTCTATTGATTAAATAAGTGGCGGTCAACACACATTCACCCTAGAAGGATAGGGGTAAATTGGACTGAAACCTCAAAGCTCTTGTAACTTCGAGTATATGTCTATGCTTTCTCTCAACGCGACCATTTTGCTGAGGGGTTCTTACGCATGATGTTTCATGAATGATGCCTTCTTCTTTTAGAAAGTGTTGCATTTTTGAATTTACAAACTCGGTTCCATTATCACTACGAAGAATTTTTTACTTTCATATTGAACTGAGTTTGCACCATTTTGCAAAAGTTAATCAAGTAATTGTTGGTTTCTGACTCTCTTTCATGAGGTATACCCACACGGCTCTAGAATAATCATCCACGATTGTAAGAAAATAGTGAGCACCATTATGTGATGCTGTAGCATATTTTCCCCATAAATCACAATGAATTAAATCAAAAGGCTTCTCTGCTTTATTACTGCTTAAAGGAAAAGAGGTCTGCATTGTTTCGAACGGTGGCATACATCACAACACCCTAGCTTATTGTCATCAAAATGAAAACTAAGAACATTTGACAATTTGGACAAATTCTGAATACAAGTGTGCTTCATCCTAGCATGCCAAACAAAATTTAAATCTTCTAAAACTGCTGCCGAGAAACCATTTACTTCTATCTTAAGGACATAGACCCCCTCGTGCAAATCACCAAAGCCAATCGTCCTCTTCTTGGTTTGATCCTGTATAATGCAGCCATCAACAGAGTAAGTTACAGTGCAATTTAAGTCACAAGTGAGTTTGTGAATTGATAAAAGATTGCAATTAAATTCAGGTATAAACAAGACATCATGTAATTTAATTTCCTCATTGAGAAATACTGTCCCAGCCTCATTAACCGTGACAATATTCCTAGTGGGCAAGACAATGCGCAGTGGCTGATCAAGGTTGTGCACATCTTTTAGAATCGAGTATAGTGGAGTCATATGGTGTGATACTCCACTATCCAAGATCCAATTGTGATTACCAGAAGGGTTCTTTGCCAATCACTGCTCTTCTTTCCTTGTGAGACATGATTGGTTTGAGCATGCTCCTGATTTGTGCTCCTGCCTTGATTTCCCTCTGCCCAGGCAAATTTGGCACTTCCTGCAGAATTTGAGCCTGACTTGTTGCCTCCCTTCTTGATTCTACTAGTGTCCCAGTGAAAAGGATATCCAATTATTTCAAAACACTTGGATTTGTTATGCCCAAGTTTTCCACAATGATCGCATTTCACTCTTGGTTCATCTTTATTTCTCTGCTTGAAGGAATGAAAAGCTGAACATGTTTCTTGTCTTTCTTCCCTGCTTTTATCTGTACTAAGTCTAGCTTATTCCCTCAATATGTGGTTGAAGACTCTTCTAAGAGATGGCAAGGGATCGGTGTTAAGAATGCTTCCCTTGATTTGATCAAAACGATCATCAAGGCCTCCAAGGAAGAGATGGACGTGATTGTCCTCTTCCCTCTGCAGAAGTGATTTCGCAGCACCACATGAACATTCAGGCAGTGGTTGTTGCTCACTCAGTTCATCTGTGAGACTCTTGAATTTGCGGTAATATTCTGTCACTGTCATGTTGGGTTCTTGTTGAATTAAACTCAGAGTTCTCCATAGTTGATGGATGTGCGGTGCATTGGTTTGTCCAAATCTTTCTTCTAGATCAATCCAAATATCTCTTGCTGTTGCTGCATGAGATATGCTCCCATGAAGTGAAGGATTTTTGGAGTTGATAATCCAGGCAATGACCATAGAGTCAGCTTTCTCCCAGGCTTGAAATTCTTGTGAGGTCTCCATTGGTTTCTTGATGGTTCCATCAATGAAACCCAACTTGGTTTTGGCTCGCAGACCAGTCTTCATGGATCTTGACCAATTGCGATAATTTTCTGCCGTGAGAGGCACTGCTACCAGTGGAGTTCCAGGATTATCAGATGAGTTGAGATGGTAGGGAGATGATGGTGTGACCATAAAGGCTTTTGCTTTACTACTGGTAGTGCTTTGTGCTTTACTGCTGGTAGTGCTTTTCTTTTCAATTTCTGAATCAGAGTTTGAATCGAAACCTGCTTCTGATGCCATGATAAACTTGATTGAATATGGAAATATGAAAGAAAGATGGGCTCGAGAAAGAGAGAGGATTGGAAGAATATTTCTTCAATGTATTACTCAAACTTGATTACAAAAGTGTATCGGGTTCTATATTTATAGCTAAACTAATATAGCTCTAAGAGACTAATCCTATTGGATAACAATTAACAAATTCTGTTAGTAACAAACTGATAACAAACAGATAATGATAGGGCTATCTAGGTGTGATGATTAGTTACAAATGATGAGATAAGAATTATCCTCTAATATAATGTATGCATAACTTGTATTAAGCTTCACAGTTATTTCCATATTTTCAAATTAAAATTTGAAACAAATTCTTTATGGTTGAAATAATAATGACAATCATTATTAAGGGCTTTACCAAAAAGTCTTGGTTTTTTAAATAAAAAAAGGCTTCGTTTTTGTTTTAATATAAAATTGTAAAATGTATAGTTTTGCCTAATTTTTTTATTTATTAATTAAAAAAATTAATTAAATATAAATTATTACATAAAGAATCAACTCAATAGTACCCTCAATAAAAGTTAAAATCTAGTACCGCTTGGATGACAAAAGGGCCAACCCGCCCCGTTCCGCATTAACCCACAGAGTGGGGGGGTGGGAGAACAGCATCAGTGCCTTTTAATCAAACTGAAGCTTCAAAAAGTGCCACGTGGCTTTTCTGTTTTTCATTTTTTATTAAAAAAATGAAGCGTAAATAGAACCTAAACGACAAACGGCACTCGCAAAGGGATTCTTCCCCAATCGCAAACCCGACGTGACAGGGCACGACGAGCATGACGGCGATGGCCAACGGAGTGTACGACGGCAATAACGGTTTGGTAGTTGTGTTCTTGGAATAGAATGACCATTTTCTCCCTCTCCGTCTTAGCCGAGGTGCATCGGAGTGAAGTGGGTGTTGTGCCTTGGCGCTCGCTGGAGTGAAGGAGGTGTGCCCAAAATTATGAGTCGTCTTCCCGTGACACTCTCTACTCCATATGTTGATATTAAATAGAAATTCGGTGGAATTGACATGAATAAAAATTTAAGATCAAATAAAAATATTTCAAACAAAATGATAGAGTCACACTCATACAATATCATGCAGAAAGAAAACATAGTTGAGAACAATTGCAATCAAGGTTTAGATAAACCAAATACCCCGTGGCACAAGTATCTCAGAGCTGGCCCCTAAGTTAATACATCGGTAATCAATATCTAATCTACTAACTTCAACCAACAACAACGGAAATCCTAATCTACGCATGTGACTATGCCTAAGTAGTCACCCTTCGATCTTGATGTCATCGGTACCTGCATGCTCATCGTCTAGACATATACAATGGTGTATGAATAGCCACAACAAAGGGGTTAGAAGTCATATACTAGAATAGCACTAAGCATAGGAATTAAATGAAGCAATGCGCATAACACATAACACATAACACATAGCCCTACCAATCATCTAACATCATAACTAACGCAAACACACAACATAAGGCTATGCCGTAAACGACGCAGTACCAAACTCGAGCTAACATTTTCTCTGCTTATGCATAGGTCTTATAACTCTAACCAGTTGGGTCCTGTCGAACTTATTAGCATAAACAGCGGAGTGCTCATGAACGAGCTCTCTAGAGGCTGGGTCCTATACACGGGCTCTGCTGGGTCCCATACACGGGCTCTTCAGGCTGGATCCCATAAACGGGTCATTCGACGGTTGGGTTCATAAACGGGCCCATCGGAGCTGAGTCCCATAAGCTAGCCTTACAGAGCTAAGTCTCCTTTAATCATTCGCAACAAGCACCCATAAGCAGGCTCCGTAGAGCTGGGCCTCCTTTAATCATTCGCAACGAGTACCCATAAGCGGGAAAGCCCGCTTACTTATAACACTTAGCATAACCATCAAGCCTTAGCAACTTATCGGTAATAACAACATCATCACGGTACCACTTGTTAGTATGTCGACAAGCTTCCTGCAGCCGTGGAACAAGTCCAATTAATCAACTTGCATCACAACACTACATTTTTAAGCTAACATTCCTTAACCCTAGTCTGTTTTCTCTAGTAATCATTTCCAATTAATTTCACCCAAGCAAGATCATCCCTTAGGATACCCCGTTGAACCTCAAAAACCCTTAAAATACGCGATAGGACACTGCCTAAGTCGGGACGACGCAAAACTCACGAGAACACGGCACCACAAGGCTGCTCAGAGGGCGCCTGGCGCCTCACCTCTGTCTCCTAATCTTTCCTAAATTTTTTTTAAAAGCGGTCTCCACACATTCGGGGACGACCGGGCGTACCGTACTACTCCCAAATAATTATGGAACACTAATCCAAAGGGATTTGGTCATTATCTAACTTATCTTGAATTTAAAATTTTAATTAGTGATTCTTTGATATTTCTTCCAACACTCAGTCATTTTTTCTACTGATTTTTCTGCATAAAATGCTAAGTTATCTAACTCCACTTGTTCATACTGTTACACACTCAAAAGATTACCCCATGAAGACCATTATCAATCCTAGTGATTAACTCCTTCTAGCCATAAGTTAGTCACTTATACACCTACATTCATCCTTATAAAATTCTGCATAATTAATCATCACTACTCATGAATACTAATGAGCATTCATACAACCGACATATCAAACCAACATGACAACAACCAACATATCAACATCAAAATGGTCATAGAGTTAACAATTAAACATGACAACCAAACATCCATTTCAGCCACATATTCAACTAGTACACATATCAAGGCAATCAACACATCAAACCATTCACAACATAACAATTAACACATAATTATTTCTGAACATGACAAATTAACACGTAATTAATTCACACAAAATAACATAAGGACATCCCAGTTGATACTCTAATCATGACAACACCATAATTGTTAATCTCCCACCACAATGGCGGTGGTACTTAAGCACGCTCAACCTCGCCAAGCATAGTGACCATGGGACGTCCCTATTGCTCAACTAAGTCCATACACTCACTACTCAAGCATCATTCTACCCCCCCTTATCTTAGTCAATTTCGTGATCCCTAGTAAGGGTGGAAAAGAAGGTTCCTTGCTTCCTTAAAAGTAGCTTTTTCTCCTTCAAAAGCACAAGAACATAACATAGAATGGAAAAATGGTGAGTTTAGAGCCCTAGGAAGGAAAGAATGATCAAACCCTAACCACATTGACTTACCTTGCACTAATCACGTCAAGAATGAGAGGAGAATGTCAGTGGTATGCAGCCCAAATTCGAGTTCAACTGTTAAGGTTCAAGGGTAGAACCTCGAAGTTTAGAAAATAATTGAGAAAGGAATGAGAAGAGTAGTTTTCCTAATTTGATCTTTTGAGAGGTGGTTTATGAACTTGTTCAGAGCTAATAACTGAGGTTTAGTGGGAGGTTTAAGTCCCCTAATTCGTAACTCCATTGAATGGGAAAAAAGTGAGTCCCACATGGTCAGAAAACGTCCCTAAAATGCACAAAAACGCAACAAAATACGCAAAAAAAAAATACTGCAGTAGGTGCCTGGTGTAGGCAGATGGGCGCCCGCGCCCTGCCTCTGTTTCTCTAGGTGCCCTGCTTCCTGGTGGGCGCTCTGCGCTACTATTTTCGCCATAACTTGAGTTCCAGGTATCCGCTTGAGGTGTTTTTGGTGGCATTGGAACGATAAGAGAATTTTCTACAATTTATTCTCTAGTAGGCCTAACTAAAATCGGACTCTAACATGGTTAAAAATGCAGTTGAAGTTTACTCTAACATTTCTAAGTGCTACACTTGCGCTACTTTGACTCCAAAAAGATTATCCTGAGTTCTAAACATCGGATTTGAGTCAAACCAAAGCCAAATGAAAGATAAAGGATAGATCAACAACTTTCTTGAAGGAGCTTAAATCCAATTAAGTTGGCATAGGGTTCAAAAATGAGGAATATGACGACTGAATTGACTAAACATAAAGTTAAAGATGGGCCTAGACACGTCCTTGTGTATATAGGCACTAAGGCACTATAATATACATCCAGCCACACACTTGCAAGCTCTTAAAATTCTAATTCGTACGAACAAAATGTGAGGGTGTTACACTATAGTCTCTAGAACTCAATCAATGAAATTGAATCCTGTCTTTCAAATTTCAAATGCAGGTTGATTTATTTTGTTTGTTCTAATCTAGTAATGAATTTGTTGAAGTTTGGAACCTTGTCTTCTTGTATCTACTGCATATTTTAGACAACTTAATTTTTTGTATTTTTTGAAGTTTAGGCAGCATACTAATTTCTCTTATCACAATTCTCAGCCAACTAATTATGATAATAGAAATTGATACTTGATGACAATTGATATAGAAATTTCTTGCTCAACTTCTTTGCTGTTGTAAGTTGTACCCCCCAAAAGGGATTCTTTGAAGGCCTTATTTGTGTATAAAAATGTGTGTTATCTTTCTGTGTGACGCAAGCATGTGTGTTGTCTCCGGAAGTTGTAGATTGCGGTTGTGCTCCTCTACAAATTAATGGATGACAAGCTTTCCATTCTTTAATACAAATTAAATCCCTGCTTTGCAATCAATTTTAGTCTCAGCTCTGTGGTTTCTAAAAAAAGCATCTCTCTTTGTCTTTTGCAACCCTTGCTTGCAACAAACAAACCTACACGATGATATTGTACCATCTTTTTTACTCTTGTTCGCGTAAAGTTTTCTAACTCCAAAGCCAATATGTGCACTATATGCAAGCCAAAATTGATAAGCTGCCTCTGTATTGCCAAATTCTATACCAACCCTTGGCTTCCAATCAACATTTGAAGATGTCGTGTTTGATCAAACTCACCAAATAAAGAAACCTTCAAGTGCAACGAAGAATTAAATAGTAGATTTTTCTATTTCTAACATAAAAAATATTATTACTATTAATATAAGTCTTCACCACAAAAGAAGCTATAAATGATTTACAAAACTCTTCTGAGAAGCAATCCTACACTCTATCATGGCATATATTGATCAAAGATTACACTTATATTAGATTGGTTTCAAGTAAAAATATGCATATTATATTTCGTATTTTTCTTGACTTCTAGTAAAAATAAGTATATTAGCTTGGTGCAATCAGACATTATTTCAGGCAAGTACTTTCATAATTTCGAAATGCCTCAAACGACTTGCTTACAAAAAGGGAGAGTTTGAAATGTAACTCAGCCTTCCTTTGCTGAGTTTTATAGCACAAATCAGAGTTATTTTAGTAGCCTTCACCTCTACGGCGACGGGCAGTGGCGGCAGCAGTAGCAGTGGTACTATTCGATTGCTTCTCTGCGTTAGGTCCTTGTTCCCGTTTCTATTCTATCATGTGTTTTAATGTTTATTTACAAAAAAAAATAAAAAAAAAGATGGCCACATGGCGCAATCAAGATGGACAAATTGATCTACCAGACTAGAAAGAAGCAAAGGCATGTGCCTTTCCCGCGTCAAAGGCACGTTCCCAAAAGTGGGGTGGGTTCACCCACCCTACATTTGATATGGGTTGAACTTCTCACCCCACTCTGTATTATGACGGGTTGACTCGCCAAAAACACACAAAAACACATAAAAATGGACTAATATTGATCTCAGCCAACACAAAAATTATAAAACATGTAAAACATAATTAAGAAAAAAAAACTCTTCAACTTCATTAGCAGCATGTTACGGATATTCTAGATCATTTCATAACTGACTTGCGGTGTAACCAAAAGAAAAAAAACCGAAGAGGGTGCTTTAGCACAACTGTCGATAAATTCCCATTTTACGACATCACCATCCAAAGAAAAGCTAACAAGCATGGTATGGAAGGGGTGCACAATCTCTTACATGTGATTTATGATGCTTCAATGTTGTAACTTGAGCTCTAGTTACCGAATTTGCTCTAAAGAGAAAAAGAGGGGTTCACGCGAAGATGTCGTGGAGACGTTGAGACTGGATCTGGAGCGAAGATAGAAACACCTGGATACGATAGAAACTCCTCATCTCTCCTCCGTCCTCTTCCTCGATCGTTGCCAGCACCTCCACCTTTGTTTTCTCTACCTCTCTTTTTGGCTCTTTGTTACTGTGATCTGTGTTGCTTTGTTTCTTCATGACTACAACATTTGGATCTTTGGGCAATGTTTTATAAACCCCTAACAGTCAGTTCCTTCGTAAATCTCTGCTTGAACATCACACAGGAAGCCCGTGGACAACCAACGATGGCACACATGAAGCGTGAAAAGGGAACATTGGAATAAGGAATCCTAAATAAATTTTGAATTTTTGAGAAGGATTGAATATGTAAAACGTAAAATATTAAAAGGTATAATTTTTCATTTTTTTTAGCATAACCCGACGAGTAAATCTGTCCCGCCCCATTTGGTGGTTTAAACGGGTCAACCCGTTAGGTTGAACCCATATTGCCACTCCTCACAACCAGAGGCGGAGGGAAGGGGGGACACATAGATGTCATGTTCCCCCCGAGTTTCTTAATTTCGTTGAACATATACATAATATAAAGTTGGTTTTGTTGTGCTATCATGTGTGTTTAGCCTTTTGTTTTCGAAAAAAAAAAAATGTATGTTTAGCCTTTTCGTTCTTCCCTCTTTTATGGAAAATGGAAAGAGTTATAGTGTGTGCGCTTTGTTGGTGCAGTTCATGAAATATTGTAATTGGTGGGACACGACATAAAGGAATACTCCACTTATTGAGGTGTTTGTGTCTTCTGTGTTATACTATTATATACACACACTATTATTATTATCTAAAAAAAAAAGTATACACACACACCTTTTCCATCTCACGTTATTTATTTTTTATATTTATAAAAAGTTGTTAATTATTATAAAATAGTAAAATATTTGTTAAAATACTCTTATTTAAGTAGTTAAATAAATTAAATAATAAAATAATATATTATAGATTTAAATAAAATAATATATTATAGATTTAATATATCAATAACTAAAGATATCATAAAAAAATATTAAATAAAAAGCCCTATAGAATTCTCACGGTCCTCCTCAAAAATCCTGGCTCCGCCCCTGCTCACAACTCATTGCTGTTTTTGAAAATAAAAAAAATTAAAAGTACTATGTGTAATATACTGTTATTTCTACTGAAATGTAACAAATATTTTTTTTAAATAATTTAATTAATAAAATGTAATTTTAATTGTAATAAAAATAAATTAATATAAAATGAAGATATTCAAAATATTTAATAATTTAATATTATTTAGAAATATCCTGTTATATTTGATTGTTTTTTTTCCTGGTTGTATAAAATATAAATAATAATATTGTTAGTATTTGGATGATACATCTACTATTTCTGTTTTCACTGTTTGTTAATAGTGCTTGCAACAGAGTGTTCGGATATACAACATATGTGGTTGTGTTTGCTGTTTGGAAATTTTATTTATCTATTCAAGTTTAGATAATCTCTAGAAATATAGTTCTGAATATCGGTTAACACTTTATTTTTATTTTTTTATAATGAAAAGTTTAAGTGAGTTGTGTTCCGGGGACTCACCAGGGTCATGCAAAGCCTCAAGCCTCTTTGAGCGCTTACAGATATATTTACATGTTATTGTGAGAAACAAGCTGAATCCTTATCAATTGGACCAACCTTCGTTGGCCATCGGTTAACCTTTAGATGTATACTTCAACACGCACACCAAATGTATACATCCGAAAACCAGGGGACAATTTTTCCAGAAATAAACATCCGGACGCCATCAATTGTCTGAAAATGAATGTGCACAAGACAAATTCTCACACCAACAAAGTGTATGTTTGGTTTCACTTTTGAGAGAGCCAAAAGTGATTCTAGAGACATAAAATTGATTTTGACATGTTTGAATGCTCTCGAGTAGAATTGATTTTACCTCTAGAATTGATTCTAACTTGAAGCTAGAATTTGTAGCTTTTGCTTCAAAAAATGATTTTTACTCTCAAATTTATTGTCCAACTCAATTTTACGTGAATGCACTCAAACATAAATAACTTTACATTCAATTCACTTCTAATTGAAATCAATTTTACAAAATTAATTCATTCAAAATCAATTTTCGCCACCGCAGAACTAAACACAGAGTCCATCCAATGTGAAGTGTATTAACAAAAATGGAGTGTCAATAGTAACACTTATTTTAGGAATGTTTATCGTAAATCATTGGCAACCTAAAAAGGGGCTGATCTCTCTTTTGGGCTTCTCAACGGATGCAAAGCCCAGAAAGGGGGGAAAACATAATTTCAAACAAGTCTTGAGGGGGTTCAATTTCCCTTTTCAGCACCTGTAACTACTGTTTTTGGCTGTCTTAACCGCTGATACAGTGTGTACACTGCAAGGTAAAATTGGAATAAAATTAGGACACGAAAAGAGGTGGTTTCCCTTTACAGAATGGTATAGATTATTCAAAATCATTGGAAAAAAAATAAATTATTCAAAATGAAAGGGGTCACGTGTTGTAACCCAAAAAAAAAAAAGAGGGGTCACGTGTTACGACGTCGTTTGAGGCATATGGGAAGTAAGAACCCGCCGGAAGGAAAAGCAGCCAGCAACCAGCAAGGTCTCTACAGCGTCAGGTGAAGAGTGAAGGAGAAGGATGAAGTTAGCACTGGAGCCAAGCCCAAGCCGCTCTCAAACTCCCAAAGACGAAGTCGAATGGGTCCCACTCCCAAAACACCCTCTCTTCTCAACCACCTCACACGGCGGTTCCGGCGCCGTTTCCCGAAACCTGCTAGCTTGGGACGGAGCCTCTCGCCTCTATTTCTGGGACTCCAACAGCAACTGCCTCCATCGCCTCTCTCTTCGCCTCGGCGAACCCGATCCCGCTTCCGTTCTCGCCGCTTCCCCCTCTAAGGTCCTACTTCCTTTCCTTCTCTCTTTCTCCGTACTTTTCCCTTTGCAGTTTAGGTTTTTGTAGAAACGAGGGACCTGTGCCTTGTAGAACTAGACAGTAGAAATGGAATCAAATATTAATCGATTATTACAATTTGCGATGAATTTGAATAGGTGTTGCAAGCGGATATTGTGCTGGACTTTGATGTCCACAAAATCTCCATCAACAGGAATGGAACTGCAATACTCCTTTTCGGGTCTGAAAGACTCTGTGTTATGTACCTCTATGGACGTACATCCAAGAAGGATGTAAATTTAATTTGCAGGTACAATTGGAAATCACCAATATCTTTTCTCTATGCTCCTTGATATATTAGCAATTAGCTCTAGGTTAACCATGCTTAAAAATATATAAATTATCTTTATCATGTCGTCTAGTTTAGTTTTGTGGTGTATTGCATAAGTAAAAGTGACAAGTGAGATGGTTGTCATGAGTGTAATTATTTTGATGCTGGAGTTATGAACTTCCTTACCATTTTAAAGAATTTAACATTATTTTTTCTGAAGCAGCAAAAAGATTATTTTATTAAAAGAGACAAGAGTACCAGCAGTACTCAAGAGTAGAATTTAACATTATTTTACTTTTATTTTTGGGCTTTCTTATTGCAGAACTATTTCTGTTGGTTCTCTAACATTTCCCCCGGGCAACAATGATATTCGTATATTAGAAGCATTATGGCACCCTAACAGCGATACCCATCTGGGAATCCTTTCTTCTGATTCAGTTTTCCGGTAAGCTTTTTTATTCTTAAATTTTTTGAATCCAAAAAAATGTTGGTGTGGGATATTGTTTATTTACGATGTGGCTATGGTCTGACCTGTGAAGCGAGATTGTTGGTTGGTTGTTCAATGGGTCTTGTAGGTTAAGGTTTGTCCAGGAAAGGTATTGTAATAGTTTCAGAAGCAATAGGGAGTTAAGATATGCTGAAATTTAATACTTAAGAGACCACACAAATTTAATACTTAAGAGACCACACTTTATGAGTAAGGAAAGATCAGTTGGATATTGTAATTTTTTATATTTGACAAAATTTTCAAAGAAATGCCTTACACTATTGTTTGAAGTCTTTTAATGTTATGATCTATGTAACTATAAGAGGATAACAAGACTAGCTGATATGCCCTCTAGTTATTTGAATCCATTTTCAAAATGAAAATTCCATCCAATCATTAGCTTATATGTTTGACTGCTAAAGATTCTTCTATTCTTATTCTTATATGATCTACTAGTTGATAACATTTTTTAAATTTTATTTTCTTGGCTTTTGACTGCATTTTTTCCCTCATGCATAAAATGTTAACCATAAAAAAAAATTTAAACCACAAAATTCCATGCAGGTGTCTTTTGTTTTGTTTATATTTATTCTCTCTCAATTGTATAAGAAGTTATTTAATTGAGACTTATGTTTTCACATTTCTCTCTAATTGCAAACTCGTCTTTGTAGGCTTTTCAATCTGGCTTTGGATCCTTTTCAACCAGAGCAAGAATATTATTTACAGCCTGCGGGGCCTGGTAGATCCAGAAATGCTTCTTCAATGTGCCCAGTTGATTTTTCTTTTGGGGGAGACCACTTATGGGACAGGTTTAGTGTAAGTTCTGTGGATATTCTATTTAACTTAGGGTCCGTTTGTTTTAGATTTTGATAGAATTGATTCTGAAGAATTGAAGTTAAAAAAATTGATTTTAAAAAAATTGAATTTAAAAAAATTGATTTGTGTTTGGTAATGATATTTTAAAAGTGTGTTCAAAAAAATTGATTTCGTTTGGACGATAAAAGTAGAATCACTTTTGATGTGTAAATATAAAGGATTGTGTGGGTCCTACGCTCGAAATCCATTTTTCTGAACGGAAAAGCTAAGATTTTTTGCTTCCAACAAAATCCAGTTTACCATCTTCAAACTAGATTTTATTCACCTGAAATCTTAACCAAACACTCAGTTGAAAAGTCAAAACGGAGTTTTCTAAACGTGGTTTCCAATTTTGTAAACAAACGGTATTTTGACAATCTAAACCAAACAAACACTTAATTTTTGGATTAATAGTCCATTTACCCTTCAAAATGCACTCAGTCCTCTCATTTGTTATACATTTTCATATCCTTTTTTTGTCTACGAGATTGTTGCGTTTTAACCTTGATCATGTGGATGCCATATTTTGAAAGTTATTTTATTTTAGAGCATATTTTTAAATATGTTAGATATAAAACCATTTAAGAGCTTTCACTTAACAGCCTAAGCTTCTGAGAGAGTTGTTCTTGGAGACATTGACACGGTATAGCGTCATTTGTTCCATAAATAATTGACCCCGTCTAGTGGAAAAAGACTTTTGTTGTTGTAGTGATAATAATCTTCATGTTTAAAAACTTCATCATAGAAAGGTTCATTGATCTTGTGGTTGTTGACTTTGTTATCAATAAGTATTCTTATACCATATTTCAATCTCTAGTGGCTTTAATTTTCAGTTTTAAACATTTTTGTTCTTTGTGCTATTGAACAGGTTTTTGTTTCATTCAGTGATGGGGCTATCTATGTACTTTGCCCTGTTGTTCCATTTGGAAGGTATTTTACTGATCATATTTTACCTATTCGTGTTGCCACCCAGATATCACTAATATGTACTGGATCATTTGATAAAAGATTGCTTTACTACATTGTTGTCTTGGCCATTTGTAGTACTCATTGGGTTCATCTTACATGAAGTTATTTTCTTTCAATTGCTCATATGCTACACATTGATACTTCTACATTTTGTGACTTTTTCCTCTGCTTATCCACAGTCTCTTCAAATGCGAATCTTTATTAGAAATATACAATGATGCTCATACATTTGGGCTAACATCAGCCAACTCTGTAGCGGCTAGTAATTCAAAGTTGGCAATCTCCTGGCTAGAAGCAATATTTCCTGAGTTACAGAACCAAGAAACTGAAGGAGACAGCCTGTCTTTGCTAAGGGCTCATGCTTATGCTGTATTTGATGCATCTCTAATCTTGCAGGTATATATATATTCTATGTTAGACTCTTGTCAGCTGTATCATTAATAGATGGATAACTTTTTTTCACAGTATGTTCCTTCGGTTACATTGTCTACATAATATGACTATACTTCTTTATGCTTTTGTTTTCTAGGGACCTCTACGAAGAGTAGGTCAGAGCGGAAATGAAGATTCAATTGGTCGTAGTGCTGAATGTGAGGGTCGTGCAGTTAGTTTTCTTTACAATTTAGTCAGCAAAGACTCTATTTTGGTGACTGCCTGGAGTGGTGGGCAATTGCAGATAGATGCTCTAGCTGATGAGATCCAACCTATATGGAGTGTTGATAGTCCACCTCGTCTTCGTCTTGATTCGCAGGACCAAATTCTTGGCCTTGCTATGATTTGTGAGTCGATTGCCAGCAGCCGTCTGGAGAAGCTTGATCATAATGCCTGGTTGGGTAATCCACCCCCTCTGCTGAGACTGGCTATTGTTGATTTGGCTCTTCCACGAAGAGCAGAAAGTGGTTATAATATTTCATTGTTCATTGATACCCTTATGCCAGAGAGAATATATTCCCTTCACGATGGAGGGATTGACTCAGTAGTGTTGCATTTTCTTCCATTTACAAGTCAGACAAATGGCAAGGATGATACCATGAGGACACCTTCTGTGCATCCTGTTCTAAATACATGCCAGAGTGGATCCACCTCAGAGCCTTCACTTTGTGGTTTTGTGTCAGTATCAGATTCATTTGGATATTCATGGATTGTAGCTGTTACTCTTTCTCAAGAATGTGTTGTGCTTGAGATGAAAACTTTGCCTCCGTTGAGCATTGAATTCGAGAAGAAACCCACTCAATCAGATGGGCAATCAAAAGAGAGAGATATACCAACAATAATTAGCAAGGAACTACTTAGTGGGCCCAAGGAGGTACTTGTTCCGTGGGCCTCTCAAAGTTTGCGTTCTGTTGCAGCTGATTCAATCGAAGGCCGATCAACATTGCATCAGTATTTCAAGCTGTTTCATGAAACTTATGTGGAGTATGCACATAAGGTAGGACTACCATATCATCCCTGCTTTTAGTATTGGTTGACCTCTATTTTCTTATTCTGACCTGGCATATTTATTATTATATTTGCTAAGACTGGGCCTCATGAGGTCACTGTCTTATTTTATTTGTTATGGCGTGAATATGCTCCTATGTGGTGGTATTTCAGTTGTATTCTCTAATAAGATTTGGCCTAAGCTGAAGTAATAATCTTGTAGGCAGAGTCATTAATATCTGTACAGAAGGCTTATTGTAGTTTACACAGTTGACCATTGTTTCATTCGTACGAGGAAAAACTTATTGATTAAAGAAGAGAGTAAATTTAGTGTTGTAGAGATGAAAATGTTACGGTGGATGAGTGGTTACACAAGACAAGATAGAATTAGAAATACAATCTTTAGAGGGAAAATTGGGGTAGCCCCTATTGTAGAAAAGATGATTGAGTCTCATCTTAGGTGGTTTGGGTATGTGTGAAGAAGACTTGTAGAAGCACCAATATCAAGGGTTGATTGGATGGAGAATAGTCCAATAGCTAGAAGTAGAAGGAGGCCAAATAAAACTATAGATCAAACCATTAAAAGAGATTTAGAGGTAAATAGTCTATCTTTTGGCCCAATACATGATAGGACTTTATGGCACCAATTGATCATGTAGTCCACCCTACCTAGTGGGAAAAAACTTTGTTGTTGTTGAGGAAAGAGTTATTGATGATCACTTGTGCAGTATCTTTGCATGAGAAGATCTCTTTAGGATATGTTAAAGGTGGTTTATCACTGACAAATTATGTGAATCATGTTGTTCATTAAAAGTTAATTCATTAGTTCTAATATTCTACATCAAGTGTAATCTAAATGGCATTATACAGGCGTAATTTGAATACAGTGATGCTTTTTGAAAAATCACAGTTGGTTCTCGTTCATTGCATTTTCTGTCCTACTAGGTGTACCTGGAACTCAGGCATCATGCACCTCAGTTGAAGAAAATCATTAATGACCAACATTCTCGATTAGGCGATGCACAGCAGAAACTTTTGAAAGTTGAGGAGAAACAGTCTATAATACAGAAGAGGATTGATCGGGCAATTCAAATGCACAATTCTCTGGAAGAGCGCTTACAACAATTAAGGAACTTGCCTTGTGCTCACAAAAAACCATTGTCCAGAGCAGAGCGACAGTTTAAGTCTGACCTCGGTAATGGATGTTTGATCCCTTGCTTTTTATTATGACTGTTAATGAAATTTTGAAACACATTTTTAAAAACTTTTGGAGTTTAATTCTTTGCAATAATCATATGCTTTTCACTTGATCTCCTCCTGGACCTTGATATGTTCGATCTCTCTTTCTGTAGCCCATACCCCATTCCTGTCTCTGCATTATCTAAACATTAATCTCTATCTACTGAATTTTTTTTTTTTTTTTGAAAGTACTTAATGATGCCATTTTTTTTTCTAGACCACTTCAAGGAAGTTGAGTTGGATGCTTTGCATTCTTCTGTCGAGGCGCTAAGTGCAAGGCTGAGAAGGCACATGCAAGCTGCAAAAGCTAGTCAACAACAGAAATTATCAGGGAAGAAAATTTGTGCTGGAGATGATCGGATATGCATACTCAAATCCTCACTTGAAAAACTTTCACTTGTAAATACTGAAAACTCGAAGAAAGTTAAGCTTGTTGAGTCCACATTGAGTAACAAAGAAAGAAGCAGCAGAGAATCGAGCCTGCCTATGCTTAAAAACTGTTAGTATTTACTATCTGTGGCAGCACCGGTGCGGTTCCGAATTAAGATCGTATTGTTTGTGTAGTCCTACCATTTTGATCACCCCAATGTGTGTGGACATAATTTGAGTGTTTCATGGAAAGGGAAGATGGAAGTACAGTTAACATATCTACATTATAAACTAGTTTTCATGTCAATCTCAAAAGGAAAAAAGAAGTTGCAAAATTTGTATGTTGTATCTGTATCTAACTTTAGTAACTTCCTTTTCAATTGGTAGTATCAGAGATGAAATTCCAGGATACCTCGGTATTTATTTTGTTTTGGAATGGGAGGTGCACACAAGCTTTTCAATTGATTTTCGGAGGCTACAACTGCCAAAAACAATGTACTTGAATTTGTTGAGAATATGTGCTGCGAAAGTGTCGATACACTGGTGAACAATCTCTATTAGCTATTCCCTCCATTTCTTTTTACTTGTCGATTTTTTAGAAAAATTGTTACTATTTATCTGTCGATCTCAAATTTCAAGATTACATTAATTATTTTTTTGTTAATTGTACCCTTAATTATTTATTGCAGAGTGAGAAATAAGTGTAATGGATAATAAACATTCAATGGTATCACAGGAAAAAGATTAATAATTTTATTAAGAACAATAAAATTTATTGGTTTCTTTGGTTTGTGTAAAACAACTTTAAATAATATCTAAAAAGGAACATAGGTAGAATATATTATGACAGCGTGAATAAATATGAGAAGAGAATAAGCGTAATATTTCGCGTAATCAAAGGAAATGTCAAATCATTAACATTAGCAGTAGTTGAAACTGCTAGTTAGTCTATCTGTTCAATTTATGCCTGCTCTGCCGAAACTGTGAAGATTATTTATCATTATCATTAGCAGTTATTTCCAATCTGTGTTAATACTGTTTGATTCAGTATTCGCTAGAGATTTGGGTGATTTAGAGTAAGATTCATTTTAAAAGAAAAATAAATAATTGCAACAGTTGATAAGAATTTTACCGATTAACATTATAATAATTGTTTTTTTTGTGTGTGATGATTATAATAAAATCTCTATACATGATAAATAAGAAGTGTTAAAATGTATGTCACTGATGAAATACGCAGGAGTTTGCCCAAATGTTTTGTTATGGGTAGGTTTTTTGATGATTTTTTCTTTAAATAATAGAGTGATGATGATTTGTTATTACACATGAAAGAATTTGAAAGAATGAAAATTGTTAAATAGTTCTAAATTTATAACAAATTTGAGTTTTTATTTTCAAAAAAATAACAATCTTTGAGCGGACTTTATTTGAATTAGATTTTTTTTTTTTGATAAATTGACTTTATTTGAAGAAGATAACCTTTGCACATAATTTGTTCTCACATGTTTTTGAAATTTTCACATCAAATTAAATTAATATTTCCTAATTAATTATTTATTTAAAAAATGTCTTTATGTCTTTAATATCCTTAATAAATTTTGGAAATTCATCAACATGCATAATTTAAGTTATTTGCGAATCAATAGTAAAATAACTCTCTCTTGTAAAAAAAATAGTGAAATAACTTTCTATAAATTACACGAATCATTAAAATTATTCTAAATTGAAAGTTTCTAATATTGTATTTTGGCATTTTAATTATTTTTTATTATAAATAAAAATATTTTTATTAATTAATTGAAATTTCTCATAAATATTTATAGTTTAGTATTTCATCTATTTTAAAAATGCTGTCAAATGCATGTAACTGTTTTTTTTTCTAGTCTTCATAAAAGGTGTTGTTTATCACCATTTTTTACTCTTGGGTGGGTAGTTAGATGAATAGTCCAGCATCTTTATTTAATCCAACAATTACCCTCCCTTGGATGTAGTTTGTTTATGCCAAAATTCTGGTAAACTTTACCGGCTATGAAGCATCATTAAGAGAGAATTAATTAAGATCATATATGAAATTCTAAACTGGAGGATAAAATTTTATTATTTATTATATATAGAATAGAATGAACATTAACTGGTTAAACTGATCTATGCCCTTGTGTATTTGCTGTGCTCTCAATTCTCATATCACTATACATTGTCTTGACTCCTCTCTCCGCTTCACTATAATAGGATACCTCTTCTGCGTCCTAGTTGTTGGGAAAAACACCAACTTGTCTTCCTCAGCGGGAACCCAACTGCCATTGAATTGAAAAAGCAAACATTAATTATTGATAAAAGAAACGAACATATTGCTTGCTTGCTTAATCTATTAACTTATTTAAGAAAATTAATTACACTTAGTTTGGTTATACACGTTGCGTCATGTAACATCTTCATTTTTTATATAGAAAAATTATTTTCTCCTAGTTTTCTCGCACTCGTGCTCGGTGCCATCTGCTAGTAACATGCAAAATGTTTGTACCTGAAGCGGGTGACAATGCGATGAAGGAAGACAGAAAGTACAACTCTGGCAAGCTCATAGCCAGGGCACAACCTTGGCCCTCCTCCAAATGGTGTATATACATTCCCAGGGCTTGTTCCAGCTTCTGAGTTATTATTCTGATCAATTTTAATCACAAGTAAGCAACTGAAGAATAAAAATTAAAAATTTACCCCAGTGTTACCGAAGTACATTAGATCAACAATAAAGAGTGATATATGTACCTGCCATCTCCATGGATTAAAGGTGCGAGCGTCTTTGAAATGTTCAGGATTCAAATGCACAGCACGAAATGATGCAAACACCTTCCATCCCTTAGGAATAGTGTAACCTATTATTACATTACAAGTGATGCTTTGTAAATTAACATTTGCTTTGTCCATAATATAATTGGCTATAGTCTATACACTTTTTTATTTTCGTTGATTACCTTTTATGTCGATGTCAGTTACTGCTCTCCTAAATATCCCACCAATTATGTTTGCCACCCTTAAGGTCTCATTCACAACCTGTATCGCACAAACGATTAATGAGAAAAGGGGAAAGGACAAACAATATTAGTAACATTGGTCCTAAATTAATGGAAGGGCTGTTGCTTCTTTTTGTATTACTAGTACTGTTATATACTTGTATTATTAACACATTGAGGATTGAGTTAGATAAACTTACGCATTGAGTAAATGCCATTGACTTGTAATCAGTCCATTCCAGTGCTGCCTCTGGGTCACTCCTTGCTCTGATTTGGTCATGCTCTTCCTGCCAGACAACACAATTTAAGTCTCAAATAAAACTCGAGTTCCGACCATAAGTTGCAATGGCATTCTAAAATAATGGAACACGCATACGCATTGCTATCCTCCATTAATATTTTTTCATCAAATAATAACAAACTTAACCGCTAATTAAAGTACTGGGTTTGAGGTTATGACATGTTAATTTTGAATCCAAATGGGAAATAGCCTTATGCCACCATGAATGTTGTTAGTCAACTCAAAATTGAGTCCTGGGAAAGTAGGAAGCAATCGAGGAGAGAATCATTAAAGCTATATGTTGAAATCTAAAGAAAGCAATAAACACAGAAACAAGAAGAAATAATCTGTTAACGAGGTTCGACAAGCATGCCTATGTCATTAGACACAATTCTTTTCTATTAATCAGAAATTGGGTTATGACGCATATTTATAACTACAATACAATCTCCGCTTCACTTCTTCTGCTCTAACGTTTGTCCACTTTTCAGTAGATATGAGTCATGCACAATACTGTACATCTATTTGCATGATCATATCACCCTTTTTTTTTTTGTTTAATTCGATATTCACACTTGAGTATTATTTAGATTTATAAGTTTATAAATATTTATAGAGAAGCTAAATACATTTTTTTTTAAACAATGAGGTATAAAAATGAACTTTAATTTATAAAAAAAGTTATAAGTACCGGTGAAAATTGGCTATAGTCTATTTGCGAAAATTTTAAATTTATTAGTACCGGTGAAAAGGTTTATTTTAAAGTGACTCATTCTCGTGTGACCGTATGATAAAAAATAGTTGTAGTTATCGAAATGAGACCATCCAATGGCCCATGGGACCCAAGGGGTCCAAGGAGATTAACTCTGCAGCAGAACAAGTTCAGCACAAACCAGTACCACTTTCTGCAGAGTGCAGACGACGAAGGGTAGCACGGGTGTTTTCGTCTTTCGACCAAACGGACAAACGATCAAGTCAAAAGACCAAAACGAAGCGTGCGCCTTGTTGGATGTAATAATTTGATTTTGCCCCTTGGTTCCACCACTGTCTCTTTTATGACTTTTTTTCCTGTCTGCACTTTACTACTACCATGTTTCCACAGGTGATTGAATTAATGTTGATTAACAGTCTGAAAAAGTCTAACACTGTGAGTCGTCGGCGAGAGTTTGGCGCGAGAGAGTCATGCGCGAGAGATGGACTCTTTCTCCAATTTGTTAAGAGCTGAAAATGGGACGAAAGAAAAAATAATAATATGGATCCACGCACTTTTTTTTTTATTCTCAGAAGTGTGAAGAAAGTGGTCTTATAATTTTTTTTTTTTGCTTTTTCTCTTTCTATCCATATTCTCTCTTTATATTTCAAATTATTTAAAATTTTAATCAAGGACATTGATGTCTTTTAAAAAATAATCAACACTTCTCTCTTCTCTTTTTCTCTTCTCTTTTTCTTATGTCAATCAATACTCTAAATCTACTTTATTTCTCACATTTTTCTCTCTTTTTATACTCTTTTTTTACAATTTCTCCGAGCTAAATGTGCGTCTAGGTTTAAGGTAATTATGGAGTCTTTTAGAATAAAGATTACGTTTACATCCAAATATAAATTTGCAACTAAAAAAAATCTAATAAGTGAAATCTAGAAATGAAATTAATAACTTGTTGGAGAACAAAGTTTGTATAATGAAACATAAAAGACAATAATTTAGTCTCTACTTTATTACACAAGCAAGCTTCCTCGGTAATCTCCGTAATTTCAATCATTGAGCTCAATGGGTCGGAGTTACAAAGAAAGTGATTTTTGTGGTAATTTTTAACGCAAGAAAGTATCCATTTAACTTCAACTAATCAATCTAAATGTAATGAAACACATAATATTTTTATTTTTTGATTAGAATGAAACACATAATATTGATACTACTAGTAGCATTTCTTAATATCCTTGGGGGGTGTTCTAAAAGTGCTCCAACTAACAATACTGTAGTGTTTCTTTTATGCAATTTTTTTTCAAACTATTATGCAATTGGAAAGAGACGTAATTTAGAATAAAAGGGACAACTATTAACACTTCTGTTTTTTCTAACATGTATTCCAGAATATAATTTTTTTTTTTTACTGATTTTGTAAACTTCAGAAAAGTAGAGAGTTTGTTAAAAAAAAATGAGGTGTTAATAATTGCACTCAGGGTAAAATGGACAAAGCAAAAAAGGTTGAGACCATCTAGAGAATAAGGATTCATAATTGAATATTTATTCATAGTAATTTTTACCAAAATCTCACGGCTGTTAAACACTGAAGGGAATTGGACTTGGTTGTGTCGTAATATGACAAAAAAAAAAACTTGACAATGACGTTGAGGAAAAATAGTACTAGTACATTACTTTGGATGTTTCAAAATTTTTGATGTTTTATAAATCAAAGATTAAATTAATGTATTTTTTTCAAATATATCTTTGATTCCAATTAATATTATGTGCTTATTACAAGACTATTGTAGTTACCAAGCCAATAGTTAACCACTCATCAATGAGAATAATCACATTACATAGTTTATAGGCATGATTAAATACGGGTATTTTGATCTAGATATATACCATTTAATACTTTTTTAATGGATGTGTCACAACCTTAAATATCAAATATTTTGAAACAGAGAGAGTAATTAATTAGATGAATTAAAAATATGGAGTCACTGGGGAAATGATCAAGATCACCATCCCAACCTGACCACATGCGGTCTAACCATACCTCCTATCCCCTCGTGACTGCTCAGTCAAGCCAATCAGCCAATGCATAGGTTTCAATTCTTCAACGTATTAACTGCGGTGAAAATTTTCAGGGGACAGGCTTTAACTACAAGTTTTGATTGGAATCGAATCTATTAAACGTGAACAAAACAACAAAACCTTGTGTTCTGTTTCTCTCTCTTTTTTTTAAAATATAAAATAATATTTTTATTTATATTAAAAATATTGTTTAACTTCTACTCCCTCCGTCCCAAAATATAAATAAAAAAATACATGTATTTAGATTATATACCAAAATATAAGCAAAAAACTATATTTATATATGGTCTAAATACATGTACTTTTTTTTCTTATATTTCGGGACCGACAGAGTAAATATACTAGTACTACTATCGTTTACTATTTCTTTTTTTGGTGCTAACGTTTATTATTTCTTTAATATATTGTATATTGATAATTCTCTCTTATTAATTAATTAAGTAAAGAAGGATTTAAATAAATTAAAAATTAATGTTAATTTTAAACTTTTAAAATGACAGATAATTATGAACAATTTTTTTAAAAAAAAATACACATAAAAGCATCGGAACTGATAGTTTTTTTTTATCTGTAGCATGAGAAACTTTACTGAATGTTTAGAAAGAGTGGTCTTACATTAAAAACACACACAAAAGTCAATCCCATGTTGAGACAGTGGATCGAGTGGAGAGGATCAGATAACGAAAACGAGGTTTCAAAGGAAAACCACACCACACGGTGACGGTGCGGTGGATCAGGTGAGGTGGTCATGGACATGGACAGCGTGGTGGGGTTTCTCGCAGCCACAACCATACGGTCCACTAAACCAAACCCCAGTTAAATCATTTCATCAAAAGATTGACAATTATATATATATCAACCAAATAAATAAATAAAAACAAAAAAAGTTCTTCTAAAGAAAAAGTAAACAAGATGCATGTGGAGGCATGTTGCTATAAGTGTTCGTGTACCTTGAGGTAGTACATTAAACAAACATTAATCAATCACACACATAATTAGCGAATTTCACATGATCACATAAATAAATAAATAAATATTTAAATAAAAGATTTGGGTGCTTACGCTTACGTACCTTGAGCTGTGCCAAGGCTAAAGGAGTCTCAGTGAGGAACTTGACGGCAAGAGTCATTATGGTAGAGGTGGTTTCGTAACCCGCAACGAGCAAAGCCAACATAAAATCCACTATTTCCTCGTCGGAGAACTGCTCGCCGGAGGCCAACAGTGCTCCAAGCATATCATTCTTTAATTTCTCTTTGCTTTCACTCTCTTTTCTCCTCTGCCTCACTATCAATGTCAGTGCCTCTGCCACCTTCGTTCTTGCCTTAAGATCAATATATATAATTATAGTTAGTTAATTAGCCGAGAGAACCCGTGCTCAGTACGAGTGGTAAAAAAAAATGTAGTTAAGGTTTTTTTTTTTTGGAAAAATGGCTTTGAGAGGGAAAATTTTGACATGTATACTTAGTATTATTAAGTTTTTTATATGGATAATAAATAAATAAATAAATAAATAAACAAACAAGGAAAATAAAAAAGGAGAAAATGTTAATGTGCATGCACCTTGATGGCTCTGCGGTAGGTGGTGGAGAAAAGAGGAAAGGGGAGAGTGAAGAAGCCTTCAATCACAAGCATGTACTCTTTCCTTAGACTCTCAGTCCATTCATCCGGATCAAAACTCATTAGCTGTTTCACTGTCAGCTCAAATGTTATCTGCAACAAGTAACCCCAAAAAAAGCAAAAATGTTATCAAAATTAAAATCCATAATCATCATCACCATCATTACATACACATTTTTAGCATATAACGGAATAAAAAAAAATTAAATAGTATAGTAGTATATATTAGAGAAGGAAACAAAAAAGAATCCCTTTTAATTTACATGTCTACTCTTATCACACATATACAAACATATTCATACATGCATGCTCGCCCTATATGATGATGATAGGCTAATGTTTTATATTCAGAATGATTATTCTCCCTTGCAGCCGGAAAACCTTTTCAGTTAAGTTAACGTGATGCAAGGATTATGTGCAAGGGAATTGGACACATTGTACAGAACCATGGAATCTGAGTCACCATCTCCATTTAACATCACGAACATCACAATCAGATGGCCAACACATATTATTAAATTAATTAAAACCCTCACTAATTAATCAACCCAAAATGGAATAAAATAAAATGAAAATAAAAAAGAAATTGTTAAGAAGGGCCATAAGAATTTTATTTAAAGAACCAAAATAAAAAAATTTGAATAGGAAAATAAAGTTTAACTTATATTCCCGAGAGAAACTTTCTTTTGTTAAGAAAGCCCATAAGAACATTAGGTAAAAAACCAAAATAGAAAAATTTGAATAGGAAAATAAAGTTTAACTTATATTCGCGAGATAAACTTTCTTTTGTCTTAAATATAAAATTAGTCCCTTCAAAATTTACAAAATTTATTTTTAGTCCAAAAAAAAAATTTAAAGAATTTTAGTTTCCCAAATTTCAAAATATTTTTCCATTCGTCCCTTATTCTGACGCCGTTATAATTTTAGTCACTCAAAAATTTTAAAAATTCGTTTTTAATCCCTGTCACGTTAGCGCCACGTATGCATTACAAAACGGCGTCAACAGTACCAACCGAAAACCATTTTTAAATTTGAGAACTAAAAACTTGAAATTTTTTTAAGGACTAAAAACAAATTTTATAAATTTTTGGGGGGACGAATTTCTTATTTAACCCTATCTTTTTAAGGATTTCTTAACCCATCGTTAGCCCCAAAAAGATAAAAGAAAAAAAAACCAGAGAGAGAAGCTTTTAAACTTTCAAGTGCTTGCTAGACACTTGGACAAAAGTCTCCAATTAACCCCAAAAAAAAAAAGTAAATAAATAAATAAATAAAAATCCAGATAATAATAAAAATGAGTTGCAGAGAAAGCCGATCCTGGTCCACCACCTGCCCACCCACACACCCCATGTGAAATGATGAGGGCAAGTGAGCCTGAGCTAGACTCGACCGATCCATGGCTGAGTTAACTCAGTACACATGCTGCTTGATTATTTCATTTGGGAAAGTTAACTAAAAAAGTTTGATTTAAATTAATTTTGAAGAAATATAATCAAATGAAGGAGAGAAAGCTAACCTTCTTGGCCTCTTCCATGAGAAAAATCCGGTCGGACCAGGAATCCAAGTTGAGCCGGATGAGCCGGTCTATGTCAACAAGGAGATGATCCTTGATGATGGAGGAATTAGCGAAGCTCATGGTAAGAGAATGCATTCTCTTGTGAAGAGAACCCTTCATGAGAAGCAGAGAGTGTTTCCCGAGAAGGTTCGATATCGAACCGGGGTAGCTGCATTCAAAGAGCTTCCCTTCGTTCATAAGAATGAACCGGTTCGTTTCCGGGTCGGCAGAGAACACGGTCGGTTCTCCGAAAACATGGGTCGTGAAGATTGAACCGTACCGGTTCACTCGCTGGTCGATAAACGGCTCCGGGTTGTCACTCTTGTATGCTGATATGAGTTGCAAGGTCTCGCCGATGAACGGCAAACCGAGACTCCCCGGTGGTAGCCGGAGCTGCCGGTAACGGGATTTGCGGAGGAGGAAGAGAAAGGCGATGAAGATGGTGGTGATGGAAAAGAAGAGTAGTGATGGGAAAGAAGCCATTGGAATGTAGAGAGGATGATAAAGGTAGGTACGAAGATTAAGCTAGTGTATTTATGTATGTGTATGTGTATATATATATATGGATAAAAATAAATAGAAGGAGAAAAAGAAGGTGTGGGTTTAGGTTTTACTCCTTAGATAGATAGATAGATAAGGGTAGTTGTGATGGTTTGAAGTATGTGAAGGAAGGGACATTAATGGAGGGAGAAGGTGCACACGAGGGGGTGGGGGTACTTCTGCAAAGTGCCGAGAGTCTAGAAGAAGAAAAGGATGTGTGGGGAGAAATAAATGTGGGGATATTTTACAATCTAACACTCCTTTTTATTTTTATTTTTATTTTTCTCTCTTTTCCT
This sequence comes from Calophaca sinica, assembly GCA_037113605.1. Taxonomy (NCBI): domain Eukaryota; kingdom Viridiplantae; phylum Streptophyta; class Magnoliopsida; order Fabales; family Fabaceae; genus Calophaca; species Calophaca sinica. The sequence continues at coordinate 47,350,939 of CM073735.1, forward strand.
TTTTTTTTTTGGTTACATCTCTTTTCTTTTATCTTTTTGTCTCTCAGGATAAGACTTTGGGCTGGAAAGCATCGGAAAGTCTCCCCCTTTTTTTTTTCTCCTCCTCCTTTTTTTCTTTTTAAACTTTTCAATACAAAAGAAACATACTTGATCGATAGACAAAAAGGACATACTATTCGAAATATATACCAAGGCTCGGGAGGTGTGGATTCACTGCAGTAGGTAAAATCACGCATTCATGCAGTAGCCAAAACCACAACCTTTGGATTTATTTTATCTCTATTTCCAACCACTGATATGGTTTGTCCCAAAAAAAAATAATAAAAAAGCAAGTAGGAGAGAGATAGAAAAGGGCTACAGTAGGGAATCCAATTCCATATTATAGGACGTCTAAAACAGGATCATGGGGGAAATGGATAAAAATCATTGATTATTTATAAAAAAATGTCAACGGTGTAGATGAATCACTTTGTTGGTTGATCACACGGTCGCTAATTTAGACCACCTGATTAAGATCATACGACTTATGTTTCTTTTATGTATTTGGACCCGATTCACCGAGCCAAAACATGGACCATGCGATCTTGATCTCAATGTCTATAACACGTTACTGCGTCAAATATGTGATTCCCTAACAGTAGGGAATCGTGATCCCTTGATGGTGAATGAATGTTACTATTTACATTGTTCTTTGGCAAAGTAGTGTTTATGACCACCGCGCCAAAGAAGTATTTAGATATTACTTATTTTTCACTCAGACAATGCTTTAAAGGGTTATGATAGTAATCATCACCCTTTTTCCTTCAACTTTCTCAACTTGCAAACTTACACGCTCTAACCCACCATTTTTTCCTTAGCTCAGCATAGCATTGGTATGATATACCTTTTTTCCTTCAACTTCCTCAACTCGTAAATTATGGTGGGGAAAAGCTTCTAGTGGGTGGTTTTTTGGTCGGTCCAAACCCATGTGAATCAGCTGGGGAGAAGCTTCTGGTGTTTGTCTTCTAACCCAAGAATCTAAAGGGGTCCATAAATGGAAGAGTCGAAGTCTTAGGAAGGAGATTTTGCCGACTAGATGAGAAGTTCCTTACAGTTTAAAGAAGACTCTTATATATCTGAATAAGAGTACTCTTCCTATTTAGAAGAAGACACTTTCATGTCCAACAATTAAATGTTAGATATTTTGGTCATCCTAGACTTCAAAAACTCAATCCTTTCAGTTACACAATGATTCGTCTTCGGTGTTAGATATTCTAGCATCCTTGTTCAAACCCATATATAGCACGCTAGAATGACCATAATATCTAATCGTGAGAGAAGGAGCATAAGAAAATAACAACATCAAGAATTCTCTAAGGATCAATTGAGAAGAAATTAGAAAGAGGAATGGCTTATATAAAAGAGAAAGGTAGTGGAAATGAAAACCTCTACATAGATGCTAAATGACAAGAACTGAATGCTGCATCATGTGCCAACCAATTGGGTTATGTGTCAAAGACGTGATAAATGCGGTCAAATTGAAGATGTAAAAGGTGAGACATATGGGTTAGGGCTAGCTGCTCAAACAATATTAAAAGAAGAAAGCAGAAAGTATGAGCATACTTGATGGATATGCTCAAAACATATTTGGCCGCTCCTTACTTGTAGATAAGTGTGTGGTAAAAATGAACCACAATTTGGACTTTGGACTAAGTATCTATTGAGTCTTGAGGAAGGGATTGAAACCACCGTAAGGAGTTATTCTTAAGTGACATCAGACCCATCGCTCCAATTAGGGCTGAGAGTGAATCGAACCAACTCAAAATTAGTTTGAGACTTGATTCGACAATTAACTTGTTGAACTTGAATCATGAGCCAAATGGGCAAAAAATTGAGCTCGTTAAATAATCGAGCTGAACCCGAGCTACGCATAATTTGACTCGTTTGGGTCATGAGTCAGTTCGGTGTGTGTGTGTGTGTGTGTGTATATTAAATTCACATAATTGATTTTCTAATTAATCTTACTTTTGTATGAAATAATATATCTAGGAAATAAATTATTTTGACTTTTTATTCATGTGATTCAAGCTAACGAGCTGAACCAAGTTGTTTGCGAGCTTTAATTGAGTCGAGTTCAAGCTGGGAAAAAAAAAGTTCATATCGAACTCGAGTTGAGTTTCGAGCTGAACCAATTTTTATCGAGCCGAGCTTAACCAAGTTCGTCTTAGCTTGACTCATTTCCAGCCCTAGTTCCAATATAGTACATCTTGGACTCGAAAGTGGCGATGTGCTCCATGGGATCTCCTGTGCCATCATAGAGATCAATGGTCAGAAGCTACTAGAGTCTCTTTAGGATAGGAAGAAGCATGATCATTTGTGTAAAAGGAAATCGTCAATCAATACTTCTGTAACTTGGATATATGGAGAGATCTGATTAGATATATGGAGCTCTGAGAGATTCGACTTATGACCTTCATGCTTGCCACGATGGTGAGGGATCACACATCGTCATAATAGTTCTTGAACTTCATCATGTAACTCGTCTGATCCTTGTGAGCTCAATGGGTATCTAACTTCTCTCGTGGACTCAATTGGTTGGCCTCTCTCATTTCAACCAACATATTGAAATGCTTGGTGTTAAAATATTGGGCTTGCTGAGAATCAAAACGTACATTCTCTATTATTATTTTTTTAATTTCTAATCACGCATGTTATACATATTGAGTATGTCAATCATCTAGAGCTTAATGAATATATAATGTTAGATATATTCTTCTTTGAAATATAGATTTGATAGGCCCGCAAGTGCATGGTTTTATCGCGTAGTAAAATATCGTTCCCACAAGGGCTTAGAATTGAGTACCAATTTCTCTCACTAAGATGATTAGCTAAAAGAATAAATTAGAATGGTATTGTTGTTGCTGGAAAATAAAATGAGTTGAATTTAGAAAATAAAAGGCTCTTTGGATTGATGTTCTTCCAATGAAAATTTCTTTTAAGCAAATTCCTTGTCACTTTCCTCTGAGTATGAGCAATGGAGTCTTAATGGCCAAATAATTAAATGTGATTATTGTCTTCTTTCAAAGTACAATAAAATGTTTAAACATAGAATCTACCTATTTTCATGGTAGAAGGAATGATAAAACTCATTAAGAACAATTATTTCTAAGCCTCAAGAAAACCAATTCTATTTTCATGAATTGATCCCCTTGCTTAATCTTGTAATTCCAATATCGAATTTTCACTTTTCAGTGCTTAATAAGATATCTAGGATTCATACAATCATATTAGTTATGATTGCAGAGAAAGTAAAATTCAAGATTAAATTAAGAATGGAACAATGCACATAACATCTAAGGAAAGAAAATTAGACTTAACGATAATTCATCATTGGAATATAATCAATCCCAAGATAAAAGAAACTACTCACACATGATAGGAATGTAAATAAGACAATGTAAATTAAACATTCAGAACTTGAATAAGTAAAAGATGAAGATTAGAAGGTAATAGAAACTGAAATTCATTCAAAGCTTAAAGCCATAGAAAAGTTGCTTGAACATAAATGAAGAAAACCACAAAAGAACACAAGTTTAGCTAAGAAAAATGGAGAGGAAGAGGATCCAATTTTGTGCCCTGAAAGCCTCAATTTATAGCCCAATCCCCAATCAAGTGTCATTATATCCCCTTTAAGACCCTCTAAAACAGCTCAACAGATTTAGCACATAAATTGAGCTGTTACAAAATTCTACCATAAACATGGTCGTAATGCGCAACACTGGGGGCCATAATCTTCAAACTGTGACTTTTCAGCTCATCCACCACGAATTACGACCATAATGGAAAACACTGGGGGGCCGTAATTCTCTCTGTTTCTTCACTTGGCCTTCCAACTGCTTCCCACGAATTATGGCCATGTTCTTCAACACTGGGGGTCGTAATGCTCTCTTTTTGCATCAAATTCATCAACTTTTCAACTCCTTTTTCTACAAATCAAAATATAAACCAAAAGGTAATAAAAATAAAAATAAATAAAGATAAACCACTAATAAAACCTATTAAAGCAAGATAAAAAACTAAATAAATTCTAACTTATCAAGATTATATGTTCGATTGTGGGAGGAAGATAGTTAAATTAAGAACCATGTTATCTATGTTCAGTTCTTGTGGCATAAAGATAATTAAGGAGCCAATGTTAGATATCTTAATGTATCTTTTTTCTTTGTATATATAGTGTTGAATATTTATGTTATAATTGATGAGTATATAGTATTTGAATTGATATTCTTTGAAATCATATTATGTAGCTTCTTCTTTGAATTAAAATTTTGTCTTTATGAGTATGTTGCTTTGTATTATGGCTCGAGTGTATTTTGGTTTTGTTGATTTTGGTTTGAATCGAGTTAGAGTAGATGGAAGTCCGGTTAAAAACAAAACTAGGATTAGATAGTGATTTTCAAGGAAGCACTATCTTAGGTGAGGTAACGATAACGTGTAACTATAATTTCCTATTTAAAGTATGAATAGTTAACTCTTTTTAGACAATGTACTGTTTAAGTAAACTCGTACAACACATTATAGAAGAATGTGCATATATTAGTAGCGCTTAAAAACACGCTATGTATACTTGAAATAGTGCCGATATATATAGCGCTTAAAAGCGCCATGCATTTTTTTTTAAATGCACTATGTACACCCTTTTTTGGCGTGGTGATTGCTTCCGTGTCATATCTAATTCAATATAGTCATTTTTGCCCAGGAAGAAACTTTTAGAGTGAATGTGTATCCTTTGTGGCTAATGGGCATGGGCCTGGGCCTAGAACGCTTATTGGATCTAGTAACCAGAGTTCCAGCCAAAAACATACATACATACACACACAAGACTTGCACGAAATGAGCTTTTCATGTCTTAACATAAGCATTATTAAGGATATGTGATTGTGAAGTAGCCTAGCTCGACCTGCGTGCACTTACTTATTTTAATTTAAATATGTTTTTAGTCCTTACAAATATAACATGTTTTTATTTGAGTCCCTGAAAAAAATTAATTTATTTGTGGTCCTTACAAATTTTTTTATTTTGATTTTGGTCCTTTTGACCAAAATTCATAGGAAAATCAGCAAGACAATGTGCAGTGTTTTCTATGGATTTTGCTATGAATTTGATCGAAATAATAGTTTTTAATTATTCAGATCAAAATTCACAAGAAATTTGGCAGAAAAATTAAATGTATTTTTGTTGCAAATTTTGCTATGAATTTTTGTTAGATTAACTAAAATCAAAATAAAATATTTTATAGGGACTTACGTTACCCCTGCACACCCTCAAATTTTGAAAATTTCACTTAATCCCTCCTATAATTTTTATTTTGACCCCCTAATTGTATTATTTTGCACCCCTGTCCGTTACTCTCTCCCCTCATATGACAATCTCTCATCTCTCTCTAAAATTTTGAGGCCTAGTCTGGCTTGTTCAAAAAATTCAAGGCCTAAACCTGATCTGTTACCTGTTATAGGCTTTTCTTAGGTCTGACCTGACCTTTTTGAAAGCTTGATATGGCCCGTTAACCTGCTTAAAGGCATATTTCATGCTAACGTCTTTAAATAAGTCATATAGCCTATCTTTAAATAGACTAACGGTATCGGGGCACTACAACAAGTTTTGACAATAAACATCGCTTATTTTTAGCTTAAAACAGCGCTTAAAGGTGCTGAAAATTAAGCCGCTGCTGATTGTATTTCATAAAAACAGCGTTTATGAAGCGCTGCAGAAAATGGACAATAAGCATCGCTTCAATAAGGAAGCGCTGTTTATTGTATAGACAATAAACAGCGCTTCAGTAAGGCAGCGTTGTTTATTATGAACAATAAGCAGCGCTTCCTTGTTGAAGCACTGTTTATTGTCTTTTTATACAATAAGCAGCGCTTCCTTAATTGAAGCGTTGTTTGTTCTCCTTTTTTTTATTTAATTCTCTCACATTCACATGATATCTGTTAATATTGTGATAACACAAAATGCAACCAAAATTATCATCAACACCCAATTGTATCAACATCAAAATTAATTTTTTCATAGAAACAGTACAGATCCTTACATTAACATAAATAAATTACAATATATTTCTCAGTAAAATTCACAATTATACAGACTAGATCACTAAAATATTGCATATGTCATGCTATAAATAGTACCTAAACACTAATATTTTCTTCTTCTGTCACTGTAAATCAACATGCAGACAAGATCAAAATTCTAACAAAATTTTGGCAGAGTTTTCCTTAAAATATGGACATTCCAAAATATAAAAAATATCTGTAACAACATAAGATACCATACCAGCCAGCCAACATAAAATATATAAAATATTAGCCAACATAAAAAGGAATTTTATTCCTAAATTCATGTGAACCTATTCCAATTCAAGTATGCTAAACTCACAAAAAACCAAATTTAACAAAAACTCACCTAAACATTAAATATTAATCTTCTTCTACCTGCTTATAAATGATAAAATTCGTAGTAAAATATCGACTCCACTCTTCTTTGAGTTCGGTATGATTAGAGTATGTGTCGAATTGACAATCAGGATAGTACTGCGAAATGAAAATTAAATGAAGTTAGAATTGAACATAAGCATTCAAATGGTATGTGTAAAAGAAAAAAAATTATATAAACTTTGAAATTATTACATACATACCTCTGTTGGAATTTCTGTTTGGTTATGAATGACAATATCCTTGAGAAACTTCAAAACATATCGGCCACAATCATCAGAGTTCGGTTGGCGAGGACACTATAAAACAAAAAATATGAAATTAATTGTTTTTATTTTGGTAATTTGAATAATTGCATAAAAAATTTGATATAAATACCTTTATCGGTATCCATTTAGGTGGAGTAAATTTAGAAAACCGAGACTTGTTTCTTCGATAAAGTATGATTGCCCTAAGTGCAAAATCAAAAAAAAATCATTCAATATCTAATTTTACACTCATAATAATTTCTACCTACCAAAAAATACCATTCCAATACATTTATAACCACTGCTCTTAACATCAACACATAGACTATATCAAATTTCTAACAAAATTTTGGCAGAGTCTCCCCTAAAATATGGACATTCCAAAATTTATAAAACACCTGTAACAACACAAAATATCATACCAGCCAGCACAAGAGGTCACGTAGGCCAAACATAAACAAATAAATACTTCAATATTACAATAGGTGTAAACATTTAAGAAAATGCATATATATATATATATATATATATATATATATATGATTTATACACACTTACTAATTGTACTTCTCTTTCATTGTTTTGCGCATGTTGATTTGTACACGCAATGGATCAAGATAGCACACAACGTTTTGATTCAAGTTAATCGCTTACAATAACCAATGATTCCTATAAAAATATTGGAGAAAAAAATATAAGATAGTAAACACATTTCAATAAATTTAGTAACATTGATTAAATTAAATGACTTACACTACATTGCAAGGTGACAAAAACAGAGTCTCAAAGTCAGGATTTGCTAATGTCAAGCGATGAATCATATATTCAGACATGTCAGCATGATCCCATATGTGTCCGTTGTGGGCACAAAAACACAAACCTTTGAGTTTGTTCTTGTGGGATCAATATCTCTTGATACAAGTACCTTAAATTAAAACATGCATACAAATTAATGCATTAACAATAACATAAATATTTAGTTGAAAAAATAAAAAAATATTAGATACTTTAAAATTTAATGCAGTACCTGAGATATACACTAATAACAGTTTCACTTAACCATAGGTCGTCATTAAGAATTTCTTGAATTGCACCATTAGCACCAGCTCTTAGGTCGTGCTCATAACCCAAAATTGATTCCTCCATTGGTACTTTAATGGTATCTTCCGCCTCCATCTTTGTTGCCACATGGACTCTAAGATAAATTGTAAAATCAGAAAGGTGAGTCAGTAGGAGGCTGAGATACCATGACCTTCTTCATTGGAGATGTGAATGACCCATTTGTTGGCTGCTTGCCAACACTCTTGCTAGCTATAGGCAGCTTGCCCTTGCCTTTGTCCTTGGCTTTGGATGTTGGGGATACCTACATATTTTACATTCCAATATATTGATTAGTTAGTGAGTGATCACCTAATTTAATAAATATATGCAGTATATGATAGTGAAGCATATACTTTAACATATACGTACCATATCACTTATAACTACGAGGTGGTTTGGTCATGCCACATATGTTCCTATTGCCTGTTCCACTGTCATCACATCTGCCGCCTCCAGTGGTACAGGCAATAGTGCATCTCCCTCAAGTGCAACGTCAACTCTAACCTTTACATGATTAGGAAGTAAGGGTAGGTTGTGTAGTAACACACCTGGTTCATTATACAACATTCCTTTACCGACCATTCGTTGCGTTGGGCTTGTCAAATATAGACTGCACTCATGAATGCCCTAAACCAATGATAAACGAAATACTAATATGTTAAATCATTGAATACTTAGGTGACAAAGTATAAAAAGAAATCTAACGATTATTACCTCCGGACTCACAATAGTGCAACTATCTCTAACACTCTTTGGGTTAGGGATAGGTGAATGATGCTCGTCCCTCTCCACTTCATCCTTATCCTTCTTGCTATCTTCCAATTCCTGAACTTTTTGGTATAGCTGAGTTACCATTTTCCTCAATTCTTCTGTTTCACTAGCATCAGCATGGCGTCTTACGCGCTTCTATGATCCAAAGATAGTGCCCTGGGAGACACCAAATCCCACGCCTCTTACCTGACCAGGATACTCCTTGGTGGGTATGGCTTGGGAAAGGATGTCTTGGCCAGACAAATCTAACATAGACATTAACAGTTCATTCTGCGACACACAAATATTATTAAATATTATTAAATAATATCATTGTCACAAATTTAAACGTTAATTAATGTTATCATACTTACAATTTTGTCAGCCACTTCTCTAATGGGAAGATGTTCAATCTCACCCTTCTTGTTTCACCGGGCTTCTATCCACAAACAAGATCGATCAATGGATTGAGAAGTTGCATCTTCTCCTGACTCCAACAGCTGTACATATGAACAAACAAATTGAGAGAAACTAAGAAAGAAATTTTACATACCAAGAGATGCGTTAAAACAAGTTATAATTAAAGATATTGTACATACCATTTCGTCCTCAATGCGGGGATACCCTTTAACCCCTCCTCTGTAAGGGTATGGAGGATTTGACACTCTTTGCCGATTTTCATTGCTTTTTCTCTACATAAAAACATAAGAATATATTAATGCATGGTTTAACGTCATATATAAAAGTTATAAATATTATTTTACATACTATATATTCTTCATCTTCTGTGCGTCTTCTTACAAAAGCGCTCCAATCATCCTGTTCTATGAACGATGCATATTTTGCTGGAGGCTGATGTCTGATGTTCCCGTGTTTGTCTCTCAACCACTTGTTCGCTAACGCAGTTCGAAAATTCCGATGTGATCTTCCAGCTAACCTAAGTGTAATATCCTTTCAGGTCTCATCAACATCAAAATGCTTTTGCAAAAACATTATAAACAAAATGGTAGACTATAAGTATGTTTAAATTAATTCAGAAACAATACAACTAACTAATGTTAATTAATCTCATTTTTATATATCTGTATCTCAGTCCATATCTCATCTTTTAGCTCCTTCAAAGATGGATCCTTATCCCTCCAATTATCGCGACTAATTGGGACCGTCTTCCGCACTGTGGCCCCAATAAATTGAATAAAGTCATTAACATTTTCACTAATTGGTTGACCCCTAGCATTCCATATAACTTATAAAAAAATAGTATTAGTGTACAAATTTAGATACTCAACTAAAAAAAATGAAACAATTAATTAGATTAATCGATAAGTATCTTACCACACATTTTGTAACTCCTTTACTCCTCTCGCGGATGAGTTTCTTCTTAAAAGTCGGTCCATGGGATGTCGTCCCCTTTTGGGGGGCCTTGGGAGCACTATCATCACCTTTTGATGCCATTTACCTGCAAAAAAAATTAGACACATAAGTTATTAATAAAAATTAATAGAGAAATCAATGTATACACATTTAATTGATCAATAAATTAATAAAAATTAAATAGCATTCACAACATACATGTGCATTTTAGCAACTCTTTTCCTTTTTCTCGTTTTATTGAGATTTGCGCATCCCTTATGAAATAATGGATTGATCCAAAGCCCTTCATTATGATCATTTCTAATATACACATCATCCTCTATAGGTGTACTTGCCCCAAACAATGATTGTGATGTCCCGAAGAAAGGGTCATCCTCAATATCAGCATATTCATGAGCTTCATCATCAATTTCATTAACACTTTTTGTGTTAGTCAATAGAACAATGGACCAATTTATATCAGTTGGATCGGTGACATATAACACTTGTTGAGCTTGCGATGCTAAAATAAAGGGCTCATCTTTATATCTCAACTTATTAAAGTTCACCCGCATGAACCCCAACTCATCCATTTGTACATCGTTGTTATTCTCAACCCACTTGCATTGGAACACAAGCACTCGAAACATCCTGTAATCCAACTCCCATATGCGTTCAATGACCCCGAAGTATGACATATTCGCATATATGGGGTTTCTGTCTTTAGCACTTGATATATGCATAGCTTCAGCTACAAGAGTCACCCCACTATTTTGTATTCTCCTCCAATCATCGTGTTCTTTTGTATAAAAAGTGTACCTGTTCATCAGATAACCGGTGTAAGAACTAACATGTATATCTGGATCTTTAGCTAACCATCTCAATCTTTCTGAAACCGAGCTAGGATTTGCAATAAACTCTGCAGAAATGTATTCTTTTAGCCATTTTATAAAACACCGATTGTGTTCTGTTGTTAACCAATTTTGACTCTTATTTGGATACAAGCTCTTGAGTATGTCCTTGTGTTTTACAACATATGACTCAACTTCATCGGCGTTGCGTAAAACATATAAGTGTGCTTGTTCCCATTCTTTCCTTGATATAGTCAATATTTCAAGTCCAAGAATCCTCCCCGCACTTCTTCCTGCGGTGATGAGACCGCAGCAAACTATAGAATGTTCAATATCGATAGATACTTTGCAGAATTCAACAGCTTCTTCGACTATATACCGTTCAACAATACAACCCTCTGGTCGTGATCGGTTTTTCACATACCTTTTTAATATCTTCATGTAACGCTCAAACGGGTACATCCATCTCATGTAAGCTGGCCCACACAATTGTGTCTCCCAAACCAGATGAACTGTCAGATGAATCATTGTGTCAAAGAATGAAGGCGGGAAATACATCTCAAGCTCACACAAAGTCAGAATAATTTCTTTTTGCAAGGCTGGCAACTTTCCAGGGTCAATCACTCTGCTACAAATTGCCTTAAAGAAGAAATAAAGTTTACTTAAGGTATTCTGCACTTTGTTGGGCAAAATAGATCGTATAGCTATGGGTAGCAAATTCTCCATGAGAACATGGCAATCATGAGACTTTAGACCCTTTAACTTGAGATCTTTCATCGATACGAGGTTCTTAATGTTTGAAGAGTACCCCTCTGGAACCTTAACTCCATCAAGAAACTTACAAAAATCTCTTTTCTCTTTTATAGATAGAGTATGAGTAGCCGGAGGTAGATATGTACGACGTTTCCCTTTCTTTACCGGTCCCAACTCTCGTCTCAATCCCATACTAACCAAGTTCAGCCTTGCATTGATGCCATCTTTAGTCTTCCCAGGCACATTAAGTAAGGTACCACTGAGACTATCAAAAATATTTTTTTCAACATGCATCACATCAATGAAATGTCTTACGTATAATGATTTCCAATATGGCAACTCAAAGAAAATCGACATTTTCTTCCACCCTCATGTGGCAATGTCTCCTGCAAAAGGTTTACCGAATTTAATATTCAAATCTTTTACTTTTTCAAACAGTTGTGTACCCGTCAGAGGCAAATGAGCTCTACGTTCTTCTGTATTCCCATTGAATGCCTTTCTTCATGACCGATAATGATGATTTGGATGCAAAAGTTTGCGATGCCCAAAAAGACATTCTTCCTACCATGTTCCAACCGAATCCAATCTGTACTATCTTCACATATAGGGCATGCACACTGACCTTTGGTACTATATCCCGACAGATTACCATATGTTGGAAAATCATTAATTGTGCCGAAAATCATAGCCCTCAAGGTGAAACTTTCTTCTCTATACCTATCATACACCACCACACCTGTCTCCCACATTTGCTTCAAATCTTCAATTAAAGGAGCCAAATATACATCGATATCATTTCCTGGTTGTTTCGGCCCAGAAATTAACAAAGATAACATCATATATTTTCGCTTCATGCATAGCCATGGAGGTAGGTTATAAATCACCAAAATCACAGGCCATGTACTGTGAGAGCTACTCTGAACACCATGTGGGTTAAATCCGTCAGTAGACAATGCAAGTCGTAAGTTTCTTGGTTCATTCCCAAAATCAGGATAATCAATATCAATTTTTTTCCATTGAGGAGAATCTGCCGGGTGCCGTAGCTTGCCATCTTGAATCCTTTCATCCTCATGCAATGTCAGGTTTTTTGCATCTTCTGAACTATGGTACATACGCCTGAATCTGGGGATTATGGGAAAATACCACAATACCTTCTCTGGAGCCGAATTTTCCTTCTTATACCGTGAGGCTTCACATTTAGGACACGACTTTAACGATACATATTCATTACGAAATAAAATGCAATCATTATGACAAGCATGTATCTTCTCATAGCTCATGCCAATAGAGCGTAACATTTGTTTAGCCTCATATGTCCTACTAGGAAGCACATTATCATTTGGCAACATATCTTTCAACAGTGTGAGTAAGTCCGTAAAACTCTTATCAGTCCATCCATTGCCCGACTTCAAGTTAAACAACTTTAACATTGCCGACAATCTTGGGAATTTAGTACAACCCTCATATAACGGCTTCTCCGCATCACTTATCAACTTCTCAAACATTTGAGGACAATCACGAAGATCTTCTTCAACCGCATTTGCCATATCTTCAAAATGGTCACCATCATATGTATTTGTAGCGGTGTCCTCTGACGCATATCTCCCACAATTCCCCATATTAAAAGATTCACCTCTTGTCTCACCGTGCTTTGTCCAACAGGTATAAGTTTGATCAATCTCATTGCTCACTAAATGTCATTCCAATTCCCGAACACTAATTTTGTTTGTATAACAACAACTTAAACAAGGACATATGATTCTACTATGGTCTGTTGTATGCCCAACTACAAACCCAATAAAATCTTTCACTTCATCCTTATATTCCTTCGACAAACGATTGGCAGACATCCACTTTCGATCCATATTTTACCTATGGATTGAGAGGTAAAACAACAGAAAAAGCCCATTTAAATAAAGCAAGATTAAAACTATCACTGCTCTTAAAATCAACACACAGACTAGATCAAAATTCTAACAAAATTTTGGCAGAGTCTCCCCTAAAATATGGATATTCCAAAATATATACAATACATGTAACATTCCAAAATTCATTGTTAAAAAAAAAAAACCAAAAGCAGGTTCCACAACTGCTAACCACGACAAAGTTAGATCACAATTAGAACTTACAGCAATATCAATTTCTAAACCCAAAATTAAAGATATTCAAATATCCATGAAATCTTGAAATATTTTGAAAGGTATTCACTCCATATTCCTTAGATTTTGCATTCATAATCTTGAATACAAGTTTCATTGATATCCGTTAAACCCGTTATAAATACAGTTTTCATTCATAAGCTTGTCAAATAGCAAAGTCCTCCACATAAAGTATTTCTGAACCCAAATAATGAAAAAAGTAAACTCCACAAACCCAAATCCCTAGTTTTATTTTCACAATAAGAAGCTCACATATTCATATTCTATATAGAAAATCAGAATAATCACAAGCGTGTGAAACACAACAACATGGCAATCAGAGCTTAAAACAAGCTGAAGCTGCACAGTTTAGTCTCTACTTTATGTTCCTTGACATTGACATAGGACCACAGTTGGACAAACAAACAGCAAGTAAAACCTAAAAAAGCAAGTAAACCCTGAGAGCAACACAGAACACGAACCAGCAGCACTTCAATAGAACCACCAGCAACACTTCAAAGAACAAACGATTTTGAACCACGAACAGTCCCAAAATCGAACCACGAACATACCCAATGTGGAACCACAAACAGACCCAACGTAAAACCTAAAAAACCAACACAGAACCATGATCATGAACAGCAATAGGACAACATCAAAATCGAACAAAATCAAACAAAATCGAATAGACAAAAAACTAACGAACCACCAACAGAAACTAATGTGGAATCGAGACAGTAAATGGAGACAGTGGTGATACCTGGAAATGGACGCAAACAGGACTTGGGAGATGGAGACGAGGGGGACAATGGAGGTCGAGCCGCTGCCGGCGGCTTTTGGAGGACGACGAGGTCCGATTTCAGGTGAGGGGAAGAAGCACTCGATCTCGTTGAGGAAGAAGCACGTCGGGACTTGGGAGATGGAGGCGAGGGGGATGGTGGAGGCCGAGCCGGTGCCGGTGTTGCGTCAAAATCGCAAGTGCACGATTAAACGTCAAGTTATAGTATATAAGATTATCGTCTCCACAGGGAATTGAAACGAATACTGCTCTACTTAGATTAATTTGTTATTTAGACAAATGGTTGAAGTGAAATTACACAAAGAGTGCGTAAAAGATAAGTCATATAAAAATAAATAAAAAGAAAGCAAATAAAATAAATGTCACCAAGGTAACGGGATCACTAATGCGTATATCTGTGTATTTGACCAATTTATAATAAGAGCAATAATTCTAACTGATTACCTATCTCTATTCAAAAGCTATTAACACCCAATGATCATGCAATGTTAACAGTCTTCTTTCTAATTTATTACTTTGTTTGATCATTCAAAGCAAGTAAATAGAAAGAGCATAAAGTACCAATAGATTTATCAATTCAATGACTGACAGAAAATAAACACGCAATCCTTGATCCGGCAGAGCATGCAGATTCAATTATCCCTAGAGTTCCGTTAACTAATTGAAGGTACGATCGCCACACAATTAATTAGCTGAGTAAAGAATGATCAGTTCTTATAGAATAAATTCACTAGGAATAATTTAATCATAGAAGAGATTAAGTACTAATATTATAAATTATTTAATGATCACAGATACGACATTAGATCCCCCATCACCTCAGTGACGGGGTTTTATTCCACTACTAAGTAGAAGGAAATAATAAACTAGATATAAAAACAAACAGAGTAACAACTAAAACTAGTAAAATAAGACTGGAATATTACAGGGAAAGAAAAGAATTTGGGAGAAAGTCGATCCCGGAGTATTTTCAAATGTTCTGCTGAGCGTTCCTTTTATAGGCAAAATTTGGGGTCAGCACAACACCAGCACGGCCGTGCTCCATTACGCGTCACCGACCTTGCCGACATGATTTTCTGATATTTTTGCTTGAGCACGGCCTTGCTGGTCAAATGAAGAGGCCGTGCTGGTCAAATGGAGAGGCCGTGCTGGTCAATGAGAGGCCGTGCTCCATGATGACAAGGCTGTGCTCCATCCAATTCTTAAGAAAGTTGTAGGAAATTCTCTTAGCTTTCCAACGCCACAAAGAACGCCTTAATCCGATATCTACAGCTCCAGATATGAATAAAATACCAACCAGCTATCTGGGGAGCGCATGGACGCGCGTGAGGCGCGCTCGTGGCTAATTGCTTCTTCAGATAAGCATGTACATGCTTCATTCTATTATGCGAAGGCCGTGTTTAGCATTATGGGCCTCTTTTAGCCCACGTTTAAGCCCAAACTTGCATTTCTTCATCATATTGCTTAATTTCTATTTCTGCACATTTAAGATGAAAAGAGAGTGAATTGTATGTGAAGCCATTCAATAATTATTCAAATTACACTCTGCTATCCCTAATAAAATGATGCAATATTGATGTTATCAATACCCCCACACTTGAATTTTGCTTGCCCTCAAGCAAATTGGTTTTATGAATTCTCAATAATTTTTCAACAATAGCTAACAATGAATGGGGTAGAGCAAATGTTTCTGAAAGACAGCTTTTTATCTCTTTGAAAAAAAAAATATTTCCACTTGATTGAAACTTTTAAAAAGATAAGCACTTTGATATTTAAATCAACCAAGAATATGTCGCTCCCTTTCAATCTCTCAAGTGTTTCAATGGTTAAGGGGAATTCACACAATTTTCTCAGAAACAATGCATTACCATAGGCTTGACAATAGACCAAAACTCGACTAACAATTCACAGAAAATTTTGAAATCAAGAAGTCTTGGTATAAGGTTGTAATGAGGCTAAGGGTAGAAATTCAAGGTATGAAGATCCAGAAAATGGTTTTACAAGGGCTTTGGAAAATTCAGTTATTTCTTTTTGAGCATAAATCCTTGTTTCACAGTTTTGGCATTTTTAGGTGCAGAAAACCATATTTTCATAAACTTGTTTTTCTTTTTCTTCTTTTTTATACTTCCTCATCGAGCTTTTTTTTTTTTTTTCCTTTTTCCTCTCAATATTTTTTTTTACCAATGTCACGTTGCTCTTTATAACTCAATGATAACCAATTTTGTAGTTCTTTCAAAGGAATATGAGGTATCAAATGAATTTTATCTTGAAGGCTCGAAGTGGGCAGCTAGTTGGTAAAAATTTCCAATTCAAAGTGTTGGAGGCTAGAAATAATCCTAACTGCCTCAATCATTTTTCAAAAATTTTGTAAATTAGTTTCGCTTTGAATGGTCATATGTCAAGTTCTTAGAACACAATTGTTTCTGAAAACACTCAAATGAAAAATAGAGGTTTTAAAAATCAATCCGTTAAATGTAACCCCTAGATTAGGCTCGAATTCTCACATATAGAAGTTTTTCTTGGAGATTTTGTCAATGAAGGGCTTATTCAAATTTCTCAGCTTTTCAGAAAATATTTTCTTTTAAGAAATTTAAAGCTGTCTAAAAATTTTAATTTTCCCAAAAATTAATTAACTTCAAATTTTCAATTTATTTGAGAATTCATGAGTCATGTAGTCATGTTGTTCTCCCCCCACACTTATTTCTAACATTGTCCTCAATGCTAGTAATCACAGCATAAGCACATAAAGATATAACAATAAATTTAAGTGCTAAAAGTAAAGAATGGAAAGGGACTCCCCTATGAAAAATTTCACGAGCATATTCTGGAGGAGATGCAGTAGGCATTTTCTTCCCAAAGCGTGATTTCTCACAGATGAATGTATATTTTATTTAATCACAATGCTCCATTTGTTGGAACCCAGAGTCTTACCTCCTAGGTGGCTACAGATGACAAAAGCCAAAGGGTTTCTCAGCATGATTACCCACAAATCATTCCTATGTTTACTTCCATAAGAAGAAGCCTTTCTGTAAAGGGTAGCACACGATCCTTTTTCTTGAGCAGTGAAGCTCAACCTTGTCTATTCAAAGTCCCGAGTTTACCCAATCCTTGCCGACAATCACTTCCAGCTCTTGGTACACCTCAAGGGGACCTTCCAACAAATAAATGTCAGAAGTACACTATCCTAATCCAGATCAATTAAGTTCTAAATTAGGAAAAATTATCCTTTTTTTTTCTTTTTTTTTAATTTTTTTAGAAATTAAAAGAAAAGAAAATAGAAATAAATTTTAAAACAAAGAAAAATAAAATCTAATCTTCCAACAGGAGACATAATCTTCCAAGAGGAGATGCTATACAACAATAAAATGAAAGAAAAAAATAAAAGGCAAAAAAAAAAAAAATTGGGAAGAAAATGTCGCCGTGCTCCATCCAATTCTTGAGAAAGTTGTAGGAAATTCTCTTAGCTTTCCAACGCCACAAAGAACGCCTTAATCCGATATCTACAGCTCCAGATATGAATAAAATACCAACCAGCTATCTGGGGAGCGCATGGACGCGCGTGAGGCGCGCTCGTGGCTAATTGCTTCTTCAGATAAGCATGTACATGCTTCATTATATTATGCGAAGGCCGTGTTTAGCATTATGGGCCTCTTTTAGCCCACGTTTAAGCCCAAACTTGCATTTCTTCATCATATTGCTTAATTTCTATTTCTGCACATTTAAGATGAAAAGAGAGTGAATTGTATGTGAAACCATTCAATAATTATTCAAATTACACTCTGCTATCCCTAATAAAATGATGCAATATTGATGTTATCAGCCGGCGGATGCGTTTGCGAGATAGAGAGAGTTGTGAGACAGAGAGAGAACAGTGCTTCCGTGAAATGAGAGAGGAGGGAAAAACGATTTATGTAATATATTGACCAAAAACAGCGCTTAAGTCTAAAAGCGATGATTATTGTTCAACCAAAAACAGCGCTTACTGGTATAAAGCGCTGTTTATTGTTCATATGACCAAAAACAGCGCTTGAGGTTTGAAGCGCTAATTATTGTGCCAGTTCATTTTTTTAGTATTTAGAGAAAAAATAGCGCTTAAAGGACTAAGCACTGATTATTGTGAAAACTAAACTGTAGCGCTTATTATTGTAAGCGTTGTTTATTGTTTAGGTATGTCATTAAGTACCGTTTTTTGTTTTAAGCGCTGCTTAAAGTAGCGCCATCTTTTACAGAATTTGTTGTAGTGGGGCTAATAGGTCAATGATGTTAAGTTTTATTTCAAATAAATATTAAAAATTAAAAATTAAAATCACTACTACTAAGAAATATGAGACATAGAGGCAGAAATAAATACGACAAGTTGTGTTTTATAAGGTCTGATTCAGATTTATTTGTATGATATAAATCATTTTAAAGGTCTAACCTGATCTTTTAGAGAATTTGACTTTATATGATAGTCTATTTAAATTCTATTTTCCAATAAGATCTTTAAGTATATGTCAAAAAATTATGTAGGCCAATATGCTTAAATTATTGAAAAGGTCAGCATGTATATGATTTAGCATATTGTACAATTCTAATTTAATAATAACAGCAATAAAAAAAGTACTATTTATATTTATTTAAATAGGCCAGCCTGTTAGACCTAAATGGTTTTTTGTGTGGCCCGAAGCCTAATTTTTTTAGCTAAGTAGGCTTCTCAAAATTTTTTGACTTGTCTACTTAAAAAAGAGTCTGGCCTGGTCTGGACCTGATATAGGCTAGGCCATAGGCCTCTGTCGGACGGCTTGACCTATTCCCACCCTGAATGGGGATAAATGGATGAATGATTGTCTAGTGACTTATTATCGAAAAAGAAGTATTCATGAACATTGACACTGAGTTGATCATTCAAAGATTTCAAAACTTTATGACACTAAGTTGATCATTCGCGTAGAGAACAATTATAAGTATGTATGTAATTTATTTGATCAGATATATTAAAATTTTATGATTTTAACATTTATGTCTTTATTTTTATTTATTATGATTTTAAAATTTTATGAAGATAAATAGTCTGACTCCCTAACTCAGGGTCCTAGATATGCTACTAGCAGTGACTAAAATCAAAAAATTTATATTTGCGGGGACCAAAAATATATTTAAGCCATTTTTTTCCTTTTTTTATCTAGACAAAAAAATAATCGGATATGTGACTTGTTTTTCTGATTGTGAATATCGTACATCAATTCAACTCGCTTAATAATTTATACGAGGAACAAAAATTACTAAGAATAAAACTTACATAAAGTTTCGTAGGTCAAGTTCAACTATTTTCTCTCAAAAAAATAATTATTTTTTTATAAAAATATGCAAGAGCAGTTATACAATATTATACATTTTAAAAAAATAACCAACTTTTTATGAAGAAAATGATTGAACTTGACATATAAAACTTGTTATAAATTTTATCCAATTACTAAAGTTGATGATGTTTCGTCATAACCCAATTCGTTGTATTTGTATTTAATTAGAGGAGATGTAACATTATATACTCTACTCAGAAGCAAACTAATTAGTAGTCCATAACTACTTGTCAAATTAATGGGTAATTTCTTGCAAACTATGATGCATGTTGCCCATAGATACCAAACCCATGAGGATGAAAAATAAACTATATATATATATATATATACACACACACATATAGGGAAGAGATCAAGTTACTCCTAGAGTAACTATTGTCTGGGTTACTCTTAGAGTAACTTGATTACTTCTCGTATATGTGTGTGTGTCTATATATATACATAGACAATAGTTACTCTAGGAGTAACTTGATCTCTCCCCTATGTGTGTGTGTGTGTGTCTATATATATATATATATATTTATATATATATATATATATATATATGGTCAGGATCAAATGACACCGGTGTCAAACTTGGGTATTGTGACACCGTTCAATAACTTTGTACCGGATACCTGTATTACAAAATTCACCGTTGGATTGAAAGATATTATCAAATAGATCATATCTATAAAATTTTACATTAATCTAAAATCATTTGATATGTCATTGAGATGCATCAAGATTAACATTATTAATAAAAGTGCATAAGACGTTAATCTTGATACATCTCATTGACATATCAAATGATTTTAGATTAATGTAAAATTTTGTAGATATGATCTATTTGATAGTATCTTTCAATCCAACGGGAAGTTTTGTAATACAGGTATCCTAAGATAAAGTTATCAATCTGTCACAATACCCAAGCTGACACTGTCACATTTGATCCTGACCCATATATATATATAGACACACACACACACATATAGGGGAGAGATCAAGTTACTCTCAAAGTAACTATTGTCTGATTTACTCTTAGAATAATTTAATCACTTCACACACACACACACACATATATATATATATATATATATATATATATATATGTATATGTATGTATGTATGTATGTATGCGCGCGCTCGCTGTGCCGCACACACCATCTTTCCTATTCACATTTACACGCGTCCAAGTTATTTCACATGATGTGTATGTATATTCGTCGTCAGTCATTCTTTGTAGTTTATTATTATTAATCATTAATTAATAGGATAAATAAGAGTGTATAATTTGTACCAAAAAAAATACGTGTATAATGAAGTGCACAATGGCAGCCATATAAGGTGATGATAACATGTTACTTCAATCACATTGTCGCCATATGAAGGGAATTGCTAAGGGCAAAGCTGGGCACCCTACATTTTTTAAAATGCTCTTGTCAAAAATTAAGCTTTTTATTTATTTATCATTTGTGTCCCTTGCAAAGACCAATTTGCGAGGGAACAAAATTTTAATTTTTATTCACTTGCAAATATCATATTTGCGAGTAACAAAAAACTCGCAAATATGATATTTGTGAGTGTAAAAAAAAAATTTCACTCGCAAATTGTACAAAATTTTTGTACACTCGCAAATTGCAATTTGCGAGTGCAACCTTTTTTTTCCCCTTTTGCTGAAATTTGCGAAGCTTTTGCTGACTAGACGAAAAAAAACGCGTGAACTTAAAGCAGTAATCACCCCTGCAAAGCACCTTTTCTTTGGTCAAATGCTGCAACACAGTCAACCATCCTCTTTTTTTTTTTGAGTAAACCTCATACTCAGTCGCAATTTACAATTTGCGGGTGAACAAAAGTTAAAATTTTGTTCACTCACAAATATCACTTTTATGAGTTAAAAAAATATTCGCAAAAATGATATTTGTGAGGACACGAATGATAAAAAAAAACTTAATTTTACCTGAAATATAATGGTCAACACAGTCCAATGTAGAGTGTACCCAACAAAATTTTGGGTTTCTTTAGCATTTCTCCATTATGAACCCCTCCCCCAAAAAGAAAAAACGCATGGACCCTGATAAAGGGACACGAAGCCCTTCTACCCACTTGGAGAAAGCCATGAAAATGATGATCCCCATGAGAAGCTTTTTAAAATAACTAGATTAGGCTGTGAGATTATCATGTGCGAAATCGGTTTATGGTTTTCTTTTATTTTAATTAACGTGAGATACTACCCCGTCTTTTATTATAAAGAAAAAAACACATGTATTTAGATCAAAATTAGATTAAATACATGTATTTTTTTGCTTATAATAAAAAACAGAGGGTGTAGACAATGCGCAAAAACATTTATTAAATTATTTCCTCTATCTATTAACAAAAACATCTTTTATATAGTTTTTGTTAATTGCAGAAATTTGATTTCAAAACAGATTAATGTACAATTTACCAACTGAAACACCTTAATTTGCATTCTCCCGTTTGACAGAAGTACTATATATTACTCCTGCGTCTCATTATAAGTGTTATGTTAGGAAGCTTCACACATATTAATAAGAAATTATAAATGAATGAAAAAATATAACAATTTTACAAAATTATTTTTATTAACTTTTAGGTATTAACAATTGTCATAAATGCATAATAGAGTATACTCCCTCTGTTACCATATATAAGTAACTAAATTTTCAAATTGTTGTTACTAAATACTACTATAAGCAAAACTCAATTACTTTTACCTTATTAAATGCTATTAACCCCAAATTACTCTCAATTAAATTTAAACTGTATCTTTCAAGGTGAGAAGAGAAGAGAGTTGTAACATTAATATCAAGGATAATTTAGGAAATATAATAATTTTTTTTTTGGAATTTTAAGACAATTAAATAAACATGACCATTTTCTTAAGGGTGTGCGTTGTCTGAATTTTACTTATATATGGTAACGGAGGGAGTAATGACTTGAGAGTGATGTACTCATTATTAGTTTGAGGGTAAAATAGAAAAAATAACTAATATTATATTGAAAACCTAACATGATACTTATTTTGGACTAATTTATTTTATAAATGTGATATTTATAATAGGAGGAAGAAAGTAGTAACAAGAATATTCTCACGGGAATGTTGGTTATTTTAATTTAAGTTAGCTTTATTCATAGACACACTCCAATGGTGTTATATTGATTAATTAATAAAAGCACCGATTATAAGGAGCAGATGAATGTACGCTACTGCTGGCGCTGCAGAGCGTGTAATGGAAGGATTAGGAAATATACCTAGAGTAGTACTCCCTAATTTAGTTTAAAAAAAAGAAAAAGAAAGAGAGAGAGATTAGGAATATAGATATAGGCAAAAAAAAAAATTTTAAAGGGGATATAGGCATGTTAGTGGTTAAGAGACAGATAAGAGCCACGATTTGCGGGATATGGACAAAATCCAACGTTGGTGAGTTTCAAAATGTGGATTATGATGTTCTCGCAAATCAATGCTGCCGCCATAAAGGAATCTAGGCATCGGTTGTGAGTTGGTACTTTCACACGGTTAAGCGTATACTCCCGGTATACTCAATTACAGTATAACACGATCGGTTGTGAGTTGGTACTTTTAAGTGTATTTAATTTTTTTTATTTTTTTATTAATATTTTTTTATTTTATATAAGATAAAAATTATATTTATTAAATTATTTTTAATTATAATAGTTCTCACAATTTTTCTTAAAAAATAAAAGTTAAATTGACTTATAAATATTTTTAAAATAATAACATTAAATATGAGTAAGTTAATTAAAATTAATTTATATTTGAATCCATTAAATTTTGACTTTTTTTTAATAATTGATACACACTGCACCAAAATTTGTCTCTAACGGCAATTGTTTAGCGGCTATCAAGTAATTGTCGGCATTTTATTGCCTTACGTAAGGCTTTTGCGGCTAATCATAATTAGCAATAAAAAATTAATGGCAATTTCTCCCAATTTTTCCCGTAAAACCTACTCCCTCCATTTTCGTTTATAAGTAAAAGTCAATTTTTATATTTATTGAAAAATTATATGTATCTGGTCCAAATTTTGGACCAAATACATACATTTTTCAATGAATGTAAAAACTGACTTTTGCTTATAAACGAAAACAGAAAGAGTAATATTACCCCGCAACTTCTTGTATTTCATATCACTCAAAATTTCAGATTTAATTCATTTTGTCTCTTTCTCTTCATGCTCGGTCACTCACTTTCTCTTTCTCTACACAGTTTTTGAAATGTGACAAAACTTGTCGAGTCAAGACTGATAAAATTAAAAAATTGAGAAAATACTTAAATTGGTCCCCAAAGAAACTATGGAGACTGATTTAGTCCATGAGAAATAAAAAAAATCAACTTGGTCTTTAAAAATCTTAAATATGGGTCAAATTAGTCCCTTTTAGGATAATTTTGTGGAACATTTTAGTCTCTATCAATGACTAATCTGACCCACATTTGATATTTTTAATGACTAAATTGATATTTTTTTATTTCTATGAGACTAAATTGGTCTTCGTGATTTTTGTTGGGGACTAATTTGGGTATTTACTCTAAAAAATTTAAATTTTTTTTTTACGGTAAACAACTTCATTCCCCATCCACCCTATGATGGCCAACTCTAATAGTTAAGACTACAAAATCATCAACAACATTACACACAGATTGTACAGAAAACAAAGGGGCAACAAGCCAATGTCTATACCCTAACTTCCAACTTATCAGTTTCCTCTTCATACTGGCAAAGACAAGGAAGGGATGAGATGCCACAGTCTTAACACTTATCTAGTTACGGATCATTTATGTGGCTTCTTCAAGCACAATTTGACTACGGGTGGTCTCAGAATTGTCCAACTTAACCCTTTGATCATAAGCAAATTGAAATGTGGAGAAGATTATGAAATTGGAGTCAGTCACAAAAGGATCTACATGCTCTATGGTTTTCCAAAATGTTCAGCTCAATTGGGGCTTTTTATCAAATATCTCAAGAGCATTATAGGCCTAATCTAAAACTAAGAACAATTTGTACAAAAGGGAGCCAACAGAGGCACCAACAACGACACAACCAGATTGAAATTTTGTACCTATATCTAGTGTTTTTGTGGAGGCCGAAAGAAGATCTATTCAAGTGGAGGGGGAGCAACCTTGGGTTGTTGAGGATCGTAGCTCCTAGGGCATGTGGGATCATGTATTTCCCACAGATTTAGCATTTTGTTATGTGGCGTTGGTTCGGGTAATGGATACACCGCCAGTGAAAAGAACGAGACGGTAATGGGAGGCCGCTTGATGGATCCCTAATTGAATGTGAGAGCTGTGGGGAATAGGTCTCCAGTGAGTGGCTAGCCTCCATTAGGAGACAAAGATTTGGCCGAGGGGTTGGTGGAGGCATGTTGGACTTCTGATGCATGACATAAGGCTTTAAATGTTTGTGGTGGAGCCAGGAGGGAGATTCATAGTTCTGGTGGTCGTATGGATTGCATTGCCTATTATTCTGGAAGCCTCTCTCACTCTCTCAAAAATCGGACCATGTGTTCATTAAAGAATTTCTCTCCTTCCCCCCTTTCTCTCCCCCTCTCCCCATCTCCCTCTCTCTAAAATATCACGAGTAACATTGAACGAGTATTGTCTCTCTCTTTCTTTAAAAAAAATTGAAATCGGGCGACCCTTTCTCTCTCAACTACATCTTTAGGAATTGAACCACCAGATCTGTCCCCTTCCACGACTTCTCCGATCTCACGCGCACCCAGATCACATCCAGCACCTCCTGGCACGCACCCACCACATCCAGATCTGTTTTCAGGACTTGTGCGTAGTCGGCCTCTCCGATCGGAGGACGTAGGACATGCGACGTGCCAACAAAAGACAGAGGAGATCTCTAATGCGGTTTTCATCTCATAGAAGATGCGCCTGAGGAGGTCTGATGCGGGTTTTTTTTTTTTTACTAGATTGGAGTTCTTCTTTTATTGGATTGGATTTTACAACTTTTTTATGTGTTGTTCTGATGAAGGTGTATATATTTTTTTTTCTATCGTGTGTATTATTTTTGTGATTTTTTCTCTTCACTGATATTGGTTGTGGTTTGAATTTGTTATGCTGGATCTTTCTAGGAGATAAATTCGTTTTTTCCCTAACTTTTTTCCTCATTTTGTTAAATTTTGCGTTTAATCTTCCACATCAATTCATTTTTTATTGGTAAGCGACTAGAGCTTATACAAAGAGGGATGACAAAACGGGTTGGCCCGACCCAGCCCGTTGTCAGTCCGTTAAGACAATGTGGGTTGACATTTCCAACCCAACACACCAGAGAGCGGATTGGCGGGCTGACCCGCTAAAAAATAAATAAATAATTAAAACATTTATTTGAGTAATTAAAATAATACAAAAATTCAATTAAACAATTGAGTTACCAAGCATGACCGTAAACTATAAACACATATTAATTTATCAACCGTAAAGTATAAACACCTATTAATCTATCATCCATAAACACAAATTAATTCATGAACCATCTATTATCAACACAATTTGAGGGAGTTAGAGAGATGAGTGAGTTTAACTCTAAGAGGGTTGATGGAAAAAAAACTCTAATTTTTTACTTTTGTCTTCTTATTTTTTTTGAACTAAACTTTTTATTATTCACCTATTTTTATTATATTTTAATATAAAAAACTCATTAGGCAGGCCCAATCCAACCCGCCACCAACCCAACGGGCCGGCGGATTTGCCATCCTTAACAATAACGGTGCATAATTTTAAGTAACTTGAGATGTCATGTCATCCGACTCCAACATTAAAAATGTTAAGTAACAGTTGTTTAGATAAGCAACCCATAAGCAATTTGCATCAACACTGTGTTTGTTACGTGAGAAATTGGGAAGAGAGGGGTAGGGGCGAGAGAAGTACAGGAGAGGTGGTGAGTTTCTTCAGTTTGGTGCAGACGAGAAGTTGAGATGAGAGAGAGAGGAGAGATAAATTTTTCACTTTTTGAGTTCTTCGCAAAGGTGCGAAGAAAGGGGCCACCGCAAGTATTTTTTTCTTTTTTCAATTATACTCCTATTCTCTCCTTATATCTCAAATTATTTAAATTTTTAGTCAAGGACATTGATGTCTTTTCAAAAATAATCAACACTTTTTTTTTGAATGGAACAAACTTAACTCATATCATTCCAAAGTTGTTCAAGCATACAAGTTGGAATAAAATCAAAATTTTGGGAGCTAGCATGGTTCCTAGATGCTCTAGCCAAGTTATGAGCAACTTGGTTCGCTTGCCGCCGGATAAAACTAATCCTATAGTTTGGTAAACGACAAAGTTCCTCCTTACAAAAATCAAGGATCGTGCCAAACTCTGAGTTGTGAGTTGCATCTCCTAAAACACCGTCAACCACTGGCTTGCAATCCAGCTCAATAGACATCCTACGGAAACCCAACTCCTTCACCCACCGAATGGCTTCTAGTAATCCTATTGCTTCCGCTTCTTGTGTTGGAGGTACACCCCTCATCCATAAAGATTTAGCTCTCATGAATTCTCCATTGCTGTCCCGAATGCACATGCCGAGCCCGAACATGTTGTGATCATTAAAAATCGCTGCGTCTATGTTGCACTTATACTCTCCTTGTGTTGGTGCGATCCATCGGCTTTCCTGTTGGACACTTCCCTGCTGTGTTGTCTCACGGTCTCTGGTCTTTGCGTGAATCCACTCTAGTAGTGCACCTTTTGCTAGGTTAACAGTTGCTGCTGGTTGTAGCTCAATTCCATGCCAAAGCTTGTCATTTCTTCGCCGCCATAAGCCCCATAATATTGCCATAAAGTCTGCCTGCTGTTGCACCGATCGTGACCTTAAAACCGCGAAGATCACATCGTTGAAATCTGCAAAATTTTGCAGCATCTCTTGCAGCCATCTCCAAACACCCGCCTCAGCCCAGCAGCTAATTGCCTTGTTGCACCCAAAGAAAGCATGCCACTCATTCTCGCTTACTTGCTTGCATTGCAGACATATTATGGGGCAGTCCACTCCTCTTCTGTATAGGTTGCAGCGGGTTGGAAGGCACCCGCGCAATGCTCTCCAAGCAAACAATTTCATCCTCTGAGGCACATTTGTCTTCCAGAGACGCATCCATTCACCTGGGACTCGCAACTCCGTGGTGTCTATAACCCTCTCCATAAGCACGTGGTAAGCTGACCGCACGGTGTAGACTCCATTCGGGCTATGCGCCCAAATCCTCATATCCGAATTTGCAATGGCCGGAAGAGGAATTGACAAGATACGTTTGGCATCATGATTGTTAAACGTTGCTGTTATTATGTCTTCACGCCAAGTTTTGGTGTTGTGGTTCATGAGATTACTAACTTTCCAGTCCTCCATGCCTTGCCTCGGCACACTAGTAATGTAAGGCTCCTCTTTGTCTCTTAGCCATGGCTCTTGCCACACGAATATTGAGCTACCATCCCCCACTTGCCATCGCATGCCTCTCTTTACCAATACCTATGAAGTACGGATGCTATGCCAAACAAAACTTGGGTTGTGACCTAACCGGGCCCCCACAAAATCCCCCTTGGGGAAAATATTTTTCCTTTAAGACTTTCGTAACAATAGCATCTTGGTTGGTAGTAAATTTTCAACCTTGCTTCCCTAGCATTGCCAAATTATAGCCATGAAAATGTCTAAAGCCCATCCCTCCATATTCCTTTCTCATACTTAGCTTCTCCCAACTTAGCCAGTTTATGCCTCTGCTTGTGCCTCTATTGGATCCCCACCAAAAGAAATTAATCATTCATTCCATCTCCTCTGCTAGTGAAGTAGGTATCAAGAAAGCACTCATGCAATATGTTGGGTGTAACGCCCGTAATTCAATTTTACTCGAAATAACGAAGATTTACATAAATGGCTCAAAGTTCCTAATACTTTAAACTTGGTAATTAAATTACAAGTCCAAACTCCGCGCATAGTCAATAATCTACGAGTTAGATTATAACTTTCCAATTGTTAAATACTTGGAAGCACAAAATACAATAACAAGGTTCTTTTTTTTTATCCAAAATGATAAAGGAGTCTCTACTCTTCCAAACTACACAATAGAACTAAATGGAAGTCAAGCCTCTATTTCGCCTGATCACCTTTCGGATCCTGGGAATCTGAAAAACAATAGAAAAGAGTGAGATAAAAATCTCAGTGAGTCCCCCCACGGACCCCTCACCACATCAATTCCCAATACAACATTATAAAGAAAATTCACAATTTCGTCACAATCCAATAAGCAATCACAATTGCACAATGAATCCAAAGAAGCACATATGTAACTCTCAACGGAATTCTTCGATAAACAGTACACAATGAATCCAAAGGAGTATAAAATAGACTCTCAGTGGACTTCCTCAATAAACAATACACAATGAGTCCAAGAAAGTATAGTAGTGACTTTCGATGGAGCTCCTCAATAAACATTACACAATGAGTCCAAGAAAGTATTGCAATGACTTTTCATGGAGCTCTTCAATAAACAATACACAATAAGTTCATAACACATCATAAGGTTTACGCACATTAAGGGTTTAGAACACTTAGAAACCAGTGTTCATGCACTTAGAAGTGAAAATACACATTTATGTTACGAATTGGGGGACAGTTGGTGTTCAGTTTTCTGAACCCCATAGCTTGTAGCTAAAAACTACACTAATTGGGTACATATTTCCTAAATTAAAAATTAGATTTAAAAACTAGACATCCTAAGCTTTCCAACGAGTGGTCATATGCCCAATTCCGACTTCGTTTGGTATTTTAATAAAATCCCCGAAGTTGACGTACTGCAGAGTTGCGCACCGCGCGCACACAGTAGCGCATCACGCGCATTTTTGCGAGTTGCCTCTGTTTCTATGTGCGTCGCACGCACTTGTACAGCGCGTCACGCGTATTTTTCCATTTTGGCTTTGTCTTGCTGAGCGTCACGCGCAAACCTGCAGGATTATGCAGAAACGTGTTTTTCTGCATATTTCTAACTTCCAACTCACTTTCTCCTCAATCCCAAACAACAACAATCAAGATTAAGACTCTAAATCAAGCATATGACTGATCTATAAGATTAAAAACAACCTATAACACATAAAACACAATCCATCATGCTTCAACATATCACAAAACATCAAAGCATCAACTTAAGCATATTCCTTTTTACCCAAACCCATTCATGTATTTCAACCATTTCCAACTTAGAAATCAAGAAGATACACAAATGAGGCTAAAAAGGAAAACCCTAAGTGGTGGGTCTTATGGGTTGCCCAACCTCTAAGTGTGAAGAACTCACTTTTGGCTCAAAGAGATGAGCTAGGAAGCTTGAAGACTTGAGATCCTCTCCTCCTCTTTTTCTTCAAATTTGAGCTTCTCTCCCAATGATCTAGAGCAGCTCCAAATCTTCAATGTAGCTCCAAATACTCAGTTCCAAATGCTTAAAAGCAAGAAAGGATGAAGGAAGCACCAACTCTCCTCTTCTCCTCCTCCCCCAAAACCAAAACCCTAGCTCTCCACCTTCTTCCTCTTCTTTCCTTGTTCAGAAAAATTGAGAGAGAGAGTAGAAAATTGGGTTGGATGTCGTGGGTGAGGAGAGAAAAGGGAGAAGGAAAATGTGGCTTGGCCAAATTACCCTTCCTTTAATCACTTAACTACACTACACCTTGCTACTCACACCCCCAACATTTCTAAATGTTGTCCCCTATTTCAATTACTTAACAATCAATTTAAAGCATTTCAAAGCCTAAATTAATTTAATTAAATAATTGAATTAGGCGGAGTGTTACATTGGGATTGCTTGAGCTACTGACTTGACAAGGACTTCTCTTCCGGCCTTAGAGAGATGTTTGCCCGACCAACTATGTACCTAACTCCAGATTCTATCCTTCAAGTAACCAAACAACATCTTCTTATTGCGCCCCACCATGGATGGGAGGCCAAAGTATTTCCCCGTACCTAGGCTTTTCGTGACTCCCAGAAAGTTGGAAATAGCCTGTCTGACATCTGAGGTGGTAATCAACACTTCTCTCTTCTCTTTTTCTCTTATCTTTCTCTTATTCTAAATAATACCACAAATATATTATTTTTCTCATCTATTTCTCTCTTCCTATACTCTCTCTTCATAACTTTTCTTCTCTTCGAAACCAAACACGCCATAAAGGTGGAAAGCAAGCAACTTGCCACTTGTCCACGTGTGAAGTGACACTGCTTGGCTGTGAAGCAGTTGGCGAACGATTCTAAATTGATGTGTAATACTCCCTCTGGTCCTAAATATAAGAGACAAAACCCTAATTCATCAAAACCAAGAAAAACACTCTTTTTTCCAATGAAAAACACTTTTTTATCTCACATATTTTTTATATTTTAAAACCCTAAAAAACACCTTTTTTTTCTCTTATATTGAGAACCGGAGGGAGTATTTTATAGTATTAATTTTTTTACTAAAAATATGAATAGTAGTATAATGAAAAGGACTTAAAATTAATAAGGTTTTATGAATTATGAGCTCCCGGTACCACCACCGCTGCGTACTCATCAATCAATCTGCACCATATAACTAGAATATCAATAGCAGACACAGTCAGAAAGAAGGGACAGATGTTCTTATCAAAAAAAAAGAAAAAAAAGAAAGAAGGGACAGATGTAAACACGCCATTGAATCAGGATATATATAATAACTATAATATTGTGTCCCAGGGAAGGATCTCTTTTCCAAGTTATCAAATTATTTTATATTGATTATGCAAAATATCATATGCAGATGGTGGATTACGTCGTATGGTATGTGTTTGTTTTGTTTGCAGGTAAAATACCGATTACATCATTACAGGGGTTAATACAGTGGCAGAAGCATTATAGTATTACTCTATAACATAAATATTATTCCTATCAACATAAATTTTGTTCCCAATACATATTTTTTACTTAAACATATTTAATAAAAATAATTTTGTTCCTATCAACAAAATAAGTATTACTCTCAAAAGATATTTTTTTTTTTAGAATAATGACTGAAATTGATCATTGAGAAAAAATATAAAAACATAATTAGTTTTTGAAAAAATGGAAAGTCCTCATTTAGTTATTAAAAATTTCAAATTTCGTTTAAATTACTCTTTAATGGGACTAAAATATCCCTTAAAATTATCCTAAAAATGACTCATTTAACCGATATTTGAGATTGTTGAATATAAATATGTCTTCGTGGTTTTTCTTGACGACTACTTTGAGACTTTACTCTTACTTTTAAATAAAAATAAAAAATTATAAGAGATAAAAGAGAAATTATGTCCCTAAAAAAAGAAATTATATATTTTGTAAAATGAGAAGATTTATTAAACCACTGCCACTCAACACGCGATTTGTCCAGTGACTTAAAAGAGACTAACAATGTGCACTCGCCATAAATACATGCAAGTTGGTAAGGGATTGAAGGAACTGGTTTTCAAATTGTAAAGATAGCATGACAGAATTAACAGTGAATCCCATCCAAACATAAACAAAAGATGAAATTACAAAGGCAAATATGAGCTCAGGAGTAGAATAAATAACACATCCTCACGGTGCTCAGTGGTAACATAGTCAGTTTTTCCTTCCTAACCAGCACCGATTGTAGGTATTTGTTGTGGTTGAACGTAAAGGACTATAAATTTTCTACTTGTGAGGGGCGTCATTGTTGGAGTTTCGAACAATTTTGAAGTGTTAATCCAGTGTAAACCATTTGTTGAATTGAACCACCCTAACCATCGCGTTAATTTGGAAGTATTATTGTATAAGTATCACAATAATAATATTATTATTATTATTATTATTATTATTATTATTGTCCCTGAGAATTTACCCTTGGGATAAAATGATCCGTGGGGAAAATTAAGTCCTCAAATAGCCCCAAAAGATTGCAAACGTTAGACACGTTAGTCCCTTCATTCAGATCCGTCCAAAAGGTTAGTCTAATGGAGATGACGTGTACATTTAAATGTCTATTAGGATTTTAAAACATGTCAGCGTGAATTTTTATTTTAAAAAACGTGGCACCATTTGGGCCCAATTTAGTCCCTATACCAGAATCATTTGAAAATATTCAAAAAAAAAGAGACACATTGATCCCCAACACAAATAGCTCATTTTAGTCTCACCTTCGACTTTTATTTCTGAAG
This sequence comes from Calophaca sinica, assembly GCA_037113605.1. Taxonomy (NCBI): domain Eukaryota; kingdom Viridiplantae; phylum Streptophyta; class Magnoliopsida; order Fabales; family Fabaceae; genus Calophaca; species Calophaca sinica. The sequence goes on from CM073735.1 coordinate 47,383,904, forward strand.
AAGTTATGGCTAACCTCTATTGTTATTTCTTCCAAACTTCTTCTCCAAAAATCGTAAAAATAAATATTAAGAAAACTTGTCCCCATTCACTCACAGCCTACAAAAGTATGCATTGCAAGCACATCAACCATGATCTCAGGGTTTTTCTCCTTGAGGAACTTTGTAACACCTGTTATTGTTCCCCTAGTTCCAATCCCTGCAACCAAAACATCAATTTTTCCTCCAGAGTCTCTCCAAACCACAGGGCCAGTGGTCTCGTAATGAATCTAAAACGACGACAAATTAATCAGCGAAAGTTTTTAACCAACCCCACAACCAAATTAGGAAATATGGTTCATGAGAATACCTTTGGGTTGGCAGGATTTTCAGATTGTCGGAGCATATAACTATTAGGCATTTTGGCTACTAGCTCGTCTGCTTTCCGATAAACTCCATCAGCCCCTTTGGCAGGGTCAGTTAGATATATCTCAGCTCCAAAAGCTAATAACAATGGACGTCAACCCTAACTTTTTTAGAAATAATGGTTGAATGAGTGACTAAAATGTGTTTTTTTTCTAGGGACTAAAATGAGTTATTTGTGTCAGAGACTAATGTATCCTTTTATGAATGTTTTCAAACGATTCTGGCATAGACCAAAATGGTGCCAGTTTTTTTAAAAAAAATCCACACTATCATGTTTTAAAATCTTAATAAATACTTAACTGTACATCTTTGTTAGACCATCCTTTTAAACAGAATTAGATAAAGAGACTAACGTGTCTAATATTTACAATTCTCGTGACTATTTGAGGACTTAATTTTTCTCAGGACCATTTTATCTCGCGTGTAAATATCAATCACTAAAATAGGTCTTTACTCTTATTATAAATATTCCGATTCCGAATTCCCATATTCCCTTTCCTTCCCGAATTCCAACCTGGGCAGTCTACATTTACAAGCACACATGAGTCCTGAGATAATGACGTCACGGAGTCAACGCAATGGTAGTCAATGTCGTCTGATACTACATTTCCCCATGCGTCTGCCATGCCCAGGTCTGCAGTATCAGTCCTTGCACGTGTGCCTGACAGTATTTCAACTTCTTTTAATTTTATGGGTCTTGTTTATGAGTGTCCTAAAAGTATTTGTTAAGAAATTTATAAAACGAAATTTTGTCTTGAAAATATAAGTTAAACACTTTTTGATGTAATAAATACATCATTTTTTTGTACAAACTTACATTTTTGACTTCTTAACTAATATTCTAAGAGTAATTGTTAGTATTTTTCTAATTTTATTTGATTTTTGGGCGTTCTTATATATTTTTGGGTGGTTGTTTATGTCCAATTAATTGCCTTGCTATTTATAATGGTGTGGGAGGAGGCTGGTAGCATATTCACGTGCAATTAGCTTAGGACTGGCGCACAATTGGCTACACACCACATTCGTATAGTGGCTTGTTGCTATCTATCACTGGTTTTTGACGTTTTCTTTCTGTTGTTTCTACCGCGCAATGCATATCATTACTCAGCTTCTTCCTATTCTATTTGTCACTGCATTGCTTCCACCCTCCCTCTGCCCTCTCTGCCTCCTAATAAATGGTGAATTTGAACATTTTATGTCGTTTTAGTTTCTATATCAGTGTGGGTCTGTGGGATTTTTTTCTTGCTGGCATTTATCTTTAGTTGCATATTTGTCGATTTTTTTAATGACAAATATTAGTAGTTTTTTAATGACAAATATTAGTTGTTAGTGTGTGTTATGTTAGTATCGAGTCAGAGTTTGAACTATGGACCTCCTGCTCTAACTCTTTAAAGTGTTTCAACTCAATTACTTAAGCTACGTCCACATTTGGGAGACATTGCATATTTGTCGATTATGAAATGTTCGGAAACATTATTAAGAAAAACAATGATATCTTTTCAAGAGTTCCTTCCATAGACTACAACAAATTATTAAAAAAATGGCGTCATTTTAAACAACGCTTCTTTTTTAAAGTAATGGCTAAAATTACGAGTGGGCCTTTACTAGCGTATTATAGAATAAGCGCTAGTTAAAACGAACAAATAGACAGTGCTTCTTCGGTGAAACACTACTAAAAATTCGCATGAGGATATCGCTAGCGCTTCCTCCAGGAAGGGCTATCAATTATCTGATCTTCACTAGCGCTTCCCTAGGAAAGCGCTATCTATGATTTAAGAACTGGACATCACTAGAGCATCTCCAAGAAAGCGCTAGCAAATATCTTACCTGATTACTATATTTTAACCTTCCTTCCCACGCGTTCCTTCATTAAATTGCCCTCTCTCGCTCTGAAACCCTATTTCCTCCCACGCGTTCCTCTTAATCTCTTCCCTCCCATGCCATCTCTCCCTTGACCTCCTCAACTCCATCTCCCACACCCTCCATGACGCCGTTTCGCTCCACTCCCTAAAGCCTCCTCGACTCCCTCCTCGCCACCCTCGACTGCCATCTCATCGACTGCGATGTCCTCTTCCGCAGCAGAGTCCTCCTCATCGCCCGTTTGCAAATCGGGTCCCCCGAATCCAGAGCCATTCATCTCATTCTCTTCCCCATTTTCGGATCCTCCCTCTTCTTCTTCTTCTTTCCTTCATCCCCCACCATTAAACCCTAACCCTAACCCTAATCCAGATGGCCGCAGCAGCCACTCCCTTTTCCTCTCTTCTCCTCCTTTTTTCTTCTATCAACCCTAATCCAAGAGAAACAACGCAACTTGTTGGCTAATGAAGTACAAGAATTGTGTCTTCTTGACTAAAACTGTTAGAATTTTACAAAAAGATGTTCATGTTTTAGATAACAAGACACAATTGCCTATAATTCATGTGATAGGCAATTTATTCAAATTTAGATGATAAGCATTCGCTCCGTTCTTAGCTTGGGATTCGTCTGGCAACTTTGATTAGACACCACCTCTGTGAGTAATAGTAGAAATTTGTTCATTTGTTAGCAAGTTTGGTTTCTTTTTTTTTTTGGAATTATTTATTTGTTGGATTAAGAAATTGATTTGTTTTATTTCCAGTAGATGATGTGAGAAACTGACAACAAGAACCCAACTCATGTGATAGGCATTCACTCTGTTCTTAGCTTGGGATTCGTCTCGCAGCTTTGGGTGGACACCACCTCTGTGAGTGTCTATATTGTATTTGAATTTGAATTAGAAACTCAATCTTCAAAACCCTAAGTAAACTTGCTATCGCTACTGTTAATTTTAGTGTTTAATGGACTATCAAATTATAGATTGAGTGGGAAACTATTTTGTTGATGTTTTGGTATGTAGGTAGCACATCTTTGTCAGAAGCTCATTGTTTCATTTTACTATATACTTGCATGTTTGTATACTTGCATGTTTTGGGTTTAGACACTTTAGAGATGAATTCAACTTTCTTATTTTCATTGTTTTCTTGGAATGCAACTGATACGGAAATCCATCTTTCCAAACTAAATGCACTGTCCACCCTCACCATCCACACTTAAATGCACAGTCCGCCACTTACTTTGAACCATTTCAGAATTTTCTTGTAATCACTAAATGCTTTAAATGATTCTAGATTTTTCTGTATTTTGGTAGCCCTCCTAGAATAGTATAAATAGCCCTACTACTTTTTGTGGTCACAAGTACATATCAAATCATGAGACAACTTGGAATGAATGCCAATCTGTCCCTCCATAAAGCTGGAGTTACATATAGATGATGAAGATGTAACTCTAGCTTTGTGGAGGGACAGATTTAATCAACTACTGACTTGTGATGACTATCTATAGCATGTCAAGGGATCTCTCTGGTATCTATGTTATTCGAGTGCAACCCGTTCTAAGAAGTGAGGTTTTCCATCTGTTCTCTGTTAGAAGTAGAAAACCTGACCCGTGGTGACTATCTATATCAATATTTGTTGTTAATTAAATGTAATTTATGATTTTTATAATTTAAGTTTAATATATTTGAAACATTTGTTATAATTTGTTATGCAGCTACTTATGTTACACTGCTACTGTAAAAAAAAAAGAATAACTAGCGCTTCCTTGAGAAAACGCTATCTATTATTGAAAATAGATAGCGCTTCCTTTAAAAAACGCTATCTATTCTTGATAATAGATAGTGCTTCCTTGAAAAGCGCTATATATTCTCAAACATAGTTAGCGCTTTCTCAAGGAAGCACTAACGATTTCAGTTTTCACTAGCGCTTTTAAAACGCTGTCTTTTCGAACCAAGATCGCTAGCGGCTGAATAGGTAGTCCTTTTAAGAGCTAGCGAAAGCAAAAAATAAGCGCTATCTATTTCGTTTTATGGTGTAGTGATAAGTTATCAAAGCAAGGGTTCTTAATCTTTTTACAAGATAGGCTAATAATATAATTAGAATATATATCAAACCAAAAATACTGTTTTGGTTATATTAACGGTTAATTTTTAATTCATTGTAAAGGGAAAGAGTGAACGAAAAACATCCCCTCTTGCTACCTTCTCTATTACACTTTAGGTACCAAAAGCATTGGAGGAATTCTGATTGGACAGGGATGATGGAAAAAATTGCTCTTAAACACCAATAATTATATGTTAGGAGACTTTGTGATTAATTAAAATAGTGGTAACTCGATTACTTTGATTGACATTAATTGCGGGCTAGCTAATCATGTTCACTTAGACAATATCCCCTAGCTCAAAATTGCTGCTTGGTCCTTTTGTGTCAAATCCTTATCCAACATTAAGCATTGTAAATTTCTTCTTCCGTTCTAGTCATTCTTTTTTTCTTTTTTTTCTTTTTCGGGTACACGTTCTAGTCATTCTTTAATCGACTCTATATTATTTTTAATCCTGAATCAATCAAGTTGTGCATCAATTTTTACTATTTCAGTGCCTTTCTTGGCAAAAAAAGTGATTGAAAATTAAAAAGGCTAAAGTCCAACACGGTTACTACAAGTTACTAGTCATCCTCTGACTTGCAGAGTGCCTAAAATAAATGGGGAGACAAAAGCTACATGATTGTATGTTTTTTCCGGTATTTGTCTTTTTATTTTTATTTTTTTCTAATTTTTAAATATGAAAAATTTGACAAGTTATAAAGCATAGAAGCAAAAAAGTGTCAATACCCGTCAAATTGGTAAATGACATAAAAAAAAAACTTGCAATCTCTATGTGAATTAGATAGGAGATTTAGGACCCGTTTGAATTAAAGTTTGTAAACGGACGTTTGATTCAACTTCATTATGCAAACAGACGTTTGGTTAAAAATGAGTTTATCTTAACGTGATTTCTGTTTGGATACTTTTTTCGCAAACGAACATTTGACAAAATGAAATTTGTTTTGATAATATTAATCAAAAGTACTTTTAAATATGTAATTACCAAAAAGAGTATAAGTTTTATAACGTAATATTAATATTATAAATATCAAGATTTTGGAACTGAAAAGGGAAAAAAATAACCCCACTATTAAATATAAAGCTACAAATCTAGAAAAAAATACTAAAGTTTTTATTATTTATTTTTATGGAATTATTTTTATTAATTATTGTTATTATATATGTAATTATTTATTGTAATAGTTAATTATACATTTACAACTATTTATTATATATAATTATAATTATATTATAATATATATATATATATATATATATATATATATATAGAGAGAGAGAGAGAGAGAGAGAGGGGTTACCCATGAAAAATAAAATAAAATATTTCACTCAATGGTGCGGGAGTGGCTTCCGTATTAAGCCATTGAACATGTTAAAAGAATAAATAAAATAACAATTAATTAATAAAAATTATAGAAAAGTCCAGAAGCATGGAAACAAAATAAAGGAAGGAGAGAGAACATAAAGTGAGAGTGAAGAGAATCACTGCGCTTAGAAACAGGGGAAACGATGCGCAACGGAACAACAGAAAGATGTTGGTGGTGAATAACAGGGTAAAATGGGAAGTGAAGGGATTGTTGGTTCCCTAACGACAAATTAAAGAATGAAAAGTATCGCTTAGATATTCTTACGGTTGAAGCGAGTTTTGAAGGCAAATGTGGTTTAGAAAACGGAGAAATCGTGAAACCAAACAAAAGCCAAATTTCGTTTACCGTTGATAACAGACGTTCATGGGTGTTAAACGGGAATCCAAACATGCTATTAATTATTTCGGATGATGATAGCATATGAGATTAATTACCTGAGTGTGATCATAGCATTCTAGGCCCATCACACGTGCAAATCAGAACGACAAAACCCCAACATGACCAAGTGCTTAGAAATATTAAGGAGGGAGGATTAGTAACAGTTGGAACTGACAATTGGAATAATTAATGTCGGGGAATATGGTATTTGACATAGGACTAAATTATAGGCAAAATCATGATTAGAAGCGTACAAACACACCTGGAAATTGAGTGTGGTGAATGTGTAGGCATGGTGGGAGGATTTTTCCTATTGACTTAGCTTTTTTGCTTGATAGTGACGGCCCATGTAGTCCACTTGGGAATGTCCCTTGCAACATTGTCCGACATCAACACGTGTGAATGATGGTTTTTCTCTCTCAGCTTACACATCAAATACTTAATTGATGGGAAGCTATTAAAGCCATCTTTGATCACACTCTTCTTGCTCTCTTTACAGCTTATTATGGTTGGTTAACAAGAGTGCTATAATAATGGGAATGAAAAGTGGCTATATATATATATATATATATATATATATGTCCTTGATCCACCCACTGTTCATAGTTCATACATACATATATTAATGTGCTGGATAACAGTGCACGATAAATGTCAGAGCTAATTAAGGTACAAGCTTTACTGCATGAGAGTGTATGTGACAAAAGGAAGGGTTCATTGGCATGCCATGATCATAACTGTATTTTCCTGTTTAAGCATAAAATAAAGGGAATAACTTTTCACACCTTGCTTTTTGCTAAAACACCAATCTTTTTTGGAAGTTTTTCTCGGACGTCAAATTTTTTGTATTCATTTAGTCTTTCAAAAGTTGACTTCGGAACAAATTTTGCAGTTTAGAAATAAACTTCTAGAAAAGGGGGTGTATTAACAAAAACATGGTGTTAATAGTCACTCCCTATAATAAAATGAGTTAAAGTTTCTATTTGACCTCGGTGGTGGGCGCACAATTCATACAAACTCTTATCTTCATATGGGCTTTACTTGACAATGAACTAAACTTCTAACAATTGGGCTTCACGGACCCAAGGATAATACTATAAAATGTATAGACCCGTACCCTTGTGAAAATTCAACCGAAAAATGAATAATTTATGTCTTCCAGTTCTTAGTCAAGCTTTCCTAGTCTGTTACTGTGTTACACCTAACATACTGGGAAGAAAAAGTGCAAGTACGACAGAACCTATAAAGCAACGTTTTAAAAACCGGATTAAATCGATCGGTTCAACCGGTTGAATTGGAAACTGGTCAACTTAGCAGTTGGTTCAACCCCTATTGAACCACAGTCTGGTTGAATCGCCCAAAATCGAGTTGAACCGCTAATTGAACCGTTTGAAATGATTTTTAAAATTTTTAATTTACTTTTTCTCTTAAATTTAATACATTTTATTTATTTATTAGTCCTTCGGTTGAACCGAATGAACCAATTGAATCATGACTCGAAAGTTTCTCACTGATTCGATCCCCGGTTCGGTTCTTTAAGAACAATTAATATACTAACTGGGATTGCATATACAACATTAACATCAAGGCAACTAACATATTTAATACACGTGTATATGTATATATATATATATATCAACATAAATAATTGAATGTTTTATGTATTAACACTGGCGTTTTAGACTTTTAGGCAGCCATACAACTTTGTCCATATAAGTAACTGTATTCGTGTTCCCAGTTCCCACCCACACAAACACAACAGTTTACATCCCTCTATAAACAGTGTTTCGGAACCTGTACACATGAACAAATGTGAATTTAACTTAACTCAAATACACTGACTTTAATTGAAAGTTTTGTACGACCCAAACTTTACACACAGTTTTAACGTGCACAAAGTTACGTGCAGTACATGTTTTCCCTTCATCTAAATGACCAAATTAAAAAGAGACTCTCCAGTTTGAGTTTCTTGTCTTCATGGGCGAAAAAGTGCATGAATGTCAGATCCATTCTGTTGAATATGTCTCAAAATCTACATTCAGTTACAAGTGCCAATAACATCAGATGTATCAGGACCTATTGTTGAAGTCTCAGGTGTCACAACACCTAGTCATGCAGCACCTATTAATGAATTATGTTATTCAGTTACTGGCCATAACTGAATTTGTTATTCTGTTATTTTTGTTACAGGTTGTTATTGGCTGAAGCTTAGATTTTTCACTTGTATAAATAGGCATAGGGGTATCTCTATGAGAACAAGGTTTTTTCAGTTTCTCTTAGATTAGATTAGATCAGAGTGTGTGATTGTGAAGTTTTTTATGTAAACTCTCTACTGAAAAAAGAAAATTAGAGAGGTTTGAGAGATCAAGGGGAAAGTGTGAAAATAAAGTGTTGTAAGGGCTTGGGGATCTTGTAGCTGTTTTCTCAACAGTGGTGAACAAAGGCCAAATGGAACTCTATGTACTTGTTGATCTTGTAAACTCATGGTTCATAGTGGATTGGTTTGATTGCTCCCTCCCCGTAGACGTAGGCCACATTGGCTGAACTACGTTACCAATTCTTGGTGTCATATTCTTCTTCTTTATCTCTTTAATTTCGTGTTGTTTTAATTCTGCATTGGTTGTTTTGTTTACGTGTTCAATCCACAACAATTGGCGCCGTCTGTGGGAAGAACACAACCATGAGATCGACCAAATTCGACAAAAAGTTCTCTGGTTCGAACGATTTTGGCTTGTGGAAAATCAAGATGGAGGCAATCTTGGTTCAGCAAGGTTGCGCAGAGGCATTGAAAGGGGCTGAGAAAATGTCCAACACTCTCACCTAGAAAGAGAAGGAGGAGATGATTGAGAAGGCCAAAAGCGCGATCATTATGTGCTTGGGAGACAAAGCAATGTGGGAAGTTGCGCGGGAGAAGACCGCTGCAGCACTATGGTTGAAACTCGAATCTCTGTACATGACCAAATCTATTGCAAACAGATTGTTATTGAAGCAGCAACTATTTTTATTCAAGATGACTGAGGAAAGATCACTCATTGATCAAATGGCTGAGTATAACAAGATTCTTGATGATCTTGAGAATCTTGAAGTGAAATTAGAAGATGAGGATAAGGCTCTAATACTTCTAAGTGGGTTGCCAAATTCGTATGAGCATTTTAAAAATGCTATTCTCTTTGGAAGGGATCACACCACTACACTCACACTTGAGGAAGTGCAGACCTCAATTCAAACAAAGGATTTTCAGAAGAAACAAACAGAAAACTGAAGGGTGTGCAGAAATCTTGAATGTAATCCGAGAAGAGAGGTTCTAAGGGAGGCAAACATAGATCAAAGTCCAAGAATCAGTCACAAAGCAAGTTTAAATGTTTCCAGTGTCACAAAAAAGGGGCATTTTAAGAAAGATTGCCCAGAAAGAAATAGCCAAGGTGCCAATCATCAAGGGAATTCTGGTGGGGTAGCAATAACAGATGCAGGATATGACTCTGCAGAGGCTTTGGTGCTGTCAAATTCTGAAATTGAGAAAGATTAAGTGATGGATTCTGGATGCACCTTTCACATGTGTCCAAGAAAGGAATATTTTGAGTAAATAGACCTTAAAGAAGGTGGAGTGGTGCTGCTAGGAAATAGCAAACCATGTAAAGTCCAAGATCAAGGTTCAATTCGATTGAAGATGTTCAATGGCCAAGAAACCCTGCTGAATGGTGTAAGGTATGTGCCTGAACTCAAAAGAAATTTGATTTCCATTAGCACGTTTGATAGTTCAGGATATTCACTCATATTGAACACGGTATAATGAAAATCATTAACAATAATAACTTGGTAATTGCTAAAGGAATTAAAAGGAATGGTTTGTATATTTTGGATGGCTGCACTATTATTGCTCAAGGTGCCATGTTATCTGTTAATCAGCATGATAAAACTAGGTTGTGGCATATAAGACTAGGACATGTTAGTGAAAAATGGTTAATTGAATTGGCTAAACAGAATCTGTTGAAATAGAGAAGCTAGAGTTCTGTGATCATTGCATATTGGGAAAGGCTAATAGTGTTAGCTTTGGAATAGGCTTCATACCACTAGTAGACCTTTTGAATATGTGCATTTTGATCTTTGGGGTCCAGCTAGGACCAAAACTCATGCTAGTTGTTTTTATTTTCTCACTATTATTGATGATTATTCTAGGAAAGTATGGCTGTATATCCTTAAAAATAAAAGTGATACTTTTGAGAAATTTAAGGATTAGCATACTCAAATAGAAACCCGATTGGGAACTAAACTGAAATGTTTAAGGACTGACAATGGTCTGGAGTTTGTTTCGGAGCAATTTAATAAGTTTTGCAGGAATTTTGGTATTCAAAGGCACAGGACAGTGGCAGGAACTCCACAGCAGAAAGAATGAACATAGCAATTCTAGAAAGGGTCAGTGCATGCTGTTAGGTGCCAGGGCATCTAAATCTTTTTGGGGTGAAGCTATTACAACTATTGTGTACTTAATTAATAGGTGTCCCTCTACTGCAATTGAGTTTAAAACACCTATGGAACTCTGGAATGGCAAGCCAGCTGATTACTCACACCTAAGAGTTTTTGGAGCATTGGCTTTTGCACATGTTAAGCAAGATAAACTTGGAGCACGTGCAATCAGGTGTGCCTTCATAGGATACCCTGCTAGAATTAAAAGGTATAGGCTATGGAGGATGGAACCTGGTGAACCAAATGTCATTATCAGCAGGGATGTAACTTTTAATGAAAACAAAATGACAATGTTGTGCAAGGAATAGTAGCAAGTCAGTATTCAGGAAAAGGCTACAGAGAAAGCAGAGGTTGAGGTGGAGCTGCCTTCACAGCAATAGAAACACCCCACACCAGAAACAGAAACAAAACTGGAATTGGAACAGGAAGAACAAGAGGATGAAATAGACCTTAGAAACTACAACTTGGCAAGGGATAGGACCAGGAGGACCATAACAAAGCCAAACAGATATGGTCAAGCTGATCTTATATACTATACATTGACTGTTGCAGAAGTGATTCAAGGGGATGAACCAAACAGTTTCAAAGAGGCAATGGAAAGCAAGGAGAGGGAAAAATGGTTGGAAGCAATGATTGAAGAAATGCAATCTCTTGAGAAGAACAAGGCTTGGGTTCTAGTTAGTCTACCTAAAAATCAAAGGTTGATTAGTTCCAAATGGATATTCAAGAAAAAGGAAGGTGTCCAAGGTGGAGAGCAGGCTAGATTTAAAGCTAGATTAGTGGCCAAGGGATTTTTTTTAACTTGAAGGCATTGATTACAATGAGATATCCTCACCAGTGGTCAAGCATTGCTCATTCAGAATTCTACTTGCAATTGTTACTCAATTTGACCTCGAATTGGAGCAACTAGATGTCAAAACAACCTTTCTTCATGGAGATCTTGAGGAAACCATTTATATACAGCAACCAGAAGGATTTGCTAAGGATAAAGACAAGGTGTGCTTGCTGGAAAAATCCTTATATGGTTTAAAGCAAAGTCCTAGGCAGTGGTATAAAAGATTTGATGATTTCATGATGAGAATGAGATTCCAAAGGTACAGTTATGAAAGTTGTGTGTACATTCTAAAGGAAGGAGGTGAAGTACTCATCTACCTGATGCTATATGTTGATGATATACTTCTAGTAAGCTCAAGCAAGAAGGAGATTCAAAGGCTCAAGTCAGATTTGAGGAATGAATTTGAAATGAAGGAACTTGGAGAAGCTAAGAGAATATTGGGAATAGACATAAGCAGGGACATAATCAAGGGAGAGTTATTCTTATCACAGCAAGGTTACATGAAGAAAGTGGTTAAAAGGTTTAGGATGCATGAGGCTAAACCAGTTACAACTCTATTGGGGCAACATGACAAACTGTCATTGAAGCAAGCTTCTAGAACGGATGAGGAAATGGATAAGATGCAATCAGTGCCATATGCAAGTGTTGTTGGTAGCATTATGTATGGATTGGCATGCAACAGGCCAAATTTGGCATATGCGGTGAATATGGTTAGCAGGTTCATGGTAGATCCTGGACTAGCTCAATGGGCAACATTGAAGTGGATCCTGAGGTACTTAAATGGTACTTTATCATCTGGTTTGAAGTTCAAAAGGAAGGACAGAAGATAAGAGGCAATTGTGGGATATGTGGATTCAGATCATGCTGGAAACATAGACACAAGAAAGTCTTTATCAGGTTATGTCTTCACTTTATTTAGTACTACAGTATCGTGGAGGTCAGTACTGCACTCTGTGGTGGCTCTTTCAACCACTCAGACTGAGCTTATAGCTCTCACAGAAAGTTTTAAGGAAGCAATGTGGATTAAAGGCTTGGTTGAAAAACTTGGAATCCTACAAGACAGTGTTACTGTGTTTTGTGATAGCCAAAATGCTATTCACTTGTCCAAGCATCAAGTTTACCATGAAAAGTCAAAGCACATAGATGTCAGGTTACATGTCATTCGAGATGTAATTGAGAGCAAGGAGGTATTAGTGGAAAAGGTTGCAACTGAGGACAATCCTGTAGATGCACTTACTAAGTCCTTGCCTCAGCACAAGTTCAAGCACTGCTTGGACTTGGTAGGCTTCTGTGAAGAGTGATAACTAAGGTGGGGGGAGCAAGGGAGAACTATGAAGGGACTGGTCTGATTTAGAGATAAGGTGGAGAATTGTTGAATGTGTCTCAAAATCTACATTCACTTACAAGTGTCAATAGCATCAGATATTGCATCAGATGCATCAGGACCCGTTGTTGAAGTCTCTGGTGCCACATCACCTGTTAATGAATTATGTTATTCAGTTACTGGCCATAACTGAATTTGTTATTCTGTTATTTCTGTTACAAGTTGTTATTGGTTGAAGCTTAGATTTTCCACTTGTATAAATAGGCATAGGGGTATCTCTATGGGAACAAGGTTTTTTCAGTTTCTCTTAGATTAGATCAGGGTGTGTGATTGTAAGGTTTTCATGTAAACTTTCTACTAAAAAAAGAAGATTAAAGAGGTTTAAGAGATTAAGGGGAAAGTGTGAAAATAGTGTTGTAAGGGCTTGATGATCTTGTAGCTGTTTTCTCAACAGTGGTGAACAAGGGCCAAGTGGAACTCTATGCACTTGTTGATCTTGTAAACTCATGGTTCATAGTGGATTGATTTGATTGCTCCCTCCCCCGCAGACGTAGGCCACATTGGCTGAACTGCGTTACCAATTATTGGTGTCATATTCTTCTTCTTTATCTCTTTAATTTCGTGCTGTTTTAATTCTGCATTAGTTGTTTTATTTGCGTGTTCAATCCACAACACATTCAAAAAAAATGTATGGAAAGAGCAGAACAACATATGCAATTCGACTAGTGCTGACGCATGCAGAGCATTGCTTCTTTATCTTTAAGTCGGTAGGATACAAGGTGCCAGACGGGAAACTAACGATAGGGAACGTTACCATGATACAACGATCATCATGTGTTAACATTACCATACCTACAAACCACAATATAAAAGAAATAGTAAGAAGCAAGTCAACAACAATTTCAAGAGGTATATATATTCCTCCTACAGCAATGATGGCGATCCCTTCATCTGTCCGACAAGCTAATCTTTTGAGAAATCGAGGACTTCAGGCATTCCAGGGCAAGGAACAAAGCAATCACCATAACTGGTTAGCGGGCCTGCTACAAGCAATCCCTCTGGTCTATTCCTAGCTTTGTGTTGTGACAATTGGGCTTGATCTGGTTACTAATAACTTACTATAGCCCGTGTTCATAATCAGGGGCAGGGCCAGGATTTTTTTCTAAGGGGGACCAGAACCATGATAAGCTCTATTTGCCATTTTGGAAGAGAAAAAAGGATGAGTATCAAATGACAAACTATATAAAGATTAAGCTCTATTTTTCTCTCTTTTTCTCTTAAAAAATGAGTCAATAGTCTTCTTCTTAGACATCACTTTGACTCAACCAATCAACCTACAAAATTATTTTTAAAGAAACTATGATAGAAAGCAAATCTACAACAAACAGATACCTTATGTTTCTAGAACTAGAAGTAGTGCTAAATTAATCATGTATGAACAAGAAATAAGGCAATAAAATAAGACACTAAAAGTTCCAACAATATAACAATACGTTAAATGCTAGGTTCCAAAACCACATTCCAGCAAGCGGCACTAAGTCTAAAAAAGTTAAGAAATAAAGCAAAAAACAATAATAAAAACCACAAGAGGACAAAATCAAGAAAGGAAAAAAAATAAGGAAAAAAGAAGTTTACCTTTAGCAAAGATGCAAAACTCCAAAACAGCGAAACCACAGAGACGCTTCATGCTAGCACGTTGCACACCGCACATCGTCCCTTCATCTTGTTCTGTGTGTTCTGAGCGTTTTATGTTTTTAATTCCAAGGCATGTTTTGTTCATCAGAAGCAGCTGTTTGCTTGACAAGTTTATAATACTGGGCCTTAAGAGACAGAAATGGGCCTAACTACTAAGGAACTGGGCTTATGATTCCATTACTCTATTATATTATTTATATATAAGTATAAGAATTTTTTTTTTGGAAAACACGGGGAGGCCATGGCACCCTTAGGCCTCCCCTAGCTCCACCTCTGATAGACCTACTCAAGTTGAAGAGTATACTTGACCCAAAAAAAAATTAGAAGAGCAACAAAAGGAACAAAAAAGACTGGATCACGGTAATAGATCAACCATGGGTCATGGGCGCTGGGTTAAACTCATGAACTGAGATCAAGATATAACTCACTTTCCAACTAATAACTAAATAACTAACTACTATGTACAGTTTATTACGATTACTCTCTTCGTTCCTAAATTTAAGTCTCATTTGACTAAAAACAAATTAAAAAATTAGTTAACTCTTTTAATTTATCTACAATATGTACTCATGTACTGTTTTTCCAAAACTAACATTCAATTATTGACTTAAGAGAGAAAAATAGTCACCTCATTTACTATTGACTACAAAAAATAATGTAAATTAATAGGGTATTCTTATAAAAATAATAATTAATGACTTATAGGGTATTTCCAAATCTAGTAATTTGGAAATTGGCTTATAAAAAGGGACAACTTTTTTTCCAAAGGGGCTTACATTTAAGAACAGAGGGGGTATTTTTTTAATTTTTAGTTTTTCAGAGTTAATCAAAGTTAGAGTAACGAATACATGTACCACTTAGGTAATAGCGAGTAAATGGATATTGGTCCAAGTATGAGTATTATAATACCCTGCAATCACCCTACTCATTACCGAGTAATAGCCACAACAACAACGGAGATCAAAGTGGTCTAGAGTCCCAAGGCATTGCTTTGGTTGACCTCATGACGTATGAAATTGATTCTTAATAACGAGAACAATAACAACCTCTCGGCTGTTTCTTACCAGTTCTTGTTAGAAACTCATAAACTGTGCTATCTTTTCTTTTCTGTAAAACTGAATTTTCATTTCTTGAAATGAATGATTTACAAAGTGTTCATTATATAGAGCACAGCTTAACAGGATACAACTATAAACAGTTGGGAATTCTAACTAACAGAGTTAGTTAGTTACAGGGGAAATATACAGTAAGGGCAGCCCTATTATAGCTAACCTAAACTACAAGAGATGTATTGTCTAATACTCCCCCGCAAGCTCAGCTGGAGGTGAACTTAAAGGTGTCACAACAGTGAGCTTGGTTCTAAATTCTTCAAATTTGGATGGTAGCAGTGGCTTTGTCATAATATTTGTACATTGATTAGTGCCTGGAACATGAGAAACCAGTAACTGTTTCTGCAAGACTTTCTCCCATAGAAAACATAAGTCAAGCTCCATATGCTTTGTTCTAGCATGTAGAACAGGGTTGTGAGCTAAGGCAAATGTGCTCATATTGTCACAAAATACTTGTGGTGTGGAAAATGGTACTCCCAATTCTATTAAGAGAGATTGCAGCCACAAAAGTTCTTAAGTTGCCAAGGCTAAGCTTCCATATTCAGCTTCTGTGCTAGATCTGGACACAACTGGCTGCTTTTTAGCCCACCAAGACACAAGATTTTGACCAATGAAGATACAAGAGCCAGAGGTAGATCTCCTATCATCTGAATCTGACCCCAGTTCAGCATCACAATAAGCTAACAGTGACAGAGGTGATGTAGCAATAGGTTTAAGATGTAGACCCCATGATATGGTTCCCTTTAGATACCTTAAGATCCTTTTAACTGTAGCCCAATGAGTTTCCAAAGGTTTGGCCATAAATTGACACACTATGTTGACTACAAAGCTGATGTCAGGCCTTGTTATTGTAGCATACTGTAAGGCACCAACCACTGACCTATAATATGTAGGATCGGGCAGAATTTCTGAACCATTTTTAGTGAGTTTACAACCAGAAATCATGGGAGTAGGAAGTGATTTAGCTTCCTGCAAATTTGTTTTGGCTAACAAGTCTCTTAGATATTTGCTTTGGGTTAAGATTACAGAACCATCTGACTGCCTCTTCACTTCAATTCCCAAAAAGTAGTCCAAGTTACCTAACTCTTTCAAAGAAAATACAGCATTGAGTTTAGAAACCAGCTGCTGAAGAAATTGTTGATTGTTGCCAGTAACAATTATATCATCAACATACAACATATAGGCCAATTGAGATCCTTTAGCGTACACAAAGAAAGAGAGATCACTTCTACTGGACATAAAACCAAACTGCAAAAGAGTACCCTTTAACCGATCAAACCAAGCCGTTAGTGCTTGTTTGAGGCCATAAAAAGCTTTGTTTAATTTGCATACTGATGATTTATCCGAGGCTTCAAATCCAGGAGGTTGAATCATGTAGACCTCTTCCTTAAGCAATCCATTAAGGAAAGCATTGTTGACATCTAATTGTTGAAGCGACCATCCCCTTGAAATAGCTAAAGTCAGAATTGTTCTCACAGTTACTGGTTTAATAACTGGTGAGAAAGTTTCAGTATAATCAGCTCCAAACTTTTGATGAAACCCTTTTGCCACTAATCTTGCTTTATATTATCAGGATTCTCTTTGATCCTAAACACCCACTTGCAGTCGATTGGTATTCTGTCAAAAGGAAGAGAAAATAAACTCCAGGTGTTGTTTATGAGTAGGGCATCATATTCTGCCTTCATTGCAGCTAACCAAGTGGGACTGGCAAGGGCTTGTTTGGTATTTTTAGGTTCAACATGAGCCAATAGCAAAGTGGGATTCAGCCTAGGACAAACTATTCCAGACTTAGCTCTAGTTTGCATAGAATGAGTATTTTGTGGTATAGGAGGTGGCATAGAAGAACTGGAGCTACTGGAACTAGAGGAGACAGGTGTGATAATATTTGTAGGCTGTGAAGCTGGCTGTGTAGGTGCAGTGTGACTAGAGTGAGTTGAGGCTCCAACAGAAGCAGAATTGGACAAGTGATGTGCAGAAGAATGATTAGGTATAGGTATAATAGTGGAAGAAGGTGTTAAAACAGTGGGAATAGATGCAGGAACATTGGCAGGAGCAGAAACAGATTTAGCATAGGAAAACAGCTCCTTATAACGGAATCTATACTCATTAAAAAGCACATCTTTGGAGATATATAGTCGACTATTAGGATCTAGGAATTTATAATCCCTATAAGAGGAAGAATAGCCTAAAAAAACACATTCTTGAGACCTAAACTGAAGCTTATGTTTGTTGTAAGGTCTTAGCAATGGAAAACATGCACACCCAAACACTTTAAGGAATTGGAAATCAGGTTGTACTTGAAACAATTTTGTGTAGGGAATTTCAAATTGCAAGGCAGAGGTAGGGCGCCTATTTATGAGATAGACACTAATGAGGAATGCATGATCCCAATATTGTAAAGGAAATGAGGCTTGAGAGAGAAATGTGAGACCAACCTCCACTATTTGTCTATGTTTTCTCTCCACCATTCCATTTTGGTGGTGAGTATGTGGACAAATGAATCTATGAATTATACCACATTGAGTAAGAAGTTGTGTGAAAGGTCTAAATTCCACTCTAATCAGTTTGTAAGGCCTTGATTTTGTAGGGAAATTGATTTTCAACTAGAGATTTAAACTCTTTAAGCACCAATAGTGCATCAGATTTTCTTTTTAAGAGATAGATCCAAGTAAATCTAGTAAAGCCATCAACAAAAGTGATGTAATAACCAAAACCAGTGGTGGAAGTGATAGGGGAAGGTCCCCATAAATCACTGAAAATCAATTCTAAAGGGCTAGTAAACACATGATTGGAAGAGTGTGAGGGGAGTTTATGAGCCTTACCAAGACAACAAAAAGAATAGAAATCTGTTACATTTTTATTAGAAAATGGTATATTACAGATGGTAAGCACATGTTTCTGCACCTCAAGACTAGGATGACCGAGCCTTGAGTGCCAAAGAAAAAAGGAACTGGTATTGACATGTGCAGTATTATTTACAGTGGCAGTGTGTACAGAAGGTAATGAAACAGAATTACAATTCAGAGAAGAAAGCTTTACAGACTTGAGAGATTGAGCTTGTAGTAGATTTGGAAACTCATAGAGACTATCCTTGCCAAGCATACCTTTAAGTAAAAACTTATTGGATGTCTGTGATTTGACAAGACACAAATTAGGCCAAAATTCAAAGAACACTGATTTATCTTTGGCAAATTGACTCACACTAAGTAAGTTTTTAGTGATGGTGGGAACATGCAGGAGATTATTAAGAGTTAGAGTAGAACTAGGGTTGAAAGGTGATTGAAATGAGGTTGAACCCATGGAATTTACTAATAAACCTTTGCCATTGACGATTATGATTTGATCGGGTCCTTCAAAGGGTGAAACTTGTTGAATGTTATGAGAATTGGATGTAACATGATGTGAGGCTTCGGAGTCAGGGTACCAATTCACAGAAGAAGCAGAATCTACACTAGATAGAAATGCTTGAGGTCTGACTGTAGAAGTAGCAAGTTGTGGCATGTATGGAGCAGAGAATTGGCCATTGAACATTGGAGACACTTGAGCTCTTGGCCTAGCATTATCATATTAGTTCCATGTAGAATAGGGCCACAGCAACTGGCCAAGGAAGCCAAGGCATTGAAGCTACAGAAGATAATAGAGAGAAGTTGGGTTAGTAAAAGCTTCAACGAGCAGATGAATTTCCTAAAAAGTTTGCCTGAGGAGCATAGTCTTTCTTGAACCTGTGTAAGTAGATTGAGGCATCGTGGCCAAACTTATGACAGACTTGGCATTAAATTGAACCACGACCACCACCACCGTTGCGAGCACCACGACCAGAGCCTCCATGGCTATTATCATGATCCAATCGTCGTGATTGCGCACCACCTGATGTGTTTTCTTGAGCGTTTGCAGCAAGATTCGCATGAGATTGTACAAGACGACTATCAATTTGGGAATTAGGGATAATCGAAGTCGTAAGATTCGCAGAGGCAATTGATTGTTTCTTGAACCTTGTGAGGCATGATTCATGGCCAAGTAACAGAGTCGAGACTTCTTCAATTGAAATAGGATCAAATCTACCACAGATAAGAGAAATTGTAGATTCATACTCCTGTGGAAGTCCTTCAAGAACGATGTCAAGATGTTCGCACAGGATCTCCTATTACACTTAGCGAATCAATTAGGGTTTGAACACGAAGCAGAAACTCAGAAACAGATAAACCTTCAAGCATAGTACTGCGTAACTCAGAACGAAGCTGACAAGCCTTCACTTGCATGTGCGATTGAAAGTACGCATGAATCTTGTCCTATAGCTGCCAAGCATGCTTCGAACCAACAAGGCGATGAAGCATATCCTTTGAAATTGTAGATTGAAGCCAAGCGAGCAAAAATTGATCTTGTTGCTCGCATTTTTTGAACTCAGGTGAGACATGATTCGCTGCACTATCTTCAACAATGGCGAATTTAGGAGGAATTGTTGGATTGACAAGAAAATGGTGAAGTTTGTGAGCCTTAATCACAGGTTCTACCTGTTGGCACCACAAAAGATAATTCTCTGAGTCAAGATTGAATTGTTTGCCGGATTATTTCCGGGAAAAGGAAATCCAATTTCGGTAAGACTCGATTTGAACCTGATGACAGGGAAGCCGGCGGCCGAAGTCAGAGATTGCTGTAAACGAAGACGACGAAGAAGACGACACAATGATCGTCGGAGTTGAAGAATTCATGGCGGCGGAAGAAGATGCAGCATGCACCGGCGACAGAGGATTCGACGGAGGATCTTCAGGACTCGATGATACCATGTTAGGAACCCATAAACTGTGCTATCTTTTCTTTTCTAAAAAACTGAATTTTCATTTCTTGAAATGAATGATTTACAAAGTGTTCATTATATAGAACACAGCTTAACGGGATACAGCTATAAACAGTTGGGAATTCTAACTAACAGAGTTAGTTAGTTACAGGGGAAATATACAGTAAGGGCAGCCCTATTATAGCTAACCTAGACTACAAGAGATGTATTCTCTAATAGTTCTCATCTTTATCCCTAAACCCTAAACCCTACTGACATACCTCTGTTTCATTATTATATTATCACTGAATTTTCCTATATAACAATTGTAGTGTACTTATTTAAATTATTTTCCAAGAAATGTGTAGACGATTAAAACTGCAATGAACCAAAGTTTGTATTTCCTCTTTAATTTCATATATTACTCCACTTAAGCAAGGATTAAAACTGAGAATAGATTTCATTTCGCTTCCCTTGCTTGGTAGAAGTGAAATTGAAGTTCTTACACGATTATAGTTCTATTTTACATACCACAATATCAATGGCCATTTTAGCATTGCATACGTACCATAACATCAGTTATTATTGTTGATAACAGTTGTGTTATGTGAACATCTAATTTTTGATATTGTATATGATATCGTATACATCTATCTCTATCTCTCCCTTACTTTTCATCTTATACAACTTACACAAATTTTGAAAATACCAAACAATTTCAAACATCATTTCTCAAGAGGCGAAACCTAGTCGAGTGCTATTGGTAAAACGATTTTAAAGTTGCATCATCATTAAAAATAAAATAAAATTAAGAGAAGCTAACCGAAGAAATTGTAATTTATCTAAATCTAAACTATAAACCTGCATCCGTCACCAATGCGTCTTTGTCACAATATATATCAAGACTCAAAAGTATCTATAAATTTGTCTCATTTTCTGGTGCTCAAATGATGGCTAAGTGCCTGCTTTATGCATAAACATAGGCAAGAGATGAAACATAATTACACTTAAGTGCAATATCAGAAACTCACCACATTTTTCATATAGTAACAATAAATAATTTCCCCCACTAAAATCCATCATCAAAACGTCACAGTGTAGCATACTAGCATACTTATACCGGTTGTGTTATTCAAGTGTAGCAATTAACTATGTGACACTTAAACCTCATAAGACCAAACCGCATTAATCATTAAATTAGATACACTTAGAAAAAACAGAAAACTAGTGTTTTTCCCTTCACCCAACTTTCTTTGCCATATATCAAATTTTGGATTCTAGTAAGTGATGTTCTGTTTCAAAATACAGTACATGCATCATACCAACACAATATCTTTTTTTTTTTCTAATATTTTTTTTGGGCAAATATAAACCAAACGATGGCATATTGGCATATAAAAAAATCAAAAGAAACTAAGAAAATTGTGAAAATGTGAAAAAAAAATTGTTTTTCCTTATGGTCCACAGAATAAATGTGACGCAGCAATCAACCAACCATTCAAGCACACCCATGCAGATAAGGCAGCAAGATAGGCCACTCCTTATGCTCACACACACACACTACACACTCCATCACAAAACTATCCACACTAAAACACACACAATTTTATTTTATATATGTACATATTCATTTCCCACTTTGTCCCCTCCGAGACACCTCACTGTTCTTCCAAATCCAAAAAAAACCATGGCCGCAGCCACCACTGCCGCCGCCGCCACGTCACACTTCTTCGGCACCCGTCTCAACACGCCAACCCCAACTACGGGAAGAATCCGGGCCCTCTTCAACCTCGGCACTAAGAAAGCACCACCACCACAGAAGAAAAAAGAGGTGAAAGTGAAACCCGATAGTGACCGGCTGGTGTGGTTCCCCGGTGCTCAACCACCGGAGTGGCTCGACGGGAGCATGATCGGGGACCGTGGGTTTGACCCATTTGGGCTCGCGAAACCCGCTGAGTACCTGCAGTTCGACCTCGACTCGCTGGACCAGAACCTCGCGAAGAACCTTGCCGGCGATGTGATCGGAACCAGGGTGGAGGCCACAGAGGTCAAACCGACGCCGTTTCAGCCGTATACTGAGGTTTTCGGGATTCAGAGGTTCCGTGAGTGTGAGGTTATTCATGGAAGGTGGGCCATGTTGGGTGCTCTTGGTGCTTTGGCCGTTGAAGCTTTCACTGGCGTCGCATGGCAAGACGCTGGAAAGGTAACGTTTTTGTGTGAATTTCTTAAAGTTAATGCTGCATTTGAGTACCCCTTTTCTCTGTTGCTACTGGGTTTCTCCATTTTTCGGAAATCCTTCCTTTTTTTTCATTTAGGCAATTCATCAAACATTTGCTAGTTCTTATAACATCGTTTTTTTTTTGGTTATACACTTTTACTTGTTTAATTAATCTTTCATTAACATAATGGGATCGGATATTTGTGTATGTGGAAACTTGAGTGCTGAAACTTTGTGGCAAGACAACGGAATTTTCATTTTCACTGAGATGTTGATTTATTTTATTTTATTTTATTTTATTTTCTAGAGTGACGGTGGTTGCTGTATTGTATGTGTATGAGACTATGAGCTACGGACAATGTAACATGGTCCCCATGTCATCATGTATGTGACTGTATTAGCAATATACCTTGTAAAACTTTTTGTTGGGCATGTCTGTGTCGTATTTTGTATACACTGGCGTATAGTGTGATTGTATGGCTTGAAGATGATCATGACTTCTGAACCACCAACGATGAAGACAAAAGTTCACATTATTATTTGATTTGTAGGAGATTATATAATGTTAAAATTGCTTAGGAGTGTAGAAACCATGCTCTCTAGGATTATTAACGAGTAGGACCACTAAAGTTAACTATTCAAGCTTACTAAACTTATGAAAAAACCCAAGTTTCATGTAGATTAGAGATAAGATATGTAAAAGGAATTTATAAAGAATGGACACTCCTCACTTTATAAGCCGTTTTGTGGGGTTGCGTTAAGCAAAAAATCTTAAGATGCTGTCAAAGCCTATCCTTGATTCGTTAATGGGTCACCCACCATTATTATCTATGCACCAAACCTAATATTGCTAGGTGGGGGTATAGTGAGAAAAACGCAAGTCGCATTTAGACTTAGCCCAAAATCTAAGAATTAATAATATTGATAATTGATATTACAAAATCTATCAAGCATATTCAATTTCTTTTTTCTTTTTTTGTTCTTTTAACTGCTATTTTCAGGTAGAGCTGGTGGAAGGGTCATCCTACTTGGGACTTTCTCTTCCATTTTCAATTTCCACGTTGATATGGATTGAGGTGTTATTGATTGGGTACATTGAGTTTCAAAGGAATGCAGAGCTTGACCCAGAGAAAAGGTTATACCCAGGAGGCAAGTTCTTCGACCCCCTGGGTCTCGCCGACGACCCTGAAGAGAAAGCCAGACTTCAACTGGCAGAAATCAAGCATTCCCGCTTGGCTATGGTGGTTTTCCTCATATTTGCAATTCAAGCTGCTGTTACAGGAAAAGGCCCTATCAGTTTTATTGCTACCTTCAACAAGTGATATAATAAATGAAACATCTTTAGATTGATCGATCTTCTATATTATGTGTCACTCTCCCCAGCCTAGAATTTTATTAATTTTTTGTTGTTGATGTATGCGCAGAAGATAAAAACTGCTATGTATACCATATATGTGTGTATGTACCCTATTGTATGCTTCTGGGTAATGCAATGTTGTGATGCTGCTTTTATGCAACCCACCTTATGTTTTTTCAATTTCATTGAAAGTTATTTTAGAATCATAAAATTGATTTCGACTAGAGTTGAGTATATGGGTCAATCCGACCCATTTACCCCAACAAGCATGGGCATGCAATGTTAACGCTTCAGGTCGGACCGTCTATCCGTCGCAACCACATCGCGTGAGCGGCAAACAAAAGCTTAATTGTTCAAAAACCAGTCGATCACTACCAAAGTTTATTTTATTAAGGAAAATGTTAGGGAATATATTAGCACTCTACAACATCGTTTATAAAAAGTTAAAAACGGTAATCTATAATTAAATGTGCAAATTTTTTGTATTAATTTTAGAATTATTTATTTTACCCCTAAAAGAATAATTAAGCAAAATTATTATTTGCGATACTAAATGAGTTTAGTTTTGGTGGTCTGCACCCAGTTAAACGGGATGGCCCACGAACCATTAATAATAAATTAAACATGACTAAAACATTTTAAAAAATTAAAAAATTTGGGAAAAAATTGCAAATATTAAATGGTTCGCGGGCCAAACCAGGAAAAATTGAACAATTTAGATCTAGGTTTTGTTTTACTCTTTAGTTTTGTAGTTTAATTTTAAAAAAAATGTTATGGTTTGCAAGCCAACCCTTGGAACAAACCTGTATAACATGTGGGCTAAATGAGTCAACCCATATAGGCCGACAATTAAACAAATAAGATATTTGCAGTTTCTAGCCCGCACAGACTGTGTGTTAAATGGGACAATTATTGTCACCATAGAACCAAAGAAACACTTTGTGCATGTTTGAATTCACTATAGTGAGAGGTAAAAATGATTGTATAATTATAAAATTGATTTTGACATAGATGTGAGTGTTTGACTTTCATGAAGAGAAAAGAATACTAGCCCCAAAATGGATTCTAATTTGAAGCTATGATTTGAAGGTTCCACGAAGAGAGAAGACAATTTTTGCCTCAAATTGATTATTCAACTCACTTTTATATATCATTAGCTGCATGTTACAGTAGATGTTTCGAAGGAAAATAAAAGCTCTCTGCTAGAAATTTGGTCTCGCGACTTGAATCATTGTCAGTGTCTTCTTGTTCTTGCGCATCCCATCTCTCTCGATGCAGCCATGCATGTAGCTGCGCTGCGTCTGGTTTGTGCCTGCGTCTCTGCTGCGGCCATCTCTCGGTCCTGGGGTGGGTTCCTCACTTTGCGCATTCTTCACGACTTGTGAGCGCCGCACGTTTCTTCTGCGCACGTAACCCTCTTCTGCGCACGTTTCTTCTGCGCCTGTTTCTGGTTTGCGCCTGTTTCTTCTGCTGCGCCCTGGCTCTGTCGCGCCCTGTCTGCATTCTCTCGGTGCTGCCATCTACATGATTTAAGGTTGGGTACGTTGGCTTCCTCTCAGCGCGCTGCAATGGCGGCGGTTTGTCCATGGCCGTTCTTGAAGCCTCTGGTAATCACGGAGGCTGCCCCTCCCTCAGGTCCACATAAAGATTTGTCACCACAACGCAAGTCTTTTGCAAAAGCCCTTGGCAACGTTTGTGACATCCCGGTCAGTCAATTGCCTCGCCCATGCATGAAGGGGGGTGCACTTGCGATCAAGATTCCAGAACAGGACTATCAACAAGGTCTTGAAAGATGCAAGACTCATTTGCATGGCCGTTTGTTGCTTGAAGGAGACAAACCCTTGAAAGTGGTGGAATTGCACTCAAGCTCTTGGAGTTATGGAAGCCATTGAAGAATCGACTGTGATCCCTCTTGGTAAGTGGATACTATGAGTTTGCCTTTGCTAATGTTGAGGACTTGCGTAGTGTCCTATCGAATGGATCTTGGAGCCTGAACCGGTTTTCTCCTGGATGTTCTCATGGACACTGACTTTAATCCTCATACGATGAAGCAAACTTCGGCACAATGTTGGGTTAAGATCTTTGGTTTGTCTCAAGAGTATTGGAGTCCAAATATCATCTTTGCCATTGCGGTGGTTTGGGAATACCGATTTGTTTGGATGAGGCCACCAAGAACCGCACCTTTGGTCATTTTGCAAAGTGTTGGTGGACCTTGATTTATCTATAGAGCTTCGTGAAAGCATTCTGCCGGTTGAGAGGAAGGATATGATTTTTATGTGGGGCTTGATTATGAAAACTTGCCGCTTTACATTACACTGTCACTCCATCGGGCATATTACAAGTCGGTCTGGCGAAATAAAGTCGTGGAAGATCGGCTAGCAGTTCTCTGCCGTAACTTTTAACAAGCCTGTTATTCCTAAACCCATGAAGGGCAACCACGTAAACCTCGACGCCGCAGCCTAAACAAAAGGAAGTGGTAGTTGACATCACTGCTCAAGGTGAAGCTAACGGGGGGAGTCGTAGTTATCATCGGCATAAGGATCGGGTTCGGGAACAAACTCATGCGGGGGAGAGTGAGGTGTCGATTCGATCGAGTCTTCCGGACTCGACATTCAGGTGGAGGTGGTTCAAGAAACTGAGCACGTCGTTATGAAACAGAATCCCACGGTTGATCAAGAGCCGGTTAGGCAGCTAGAGATATCTTGCAGTGCACAGCCGACGTCACAGCAACAGCGGTCTGTTGCACATCCTAAGCAGGTTGGTAGCTCCTCATGTCCCAGACTTGCTGCCCCGGTAAGTAGGTCTAGCCCTATAAATGTCAATGAATCTGCTGCTTTACTCAAAGATATAAATGTTCTTCCTGTTATGGATGCTATAGTCAGAGATAATTATTTAAATAAGGTTGATGCTGTCGCTATTTCATCAGAGGCTAATGCTTCTGCCAGTGGCGTGGTTATTACTGATACTGCACCTGGCTCTTTGGTTGCTAAGGACCTACGAGTGATGGGTCGTTTCTGGGGGGATGCAGAGGATATTTCTGATGATGAAACTATAGACAGTGGGAAGGATAATGCCCTGAAAGTATCTGAATATATAGGAGAGGACAACAGGGATTTTACTAATGTTATTTCTAAGTCTCAGAAGAAAAAGATGAGAAAGCAACAGCTAAAAGTTCAACGTAACTCTGGGTATAGAACTCGCTCTAAGAGTGATTCTTTATCTCCATTATGTTAAAAGTCATTTATTGGAATGTCCGGGGTCTTGGAAATCCAGACACCAGACTTGCTCTCAAGAATCTTTGCAGATTGCATAAACCCGATGTTCTGCTCATTGCTGAACCTTGGGTTGCTTTTAGTCAAATTCCAGTTGATTTTTTTCGCTCTTTAAATTTATCGCTTTTTGCAGAAAATGATAGAGGTGTTCTCCCATCTAATCTGTGGTGTTTCTCTTCTGTTGAGTATGCTCGTTGTTACTCAAAGGGCACATCAATTTGTTGCTTTTACGATTGACTATGCAGTCAAGTTTTGAATTTAGCCGCTTACCTCTACTAGTTACATTTTACGCAGGATTTATGGGGTGGCTTACACTCCCTTCATGCTTCTCACTCAACCCTGGTGCTATATTGGTGATTTTAATGTCGTTCTTGGTGCTCATGAGTGTCGAGTGCGAGTAAGCCCTCACGGATCTCTTGTTACGAAGTTTGGTGCTTGGTCCGACAATGATCATCTTATCCATCTCCCTACGAGTGGGGCACAATATACCTGGTCTAATGGTAGACTGGGTCATCAATATAATGCCAAAAGGCTTGATAGGACTCTCTGTGATGATAATTGGATTGATTTCTGGACCTCTGTTGACTGTTGCACTCTTACAAGGGATCGGTCTAATCATTTCCCTTTGCTTCTTACTTTGAAGAAATCTGATCGTCAATTTGCTTCTTCCTTTAAATTCTTGCAAATATGGGCTAGACATCCTGATTGCTTACCGGTCATCCAGAATATTTGGAAATCTCAGGTTCATGGTTGTCCTATGTATGTTCTTTCTCAAAAACTTAAAATTCTCAAAACCAAGCTCAGGGTTTGGAATAAGCAGGTTTTTGGTGATGTTCATTGTAAAGTCTCTAATGCTATGGCTGATTTAGACTCCATTCAATTAGATATTGATGTATCAAAGCGCCTCGATGATCTCTTCAAGAGGAGAAGGAAGCTCAATTAATTCTGCAAAATGCTCTAGGTGTGGAAGATGATTTTTGGAGAGAAAAGGCTCGAATAAATTGGCATCTACAGGTGTGGCTCTTGCTTTCTTTCATCGACCGCCAAAATCGTGGGGACTACCAGGAAAATATCATATTAAGAATGGTGATGATCTTTTATCCGAGGCGAGGATATCGAGGCACATATTTTAAATTATTATACGATCTTTTTGCAATGGGTAATTCTTGTCGTTCTAATGATCTTATTGATAAAGTTATTCCTTCAATTGTGGATCATGAGATAATGATTTGCTAACCAGGGTGCCATCCTTTGAGGAGGTTAAGCAAGCGGTTTTCTCTTTAAATGGTAATACTCAGGCTGGCCTGGACGGTTTTGGGGGTTTCTTCTATCATACTTATTGGGATATTATTGCCGAGGATGTTTATCTTTGCGGTTACTCAGTTTTTCAGGCAAGGTTGGTTACTTCCTAACTTGAACTCTAATTTGGTTGTCCTTATTCCCAAAGTCTCTGGAGCTGATAGGATTGACCAGTTCCGTCCGATAGCCCTAGCTAACTTTCAGTTTAAAATTATCACTAAGGTTTTGGCTGACAGGCTTTCAATTGTGGCTCCCAAGATTATTTCTGAGAATCAAAGGGGTTTTATAAAAGGTAGAAGTATTTCTGATTGTATTTGCACTGCTTCAGAAGCTGTTAATTTGCTCCATAAGCGATCCTTTAGAGGCCAGCTTGCTCTTAAGATTGACATTAAGAAGGCTTTTGATACTATAGACTGGGAGTTTCTTCTTAGAGTCTTGTAGGCTTTTGGTTTTGGTGATACTTTTTGCTCCTGGATCAGATTGATTTTAAATTCTGCTAAGCTCTCTATTTCTGTTAACGGTCATGCGGTTGGCTTTTTCAATTGTAAACGTGGTGTTAGACAGGGTGACCCTCTTTCTCCTCTCTTATTTTGCATTGCCGAAGAAGTTCTTAGCAGGGGTATTTCTATGCTCGTCAATGAAGGCAAGCTTCAGTTGATGACGGGTCCTCGAGGTTTCAGGGTGCCTAATCATGTTTTATATGCGGATGATGTTTTGATTTTCTGCAAGGCGACTAAAAAATCGATTTCCGGTTTGTTGCGTCTGTTCTCTGATTATGAGGCTATTTCCGGTCAGGTTGTTAGCTCGGATAAATCTAAATTTTATGTGGGCAATGTCTCTCCTTCTCGTCAGGATGCTATTTCTAATCAGTTGGGATTTGCTTCAGGTACTTTTCCCTTCACTTATCTTGGTGTCCCCCTATTTAGAGGCACTCCTAGAAAATCTCATCTTATGCCTATTGCGGATAGAATCAAAACTAAGCTTGCGGCTTGGAAAGGTTCCTTATTGTCTATCATGGGTAGAGTGCAACTGGTCAAATCGGTTATTCTTGGTATGATGGTTTATAGCTTTCGGGTTTACTCCTGGCCCTCGAGCTTGTTGTCTTTGGTTGATCGCTGGATTCGTAATTTTATTTGGTCCGAGATGTTAATCGGCGTAAGTTGGTCACCGTTGCCTGGGACAAAGTGACTAGACCGTCTTTGGAGGGAGGTTTAGGCATCCGCTCTATTAAGTCTATTAATAAAGCTGGGCATGCTGAAGCTTGCTTGGGATTTCAAAGTTTCAGACCTATATTGGACCTCTCTGTTGAAAGCTAGAGCAGTTAAGAATAATAGACTTGTAACTTACCATATCTCTTCCTTTATTTGGCCAGGTATTAAAACCTGTTTACCTTTTATTGTCGAGCATTCTTCCCGAATATTGGGGATGGATCTAAAGTTAACTTTTGGAGGGATAAGTGGTTGTCTCGGCCAATTGTGGACCTTTCAGACCTTCCTCCTTATTTGCGCCCTTTCTTTGCATGCGAAGGTGAAAGATTTTATTGTTGATGGAGCTTGGTCTATCCCGCACAATCTTGCTGCTAGAGCCTCTAGCGTTATGGCTGAGATAAAAGAGATAGCTATTCCAAAATTTCAGACATCAGACACTATTATGTGGGGGCCTAATGAAAAAGGTATTTTATCTTTTAAAGATGCTTACTTGTTTTTTGAAACCATTCGTAATTCTTTGCCTTGGTGTAAGATTATTTGGAGAAGTGCTATCCCTCCTTCTAAGTCTTTCCTGCTTTGGAGATTAATTCACAATCGCCTTGCGATGATAACTGAGAAAAGGTGGTGTTCTTGTGGTTTCATCAGCAGCCTATGTGGCAATAATTCGGAAAGTTCGTCCCACCTGCTCCATGGTTGTACCTTTGTCTTGTCTCTTTGGCGGCTTGAAAGCATCCTCGGCATTCATATTGACTGCTCCTCGGTTGGTACTATTCTAGAGGTTTGTAATAGAACTTGGAGCTCCCAGGTTCGGATGTTGTTGTAGCTTTGTGTGGTGAACATAGTATGGGCTATTTGGTTTCTTGCAGAATAAGTGAGATTTGATAATAAGGTGCTCCCTCAGATCTGTTATTAATCTCATTATTGCTAATGTTTATCTTGTTGGTAATTATAGCAAAGGCACTATGTTCCCATCTATAGAGGAGTTTTCCATTTTGAAAGCTTTCAAGATTCTCAGATCACCCTGCACTCTCCTATTATTAAAGAGATCTTTTGGATTCCCCTCAACCTTTGTTTTTAAATGCAATCTTGACGGTCGCGAAGGGTTGCCCGGCCTGCTTCTGTGGGGTATCTTTCGTGATTATAATGCAAATTGTGGGTTGTTTTTACGCTAACTGGGTATTAAAAACTCTTTTCGTGCAGAATTATTTGGCGCTATGTTCGCTATTGAGACCGCCATCGAAGGGTTGGCATCACCTTTGGTGAGTGTGATTCCCAGTTGGTTATTGGTGCTTTTAAGAATCAAAGTATTGTGCATTGGCGACTTAAGAATAGATGGAATAACTGCATTGCTCTGACAAAGCATATGACTTTCCTTGTGTCTCATATCTTTCGTGAAGGGAATAAGCTACGGATCGTTTAGCCGCCATGGCCTTGGAATATCCGCTTCATCCGTGGAATTCGCTGCCTAAGTTTCTTTATGAAGATTTCTTTAATAATAGATTGGGTCGTCCTTGTTATAGATTCAAGTAATTGTGCCTTGCTTTTGGCTTGTTTGCTTTTTGCAGTCTTTCGTTATAATTGTATCACCTTGGGGTTGGGTTTTACTTTGTCTCCCTTAGATGTGCTGCATATGATTGTTAATGGCTTTGGTGCCAACATAGTTGGGATGAAAGCCATTATTCTGATGCCTGTGCATGTCAAGCTTTGTTTTATCTTTTTAGGCGGGTGTTTCTTTCTTGCGGATCTCCATTTTGTTTCTGCTCATGGGTTTTGGTCTAGTCCCCCCATGTTTGTTTGTTTTTCCTTTTTTATTAATAAATTTTAGGCCGGGGTACTCTTTTTCCTTCTTGGTGTTTTTTCCCTAAGGAGGGTTTTGCATCAGAAGGTTTTAACGAGGCCTCTCTCCTCTCTTTTGCCTAAAAAAAAACTCACTTTTATATGAATGTATCCAAATACAAATATAAATTATTTTATATTCAACTCACTTTTAACCAAAATCAGTTGGACAAAATCAATTTGTTCAAAATTAATTTTCGCAACTCTAGAATCAATTAATTCAAACACTTTTTAGCAAACCAAACAAAGTGTTATATATGTTTGAGAACAAGGAAAGTCATGTTGAGTCCTTCTCAATGTCATATCTATTGAATAAAAAAAAGGTGTATTTCATTTATTTGGGTGACAACTTTTAGATAATTTATCATCTGTTTTCTAATTTCAATTAGTGTTAAACTTTAATTTTTATTTTTTTTTGAGATTTTTTTAACATTGGATTTCAATCTAGATGACTTTAAAAGATCCTCTTAAATAATTATATATATATAATGTAGAGGTGGTTAAAACTTAAACTATTTATTAAAATTGTGAGTAATGATCCACTTATAAACCATAGTGAGCTCTAAGGGTGTGATTGGTTCACAAGAGAAATTGTGAAGAGATAGTATGAAAAGAGACAAAAATGTGAGAAATATGGTAGAAATGTGGTATTGATTGGAATAAGAGAAAGAGAAGAGAAAAAGAGAACAGAGAAATATTGATTATTTTTTAAAAGACATCAATGTCCTTGAATAAAAATTTAAATATTTTGAGATATAAAGAGAGAATAAAAGTAGAAATGTAAAAAGGAAACAAAAGCATCAGAACTCATTTTCTTCACAACTGTGGGAAGAAATTAAAAGTGCGTGGGACCCACGCTTTTTTTCTTTCTTTCCTCACGTTTTCATGCCTCACCAATCACGCGAACTCGCCATTCTCTCTCGCTTCGTTCTCTCTTTCTCTCTCTCTCGCCATTTTATGCCTAACAATCAGAGCGTAAAAGTTCTCCTCAAATAATTCAAGGTGACTATTGAAATTCTTTAACGATCTGATTGTTTTGTGAGAAAACGAGAAGAGAGAGAATTGCAAGAGAGAAAAAGAAGATAAATTAGAAAAGTTGTCTGATTGGTTTGGTGAGAAAATAAAAAGAGAGAAAATAAAAAGTGGGTCCCACAGCTTTTTATTTCTTCTTAGGACGCAGTTATTCACTTGCCTATGTTACCCTCCTTCTTAGGGGTGTAACGGGTTAGATTGGTTTGGATTTTTGCGAAAAAAGAATCCGAACCAATCAAAAATAATTGGTTCGGTTTTAGGCTTTTTTGTACAAAGTCCAAACCAAATCAATCCAATGAAGTACGGGTTGGTTTGAATCGGGTGTTCGGTTCAACTCTAAAAAAAAATAAAAAAACTATTTTAAGAAGTAGATAAAATTTCACCTCTTTTTCCAACACTACTTAATTTTTGTATAAAAATTTGAATTTTATATCACTACAAGCTTAAAAAAGTTGATTCTTTAATGATTCTAAAGAATAATCAATCAGTTAAAAAAAATTAATCTCCTTACCTAAAATATAATAACAAAATTAGATAGTAAATATAATCATAAGTGATTGGTAATAACAAATGAGAATATCAAGATTAATAAAAAAATTATAAAAGTATTGGAGAGTTCTAAATTCTAATAGTTAAAATATACATATTATCAAAAAAAAATACTTCAAATATATAAATCAAAAATAAAAAAATATTGATCGGGTGATCGGATTGGTTTGGGTTAAAAAAAGATAAATCTGAGAACCGAACCGATCGTATTTGGTTTGGTTTGGATTTGGAATGAAATGAACCGATTACCCAAACCAATCCGAACCAATTTAATTGGTTTGGTTTAGATTATCGGGTTCATCGGTCAATCCGATCCGATTACACCTCTACTCCTTCTCCTCAGAACTAGGTCATTCCATTCCCGCGCAGAACTTGGCCTCTGCTATTTTCTTCTTCTTCATTTTTTTGTTCTGCGCCATTGCTACCCATCTGAACGTCCTCCAACAGTGCCGATCGACCTGCCTGATCTTTCCCCACTCCTCCGACAGGCATTGCTCCACCACTTTGAAACCAGATTTGAAGGCACAAGGCCGAAAATTGAAACCCACAGGTATGGGTTTACTCTGTTTAATTAATATGGAGCTGTTGTTACAGATAGATGAATGTCGGTGTTTCAAAGTTGCTTCATCTTGTTATTCATTTTATTATTATTTTAAATATAATACATTTCATTACTTTCTTGAGCTTTAATGAAGATGAAAGCTTGCTTGATTGAATGCGCAAGGGTTCAATATACATTTTTGTCTCTGAAACGTTACAAACCTTGGTTAGTGAGTTAATATTTTCTCTGAAATCAATGACTCATCGCTTTTCTTGGTTGAGGTTTCCTTGCAATTTTTTTCGCTGTTGTGGTGAAGATGGAGCATTCTCCATTCTAATATAGAATTCAAAAAATTCATGTTCATAATACAAATGGTTATATATTTTTATAATTTATGTTTATAATTTCTTGTCATATAATTATGTATATGCCACGTTTTTTTCTTCCTAATTCATCATTAGCCATGCTCTGTATGCTTATTGAGTTAGAAGCTGGATAATTCTGTTGCTCTGAATAAGAATGCTTTTTGGCTTCTATTAGGATAAACTAGGTGACCATACTCAATAATAGTATCTTGGCTTCTTATGGTTTAGAAAGTTTGTGTGTTTGTGATGTCTTAAATTAGTTGTTTCAGTAGATTACTTTGTTGTTGACTACATATTTTTCAGAAAAAGTATGTTTTTGGGTATGTCATATGTTGGTTGTTTTGTACATATATCCTTTATTGAAACATTTATTCAACATTTGTTCCTTTTTTTAACATGTGGAAAAGGCTCTTTTGGTATTGCCATATAGAGAGAGTGACAAATCTAGGTAGTGTTGGAGAAGTCAGCAATGGTGACCAAATTGAAATAATAGATGAAGTTGACTTGGATGAAGATGAAATGATTGATATTGGAATGCCGGTTCAAATGCAAATTTTAAATCATGCTCAAAAAGAGATGGAAAGGAGGTTGCATATTGGTTCTATTGTCTTATTATGTTATATTGTCCATGCATTGCATTTGCATCAACTGTTGTCAACATCTTTGCGTAGCCGAGTCACTAATGCTTCTCCTCAAAGAGAGCATAGGCGTCGTGAGTTAATGAGATATCTAGTGCATACAGAGAAGTGTCGAGAAATTATATGCATGGGGCCTGAAGCATTCATCCAGTTATGTAAAAAACTAAGAGGAACGAGTATAATAAAGGATACTATATGGTCTACAGTAGAAGAGCAAGTGGCAAAATTCTTGCATATTATAGGACATAATGCTAAAACTCGTACAATGTCTTTTTTCTTTCATCGTTTTGGAGAGATTGTTAGTCGTCACATTCACAAAGTGTTGGATGCCATCCTTGCTCTAGGGGAAAAACTTTTGCTCCAACCATCAGGGGCAGATATCCCACCACAAATACTTAACAGTAACAGATTTTATCCATTTTTTTAAGGTATAATTATATTTTATCTAGTTATAGTTACGTTAAACCTTTGAGTCCATCCCTTACACAACTAACCATGCAAATCATTTGTGAACCAAGGATTGCTTTGGAGCTATAGATGGTACACACATTTGAGTAAAGGTCCCAAGGGCAGAGGCCCCTCGTTTTCGTGGAAGGAAAGAACATCCCACACAAAATGTTTTAGCCGTATGTAATTTCGACATGAAATTCACATACGTGTTAGCATGCTGGGAAGGTACAACATCTGACTCTAGAATATTAAAAGATGTGTTAACTAAGGAAGACCCATTAATAATTCCTGAAGGTTAGTGGAAATGTTAATATAGTATTTCTAAAAAAATGTTATGTATTAAACCTATTTTGACTTAATATTTGAGTTATAATATCTATATAACTTTTGTAGGAAAATTTATCTTGGGAATGCGGCATTTATGCTAAAACGTGGGTTAATGACACCATATAGAGGTGTTTGTTATCACTTGAAGGAGTATTCAGCTCGTGGTCCACAAAATCATCGTGAATTATTCAACCATCGACATTCTTTACTTCAAAATGTCATAGAGAAAAATTTTGGTGTGTTGAAAAAAAGATTCCTCATTATAGCTAGTGGCACCGAACCACATTATTCACTTGAAACAACGATACACATAGTACTTGCTTGTTGTATACTACATAACTTTTTAATGGGTGTGGACATTGATGAATCCTTAATCGCTGAGGTTGATCGTGAATTACTTCAAAATGACATAGATAGATCTCAAACACAACAACGTGATGAGGACTACAGACATGGAGCACTTTTAAGGGACACCATTGCAACTGAGACGTGGAATGCATATCAAGCATAATGTAGTTGTGTCATGCTTCCACGTTAATTTAGTTTGTTGGTATTGTAGTGTAGACAATAACTGTGTGTTTGTATTAATTTTAGTTCAAACATTTTTTATTTTGTCATGTTGTTATCATGTACTTGTTTGTTTCATTTGAAAAATGTTATGGATTAATTTTTTTCTAATCATGGACATTATGCTATCTTGTATCTATTGAAACCAAATGTATTTATAGGTTGAAAAAATGCCAAAGGGTAAAGGTCAAAGTGTAGAACCTACTCAAGGTGGTAAGGAACAGTTAAGGTGGACCGATGATATGAATCAAATATTAGTGAATGCTTTGATGGAGGAGGCTAATAAAGGGAATAGACATGATGGATCATGGACAACAGAAGCATACTCCAATGTTGTAGATGCTTTGCGGGCTCTCGTTGCTCCAACCATGACAAAGCAACATATAAAAAATAGGAAGAAAACATTGAAAGATCATTTTGCTGAATCATATGATCTATTTGGTAGTTTAAGTGGATTTGCATGGAATTCAATGACCAGGAGATTTGTGGCTGAGGATGAAGTCTGACAAGATCTTATAAGAGTGAGTATTTATTAGCTTTAGCCAATATTGCAACGTGCTCATTATGTTATTTATTATAAAATACATTATACTAACCATCGTGTGATTAATTATAGGAAAAACCGCATGCTGCTAGGTGGAGAACCATGCAAATTAAGCATTATGATATTTTGAGAGAGCTTTTTGGGTCTGATCGAGCATCAGGCAAAAGATTATCTACTATTAGAATGAGAAACAAGGAAAAGGAAAAGGAAAAAGAAAAAGAAAAAGAAAACGAAAAGGAAGGGGAAGGGGAAAAGGACAATATTGATCCCAATGACTCGGTTGATGATGCTTACATGGTTGACCAAGATACTAGTATGTTTGATGAAGGGAGAGAAGGACCCCCCATTGTTGACTCATATAGTCCAGCTTATGGGCAATCACATCAGTCTACTGGGACATCTGGTTCTAGGGGAACAAAGTGTAAGGCTCCAATGGCTGATTTAGTGGAGGGTCAACTTGAAAGAATGATGAGTGGAATTGGATTAATTGCTGATGCATTAAATAAAGGTAATTGTATTTCTGATCAACTGCATGATGTAGCTAAGTAACAAGTAACAATTGCAGAACGACAAGTTGCAGCTATCGAGAAGCGTAACAAAATCTTGCAACATAGTAGACCCTGAGTGTATACAGGAGCAGATGTATGGAATATGTTGTCTGAATTGAACCTGCTGGATCAATTTCGTTTGCTTTGCCATGAACTTCTTTGTAATGATAACAAAAAGAAGGAGCTGATTTTTGGTGTGCCGCTCGAAATGCGCCTCTAAGTTCTCTTAGCTATGACTAATGTTAGGCAACATTAATGGCATCTAGTGTCTTAATTATCTGTTGTCCTTTTTGGTGTATATGTACTTGAGACAACAATTGGTGTTGGTGCCTATAATTGTGTTATGTAATTTATAAATTATTTTGGAAAGAAATAGCCAGTATGAAAGAAATAGGAAGTATGTAATTACCACTTTAGGCAATAGCCAGTGGATGCCATTAGGATGGTGTAGTGATTTAGTGCAATTCTTTTGTAATTAGCAGGTGTTACTTTGTGCAGCTATTATGTAACTAGAAGTACCTTTTATTTTGTGCAGCTCTTATGTAATTAGAAGCACCTTTTATTTTGTGCAACTTTTATGTAATTAGAAGCAGCTACTATTTTGTATACAACTCTTATGTAATTAGAAGCGGCTACTATTTTGTATAGCTCTTATGTAATTAGATGCAGTTGCAATGAAACAAAGAAGCTCAAATTCATTAAATTCAGAAATAGTTACAAATTCTGCCCTAATTGCCTTCTAGGACTAAAAATACTTTACAAATTCTCCACTATTTCCCTAAGTACAGAAAAACTTATGATAATTGACACCTAAAACTACTTTACAAATTTTCTGTCAATTGTTAGGACTACAAGTCCCAAAAACCTAAACACATTAAACTAGTTTGAAATTCTGAAGATTGGTCCTCATGCCATAGCTTCAAATTCTGCAGAGTGGTCATTGGCAGTCTTTGTCTCCTTTGCAGCCCTAAGAGTACTTCTTGTAACAATGACTTGCTATACACCTAATAGGCCTCACCTACCTTTACATTCATAGTATCATTAATAACAAACTTTTGGTCCATAAGCACAACTTCCTCAAAGTACTTGCACAGACGTCCTTCAACCATTTTGTCTATGACCATCTGAGACTTACCAGAGGCTTCTGCCTAAAATATAAAAACCAAAAAAGAGTCTTAATCAAACGTTTTTGTTCTGTTTCTATAACAAAGTGGCGCTTGAGCACATGAACTAGAAGAATTACAAAATCCAACATGAGATAAATATTGAGCAGATCACATTTTCTGAACAGAATTTTTTTCGATTCTGAATTTTTATGTGCTACTGAATATTGTTTATCAAACAAGTTGAATAAGTCTAACTAGAACAATCCTAAATTCTCACACGAGTTGCTACAGCCACTAATGATAGCTCTTATTTATCAAGGCATATTTATATATAGCATAGAAAAAGGTAAAAGAAAAAAATAAGGATTACAATTATGTGCAAGGAGGTTGTCATTCTTGGGCAGGGGTTCCTGGCCATAGTCTATACTCTATAGAGAGACTGGTTCAAATGTCAGTTTTGTCAAACTGAACCAAACCTTGTCAATTTATTGAAGTATATTGACATCCGACTAAACAACATATTTATTGAAGTATACTGATTTTATTCCACGCGTGTTTTGATATTATTTTAAATCATAAATATATTTCATTATTTGAGATTTTATAGGTATAAAAATATGTAATGTTAAATTATATGTAAGGAGTACTTTTTCATTACGCTAAACGATATATATAATATATATAATGTATACAATTTTAAAAAAAATATGAATTAATAAATAACTAAGGCTTAAATATGAAATTGATCCCCAAAAATTCGTAAAGTTCGTTTTTAGTCTCCAAAAAAATCTGCAGGTTTTTAGTCCCCAAAATTTGAAAATGTTTTTTCGGCAGTCCCTCAAAAAATTCGTCGTTATGATTTTAGTCCCTCAAAAATTCTAAAAGTTTGTTTTTAGTCCCAAAAATTCTGAAAGTTCGTTTTTAGTCCCCGTCACATAATCGACACAAGCGGCGTCAGCTAGAGGGATTGACGAAAAAATATTTTCAAATTTAGGGGACTAAAACCTGCAAATTTTTTTGGGAGACTAAAAATGAACTTTACAAATTTTTTGGGGACCAATTTTATATTTAAGCCAATAACTAATAAATTCATCTCTTAATAAATGTTCTTAATAGAGAACTAGGTTGCTCTGGTCCTTACTGCAAGAATGCCAAAGCCAAAAAACCCTAAGAGATGCAAGTTAGTTTCTCCTAACGGTTATTTGTCCTATTTATACAATTCTCGGAATCCTAACACATGTTCCTCTAGTGTTACACCATATTTCCAAGGAGATACTTTGGGGCGCATGAGGCAACATTCTCCGAACAGATGCTGAAAAGAAGGTGGCATGTGTACGGTTCTGACATATCGTACCATTGCCATAGTTGGTAGGGTACCGACTGAGTATGTTGAACAAGAGTCAGTCGGCCACGGTCTGAGCTGCGTGAATAGGAATCAGTCAGTTCCTATATTGTCTTCTGGTCGGTATTCCCTTTCGGTATAGATCGGCCGAAGGTTGAGCTGCTGCCTTAGGTCGGTGGGTGAGATCGTTCTCAAGTCGGCCCGGTCCAATAAACAAGATAAATAATTAATTAATTACTCCCTCCGTTTCAAGTTATAAGAGCCTATTGGCTTTTTTATTTGTCCCATTTTATAAGGCATTTTTAAAGTTTGTCTGTACCATTAATTATTTTTTTCATATTGCCCTTATTAAATTTACTTTTATTTTAATCAATAAGTTAAATGAAGTGTAATGTAATTATTTTTTCCAATAAATTCAAGAATAGTTTATGTAAAATAATAAAAATTGTAAATAAATTTATTGTTTTTAATTATATTAATTATATTTCTTGGTGTGAGAGATTTAGGCTATGTTTGGGAGGGAGGAAAGAAAGTAGAGATGATGGAAATTTTTTTGTAAAGTGTGAAATACTCCCTCCGTTTTCGTTTATAAGCAAAAATCACTTTTTACATTCATTGAAAAACGTATGTATCTGGTCCAATGCTTAGATAAATGTGATAGACTAATAATAATGTGATACATCATTAATTTTATACTTTAACTAATAAATTTTTTTCCTAAATCTCCCCTTTTTTACGTACCAAACATAGCCTTAACAAAAAGTTCTTATAATATTGGACAGTGAGAGTAATCGATTAAAACTACTGGACAATAAAGGGAAAGTGTGTCTGCCTAGAGGCAATAAAGAGCACTTCACGGGGCTCTGAGCATTGTGGAAGTCTCGAGGCAATAAAAGTGGCTATAGCTGCAAAAACTAGTCACTCACACAGTGATTTTCAGTGAAACGAGATTTGACTCTTGAAGGCAATAGTCACTCCCCCTGTATGCCTCTGGGAGAGGATTCCCTCAAGCGGGTTTCTCTCATTTTTTTCTAGTGGAACAATTTCCATCCTTGAAACACAATAATCCCCCTTTTTCCTATATTTTAAAACCATTCAACCTTTTATTTTCTAAGGTCTAGATTTCACTGTCCTCTCATATCATTGGAGGGAATCCTCTCTCGTATGCCTCACGTTAGACTTTTCCATCTCTTTTTTTTTTTGGGTAACTTTCCATCTCTCGTTTTAATTTTAAAGTAACTTGGTCGGGCTCGGTTTTCGTCAAAACTTTTTAAAGAAATCCAAACCCGACCAATATCACCCGTATGAAACTGTTTCACGTGACCCGTAACCCGTCTAAACCCACCCAAGCCTGTGAACCTGTGTTACGGCTGCCTGCATCAATTCGAAAACAAGCCATCACCCCAAATCGAAAACCACAGACATACTTTAGAGCAAAGCAAGAGATTATACATGGAAGAGGAAAATTTGAAAGTGATTGCACACTGCTCAGTTCATAAATTAAACAGAAGACCGTTGGGGTTTTATAAAGAGGATTCACGTTGTGAAAAGAAGGGAGGAGAGCATATTGGGAGAGCAACACAGAGAGAAAAATAATGGGGGGTGAATAACTCTCTCCCACGATGTAGCCTTCCCATTCATCCATCTAACCCAGCCACTTTCAACACAATTTTCAATTTCCCACACAAAACAACATCACCCATGCCACCAAAATGCGATGTCAGTGACAAAGATGGGGAGAGAAACATTGACAGCAACAAGGAGAAAAATGGAACCAGAAATTTGAGAAGGAGAGAGAGAGAGAGAGGATGAGAGAGGTACTCCCCTCTGCCGTCGTCGATGCGGCCTACCGCTGTCAATACGGCATCGTACCTCGCGGCCAAGACCACCGCACACGCCTCTCCACTCGGCTAAACACAGAACGCGCAATCACCGTGCACGACACCGGAATCGCGAGTGCGACTGCTCTTCCCCATCCGCAAACTGGCCGCGTTCGCCCCACCACCGCACCAGTGCCTCTCCACCGCGGCGAACTTCAGCACCCCTAGACGCGAACCTAAACGACCATCACCCACTCCGCTGCAGCGTTGCACGCGCCACTGCCGCCCCTACGAGGACCACCACCGGTTCTCCTCCCCATTCAAGTCTTGATTTGCAAATATACAAGAATATGGCGGCAACCATGGCATAAACCTTCATAATGGTTGTTGTCCATAAAAGTAGCATGTAAAAGATCTCTGTTGGAGTTTAAAACTATATCTACAGTTCAAAAGCATGTCACCACAAAAGTGACATTTTTTAACGTCCCCGCGTTAAACGAAGCCTAAATATTAGACACACATAAAGAGCTGTGTGAGGCAGGAGGCTATTGTGAGACAGAGATTGAATAGAGAATCTTGTAACTGTTAGGTCAAAAAGCACTTTAAAATTTCTCTTATTCGAATATAATTTAAATATACACACAGATAAAGAGCAGTGTGAGGCAGAGAGGCTAGTGTTTCAATTAAATAGTGGCAATTTAAAGTCTGCAAATCTGGCTTTACACAAAAGAGGAAGGGTGAGGAAGATTAGTGAAAGGCAAGATTAAATGAAAAAGATAAGCTGAGAGAGGAAGGGTGACAGTCACCCTTCTATGTCACCCTAGAGAGGAGAATCTCTTTTAATTTAAACTCCTCTACTTTCAATCTATCAATCTTCTCAGCAATTCTGTTGCTTCTGTTACTTCTCTATTAGCCCCTCCACTTTCAAATCTAGATGTTAATGGATTTCGATCGTGAAGCTGAGAAAAAGAGACTGGAGATTGAACTATTGACTCATGTAAGAGCTAAAGCTTGAGATAAGGCTCTTTCGAGCCCTAGGTGTGCCTCTTATAGCACTGAAAGAGATAGTTTTGAAAAACGCAGTTGTTGAGGACTAAGTAAATCTCTTATCTCATTCCATGATTTTTAATAGAGATAAAAACATGATTAGTCAATAAATCATTTTATTGTATTTAAAGCTTGTTAGGTAGAAGCTTGTGAGTTAGTTAGAATACTTAGCTTTGACAGCTGTATTGTAACTGAGTTAGTTATG
Organism: Calophaca sinica; assembly: GCA_037113605.1. Lineage (NCBI taxonomy): Eukaryota > Viridiplantae > Streptophyta > Magnoliopsida > Fabales > Fabaceae > Calophaca > Calophaca sinica. Next base: position 47,426,477 of record CM073735.1, read on the forward strand.
CTCTAACTCACTCTTATTCCTTCTATGTATTCTGCATATAATGACCAACTGGTCTATTGAATGAAATGAGTTTCATTTCCACAAATCATAACATGGTATCAGTTGAGATGAGATTCATGTTCCTCACTCTCTGAAATTCTCTGATTTCTGGATTCGCGATTGTTCTTCGCGTTTGCTCTTCGCGGTCATCATATTGATTTGCGATCATTCTTTGTATGCTTCTTGATTGGCGATCGTTCTTTGCATTCTTCTTCTCATTTCCCGATCGTTATTCTTCGCGTTCTTCTTCTTTCTGAATCTTCCTTGATTCTGTGATTTCATTCATCATTTCAATGGCTTCTCCTACATCTTCTTAGGATTCGGTTCCTAATAATGCTTCTGAGAAATCGATCTCTGCGAAATCGATTTTCGTTTCTGCTCCTTCAAAACAATTGAAATCTGAAACCCTAAATCCTTATTACATTCATCCAAACGAGAATCCTTCTCTGGTTCTCGTTTCCCCTGTTTTGGAAGGGTCTAACTACAATTGTTGGGTTCAAGCCATGACTATGGCTTTAGAAATAAAGAATTAGTTTGTGTTTGTTGATGGTTCCATCCGCAAACCACCTTCCACAGATCCTCACTTCTATGTCTGGAAGCGATGCAACATGTTGGTCCTTTCTTGGACCAATCATTCAGTTTCAACTGAAATTTCTTCAAGCATTCTCTGGATCACTGAAGCCTACAATGTTTGGAAGGAGTTGCGTAATCGTTTTTCACAAGGTGATAACATTCATCTCTCTCAGATTCAACATGATATTTTCTCTTTGAAACAAGCAGACATGACAGTTTTTGCATATTTCACCAAAATGCGTATACTTTGGGATGAATTGTGTAATTTTAGACCAATTCCATCATGTGCTTCTGTTTCTGCTTGCTATTGTGACACTTCCAAGATAGTTCAAGATTACCGTGAAAATGATGCGGTCATGAGCTTTCTTCAAGGGCTGAATGATAACTACTCAAATGTAAAATCACAAATTTTGCTCATGGAACCATTACCTCCTTTTTCCAAGGTTTACTCCATGATAATTCAACAAGAACGGCAAATTGCTGCTCCAATTCTTCCTGATCCAACTGTTAACAATGTTCAATCCAACTCTACTGCATATCAAGGCAGTGGAAAAGGAAAATTTCAGAAATCCATTAGACTTTGTACATTCTGTAATTGCACAAATCACACGATTAAAACTTGTTTCTTGAAGCATGGCTATCCACCTGGTTTCAAAACCAAGAAATCTGTGCAGAATGTTACCACTGATCAAGGAAGTGCCTCAGATTCTGCAACTAATTCTTTATCAATGAGTCTCACCAATGCTCAGATTCAAAGCTTATTGTCTCTACTGCCTGCTACTCCTCCTACTGCAACTGTTGCTGCTTCTAACTTGGTCAGTGCACATCATCTTGCTTTTGAATCAGCAATTCAAGGTAAAATAGATTGCGCTTGGATAGTTGATTCTGGTGCAACTTATCATATTGCATCTTCACTTCATTTTTTTCTCTTTCCATAAAGCCATAAAACCTATTCCCATATCTCTTTCAAATGGCCAATCCACTTTTGCTTCTTGTCGTGGCACTATCATTATCTCACCTGCATTGATATTATATGATGCTCTCTTTGTACCTAATTTTTGTTCCAATATCATCTCTATATGCAAGCTTTCCTAAGCTCTCAATTGTCAAGCCATTTTTACTGACAATGCTTGTGTTATACAGGATATCCCTTCGAAGAGGATGATTGGCAATGCTAAGCAAGTTGGACGGCTATATACAATGGTTTTATCCCTTCCTGTCATACAAAAAAATTCTGGTTCTATACATTGTAAAAATGTGGTTCATTCTCCTTTAGATATTGATGTTTGGCATAATAGGTTAGGACATCCCTCACTTATATATCAGCAGCTTATACATAAGATTCATTGTAATATTCCATCCATGTTGAATAAGAATTGTGATGCTTGCCACTATGCCAAGCAAAAGAAAAATTCATTCCCTTTGAGTAATTATGTTTCTTCCTCTATCTTTGCCATCATTCATGTTGATATATGGGGACCCTTTTCTACTCCTTCTATTAATGGCAATAGATATTTTCTAACTATTTTTTATGATAAAAGTAGATTTACTTGGATCAAATTGATGAAAAACAAATCTGAAACCAGAAACCATATCACTCAATTTGTTGCATATGTGCATACTCAATTTGGTCTTTCTATTAAAACTATTAGATCGGATAATGGAGTGGAGTTCTCCATGAATGCCTTTTATCTTTCAAAAGGTATCACTCATCAAACCTCATGTGTTGAAACACCCCAACAAAATGGGGTTGTGGAAAGAAAACACCAGCACATCCTTAATGTTGCTAGGTCCCTCATGTTTTAATCACACCTACCCATCCAATTTTGGGATTTTGCCATTTCTCAAGCTGTCCAAATCATCAATCAAATACCTTCTACAAAATTAAAAAGTCAATCCCCTCATTTTTTATTGCATAACAGAATTCTAGATCTAACCACACTAGGAGTTTTTGGATCTCTTTGCTATGCCACTACACTTGCATCTCATCGCACTAAGTTCAGTCCTAGGGCTAGAAAGTGCATTCATATTGGTCATACACAAGGTGTTAAAGGCTATTTACTATATGATTTGACCAACCATGAAATTTTTTTGTCTAGAAATGTTTCATTCTATGAACACATATTTCCATATTTCAATGGCTCTTCTAATTCTGATTCACAGAGTTTTCCCACTGCACTTCATCCTTCCAAAGTCATTATCACTGACATTAGTTCAGACTAAGCTCATGTTGCTGCACCTCCTAGCACTTCTGCTTCTCCCAGCAATTCTGTTTCTCCATTAGGACAGCTCTCTACCTCAAGTAAATCTGATTCACATAGTGATCAGGTTACTCTTCCTTCTGTTACTGAGTCCAGGTCTGTTACAGCTCCTATTTCTCCTGTTGCAGCTCCTGTTTCTCCTGTTACAGCCCCTATTAGAGTGTCTAATAGAGCTAAAAGACAGGCTACATATCTCCAAGATTATCATTGTAATATAGTCTCTTCTTCTTCTGCATTTGACAATGCATCCTCAGGTATTATTTACCCTCTATCTCAGTACCTTTCATATGATCAGGAGTCTGTTTCCCATAAAAATTTTGTTGCAGCAGTAACTCAGATTGTTGAACCACGAACATACTCTCAAGCAGTCAAATCTGACTATTGGAGACATGCTATGGATCAAGAAATCAAAGCTTTGGAACTCAATAATACTTGGGTCCTAACTGATTTAAGTCCTGGGAAATAACCTATCGGGTGCAAGTGGGTTTATAAGGTAAAACTTAAAGCTAATGGGAGTATAGAAAGGTACAAAGCCCGCTTAGTGGCAAAGAGATTTACCCAACTAGAAGGTGTTGATTATTCTGAGACTTTCTCCCCGGTTGTCAAGATCACCACGGTTAGATTGGTATTGGCTCTTGCAACTGCTCATAATTGGCATATACATCAATTAGATGTCAATAATGCATTCCTCCATGGAGATTTACAAGAGGAAGTCTACATGAAAGTGCCTCCGGGCTTCATTACTACTCACTCCAACCAAGTTTGCAAGCTTCAAAAGTCCTTGTATGGATTTAAGTAAGCAAGTAGACAATGGAATTCCAAATTAGTATGTTTTCTTCTATCTTTGGGATATAGGCAGTCCAAATCCGATTATTCACTGATGGTGAAATCTGCTGCTGGAAAAATCATAGCATTACTCATTTATGTTGATGATATTGTGTTGACTGGCAATAATCTTGAAGAGATACAGTTAGTCAAGAAACTACTTGATGATCAATTCAAAATAAAGGATCTTGGTTGCCTCAAATTCTTTCTTGGTCTGGAGGTTGCTAGGTCCTCCAAGGGACTTATTCTATCCCAAAGAAAATATGCATTGGAGTTGATTAATGAGGCTGGCATGTTGGCATGTAAACCAGCTTCGGTTCCTATGATTCCTGGCCAGAAATTAAGTGCCCAAGTTGGTTCTCCACTTGCTGATCTTACTGTCTATAGAAGGTTGCTTGGGAGATTGATTTACCTTACCAACACTCGGCCATATCTCTGTTTTGTAGTGCACAAGTTAAGTCAGTTCATCTCCAATCCACTTCAGCCTCATATGGATGCTGCACTTCATATTTTAAGATACATCAAGGGCTGCCCGGGCAAGGGTATTTTCTTCTCAATAGAATCGGATTTCAAGCTTAAAGCTTTCAGTGATTCTGACTGGGCTGCATGCCCTAACAGCCGCAAGTCTGTCACTGGTTTTAGCATCTTTTATGGTTCCTCTTTGATTAGTTGAAAGTCCAAGAAGCAAATTACAGTGTCACAATCCTCTTCTGAAGCCGAATATCGAGCTTTAAGACTGACTACATGTGAAATTCAATGGGTTCTTTATCTGTTACAAGATTTACAGCAACCACATCCCACATCAGTTTCTTTATATTGTGATAATAGATCTGCTATTCAAATAGCACAAAATTCAACTTTTCATGAATGAACTAAGCACATCGAGCTTGATTGCCACTTAGTTCGAGAGAAAGTTCAGCCTGGGAAATACATTCATTGCCTATTTCATCTGCTGCCCAAGTTGCTGATATTCACACAAAAGCATTACAGCCCGTTGTCTTTAATTCTTTGTTATCCAAGTTGAACATGCTTGACATACATGGTTCAGCTTGTGGGGGGCTAATAGAGATAAAAACATGATTAGTCAATAAATCATTTTATTGTATTTAAAGCTTGTTAGTTAGAAGCTTGTGAGTTAGTTGGAATAGTTAGTGTTGACAACTGTATTGTAACTGAGTTAGTTATGCTCTAACTCACTCTTATTCCTTCTATGTATTCTGTATATAATGACCAATTGGTCTTTTGAATGAAATGAGGTTCATTTCCACAAATCATAATAATTTTCTCTTTTTATGGCATATATAGTTTTCAATCTATGGTTGCTGCTTGTGTATTTTTCTCTTCTCTCTCTTGAAGCTCTCCAGCAATTTACTTTGACACATCGCATGTTAAATGTCACCGTTATGTTAAGTGTTGTTCATAGTTCATGGTTATGGTTTCAAAATGTTAAGATACCTACCTTTGCTACTTTTCACTTTTCAAAGTTAGGCTGCTTTTCATACACATTGTGATCTGGGAATCTTATATGTGTTAACCCTGCCTAGGAACACCATTTTTTTGGGGTTAATGATGCATTTTTTGTTGTTTTATGTTTGGGTTATGAGAAAATTGTAGACTTTGAAAAAGTAAAAGAAATGGGGAAGGGAAGGAGATGGAGATGCTCAGTGGAAGAGAAAATGATGATAAGCTTCTATATTTTTTTTGGGCACTCGATGATATTTTTAAGAGATTTTTGTTCTATTTATTTTTGAAAATAAATCAAAAGGTTGGTTTTTTATTCAAGCTTTTTTTCAGTTATCTTTCAGTAGCTTCTTCTATTTGTTTTTGTCAGGAAGCTTTAAAAAAAATAAAAATAAAACATAAGTTTGCTTTGACAAAATCTGCATACTGTGTAGTCTGAATTTGTCTTTTGTAGTCTGAGACGTCGAAGTAAAGACGTCTGTGTAGACAATAAGATTCGGTTATGTGATTGGTTATGGGTATCCAACTAATTGGATTTGGGTATCCAACAAGAGCATGAAATTAGGTTCTCTTGACATGCTTAGACTTTGAGACTTAAAAAGATGAAATTAGGCTTTGGACACCTTTTACTATTATTGGCTTTGGGACATCACCAAAAATCTTCAATTTAGGGTCATATTGTCTATAAGAGGGTTTGTTTTGTTATTGATAGATGGAACATAAATATCATTTTAAGCTACTTAGTCACATGGGTCATTGGATGTGTGATCTTTATAGCAACCAATATGTACTTATGAACACAATGTATAGGGAATGTTGAAGCTCTTAATTGATCAATGACCATATAATATTTTATTTTATTTTATTTGGGTGTTCCATTATAGGCTAAACGAGTGTCAAATATCATTGGCGCTGATGTTTCCTCCTCTACAAAGAGGAAAGCAAATAAAGGATACCGTTGCAGTATGTGCGGTGTCACTGCTATCAGTGCGCAGGTGTGGGCTAATCACCTTCGGAGCAGGAAGCACGGGCTAGTGAGGATGTAGCCCGTCTGATGGGTGATGATATTGGTCCTCTTAACTAGGAGTATTTAGTCTCGTTGTGTTTGATTTTGTTGTTTTTATTTATTTTCTTTGAAAATTGTTGTATCAAGTACTTATGACCCTATAGGCCAGTTGCCTATAGGTTTATCCCTTTATGTGATGTTTTTTATTTTGTGATTTTTTCTGTGCTATTTACAACCATAATTGGGGACTCTTTGGATATAAATCAGGCATGCTAGGTACAGAAACACCAGTAATGCCTATACTATAGGCATTACTGGTGTTTCTGTACCTAGCATGCCTGATTTATATCCAAAGAGACCCCAATTATGGCTGTAAATAGCACACAAAATAGCACAGAATAAAAAACATCACATAAAGGGATAAACCCTACAGGAAACTGGCGTATATGGTCATAAGTGTGATTCAAATATTATATACTCATTAGTGTGTGTTTTCCAAAATTTATGTTCCTCGTAGTCGAACTTATCACGTAAAAAAAACCATCAATTTAAAATATCATTAAAAGATATATTATTAAAATCTAATGGACGTTGATAGAAAGACTAATAAAAAACCTGTAACATAATTTGAATTTTTTTTTTATATAAAATCAAAGTAATTGGCTTTATTTACCTTGTAAGTTATTTATAATAATTTTCTACAACATTTCTATTATATTTAAAAATTTAATTAAGAATTACTATTAAAACACAACATATTTATAAAGTATTATTAAGCTGTTTATACTTTATATCCGTTAAACTATTTTTAAATTTTGATAAAGTTAAAAATTGTGAATATAATTTTTTATATTACAATTTATTTTTATTGCCAATGTAATAATTTATTTACGACTACAGAAGTGACCAGTCAAAAAAAATATTCATTAGCACATTAATATTTATAAATATTTGTTAATTTCATATGTTTCAAATATTGCATTGCACATATGCTTGTGTTTGTTTTATTATAATGGAATAAATAATAGTATATTTTTTTTGTCATTTTCTTTTCTTTCGTAGTAAATAGTAATCCCCCTGTCCTAATATATATGTCACATTTACAAAAAAAAAATTATTCCAAAATATATGTCATTTTTTATTTTCAATGTAATATTAAACGTTTTCTGCTAATTGTACCCTTAAATACTCCACTTTACATTTATGACAATAGTTAATACACCAATGGTTGATAAGGTTAATTTGATAAAATTATCATTCTCTTTCTTTCATTTATTTTTTTCTTAAACTGTGTGATTTAGCCAAATATGACATATATATTGGGACGGGGGGCATATGATACTATAGCTAAGGGTGTAAACCAATCGAGTTGAGCCAAGTAATTGAAGCTTGAACATGTCTTGTGAAAAAAATATAAAGTTTGGGCTTGACTTATTTATTTAATCGAGCATAACTTAAAGCTTGAGTTCTTGCTAAAAAAATAAAGTTTAAATTTAGTTTGTTAAGCTCATTTATAACTTAATTATTTTTGTATTTATAAAAAAATTCTTAAATTAGTTCATTTAGTTAATAAGGATTGTGATATTATGTGATAATCTACAAATAAAATATGTGTTTAACATGTGGTATGTGAAATTCAAAAATATTAATCACCTCTCAACCAAAATGAATAAAATATAAAAAGTATTTAATTTTGATTTCCTAAAATAGTGCTCTCATTACTAATTTTGAAATTGTTTTTAGTTAACACTCAAACACTACATTTTAATTTAACATGTTTAAAATTCTTTTAAAAATTTCATTTTCTTATCAATGTGGTGTTGGTCGAGTGGAGGTGACCTATAAATTGAGTAGGAAGAACGAAACATTGAGAAAACAAATATGCAAATATTGTGGGAGAGATTTGACGAAGGTAGACGCAACCCATTCCCGGTCAGCATATATATAGTTAACAAATTTTCTTTGAACCATGGTGATAGTAAGGATTTTAAAATGATGTATAATGTATACGAACGAAAGTCAAAACATGTCTCTTCACACGTACCTGAGAAAACGGTTTGAACAAAATACAGTAGCTCACTATAGTATCACTTCAAAATTCAATGAATTACATAAAAATCGAGTCATTAACGTTGAGCCTATAAGGCTTAGGCTTGACTCATTTGTTTGAGTTCAATTTTTTCTCTTTCTTCTTTTTTAAATTTCCATTTTTTTATTTCTGATTTTTTATTTTTTATTTTTTTAATTTCCTTATTTATATTTTATTTTTTAATTCTGATTTTAATTTATTTAATTTGTTTACTTTTTAATTTTCATGTATTTCCTCAATTTTTATTTTTTTATATTTTATCTTTATAAATTTTTTTCAATGAAAAAAAATCTTTATAATTTTTTTTATTTATAAATGATTATTTTGTTTTTAAGTCTCAATAGGAAAATATTACATATTATCGGTATAATTTTTGTTTTTGATCACATATCAAAATTTGTAAATGTCTTTATTATTTATTATTTATAAATGATTATTTTACTTTTGATTCTCAACAGAAAAAAGATTACATGTTGTCGATATAAATGATTACTTTTCTTTTACGTCCAGATGGAGAAACATAATATGTTGTCGATATTGTCTTTGAGCATGTATTAAATTTTATAAATATTTTATTATTTTATAAATAATTATTTTACGTGTAAAAAAATGATGCTTATATTTTTAGGAAAAAATGATTAGTGTTGTAAATAGAAAAGAAAGTAGAGAGACAAGACAATAGAAATATAGACTCAAAGACCGGTTCTTCAGGAACCAGGATTCAAAGGCTAGTTCTTCAGGAACTAGCTATAATCTTTGTATTGATAATATGATCAAGTATCTACAAGGACAAACCTAATAGCCCTATTTATAGAGAATGAGCTACTAGTTATAGACCAAATTAAGGGATATGGTAAAGATATAATGAGATAACAAATTGATATAGTCATCCATCAAATCAACATATTTATAACACTTCCCCTTGGATGACTATACACTATGAACATGCCTCATTAAAACCTTGCTAAGAAAAACCCAATGGGATAAAAACTTAGCGAAGGAAAAAGAGTACAATATTCATAGTGACATACTTCCCCTCGAAAATACATTATTTATGAATGTCCTTTAAATTGCTTATCGACAAGCTTATTGAAAATTGAAGTTCACAATGCTTTTGTGAATAAATCTGCTCAGTTGTCATTTGATCGAATCTTTTCATGATGCATTATCTTCTTGAAATGTTGTTGGCTTGTCATCTTCTTTCATCAATTTGCATGCTCCTCTAATATACTGAGTCGTGGTTCTCAGTCATATGCATTCACAACTTGCTTAATGAAGAGTCAATATTTTTAAATGATTTGAGGAGATGGTTGTGATAGTTTGCTTCACAAAACGTTAAGATATACTTGTTTCTCCACATGTGTAAACATCACCTGATTGCGATTGAGTTTTATGAGGATCAGAAAGAACGAAGAACATGTTTGACTTCATTCCAATGTCTTCGGGTTGGTGCTGAACAAAATCTGGCTAACAAGTTCACTACAAAAACTATATACAATCTTGTGCTATTTGCAACATAAAAAAGTATTTCAATAACAACATGATATGGTACTTCAGGACCAAAGTTCTTTGTTGCAAATGCTCGAGTCGTAGGTAGAGACAACACCTTATCTTTCAAAACATTTTATTTGAAGATATTTATTTATACCATCTATAGTTTGGAACAAACTCAAGTAATTTCTAGAATATTAATAATCAAAATTCATATCAATCATATTGAACAATGTGAGAAAAAAGAAATAAACAAATTTACCCATAATTGCATCATGTATGTAACTCAAACATTTCTTACCAATATGAAATGTTTAATATGATAAATAAGAGAATATAAACTATCAGTATATGTAAATCCAAATAGATGATTTCAATAGTTTTAATCCTTCCGAGATTTTCAATATAGAGACCACTCTCTAGTTAACCATAAGCTGTAATAACACATATTTGTGTCATGAGAGTTCAGACTTCAGGTTCATTAAAAACATCTTTTGAATCTCGAACTATAGGTTCAAAGTCCTCATATTTCCAAATTAAACTGATTACATCAGTCAAAACATTTCAGATGCTTTAGATCCTTCATGGTTATGCTTCATGCATATTTATAATTCTTTAGGATTATGCTTTAGCTATCTTCAATCCTTCAGGGATATGCTTCATGTATTTTGAATGTTCAGAAGTATGCTTCAGGCATCTTAAATCCTTCAAGTATATGCTTCATGCATTTTGAATTTTTCAAGGGTATGCTTCAGGCATCTTAAATCCTTCAGGGATTTTCATATATCTGTCATTATCCAATGACCCATATAAGCAAGCTATCACTACACCCATTTGATGTATGTTAAGTCCTTCAAAGACTATCAAACTAATACAAAATCTATAAGTAATTGCACGCATAACAAAGGTTGACAACTTCAGGTGTCTGGACTACTGGCCCAAATGTTTTATGTTTGGCAAATAAGTCTTGCTCGGCTTGCATTATTTTAATTCACTTTGGCCAATCAATTTAATGTCGACATTTCTATATGATTCGAGCTTCATGCTCATCGTGATTAATAATTTTATAATCAATTGCTATTGCATAAGCAAAAACATATCAACAACTTTACATCTTCCCCTCATATTTCCAGGGTTTAATGAGATCTCGTAATTTGCCGGTACCGGAACCACTTATGCGGTTACTTAACTGGAAATATGGAGCTGTTGATTCATATTGCTTTTGACCTCTTCTAGAGTGTCAATGATCTTCTGGATCATCACTTTGAATTTCCCTTTTTAGGAATAATATCATTTGCACCAATAACTCTACAACGCTTCTAGCGTACTTTAGATTCATGGGTTGCTATACTCGCTAGTTGTCCTGCAGGGACAATTAATTATGCGATAATATTTGCAACTAACACAAGTGATTTAGAGACTTTTTGGATGTTTGTAAAGATATCTAGTGATTGGTTTGTAACATTTTACAAATGACTTATTCTTTGAACTTCAAGTTCACATTGATTTGTGCGTATATCAAACATGGATAATGTTTGTGTCTTACAACAAACTTCTTGTGTTTTTATTCTTTTATTTTTTTCTTCCCCTGATGAGGAAAACTGATTCATCAAATATATGATAATAAAATATATGTCAAGATATCACAATATCTAAATATACACGAAACAATGCACAATTCAAAATTGACGAGCCATATAACCATCCAATAAATTATGAATTGTATAATATATAATTGTAAATTTATTAATCAATGTATGTTATCATCATATGTATCCAATTATATAACATATAATTGACATTTAAAAATATCAGAATAAATAAACTAATATTTTGCACTCACACCATGCTTTCAAACACAATATATTCAAATGTTTCAGCTCTTGTATATATTTAAATAATATATATTATTATAACTACTAGTTAAAAAAATAATCAAATAATTTAATTAACAGCAGTAAGTGACACTAAATTTTCAAGTGATAATTAAAATTAGCTTCAAAAGATTTGTTTTGCAATACCTTAAAATTTTTACTCGTATATATCTCATATGATAGTGTAGCAAAATAGCGACACTTTTTGTTTCTCAATTAATTATTTTTACATAATAATTAAAATATTTCCTTTCAAATGATTAGTACATAAGATAATATATATCACCCAAAAAATAATAATAACTTGCAAATCAATCATATCTGAGCATTAAAAGAAAAGAGTAACTATCTTTAGCACGAGAATGACAAAAATAATCATCAGGTAAAAGGATTCTATGATCCTTTAATAAGTATCCATGTGTATTTTCAATAATACATCGCATCATAGTTGAACTGGGATGACTAAGACGATCATGTCAAAGCATAAAAAGTTGTAAGATCTGACCACTTCTAGTGCATATAATTTAACCCTGTCATCCTTACTTTTATAAAATATAATCCAACGGGAAATCTTAAAATTTCTCTAATATGAACTTTTAAAACAATAGAGATATTTCAAATCTCTCTCATTTTTTGGTTTCAACATGATACTTATTGCGATATATATATTTGAAACTTAGTATATTTCTTCGGGATCTACTAAAATATAACGCATCATCAATGGATAATTTTATTCTATTTGAGGATATATCACATGCTCTTCTGGAGCCTTCGATCATATTTGCAATACCAGATACAATATCAACATTAATTTCAGCTAATGTTAATTGCATAAAATATTTCTTAATACAAATAATTGTGTAGGTTTTGCCACTGTCTACTAAATATTGGTACTTCAAGACCAAAAAGAGACTCTAGTTTGTGCATTGATCGTTTTTAACAGTTATACGTGGATCCAATATTGGTCATTCGAGACCAATTTCACAATTACTTGAAATTTTGTATCGGTACTTCAAGACCAATTTGACATTTACTTGGAATCTTATATTGGTACTTCAAGACCAATTTCACAATTACTTAAAATTTTGTATTGATACTTCAGGACCAATTTACGATCGATCTATATTTTAAATTACTTGAAATCATGTATTGGTACTTCGGGACCAATAAAAGACAAGAATGTTTGGCTATTCATTTGCTTTAGTACTTCTGGACTGATCGTGAGACAAATCTTGCAAACATTGAAGAATAGCGCATTTTTAGTTTTAGCGTAAAAAAATATGTATACATAAATTCTTACCTTAAAAAGAAGCATACATAAAGGTTGTTACACCGTTGAAGACTTGGTCGTGCTTGGTAGCAATTGGCGTGAATACTATTTGCTTGATGTTACACCTGAATGTACTCTTCAGCTTTCATTTAGTGTTGAGAAATGTTATCTTATTATTTCTTCCAGTGACATAAGATTTTTTGCATTTATATGCGTGTCTTTTTGAATTTCAAGCAAACAATTCAACTTTTCATTTCATGAATCAACTAATAAAAAATTTTCTCATTTTTTTAATCAAAAATAGATATAACCAAATACATAGTATTTGTATGACAATGATCAAATGCATAACTTTTATAATCAAAATTTGAACACCAACATGAATTTAAAAATCCGCATTTCAAATTTAAAATACATAACTGTCATATTAAAGGTCATATCTTTATAACAACAAATTTTGAACGATTAATTAAAGACTGTATCTTTATTCAATTAGAAAGATAATACCTTTATAAAACAACAAAATTTCCAATATATAATTAAAGATCACATCTTTATATAAAATAAGGATAAAAATTCTAAAAATATATGAATCACAATAACAAGAATTGCAATATATCACATACACAAAGATCCAAATTTATATGAAAACATGTAAACAAATCAATGATAATATCTTTTGCAAAGAACACATGTTTTTGCAAATGGTTAGACTAGTTCTTCAAGAACTAGAATTTAACTACTAGTTCTTCAGGAACTAGGATTCAAAGGTTAATTCTTCGGGAATTAACATGTAAAGATCTCATCTTTAATATGAAAATAGGCAACGAGATTCAAATGTTAGTTTTTCAGGAACTATCTTGTAAAGATACAATCAATAAAGATTTTTTTTTTCACTTTTCTTTTGTTTCAAACTGTATTAAGATCAAATCTAGTTCTTCTGAAACTTACGTAGCGCTAAAATAATCGTGATGTTCTTCGGGAACTATATGCAAAACTAAAAAAATTATGAGGTTCTTCAGGAACTATACGTAGTGCTAAAAAAATTTGTAAAGTTCTTCAGGAACCTTTTGTAGCGCTAAAAATTTATAAAGTTTTTCATGAACAAATCTCGTGCTATAAAGTTCTTCATGAACTTTTCTATCCAATACACAATTTCATTCATGGTATAAAAGTCTAGTTCTTCAGGAACTATTCCACAAATTAACGTACATTTTTGTGCAATCCTACTGGGATGCTTGAATATGAAATTCTTCCATAATTCTATCAATATTCTTATACACAATATGATAATCATATAATCAGACAATATGAGAATAAAATTTCCATGAAAATACCCAAATAACATGAAAAACAAAAATATTAGAAAAACATGGTCCTCCAAAGAGTGTGAGAAAGAAAACATGTTCTTTCAATAAAACCTCTTTAAGCAATTACCCGTATGGTAGAGTTTCGTGCTGATAACGTGTTGTAAATAGAAAAGAAAGTAGAGAGACAAGACAATAGAAATATAGACTCAAAGACCAGTTCTTCAGGAACCAGGATTTAAAGGCTAGTTCTTCAGGAACTAGCTATAATCTTTGTATTGATAATATGATTAAGTATGTACAAGGACAAACCTAATAGCCCTATTTATAGAGAATAGGCTACTAGTTATGAATATGGTAAAGATATAATGAGATAACAAATTGATATAGTCATTCATCAAATCAACATATTTATAACAATCGGATATTTTTTGCATATTTTTTTCCTTGGTGCTTATTTGGTTGCCGCAAGAATCGCGCTATCGGATTCAAAACGAGGAAAACGTTCATTATTGTCGTTGGAGTTTCTTCTCTTTGTTATTTTATTTTTATTGATTCTTTCAATAGATAGTCACTATTGTTCTTTAAAGCATTCCAATAGTCACCTGGAATTATTTGAGGAGAACTTTTAGAGCTCACTATGGTTTATAGGTGGATCATTACTCACAATTTTAATAAATAGTTTAAGTTTTAACCACCTCCACATTAGATATATATAATTATTTAAGAGGATTGGTCCAAAAAAAAATTTATTTAAGAGGATCTTTTACAGTCATCTAGATTTTTTTTTACAAGTTAAAGTCATCTAGATTGAAATCTAATGTTAAACAATCTCAAAAAAAAAGATAATTTAAAGTTTAACACTAATTGAAATTAGAAAACATTGGTAGAAAACAGATGATAAATTACCTAAAAGTTGTCACCCAAATAAATGAAATACGCGTTTTTCTATTCAATAGATATGACATTTAGAAGGACTAGCATGACTTTCCTTGTTCCCAAGCCTATACAACACTTTGTTTGTTTTACTAAAAAGTGTTTGAATGAATTGATTCTAGAGTTGCGAAAATTAATTTTGAATGAATTGATTTTGTTCAACTGATTTTGGTTAAAAATGAATTGAATGTAAAATAATTTATATTTATATTTATATTTGAATACATTATAAAAATGAGTTGAATAATCAATTTGAGGCAAAAATTGTCTTCTCTCTTCGTGGAAGCTTCAAATCATAGCTTCAAGTTAAAATCTATTTTGGTGCTAGAATTCTTTTCTCTTCATCAAAGTCAAACACTAAAATCTATGTCAAAATCAATTTTATGATTATAAAATCATTTTTACCTCTTACTATAGTGAATTCAAACATGCACAACGTGGATGTTTGGTTCTACAATGACAATAATTGGCCTGTTTAACCGACAGTCCGTGCGGGCTAAAAATTGCAAATATCTGATATGTTTAATTGTGGGCCTATATGGGTTGGTTCATTTAGCCCATGATTTATACAGGTTTGGTCCGCGGGTTGGCTTGCAAACCATAACATTTTTTAAAAAAATTAAACTATAAAACTAAAGAGTAAAACGAAAACTAGACCTAAATCGTTCAATTTGTCTATGTTTGGCCAGCGGACCATCTAATATTTGCAATTGTTTCCCAAATTTTTTTAATTTTTTAAAATGTTTTAGTCATTTTTAATTTATTATTAATGGTTCATGGGCCATCCCGTTTAACTGGGGGCGAACCACCGAAACTAAACCCATTTATTATCGCACATAATAATTTGGCTTAATTATTATTTTAGGGGTAAAATAAATAATTCTTAAATTAATATAAAAGTTTGCACATTTAATTATATGTTACCATTTTTGAAATTTTTTTAACGGACGTTGTAGAGTGCTAATACATTTCCTACACATAATCGACTCTCGAACTCGATTCGAAGGCCAAATTTTCTTAAAAGAGTTTTCCTAACATTTTCCTTAATAAAACAAACTTTGGTAGCGACTGGTTTTTGAACAATTAAGCTTTTGTTTGCCGCTCACGCGATGTGGTTGCGACAGATAGACGGTCCGACCTGATGCGTTAACATTGCATGCCCATGCTGGTTGGGGTAAATGGGTCGGATTGACCATATACCCAACTCTAGTCGAAATCAATTTTATGATTCTAAAATGACTTTCAAGGAAATTGAAAAAACATATGGTGGGTTGCACAAAAGCAGCATCACAACATTGCATTACCCAGAAGCATACAACAGAGTACATACATACATATATGGTATGCATAGCAGTTTTTATCTTCTGCGCATACATCAACAACAAAAAAATAATAAAATTCTAGGATGGGGTGAGTGACACATAATATAGAAGATCGATCAATTTAAAGAGGTTTCATTTGTTATATCACTTGTTGAAGGTAGCAATAAAACTGATAGGGCCTTATCCTGTAAGTAACAGCAGCTTGAATTGCAAAGATGAGGAAGACCACCATAGCCAAGCAGGAATGCTTGATTTCTGCCAGATGAAGTCTGGCTTTCTCTTCAGGGTCGTCGGCGAGACCCAGGGGGTCGAAGAACTTGCCTCCTGGGTATAACCTTTTCTCTGGGTCAAGCTCTGCATTCCTTTGAAACTCAATGTACCCAATCAATAACACCTCAATCCATATCAACGTGGAAATTGAAAATGGAAGAGAAAGTCCCAAGTAGGATGACCCTTCCACCAGCTCTACCTGAAAATAGCAGTTAAAAGAACAAAAAAAGAAAAAAGAAATTGAATATGCTTGACAGATTTTGTAATATCAATTATCAATATTATTAATTCTTAGATTTTAGGCGAAGTCTAAATGCGACTTGCGTTTTTCTCGATACATCCCCCACCCAACAGTATTGAGTTTGGTGCATAGATAATAATGGTGGGTGACTCATTAACGGATCAAAGATAAACTTTGACTGCATTTTAAGATTTTTTGCCTAACGCAACCCCACAAAACGGCTTATAAATTGAGGAGTGCTCATTCTTTATAAATTCTTTACATATTTTATCTCTAGTCTAATGAAACTTGGGTTTTTCCATAAGTTTAGTAAGCTTGAATAGTTAATTTTAGTGGTCCTACTCGTTAATAATCCTAGAGAGCATGGTTTCTACACTCCTAAGCAATTTTAACATTATATAATTTCCTACAAATCAAATAATAATGTGAACTTTTGTCTTCATCGTTGGTGGTTCAGAATTCATGATCATCTTCAAGCCATACAATCACACTATACGCCAGTGTATAACAGTAAGACACAGACATGCATCCCAACAAAAAGTTTTACAAGGTATATTGCTAATACTGTCACATACATGATGACATGGGGACCATGTTACATTGTCCGTAGCTCATAGTCTCATACACATACACATAGAATACAGCAACTACCGTCACTCTAGAAAATAAAATAAAATAAATCAACACTCAATGAAAATGAAAATTCCTTTGTCTTGCCACAAAGTTTCAGCGCTCAAGTTTCCACATACACAAATATCCGATCCCATTATGTTAATGAAAGATTAATTAAACAAGTAAAAGTGTATAACAAAAAAAAACGATTATTTCATCATTTTTTATAACATATCAAAATTTTAGATATGTCTTAATTATTTATAAATGATTATTTTGCTTTTGATTTTAGATAGGAAAACATTGTATGTTATCAGTATAATTACTTTTTTTATTTTGTCTTTATGAATACCTTTATTTTTTTATAAATGATTATTTTGCTTTTGAGTCCCGACGAGAAAAAATTACATGTTGTTGGTCTAATTTCATTATTTTTAAGCACATATCAATTTTTATAAATTTTTTAATTATTTATAAATGATTATTTTACTTTTGAGTCTCGATGGGAAAACATTACATGCTATCGGTATAATTTTATCGCCTTTGACACAGATCAATTTTATAAGTAGATAAATTATTTATAAATGATTATTTTGCTTTTGAGTCGTGACGAGAGACATTACATGCCGGTATAAACACTACTTGAAAGTCTTTATTTTGCTTTATTTTTTTTTCCAATGATAAGCAAACTATATGTTCACAGTAATAGAGATCTTAAAAGTAGTACTTCATATTTTCTTTTCCTATAGAAAACAATAATTTTAGTAGTCTAACGAGTTGAATTTTGTTTAATTATTATCTCTGCTTGAATACTTTACATTTTTAGAGAATTAAAACAACTAATTATGTCTATCATAATGTAAATATTTAATTTTATAAACAGATGTATTTCATAATTACGTGAGAACAGAGTGACCTGTACAAATACACGAGTATCTTGCTAGTTTTGATTCCGATAACGCGATTCTTGCCGCAACCAAACAAGGAAAAAAAATATGCAAAAAATATCCACTCATTTTTTCCTAAAAATATAAACATCATTTTTTTACACGTCCTAACATAAAGCAGAATGATGTATCTAATCAAAAATAGAATTAAATAATAAAAAATGATTAATAAATATGTATAGTTATTTATTTCTGCCAATTAAATAATTAATTGCATTCTGTCAACTTTATTTTCCATATATTACAGTTTTGAATAATTCAAATACAATGTAAATCCCATACATAAATCGGGTTTCATGCATAAACGAAATGATCGACCACAAATAATAATAATAATAATAATAATAATAAGTAAAAATATAAAAACAATGAACCTTTAAAAAAACCATATTATATAGGTTTAATTATTCTGGATGTCTCTGAACTATTTGGAGATTTTGAAATAGGTCCCTGAATTATTTTTTTTAATTGAGTCTCTAAACTATTTTTTATTTTTAATTAGGTCTTTCTGTTAAACAGCTGTTAGTATAACGTTAATTTATTTTTAATTAAGTCCCTAAACTATTGTTTTTTTAAATAGGTTCCTGAGATAAAAAAAAAAAGAAAAAATAAATAAATATAAAAGGGAAGAGACTTAATACTGATTGTCCATATTTTATTATTTTTCTTATCCTTTTCCACCTTCTGTTTGTTTCTCTATGAAAACTTTTTTTCTTCATCGTCTTTTAAGAAAACACTAACTAATTCTGCTTTACATTGCAGAGACCCTTCAAATGTAGAATTCGTTTAACTTAAAGACAACACCAGACTTTTAAATTCATTTCTTTTTCTGTGTTTTTTTTTCTTTTTCGTCTCGAAGACCTATTTTAAAAAAAAACCAATAATTCAATAACTTAATTAAAAATAAATTAACAGTCAACTAATAACAGCTTAACAGAAAGACTTAATTAAAAATAAAAAAATAATTTAAAAACCCAATTAAAAAAAAATTTAGAGACCTATTTCAAAATTTTTAAATAATAATAAAGAGACTTTGAGAGTAATTAAACGATCCTAATACAATAGCTTCTCACTTCTCCTCGGTCCACGTTTCTTTCAACTGCATCGTACCACTACAGCCAGACGCCGGTAAGTTAATCTTCAACCATTCATCTCTTATTGTTTATCCTTTGTCTGTCTCAATGTCCTTTCCTTGATGTTCAGTTATTGCGCAGAGTGAGTGATGGGAAGGTTGTTTGTGGTCAATTTGGAGGGTAAGATCTATAGCTGCAAACATTGTCGCACCCATCTTGCGCTATACGAAGACATCTTCTCCAAGGTAACTAAGCTTCCTTTTTCATCACTTACCCTCTTTTCTTAATTTCGCCAATTTTATTTTTTTCTGGCTCTGTAACATTTTTTTTCTAGATTTTCATTAATCCCCTTATTGTTTATATATATTCGTTCTATATATGCGATGATGAGAGTAATTGGCGTAGCCACCGAGGCTTTTCTTTTCTACGTTAATTAAATAGAAACAATCACAGTTCAATTGGCTGTTGCTTTAATCCAATTTGATACTTCACTTTAGCAGGGTCGATTTGTTAAAGGTGATGAGGATTTTGTTTGTTCCTCTTTTCCCGATTGATTTCTGGTTGCTTAATGCGCTTACCTTAGGCCATGGTTGGTTCAACATATTTCACAGAGAAGAAACTGTGGATAGCCGTGCTATTTTGAATCTAATTTCTTTGTAATTTTGTGAATACAATATCTGCAAATAAAGTGGTAGAGTTTTAGGCCTCCTTTCCCCTCTTGTATCTCGACAAGTAACAGTCCTTTCCCCTCTTGTATCTCTACAAGTAACAGTGTTGCTCTTCTCAATTATAATTTACACCATATTTATTATCTTGGTTGGAGAAAATTGATCATGTTGAGTAGTATTTTCATTGATCAAGTATCAGTTACACAGCACCATTGGCTTCAGTTTATATATTCAAATGTTGCAACTCGATGCCTCTAGTTCACTTTATTACACACTTTGGTTGCATTAATTGATGCGTCTTTGGAATCTGTTATCACTTATACTGATATCTTATAAAATTCTATTTCAATCAGTTGACAAGTGCATCTTATCTAGGCTACCTAATGGATGGACATATGGAGGACATTAGTATCTGCCAAAGGAAATATATGTTGTTATAGTGTTAAGCTTTTCAAAAATTTAGACCTCTCATTCATTTCTTGAATTTTTTTTGGTAATTTTATTTTTTGGAACCCCCGTTTCTTAATAGAGTTTTTCATAAGAACAAAGAATCTGACTATCTTTTTTTCTCCCTATGTTGTTATTTTAGACTTTCCACTGCAGACATGGGAAAGCTTATCTCTTCAATAAGGTGTAAGTTATGCTTACTCTGGGCATTGTGTGATTACCAAGAAACTGAAATAAACGTTCTCTTGTTGTACAAAACCAACGGCAATAATAGTAATGTCGCACTTTACCACCTATAGTGTTGAAAAAATAAAAGAAGAATATTGATATTTTTGTTTATCCAAGAACATGTTTGAGGATATACATTATGCGTGTCCACTGAAATCATCTCATGCTTGCATTTAGGACATGCCTGTCAAATATGAAATAATTAATATCACTGTATGTAAACCAGAACTGAATAACAAGATCAATGCATAACCACTATCACTCTTATCTACTGTTGAGGTTATTGTGGATCTTATAGCATGTGTATAACCAAAGTGTTGACCAAACCAGTTAGTTTGCAATTTATGGCCTCTTGCCTCTTGAACCTCTAAATCTGCCACATTATATTTTTGCAGTTGGCTTTGTTTAAGGATATAGTTGAAACCTTGTATTCTTTAACAGCGTGAATGTTTCTCTTGGCGAAAAAGAGGATAGACCGATGATGACTGGGTTACATACTGTGGCTGACATTTTCTGTGTGGGTTGTGGATCGATTGTGGGTTGGAAATATGTAAGATTATGAGGCAATGCTTCAAACATCATGGTTTTGCCTTCTTTTATGTAGCTTTTAGTTACTCAAATGGTGCTTTTCAGGAGGCTGCCCATGAAAAAGCCCAGAAGTACAAGGAAGGAAAATCTGTGCTTGAACGGTCAGTAGAAATGTTGTGAGAAAGCATTGTTAATATAATCAAAGTGAAGTCCTCTTGGTGGTTTAGATGAGTTGTATTATTGGGCAGGTACAAGGTGTCAGGTCCTGATGGAAGCAATTATTGGATCAACAATGAAACACATGTTGGCGGAAGTGATGCTGATGATGCTTAGTCGTCCTGCCATTCCCAATTGTACATTCTTTAACCTTGCGTTGTTTGATGATTGTGGATTTATACAGGAAATTTCGTAAAATCAGCATTGCCATACTATCAATAACACAATTTAAGTACATCTAATTGGTGATTCTATTTTTTTATTAAAAAAAAAAAGCTGATATTCGAACTTCTAATTGATCCTGTTTTTCAATTTGTAGCACCATTGTTGGATGAAGAGAGCCTTTCAAGTGCATGTCCTATGTCTTATGTCTTATGTCTCTGTCAAGTAAATGGAATGTATTGTAATAAAAGATCGCTGAAAACTATGTATTGTTATAACCAAAACTTTAGTTGGTTGATTTTATGTTAGTTTCTCCTTGAAATGGATTTTAACCAGTTATTTATGATGCCAAACGAAATATTGATTGAATGTGAGTGAAACACTGACAACCGGATTGAGATGAAAATATTGGAATTCATGTCCTAAAGCAGGAGTGAATGGAATTGGATACAATATAATTGTTTGGAAGCTTTTTCTCCTATTCATAAGATATCTATTATTGTTTCCCTTGTTTTGGATCGACTGGCTATTATTGGGTAGCATTGATGTTTTTGTTGTTCAACATAAAAATAAGAGAATCTAATGCATTGATAGTCTAAGTAAAGTTTACACATATGTCCAATTAGAGAAAAGATAAACCGACAACTTTTAGTTGTCGGACACCGTATAATAATACGGTTGTTTGCTTTTTTTTATTTTTTTTTCTCTTATCGGTACGTATGTCGAAAAACACCTTTGTCTTTGTTTCCTATACGTTGTCGATTACGGTGTCGGTTTTTTTGTTGTCGAAATATCACTGCTCGCCCAATTATATAGGTATTTTAGGAAATAATATTACGTGTCATTGTCGTGAGATATGATTGGATATTTATATAAAGAAAGATTTACGTAGTTATGAATATTAAAATAAGAATGGTAATTGGCTTTCCTGAATCTGAAGCCAATATAGGCTAATTAGGATCTCATTGAACAGGAAGTTTCAATAGATTCCGTTATTCATTAAGAAATGTTAACTGAAGCGCATCATTATTGTAAGCTGAACATTAGACCACATCTTTGCCTCTTTTTTGTGGTTAATCTCAACCTTGTAATTTTCCACCGTAGGGGTCCGTAAACTCCTTTTGATAGAATGAATCTATGATCGAGTTAATTTATAAAATTCAAGAGGGGAAAGTTATATTAGATGGAATAAGCAATTTATATGACGAATACAAATACAATCCAATTAAATTAGTTGTAACGTGCAAGATACAACAGTGATGTCACTGTTGATTAAATGTCTACCTCAGCTTAATTAGATGATTAGACTACTTTAGAGGTTAGGTGGATCCCGCTAAGGGTTTCTTCGGCCAAGTTCAGTTAACATGGAGAGTTTAAATAAAATTTTTAAGAAGTGTTTATGAAAAAAGAAATATAAAAAATATTGTAATAATTATAAGATTTTTACGCAATACTAGTACTTTTTTCGTATAAATTGAAATTAATTTGTGTCTTAATTTTTAAAAAAAAAAATCTTTTTAAAGAATCAAATTTATTTTAACCATAAAACTTCTATAAATTGGAAGTTAATGTAAATTAAAATTGTTTATACTCAAGTTCATCAATTGGGGCGGGACCAAATCTAAAATCTTTAAATTTGGTAATCAACTTACATACCGTATGTTTATTGCTCACATCGTTCACGCACACGCAGATAGAAAGAAAAATACATAACATGATCATTATTTAGTTTCTAAATTATAAGACCTTTATCCACGCATTAATTTGTTTGCAGTTGATTAGTGTTTGAATTCTGTAAAATTTCATGGGTTCGATTTTTCATACCATAATTATAAAGATAAATTTGACAAGTTATTACATGAGTTGAATAACAAAGTATTGCCCCCTTTTAATACCAAAAAGAATAAAAATGAATAACAATGTATTTACCGTGTAAAAAATGTTAACCAATCCCAATTAATTTTTTTTTTGGGTTTTATGTCATAATATTATTTCAAACATACTCCTGCACAAATATCTATCTGAAATAATTGATGTTTGTGCAAATATTTTTACTTCGTCGGTATATATTAATTAAATTCATTATGTAGTGCAATTATAAATAAATATAGAAATATTAGAACACACATTCATCTTCTTCTTTTTTCACCAAAGAACACATCCATCTAATTATGGAAACATTTATGACGGGAGATTGTCTCCCCTATTAACAAAAAAATCCCCTCCCACTCCCTTTTAAAAAAACTAGGTCGAAAATTTGTTCATAAGTAAAATATATATTATTTTTTAAGAGTTGTTATTTCCTTGAGAGAGAATCTCTGCTAACTATTGTTGTATTAAATATATAAAAATAAGAATTGATATTATAAAATCAATAAAAAAATCTATTTTGGAAAAAACAAGAGCTATTTTACTAAGGTGCATTAAAGTGAAAGAACGCAAAATGAAAGATGCGAATTTAATTTCTCAAACAATAAAAGGTGTTCACGTACCAAGCAGTAACATCAGAAAATAAGGGTAATTATCCCATTATTTTTTAATCTAAAATAAGTTACATTTTTATGGTCAATGAAGATGGTCAAACTCGTGAGTCTATGCAAACTCGTGAAGCTTCAGTAGATTCGATTCATAGACCTGACTCGTAAACTCGTAAGAGTTTCTACGAGTTTACCTAATATTAAATAAACCTATAAATAACATATATACATAATATAAAACAGTTTAACACGACAATAATTCAATATTCCAACTCTATAATAAAGTAGCAAACCACAATCATACATAAATTGATAGAAACACAAGTTACTGAAGTAAAAAAATTCAAATAACAAGAGCTAATTTGACACAACAATCATATAGTTTTTGGTCAAACACTTTATTTCGTAGCCGTATAAAACAAAACTTTTGCAAAAGAAAAAAAGAATAAAACAAAACAAAAATAACACTGAAAAAGTAAAATTAACTTTCTAAATCTAATATATATTGCAGCATATAGATAATTCAACCCAAGTAGCCAACAATATTGACCAATAATTTACATTTTAAGACCAAGTCAATGTAAAATTGTAGACTCGTAAACTCGCTAGTAAAATCGAGAGTTTACCGATTTTATCAGAGTTTACTTAAACTCGTACGAGTTTACGCAAAAGAGAGTTTACATGCAAGTCAACTCATTTTTGTGATCTAGAATCGTAAACTCATAAAAGTTTAAGAGTTAACTCGAGAGTTTAACAACACGACGTTGGATACCGGTAAAACATCCAACGAACGCTGTATTCGTTTCAGAGATCAGAATTCAAATATTCCATTTGGATCAACTAATTACCGACTCCGATGAACAACACGGAGTAGAGCCGCGAAGAAATACAATAAAGCGCCCTGGAACCAATCTAACTTGGATACATTGCTTCCACTAAATGGATAAATTAATCATATACCTTTATGATCGTGGGTAAATCCTATACATACAGCATAAAATTGATCGAGGCAACTTAAAACTAGCTGAAATGTGCAAGTCACTAAGTTAGTGCTTCAACAAAAGAAAATACGCCATTAAATTCCACATATGCAAATGCGCGAGAAATTGGATTATCAAATCAGACATGTAAATAAAACAAACCATTAACCAAAGGGAGTTCACATAAATGTTACTGCTAATGTCATTCATTCCTAGAGACAATCGGGGAACAAATTCAGCTCCAACTGCAGAATACTGGATCTTATTTGCAGAGGATTTTTTTCCCCCACTTGGTATCACCAACAAGTTTGTAACTAACTGAGTTAGTTACAAACTTGTATTTATACTAGAAGAGATGCTAACTAACTATGGTTGATAAATAACCGCCAACCAACCAAGTTAGTTTAACTTAACTACCAGTTGACTTAGTTACCAGTGATACTTTTTGTTTGTTTTTTTTTGGGGGGGGGGGGGGGAGATTAGCAGTAGCATCTTATTAGATTCAAGTGCCAAGATATAAATTATCCAAGAGAATAGACCATTCGCTCAGATAACACTGGACCCACAACCCTCATGTATTTCTGCAGCTGGGACTCCAAGTATCTTCGCTGCTCAGGACCAAAGACACTCTGCAGATCCTTCGGAAATGAAATATGCAATGTAAAGGTAGACAAAGAAGTCAGAAAGTAAATAGACAAACCATGAAGGAGTTTGCAATTGTCAATCATATATGTCTACCTAAATAAGCAACATGACTAGCATCCCTTCGGAATATTAGTTTTCCCTACATTATTGGATCCAAATTCTCTTTCCTCTCCCCCTATCCTCAATCATGTTCCCTTTAGACAAAATACTGGCAAGTATAAGGAAAACAAAATACTGGCAAGTAAGAACACTTCTCTCTTGGTAATATTTTTTCGGGGAGACAGGACTAGGAAAAAGCTAAGGCCAAGGGGATAGAGGATTTGACTATAACACTATAATGATAGAGGAACGCAAGTGGTGTTGTTTTGTTAAGACAACATATCTGAGATTCACCAGTTCGAAACATATCTGCTAATTAGCAATAACTGCATTTTTTTCTTCAAATTTTCACAGCTAACAATTTTAAGGACAACTAGGAGCTTAAAGTGCAGGAAGTTAACAGAGTATTTATTCGCCAACAACTAATCATACCTTGTATCTCACACGAGATCCCTTTATCCCTAGCAAAACTTCGCTGACGTCACCATTTTCTGGTTCACCATAGGAAGTAGCTTCTAGGTCAGGTTCATCATCAGAGCTTTCTAATTCAGACTCAACCATTTGTTCATCTTCATGCATTGGAACATCATTTGCATCTTCTTGGCCACCGTCATCAAGATGCTTTGCATCTTCAGTAACTTGAGGTAGAGATGACTCTCCATTTTGTAAAATGGAAGCATCTGATAAGACAACATAACGCTTTCTGTCAAGCAAAGGCCTTACAATGTCAAACGGAACCCACCTGGAGAATGGAGATTATGAATTGCTGTCAGCCTTATCTTACATAACATAGGAGACGGGCAAAAAGTAATCAGAAATCAGAAAGAAAAAAATAATAATCAGACAACGACCTATCTAACATACTGATACACTGGAAGACTGTGATGGGAGCAATAATCATTTCACATTATCTATTTCACTGGCAAACAGATAGCATCAACAATTATTATCAAAGAGGTGAGGAAAAATATTAGAAAGGAAACAAGAGTTTGAGACTAAGTAAATGCTCTACAAGTTCATGGATAAACGGCAAGCATGATGAAGTGGTTTCATGAGCATGCTGAATTGAATAAGTCTGTTTGTATAAGATTCCAAAGGCTCAGAATCAATTCTATTGAAAGCAACCCTTTGTTAGCTTTTGAAAAAAGTGTCTCGTAACGCGTTATTTTTACACTGTTTGCAACTGTTTGGATAAGATTGTTCCTACCAGAACAGTGGCCCAATATCAATTTTATTAGAAGCTGGTGTTCTCTTGATTCAGAAATAATTGCATTGGGGAGTGTTATTTTCACATTTGAGACATGCAAAATCTTAAACAAACAGGCTGTAACTCACTGATAACGAAGAGGACATAAAAGCTCTGACGGGCGATACGCAGCTTTGTATCTCATCTTGTTGCAAGAGTGAATATAGTAGCCAAGATAATAGTACTGGAGACTAGGACAATAAACCTGGTTATCTTTCACCCAACCTATTTCTTGAAGCGCAGAGTACTTGCCAAGAGACAGAAAGGCAAAGTCTGGATCCCAAAACAAATATTTACTTGACAAACAGTTTGGAAGGATATCTATAACCCCAACTGCCACTAACTTGCCATCCACTAAATATTGTTGATGGAAAGAGCCAAAACCACAAGGAGGGACTGTGCTATCACCAGTCGGTGAAACATATAATAATGGAGTGTCAACCAAAAACCTGCGATATGAGTTCTCTGTGAGATTTTGTGGTTTATCATTGTGTACTTTGCTCTGATATCTTCTATACAAAGCAAATTCCTCTGGATCAAAACTGGATCTGTTCAAACGGATCTCGAGCTTTCTCTTTCTTACTTGACATTGTTGAGGACTAATCAAACAATTTCCTCCAATATCACGCTTCATTCCAGACTTTTTAGGAACTGCAGCATTTTGAACACTTCCATTTGGGGGAACCTGCTTACTAGAAGCATAAAAATTGACATGTCCATTGCAAGCCCTGATAGACAGACCAGAATTTTTCACTGTTGAATCTAAAGATGCTACCAGCTTTTCTGCAATAATTTTAGGAGATGATACATTCTCCTTCTCACAATCTCTTGATAGTTTGGAATCATTACCATCCTTGTCCCTTGATTGTGTTCGGTTTATACATGCTGCAATTTGAAAGGCTACATTGCTACTATATAAGAGATCTTCTGATCCATTGGCTAATAACTTTTTTTTCCCCTGTGAAACCCTTCTGACTGAAGCTTTTGGTAATTGAATACCAGACGGAAATTCCCCCTTCTCAGTGAACATGTGCACTACATTATCGATTTGAGCTGATAAATAGTGTAAAAAATTTTCAACCTCACCCACCTCCTTGTTGCCAGCAGATAGGGATTCTTCTGGCATGGGTCTAGAGAAGTTATTATGGACAAAGCTTTCTGAAATTTTTGAAGTGCTTGGGTCCTCCAAGGCATCAACCCTTTTAACATCCAATGTTCCATCTAAAAACCTATGAAGATAGAACTGTCAGTGAAAAAGTAGAACACAGAAATTGGAGCATGCTTATGGGCTACAAATATCAAATAAAGTGAATTGCTAGCTTGTACTAGAAAAATATAATATCTTATATATTTAACCTCCTTAGAAATTCCCGCATAAATAAAGGAAAGGAAAGGAGAAGCAGCAGCTTAAGGAAATATATATTGATGCAATTCGAATTTTCACCCACCTCCCACCCCACCTCCAAAGAAATAGAAGAATGTTTAAAAACTGTTTTCCTTTTATACAGTAACTAGCAAGTATTATATACATTGCACAAGTATTTTCAAATTAAAGAAAATTTAAAAGTAAAAACTAAGAAAATATTTAGCAGAATAATGTTTAAAATCATAAAAGAAGTATGCATAAATAATTCATGTAGAAACTTAATAAAGATGCACTTGAGAGTAATTAGTTTGCGAGTATAAGCACATAAGATTTGGGAGAAAGAAAAATTTTCACATAAAAAAGGGAATTCCGAAAGTAATTGATTTAAGAGTTTCTTCTTTTTTTTTTTTTTTTGACAAAAGATTTAAGAGTTTCTAAAAAACATAAAATAGGTGATTTTCAATGTTGAAGCCATGTGTCCCAAGGAGAAAGACAATAACGGGTAATAATCTCGCTCAAAAGAGTGGAGGACTCTACTTTATTCAAATTAATTGTCTAATAAACTCCATGTCATGTCTATAAAGATGCTGACAAAGTACTTAAACTTGAAAAATAAAAACAAAATGCAATAACAGTTTCCAATTTCAATGTCATTGATTTAAAAATATGCACCTCAAGAAATATCAAGTGAAACAAGCATACCTTTGAAATCGTCTGGATACACGAAGTTGTTCCTTAGAAGGAGCAAAGTCACTTACTTTCAAGCGAATTGTATAAGAAGGGCAACACGTTTTTTCCATATCTGGTATATAAAGAAAACATCCAGATCTTCTCCAGCCCCGATCAAGAAGAGCTACCAAAAGATATTAAAATGAAATTGAGTTTATCATCAGCAACTCAATTTAGAGTATTAAATCAAAGTTCATCATCATCAGCTAAATGAGAAAAGCTATAAATCACTCCTAAAAGCATAAGCAAATTTCGAACATTATACAATGTGAAGGCCAATAAAGAAGGGGGGGCTGTGTTAGTCAAAAGAGGCAAGCCACCAACCAAAATAAGAAAATTGTTAGTCAAAAGAGGCAAGCCACCAACCAAAATAAGAAAAACATGGGTTGGAAAATATGGAAAGTCATAAAACACATGATGGTAGGTGGCCATCTAATTTGATGTGTTCATATTATATGTTCACATTGCAAACCTTGCCTATAAATAGAAGCTTGAAGGCAAGAGCAAATCATTCCAACATTGAGTGCATTCCAAGTTGAAGAGTGAGCAGAGAAAATTCGGTGAGGAGTTTTTTTGTGAAAAATATTTAGAGAAATATTTTGGGTGTAATTGGGTTGTGGGTTTTGTGAGAGAGTGTAGTGTTTGTAAACACAAAGTGTGTATTTCCCTTTTCAATATAAGGTCTGCGGATCTAGGAGGCGTAGGCATTATTGGCCGAACTCAAGTATTATCAATTTTGTGTGTGCTTCCGCAATTATTTTTCGCTCTTCCACTAATGTCGACTATGGGGAAATTTTGCGTAGTTTCTAACAATGGCAGTATCAAAGCTAGTTGGTTATTTACGCTAAATCTTGATGAGGATCTTTGTTCACGTGAATAGTATTTTTTGTGAATAGTAAAATTGGTCAAAGCCTACCAATTTGTCCACTGAGGTGTTCTAAAAAGCACGGTGGATTACGTAGAAATTGTCGAAGCGATCACGAGAAGTCGGACTCGAGTGGGAGTGATTTGCGCATGAGCGAAGGAAGGTGAAAATTGAAAAAGTTCGACGGTGCGGACTTTGGCTTTTGGAAGATGCGGTCGAGGATTATCAGTATCGAGAAAAAGTTGTATCGACCTCTCCGCAGGGAAAGAAACTACGGAGATGAAGGAAGATGAATGGATCGCTTCTCGATAAACCAGCCCTCGGCGTTATCCCGGTTAGCGTTATCCCGTAATGTTGCGTTGACATTGCAAAGAAAAGACCACGGCGGATCTTATGAAGGCTCTTTCCAACATATGCAGCGTCGGCCTCGAAACAAAGTTCATTTGATGGCGGTTGCTGTTTAACTACGAATGACGGAAGGTGCATCGGTGGCACGACATCTCAATGAACTCAACATAGTCCTGACCCGTTGAGTTCGGTTGAATCGATTTGATGATGAGATCGAGCATTGATACTTTGTCTTCTCTTCCAGAGAGTTGGAATGCTACATCGCAATTTGTGAGTAGCTCAACGAAACAATAAGTTGAAATCGGCGATGTTCGTGATCCGGTTCTCGATGAAGAGATCCGACGGAGAGAAAGTCGGGTGAATCTTCATCCTCTTGATGTGCATACAGAGTCAAGGAAGAAATTCAACCAGAGGAAATGGGCGTGGCAAATCAAAGCGAGCGGTCGGAAATCCAGAAATCATCAAAGTTCCCAAACTCGACTCAAAGACTATCGAGTGTTGGAATTGCGGGAAAGGCCAAGACATACAAAAATCGGTCGAGGAGTGCAGAAGAACCAGGAGGCGAAGGGCGAGGCAAATGTTGCTTCCACCTCGAGGAGGGTGATGCGTTGATATGCTCTTTGGAGCAAGGAGAAGAGTCTGGGTGTTAGACTGGAGCATCTTTTCATGCCACTGAGAGAGAATTCTTGAGAATTATGTACCCGAAACCTTGGTAAAGTTTACCTTGGTAATGAGCAGTCTTGTGAGATTGTTGGCAAGGTGTAGTAGAAGATTAAGTTGAAGCAGTGCATATGGGAATTGAAAAATGTCGACATATTCAGGCACGAAAGAACTTAATCTCGATGAAACCAGTGCTGATGTGCCATAGCAGTCTTCCACTACGATCATTGGAAGATTTCAAAAGTGCAATGACGACGATTATCATGGCGAAAGAGTGGTACTCTTTATAAGGCACGAGGAGCATGCCATTTGATTGCGATTGCAACAAATGATAGTCCCGATCTATGGCACCGAGACTAGGCCATATAGGTGAAAGGGATGAAGATCATGCACTCGAAGGAGCAAATTGCCAGTCTTGATCGGTAGAAATTGACATGTGTGAAGGCGCATACTTGGAAAGCGAGAAAGAGTTAGCTTTGAACAAGTGGAAGAACCCCAAAGAAAGAGAAACTCGAGCTTGTTCACTCGATGTTTGGGGTCAGCACTATCTCGTCCATCGATGGAAGCAATGCCATTGACTTTTATCGATGATCACTCTAGGAAGGTATGGGTATACTTTACGAAACATAAGTCTGAAGTATTCGAGACTTTCAAGATGTGGAAAGCCATGGTAGAAAACGAGACGAGATTGAAGATCAAAAAGCTCGAGCGAGCAATGGTGGTGAATATGAAGACACCAGATTCAAGAAGTTACGCTGAGCACGGGATCGAGAATGGAAGGCGGGTGCCAGTGCGCCTCGACACAATGGTGTAGGCTGGCGTATGAATCGAGCGTTGACGAGAGAGCTAGAAGCTACCGGTGCGGTCGGGCTTCACCAAGGCGGTTTTGAAGCGATCGAAGAACACTTGCCCGATCAAGAGGTCCACTTCGGTACCATTGGAGCCGAGAATACCAGAAGAGGTATGGAGTGAAAAGAGGTAAAACTCTCACATCTTAGGAGTTTTGTTGTGTAACATATGTGCATGCTCCATTGATCAAGGCGAATAAAGCGATCCCGAATCAAAGAAATTACTTTCATTGGTTATGGTGAAGATGAGTTTGGCTCACCCGTCTTTGGGATGATGAAAACAAAAAGGCGATCCGCAGAGATGTGATCTTCAATGAAAGAGTGATGTACAAGGACGGGCATAGCTTGCAGATGCAGCTGACTTCGAGCAGTGGGCGGTGTATGCAGAGTGGGCGATGTCCCAAAGTCCTATGTGTTGAGAATCCTCAATCAAAGGAATCAATAGAAACGGCTGTGCACTGCAGGCCTCTCGCCAGCTCTGGCAGGTGAAGGTCTTCGAGTTCACAGTGCCCAAGCGGGAGATATGGACTACATGTTGTTGGTGATGGAGGAGCTGAAGATTATGCGAGCGTGTCGGATCGCGGATGCCCGGTAGTGGGAGCTTGCCATGAAAGATGAGATGAAGTCTTTGATCTCGATCGAACATAGGGAACTAGTGAGTTACGCGTGGGAAAGAAGGCCTTCACAACAAATGGGTGTATCGGGTGAAGGAGGAAAATGATGGCTCAAGAGATACAAAGCCCGACTAGTCGTTAAAGGATTCCAAATGAGGAAGGAGTTGACTACACAGAAATTTTGCTCGGTTGTGAAGCTTCAATACTATCGATCTGTGTTAAGTATTGTTGCGATGAAAGCTCTATCTTGGCGGTTAGGCGTGAAGCTGCGTTTCTTCACGAGGAGACTTAGATGAGGAGATCTACATGCACCCAACTTGAAGGCTTCTCGGAGAAGGCAATGAAAATATGGTGTGCTTGATTAAAGAAGAGCTTGTATGGCACGAAGAACGAGCTCAGAGACGATGGTACAAGAAGTTTGATAACCGTGCACAAGGAAGGTTTCGAAGTGCAACTCAGACCAGCTGTTGTTTCTTGAAGATATAAGAATCCGTTATATCATTTTGTTACTTTATGTCGATGATATGTTAAGCGAGGTGTTGAGATATGGGCGGTCGAAGCACTTGAAGATGCACGTGTCAAAGAATTTGACATGAAGGACTTGGGGTCCAATAAGAAGATCCTTGAAAGCAAATCAGAGATAAGCAAAGAGAATTTTGCACGATTATCTCGAGATACATCAGCCGTGTTTGCAAGATTCAACATAAACAACGCCAACACCCTTTGGCGATCATTTTCGCTATCCAAGGAACAATCACCTCGACGGAGGAAGAAAAGAATCCATGGCTAAGATACCATATGCTTGACCATTGGAAGTTTGATGTACGCGATGGTCCTGTGCATGCGGCGGAACATTGGCCATGCGATGGGAAGTTGTTAGCGAGTTTATGTCAAATCGAGGTAAAGCTCGCTGGGAAGCGATGAAATGGATTTTGAGGTATCTACGAGCACTGCTGCAGAAGTGTGTCAGACTTTGGTAAAGGAGAATTGCAAAGTCTGAGGCTCGTAGATCTGCGGACTTTGGAGTGAAGTTGATCATCGAAGAAGTACGCGGTTATGTATTCACTTTGTTGGTACTCGATTAGTTGGATGTCGGCGGATCTGAAGATTGTTGCTTTATCCACTACTGGTGAGTATGCGATGTGAAGCAAAGAATTGATATGGCTTGAGGGATTGTTAACGAGTTGGGTTTCACACGGGGAGAAGAGTGTTTTGCAGTGATAGTCGAAAGTCGCGATACATCGGCAAAGAACTCGACATTTCACTGCGAGCAAGCACATTGGTCGCGTTATCACTTCATCGGATCTACGCGAGGATGAGGTGTTAATGTTGAAGAAGATTCAAGGAAGTAAGAACCCGGCGCGGACATGTTGACAAAGGTGGTGACTATCGGCTAAAGTTGTGCTCAACTTCGTTGGCACTCGCCAATAACGGACCAGGAAAATTTCTTTGCATTGATCGAGTGTGAAGGCAGGAATTGAAATCGATCTTCAAGTGGGAGATTGTTAGTCAAAGAGGCAAGCCACCAACCAAAATAAGAAAATTGTTAAGTCAAAGAGGCAAGCCACCAACCAAAATACAGAAAAAACATGGGTTGGAAATATGGAAAGTCATAAAACACATGATGGTAGGTGGCCCATCTAATTTGATGTGTTCATATTATATGTCACATTGCAAACCTTGCCTATAAATAGAAGCTTGAAAGGCAAGAGCAAATCATTAACATTGAGTGCATTCAAGTTGAGAGTGAGCACCGAGAGAAAATTCCAAAGATTGAGGAGTTTTGTGAAAAATATTTAGAGAAATATTTTGGGTGTAATTAGGTTGTGGGTTTTGTGAGAGAGTGTGAGTGTTTGTAACACCGCAGCAGTGTGTATTTCCACTTTTCAATATAAGGTCTGTGTTCAGGAGACGTAGGCATTATTGGCCGAACTCCGTTATCAATTTTTGTGTGTGCTTCCGCAATTATTTTTCGCTCTTCCACTAATCTGACTATGGGGAAATTTTGCGTAGTTTCCTAACAGGCTGAACCGTGAATAAAAAATAATCACTTCATTATCAAAAAGGACAGCAAAATTCACATAGTCAACACTTTAAAGAGGAAAATATGGAACACGCTTCCATCAATTTTGATTTGTAATACAGATTGTATAAAGCTCCAAACCACGTCACAATGCGATATCAGGCTTGTTAATTTCAGCTTTCAGATTTCTTACTCGTAATCAGAAACTATATGATGCCAAAAAAAAAAAGTCAGCAACATCAAACTAAGAAGAGTGTCAAGCACATAGGAAGAGCAAACTACACCAACCTTGGTAGTCATCCACTGTAAGGCTATGTGCCCACATGCCTGTGACAACAGAAAAAGAAACAAAGAACCAATTAGAAAATTGATTCATCACACACATTAATGTAATTGTGGAGAAGGCAACAAAAACAATCAAAAAAAAAAAGCTAAACGACCCACTGACAATTAAAAAAAATATTAAAAAAATAAAAAATAAAATAAAAAACTCAACTCAATACTCAAATGGTCAAAAGCATAATCGACAAAACTACAACTACAAGCGAATTTGATAGCTCTGCAAATTTGCATTTCAATTAAAAATCTAATCTTTTTTTTGTTTTCCGCAGAAGAAGAGCTAAACAACCACGTTCCCACGTAGCAACATTAGACTTTTCCTATCAATCAAACCAACTAGTTGAATCAGGGATGTCGAAAAGTGAAACGCAGCAAATCCGATAACGAATCGAAAACCCAGTTAAGGGAAAAAAAAACCATATTTCATGAACCGATTCAATTGATGAAGAAGTTTGAGAACGAAATTTAGGGGAATTGAAGAGAAAGAGAGGGGACCGTGAGAGATGCTATTGTGACGGGGGGATCTACAATAGCCGCAAGAGCTTCGACGCTTTCCCCAGTCGACAACGACGCTTTCCTTTGGGGTTTTGGTGCTGCTACTGCTAGCCTCGTTCCTCATCGTACCCGACATTTCTTCCTCTTCTTCTTCTTCGGGTTCAGAGTTCAGAGAAGGTGAAGAAGTTTCTGGGGCAAAACGACGACGTACATACGGATGTTTATCGATGCCACTCGCTACTTTTTTTTTTTTTTTTTGCCTTCTCTAGCAGCGATTCTAATAGAGAATCGGAGCAGAGGCTTCTTTCTTCAATGTTGGGTTCAAACACGATTTGGATTCATTTTCTGGTTTAATAAATACTAATAAATTATTATATTATTATAATTACGCAATATGGCAAAGAACCTGTCAACTTGACGCGCAACAAACAACTCTCTCCCAAAAAAAATATTTATTTTAAGCATTACATATAGATTATTTATATAATTTAAAAAAAAAAATTAAATTTTCTTTCTCCTATACAAAAATGTGTAATTTATTAAAAAAAATATTATTTTCAAAAGGATAAAACTTAGGTACAGTGATATAGACATCGGTCTTATTGTTTTCTACCGAAAGTACAACACAATAGTCAAAAAAATTGTTTCAATAGGTGTGAATAAAGCTGTCTTTTTTAATGAAAAATGTATTTTTGTATTAGGAACAGTAAAAATAATGTACATGACGCTATATCTAAGTTTAGTCCTTCTCAAAAAATGATGAATATAGTTAAAAATGATATTACTAACTTGTTACTTTTTTCGTTAAAAAAAAAAAAACTTATAGTAACATTTTTTAATCAAAATTGCATATACTAGATGTGTACTATTAGTCTGTGGATAAAGAATGTAACACCCTCGATTTTTCCTTCTTAATGTTTTGCATGTTAGTGAATGATTGTGCATGTTTATGTTTGCATGTTAGGATAACCCTTGGAAGGATTGCATAGTACATAGAAGGCACTAAATTGTTTTGTGAGGCACATGGCGCCCAATCCCTGTTATTCCATGTGCGTGCTTTTTAATTCGTTTGTGTTTTTTATATTCTGGGCTTGGTCTTTGAAGCCCAATCTGACCCTAATCCGTGTTTAGCACCTAATACCCTACCTTCCAGTAATCATGCCACTTTTCAACTTCCTAAAACCTCTTTTAGTGATCTCATTATCTCTCTCAAGAAAGGCCATCACCATTAGTGATTTTGATCATCTTAGAAGGTCTTCGTTGAATTTTCTTTAACTTTCGACCTCTCTATTGCTATAGGATTGGTTAGCATACTCTTCTCCATTGGCAAGACTCTATAATTCTGATATTTCATCTTTTGATCTTAAGGTTTATAGTTTGATTTTGGTTTCTAATGATCCCAATGGTTGGGTAATATGTTGTAGTGAACAAACTTCCAGAATCATTATCATAACCAAGTCTCTAGAGGTAACGGGAGATTATCATAGTTATGGGTATGAGCATAGAGTAGGTGAAGGGGGTTAGTCTCGGACCCCCTCTGGTGTGCCTTTTGTATAATTATGCATGTGATTACATGAATTAATTATGTACTTAATTGTACTGATGAAATTGATGATGATACTATGCTTTAAGTCACGCAGAATATGGTTGATGACTTGTGCCTTATGATTTTAATGAACATTCATGCATATGAATGGTAAAGAAATGCCTATAATGTGTTTGACTGATGGTTTATGAGAATTGTGAATTTATGTTTGTTGTAAGATGGGTGAGTCAATCCTAATATAAAAAATATGGTTATGACATGGGGAAAAAGTGTTTGTATTGGAATATGAATGCGTTAGTATTTTATAATTTGGAAGGACGAAAAGATAAATAGGAGTACTGCTTTAGTTCGGGAATGATGTGTGTTGATGGAAATTGTGTTTACGAATTGATGAGAAGGAAATTGTGGTAATGAGGTTAGTATATGCTTTAGGTTGTGATCGTATTACTGTTATGGTTTGGAGTATTTGATTGGATAGGTGAGATTGGTAAAATTTAAGGATTAAAATTGGTATGGAAGTGGCATCAGTATTTTGATGGTTTGGTTTGGGAACTAAATGTGTTTGGTGATAAAAATGGATTAGAGAGAGTAAGAAAGGTGTAACATTCCCTTCCCGACATACGAAAAATGGTGTCACACCTAATTACCAAATTTAATGCGGAATAAAATAAGTATAAAAGTTGCTAGTTTGATTTTAGAATATGTTCAAATGGTTAAATGAGTTTGAAACTGTGGTCCATTTTTTTTTTTTACAAATTGTACAAAAGTTCACATCAGTAAAGTACGAAAATGGAACAACACTTCATACTGAAGTGATTTGGCGTCACAGAGAGAGGGTTGAACTGTGACTAGTTAAAATTTAACTTACTAAAATTTACTAACTTTCTCTCAAGAAACTTCTTGGAGTATAGAGGGTTAATAAAACAGTTATAGCTGAACTTTCTAATGTATAAACAAATGATAGGGTGAGCGTTTGTGAATGTAGAAGGATGCTTTGAAAAAGAGTTTCAGATATTTGAGTTTAACAAGAACTCTAAAATGAGAAAGTTGTGTTTAAGTGAACTTGTTAATAGTGATGTTTTAATGAAATAAACTTTCTGTAGCGAACAGTGCAGAAACTTAAAAGAGATAAGGGATAAAAAGTTTACACACAAGAGTTATAGTGGTTCACCAAACTTAGGCTACTTCCACTCCTCACTTCCAGTGAGTATTTTCACTATTTTTCCAAATAGTTACACTGCTTTTCAAGTCTCTCCAAGACCCAAAAACTTACACGATAGTTTTTTCTACAGCCCTATCAACTGTCTCAGTTTAGAAACTTATACAAGTTTAGAAAGTTACACTTGTTAAACCTTCTAACCAATACTCACCACCTTGGTAGTTTGGGAGAAGAAAGAAACAAGGTTACAGGTACAATAAAATGTTTGTGGGATTGAGAAATAGCTTTAGATACAAGATAAATCACAAGGTAAATGTAAGCTAGAAACATTCAGCAAGAAATGAATCCCAGAATGTTGTATGCGCAAAGACTGAGTGAAATGAGAGAATGTTTGATGACTGGCTTTGATTTGCTTTCAGAGTTTTCCAGTAAGCTCTCATTCTTTGAGATGTTGTTCTGAAGACTATTTATACTTTTCCTTCATTTATGACCGTTGTAGAGAGTTTCTCCTAGCTTCAGGTAGGCAGGTCTGCATTTTGTCAGAAAAGTGCAATGTTGTGCAGGTTTACAGGGGTAACGTGTCTAATTCTAACGGGCAGAATAAACTTTCTAATCTTCGAACTTTCTATTCTGTCTTTAGGATGTTCTCAGAATAGTTTTCTTCCTCGTACTGGATTTGTCGTGTGTTTCAGTGCGATTTACTTTAGAACTGTAAGTTCATGTTCTGGTGCGATAAACTTTCTTTTCCTAAGATCTCATAATAGAAAGTATCTTCAACTTTCCATTGTGCTTGGTGAACTTTTTGAACTCTGAAGTCAAACAGTGGAGTATTTACTTTGGTAGACTATTTTTGCTTGAACATTCTTTTGCTTGAAGTTTCTACAACCTGTCTTATATAATATTACTCACGTAGAGACATTAGAAACTAAGGTGATCAGAAAACATAAACTAAGATCTAAAGGTTTGATTATCACTCAAAACTTGAGATAGGGATTTTGCCTCAACACATACCATATGTCCCAAAAAACTTCATCCATAATTTAGTTATTTTTTGAAGTAACACATCTAAGTTCTAAACTTGAAGATTCAATTAAGACAAAAGGTACAGAGTTTAAAACCCCATTACAGACTCAATGATTCATGTTCAACTTAATATGCCAAAAATTAGGAGCACACAACAAAATTCTCCTATGAGCTGGTAGTTACTAAGACTCATAACCTGCCACTCTAGATCTTCAGTCTGAGACATGAAAGTGCTACAACGTATGAGGTAAAGGAAGTGGATGACGTTCATTAAGGACTATGACTTTGTGCTTCAATATCATCCTGAAAAAGCTAACATAGTATTTGATGCTCTAAGTCGTACATTGCTGCAATGTATCTTCTCTAATGGTAAAGAAGCTTAGTATTTGATGCTCTAAGTCGTACATTGCTGCAATGTATCTTCTCTAATGGTAAAGAAGCTGAGTCTGATTGAGCAGTTTCAAGATTTGAACTTATCCATGGAAGTTGCTAATGATAATCTAAAGTTGAGTATGGTCATAGTGTTAAGTGATCTGTTATCAGAGATTCGGGACAAACAGAAGGTCGATAAGTGTCTTCAAGAGAAAAGAGTTTTGATAGCTTTACATAAAACGGAGTATTTTAGTGAAGGTGTTAATGGGATAATTCGGTATTTGTGTACCGAATGATGAGACACTCAAGAAGTTGATTTTGGAGGAGGCTCATAAGAGCAATCAAGGTCTGAAGAAATTACTTTGGCGACATAAGGCAGAGAAAGAAGTCACAGAATTTATAGCAACTTGTTTGACTTGTCTGAAAGCCAACGTTGGACATTAGAAGCTAGCGGACGAGGACTTAGAAGTGACACGACTCTATATGGGTCATAGTCAATAGGTTGACTACGTCGACACACTTTTTACTTGCTAAGGTGAGGGATTCCTTGGAGAAGCTTACATAGTTGTATATTAAATAGATAATGAGACTTCATGGAGTACCTTCAAGCATTGTATTTGACCAAGATCCTAAGTTTTTATCTCGCTTTTGGCAAAGTTTACTTGCAGCTTTGGGAACAAAGTTGAGTATGAGTTTGGCGTACCACCCTTGGGCTGATGGACAGACAAAAAGGATGATCCAATCTTTAGAAGATTTGTACGAGCATGAGTGATGGAACAAACAGTGAGTTGAGATGAGTTTTTACCCTTAATGAAGTTCACTTATAATAACAGTTACCACTCTAACATCGGTATGGCGCCATATGAAGCTCTATATGGAAGAAAATGTAGGGCGTCAATGAGTTGGTATGAATGAGGAGAAAGTATCATTTTGGGTCCCAAATTGTTGCAACAAACTATTGATAAAGTAAGAATGATCCAAGTAAAGATGAAGGTCGCGCAAGGCTGGAAGAAGATTTGTGGTGATAAAAGAATGAGAACCTTGGAATTATAAGAAAGCGATCACGTATCTCTAAGAGCCCACTCAACGGCTGGTATTGGTAGAGCTATAAAATCTAAAAATCTGACTCCAAAATTCTTAGGACCCTGTCAAATCCTTCATCAGATAGGGCATGTAGCTTACTGAATATCCTTACCTCATCTTCTTTCTAACCTTCATAATGTGTTTCACGTGTTCCAACTAAGAAAATATGCCTCTAATCAGCTTCATGTCATAGCGCCTGATGCAATATAGTTAAAAGAGAACTTGACTTATGAGGCTCACCCTATTAAGATCATCAATCGACATATGGAGGAAGAGGCAAATAAATAACTCTTGTGAAGATCATCTGGGATTATGTGATTGGAGATACTACTTCGGAGTTAGAAGATAAGACTCACTTGTAATTTTTCTTGTTTTAGACATGGTTGTATGAGAAAATTTTGGGGAAAAAACTTCTATAAGAGTTGGAGTAATATAACACCCACATTTTTTATCAATGAAAATATCAATTAATAAGTGTGTATTTTAGTTTATTTGTTCAATTTTATTTTGTTAAGTGCATTAA
This sequence comes from Calophaca sinica, assembly GCA_037113605.1. Lineage (NCBI taxonomy): Eukaryota > Viridiplantae > Streptophyta > Magnoliopsida > Fabales > Fabaceae > Calophaca > Calophaca sinica. The sequence continues at coordinate 47,467,763 of CM073735.1, forward strand.
CACACTAGTCTAGTAGTGTACACGTGGTATTTATTACATATCTTTCATTTCTAAAAGTAAAGTACATATTGAAAGTATGGGTGTTCATGGGTCGGTTTGGATCGGTTTTGACCAAATCCGTTACCCGAACCAATCAAAATTCTTTGGTTTAGGTTGGGTTGGATTTTGTATTTTTTTTTTCAAATCCGAATCAAACCAATCTGATGAAAAACGGGTCGGTTCGGTTTGGGTCAATGGTCATGTAATATAATGTTTTTTATAAATTCCAAAAAAAAACTTTATTTTTTTTACAACATTCAACACTTTATATAGCCAAAAAATAAAATGTAAAACATTGAAATATAAAATAAGAAATTATTAATTCATCATTAGTAAGTTAATTCGATGTTAACGTAAAAACTTATTTATAAAAATAAACCATCACATTGATATGGCATATAAAAAATTAATTTCCACGTCATTGGGTTGGGCAAACGAGTTCGCGGGTTTGAAATAAAAAATTCGTTACCTGAACTAAACCACGTTGGATTTGAATGGGATGGTTTGGGTTCGACCCAAACTATGAAAAAACTCGAACCAAACGCTTTGGTTTGAATTGGATCGCCGGGTTGATTGGGCTGACCCGTACCCATGAACACCCCTAATTGAAAGCAATATTTTACAGCCTTAAGTGGGGCTAATTGTGTCATTATACTAATCAAGTAGTATTATTTCTAAGTATTAATCATTGAAAGAGTGAGAGTGAAAGCAAGAAGCTTGGAGATCCGAAGAAGTAGAAGCAAGGAACTGAGAGTCACAAAATTTTTCTTTTCTATTTAAACACTATTAGAGTTTTAGGGCTTTTAATTTCGTCTCCTTTTTTGGATTAAGAGTTTTGTTGAAGGTGTCCAAATGAGATGAAACCGGTGCCATTGAAAAGCTAAGATCCATAGCTTCAACTTTCATGAAGACAGCTTGAGCTAGTTCGGACTTTAAGAGGTGAAAAATGCAAAATTACATGAAGCACGGCCTAGCCATGTCAGGAAGTACGGTCGTGTTGCGACAACACCTAAACAGCACGAGAAACAGAATGAAGCACGGCCTGGCCGTGCCTCACGCCACGGTCGTGCTACGACAACACCCTGGATGCGGAATTTGACATTTTTACATGTTTTGGACTTATTTTTCACTCCTTTTCATCCTAGACTATAAATAGACACTTTAAAGACTTGTCTAGGGTTCGAACTTTGATTCTTGGAGGCACGGTGGAGGATTAAGATCAATCTCTTCGTCTCTTCTCTCTCGATTTCCTAGTTTGAATGTTTATTTATATGGATTCTATTCTATCTATCATGTTAGAGTAGTTTCCCTTGTTCTAGAATTTGGGGCTATGCCTTTTGATGTCTTTTGGATGATTATTTGATACTCTCTTTATTACTTTGAATGCAATTTCGATTTCGTTCTAAAAAAAAAAAGTATTAATCATTGAAAGGTAATTAATGTGAGAAAATGCTACGCCGTTTCCCATTCTTGTTGTTTTTCATTAGCATAACTAATGCTATGCAGGTTAGTAGCGTGCAATAATTACGTTTTCGTATTGAAAACAATATTTGCTTAATGAGATGAGTAAACATAGTGTTTAATGTTGCACTATTCTTGATTGGCCAAATTGAGTCATTTACGAGGGAAGTGGGTCAGTGTATTTTAATTGTTTGTCTAAGCACTGCTTCATAGTTTGCTCTTGGCAGAGGAAGGGCACAACTCGTGATAGGTAAATAAGTAGGACATTCTGGGGGAAAAAAAATTCTAATTTTCTTCACTTCTTTTATTTTGATCTGAGGTTAGCTATGGGAAATCATGGAACTAGGGGTTCTATGGAGAATGGCCAAGAGAGAGTTAGAGGAGAGAGAGTTAGAGGAAGGAGGAAGAAGACCCACCATTGCAGCTGCGAGGGTGCTGACAACAGGCTGCGGATCATGATCTTGGTGTCAATGTTTGGTAATTATTTTGTCATTATCTTGATGTCAATGTCATAAGAGTGTTCCCCGTTATTTTTTTATATTGTTTCTTTATCAACAATGTCTCATTCTTCCTTATAAAAGATAAATATCCCTTTAATTACAAGCCCAGTAGTAGTGGCAAAGGCTAATTCAAATGCTTATTACATTCACCATCAGTTTCACTTTAGTAGTGACTAATGCAAAGTCATAATCCAAAAGATTAGATAATGTCATGCAAAAGGTGTTAATGGCTGTATATTATCGATGCATATATAGGATTATTGTCCAGTTGCCTACATGAATTTATCATCTACTATTTTCTTTGACAATCCTTCATGGGAGAAGGAAGTCAAAAAATGCGAGAGGCACTTTGTTATTGACCTATAGTTTCTTACACTTCTTAAAAAATACATTTTAGAATCTTTTGAATGTCTCGATATTTTGTAGTTTCACGTGTTTCTAAATATAGTAGTGTTTGAAAATACTTTTTTTAGGTTTTACCAAACAATTGAGTTTGTTTATGTTCTGTTCTACTGACAAAATAATCCTATTGATTGCATAGTAATTGAAGTAGCATTAGCACCTCTATAAACTACCCTGCAGAGTAATAGTAGTAGCATTAGCATCTACTACTGGTGTTGTCGTTGTAAGCTAGAAGCCTACATAAAATTTTATTTCCTTCCCGGTGTTTGAGTCAAGTTCTACAATAAAGATGTAGCCAATAAGTCATGTGTTACCAATATTTGAAGAGACTTGAACATGATGTTTCAAGTTGCAACCACTTTTGGAATGTTTATGTTGAATATGTTTAATTATCGAATAAAGAAAGATTAAACCAGCAAGCGTGGAGATCGTCCCTTCCTAGATATATGTTGGTCTGATTTTTTTCACGGGAATTTGTTTAGATTGCTATTTGTGATAGCCATATTACAGAAATGGATCAACACCTTTTAATATGTCATGACGTTTGGTCGCTACCACTGGCACAATCTAGAACGAGTCCTGTGTTTACTCGATTTTTTGTAGTAGAAGGTGGCGTTGTTGGTTTACCATTTTATCAACTATTACAAAGTACACATTGCAAAAGTTTACATATACTTTTAATACTGATCAATTGGTTGCATGTATGGAATTATAGGAAATCTAGTGGGTAATAACCGAAGTCCTTTTTTGTTCAATGCAACCTTCAAGTCTATTGGATTGAATGGAATTTAATTGTGGTCATTGTGAATGATTTTGAGAAGTTTTTCAATACTTACTTATCCCCTGACATTGCCTCTGGATTCAGGTTTGCTTTATCTCTTTGATGTATAGATTTTTATTTTGTCCGTCTGTTATATCCTATCCTTACTTCAATCTTTTGGAAAATAATTGACAAATTAAATCATTATGTAACAGAATTTTGAATAATTTTTACATTGTTGACTTGGGAAGTTTAGTAATACAACTTATTTTTTACATGTGTTGGGCTCAGTTAGATTAATCACCTATATTTTTGTTGTACTTTTGAAATAAATAAACTTGTGTGCTTTAGTCACAATATCTTCTTGAAGCCACTAGTAGCATTAGTGTTATGCATTTGACGTAGTGTCTACAAATATGGATGTTGAAGTTTTTACATAGAAAGGAAAATGTTGAAAAACAAGTCCTTTTGGGTAGGGACTAGATAAAAACCTTAGAATAGTAAATTGTGTATAAGTTAATCATAGCAACCAAGAGATTTGTTGGCAGTAGTGAGAAAATTTTCTTTCTCTGCATCACTATTTCAAGTGCCAGCTAAAATTAAATTTCTAATAGAAAAAAAGACATATTTTGCCTACTTTATCTCTCTCCAGAGCATTGTCTTTTAGTGTAAGGACACCTCTACTTTTTTAAATCCCCTTGCCTGGTGGCCACAAGTATTCTACTTGCTAATTAAACTATAGCTTATAAAATTTTAAAAAAAAATTTATTTAGACTTTATCAATTAAATATTTACTCCTGATTTTTGTAGGGTGCACAACTTGTTGGGAAACCTGGGAAATTACTAATGGGAAGCTTTAAACTCACAAGCCATTTCACTGTATTTCTCTATGAGGATGTTGTCATTCTTGCAACTCAGATTTATGTTTTTCGATATTTCTCTGTCTATTGTAGTTGGAATTATGTGTTGCGTTTTTTTGGGTTTGAAAGTAGTTTCATGTAGGTTGAATTTTGTTCAATCGGATTGGTATTTTTTATCATAGTACTTGCCATTTTTCGATTCTACTTATTGATTTTAAATGATAAATTTCTAAAGCATTTTGTTTTCTATATTATTCAGGTGATCAGGATAAAATTAAGGATGACTTGACAGAGGTCTTGGCAGAGGAAGAAATAGGTATCTCCACGTGGTACTTTGAATGTAAATTAAATGTGGTGGCAAATTTAAATCTAGACAAACTTTGATAATAATCGTTTGGTTTTTTATCAGAGCTGCTATACATGGTTCTCATGTTTGTTTCAAAATTTGAAAGAATTTGAAACCTGTACTGTAGCAATATATATTTTCTTTTAAAACCATTACATAGATACTTTCCAAACAACAAAAAGAAAAGTCATAAACTAATACCCTAAAACCAAATAGCTATATGCTTTCATATGTTTATTCCCTTGCTTCTGTGTTTTCCTTCATCACTTTGATTTCTCATTTGTTTTGGTTCATTAGTTTAATAAAAAAATAATTCAAGGCTGCAAAAAAGTATAATAAGCAAAGTATCTTTTATTATATATGCTACCAGTATTTTAAAGCTCGGACGGTGACCGACTCGACTGAAGTATTGGGTCAGTGGGTCAATGGTTGAACCGGAGAGTCACTAATTGAACCGCACGATTCAGTGTCTATTAAATTTATAAATATATATTTATATTAACTATATAAATAGTGTATGTGAAACTTTTTACAAGGTTGTCACGTGATGTAGTGGTTAACAAGGTGACAACAAGGGACGATGTTCGTGAGGGACAGCGAATTGGTCCGGCTCGCCGGTTTACCGGTTTAAACAAAAACCGCACGGTCCAAGCCGGTTCGTACTGGTTCACACCAGTTTGAGAGCATGACCGATCGAAAGCCTAACTCGAACCGATCATACCACCGATTTTCGGTCGGACCGGTCCAACCTGCCGGTTCGAGCCTGTTTTCAAAATTATGTATTGTACCTATCTTAGGGAAGTTTATTTTCAAATAAAGTATAATATGCAAAGATATTCCTCCGTTGACGTCTGAATCAAAATTCTAAAATATCGGTTACATTATCAAAAAAAGGTAGGAATGACCATGATATTTTTAGAATTGCAAAAGCATGTTCATAACTATCCGATAGCTGTTATGGGGTGCAACTATTTGGTCGTATATATTAATCATTTTTTTATCATGATTATGTATTATTATACATGGCCTGGACACCATGTAGATTGAGGAGAAAGTAGGGAAAAGAGCTAAAACCTAATTGACATAAAACTTGGTGAAAATAGAAACGTAGCCATGTTGGTAAAATTGAAACAAAGGGAAAATAAATTCTTAGTGAATTTTGATAACTTACCTATATATCAACTAAAAAAATACTCGAAAAGCCAATTAAAATATAAAATGTGTGAAATTGATACAAAGCCTCAAATTTTATATTTTAAAATTAGTATTTTTTTTTTTATTGAATTTTAAAATTAGTATTTTCATATTTGAATTTCATTAACTGTCATATTAATTACTTATTTTTTCAATTAAAACTTTAAGTTGTGTTATTACATTCTCCACATAAATAGAGAAATATATTTAGTTGAAAAATACAAGGGTGAATCTTTATACCTATTTTCTTTTTTAAACTCTACTTATTTTCTTTTGTTGTTAGTTATATTTTAAAAAAAACAGTAAATAAAAATTAATAACTTTCTCGTGGGGGAATAATATGTAGTATATTATTGTTGTATCCTATATCGGCACTTTTCTCGCCAGGGGATCAATTTGTTCGGGAAAAGTTGAATGACACCTCTTATTGAAGATTTTGGATGTGCATCGTGTGTAATATTGCGAATTCTATATGCATTGTAACAGGTTTTTTTTTCCGAACGGATTGTAACAGGTTATTATAATAATATGAATTTTTAATAATTTTATTTTGTAATTATTTTTATATTTAAAATATAATTTATCTATTTTAAAATATATATATATATATATATAATTTATCCGTTAAAATTAAAATAATAAAACATATTATCTCAAATAAAATTTGTCCTGTGTATCGCACGGGTACACTCACTAATAGCGAATATATTTTATGGTTTGTGTAGATCAAAATTTTATTTTAAATTAATAGGATACCTGCATTATTTTTATGATTTTTCGGTAATATCGTATTTTTTTTAAAAAAAAAGTTTTGGTCAATCGATTTAATCCAGTTGACTTAGTCAACCCTGTCTCCCCCCCTCTCTCTCTCTCTTGAATTTTAAATTAATAGGATACCTGCATTATTTTTATGATTTTTCGGTAATATCGTATTTTTTTAAAAAAAAAAGTTTTGGTCAATCGATTTAATCCAGTTGACTTAGTCAACCCTGTCTCCCCCCCTCTCTCTCTCTCTTAAATTCAAAATTCAAATCCTCTCTTAATATTATATTCCAACTACACCCCATCTTTTACTAAACACATCCCCATCTCTTGAAACGGGTACACCGTACACCCCATTTCACTTAAAACCACTTTTTCATTACCCAAAACAGTTTTTCCCTCTCATCTCTTCCTCTTTCTCGCGTGCAGCATCTGCAGAAGGAAGAAATTTTTTATATTCTTCTCCTTCTTTCATTTTTTCTCCATACCTTTCATCCTTTACAAGCTTTATCTCCTACTTCATTTTCATCTATTTCATCAAAATCCCAATAGATAGCCGGTATTTACTGACAACTTGGCTCTCGGTTATGAAAAAAATGATATTATCAAAGGTTAAGCCGATGACGACAAAAGCAATTACCAACGGACTGTGCCGTCGCGGTAGCCATCTTAGAAATACAAACAATGGCTTAAATTTAGGAATACCACACCTGTTCATTGTCACAGCTATCAACGGGCATGCGACCTGTAAATTAAAACCCCAACGAACACATGCATTTCTTAAAAACCATTTTCCACTTGGATTGGAGTATATACCAATTACAGATCACTGGGACATATTTTAGCTTATTCTTACAACTTTCACAAATTAAAAACACTCATTTCATAAAAACAATTGTATGAGCTTACAAGCAATATCATAAACTTATAAACTCGTCCTCACTAGTAGAAAATGATGCTTCATATAGTCGATCATATCTAGGAACACTTCACATTCAACTCTACCTTTTAAATAATATAAAGTCTCTTAATTCAAAAAATAAAAATGATAACCAATCATTTCTTCAACCTCATAAACAAAACTCGTCCGTCATGGTGTATATTTGGATTCACTTTTCTAAGAGACAAAAGTAATTCTAGATATATAAAATTGATTTTGACATGTTTGGGTGTTCTCGAGTATAATTGATTTTGCATCTAGAATGAATTCTAACTCGAAGCTGTGATTTGAATTCCAAAGTTGATTTTTTTAGCCTCAAATTTGTTGTTCAACTCACTTTTACGTTAATGTATTCAAACATAAATCATTTTACATTTAACTCACTTTTTTTGGTATTATAAATGTAACTCATTTTTAATAAAAATCAATTCATTCAAAATTAATTTTTGTTACACACAAGTAATAGGTTTTACCTTGTATTGGATAAGACAAGTAGGGGTGTAAGACCCGAACTAATGACGCGATGAATCCGAATAACCAAACCAAACCAATTAAGTTGGTTTAGTTTTTTAACATGTTCGGCTCAAATCCAAACCCAAACAAATAAACCTGATGTCTATTAGTTCAGGTATCAGTTTTATGACTTGCAAAACCGATGACCCAAACCAAACCACTATCTTTTATTTTAATTTTGAATTTTACTTATTCTAGATCCATTTTTAGAATCTCATTATTTCACATACTGGATTTTGTTGATCTCTTTTAATCTTAGAATAAGTTAATTTAAACAAGTATTAAACTTTTTTTGAAACTAAACAAATATTAAACTTAATTTCAACTACAGATCTCCATTGTATTATTGTTACGTAGCAATTAGATAATAAAATAAAAGATACACTATTTTATAATTGAAAATTTGATTTTCTTCTCTCCATATCTAACATTCATTTTTTGTCACTAAAATGAATAAACATTACAATTAGTACATTTAACAATGCGACAAAAACAGTAAATAAGTAAAGTGTTTGTTTCTTAATTTAAAAATAGCTGACCCGATGAACCGAACCGAACCTACCAGTTTTTTTATTGGGTTGGTTTTGTTTAGATTTTATGGAAAAAAATTACAAAAACCAAACAAACCATTCTTTACTGGTTTATATTCTCTCTATAATCGAATCAAACTGACCCATTTCACCCATAAAGACAAGAGGAACCAACATTCCAAGACCAAAAAAATAATTAAACAAAATAAATTACACAGTCATAAACGTCCCTACAAAATCTTCAAAAACCAGCTTCCTCGAGTAGCTAGGCACTGGGCAGAAGGCAATCCACAATGCCCAAATTACCAATCAATCCTCATTTCTTACCTTCTGTTACTTCCCTACACGAGTCTGAAAAGGTAACCCTCCCATCCTTCTACAGGCACCAAACGATTCTAGCTACTCGCTTCTTCCGGTTAGTCTCTCTTCAAAGCCAAAAACGAAGCCCACTAGTGAAAAAATTATTACACATGCCTATGGAGTACTATAGAGCGTCGTGTTATGTAAATGAGGTAAACTCACAACTTCACGGTTCACATGACATTTCAAGAATATAAAATAATAATTTTTTTAATAATAAAAAACGAGGTGAATAATAAATATCAAGTTCATTACAATATTCCAAGTTGGGGGGCTTCAACGCCACCGTTGCAAAATTCAAAAAGACAAATGCACAAGGGAATGGGCATTTTCGTGATTATCCACCGATCCTTGAAACGTGGCATCAAATGAGAGGAACGACAAGAGCTAAACGGTGTCTTTTCCTTCATAAATTCCCCATTTTGCATCTCGACAATCATTCATATTACCACTCACTGCCACTCCCACTTCTTTACTCACTCCTCACTCTCTCCACCGTCAAACTCAAACTTCCCGTTTTCCGATCTCTCTCTCTCTCTCTCTCTCTCTGCCCCTCTTATTTCCCCACGCGCTTTCACTCTCGCCTTGGCTACACAACGATGGCGCTTTCTAGAACACGTTACGTTCCTTTCTTTTTTCGTTTGTGACAATGTCGTTTGGTTCGAGCTGCGAGCGTTTTGTTTTTTCCTCACAGATTTGAACTCTGCGACCGATTCAACTCTTTCTTTTTGGGGGAGAGCTCGTGGAGCATTCGGCGTAGTGACATACGGTTATTGGTCCCGTGAGGCGAACGGGAAACGAAGTTAAGCTCTCTGGTTGGGGCTTTGAACGATTTAGGGTTCGTGTCGTTTGGATTTTGAGGATGAATCGTAGCTTCAGGGCTCAGGAATCGCAAATGCAAGCTGCGTTGAAGAAGCAGAGGGAGCAGCAATTTGGGGGTTTGAGGGCTTCGGTCACGACGGAGAAGGACGAGGAGCTAGCATTGTTCCTCGAGATGAAGAAGCGCGAGAAGGAGAGGAATGATCTTCTGCTTCATACCTCGGAGGAGTTCGATGCAGCTTTGGGTATAGATTTTATGCTTAAAATGTTTCTATTTTTGGAATGTGTGTGTGTTGAGCTTTTTGTGGATTTGCTTCTTTGCAGTGTTTCTTGCGTTTAGTTGAATTAGATTAGCATGTGAACTCGTCTTTGTAAACTTCTCATGTGGTTTGAGACTTTAAGAAGTGGATGAAGAGCTTCAAAATGATTGTAGTTTATGAATTTGGAGTCTTTCATGGTTGCAGGGTCAAATCCGGGCACTTCTCCCTTGTTTAACATTTCATCGTCTACGCCGGCTCCTGTGCGAAAGACCGGTGCCGATGAATTTCTGAATTCGGAAAATAATAAAAATGACTATGACTGGTATGTGGTACCTTTCAATTGCCATATTCCATATATTTTCTTCATCGTGTTTATCTTGCTATTGTGTTTATTAGTGCAATGAAGAAGTTTTTGAGCCTTTGATTGGATAAACAATTATAATTAATAGATTTATACGATATGGTTCCTAGAGCATTTTCTCATGAAAAGTCCTTTTTCTGGGGCGGTTGATGGTAGTAGGTACTAGGTAGTAGTACATATTTATTAAACACCTAATTTGTCATATGAAATAAACCATTGCTTTCTCTTGTTCTGGTTCTTAACTCCTTGTGGATTTCATTTTCAATTTGAAACAAGATTATGCTAGTATCTGACCATGTATTTTTATACATAAGCACTATTGTCATATTGGTCAATGGTCAGACTCATTGTATCATTTTTAATGTTACCTGCTTCTATTTCCATATTAAAAGGTTAAACTAATTGATGTTTCATATATATGTAAAGAACTTGTAACACAAATACCTAAACTGTTGCGCATAGCTAGAAGATGCCAAAATTTATTTATTTTTGAAATTACTAGAATAACCTGCAATCAAATATTTCCATTTCTGCTGTTCCTGCATCACATTAGTTTTAGTTATTGCAGATAATTTAGTTTTTCTTTTGTCTGCCTGCTATTTGTGTGACTGACATGGCCTTGGTAGTGTTTGTAAGAAATGTAAAGCCCGTGCAAATGGTTGTTGTTCAAATTGGTGCTTAGCATGGTTAATGTTTTTTTCAGGCTTCTAACTCCTCCTGGTACTCCTCTTTTTCCTTCTTTGGAAATGGAAACTCGGAAGACTGTTATGAGTGAGCTTGGTACTCCAACCACACGCCCCACAGCATTAAAATCCAGAGTAAGCATTTTCAATGAAGTTTTCAAGCTTTCAGATATGTCAATTGTTTTGTGGTATGTCTATTTTGATGTCGATAATGAAATTGTATTTTTCCTGGTTTTGAGAAAACTTGGTTAGAAATATCATTATCATCAAGCAGCATGCATGGTGAACTTGGTCATGATGGGTGATTTGCGTAACAAGTCAGTTATTATTATATGTTTCTTGTGCTCTGATGCCTGACTAGAAATGACTTGATAGTGTACATTTCCCCTCAACAATAATATCCTTGGACTGCATGAAATTAGCTTCTAATCATATTGCATGTTTTACAGATCATTTGTCATCACATTTATTTATTTATTTATTAAAGGACCCTTGCTTAAAGTATCACATCACATTAAATATTTATGGAGAGTTCATAGGAATCTTTGAGTAAAGATCATTCTTTGTTTTTAAATTTCTGTAGTGATTAAAATGATAGTGCTCCATCTTTTTTAAGTTTCAAAAGTAAGAACTTGTTGGTGCTTTTCTGAAAATGTAATTTTTGATAGAGCCCAATGGTGTTGATTGATCCACTAGCTGATCTCACCTGGTGAGAATTCACTTGGTTATTGTTAGTGTCAAAAATTAATTTTTCTTGAAATTGTTGTCTTGCTGTTATAGTTGGCAAATCATCAATCAGAGCCTGCTGGAAGGACTGGCTTAGTATCTAGACAACCAACTTCCTCCCCTGTGTTGAGCTCTTCTTCAAGTGGTGGAACTAGAAGGCCCTCATCATCAGGGGGTCCTGGATCACGACCTGCAACTCCTATTGGACGCCCTTCATTGACGACAGCTTCAAAACCATCAAGATCTTCTACACCCACTCGGACTTCGATACCTTCAAAACCATCAAGATCTTCAACACCCACTCGGACTTCGTTACCTTCGACTCGGACCATGGTAGCTACATCCAAGACCTCAATTTCCACAACATCCAAACCCATGGTTTCTGCCGCTAAGCCTTCGACTTCTGCTACTAAGACCACAGTCCCTACTGCAAAACTCACAATTCCATCAAGATCCTCTACACCGTTGTCAAGATCTACGGCAAGATCTTCAACACCAACTAGCAGGCCTACTTTACCTCCTTCTAGGTCCACATCGAGAGCATCTACTCCAACCCGGCGACCAGCAAATGAGCCCAGTATGTCTTCTTCCTCAGTTAAGATTTCTTCAAGCTCCAAGCCAACTACTGTGACATCAAGGCAGCCAACTCCTGCGACAGCAAGGCAGCAAGCTCCAGTGACTTCAAGACAGCAGCAAATGCCATCACGTGGCACTTCACCAACAGTGAGGTCAAGACCATGGAAGCCATCCGAGATGCCAGGGTTTTCACTTGATGCTCCGCCCAATTTGAGGACAACACTACCTGACAGGCCATTGTCAGCGACTAGGGGCAGGCCTGGAGCTCCCACTTCTCGGTCTTCATCTGTTGAGCCTCCTTCTAGTGGAAGACCCAAGCGACAATCTTGCTCTCCTTCAAGAGGACGGTCTTCCAATGGCACTGTCCATATCAGTGGAAACTCAATGCCTGCAGTTAGCCGTGGACACTCCAAAGTGAATGACAATGTCAATCCTGTTTTAATGGGCACCAAAATGGTTGAGAGGGTAATAAACATGCGAAAGCTAGCACCACCAATGTTGGATAACAAAAACTCTCCCCATAGTAATCTGTCTGGCAAGTCATCTTCATCTCCAGACAGCTCAGGGTTTGGAAGAACCCTCTCAAAGAAGTCATTGGATATGGCTATTAGGCATATGGTACACATCTTTCCTACATTTTATGTACTTTTCTACTGGATAAAAATAATCTTATAATGGCATACCTGCATATACCTGCATATAAATCACTATTCTTATATTAAAAAAAATATGGAATGCCATAGTCGCTAATGCATGATGTTTCAAGATTTAAAGAATTTAGTTTCTTATTTGTTACCTTAATGATTTTTATTAATTGATTGATTAACTTAAACTCATTAGAATTGATTAAATTGATTAAATTGTAGAATTATTCTGATCATTTTTGCTTGTTTCTCTTTGAGTAGGATATAAGGAGAACCATTCCAGGCAATTTAAGGCCATTGATGACAAATATTCCGGCATCTTCTATGTATAGCGTGAGGTCTGGATCTCATCGTGGCCGAACAGTTAGTGTTTCGGGCTCTCCTCATGCCACAAGCAGTAATGCCAGTTCTGAAATGAGTGTAAACCAAAATGGTCTTTGTTTAGATAGTAGCGAGGTAGATGATGATATTGGCAGTGAGAGATGTGGTCAATCTCCTGCCAGTGTACGGGGAAGGTAACTTATCCACATGGCAAACCCTGCATATATTTAAATAGCACCAACGTTCTTATCCTGAAATTCAGCCATAGCGGATTTGCATATGGAGCTAACCGTGCTTGTACTGTTGTAAAGGTTCTTGAAAGTGATGTAACCTCATGTTAGATGGTGTCTTCTGATTTTAGGTAGATCGGTTATATGTTGTAGTGTTAATGCTCATTTTTTGAAACAAGCCGAGCTTTATCCTTTATTTATCCAGAAACCATAAGCCATATTTATCTTATATCAATGCAAATGCTTGGTAAATTCGCCAAGACTGTATTAGGCTTCATTTTTCTTTAAAAAAAAAAAGAATTTTAGAGCTTTATAAGCCCATAGAACTTGGAAAATAAAAGAGAATTTACCAAGTAGAGTTGTTCAACATTAACGATCGATGATAAGACGTAGAGATTAAAAAAAATGTCTTTTTAAGAGACTTGGTTAAAGACACTTAATGTAATTGAGAAGTTTGCTTATATTAAAATATGATCCATTTTCATCTCTTACTGGAGCCATATCTATATTTATATGTAAACCAAACTTGAGGTTTAGCTTTGAATTAAAATAAAATTTTAATTTATTAGTTTCATCATTTAATTAATTGTCATGCATTCTTAATTTACCAGTTTCATATCAATTTAAGTCTCACCTTTTGCTATTATTTGTATTTCTATGCATCTGACCCTTTAACTATCTATGTCGCACAAAAAAAGGACCCTTGAATTATCAATACGTATGTGCTAAATTGAGTTCGAAACAACTCCTCAACGTTTTCAAAATAAATGAAATCCGGGCGTTCTTAAAATAAGTGGAAAATAAGCCATGCTCCCGCAATATAATCCTAAATGAATTTTTTGATCAATAATCCTAAATGAATTACTATAAAATGCACATAACTTACAATCAAACACAATTAAATCTTAAGGAAAAATTGTGTTATAAGAAAACTTAGGGTACGTCAACAAAAAAGACTTAGGGAAAACTAAGTAAATTAGTTTATTCAAATATTATGTTAATAAATGGTATTCTGTCAAAAAAATGTTAATAAATAAAATTTCATACAACTTTGTGACTCACTGCTTAAGTTTTTTATTATAATTTACTGATATTTCATATGAATTACCGTATAGCAATACCTTAAATATTTTTAACTAGCTATATTGATATGTCCTTATACTAATTTATTATAATTTTTTATTTTCAAAGACTATCTTTAATTCATAGGCTATTCAAATTTATTAAACGATCGCCTTTCAGATTATTGAAACGATGAACAATTTTGTTAAACAAAACGGCATCAACAAAAATTAAAATTGATAATTGACCACAATATAAAAATAAAAAATAACCCTAAAATAAAAAATTTAAACAAATACAAATTAAGAATAAAAAATAACCCTAAAATAAAAAATTTAAACAAATACAAATTAAGTTTATTATTAGCTACCATCCTTTATATAAATGCTAAGTGCCGATATTATAGAAAGCAGATTGAATTATGAAGGAAAATGAAAAGAATTGCACCTTGGTCGTTAAACAATGTTAACTTCAATTTAGTACCTAATAATAATCGTCACAAATTCCAATTGGTAACCGATCCCAAATTTAATTCAATGGGTGCAGTGATAACACAAACGCTTATAATGGATATAAATCTGTTGCATCAAGAATGGTTGGATGATATAGTAATCTAGGTGATGGTTAGATCATCTCAGTTGTGACAGATTGTTTTCTTTGCTAAGCCATAATGTCGCTTGTGATCCTGTCCTGCACGACCACTGGATGGCTTTTATATGGTCGACTTCTCTTGCTGTATGGAACCTTGCTCTATAATGCATGCACGCAGAACTTTGGGAGATTGTGCATGGTTGTGTTGAGACTTGGCTTTGGACAAGCATAATTTTTGTTTTCCATGTCGAACTTCCACATATTGGCACCTAACACTTGAGGTAATTTTAGTTTAACATGTGTGTATGTGTAATCCAAATAAAAGTTCTCATTGATCGCTTTGTTTTTTTATAAGCAGTTATCAGCACTTTGTGAAATGTATGGTTTTCATAATGCCAAATACTAAAGGGAAACCTCAAAGACTGTCAAATAAAGGGTAAACTCTTATTTATTTTTCATCTTCCTCATACTCAGACTATACTTTTGAAAAACTGTAGGAATATTATTCATGAAAGGCAATAAGAAAAAGTACAACAACATATTGTTCCCATCAAGTGTCAATGTTGTATTTGCACTGCAAAGGAATCTCAAAAAGATTATCACTCATAAGAGTCAGACTCTCTCCAAGAGTGGTTTTTAAATTTTAAGAATGCATAAGAGTCAGACCCTTGCCAGTGAAAGTTCAATATACACATGGTTTCATTGCCCAAGGAGTGAGCGAGATGTCTCTTTTCAATAAAATTTAGTAAATTATAATGATTGCGAAAACTATCCCACCTATCCAACATGGTAACCAAGCACACCCCAATATTGAACTTTCTACCGGGATCCAACAAGCACTTTCACTTTATCTCCATGCAAATTGCCGCTAAACAACATAGATCAGCTTCTGTTTTTCCTTTTTTTACATTATATTAATGGATTAAATTATATTTATTAAATTAATTATTATATTATCTCTTACTCAATAAGTCTATTAGTATTTTTGAACCAAAAATTATCTGCATTTTAATAAAAAATATTAAACATATTATTAATAAAAACTAATTTTACAATAAAAAACACATAAAAATATATTTATTTATCTATATCTATAAGTAAAGCAAGCTTGGGTTTTAGCTTCATTTTATAATTGTCATGTGTAAAGCTTGAGCCACAACACTGAACACAAGTTTATTATAATATGAGTTACAACCTTTCAATTACCTTTATTAATCAATTTTACAATTTTACTAGTCTATTTAAATATTATTATTAAATATTACTTATCATTTTACTACTCAATTTAAATATTATTATCAAATATTAATTAATTTTTTAATTTAATTTAAGGAGACTTAAGATTTAGTGTTAAATATAAATTTATTTTAATTTATCAGATACAACCTTTCATCAATTTTTAATCTCATCATTTTTTAATCTATTTAAATATATTTATTAAATATTATTTTATTTAAAAATTTAATTTATTAATAATTAGTTATATTAAAAATTAAATATAAAACTTAGACATTCTTTAAAATATTAAAATTAATTAATGATAATGATAATCATTAATTATAATTTGGGAAAACCACTTAAAATATAACTAAATTAGAATATAATTTATTAAATATTTTTATGAAAAATAAAATATAATTATATTTAATAAAATTAGTTAATGAAAAAACTAGGTGCTATTTACAGCTAAAAAAGTTATATTAAAAATAATTATATGATATTGTAAATTATCAAATATTAACTATATCTATATCTATATCTATATATATATCTATGTAAAGCAAGCTTTAGAAACTTAAGTTTTACTTGAATGACAAGTGTACTACACTTTAATGGACTGACTTTTCATATTACAAGTATAAATGCATAGTTTTCGTTACAAGTATAAATGTATAGTTTTCTATTACTTACATTCTTTTAAATTTCCAAGTCTTTTATCTTATCCCTATAATTATATTAATATTCATTATTGTGAATATTAATGGGGTGATACTTATTTAATACACAAATTTGTATAAGTTAATTATAATAATATATTAAATAATTTAATATATTTAACAACAACATTTAGATATAGTTCTATTTTTATAGGTAATATTTAGTAATATATAATGACGTGTTATTTTACTCAAATTTATTGAAATCAAAAGATATATATAAGACTAATAACATAATTTTTTAAGTAATAATTAAAAATTTACTCAGATTTTATATGAAATATTTTATAACAATATCTTAATATTTTTGTTATATTCTAAATTATCATATTATTATTATAATATTTAAAAATTATTTTACAACAAAAAATATGTACTTATTCTAATTTTTAATTTGTGATATTTAACAATATATAGTAGTATTATCAAAATTATTTTGAAGTGTCAAAATTATTTAGATACTTTTTCCAAAAAAAGTATTATCAGTAAAAGTATTTTTATTAGTGAGTACTTAGTTGTAAATAAAATAAAAATACATTATATATTTAATAATTATTAAATTCAATATTTATAAGGTCATTCATCTATTAAATTAGTTTATCTCAAGTAATGTTTTCTATATAATAAGCATTGTGATTAAATGATTTCCATGTTTAACATTTGAATTAAATAAGAATTATTATAAAAGTGTCTATATGTGTGTGTGTGAAACAAACTTCATCTCTTACATTAATGAAATTGTTAAGCTATAAGGAAATGACTTTTCATCTTACAATTAATTATAAATAGATGGTTTTCCATTTGTTGTATTTTTTAAAATTTTCTGCCTTTTCGTCTTATTACTATAATTATATTAATATCCATCAGTTGTGAATATTATTCATTTTTACATTGTAAATACAATTTTTTCCAATAACAAAGGGTTGTTACAGTCTTTTTTTAATTCTTTGTTATAATTTTTTAAATACTCACATTATATATATATATATATGCTTATTTTTTTAATACTTTGTTACACTTTTTTAAAAACTCACATTATATATATAATAAAATATTGAATAACTTGTTTTATTTAATCACAATATTGATATATTGTTTTATTTTTTGTAGCTAATATATAGTAATGTATAATGATGCACGTTTTACTCAATTTTATATGAAATATTTTATAACAACATCTTAAATATTTTTGCTATTTTCTAAATTAATATATTCTCATTATAGTATTCAAAAATTAATTTATAATTATGTATACATTATTTTACAATGATTAAATATAAAATTGTTGATTATTATTTTAACTAAGGGTTTTTTAATATAATAAAATGATGCAATATATGTTTAAATATTAACTATTGGGTATATTGAAGAAAACATTAATTTTCAGTAAAATAGACTTGAGTTTTATCATTTAGTACAAATTTATATTAACTTGTCAGTTACAGCCTTTCACTTAATCATATTAATTAGTTTCATCATTTAATTACTCTATGTAAATATTATTTCATTTGTCATTTTAATTTGTTATTTGTTGTATTAATTAACTACTAAATATAAAATTTTGTAAACATTTTATTAATATTAATATATTTTTAAAGGAAAAAATATTAAATTTCTTAATAATAATGTTATCTATTAATTAAGATTTGAGAAACAGTACTTAAAATATAATGAAATTATACTAAAAATTATTAAAATTTGTTATCAAGTATGATTATATTGTTATTTACAAAAATTAGTTAATGTCAATATTATGTATTATTTAATACATAAAATTATCTCAACTAACTAAATGATACTGCGTATTATCAAATTTTATTTATTTATTATATAGGTATATATAAATATATAACTATATATATATATATATATATCTTGAGAAAAACTATTAAATAAAATTAAGGATACTACATATTATTAAATGTTAACTACTAAATACAAAAATCCATTATATTATAAAATTGTAATGAATTACATATTAAAATAACTCCAAATGAATTTTAAAAGATACTTAAAATATTTTCATATCAAATTTTAAATGAATCTTTGTGTAATAAGTAAGTTTAAAATTATATTTATTATTACCAGAGATTATACCAATTGGAGATGATTTATACTATTATACTAACTATAAAAAATAAATGCACTCTATGTTACCAATATCTTATTGATGGTTAACTTTCTTTAAATAGATATTCCTAGCATATGAACTTATACCATACAAATAAATAAAATACACTACCAAAAAAATATTAGATAATGATTATCTCAACGTTAACATTTTGTCAAACAAAAAAAAAATCTCTGCGTTAACATTCACCTTATTGTTTTTTTTTAATTAGTTATGACATATACTCATATTCCCATATTTAGTTATCTATGACTATACAGTCTAGAGTTTTGCAATAAGAGAAGCTTAACAAAAAAATATTAAATTATGTCAAATCATATTTTTTTAAAATACTTACAAAACTTGATGCAATTTGACTATAATATTTCTATTAAGAGAATTATAACATTTGATGCAATACTTAATAGAAATATTCAATAGAAATTTGTAGAAATATAATCTTTAGAAATATTCAATAGTATTAAGTATTGTTTCATTTCTACATTTATATTGTGTAATAGGATAAAACTCCTTATTATGTGAAATTAAACATTTCACATAACTTCACATAAATATTATTACAAAATGTTTAATTTGGAGAAAGAAATTAAAAAAAATTATAAAGTGTTGATGATAAATAAATCCAAATGATATTTAATTTGGAGAAAGAAATAATCTCTAATAAATAGATTATATTTAGTAGTGATAACTGAAAGCCAATAACAATTATTAAATTATGTAGGACTAAATTTCAAAAAACTTATATTTTATCGTAGACAATTACGTATCTCATTATCAATAATAATTTAACCATAAGGATTGATATCATTTGTTGATAAACAAGATAAGAAATATGCATGTTAAAAAATATTACCATAACGAGTTTAATAAACTTATTTGATAGAATTTTCTTTCGTTTTATTAAAGTTTGAAGGATAACCTTACTAAAAGTTGATACTTATAATTATTAAACATGATAAAAAATATTTTATACAAAAAATATTTTATAATTAAATGTGTTATTTAATATAAACTTTTAATATGATTATATTTATTTATTATATTATATTTATTTATTATACATTATTCTATATTTAATATACTTTAATTTTACATATTTTTTTATACTACGGAGGGCATAAGGCAAAAAAAAAAAAACTACAATTCAACCCTATGAGACGGGAATAACCATATCATGTCCTTCAACAAAAACTAATCAAAATCATGTTGAAAGATTTGTACAAAATAATTTTACATATTTAAATTTTATAATTTTCACACAATTTTAAACAAACAGTTGCATGGGGGTTATACCTAGTAGTTTTTTAAAATAAAGAGAAGGATGATGCAATTTGAATGTTTATTTTAGAATCAGAATGTAATATACTTTACTCACTATTAATATATAATAGCATCATTGATTAGTTGCTCATTCTCTTGAAATTGATTTATGTCATGAGCAAGTTAGGGCATTAGAAAAAATTAACCTAGAAATTTTTTCGGGATGGGTTGAACAGATAATGTTACAGTATATTAAGTATTAGTTTTATGTTTTTGTTTTATTTTAAGTATTAGTTTTACTTTATGTCATTTTATCTATTTAGTTTTTGATGGTTGTATTTAATAAGGCATTGTGCCTCATTTGAGATCAATCAACATTTTACACAAAATATCTCTTCTCTCTACTCTAAATATTCTGAATATTGTTTCTTTGCTCACACACTTTGCACCAGAATTTATTCAATCTATTGAATTCTCTACTTGTGAGTGTTGGATTTTTTCGAAATTCTTCCCAAAGATCCAAATTCTGTTGCAATTGGTATCAAAGCATCGACCTGGTGCATGCCTTCGAAGTTCCATCAACTGTTAGATAACATGGAAGATTGTTTATCTGAGATTAGGACCCTAGTCCTTAATCGTTTCTAACCCCCTCAGCAACGTGATTCTTCAGGAAACTACCGGGGAGCTTATTATGCACCCTTCGAATAGGAATCCATTTTCTGAAAGATCCCAGCTTTCGTGCTTTGGTGAGTCTTCGAGAGCCTTTCGATAACCTATGTTGTGTTGAAAGGATATCTATATGATCCGATCGAATATCACGCCTTGAAAAACGTGAGAAAATTCATGGATCTGCTGGAGGTTTCCATCGATCTTCCAAGCCCAACCACAGTTCCGATCGAAAATCCTTTCCCCAGCGATTCAACTCCATTTTCCTTCGATCCGTCGGTGACGGGTGACGACGGCTATCACACCGCAGATCCAGCTTCGGACATCAACGACCTAGGTTTATTTCGCATTGAAACATGCGATGGTCTTCAAGGAACTTTTGGGAATTTCCAGCGACACCCCAACTGTACCCAGAGGACATTGATTTCGGCCCAAATCCAGAATTAGATTTCAACACAAATCCCTAAATTAGAGCTTCCCAGATGCAATGGTTCGAGAATCGTAGAATGGCTAGATAAGTGTGATAGAATTTTCTCTCTGCACAGAATTCCTCCTAAATCTAAGGTAAGGATAGCTTCACTTCACTTAGAGGGAGATGCTCTCCAGTGGCATTTCAACTACATTAGGTCGAGATACAACATTTACCCTTTCTGGTATGAATATGTGTGTGACATTTCAATGCATTTTGGGGATGTCTTTGACAATCCTCTGCCACCCGTCACACAAGTGAAGCAAAATGAGAAGGTACAAAACTGTAGTGATGAATTTGGGTTGTCCTTGACCCGGATGAAAGATACTTCTCTGTGCTGTGAACAATTATCAAATGGGAAATGCATTGAGGTTTGGGAAGATAATGCAATAATTGAATTAGATTATCAACATGGTTTCTCTGATAAGAGAAAGGGATTTGTCTCAACCACTGTTAGTGGGGGTTTGTCTAGTACAGTTGTTAAGGATAGAAATCTTATTTTGGTCAGCAAGGATGAGGAGTTAATTCTAGACTGTGTGGCTGCGTCTGTAAGAGATTTTTCACCAAATCCTGCTGAAATTGTATATCAGTTCAGTCCTCGACAGAATCTTTCAAATATCAATCTCGTGACAAGATCCGACGATCCCACTTATGGTGGTAGATCTAACTCTCAGGACCAGGTACCCAAACCTGAATTTGACAAAGCTCCTGGAATTTGTACTGCCCTTGATGAGGCAGAATGGAGAGCAAAGGGGTTATGTATGTTTTGTGATGAATTATCTACCCATGGGCATCTATTGAAGCATAAGAGGTTTAAACTATTGGTGATGGAAAGGGAAGAAGAAGAAGAGCCAATATATGAAGAAGTAGAAGCTGCAGATGGAAAGGCATGGGGTGATTGTGTTAACACTCATGAATTCTCAGAATTGAACTTGGCCAAGAAATTAAGTGGAAAATTGAAGACCATTACACCATTGACAATTCCTATCGTTGATGGAATGTTGATAGATGTACCACCAAGCTGTAAACAATTTTTTGGGCAATTACAACAACTCAAATCCACTTCTGAAATGATTGCTTTACTTTGGAGATGTTGTAGTTTGGTTTTGGAATCACAAAGATTACCCACAATAGAACCAGTCCTTTGGGTTTGTTCAAAGCTACCAAGGAAATTCTATGTGGAAGAAGAAATAGCTATGTTGAGGGATACCAAATTTTTCAGCAGCAACTTCATAAATAATTCAAGCTACACACAAGTTGTCTAGCAAGGTGATAGGTTGTATTTTTAATGCATGGATAAGGCAGAAATTTATTTTGAAATTCCTTACTGCAGTCTTGCATCCATGCAGGTTCAGGACCACACATTACTAACAACTGTGGAATACTTTATCATGGGACTTCATGCCTTTTTTGATGTCTCATCACACCTACATCTTCATAAGGTTGGGTTTGATCACAAACATCCTCTAGTGGAGCGATCTAATCCATTTAAATTGCTTCAGCAGTATGTTACACGTGATAGCAACATCGATTTGGCTCAAAAACTAATCTTAAAGGGATGTGAGCCTTTACCAAGAAGGTGGTGTTTTGCCGAGACTGTTTCTAAGTCTTTTGGTACTGTTGTGACTGTTGTGCATTGGAAAGTATATGATTGTGCTCCCTCCTGCCGTTGTTTCAAACCTTGAAGCAATTGTTGCAGCTGCCATGGTTCATTCTAGTCAAAATTGTGCAGTTAGAGTAGTAGATAATCTACTCCAAGAACCTCTTGGTGATATGCTAATTAAAAGCGCAACTATTCTAGTTATTGGCTCCTTCAGCAGGGTTGTAATCCTCAGTTTTTTGTCCCACAACTCCAACCTGCTAGGGATGCTTAATCCCATTACTGATGATCACAACTCTAATTTTATTAGCAAGGGTTGGGATGCATTTTTTCAGCTCCAAGGGGCCTCAATTAGCAAATCCTATGCTTCCCCTAACAATTTAGAGACTCACCACTTGTTTCAAGTATCCTAGCTGGAGTTTTACCAAGTGCCAAAATTTGCTACTGCCCAACATTCACAGCAACATCTGATTGCCATTACACGACATGCATGCGTGGCTATTCTCCATAGGAAAATGATTGACAGGGGTCGATTTCATGTCCCTCCGGTTCTACTCAAATGGAAGACTTTACCACCTAAACATGGCACTTGGGAGTACTCATCCTTGAAGACAAGAATGCTTTGAAGAGGAGGGTATTGTTACAGTATTTTAAGTATTAGTTTTATGTTTTTACTTTATTTTAAGTACTAGTTTTACTTTATGTCATTTTACCCATTTAGCCTTTGATGGTTGTATTTAACAAGGCCTTGTGCCTCATTTGGGATCAATCAACATTTTACACAAAATATCTCTTCTCTCTACTCTAAATATTCTGAATATTGTTTCTGTATTTGCTCACATACTTTGCACCAGAAGGCAGAATCCATTCAATCTATTGAAATCTCTGCTCGTGAGTGTTAGATTTTTCGGAATTCTTCCCTAAGATCCAAATTCCGTTGCAGATAACGAGCTTTTATCGATTTGGCATGCATAACAATCATGCAAGAACTTTTTTAGGTTCCGTTTGGGAGTTTAGGAGGGGAGAAGAGGGGAGAGCTTTAGGAAAAAGGAAGGAGAAAGAGGAATGAGAAGGAAGGATAGTCTCCCACATTGAATGAGAGATTTATTTTTCTTCATAATAATAAAACCCCCAATATGGGGGAACTCAAAAAATGTATTGGAGGAGGGTTTTAGAAGGCTTGGAAAAATTCTTCAAATCTCTTTCATCATTTTATATTACTCTCAAAATTAAAAATATATTAGTCATAAACATTCCATTTTCCTTCTGTACAAAAACACTCTCTCAAATAAGGTAGATAATTTTTCTCTCTTTCTCTCTCCTCCCCTCCCTCCAAAGCCCTCCCATTCTTTCCCCTCTTATCTCCCAAACGGAGCCTTAGTAAATTCTGACCAGTAACTTTTATTATTTCTTTTCGGATTATGTAGCTTTTAGTCTTGAAATACTTTGCCTAAAAAACTGCCAAGCAGTACAGTTCTCATCAGCACAAATGCACGGAATTAGTTGATTCTGTTTGCATTAGACTTGTGTGGACTAGGCCATTCAGTTAAAGTAATAAGTATTTTGTGTACTATATAGGTTTTTTTTGTGAAATGTAAAAAGATTAAATTTAAAAATATTTTAGTAATATCAAAGATTAGGCAGAAAAAGTTATTTGGGTCCAATAAGGCAAGTAGTCCAGACTAAATTAAATTAGGTAGAAAAAGTTATTTCTTAAAAAATATACAACATTGTAAATGGCATGGCTAAGTAACCATGGTGTTTGGTCAGAGTTTAAGAAAATCAATTTCGCAGTTAGTGAGTTAGTAGAACTGATTTTAGAATTTAAAAAAAAAAAAAAATTGATTTTAGGAAACTAATTTTTTTTACGGTGCACAGAATTATTTGTATTTATGCTTCTAAAATAATTCTATTTTATCGTTTAAGTCAGTACTTTTAAACTAAATTTTGAAATATCATTTCTAAAAGCAAATCACATTGTTTAACTTTAAATTTTAATTTCCTTAAAAAAATTTAAATTTAAATTCTTTTAAAATTCTGAAACCTATTTATCAAAGTTCAAAACAAATGAAACCTATTTCTTCATTGATTTAGTTCAGGGTTTCATGAAGATGGATGCTTTGTTAAATTTAGTTTCTTATTCAGCTTTGAATCCATTGTAAACCAGAATTTCTGATATCGAGTTGTGGCATGCGAAAATCAAGTACAAAACTTGATAACTTCTGAGCTCAACAACTTTCTTCTTATGGGAAAATCCAAGTCCAACATTGAATAGAGATAAGGCGTAAATAGAGCTTATAAAACCTAGAAAATCTTCACTTTACAAGTCGGTTTTGTGGGGATTGAGTTAGACCCTAAAGCTAAGATGGTATCACAGTCTATCCTAAATCTATCGGGCCACCCACTATATTATCCACGCACTAAGCCCAATAGGCTGAGTGTGAGAGAGCGTATTGAGAAAAACTCAAGTCTTACATCGACTAAGAATAAGACTTGAAAAGAGTTTATAAAGAATGAACATTTATCACCTTACAAGCCAGTTTTGTGGGGTTAAGTTAAGCCCCATTTGCTGGAATCACTTCTTTCTGCTTTCAATTTTGGCCAGTCACTTGCAAACATCATTTTTAGATGATGCACCAACATTTGCACCAAGAGTTGAAATCAATATTTGAAATCACCTAACATACGACTAACATATTCTTAAAGGTAAAAAGAAAAATAAGAAGCCCTTTTTTAAAGAGAAAATATTATTGCAATTTGAAAAAATTACCATGATATTGTAATAATCATTTAATATCAGCAAAACATAACTATCTGATGTTGAATCTGAAGCTACATCTTACTTGTACAGACAAACAAAAGAGCTGTTATACAATAAGAAGCTTCACTGTATATGACTATATTCCTATATGTTGATATTTCCCCTGGTGCAAGTAACTATTTTATTAGATTGTGATGGTAGTTGTATATCCAGTGATTGGATTTGGAGGTATCAGAGATCTTATTTATCAACAAATGCCGACTCAGCCAAGTCAATGGAGCGTGCAAGACCAGCAGCTTTGTTTTGACACTCTTGGTGTTCATCATCAGGGTCACTATCAGCAACTATACCAGCACCAGCTTGAAGGTAAGCAATCCACTCCTGGCGTTGGTTTAGGTCTTTGTATGAGTACATTGTGTCATACCTAGTTCCTGTTGGAAATACTATTGTCCTGAGAGCTAGAGCAATGTCCATGTCTCCAGAGAAAGCAATATATCCAAATCCTCCGCTATAAGGCCCCCGCCTTGTCACCTCCAACTCATCAATTAACTCCATGGCCCTCACCTGCATTCGCCAGTTATCGGGTAAGAATGAAGCTGAAGATTGAAATTGACAGGATAATATGTATCACTGGTCACAGCAAGCATAACATTATTGTCACAAATAAGTGACCTCAAGGTTTCAAACTGGGGAGAGCCCTGGCAACCAAACTTGTAATGAATGTCTCATATCACAATTTAGTAGACACCAACTATAATGCATCCCTAGCATGCACCAACTAGAATTAGAAGACTGGATGGACATGAAAGGACTTGGTCACAGTTTCCATAAACAGTATAACTAACTTAGCTTGTTTTATGGAAATTTAGCTAAGGACCAGACCAAGCTAGTGGTATTCCTTAAGCTTATCTTAACAAGAACCATGGCAGGACACAAAAATAATAGTCCCATAAGGATGCATGCTTTTTGATTTGGAAGAAACTGTAAGTTGACTAAAAGAAGTGAAAAAAATTATGAACCTTTGGTGCTCCGCTGACGGTTCCAACAGGCAATGCAGCACGAAGGGCGTCCCAACAAGTCAAATGGTCTTGCAACTCTCCTGTAACCTAAATATAAATAAATAAATAATGCATTACATGATGAATATTTTTTTTGAAACTAAAACATGCAATTAAATAGTATCTAGTATACTGACTTTATTTAATAAATAAACCATTTTTTTGGGGGAGAGAGGGGGAGGGACAGACCGTGGCAGCATCAATGTAATATAGGATATAGTACTGGTAGCCATGATTACAAGAACTTGTAAAAAAAACCATGATTACAATTTTTTCTTGTGTCAAACATAGAGCCCAAAGTTTCATAATGCAATGGATAATAAAAATAATCAATTCTTTTTTCAAGAAACAGAGACATCTACAATGTTACCATCTGATTTTCCAAGAAGAATCACATATATTAATTCAACCAGTAATGAGAAAATCAAACGAAAATTTGTTTTTCCTGGAAAGATGCCACCAGCACAATTAGATTTTGCAGAGCAACCTATAATAGACTAGTTTTAGAGCATCAATTGACACTACATAACAGGAAAAGGTCTCACCGTTGAGCTTATGTGCATGACATGGGAATATCGTTCAACATTCATAAGCTTGTCTACTTTAACAGAACCATGTTTTGAAACCTGCATACAAAGAATTTCTGTTACCAGAACCATCACAAATTAAAGTACAAAATACAAACCATCTTCTCAAAAAGTCAAAATAAATCGCTTTTTCATGAATAAAATCATTCAAACAGCCTTTTTTCTGTATCATGATACGAAACAGAACGCGATTAAAGCAAATTTTAAAATTATAAATATTATTATCATAGTTGTTAATTGTTACAAAGAAAGGAAGAATATTTTCTAACTGCAAATCCATGATACAGCAGTCAACAATAACTTTGACGATCCATATCCATACATATGTACGTACTTTTCCTAATAACACAACCAGATATCCAGTTGCATGTTGGTTTTTAATGAACACCTACACAAGCTAATAAGGATTGACAACTACAATTAACAAAAACATTGTTGAACCCCAGTTACTAGCTATATCTTGATTGATGTAACTTTGAATTTTCATAAACTTCAACTCCAATAGAAGAGATTATAAAGAAAACATAATATATGAAACTAGAGTGGCAATATTATCTTTAAATAAACAAAATAATAGAGCAAGCTATTGCTTCAAGATACAATGCAAGTGGGTTAACAAATAGAAGTATCCATTAAAGTGAATATTTATAGCAAACCTTTCCAACATCATTGCGTCCCAAATCAACCAGCATTACATGCTCTGCACATTGCTTTTCATCTTTCAGGAGCTTCACTTCTAACTTTTCATCTTCTTCTGGTGTTTTTCCCCTTCTAGCTGTCCCAGCCAATGGACGATTCACAATCTTCTTCTGTTCATGACAAGATCATGATAACTACTCAGTTTACAATAAATAATACAGCAGTATATTTTTTTCAATTAAGATTTGTACTAAACATCCAAGTGACCAAGTAAGAAGTGACATTTAATTTAAAAATCTGATCTAGCTATGTACAAAAACCTACACTCTTTATACGCGTAAGAATCTCTGGACTTGAAGCAACCAGAATACATCCCCTAGCCTGTTTAGCAAACACATGATCATCAGAGCATGAAAGAGATGAAACCTAACTTTTCTGAATGAATTTTTTTATGTGTTATATAGAAAATAAACCTGCAGATAAGTCATATATGGACTTGGATTCACAATTCTCAACGCTCTATAAACTTCAAATGGATCGGCAAATGTTCTTCGTTCAAATCTCTGACTTAATACAATCTGGAAAATATCCCCTGCTTTAATATGTTCTTTTGCCTGAAGGACTGCATCCTTGTATGCTTCAGCTGTCATGTTTGATTCCTTTAGAGGAGGACCAAAATGGCGAGTTTGCAAATCCACAGAGCCAGGAGCCAGCCTCGGCCTAGGAAATGCAAGTTTTTCATTAATGTTGATTAAAAAACAACTACATCATTAGAGAGAGGAACAATCAACAGATAACTTACGGTTTTTCATCTTGTAATTTTGCCACTAATTTTTCTAGTCGTTCCATTCCATCATCATAAGCGCTCTCAACTGAGGAGTATCGGTCAATCCTCACCCAGAGAATCACATATGCTTTCTGTTGGGCAGAACACAAGAAAGAAAGTGAATCAACAATGAAATATTGAAGTTATGAATGAGTCCTCATATCATCTGTAATAATGCAATTAAATAATAAATGAATAATCTTGAGCCATAAAAATGCTGATTGAAAATGCGCAATGGATTCCATATCAGTGTTCAGTATTTATTTCATCCCTGCAATAGTCATTTCATGATATATATCCCTTACATAGCGATTATATCATTATATGTCCAAAGATGTAAAAAAGGCATTTACGAGAATTCTGAATTTAAAATACTTTTCCCTTCCTCTTTTAATGAACAAAAATCCAATAAAAAATATGACAAAGATAAGAAAATTAATGCATATCATTTTGATTATAAAGCATCTGATCAAGTTTCTTCCAAAAAGACAAGTGCATATACTGCAGTGCAAATTAGAAATGCAGAACTACACGTCAAGATCACAAACAAGATACCACAAGTTGATATAGCATTTGTGAAGCACACAATAAACAAGTACCTTCTCCACGTGATCAAACACAATGACAGTCTCATAAAGGCCCAGATGGATGTCTGCAAGGTTCCTGTCATCCTTTGGGGCATCTGAAAATGGTAGCTTTTTCTTTTCCACATAACGAACTGTGTCATAAGAGAAATAACCTGCCCAACCACCTAAAAGAACAGCTTAAACTAGTAAATGTTCTATAGATAATATAATTAGATGAGAACAAAAAAATGTCAACAATACTTTCTCACAGGAGCGCTTGAGCGCATGCACAGGCACACACACAAGAAGTCACATAACGACAAATAATGCACTAAAGCAGAGTGTCGGCATTCGCATCACAAAATCTTAAGCCCATAAACCACAAGATATAAACTTCATTATTAAAGTCATCCAAAAAAACCAGAAAAGACATATTGATATCATGTTTTCTTTTAGTTTTCAAGAATTATAGCTGCATTTACTGAAACTGAAGAAGATGGTGGTTTTAAAAGGATCAACATAAGTTGAAATATCATTGAACATCCATGCATGTATTTTCAACTTTAAACATCCTATAACCATTAGGATTTTTCCGTTGTCTCAAAGTATATTGTCAATCATTGCAGACGTCATGCATCATACGTCAGCATCCATGCTTTATTTATAAATAGGTGATATAATGAAATAAAAATTGATTCAGCCTCATTATTTCATATACAATTATGTCTGTCTGAACATTTACTAGTTGAATCATAATTTGACATGATCCTATCTTGGTACACAGGTTTTATTAATATGACAGAACTCTTACCACAGAATGCATCTGGAAGTTCATCAGTACGATAGGGTCTCCAACCCTGTGAGATTCTTCTGGGAATCACCATAGGATCATCAACAATTTCCTCAGTTAAATGACCATCTTCATGGTCCATTATTGTGACCTTATTTTCTTTTGCAACAACTTCCATTGTTGGTTTAGCTCCTACAACACTATAGCGCCCCTGCAATCAACCCAATCCTGAATTTCAAAAAACAGACTAACGACCCTAAAATCCAAAATCATGAAACTACCAAAAGAACACTCACCACATTAGAAGCCTGAAAGCCAGGCTCAGCAGACTCAAAAAGAAAGCTTGGAGCTTCCCTGTCATCTTCCTTAACCAAACTCCGGTAAGCAAGAACAGGCGTAAGTTGGTCAGAGAATATGCACTGATAGAGAGGAATCAAGTTTCCATTTTTTGAAGCCTCTACAAACTTCTTTCTTTCATCAACTGCAAATATAATAGCTGCTTATTCAAAAAAAAAAATATTCTTTCTTTTATTCAAAGATTTCTGTTTTTCTTTAAAGGCTGAAATTAATGAAAAGTCAAAATCACAAAAGCAAGAGCCTTAAATCTCAAATTTGGTGGAGACTCCTTCACTTATCCAAAACTAATCAGATGCTGGTCCCCATGATTTAACAGATTACTGTTCCTTTTTTTTTTTTCAATTGTAAAATTCTCTTGCATCCAGAGTTACAGCATTCATATCACCATTGGAAAAAAAATAAATAAATAAAAAACTTACAAATACTCATTTACAACGGGATATGATAATAACGGAGCAAAGATTAAAACTTTAAGGTCAACACACATACCTAGTGTTCATTTTACAGATAATTTATTGGGGAATAACCAAAAGAACACTGAAAGCAAAAACTCACTTACCACAAGTCGAGCTTGCGAGTGAAGAGCACCTCAATGTGACAGGAGGGAGTGAGAGGGAGCCACCCATTGTGAGCATCGCCGGAGAGAGGCGGCTGCCGGAGGGAACCAAGCGGCGGCGAGAGAAGCCTAGGGCTTGCATTTTGGAGACATTTGCAGACATTGGGGAAATTGGAAGCGTAGCAGAGAGCATCATTTTTGTGAACTCAGTTGTTGTTGCAAATGCAGCAGCTTCTTCTTTCTAGTGCTTGGAGCAGTTAGTCCAATCAATCAATATTCATGCACAGAATGAAATGAATATATAGGTAGCCCGGTGATATTACTACCTCTTTGATACGAGGTGTCAAGTTTCAATGCACCACCATTAAAAACTGTCCTCATTTAGTACATTTGAACCTTTGTTTTCTTTTTGAGTAATGATGTCTGCAATTCTGGAAATCCAATATATATATATATATATCACAGAAAGGAATTTTAAAATACATTGTTTTTTGTTACATGCTTTTTTCTTTATTCCTTTTTTTGACCAACTTGGGAGGAGTTGAAAACGTGGAATCCTTTCCATTACGGCTAAATTACAAAATTATTCCTCTAAGTTTATTTTAGGTTTTAATTTGGTCCTTTACGTTTTATTTGTTTCATTTTAGTCCTCTATGTTTTATTTTAGTTTTCAATTTGTTCCTTTCTGTCACTAAAAATCAATTGTCTGTAGCTAGAAGTCTATTTTCCAAAATGTTATTTGGCTTTTAGTTACGAACAATTGACTTTTAGTGACGAAAAGGACCAACATGTTGTAACTTTTAAAACGTAAGGGACCAAAACGAAACAAATAAAACATAGATGACCAAATTGAAACCTAAAATAAATATAGTGGACCAATTTTGTAATTTAGCCTTCCATTATTTATTCCATATCTCTCTTTCCCGATTTGCAGCATCCTTGAGTTAGGCACGGCAACGAGACGGATCGGGGCGAGTTTTGTCTCTTACGTTTTCGTCTCTATTTTTAACAGTGTGAGATTTTACCTCTCCCATTTTTGTCCCGATGGGATCGAGTTTTCTCGTGGGCCCGACTCCGCTCCATATGTATAAAAAAATTGAAAATTTATATTTATGATAATTAATAGAATAAAATTATAATTATTATACAATGATAAAATAAAATAAAAAACATCAAAATAATGTTTTCTATCGAAAATATATTAAATTAAAAATAAACAAAATATATGAAACAAAATGAATGAGTATACATGCATAAAATAAAATAAAATAAAAATTAACAATTTATATTTAGTCGGGCAGATTTGGGTCGGGGGCAGAGCGCGTATTGACATCCATCAAAATCGGGGCGAGATCAGGTGGGTACTTGGTGGGTCGGGTTCTGTTGCTAAGCCTAAGCGCAACATGTGTCATTGAACTTTTTTAAGAACTAGTGAATTGTTAATTAAAATTGTTATATTTAAATATATATATTTCAAAAAAATTATATAATATAAATAAGAAATTAATTATAAACAATATAATATACTTATATTAATTAGGTAACATGGCAATACATTCAAATTCATCAATAAACATCTCTTTTCACTACCAAAAAAAAAACTTCAACAACAAACATAACATTTTATAAAAATAACAACAAACATAAGATAGGCGATGGCTCTGGTGAATAAGTGACTCAAGTCTTGCACGATGAACAAGTGATTTTGACCGGATGTTGTGAGTTTTTGATATTTCAGTAAGGCCCATGTATTAGTTACCCAAAACAATTTTCATGGATGTAACTAAGCCCTCTGTATCAGCCGCTTGAGTTCCCCCTCGATAGAGATAACATCAGAGATCTAGATGGTTAAGGTTGCGCCCGCGTGAGATCTAGAAGCCGAGTACGGTCTCGTGAGATCTAGAAGCTCCCACTGTTATCCACCGGGATCAAGTAATCCGTCGCCGGAAGTGACACATCAGCACCCCAGAAATGCAGCACCACCATTGGAACCTTCACCTCCATCAGTCCCGACAAGTCAAAACATGTATCGAATAGAGAAAACTTCCGAGCCCGCTTCAGATGTGAAGCCCCGACCAGGAAAGCGTCTCTCAGTGAGATGTATGCGGGTCGGGTCAATCGGGTGACAGACTTGCCAGAATCGATTATAACGCCACCGTTCTCGGCGAGGTCAAGGCGTAAGAGCGATACAGAGACGCCGCGAACCGGAGCACCACTGACGTTGATCCCAAGGAGTTCGACGTAATAGAAGGTGTCGAGCTTAGGGTTTTTGAGCAGCGGAGTGGTGTTTGAAGCACAACTGTTTATGAATCATGTGTTAGCAGTATGATTCGGCTACACGTAGGTGATGATACCGTTGGAAAAAGGTTATGATGTTATTTGTTGATTGATAGGTAGGGACGTTTCGTTGGAGAGTGGGGGAACTTGGGAGAACACAAATGCAGATACCTATTGTTATGTGATAACCGGTTGCAAGTCCGAGATCGTGGCACTCTGATTAAATAACAATCAATCCTACGACTATTAACTAATTTGTGCATCATGCAAGACATAAGTCACTTATTCACGTTAGACGGAGCCCATAAAAGATATATTTATATCTGCTAAAAAAACATATATTTATAAACTTAAAAAACATTTTTTATTATATAAATAAACTAAAGAATATTTTATCATATGATAATATTGGTATTGGCTTATATATATGACAAGCAATGTATTGGCTTATAATAATATTACTTTTTTATTGTAAAATAATATATGGGTGTGATATGACATAATATAATATAAAGGTTTATTTATTCGGTCTCTGACCTATTAGGAAAATTTTAAATAGGTTCTTTGAACTAAAAAAAGTTGTAATTGAGCACTGAACTAAATAGTTTCTTAAAAAATTATTTAAAAGTTCATGACCTGATTAAAATTAAGGATCCAATTACAAACTATTGATAAGTTTAATGAACAATTACAATTTTTATTTTCGTTTAAAGACCTATTTAAAAAATTCTCAATATAATTCTGGCACCAATACAGTAATTAAATCTAATATAAATTTACTGACATCATAATTGTTAGAAGACAATTTTGTGGAAGACAATCACATTATGCAATAGGTTTAAGGCGATTTCCAAGGTGGGACACCCTAGTAACTCTCCCACTGAGAGATCTTATCTCTGCAAATTCATTATTATTTTGGAGTCTTTCAACATTTATAAAATTAAAAAAATTCACCCATCTCTCATTCTTTCTCACTCTGAACCCCCACCTCATCGCCTCGTCCTCCCAATTTGGGCGGTGACGAGACAGTGTGTGGCGACTTCCAGTGTGGTTGCAGCAGGATAAAGGGCGTCCATGTTGCTCAAGCGGAGCATGATGTTGGAGGGGTGGCTGTGAGCCACCAGGAACATGTCGCCACTAAAGTGAGAGGTTGCTCAAGACTAGGCAAAGGCAGATCACGTATGTGCGTCGACGCTAGCCAGGTGGGACAAAGGAGGTGTCATATGGTTATGTGCAATAGCGAAGATGTCACGAATTCGTGGATGGTCGGCGATGTCCCTCTTTCTCTATATCCACTCCCTCTTTCTCTCGTGGCCTCTCTTTCTCTATTCATATATGCTCAATCGATTTGGTGTTGTCTCTTACACCCATAGATTTGGTTTGTTTTTAAGGAGGGTGTGCTACAACGTCCGTTCAGACTAGTAATACAAGTGCACATCAACCTAAGAATGTAACTTGGTGTCGTATTACGTTGACATAGTCAATGAGTTTTCTATTTCGCGTGTTGTCAATTGAAATCAATGGAGGTCGAAATAGGGAAGGTAAACTCATTAAACCTCTACAAGCCCTAAGGCTTTTTTTGTGAGTTAGGAGGGGAAGAAAATGGAGGGGAATCATTTACCTTGTTGGAGAGAGTGTTTTTGTTTGGGAGAGGAAGAAAATGCTTATGACTAATATATTTTTTGTTTTGAGAGTATTATAAAAAGATGGAAATGATTTGGAGAATTTTTCAAAGCCTTAAAAAACTCTCCAAAGCCCTCCCCCAACACATTTTTTGAGTTCCCCATATTAGGAGGTTTTAGTCATATAAAGAAAAATAAATCCCTCATGCAAGGTGGGAGACTTTATCCTCCTCTTCCCTTTTCCCAAAGCCCTACCCCACTTCCCTTCCTAACTCACAAACAAAGCCTAAGTCGATGGTGGATGAAAACATGATGCATGCCCTTCTTCTTGAAGTCAAAACACAATGTTGCACATACTAAACTTTTTTCTTCACGGGCAATAGGGAGGAAGGTGTTGTGACAGAGGAGGAGATGAGAAAAAAAGAAAGGAGTGAGGGGTCTCATGGAAGATCAAGTGAGGGATAAGGTGGTGAGGGAGAAAGAGGCCGCAGAGAGGGGAAAGAGCAGTGACAGATGGACGGAGGGCAACTAGGGGCTCTAGCCCCTCCCTCCCTCATGCTTTTGGTTAATACTTGATTGATATATAGATAAAATATTTACTAATTTAAATTTAAAACGAAAGAAAAAAAAGAAATAAATGCCAAGAAGGTTGGTTCAATTGGTAAAGGTACGACTCATATCTCATAAGGACATGAGTTCGAATCCCGCTGCCGAGTGAGGACCTCGTTGGTAAGTAACATGTAAGTATTACCTATAAAGAGGTAAGCGCACTTTGAACATCGAGTCTTTCTCTGACTCTGATGAGCTCCGAGACCCAAACTCGGCTAAACTTTTATTTATGAAAAAAGAAATAAATGTAAAAAAATAATATAATGAATGACATCAATTATTTTTAAAAAAATATCTATTATACTGAATATTTATTATTAGTCATTTTTGCCTCCCATTTGATAGACTTCTGGATCAGTCCTTGGGAAATAGGTGTTGTTATCCATTAGTGGTGGACGAAGGAAGGTCGTGGCCGCACTTCTTGCATGCACGGAGAGGCAGCGATGGTGTAGTCTTGGATTGGATAGGATTTGGAAAAGAGAAATGAGGGAGAGAGATGTTAGGGTGATTTTATAATTTTAAAAATGTGTTAAGATTTGAAATTAATTATAAATTTGTAATTAGATGTTCTCTCATAGTGAGAGACATGTGAGGTTCTCTTACTCTATAATTTGAAAAAGGTTTAAAAGCTTGCAAAGGGAAGCAAAGAAAACCAATATACACACACACACACACACACACACACACCCCCACCCCCGTGAACCAATCCGGCTCACGGGCAGATTGAGTTGCAAAAATTACGGTTCATCAAGACCCTAGTTCATCGTGAGTCATCCCACTAAACCTGCGGGTTGAGGTGGGTTATTCGCCGGGTCAAGCCGAGCCAACTCACCCATTTAAGAAAATAATTTTTCCATAAAATGTTTTAGTTTTTACTTATTTATTTTTTATTATTTAAGTTGTTTTCTTCTTCATTGCACAATTCAATGATCTTTTTGTTTTTTTTAATAGAAAAATAGAGAAAATGTTATTATATTTTATTTCCTAATTCTTTATTTTTTTGCATTTTTTATTTATAAAAAAAATAGGCGAGCCAACCCACCTACTCGAAGTGGGTTGAGTTGGGTTGATATGTTTATGGCTCACTATATTCTCAATCCGCGATGAACAAACTCATCCAACCCACACTAGTAATGAGCCAACTGTTGGGTGAATGCAAATGAATGGTTTTATGCTGAAATTCAATTATTTTTATTAGAAGAATGAGGACGGCAGGGATCGAACTCTAGACCATTTAGTTATAGAGGCTCTGATACTATGTCAAGAACCAACTATTCCAAAAACTTAAGCTGTTAGATAAAAACAAATAAATGACTTTATATTATATTTCTAACGTAATTCAACCTTGATTAGACTAGTCTGTTTTGACAACTCTATTTCATGTTCAAAACATGCCATAAATATGAAATAAAAGACGAAAATCTTTGTGAAACTCGTGAAAACCGATAAACCCACAAATCATCCGGTTTTTGACTGGTTTCACCTCCACTTTGCGTCTCCTACTGGGTCAGCCAGTACCGTTTTGGGAGTATTTTTTCAGAAATAAATTATTACGTATATTTTAATTTTTAAATACATTTTTTCAAAGTTATAAATTTTAAATGTCAGCTGGATTTTAAAAACATACAATACAAAATATTTTCACTTATTATTTTTAATCTAATTATACTTGTAATTTTGTTTGACATACATTTAATTCTTATACTATGTATTATGTGCAAATTTAGTTTTTTAATAATTTTTATTCTAATAAAGTTTCTTCATTGTATGCCGTCAAAAAAAGTTTCTTAATTTTATAATTAAATCAAATTTAGTCTGATCATCGATTTATCATTTAATATTTAATTGGTAAAGGAAATAATTAACATGACACGTGATATTTTTTTGATGCAGACATGTCACATGATTTTATTACTACTATTATTTTTTGGGTGAACAACACATGATTTTAAATGTGGCTATATCTTGTCAAGTTTAATCAGTGGTGACCCTGAGCACTTTGAGGGGTAACTATTCAAGGCTAAGAGGCACCAGTTTTTTTCTTAGTATATATATAGATATTAAAATAAAAAATTTATATATTTAAAATTATATAAACAATTTATTATAAAAACCAAAAAAAGCAATCATGAAACAATTTGTTTCCTGAAATCAAGTCAATTAATGGGTGATTAACTAATGCGTGATGTTCTATTTCTCTTTGTATCAACAAGAATATATCTGCGATCTTGGGCACTAAAATGGTTATAGTCATTTAGGTGCAAAGTTTAAGGTCTCAATAGAAAAAAAATGTTATTGTTAGTGCTAAAAAATTGCAAATGAAATGAAGATTGAAAATGTTTGTTCAAAAACGTCAAATTCGTAAAAAAAAAATTACGATGAAAATTATTTAGGATACATACAACCGAAACTTTTAGGAATCATTATTTCTTATATATTGTAGATCAAGCAATTGGCCCACTTAAAATAAGATTTGAACAATATATCACGTATGAGGAGATTTTTAGATTTTTTTAGTATTGAAAATGTTTGATCATTATCTGATAACGACTTGAAATTTTGTTGTAAAAATGTTGAAACTTACCTAAAACATGAGAATTCTTATGATTTTGATGGTGAAATTTTACTTCAAAAGTTAAAAGTCATTAAAGAGGTTTTAATGGTTGAATCAAAATCAAACTATATGATATTGAGTTCCTTAGAGACCTTTAATTGTTTTCCTAATATATGCACGGATTATATAATAATAATGACTATCTTTGTTAGTGTTGCATCTGGTGAAAGAATTTTTCTAAATTGAAAATATTAAAATCTTATTAGCGATTTACTATGTTACAACATAGATTAAATAGTTTTATTTTGATGTCTATTGATATGATTTTTTAAAGAACTTTGAGTATGAAAGAATTATTAATAATTTTTTAACAACAAAATGCAAAGATGATAAAATTTAAATGATTATGAGGACACCATTTTTTTGGTTCGTCCAGTACACCAGAAATTTAAGGACCATCCCTGAGTTTAATCATTTTTTTTTGTCTAAATAAAAGTAAAGCGTTGCGGGTTGCATTACATTTCGCTGTTACAAGCGTGTAGTCTTACGGTTTGAAAGTCAAACTCGATATTATATTATGTCAACTTCAAAAATTATTTATCATGTAAAATTGCGATCTTAACTTAGATAAATATATATTATTTAATTTTTTTGTTGTTGAGGAAATATATCATTTAACTTAACCTTTTTTAAAGTCTATCTTTAAATTACGTACTAGTATACCAGTAAAAAAATCATTAAATTATGTATTAAGAGTGCATACAGCAACAATAAAGATAAAAATATAACTTCAAATTATATTCAGTATATATGCAGCAACCACATTATACAAAATATAAATTTATCATCTATAATATCACTTAATATTCTCTTAAATATAATACAATTAGTGAAATTACCGGTACTTTGCACGGGTACTAATTAATTAAATTAAGTAATAATGTACAAAAAAATAATTGTTATCATACAATATATAATAATTATTTCTAAATATAATAAATTATGGTTGATAAAGATGAATGATATATAGTTTAAAAAAAGTAAGTCATTTAAGAAAATATTTCTGATTTATGACGATTAATTAAAATAATATAATAATGACTTAATAATAATTAAAAATTAATTTTTATTTTAAGCAGGTAAATAGATGAATATGGAGGTAACATGTGACATAATCTCACGTGACAAAACTCTATTTTATATAATATAGGAGATGCATTATATTTAACAGAATATATGTAGAAAACATAAAAATTGTTAAAATACAATGCACTTTTTCTGTTAAAGGATGAAAATATATGATCCAAAATAAGAGAAAAGAGAGGTGAATCTTTCTGTATTGTGCACCTGTTGTGCTGGTGCACGATAAAGATAAAGTTGGCCTTACATTACATTACAATTTCTGTTTTGCTCTTGATTAAGGTTTGTTTTCTGATCTTTTATGTTTGTTTTGAATGTTTTTGATACTTTTTTCTACTATATTACGTGTTAGTTGAACGTTTTGTTTCTTTTAATGTGAGTATTTTACTATTTTTCCTTGGTTTGTATGGTTTTTTTTACTATTTTTTATGTTTTTCACTGTGTTGATTGCCTTCCTCTCGATATTATCTGGGATGGGTGTCTTTAATTTAAAGTTCAGGATTTAAACTTAATACCAGACTTTGGCCTTAAATTTATTTTTATTTGTTTTGATTTAACATAATTTTATTTAGAAGGGTTGATCAATGTATCCAAAGTCCCGCACTCCAGTGTAAAGGAACCCTGAACCTTAGGAAGGGTTATAGTATAGCTTTGGTTTATAAATATTGTTTTAGTGGTAACCAGCAAGCCTCCCTATTGAAATAAAGGCATGCAAGCTTATCAAAGCTAAATAGGCACCACTCCTATTGGATAAAAGCCTCCCTATTGTCTTAGTTGTCAATTCTATAGTTAAATTATCAAATAGGAGCTCCATGGTATGAAATCGAACACCATATGATGCTTTTGCGACTACACCTCAGGAGGCTTATAAGCACCAAGGTAGGATTCTTTTTCTTCACAAAAGAACAAATAAACTAGAAGCAGACAGTTTTTAATTATAATGTTAAATTTTTTTGTTATTTGAATTGTTTTCCTTGGAATTCCAATCTCTCTTGACTTTGTCCAGATGGTTTTTATTGGAATTACTATAAAATAATCTCAGAATTTGTATAACTCTATAGTTTAAAAAGAAGCTAGCTCTCATATAAGATGACGTACGTACCTGATGTAGACAAAAGGCTCTTGGAAGTACAGAAGCTCATTTGATAATTGATGACATTTTATTGAGCTTATGATGTTTCATTTCAACTTTAAAGTGATGACACACTCTCTTTCCCTTTCATTTAAGATTTATGTTTTTATCTCTATTAACCCCTGTTACTACTATTTTTTTTAATTTCTTTTTTGCGTGTGTAAATTATGTATCCAACATTACTTTGAAGGCATTGACTGCAGAAAACACATACTATAGAGTTGAAGGCATTAACTGATAAACTATATAATATCCAACAAAAGCAAATGGCAATAAATAACCGATAAACGGATGGTAAATGCAGAGTTGGATAATAACAGGGTTATGGTTATAGTGATTGGCTGCTTGACTGGAAGTGATAAACTGGAAATGGAAGTTTTCAAACTCATTTTTCCTAACTCCGCAGGACAAAGGGCTACTACGTTTTTAATTAGTTTTAGTACATTAAGATTATTTTCATATAATTTTTCGTCCAAGTCTCAACACTCTTTATTCAAGAAAAAGTTCTCAAAGTAGCAAAAGAGTATGAGTTAGAATAAGTTTTAAGCTTTAATCTTTTTAAAGCTAATGTGTAGAATGATAGTTTGAGGTTCCTTTTTATTTTGTCTTTTTAAAAAATGCTGTGATGCCTCTAAGATAATTTCT
The DNA here is from genome assembly GCA_037113605.1 of Calophaca sinica. Classification (NCBI taxonomy): domain Eukaryota; kingdom Viridiplantae; phylum Streptophyta; class Magnoliopsida; order Fabales; family Fabaceae; genus Calophaca; species Calophaca sinica. The sequence continues at coordinate 47,508,885 of CM073735.1, forward strand.
CATATGTATGGCTCTGTTATGGTGGTGGAATACTAGAAGCCTATTTATATTTGTATTTGAAACATTTATAAGGAATAATTTTCTTATGTGTCCCAACTTATTGATGCATCCAGATGAAGAAAACAAAGGCTAAAAGCTACATATCCTGTCCTACTACTTAGAAGCAAGCTATCTGCAAGTCAAAACCAGCCCTTGAGATATTAGTGAGATATCAACAATGAATAGTAATAGTAAATGATAATATTGATGAGTGCACATGAAGTGGTCCAACAGAATTTTACTGATATTTACCTTCTGATAAATTTTATTCCATGTTTGTTCAAATCAGTATATGTATTTATTTTGTGAGTATAGAAACTGCTTGACATAGTTGTTTGGGTATTTTAGTATTTCCTGGTTGTTTTTTTAAATGTCTATGTACATTACTGAGACCCTTTACTGATTCAGCATATGGTGGTTTTCAATTTTCTGGATTTATGGATTGTAATTTAAGGTTAGTTATGCATTCCAAGAGATAGAGATTGTAATATCAATTCTTTAGTAAATATATGTGTTGTTAATTGTTCTATTATTCCATAAAATTAAATATTTTGACATGAGTTTTGAACAATATTTTTTTTGTTAAAAGCATGAGTTTTAAACATTGGCAAAAGAAAATCTCATGATACTCATTACTCACTTTAACATAACAAGGCCTGATTTTAATTAAAAACACCTCATTTTCTTTTGATTGGCAACTCTATTATTGGTTAATATGGCTATACTTGCAAACAATGGTATTTTTTTTTTGGGGGGAGGGGAGGGGAAACAGTGGTACTTTTAACAATCCAAATTAAAAGAATCATGAAAAAAGTATTCTCACATTTCTTTAGACACGATTTGCTAGCTTCTGATTTTTATACAATCCTATACGAAACACATAGTTAATTTGTCAAATATTTCCGATTCGGTTTGGTTTTTAAAACACTGCATATGAATATTTAGAAATTAATGGGCAAATATTTCCAAGATAATAAAAGAGGTAAATTAATATGCAGTAGTTAATGGTTCATTGTTAGCATAAGCTTACCAAATCTATAATGGGTTTAGTTTTTTTTTTTTTTTGACTAATCTATAATGGGTTTAGTTAACAATTCATTGATGCATCTTTATATATAAAAAAGTATGGATGTACAATATTCTATAAAAATTATGTTCTTAATGTATCCTATATTTTTTTTTTAACAATATTGTTTTCAAAACTTTACACCATCTTTAAATTACAATCTTTTGATAATTATTATTTTCTCATAATTAAATTGTTTGAGATTTTTTATTTAAATTTTTCCTTTTATATTTTTTGCTTTCTGGCTACTTCTTTTCACATGTTTGCCACACGGAGATTACGTGATGAAAACAACTTCGTCGAATGCATGGCAATATTCTTTTGACATTCAAAGAATTTTTGTCTGCTTTGAAATTGTAGATCTAAAATACAATTTTCTTATATGTGTATGTAAAATCATACTAACATATAAATTGTTAGCGGAAAATTATAGTGAAACACAATTTTAGTACATTTTTTAGTTCATTGTCGATGGGGAAATAGCATAGCAGCAATTAGTTTTGTGGAGTTTAGAGTGTCTTAAAATCAGTTTGGAGGATCATGGAATTGCTTGAAAGTGTTTCTTGAACACTGGGAATCGATTCACTAGCTATATGAATCGATTCAAGCATGTTTGAGACTCTGTGAATCGAAGTACGCCTCTGTGAATCGCATGGGAAGCCTGCATGAATCGATTCATTTCATTAATTCGTGCAGGGAGCCTTTTTTAACTAGGTGAATCGATTCACCTATGCCTGTGAATCGATTCACAGTCGGGTTTTTTATAAACCAGACATTTGCGGCATTATTAGTGCGACGTGCGATCTTTCTAGGGTTGTGTCTGCGGTAGTTCTTGAGCGTCTTTGTGAGGTTTTAGGGGCTGGAAACACATTGAAACACCTTGGGGTCTTAGGAAATCATAGAGGGAGGATTGAAGGCTTTCTCTATTGTTGTTCTTGAGAGTAGAGGAAAAGAGAGAGAGATTGGAAACTCTTGGGTTTGTTCTTCTTGGACATTTGGAAGGGGTTCAAAGCAATTGTAATCTCTTGTAAAGACTCTTTGATAGTGAAACGGAGGGCTGCTCTCTCCCGCAGACGTAAGTCATCTTTTTGGGGCCGAACTGCGTAACCAAATAGCGGTGTTATTCTTCCTAGTCTTAACTCTTTGTTTGATTGACTTTATTGCACTGTTTTGGTTGCTATTGCATTAGTATTGGTTGCCTTTGATTTTTGTTCAATTTATTCTTGTTAGTAATTCAACAAGTGGAGCCATCTGTGGGAAGGAACAAATAATTCAATTGTGCACCATGGGTACTAAATGGGACATCGAGAAGTTTTCCGGTAATAACGACTTCGGTCTATGGAAGGTGAAGATGGAAGCAATCCTTATTCAACAGAAGTGCTTTGAAGCCTTGAAGGGTGAGGCAAGAATGCCGGCCACCCTGTCTCAAACGGAGAAGAAGGAGATGATAGATAAGGCAAGGAGTGCCATTATCTTGTGCCTTGGTGATAAGGCATTGAGGGAAGTTGCAAGAGAGAAGACCGCGGCGGAGATGTGGGCAAAGTTAGAATCGTTGTACATGACCAAGTCATTGGCCCACAGGTTATGTCTGAAACAACATCTCTACTCATTCAAGATGGTAGAGACCAAACCTATTGTGGAGCAACTAGCAGAATTCAACAAAATTATTGATGACCTGCAGAACATTGATGTGAAGCTCGATGACGAGGATAAGGCTCTGCTCTTATTGAATTCGTTGCCTAGATCCTTTGAACACTTTAAGGATGCACTCCTCTATGGCAAGGAGTCCACTATTACTTTGGAGGAGGTCCAACAATCTATTAGGACCAAGGAGCTAACAAAGCTCCAAGACTTGAAAGTGGATGATAATGGTGAAGGCTTAAGTGTGTCAAGGGAAGAAGTGAGTAGAGGAAACCACAACAAAGGGAAGAATTCTAGGTCAAAATCCAAGTCAAGGGAACAATAAGAAGTATAAGTGCTTCAATTGTCACAAGACCGGTCACTTTAAGAAGGATCTCACGAGAAAGAGAGGCGGGGGTGATTCTGTGGATGTTGCAATTGCTATGGAGGATGGTTATGAGAGTGTGGGGGCTCTAGTGGTGTCGAGTTTGGAATCTGAAAAGAACTGGGTCATGGACTCGGGTTGTTCTTATCACATGTGTCCTAGGAAGGAATACTTTGAGACTTTGAAGCTTAAAGAAGGTGGAGTCGTTCGCCTGGGTGACAACCGAGCTTGTAAGGTGCAAGGTATGGGTTCGATTCGTCTCAAGATGTTTGACAACCGTGAATTCCTTTTACAAGATGTGAGGTATGTTCCTGAACTAAAACGAAATCTTTTATCTATAAGCATGTTTGATGGATTAGGCTATAGTACTAGAATTGAGCATGGCATGATTAAGATTTCAAATGGTGCATTAGTAATGGCTAAAGGGTCTAAAATGTGTGGCTTATACATATTAGATGGTTCTACTGTTATAGGGCATGCATCATTAGCCAGTCAAGCTCCGCATGATAAAACTAAACTATGGCATTTAAGGTTAGGGCATGTTAGTGAAAAGGGTTTAGTTGAACTAGCTAAACAAGGTTTGCTAGGTAATGATAAATTGGATAAGCTAGAATTTTGTGATAATTGCATACTAGGCAAACAACATAGGGTTAAGTTTGGAAGTGGCATGCATCATTCTAGCAAGCCCTTTGAGTATATTCACTCGGACCTTTGGGGTCCCTCAAGAGTGACAACTCATGGAGGGGGTTCCTATTTTCTCACCATGATTGATGATTTCTCTAGGAGAGTATGGATTCACATTTTGAAAAATAAAAGTGACACATTTGAAAAATTCAAAGAATGGCATACTCTCATAGGAAATCAAATAGGAACTAAACTGAAAGTTTTAAGGACTGACAATGGCCTGGAGTTTGTTTCAGAGCAGTTTAATGAGTTTTGCAGGAAACAGGGAATTAAAAGACATAGGACCGTGGCAGGAACACCCTAACAAAATGGTCTGGCAGAACACATGAACAGGACTATTTTGGAGCGGGTCAGATGTATGCTTTTGGGAACTGGGCTACCTAAAAGTTTCTGGGGTGAAGCTGTGAGTACAGCAGCTTTCTTGATTAACAGATGCCCATCAACGGCATTAGACTTCAAGACACCTATGGAAGTTTGGAGTGGAAAACCGGCAGAATATTCTAAGTTGAAGGTTTTCAGGGCTTTGGCATTTGCTCATGTCAGACAAGACAAACTTGAAGCCAGGGCTGTGAAATGTGTCTTCATTGGCTATCCGGAAGGTGTGAAGGGGTACAAGCTGTGGAAGATGGAGCCTGGGGGATCAAGATTCATAATAAGCAGGGACGTGACCTTTGATGAGACTCGCATGGGGATGAAGTGCAAAGACCTGAACTCAGAAACAGAGGTAGAGAAGACTCAGTTTGAGGTGGAGCCTTCCACTAGTGAGACCGGGAATGATGAAGAGGAGAATAGTCCTCCACCATCAGGTTCTAGAGGAAGACAGCCAACAGTGGATCCTGGCTATCAGTTGGCAAGAGATAAGGAAAGGAGGGAAACTGTGGCACCTAAGAGATATGGCTATGCAGATTTAATTTGTTATGCTCTAAATGCAGCTGAAGATGTGCAAGACTCAGAACCAAAGACATTCAGGGAAGCAGTTGAGAGCAAAGAGGGTCAGAAGTGGTTAGAGGCAGTGAATGAGGAAATGAATTCATTGGAGAAGAACTGACACTGAAACTTGTGAAGCTACCTAAGAAACAAAGGGTGGTTGGATGCAAGTGGATCTTCAAGAAGAAGGAAGGCATTCCGGGAATTGAAGAACCAAGATATAAAGCAAGACTTGTGGCCAAGGGTTTTACACAGGTTGAGGGAATTGATTACAACGAGATTTTCTCACCCGTGGTGAAACATTGTTCCATAAGGGTTCTTATGGCAATCGTGAATCAATACGATCTTAAGTTAGAACAAATGGACGTGAAGACCGCATTCTTACATGGAGACCTAGAAGAGACAATCTACATGCAACAACCAGAAGGTTTTGTAGAGGACAAGTCTAAGGTATGTCTTTTGAAGAAATCCTTGTATGGGTTGAAACAAAGCCCTAGGCAATGGTATCTTCGTTTTGACGATTTTCTTCTGAAGACGAGATTTGTGAGAAGTGGGTACGATAGCTGTGTTTACATTTTGAAGAGGGATGAGAAAGTGGTTCTCTACCTACTTCTTTATGTTGATGATATCCTGATGGCAAGCTCTAGCAAAGAGGAGATTAGCATGCTCAAGGAGAAACTAAATTCAGAATTTGAGATGAAGGATCTTGGGGCCGCTAAGAGGATACTTGGGATGGATATCGTGAGGGACCGGAAGAAGGGTGAATTATTCTTATCTCAGCATGGGTACTTGAAGAAAGTGGTGGAGTGGTTTAGGATGCATGAAGCTAAGCCGGTTAGCACTCCTTTGGGTCATCACACAAAGCTCTCGGTGACACAAGCTCCTGAGTCCGAAGAGGAGAGGAGGAAGATGGATACTACTCCATATGCTAGTGGGGTAGGAAGCATCATGTACGGCATGGTTTGTAGTAGACCAGACTTAGCATATGTAGTTAGCATAGTGAGTCGGTTTATGGCAAATCCGGGCCAAGCTCATTGGGAAGCACTGAAGTGGGTTCTGAGGTATTTGAATGGGTCACTCAAATGTGGTTTGAGGTACACAAGAGCAACTCAAGGAGAAGACGCTTTGGAGGGTTATGTAGATGCAGATTATGCAGGAAATGTGGATGCAAGGAAATCCTTATCTGGATTTGTATTTACATTGTTTGGAACGGCAATAAGTTGGAAGGCTAATCAACAGTCCGTTGTGGCGCTATCTACTACTCAGGCGGAGTATATCGCCCTAGTTGAAGGGGTGAATGAGGCCATATGGTTGAAAGGTATGATTGGGGAGCTAGGAATTACACAAGGATGTGTGAAGGTACATTGTGGTAGTCAAAGTGCTATCCACTTGGCAAATCACCAAGTGTATCATGAAAGGACAAAGCACATTGATATCCGTTTACATTTCATTAGAGACGTCGTAGAATCTAAGGAAATTGTGGTTGAGAAGGTTGCGTCAGAGGACAACTCGGCGGATGTATTCACCAAGTCATTACCTAGATCAAAGTTCAAGCATTGCTTGGACTTGATGAATTTCTCTGAGACGTAATCCCAGTAATGGAGAGAGCAGCTAGTGGTTGATGGATAAAGTTGAGCATCACCACTGATTTGAAGTCAAGGTGGAGAATTGTGGAGTTTAGAGTGCCTTAAAATCAGTTTGGAGGATCATGGAATTGCTTGAAAGTGTTTCTTGAACACTGGGAATCGATTCACTAGCTATATGAATCGATTCAAGCATGTTTGAGACTCTGTGAATCGAAGTACGCCTCTATGAATCGCATGGGAAGCCTGCATGAATTGATTTATTTCATTAATTCGTGCAGGGGGCCTTTTTTAACTAGGTGAATCGATTCACCTATGCCTGTGAATCGATTCACAGTCGGGTTTTTTATAAACCAGACGCTGCAGCATTGTGGGTACGACGTGCAGTCTTTCTAGGGTTGTGTGCAGCCGTTCTTGAGCGTCTTTGCGAGGTTTTAGGGGCTGGAAACACATTGAAACACCTTGGGGTCTTAGGAAATCATAGAGGGAGGATTGAAGGCTTTCTCTATTGTTGTTCTTGAGAGTAGAGGAAAAGAGAGAGGGATTGGGAACTCTTGGGTTTGTTCTTCTTAGACATTTGGAAGGGGTTCAAAGCAATTGTAGTCTCTTGTAAAGACTCTTTGATAGTGAAACGGAGGGCTGCTCTCTCCCGCAGACGTAGGTCATCTTTTTGGGGCCGAACTGCGTAACCAAATAGTGGTGTTATTCTTCCTACTCTTTACTCTTTGTTTGATTGACTTTATTGCACTGTTTTGGTTGCTATTGCATTAGTATTGGTTGCCTTTGATATTTGTTCCATTTATTCTTGTTAGTAACTCAACAAGTTTAATATAATACATGACATAATATTTTTATAACTATTTAGGACTCATTTCTTTAAAAGTGTATTGTGATTTAATTTTGGTGTGAAGTTTTATGCAGGTGAGGCCATTTTGATTCAAAATTTTGGTTCTGAGGAGTTGCTACTCATGGTTTCTTCGATGGGGAAATAACATTGCTACAAGTTTTTTAATCTAATAAATTTCATAATATTTTTAAAAATTTCTTAGGATTCATTTCTTTAAAAGTTATGTATTTTGATTTGTTGTTTTGTGTGAAAAGTTTGTTTATCTAGGACCAATTTAGTTTTACGTATGGGTTTCGAGGAGTTGCTTCCTATGTTTGTTTTGACGGGGAGATAACATGGCTGCAATGAGTAATCTAATATATGTCATAACATTTTTTCAATTATTTTGTGCAAGTAAGGCCAATTTGATTCTACATTTGGGGTGAGGTAAATTTGATTCTACATTTGGGTTTTGAGGAGTTGTTTCCTATATTTTTTTTACGGGGATATAACATTACTGCAATTAGTTTAATTAAATAAGTTAAATGAATAAAATATTTTTTATATTTATTGACATCTCAGTAATGCCACATAGGTTTAAGAGTGACACACATGAGTGGAGATGAGGGAATCTTGAGGAATGGTAAAAAAAAAAAAAACCTTATTTTGTCATCCAAACCTAACTTATGGGACCTAATTGTCACAAAAAAAAGTTAAAGGACTAATGTGAAACTTTAAAATAACTGAGAATGTGGGTTTAAGATTACGCTCTGTTTCACAATGATTTTGTGGTATTTTCTCTTAATGACCTTTTATCATGCCTTTGTGAATGTATTACTGGTTTAAAAACAGTTTGTGAATGTATCTTGACCCTTATCCATGGTTAATGGGTGCATGTTTTATTTGTTCAGGAATGTTATTGGTGCCTCTATTCAAGAGCAACCTATTAAGGAAATTTCCAGTGATGAAGATTCTGAATTCATGCCTTCATACTTTAGTGGAGAGGATGAAACATTTGATGAAGTTAATCTTGAGTCTATTGGGAATGCAAGTGATCCAAACACTCAGAGGGCTAGTGACATTCATAGCAACATTGAAGATGTTAATGTCAATGCAATGGCTGGTGATGATGTTTTGTTGGACAATGAATCCTACCACTCTGAGGAGTTGAAAACCCCAATTAGTATAGATGATGAGGATGATGGTGGTGATAAGAGGATTTTCCCACAATTTAATGCAAATACAAAGTTTGGCGAAGTCCATTTGGAGATTGGGATGAAATTTGACAGCCTAGCTACATTTAAGAACGTTGTTAAGGATTACACCATATACCATGGGAGAAACATAAAGTGGGTGAAAAATGACAAGGTAAGATGTAGAGCTAAATGCAAGGAAGATGGTTGCTTATGGCTGATTTACTGTGCTTGGTCTGAAGAGACTAGAAGCTTCCAAATAAAAACTTTCAAGAGTGAACACAATTGTTGCAGGGGGTTCACAAATAGCCAAGCCAACTGACTATGGGTTACAAACAAGCTAAAAGAGGTGACTAGATTACAACCAAATATCACGTACGCAGAGGCTAATGATTATATGAAGAAGGAGTTTGGAGTTCATATCAATGATACTAAATTATTTAGATCATTGAAAGCCACAAAAGAGGTTGTGGAAGGCAGTTTTAAGGAACAATATGGCATGATACGGGATTATCTAATGAGTTACTAAGGAGCAATAATGGTTCAACGGTAAAAGTTAATTGCATTCCCATGTTCGAGGGTCCACCACAATTCAGAGGTTTTATGTTTGTTTGGAAGCATGCAAAATAGGGTTCAAGGCTGGTTGTAGACCCTTCATTGGTCTAGATGGTTGCTTTCTGAAGGGTTATTATGGGGGCCAACTACTGGTTGTAGTTGGACAAGATGCAAACATGCAGAATTTTTGCATTGCTTATGCCATTGTTGATGTTGAAAACAAGGACAATTGGAAGTGGTTCCTTACACTCTTACATGATGATTTGGGAGACTATAGACAACATGGATGGAACTTTATGAGTGACATGCAAAAGTTATGTATTATCTAAGTCATCTAATATGTGTGAAGGATTATTATGATAAATATTATATACTGTCAGGGACTATTTTGACAGTAAGTTATCACTTCTTGGGACTAATTTAAAACAGTTTATTTGTTTATACAGGGACTCATAGCTGCTATGCAAGAGGTGATGCCAAGTGTGCCTCATAGGTTTTGTGCTATGCATTTGTGGAAGAACTTCATTAAACAATGGAAAGACAAAGAGCTAAGAGGTGTGGTGTAGGAGGCAGCAAGATCAACAACTCCTGCCCAATTTAAAATTGTCATGGATAGGTTGAAAATTAAAAAATGCAAATACATGGAAATACTTGGATAGGTTGAGTAAGGAATCATGGACTAAGGCATATTTCAGCACGGAGCCTACGGTGGACAACATTACAAACAATACTTGCGAAAGGTTTAATTCAAGTATCTTGAAGTATAGAGGAAAACCTATATTGACCATGGCTGAGGGGATAAGGTGTTATATCATGAAGACTATGAGCGTAAACAAGCTGAAAATGGCTAACAGGAGAGGACCATTGTGTCCTAAGCAGCAGTCTAGGTTGGATAAGCAAAAAATTCGAAGTAATTCATGGACTGACCTTGTTGATTGTGCAAGTGAAAAATGGCATGCCTCTGTTAATTTCGGTTTGCGCAACACGTCTAACGGCCCTTCTCCCACAACCACAGTGCAACACCAGTTGTGTGCTTCCCATCCTCGTTGAAGACGATTGGCTGCGCTCTCCACCAAAGGCTTGAAATCTCTCTCTAATCTGCGATATTTGTGCACCACCTTCGATCGTCATCTCTCTCTAATCTGCGAAGAAATCCCCAATTTGATTTTAGGTTTCGGAGAAAGAAAGCCCCAATTCGATTTTAGGGTTTGGAGAAATGGATTTGCCCCAAACTGATTTGATTTGTATTGGTTTTTCTTTTCATTTTGGTTCCTCGCCACGTTAGAGCTTATATGGACCATCAATCACCAAATTTCATCACACATCAGCAACCACGTCAGTATTTTGGACGGTGTCATCTAATAAGCTAACGGCAGAGACTAAACTGACAAACGGAGAACACTTTTAGGGACTATTTTGGAGTTTATATGCTTCCAGGGACTAAAGTGACACCGAGTCACACTTTCAGGTACTTAAGTGACCAATTACCCACAAAAATTTCAATGATGCAAGTGTGGTTGGAGGGCAGGACTTTTGGCGGGCACTGATAGCACTTTGCAAATAGTCCGAATGTGTGAACCTGTTTAATGAAGTTTGTGATGCTGGCCCACCCTCCAAATCCAAAGCCCACCACTTGAACCCATATCACCACAAATGCATTCCCCACATAAGAACCAAATAAATAGTCACAAGTAAAGAATGAGCTTTGTTTGTGTTTTGAACTGTTAATTAATATGTTAATGTTAGACCAGCCAGCTAATTGCTCCTAAGTTTGAGGATTGTTAACTTGAGTTTAAACTTGTATTTGTTTGAATTGTGTCTAGCTGTATTTTAGATAAGAATTATTTGTTAGTTGCTATTAAAAGCTACGGATCAGGTTTTAGGTGCTAGCAAAAGCTATGGATCAGGTTGTTAGCTATTTTGAATTCAAATGCTACGCTGCATACTCTTGCATTTAAAACACTTGAAACCTCAATGGAACGTTAAGCCATTATTATTTCAATTATTTACATGGTATCAGTCTTCCCTTAGCTTAACAGCATTCGATCCTGCATCTCCACCATGGCCTCTAATGATCGCAAATCCAAACCATCCATTCTTCTCAATGCCACAATCTCATACAAACTTTCTCGCACCAATTTTCGTGCTTGGAAATGCCAAGTCACCACTCTTCTTTCTGGAATTGAACTTCTTGACCATATCAATGGAATCACAAAAGCTCAAACTCCAACCATTGACAATGATGGCACCTCTATTCCCAACCTAGAATATACAAAATGGATCACCCATGACCAGTTAATCATGAATCTTCTTCTCTTATCCATGACTGAAGCTGACAACCTCTCCTTTGCTTCATATGAAACTGCTCAATCCTTATGGGTTGCTATTGAAACACAGTTTGCAAGCACATCCAGATCTCATGTCATGTCTGTCAAAAATTAACTCCAATGTTGTGCAAAAGGTGAAAAGCCCATCACTGATTATCTATTCTCTGTCAAGAGTCTCATTGATGAGCTTGCAGTCATTGACAAACCTCTTTCTGATGATGACGTTACTCTCTATGTTCTCAATGGCCTTGGCTCTGAATTTCATGATATTGCTGCCTCCATTCGCACACACAAACATCCTTTCACCTTTGAGGAGCTCCCTATTCATCTCGTTGCACATGCTGACTACATTCATCGGGAACACACTCCGGCTGAGATCCAAGTTCCAACAGCAAACTTTGCTAATCAAACCTCTTCTCCAAATCCACGTGGCTCTAAGCATGATGGTCTTCTTCCAACACCATCATCTGGACGTGGTAACAACTACTCCAAACAGTCTCAACATCCTGCTTCTAACTCTCGTGGATATAACTATCGTGGCAGAGGACGTGGTTTCAATTTTCGTGGTTTCAGTCCTGTTGTTAAACCAACAACGATACGGTTAGTCCTCTTCTTAGCACTACAATATAATTGGCCACTTCGTCAACTGGATGTCAATAATGCCTTTCTCCATGGCTCCTTAAATGAAGAGATTTACATGCAACAACCGCCTAGTTTCATTCATCCAGAAAAGTCTCAACATGTTTACCGCCTAAGAAAGTCAATCTATGGTCTCAAATAAGCGTCTCGGGCTTGGTTTCAAACCTTACATAAATTCTTATGTTACTATGGGTTTGTCAACTCCAAATCTGATTCCTCCTTATTCATCCTCCGAAAATCAGGTTTTGTTTTATACACGCTCGTGTATGTGGATGACATTGTCATTACAGGAAACTCCTATGCCAAAGTCAATGAATGCATTACAGCCCTTGCACATACCTTCTCAATTAAAAATTTGGGTAATTTAAACTACTTTCTTGGTGGTGAGGTTATTCCAACTACAGCGGGGCTATTTCTCAGCTAGAACAAATATATTGGAGATCTCCTTGAAAGAACCAAAATGAATGATGCCAAGCCAGTTCTTACTCCAATGTCCACCAGTGTGCCTTTATGTAAAGATGATGGTTCTCCAACCACCGATATCACATTCTACAGAAGTACAATTGGTAGCCTTCAGTATCTATCATTGACCCGGCCTGACATTGCATTCACTGTCAATAAGCTAGCTCAATTCATGCAGCAGCCCACAACAACACATTTGACAGCATTAAAAAGACTTCTAAGGTATCTTAAAGGCACTATATTCCATGGCTTAATGCTTCAAAAACCCAAGTTCTCTTCTCTCACTGCATATAGCGACACTGATTGGGCTGGAAACAAAGATGATTTCACTTCCACATGTGCATCTTGTATACTATGGCTTCAACTTGATTTCCTGGAAATCATCCAAGCAATGAGCTATTGCTCGTTCCTCCATGGAAGCTGAGTATAGAGCTCTCGCCAATTCTGTAGCTGAAGTCTCATGGGTTCACTCTCTAATGACTGAGCTCGGTGTTACACATTCAAAACCTCCACTACTTCTATGTGATAATCTCAGTGCAACTTATCTCACCCATAATCCGGTTTATCACAGTAGAATGAAGCACATCTCCATTGACATTCATATTGTTAGAGATCTTGTTCAACAGGGTCATCTCAAAGTTCAACATGTTTGTACAACTGACCAGCTAGCTGACTGTCTCACCAAGCCTCTCTCCAAGGCGCGTCATCAATTGTTAAGGAACAAGATTGGTGTCTCTGACGGTATTCCAATCTTGCGGGGGCGTGTTAGACTAGCCAGCTAATTGCTCATAAGTTTGAGGATTGTTAACTTGAGTTTAAACTTGTATTTGTTTGAATTGTATCTAGCTATATTTTAGATAAGAATTATTTGTTAGTTGCTATCAAAAGCTACGGATCAGGTTTTAGGTGCTAGCAAAAGCTACAGATCAGGTTGTTAGGTTGTTAGCTATTTTGAATTCCAATGCTACGTTGCATACTCTTGTATTTAAAACACTTGAAAGCTTAATGGAATGTTAAGCCATTATTATTTCAATTCTTTCCGGTTAAAAATCGTGTCAGCTTATTATAGCCATGGACCATGGATACCAGTAAGAGGCCGTTTGTATAAATCTTTCAAGAAACATTTATAGAAAAAATATATTAAAGCAATTAATTCTTTCAATTATCTAATCAAATACTGGTAATATATACATAATAAGAGGAAATTAATGGAGACCTTGCACAAGCTATAAGCTGGATAACAGATCCAAAGAGGAGAAAAGTGCAATTGAAGGCCAAACCAACAGCTTTCCAATATGGACCCAGTAAGCATTCCAACACTTCGAACCACTACATAGATTCAAATCGAAACATGCATGAAATTTGTTCCTCATAGATACATTCGGAGTTAAAATGATACTGTGCATGGAAATCATGGGATGAGAGGAAAAAATTAAAAAAACATAATTTTTTTTTTGAAATTGTTGTGTCTCCTTGTTGAATGCTCCCTCCGTTCTTTTTTAGTTATCGTTTAAAGTTAATTTACAATAACCAAGAAAACTAATAAATTTTGTTACTTTTAATAAAATTATTAGTCTTTTTCTTATGATACTATTGACCATTCATTACTCTATAGAACATATTTCTCTCTCTACAATAAATAATTAAGGGTATAATTGACAAACAAGTAATAAATATAACCTTAAACTTTGAAAATGATAAGTAATTAGAAACAAAATTTCTCTAAAAAACAACATATAAAAAGGAACGGAAGGAGTATCTATCTGACCTGAATGTCATGGTTTTTGAAGCTAAAGGAACATAAAAATTTGTGTCACATTACTCCTTCTAGGATGGCTAATAGAAATATCTAATACTCCCTCTATTCCATATCTTTGGTGGTTTAAGGTTTTTACACACAGACTAAGAAATCATTTAATTAAAGTATATTTTTACCAAAATAGTTTTATTAATTGTTACAGGTTCCAAAATAATCAATTAAATATCTGTGAAGTTGTATCAATTTTCAATATAAAGACAATAAATATATGAATGATATACTTAAAAAAAATATGAATTATATCTTCGGTTTATAAAACACTTTATTGTTTTAAAACAAAAAAAAAATTGCTAAAACTATTAAAGATACGGAAGGGTGGGAGTATAAGTTTTAGATTAAATGAAGATTTATATAGAATTAATGGTCCCATCAATATGGACTTGCTCCAAATGTGGACCCTGGTGCCAACTCACTAGTGCAGGTAAACTTCCACATCCTACCTTGTACGTCCTCTCCCATCCTCCATATTATCTTCCAACAATACACTTTAGCAACCTAGCCCAGAATTTCTAAAACCGAAAACGTATTTGTACTGTATCTGTATCGGATATCGATACTCTTTAAATATTTTTTGATACGTGACTCAAAAGTGTTCTTATTATCTTTTATTTTTTTAAATTATTATTATTGATAATACTTTCCGATATTCCTTACATACTTCTCAAGTCCCGTATTCCAATAACATATCTGTTTTTTTGAATCCGATGACTGTTCTGGTATCTCTATCCTATGAATGGTTTGGGTCTCTCTATATTTGGTCGTCTTCTTCCGAAGAAACTAGTTTTGTGGGGTCTTTTTTTCACTCTGCCTTGTGAACTTAAATTAGTAATGACACCATGAAATTGAATAGTCGTGAGCCTGCCTTGATCCAGGACCTCGACTTTTAGGCTCTTAGCACACACACTCGATGATGTGAACCATTCACTATGCCAAAAACACAGCTATAACAATGTATATATAGCGTGTAAAGCATGGTTCGTTATCTAAAATAGCATGTTGATTTCGGATAACGTCAGAAACTATATATATATATATATATATATATATATATATATATATATATATATATATTACAGCTTTTTAACAAAAAAATTATTGCGTCAAAACGATAGAAAGATATATATTACAGCCAAATGTGTTGGTTTGTCTTTTTTGTCTATTACACAAATGGTAAGGAAAGAAATGGAGCGTTGCGGATTTAAACTCACACTGTCAGTATCTATATAACACTTATGTATATTTTACCATTGAGCTATGGTTTGTCTTTTAAATACCGTGTTTGGTATACCGAAGAAAATAAATAAACGATAGAAAATACGGGAAAAACCAATTTTCGTATTCGATTCAATAGACAAAATGGAAAAGATGTGGAAAAATGAGTGGAGTCTGGGCTTAAAAATTTTCTTCAAGTAACTACGAAGAAAATGAATGAGAATGAAGCTTAAAATCTATAAGCTGATCAAAATGCTATCTCCGCCACATACCACCCTCAGCATGTTGCCGTCAAGTCCTCGCTGTCACCACTCATCTCTTTGCCTCCCGTCATCGAGCCTTGTCGCTGTGTAATGGACACGCAAGGAAAAATAAATAACTAAAATGTGCCCATATCATATTGTAATAAAATTGATCACACAGTTAACGGTTGTCGCAAAAAACACAGATTTCCCAATTTCCAAATGTGAATTTTGCAACATTGATGACGATGGAAGCATAATATCTCGAAAGGAAAGCAACGAAGGAATGAATTGAGGTTTACCACGGAACAATACAAGACTATTATATTCTTGCAATGCTGCTAAACAAATAAAACATGAAGTCACACAATGTCAGCTAGTTAACAACTATTCCTAGCTCCTCACTTGATTCCTTAAGTGGCATGTGTGCTTTAGGTTTGTCTATGTAAACAATTTAATATTAAGTGTTTATAGGATAAATGCTTATGCAATGACGGATCTACGTATAATGGATTGGGGGCAATTGCCCCCAAGAGATAAAATATTTTTACTTCAATATATTTCGTAATTTTCTTTTTTGCCCCCATAGCAAAATAAACGTTGTTCCCAGGTCACACAATCCACTTTGTACAAAGCCTTTGATTCTCTCGCGTGTAACACTTTTATTTTACTTGCACACTTTTTATTTCACCGAGGCCACGTACCTAACACCACACACCCATACTCACAAATAACAACTAAAATCAAACTCACACTCTGCACCTCTCTCCCCATCTAATGTGGCGTATTTAGTTTAGGTTAAGTGTTTGTTTTATTTTTCATTTTTGTTTTTTTGTTTTATCTATTTTGTTAACTTTTATGGAATTTGGATTGGGCTCCAACCCATCAGACATTAATCTTTTATAGGCTCATTATCTTTCATAAAAAAAATTTTGTATACTAATTTTGCACAATTTTCTCCGTTAGGGGTAAAATAAATATTTTCAAAATTAACAATACTTTGCACATTTAATTAGAGGTTATCGTTTTCGAACAAATGTCGTTGGGTGCTAATATATTTTCTATGCATAACTGACCCCAAACCCAGAATTTGGCTTCGAAAATATTTTTCTAAAAAGGGTTTTACAAATGTTTTTTCTATTTAAATAAACCTTGGTGGCGAGTCACTCTTTTGAACAATTTTTGAAATTTTAGGTCGCTACAAGCATATAATATTTGTCTTTCTGTGAAAATATTTTAGACATATTCGTGCCCCCACACTAGTGCAGAAAAAAGTCTTTTAAATCGGTTAAAATGACTCTTTTAAATCGGTTATGAAACCGATTTCTATACTTCCGTGATAGTAAGTGGACATTTTTTAAATTTGATTTTGAACCGATGTAAAAAAGCTTTTAAAATCGGTTAGAAAACCGATTTAAAATGTCATTTCTGAACGCTTTCCCTTTTGTAAAAAATTGACTTCTTACCGATTTAAAAAGTCATCTTTTAAATCGGTTTTTCATATAACCGATTTAAAAGATGACTTTTTAAATTAGTTATTCAAATAACCGATTTAAAATGTCCTTTTTAAAAAAAAAAATGTTTTTTCATTTTTTCCTTCTTACAAAGTCGTATTAGCACCAAAATCACAAAATAAACATCAAATACCAAAATAGAATTCAACAGAGTCATAAACTCACGAAACAAACATCAAATACCAAAACTTGAGCTATTTCATATATGTACAATAAATCATCAAGTCTACATACAGTCATTTTAAAAAAAAAAAGATAAAAAAACACAAACTACTAAATTAGTCATATATAGGGAACCTCAATTAAAACAACGCCATGCATTCTTCAATCCATTCCAATGCCAAAGCAGCCCCTGAAGTTCTTCTGAAAAATTCT
This sequence comes from Calophaca sinica, assembly GCA_037113605.1. Classification (NCBI taxonomy): domain Eukaryota; kingdom Viridiplantae; phylum Streptophyta; class Magnoliopsida; order Fabales; family Fabaceae; genus Calophaca; species Calophaca sinica. Next base: position 47,526,353 of record CM073735.1, read on the forward strand.
ATATTGTTCCTTCATGCTGCCCAATTCCCTTATGACTGGCATGCCAAAAGTGTTGCTGAGAACCAATTCCCTTATGACTTCCCTTGTTTCAGAAGTTGCTCAATCAATCGGGCCAGTGTCATCACTAAAATTCGCCCAAGAAATAATTTAAAAAAAAAGGTTTGTCAAAAAACAGTTTCAATTTGACAAACTGTACTCATTTATTGTTTTTGCACTGAACAAATTCCTTATGGCATCATCCTGAAACAACATAGAAGTAACTTAAAGTAATGTAACAAGCAAGGAATAACAAACTAGGATTTCCAGTTCATTCAAAACCTGTGTATTGAAGAAAATAGTAGCAAGATCATTGTATTCCTTGTCTTTACTACAAAAGAACTGTAAAAAGAACAAAATCACAATAGAATAAGTAATTAAAACCAAGTGCAATATCAAATATTTTAGGAAGGGGTTAAATTCAAAAGATCATCCACTCTTACAACAGAGGGGAAGAAGGGCAAAGGATTTGGGAACATACATTAAATGCCCTCTTTTTGGTTTCCTGCCCATTTTTTTCAAGGGAATCTCTTCTGATATGCAGATAGAAACATGCAAAAAAGCAAACAGACACGTGAGAAAAGAAAAAGCACTGCAAGCAGAATAAACTATATAATCAACAATAATCACTTTCTTCACTTCATCCAATTCTTTTGCTTTTGTTAATTATTTCATCCTAAGTGTATTTTCCACACTATTGATTTTTCTTTATTTTATAGTTTTACAGAAACAGAGGTAGATAACAATAGGATCATAATCAACAGCATACCTTGACGCAGTTCCCTTTCTTGTGAAGATGATTTCAACGCCAAGTAGTAATATAAAGTGTAAGCTGGTTAAATAAAGCTCCTGCAAATTATTGACATTAAATTAACAAATTAACCAAGGCAAACTAAAATCCATGACACAGTTTAAGTGTAAAATGTCCACATTTTCCACTTTTACACCACCTCATTGCAGTTCGCACCACAACAGCCACAATAGCAAAAGTGAAAAAAGCGCCACATGAGTTGACTCCTCCACCTTCAAGAGCACAGGAAGCAAATTACACATACAATAGCAATAAATAAATATAGGTAAAACAGACACACTATATTTATTGCACAGGCTCCTAAGCAAACATAATCATTTCAGGTAATGAAGTTAGTATTACAGGCAATGAAGCAAACAGAATCATTTGATCAAGAATTAAAAATTCTTACCAAGATGTAACTTCTTCCAATGCAAACAATACACCACCAATCGGAGCTCGAAATGCAGCAACAACTCCAATTGTACACCCACAGGTTACCTTTTCAAGACATCAATGGAATATAAAATGAGCATTTTCTTCATCCTCGTTCAGGGTTGGAGGAGCATTGAAGAAATGAAGGCAATAAACCACTATCTTAAAGCAAAAACACTAATCAACACAAACAGTTTGAATGTATAGCAAATACGACCTACATTAGAAGTGCATGTACATTATTATTGTGGCGACTGTAAAACATTTGAGAAATTGCAAAAAAGAATTCCACTGACAAGTGAAACTATCACAAGTTAGAGTTTCAACAAACTTATTCAAACTCTATTTTCTGCTTTCCCTTCAGAATATAGAACTATGAAAATCATATTTAAATTTAGAAAGGCACTCAAACTAACCTGTGTGCATAGAGGCATTCAAATCCCATTTTTATCTCAAACCAAGCAGTAAATATGAATTTGATTAAAAAGATTAAAACCATATTACAAAGATATCCAAAATAATTTTTTTAGCACGACCTAACTACATTAATACAATAAGAATAATTTAAAGGTCTAAAGAGATTACCCCCGTTTCATTTTTTTTGTTATCCTGTAATGGTGTTTTATGGACATGCTCCAGCTGCTGCTTCAAATCCATCCCTATCATAGCTGGTTCTTTGAAGTCTTTCCCTAGCATTACCCAAAAAAGAAAATGCAGATTAGAATTAATCACGGTAAAAAAAGGACAAAACATAAATAAAAAAATATAAAAAAAGAGAGAGATGATCAGAGCTAGAGGGAGTACGCCACCACGGACGGTGGTGCTCAACCTCTTCGTCGCAACCGTTTTTCCCTTGTCCCTATCACGGCCTCCATCACCCCTTAACCTCAAGCCCCTTCTTCTCGTTCACCCAGCCGCGCCACCACCATCAACCACAACACCACCGTCTCTTCCTCTCCCTCACGGATCCGGCCAACAATCTCCTCCTCCTTCACCATCTCTCAAATCCTTCCTCTCCCTCACAGATCCGACCACCACTTCCCTCCTTCTTCCCCTTTCTCTCACGATCTCTACTTTCTTCCTCTCAATCTCTCCCTCTCGGCCAGATCGGGCCTGTCCGCCTCCTCCCTCGCGATCTCGGCCTTGCTTTCTTCGTCAGAGACAGTGCCGGAGCAAACTTGGCACACAACATGACTATGCGAGGATCATCGGAAGGGTTTGGGGCGTTGAAGCTGTAGGGGATGGTGCTGATTCATCCTTATTTCTGGAACGTGGAGAACGACACTTTCTAGGGTTTAGAAAGTGTGGGGAGGTAGTGAAGAGGCACGAAGGTTAGAGAGCGTGGTGAAGAAAGGAGAGTCATGTAAGTAAAACATTTTAAATCGGTTGAGTCATTCAACCGATTTGAAACATGTTCACTTATTTACAAAAATGTCACCGCGTCTACATTTTAAATCAGGGGAACCGATTTAAAATCCTCTTTTTTTATCTAGTTTATGTGCACTTATTTATAAAAATGCCACTACGTCTACATTTTAAATCGGTTGTCTGGGGAACCGATTTAAAAGCCTCTTTTTTATCTCATTTTTGCACTAGTGCCACTATAGAAAATTTCTAGATCTGCTACTGTGCTTATGTATGAGTAATTTCTATAATTAAATACAAAATTATATTAAAACTTTTCATATAAGTTATTTTCATGAATTATCATGGAGAACTTATCGAAATAAGTTGAAAACAGTTTATGGACACGTTATAAGCTGTTTTCATAAACTTTTTCAAACACTTTGATAAGTGCTTATGCCGGTAAATAAATTCAAATAAATTAAAGTCAATCCAAACGATGAGTCTAAATTTAAACACAAGATTCTTGATACCAGTGCAAGCTGGTGCAATAGATCATGTTCGATACACTTTTTTTTGGGTATATAAATCGGTAAAAAGCCCAAGATTCGACACTAGGCAGACATTATCTGACAGGGTATAAGACCCATAAACATCACCTAGAACAAGAACATCAAGGCAGAGGGGAATACAAATAATGGGCACCCAAAGCCTGGGAACTTTCCCACTTGACAAGCCAATCCACACAAGTGTTAGCTTTCATGTAGTACACGTGAAGAAACACCAATTCCCAATCTCTATGCACCTTGAGTCGTATGACAAGCTAACTTAGGGATGGCAATGGGGCTCCACAGGTGCGGGTAGTAGCCACCCGCCACCCGCCCCGCAGTATGGAAATCCGCCCTGTGCCCGCCCATAACCCACACGGGTATCTGTTTAGTGGAAATCTGTGGATTTTATGAATATCCATGGGTATCCACGGGTGTCTATTGATATTAAATTTATGCATATTAAACTTGGAAGTAACATAATTTCTATCTAAAAATTTACATCCAATTCCAAAATTCAAACAAAACACCAAAGGCTTGTCATCAACATTTAAGTTCCTCATAGCTATCTTTAGTTGTTTTTTTTCCTCCTCCACACATGATTCCTGAAAAATAAAATCAAACAAAATCACTAATAGACAAAATTATTATTATTGAGTTTAAAATGAAATACTAAAAAAAAATACTAATACCATCACAATCTACATCTTCTAAAATTGTGTTAAGTACCATGTCTATGTTCAATTTTGAAGAGCCTGAAAAAGAAAAAGAAAATTATAACAAATTTTTAACAACTAACCAATATATATATATATATATATATATTAAAAGGGATCAACTCCATTACCTTTACCTTTCATGTCAGTCCATAGCCAATCTTGAACACATATTATAATGCCTCTAAAGTACTTGGACGTAACTTACTACGATGAGGAGTAACAAATCGACCACTAGTACTAAAAGAAGACTCTGAAGCAACATTCGATATAGGAATTGCTAGAAAATCTCTTGCAATCATTTGCATGGTTGGGTATTTTAACCCATTAGACTTCCACCACGCTAAGATGTCAAATTCTTCATTTGAATCAGGCAATGTATCCTCCTCTAAATATCTATCAAATTCTGACTTAAGATTTGATGTGACATTTTTTCTGGAACTCTTATGTTTTGCAAAATCTGACTTCCAAGCTTCTTTTTTTCCCACACACACATCTGACTTCGAAGCTTCTACATTTGATTTGGACTTGAAGATGAAGAAACCAAATCCTTACCCTTGAATTTCATATCATACTCTCTTACCAAATCTTGGCAAGTAGCTTTTACCCTTTCAATTTTCTTATCAGAATTCTCTCCATATATTTGAGGGAAAAAATAATCTAATAAGTCAACTTTATACCTAGGGTCTAACACAGTACCTATAGCCATCAATCCATTGATCACACCCCAATACTTGTCAAATTTGGTAATCATGTTTGAAGCCATCTGATGAATAATAAGATTAGGACAACAAAACCAATCAAGCAAAGCCAACTTAATTTCACATATTTTTTGGAACAAAACACTTGAAGTTGGATACATAGTACCCGAAAACAAGAGTGTGACATCATAAAACAATTCTAACTTCTCACAAATTTCATTTGCCATCTTCCAATCATCTTCACTTGGCAAGGATTTATATTGATTCTCCCGCTGTGATAATCGATCAAACACATCTTTGTATTGAATGGCAACTCGGAGCATTAAAAATGTAGAATTCCACCTAGTTTTGCAATCAAGAACCAACTTTTTCCCAAATGAAATGTTTACTTGGCCACATGTCTCTACAAATTTCTCCTCTCGTTTAGGTGTTACTGTCCAAAAACTAACACTATCTCTAACCTTTTCAATTGCACCAGAGATTATGGACAAACCATCTTTCACAATTAGATTCAATATGTGAGCACAACAACGCATGTGAAACAGCTTACCACCCAAAATAAGTGACTTAGGTAAAATCATACCTAGAATGCGTTCAATCATAGCATCATTTGTGGTGCAATTATCAACAGTCAAAGTGGACACCTTTCTATCTAAGTTCCAATCCATCAAACATTGAAGCAAGACATCAGCCAGAACTTTGCCAGTATTAGGTGCAGGCACATAGATAAACCTAATATTAAAACAAAAATTTCAGAAATAATATCACCCGCTAAACATTAATAATTGCAATCAGCATACTTTAATTTTATTACCTCAGAAGTCGATTTTGTAGGGTCCATGAATCATCAACAAAGTGAGCTGTCACAGTCATGTAGCCTTTGTGTTTGATGACTTGCAGTCCACATATCAGTAGTGATTGCAATTCGTCTTTGATTCTTTGACAACAATTAAAATTAAAACTAATTAATGCAATTGAATCACAATGTTTTCCAACACAGGAATCAGTCACTCCTCACTCAATGTATCGGGATTGGCCGAAGATCAAAAGACATGAAGATCAATAGAAATAATTGGAGTCACGAATAGGGATGGCAAAAATCAAAGTTGGTTCAGGCACAGAAATAGCACGAACTGTGCTTGTAAATCCGTGAAGCAGTCGCAGAAATAAATCAAAGTTGGTTCAGGCACAGAAATAGCAAGGTTTTCACAGAAATAGAAACCATTCATACCGACGAGGCGGTGGCAGCGAAGCGAGAAGAAGCGATCCACGATTCGCGAATAGATGCAAATGGCAGCGAGCGAAGAAGCGATCGCGAACAATGCGGCGATCGCGAACAGATCTGAATGATGACGACGGAAGCAGAAGAAGCAGTGGCGAACAGAGGTGGAGCACGGAGGATGGGATGCGATGATGTGTGATGAAGAAGAGGCAGACGCTTGACTGCGTGAGGAAGAAGAAGAACAGAAGCATACGCGAGCGTGAGGAAGAAGAACAGAGGAGGAGCGCCTTCCTCCCTGCTGCTGAGGTTGTGTTTAGTAAATTAGGGTAAGTTAGTAAGTTAATTTGTATTTATATGGGAAATTAGGGTAAGTTGAATTTATATAGGTGAGAGTATTTATGTAATTCCATATTTACGGGTACCCGCGAGGCGGATAGTATGAAACCTGCACCCACTCCGTTAATACACGGGTAGGAAAAACCCCGCCCCGTTACACCCGCGGGTACCCATTAAAGTACCCTTTTAAAATCCGTGGTGGATTTTACCCGCGGATACCCGCAGGTGCAGATTTTTTTGTCATCCTTAAGCTAACTGTTATACCATTTCTCAAAACAAAAATTCCTGAGCAGCAATATGAAACTGTCAATCTTTTTGACATTATTATTCACATGGAGTAAATCGTAAGGATACGAATACACTACCCATAGCAGTACCGGGTTCGGTTAATGGGGAATTTAATTTTTTAAAAAAATCTAAGATACGAGTACCTCAAGATGAATTTCAAAATATAAAAAATAGATTTTTTTATAAATAAACATGCCAGATTGTATAAAAGATAAAAAAAGAATTGGGAGAAATAAAGTTAAGAGAAGAAACGAATAGAATTACTTGAACAAGAGGCAAGAATTTATACCGATTGCTTGAGAATCTCAATCACTTGAATTGGTAATAATCTCTTTACAAAATAAATCTCTTTACAAAATAAATCCCTTAATTATAGGAATTGATAATCTAACTACCGCCTAAAATCTTACTCCCTCCGGTCTTATTTATAAACAAAAAAAGCCTTTTCATATTCATTAAAAAATAAATGTATCTGGTCCAAATTCCAAAATTTGGACCAAATTCATTCATTTTTTAATGAATGTAGAAATGTCTTTTTTGCTTATAAATAAGGCCAAAGTAGTACTACTGATTTTGCACATCACAAATCAGAATTGAATTATAAAAATTACACAAGAAACTAGGAAATTAGGAAAGGGGATACTAGCTAGTAGCACGTCCCTCTGTTTCGTTCCCAGTTCGCAATAATTTCTGAGGATTCAAATCATTTTCTACTCTTTTCATTATATGCATTCATTACCTGCCGTTGCGGCTCACAATTTGCTCTCATTTCCAAAAACCACGCTCTGAGGGACGTGCTAATTAAGGACGTTGTTATATTTTCCATAAAATATTTTTTATTTTTTTATTCTTTAAATCCTAGCATTCGTTTCCTCGTCTATCGTTGATAAAAGTATCACTTGACTTGATAGTTCATTTTAGAGACATCAAACAAATGCCAGAAGGCAGAAACTATGCACGATACACAAAGCTTTGCGTTCACGTCATCTTCTCTCTCTACCTCTGCGTTTTCCTCCACAAGAAGAAAATTTATCAGGGGTAGGAGAGGTATGCTTTACCTTTTCTCATTTCCTTTTACCTTTTTTTTTCGTGTGTAATCAATTATTTACGGTCCCGGTGATATTTTTCAATGTAGAAAAAATGGTTCCAGTTGCCAGCACGGCTGCTAAAGCAGTGGATTTGGAAAACAATGCCGAATCTATGCAGCAAACAATACAAAAAGACAATAATGCTGTTACCCTTGCTCCTAATCCTGTTTGGGTTTGGGGTATAACAAAGGAAAGAATAAAAGAAAATTCTGATGCACCATCAAATTCCCCTTTGCCATTGATACTCATTTCGCGAGTTCTAAAGGGCATACCACAGAGTCCTCATTTCTTCCAACTAAGAATTTACTCGGAGTTAGCGCGAGAGAAGTTGGAAGCGGCGTGGGATCAAGCATTTGAAGATACAGCGGAACAAATCCATGATCTAAAGGCTAAGGATTTCTGGGTCAGTGCCAGCAAGCTTTGGAAGACAATGGGAGACTTGCAGGGAATGGGGTACAACGTGATTCCAATAAGAAGAAGATTGGTGGAGATGACAGAAGTGATGGTTGAGTTTAAGCAATCGCAGATGGGGATTTTGAATTTGAAAAACAAGGCTGAGGATCATAGATTGGAAAGAAGCAGGCTTCAGAGTATGGTTTTGAGTTTCCAGCTGAGGCCTGAAAGGGAAGGAGTGAACATGGAGCGACTCCTTGGTGAGGTTGATCAAATGGAAAAAGCATTACCCATGTATGAGGTGTTAATAGCAAATTTAGCCATGGAACCATTTGATGTTGATGTTTGACTCGTAGTATTCTTTTTGTTTAATTATTGACACTGTTTATGGTATTTTGGATAAATTATTGGGTATTTACAACACAGTATGTTTGGTTTTCATTTAGCGGAATGTGAAGGGTCATTTTTAGACTTCCCAAACACACGCTCTCTGTCCGTGGTCTTGCTGGTGAAAATATTTGTCGCTTGGGACTTGGCGCGGGTTCGAACCATCTTGCCCTCTTTCGGCTCTTTGGAGTGCGTGTAGTAAGCATTGGCGCCATAAGACAAAAAAAAACACACGCTCTCCAAAAGGAGTACGAGTGTTACTTCAATCTCTCTCTGAAGTGCAAACTGGCTTTTATGAAGAAAAAAAGGATAAAAGAAATTGAGGTGTATGTAACAAGATAAAAGATATATTAGAGTAGCCCAAACCAAATACATTAGTGTTTCATCAATATTCACTCATCCCTAACGCAATGGGTTTAGCTAGACTAGGAGAAAACAACAAAAAGAAGAGTTAAGAAGAAAGAACTAGTGAAATCCATAAAGAAATGAATGTCTTCACTTCATACTTCCCAATGAGCTCCATACTTAGGGTTTAGTTTCTTTAGTGGTTGGCTGCTCCCAATTTCGAAGTAGATCCCTAGGTCAGTCATTAAATGAGTATTTATATTAAGTGGGCCTGCACACGGGCGCCTGGTGCCCAAACTTTGTTGAGAAGAAAATAACTGGGGTGCCTAACCCAGGAATGGGCGTTTGGCGCCCACTGACAGTGGCTCAATGCCAGACACAGGGTAACTGGGCGCCTGACGCCTTGCTTCAGCTTTTTGGGAGTTCCTTCTTTCTTCTCTTGCTTCTATGTTCTTGGCTCCTTCACCTCTAGCCTTACTTCCTTCCATACCTACATCAAAACACACCTGAATGAGTTAAGGGTATAAGGAGTTGAAAGAAATCAAGAACCAGGTTTCAAATCCCGACAAAGGAGAAAAAATACTAACATACTAACATTTGTCATTCAACACAAAAAAAAACACAACCGAATGAGGCCAAATGTTCAAGATTTCAGTCCAGGATTATGTAATTTCATCAACCACTCTAATCAAAGCTATAAAGCTTCAAACAACAATTAAATCAAGACAATTAAGGTTCGAAGCTCGATTTGAGTGATAAAGTCCCTTCAAACAGTATATGCAAAGTAGATAATTTAAGGGATTATCAGCATATATCTAATGTTTCAGTTGTCCTTTCTCTCTGCCCGTCATTTTTTACCCACAATATTATATATTTTTGTCTAGAGGTCTTTTTCGCACCGATGTTCAGGGGAAAGGGGTCCGAACTAATCAAAAGTTCAACTGGGAGGTAAGTAAAGTCTGACCCCAAGTTGTTCCATCACCAAGGATCTAACTCGAGTACTAGTCAAGTTTGTCCCTTTAGATGGAGTGCATTAACCACTCGCCACAACCTTGGGGTTATATTATATGGATGACCGGTAGACCATTTAAAAAATGGTCCACTTTAAATATTTCGGGAATTAGATATAGGCTATGACCTAATGTTAGCTTAGTAATGCACATGATTAATTAGGTGAAAAATGATGGCATGGTCAGTGAGACAGGAGACATATGGGTGAATTAGATAGGATGAATTGAGTTTTATAAGATCTAATTCTGATTTATTCGTATGATATAAATCTTTTTCAATGTCTAATCTGACCTTTTAGAGAATCTGATCTAATATGATAGCCTATTTGAATTACATTTTGCAATAATGCCCATAAACATGTCAAAATTTATGTAAGCTAATATGCTTAAATTATTAAAAAGATCGGCAAGTATATGATTTAACATAATGTACAAAATTTAATATAATAATAATAACAGTAAAAATTATGATTTATATTTACTTAAGTTGACCAATCTGTTAGGCCTTATAAAAGGCTTTTTGGGTGACTTGAAGCCTGATCTTTTTAGCTAAATAGACTTCTAAAAAAACATTGGTCTTGTCTATCTAAAAAAAATGTCTGGTCTGACCTGGGTCTGATGTAAGCTAGGTCGTAATCCCTGTCAGGCGGCCTGACCTATTCTCACCTTTAATTACAAGAGATATTCCATTAGATATGTGCCAACTATCCAAAATGTATGTACAAGAGATATTTTAGGAGATATGTTATCTAATTATACAGCAAAATTTCTCAATAGCAGCTCTTTATGTTAAATGGCGTAAATGACGTCGTAATATAGGGAAATATTGATGCCTTTTTGGGAGGGTTTGGGTTTCCAATGAAATTTTTTAACCAAACCAAAACCCGTCGGTTTTTATCCGTCCAAATCTGAACTTTTTCACCCGCTTACTAGACCGAATCTGCCCAGTTCTATTTTTTTTGGGTTAATCGGGTAAGTACTGGGTCAGTGATTTCTATCCATCTCAAAAGTCAATACATAAAAGTATTGTTATCGTTGGCTACAGTTGGATTCCGAAACCACATGGAGTTGAATAAAGATCCATTACTAAAGTTTTGGGTTTATAAATACACATATTTTTAAAATAGTGACATAAATTATGCATTTATATGGATTTATACACAAAAAACTTTAGTAATGGAGATCTTCATTTCTTTAGAGAAATGAAGAAGATCTCTACTCCACGGAGTTATATAGGGAAGACGTAAGAATAATGACACAGTCAAAGGACAAGTGACCAATATTTTGGAGATCGACATACTATTCAATATCAACAAATTGTCTAGAGGACTCGATACTAAACTTGAAGTGCAAGTGTACGTCTTTGTTTTCATTTCTTTTCTCGAAGTTCTCTTGTTAGTTTTATTTTGATAATCTTTTAACGATTTTTCTAACGTGTACAACCTTTGGGTCTTGAGGTGGTAACTAGTAGCTGGGCCCAAAGTGAATCCGTTCCTATTCAATCTAAGTTGCGCGACTGTGCGGTGGATTTGGGCCACTGGGGCAAGTCCATCAAGCTGAAGTTTAGGAAGAAGATTGAACGATGTACACCCCAGTTGGAAGTCCTTAGAAACAGGCATGATCCAGATGGTGTCTTCTATTTCAATAATCTCCGAAAAAAATTATCTAGGCTTACTATCCAGGAGGAGGATTTTTGGAAGCAGAGGGGGGAAATTCTTTGGCTTCAGGAGGGTGATATGAACACCAAAACTTTTCATGTGACTGCGTCTGTTAGACAAAGAGTCAATAAAATTTTGAAGCTGGAAAACACAGATGGCACCATGGCTAAAACTCAAGGCAAATTTTGCTCTATTGCCAAATCTTATTTTTGTAATATTTTTTAGCATCGTGCAGGTATTTACGATCCCATTCTTGAAGCTCTCACGCCTCGAATTTCTATTGAGGATAATATGACCCTTACGGTCGCCTTTACAATGGAGGAATTTCACACAGCTCTAAATCAGATGCACTCTGACAAGTCTCTAGGCCTGGATGGTTTTAATCCGGCCTTCTATAAGCGTTTCTGGAATATGTGTGGAAAGGATATTTATCTAGCTTGCACCTCATGACTTGAACGGGGTTTTATCCCTGATGCTGTTAATGATACGTTAATAGCTCTTATTCCCAAAATTGATGCTCCGAAGTCCATGAAAGATTGGAGGCCTATATCCATATGCAATGTAATTTATAAAAATCCTCTCCAAGGTGCTTGCAAACCGTCTCAAGCCGCTTTTGCATAAATGCGTATTGGTTACCCAGTCAGCTTTTGTGGCTTGGCTTTCTATTCTTGATAATGCTATGATGGCTTTCGATATCATTCATCATATAAAGAATAAATCTGCTGGTAGAGTTGGCGGGGTGGCTCTGAAAATAGATATGAGTAAAGCTTACGATAGAGTGTATTGGGGATATTTGCGAGCTATTATGGATAAGACAGACTTCTCGAATACCTGGATCCGGTGGATTATGATGTGTGTAGACTCTGTCAGGTACTCAGTTGTTGTTAATAGAGATCCTGTGGGCCCTATTATCTCGGGGAGAGGGCTGTGACAAGGAGATCCTCTCTCTCCTTATCTTTTCATTCTCAGCTTGGAGGGTTTGACCACTCTTATAAATCAAGCTGAGCGAAGAGAAGATCTTCATGGTATTAAAATTTGCAGAGATGCCCCAATTATTTCCCACCTTCTATTTGCATATGATTCATTCTTGTTCTTTAAGGCTCAGGAGAGAGAGACTTTAATCATGAAGGACATTCTTCATAAGTATGAGGTTGCTTCAGGCCAGGAAGTCAACTTCTAGAAATTTGAAGTTTTTTATAATAAGAATGTATCTGAGGATTTAAAAGAGTCACTGGCTTCCATCTTGAATGTTCAGATTTCTTTGGGGACTGGCAAATATTTAGGCCTTCCTTCTATGATTGGGAGGAGTAAAAAGGCCATGTTTAGTTTTATCAAGGATAGAGTTTGGCTGAAAATCAATTCCTGGAGTAATAGGGCGTTTTCTAAACGGGGTCGGGAAGTTATGATCAAATCTGTCTTACAATCCATCCCAACATACTTTATGAGCATTTTTCTTATCCCCTCTTCCCTCGGGGATGAAATAGAGAGACTCATCAATTCCTTTTGGTGGGGTTCTAGCGGAAGGGAGTCAAAAGGTATAAAGTGGCTTTCATGGGACCGTTTATCAATTTTTAAAGCTAAAAGGGGTATGGGCTTCCGTAATTTATATGTTTTTAATCTAGCTCTCCTCAGCAAACAGGCCTGGAGACTCATTACTGAACCATTAACACTGGTTGCAAGAATGTTCAAAGCCAAGTACTATCCTAGCACAACCTTCATGATCAATGTAGCGGTTGGTGGCAATCCAAGTTTTGTCTGGAGGAGTATTTGGTCCTCTAAAGTTGTGATTCGGGAGGGTTCCAAGTGGAGTATAGGTGATGGAAGTCACATGAATGTCTGGTCAGAATATTGGATGGGTAATGGACATCTCCTCACAGCCAGGGCTCAACACTTCGATCTCCCTGACCTTTGTGTCTGGGACTTATTGTTGGAGGATAAGAAAGAATGGGATGGTGACCTTCTCTGTAACCTGTTTGATATGCAGGAAGTGAATAACATTCTGTCTGTTCCTCTTTTTGCAGTTGTCACAGAAGATAAACAAGTGTGGGGTGCTGAAGCCACTAGAAATTTCTCAGTCAAATCAGCGTATCGAATTTGTATGGAGAGATTAGTTGACTCCAGTCACTTGGAGATTAATAGTGCCTGGAACGCTTTTTGGAAGCTCAAAATTCCACCTAAAATAAAATGCTTTGTGTGGAGAATGTGTAGGGACATCCTTCCAACCCACAACAACCTCCAACACCGTGGCGTTAATTGCCCTGACCTTTGCCTTTTCTGCGATGGCCACCGCGAGACGACATGGCACACTTTTCTAGCTTGCCCTAAAGCGGTTGATTGTTGGAGGTCAGCCAATCTTCTAGTTGATGTGAACCATTGGAGCCGTGGCGCATCGGATTTTCGTGATTTTGTGTTCAATTTGTTGCAGAATGCCTCAGATTGTGTCAAGCGTGAGTGGGCCTCCATTTGCTGGAGTTTTGCTGGAGCCTCTGGTACAGCCGTAATAAAAAATTCTGGGAGGACATTAAAGAACATGCCAGAGAAGTGGTTGGAAGAGGCAGATCTTACCTTTAGGATTGGAGCTCCGCGAGATAAGGAGGGGTTCGCAACACCAACACGGGCTCGATCTCTGCCCTGACCTCGTGGTCAAAGCCTCCAGGTGGTTTCGTCAAATGCAATGTGGATGCAGCATTCTCAACTGCGAATAACTCAGTTGGTTTCGGGATGTGCCTCAGAGATGACGTTGGGAACTTCATAGCGGCGAGAACTTCATGGTGCAAGCCTAATCTCAGTGTGGTTCTTGAGGAGGCAGTTGGACTTCATCAAGCGCCCAACTGGGTCAAAGAATTTCAGTTTGACAAAGTTATCTTTGAGATGGATTCCAAGTTGGTAGTTGATAATTTTCAATCTTTTTCTAGTATTGTTTCGAAGCTGGGGGCAGTATTGAATGACTCTAGAAGAATTTTTTACTCTTTTTTTCCAAACTCTCGTGTCGAGTTTATTGAGAGGGAGGCAAATGTGGTTACTCACACTCTAGCAAAAGTGGCCACTAGTTATGTCAGCCCTCAAATCTTTCGGGATGTCACTATTTGTATTGACACCTCTATTTTGAATGAAATGCAGTAACTCTCGTTTTGTCAAAAAAAAAAAAAACCTTACCCGTGAATTATTTATTTTTTTCTAATTAATTACCTATTTTTCTATTTATTTTATGTGTGTAATCTCTCTTCTCACAAAATAAAAAAATGATTAATTAATAAAAAAGGCAATTAATTAATATTAAACTACAAGGTTGCACACATTTAAAAAATATAGAATGCATCTCTTCCCTTCGCTTATACCATCGGTGGTGGCCCTGAGGGTGTATCAACGATTTTTTTTGGGTACATTACCAACGATTTTTTTACTTAGAGATGCTGCTACATGTATGGGTTGATAGATACACATATAACTACTGTTGTTATAATTCTATTGTAATTTGCTTGTTTAGTTTGAACTTTTTAATTTTTAACTTTTCTTCTGCAGTATTTTATTTTCTTGAGGTTATATTAAAACAATTAATTACTAGTTTTTTCACCTCTTATGTGCTGAAGATTACGTGTTTTTAATAATCAACGTATATATTTAACTTATAAAAAATAAAGCATCAATTTCTCAGTTCACACTGGACACCTAAAATGTCCAGGAAGACCCTGTATACCATATTAACACGAACCACAGATTCTATCCTATCTATAATACCATCTCTGTCTTTCCTTTTTTCCGTTTGTGTGTTTGTTCATGTGCTATATACATCTCTATCTCTGACGGCGATAATAATATTATCATCTACTTGAACTTATGGGTCATGGGGCGAAGTTGGGTATCTCTCATGCCAAAACATCATCTTTATCTAAAAAAAATCTAAAAAAAATAAAAGAAGATAGAAAAGCTATTTTATTTATAAATAAAATTATTTAATACGATATAAGCTACATAGTTTTGTTCTTATCATTTATTTTTAAGTTTAATAACTATATATGCATTGTCGGTGTAAAAATATTTAGGTTTAAATATGTTTTTAGTCATCTAAAATATGATAATTTTTGCTTTTGGGCTCCAAATTTTTTTTCATCTTTTTCATCACTCATTTTTGCAAATGTGTCAATTTTGGTCTCTGTAGGTAACTCTATCGGCCAAAAAAAACCTAAGTAAAAGCTATTGATTCTTGATGTAAGAAATTATTGCCCGCAATCATCGAAGCACATATAACCTATAATCAAGGTTCGATAGATTTTATATAGGTTTTCCGACTGATAGAGTTAGCTACAAGGATTAACGTTGACACATTTTTAAAAAATGAAGGACTAATACGAGATGAAATACTCTTGAGGGACCAAAAGCAAAAAATACCATATTTTGAGGACTAAAAACATATTTAAACTAATATTTTATTTAGACTTACAATCATATTTTATCGTGGTATTATGTCATTATATTAATTTTTTATATAAAGATGGTGCAAGTGAGTTATCACTCTGGACCTGGAACTACACGTGTATGACCCCTCCCAAGGAGTTTTTTTCCGCCACAAACATCTCACATTCCGAAAGTATCTTAGTACACACTCTCCTACCTGATGGACCTAGTACGCTTTCACTTGGTCAACCCTTTTAGGTCATGTCATAATATTTTTTTAAATGCATGCATAAATATCTATATTATAAGATATGATTGAATGTGTATGTAAAATATTTTAAGCTAGTCAATGCATACTTACTTAAAATTTTTATGTTTTATTTATTAATATAAACAATATCAATATTCAATTCTCTCCATATAAACTAGTTTTTTGATTAGTTCGATGTACGGGGTAAACAAAGTTTGTCATATTATTTTTGCTTTTTTTGTTTGAATTATATATTTTGTAACTTTAGTAACACAAAGATCCACCTTAACGAAAAATTTCAGATTAAAAAATGAAAAACAAATCAAATTTCATTTATAGCATGAAAAAATCATGTTATTTCAAACTGAGAAAATAATGTCATAATTTTCTCAAATATAATTATGAACATATAAAATGGTATGTCTCGTTTTTGTACCCAAAATAAATATAAACTGGTAAATAATAATTATATAAAGAACTCCACTAGGCAACATATATAATATTATAAAAAGTAACTTTATTTGTCATGCCAAGTTAATATGCATATATACTATCAAAAATTCATTGGCACGTTCTGCAAGTAGAACACCTAACCATTAAATTCAAACTTGTGGGTGTAACAAGTAAATAATATAGAGTTATGTATATTCTAATAGTTGTTACATATGAGTATCTTCAATCCACTGCCTGATATAGCCCTTGATATTGCAACATATAGTTGACATGGGAAAAACTGATTGTGGAAAATAGATTCTCACATATTTCAAAGACTGTCCCTGACTTTTATTTATAGTTATTGCAAAAGAAACAATCACTGGAAATCACTGAAAATTGTTTCAAAGACTGCTATAATATATTAACTAAATTTTACACATATGTAGCGTACAGATAGTTTTCATAATCAAGATATATCGCCTATTATAATATCTTGTTATTCCTCACGTGTGATTGCCAACTTAATTGGAGTGAATATATAACTCAATTAAATTTTGGCTTATAGAAAGAAATTTATAAATGATTCATATTTTTTCAAGAAAAGGAAAAGTAGGTGACTTGGTAATTTATATAAGATTCAAATTTTGTTTTAATTTTCCACACATACTAATAGATCATTCTATATTTTTTGCTTTTGAAAAGTCGCTTTTTTCTTCTTCTCAGATTATATAAGTTTCGTATTGGACATGCACTACTCATAGTCATATATCTTCTCATTGATTTTTTTTTCCATATTTCAAATACATATAATTGACAAAAAGACTAATTTTTCAACTTTCAAATTTTATTGCCACGTATAGTCTTTGTTTTTATTTAATTCATTTAGTTGGAAAAATAATTGGGAAAGTAATATTTTAAACCTGATTATTTGATTATATATTAATTGGGAAAGTAATTTTGTATACCTGATTATCTGATTATATATTAGTTGAAAAAGTAATTGGAAAAGTTATCTGATTATATGTTACCATATTTGTCTCCAAGGTGTAGCTCAAGTGGTTGAGCTGGGACATCTGAATGAGTTAAAGGAAAGAGGTCTAGGGTTCAAATATTGGCTACTAACATAACTTACTAACAACTAACATTTGCCTATCAAAAAAAAATATGTTACCATATTTAATAGTCTGCCTCTAATATACAGACTAAATCATCATATTTAACACAAATAACACAAATTTAAGATAAAAGTATATGGAAAAGTAATTGAGAACGTATTGGTGGATCAAATTGTGAAAGTACTTAATTCATTTAATTGGGAAAGTAATTTTTCATACATGATTATCTGATTATATATTAATTGGGGAAGTAATTTTTTATACCTGATTATTTGATTATATATTAATTGGGGAAGTAATTGGAAAAGTTATCTGATTATATGTTACCATATTTAATGGTCTACCTCTAATTTATAAACTAAATCATCATATTTAATACAAATAACACAAATTTAAGAAAAAGGTATTTAGGAAAGTAATTGAGAAAGTATTGGTGAATTGAGTTGTGAAAGTATTTAATTCATTTAATTGGGAAAGTAATTTTTTATACCTGATTATCTCTGATTATCTTAATTGAGAAAGTAATTTTTTATACCTGATTATCTGATTATATATTAATTGGGAAAGTAATTTGGAAAGTTATCTGATTAAATGTTACCATATTTAATAGTCTACCTCTAATAAGACTAAATCATCATATTTAATACAAATAACACAAATTTAAGAAAAGGGCATTTGTGAAAGTAATTGAGAAAGTATTGGTGGATCAAGTTGTGAAAGTATTTAATTCATTTAATTCGGAAAGTAATTTTTATACCTGATTATCTGATTATATATTAATTGGGAAAATAATTTTTTATACCTGATTATCTGATTATATATTTATTGGGAAAGTAATCGGGAAAGTTATTTGATTATATGTTACCATATTTAATGGTCTACCTCTAATATATAGACTAAATCATCATATTTAATACAAATAACACAAATAGACTAAATCATCATATTTAATACAAATAACACAAATTTAAGAAAAAGGTATTTGAGAAAGTAATTGAGAAAGTTTTGGTGGATCAAGTTGTGAAAATATTTAATTCATTTAATTGGGAAAGTAATTGGAAAAGTAATTTTTTATACCTGATTATCTGATTATATATTAATTGGAAAAGTAATTTTTTAATAAATTAAAATATCAATGTATTAATTATAAAACTTATGTTTGCCTCTTTTTCGTACGTATGGTAGTATTTATGTTTATTATCTCTTTAATTTTAAAATAGATCTTTTTAATTATTATTTACTAAAATATTTTTCAAATTAAAATAAATCTTCACAATTATTAAATACAAAAATACTGATATTATATCTTATTTAAGTGATTTGACCAAATTGCCCTCCTAATACTATTACTTTTAATATTATAAAAATAAAGATGATGTAATTTCAATAGCAAAATATATATGCCAATCACGTACTTTTGATTTTAAAAAAATATGGGTGGAACCCGAAGAGAAGGGGGGGAAAAAATTCTCAGCATACTGCTTTCCTGTTAAATAGTCTCGTGGGGAATGCCCCTTGACTGATTCCTGATCCTATTTCTATCCCATGTAGTCCGCCACAAAACATGCTTGTGTGCCAGCAAATTAGCCAACCCTACCCAATGCACTGACTCTGTCTCTATCAA
This sequence comes from Calophaca sinica, assembly GCA_037113605.1. Classification (NCBI taxonomy): domain Eukaryota; kingdom Viridiplantae; phylum Streptophyta; class Magnoliopsida; order Fabales; family Fabaceae; genus Calophaca; species Calophaca sinica. Next base: position 47,545,469 of record CM073735.1, read on the forward strand.
CATGCACACCTTGACTGCCTCCCAAGTTCCATGTCAAACAAGCTTGCATCATCCATCATTCATTCCCCTTTTAGTTATTCCTCCAATTGTTCCTCTAATCCTCATCAGAATCACAATAAAAACAAAAAAAAAGTGCATTTTATCACATTTTTTTCACGTTAATTACTTATTTGTATATTTAATAAACTTCAATTGATTATCTTTTACACAATTGTTTATTAAACTAACTACCAAATTTCAAACATTACCTTCGAATTTTCGTGAAAAACATACAGATTTTCTACAGAATTTCGCTTGCAGATAATAATACCTTATGGGTAACTCTTTTTCTATGGATTTTGAAATCCGCAATAATCGTTCACGTTGAAAACTCTAGTTTTTAAGAAATTTTTTGGAAAAAAAAAATCTATAGGTAAATTTCCTGCAAAAATATGCTCAGGTAAATCTGCAACAAAAATATGCTCAACCAATTTTGTTGACCGGAATGTAACTTAGTCAATGAGTCGACTAATTCCACAACAGTGATTCCATTTTCTTCAAACGATACACTGAAGAAGGGACTCTGTTCCTCAACTATGGGTCTCTTAACTCACTCCAGAAAGCGTTAAGTGAAGTGAACTAATCTAAAAACAGGAACATAAAGGTAAACATAAATGCGACTGAGCGAAAATAAGTTGTTTGTATTGATTGATGTGTAAAATTATGTACAACTTGGGTATTTATAGTCATAACTAAGAATTACCCCTATTTGCCACGTTCAATAGCTAACAACAGCAATATCCTAATTGACAGTTAATCGGCTGAGTCGTGCCCATGTTCCATTAACCACGTTCCTAGATTCTAGGCGCTTTCTTTCTTCAAGGCCACGTCCCAACCAACGGCTCTATTTGTGCGATCTTATCTTCTCATTCCCTCGCTCAGCTCCTAAAAATCAGGGAAAAATCCGCATTTTGAATTTCCTTTGAATTTAAATTAATTCAGGATTTCACCCCATCATTATCAACTCATGTAGCAACTTCTAAACCTGGCCAAGTGATGACTTTACTTCATCCCAATAAGAATAATACTTTCATATCAGCCCAATAAGCCCAAAACCTTCATCCATCTCTTGGCTTCATGCTTTCAGCTTGTTAGCTGCAATTTCGACTGACCTGTGATTCAGCTGACTTCTATTCGATTAGTCTCCTCCAATCGGCTGCTATTAAATTCGGCTGACACTTAAGAATATTTTAGGTGTAAACAATTGCCTCCCTACGTTGCTTTAGCTGTAACATTTTAGGTTTAGGCTAATGCAACGTAATGATTACTGCCAGCGCTGCCCAAATCATTAATGCTAAGTTATCCGTTTGCAACAAACTTTTAAATAAGCAACGACTAACTTGATAAGGCCTATCTCATCCGATTTATCTTCGACAACCTTTATCTTCAGTAATCAGAATTCCCTTTAAATATCCCTTAGCCGAATTACCCTAATTACTTTTCTACAAACACTGTTGCCCTGTAGCTTTACCTTCTTCCTTTCAAACTTTTTTCTCACGTTCACCATGTCTTCTGCTTCTGACTCCCAAAACCGCTCCTACGAGTACGATGATGATCAATGATCAGCTTCTATCAGCCTTAGCCGTTCTCCAAGTCCCCCAACAGCTTCTGATCCTTCCTTTGAATCTCCCCTTTTCCAAATTCAGAATTTCCTATCTCTGCATCCTTCTACTTCAGAGTTAACAGAAGGAGCCCAATTTCTGAATGAATACATGTGCCCATCACTTTATGGCTTACCTATTTCATGTGATTGGTTTACCACAAAGTCTAAGCCAACTGATCTTCGATCCTGGCCCCGCGCGACTCAACTCTATGTTGACTGGGTTAACCGATTGGCAATTGCCAAGTCCGCCCAATGGAAGCAATAGGGCCTCTATGATATGATCATGCTGTCTAGGCATGACATTTCGCTCAATCTGGATCTACTCTATGGCTTCTTTGGCTTTTGGTCCATCCCTACCAACACTTTTACCTTTCCTTGGGGTATGATTACTCCTACCTTGTTGGATGTGCCAGCTATAATAGGGCTTCCTCTTGTTGGAGATGAGGTTCCAACTCTTCATTCTTTCCCTACTCCATTGCAGTGGTACAAGAGCTGCAACTCTATGTGGCTCTTATCACTTCAGATAGGAAACTATCATGGGGTTCCCTCTTCATTTCTTACCTCTACAGCTGCCTTTTCACCATCCTGGATCGGCTGCAAAAGGAAAAAGACATCAAGAATATCCAAGGACCTATCTGGTTCCTCCAACCCTGGACCATGATGTACTTTCTAGAGTTTATTGAAGCTCGTTTCAACCTGCGTTCTCTTCCTCAAAATGAGAGGATTTTGGGGACTCCACTTAGGCTCATTCCTTGTGAGCCTACATATACTTTCAATGTAGTCGAACGGCTCTTCCACCTCACCCGCATATCGACTGACTGGCACCCTGTCTTTGAGAAGGGCATTGGACCCTCTTAGATATTTTCGACTGATGAGGATCTTCCAGTCGAGTAACACAATGAGATGGAGCTTAATTGGAGCATAGTTTTTATAGCTCGTGATTTGCTATGTGGTCTCAAGCCCACTTCCAGGAAAAACAAATCTTTTGCAGAGTTCTATTATCCCAACTATGTGGCTAGAAAGTTTGGGCTTCTGCAACACGTACTTCTGCCTTATGATCCCAAGCTAGGCAGCCTCGGTCGGTTGAGCTTCTCAGCTAATGATGTAGAGGATTTGGCCAAGACTAATTCGGCCAAAATCGACACCTTCAAGTGGATTGCATTCACCCCCTCCTCTGGGAAAACTTCTACTTTTGCAAATTGGTGGCCATCTGTGACTACCAAAATGTTCCCAGACAAGCTGGAAAAGTATGTTACCAGACTCATTATTACTGACATGGATGATCAAGAAAGGGAGGAACCTAGGCCAGCTGCTCAGCCCAAGAGTACTCCTGCTAAGGCTAGGCCTCAGGTTCACAAGAGGTCATTTTCCCGAATCAGGACTCCTGCTGCACCGACCAATAAGTACCTTGACCTCACACTCTTCTATTTTACTTTTATTCTCCTCAAACTTATCTCTCATTTTCTGTTACCTCTTGGAAGTTAAAACAGCACCCAAGGTAATTATTGTTGAGGATGAATCTACCACTCCCCCTTCTAAAAAGAGGACAAGGGGTCTTGGCATCACCATAGAAGAGCCAACTCAGGTTCCTACCAAGTCCAAGGAATCTCATAAGGCTCATTCGGCTGACAAGGGCAAACAACCCAAAGTGAGTTCTTTCTTACACTTTCTGTTGTTTTTATTTTATTTTAAACTTTCCTCTTATCAACCTGAATCTAACTATTCCTTATGCTTTCAGAAGCCACGGGTAGTGCTTCCTTCTCCTAGCATCCCAGAGCACTTCCAAGGCACCAGCTCACAGGCTGCCCCAGTGGTATAGCCGATTTCCTTTCTTTTTTCATGCACTATTTGATTATTTGTTCATCGACTAACCCTTTATTGGAATATTCAGGCTCCCAAGTCTTCTACAGTTCCACCTCCATCCTCAGAGCCTGCTCATGACACTCCTCCTGTACCCTCTCCACCTAGAGCTCCTTTAATCAAGGTGTCTGATGATGAGTTATCCAAATACTTCACCTCGACTGATCCCCTGTCAATGGTTTCCTCCCCCATTTCTAAACATTTGGAGAGAGTCAATTTAGCATTAATGGGGGAAATTCCAACCAGTAGGGATCAGATTATAGCTCTGAGAACTTTATTGTTCAAGCTGGCCAATTCAGCTGACATCCCTGCGACTAGCCGAGAAGTATACAACACCATTGCTCTTCAACTTAATGATCTGGCTCACAAGTATGGCTTCTCTAAGGAAATCTTTGACATTGCCTCCTTTGACCTCAAAAGGCTAAGAGAGCTTTAGGAGAAAAAGTCTCAATTTCAGGCCTCTTATTAAACCCTTGAGACAGAACGCCAAAAGGCTTTGGCTCAGCACAAGGCTACAGATGATCGGCTAGCCATGTTAACAACTGAACTTGATTGCATAAAGAAGGAAATGGGAGAGCTGGTCCCCAAATCAACTGCCTTGTCTCAACAGTTAGACGCTTTTTTTGACCAGTGCCTAGCCTTGTATTCTCAGTCCACTTCTCTCGATAGTGAGATAGTGATATTATTCTCGCAGAAGGCTGGTTTAGAAAAGGACCTCAAAACTGGGAGTGATGGCCCAGATGAGGCCAATAAGACTTGGGATTCATTGAAGCAGCTATCAGGGGAATCAAAGAGGATTGAGACCCCTGCAGCTGCTGACACCTCAACCAATCAGCCAGAAGAGCCGATTGATCTAGTTGTGCCTGTTATGGAGGCTCTTGCTGATCCTACCCCTGAAGTTGATGCTCCTGCAACTACTGTAGATCCTTATGCGACTTTGGATCCTTCTGCAATCGAACAATGCTCAATGCAAACGGAGGAAACTGCAGGTGATTCACTTGATGCAGCGGCTGCCTAACTCTTTTGCACTTTTATTTTATTTTAAGTACTGAGGCTAGGTGGCCGGCCTGTGGTCATCATGACATTATCTTTTGAATTAATTATCTTTATTCCTCCAATATGCCTTGCCATACAGTAAGGTAGTATCTTTTAAGGTATTTCCCATTTATGCTTCTATTCAATTATTCGCCTTGCATGTTAACCAGCCGATAAGCACCACCACTATAGGCTTTACTAACAATAAATGACTCTTCCCAATTTGGCGACCATTTCCCAAACTTGGGATCTTTAATCCTAATAGGTAATATGGTTTTCTAAACAAGGTCCCCTTCAACAAACTTTTTCCCTTTTACTCGCTTGTTGTAGGCTCTGGCCATCTTCTGTTTGCTGCGTTCAATCCTATTCAAAGTCATGAGTCGATCCTCATCAACTGAATCCAATTCCATAAGCCTGGCTTGCTGATATTCATCTAGGATTAACAAGCCTTGTTTTGCTACTCTTAGTGAAGTCACATTTATTTCTAATGGCAACACATCATCTTGTCCATATGTTAGCCGATAAAGAGTAAATCCAGTTGCACTGCACTTGGAATTCCTTACAGCCCATAATACTTCATTTAGCGTTTCATGCCATTTCCTGGGCTTATCTTCAATATTCTTTTTGATTAAATCAATAAGAATTTTATTAGTAGCCTCTGCTTGCCCATTAGCCTATGCATAATAAGGGGATGAATGAATCATCTTAATCCCAAATTGTTGTGCAAAGGCCACCACTTTTTCTCCAGCGAACATAGTACCCTGGTCTGTGGTAATGGTTTCAGGAATACCAAACCTGTAAATGATTTGGCATTGTGTGAACCTAATCACATCATCTTGAGTCACATTCATCATAGGTTGTGCTTCTACCCATTTAGTGAAGTAGTCAGTCGCAACTATGATAAACGCATGCCTTTTGACAGAAGGAGGATAGGTTTTACCTATCAAGTCCATTGCCCATCCCCTAAATGGACAAGGTTTTATCACTGGATGCAAATTTTCAGCTGGAACCCTTTGTATTGGACCATGCAGCTGACAGGCTTCACATCCTTTGCCATATTGATAACAATCAGCTGTAATGGTAGGCCAATAATACCCATGCCTGTATATTAGCCACTTCATGATAGGTCCATCCCTATGAGAGCCTCAAATTCCTTCATGTACTTCCCCCATAACCGTCATGGATTCATCTTTATTGATGCACCTAAGTAGTACACCATTGATAGTTCTCCTATAGAGCTCATCATCCACCAAAACATACTTAAGGGCTTTTTGCTTAAGTTTGAAGTCAATACTACTTGAAGGATCTTTCAGATAGTCGATCAACTCTTTCTTCCAAGAGTCGATCGTATCTATAGGGGCACATTCCCATAATGGATAATCCTCATGTTTTACTTCGACTATTATATCTTTGTTGAGCTAAGTCGTTAGCATCTTCATTTTCTTCCCTGGGAATGTGACACACTATGGCATCAACGAACTGGCGCAATAGCCTATTAGCCGTTTCATAGCATTCTTTCAAGTTAGGATTATTACATTTGTATTCCCTAGTTAGCTATTTTATGACTAACTACGACTCTCCCATCACTTAAACATAGTTTGCTTTCATAGCTGCCAGAATCCTAAGCCCCAAAATCAACGCCTCATATTCTGCTTAATTATTGGAACAACTAGGATCTAGCTGACACATGAATTTCCAACTCCTGCCTATTGGACTTGTAATGGTTATACTAGCACCTACCTCTTTTTGAGTCCTTGACCCATCAAACATTAAAACCCAAGGTTTCAAGTTGATACACGCAACTTGATCGACTAATGGGTAACTCACCTCAATATAAGGGTGCTAAGCGAAGAAGTCGGCTACCACTTGACCCTTCATTGCTCTTAATGGAACATATTTTAACGCAAAAGCATTTAACTTAATGGCCCACTTCATTAGTCGACCTTATAAGACTGGCCTATTAAGCAAATACCTAACAATATCAATTTTGCACAAAACCCATATTTCTTTAGGCAACAAATAATATTCTAGTTTTGTACAAGCATAGAACAATGATAAACATAACTTTTCAATAGGGGTATATTTGGTTTCTGCATCATTTTATATTCGGCTGAGATAATACACAGCTTTTTCTGTCCCATCGTCAGCATCCTGCGCCAGCAAATAGTTGATTGATTCTTCTTCTGCAGCTATGTATAGTTTGAGCGGCCTTCCTGACAATGGGGGTGTTAGCACAGGAGGATTGGCCAACACCTGCTTGATCTGCTCAAATGCGTGTTTGTTGTGTAAAATAATAACACAATTGTGCAAGTATACACAATCGCAACAAGTAGTAAAGATTAAATCAAAATCGTTCCCACGAGGATTGATTAATTGAATTCACAAGTTTTTCCATTAGTAAATGAGTTAGTGAGTAAATAATAAAAACAGAAAATAAACATCAAATTTTTGTGATTTTAATAATTGAAAAGACAGAATTAAACAAGTGATTTGAGAAAAATATGGATAAAGGCAGTTAGGATTCAGCTCATTCATATTTCCACTAGGTTGGTTTCAGTGCCATAAGTCAGTGCCATATGGCACCTGGGCGCAGGGCACTAATATGTGTGCCTTTCAGCACTTTCACCAGGGTTAAGTAAAGGGTTCCTTATGTCTAAGCTCCCATTATGTTCCCCTTTGTCTAATTAATGTGGCCAAGAACACCCTACAAGACAGATTGCCTATGTCTAGTTTAATCTAAATCAATTAAAGTGTCCTTTAAATTGATACCCCTTATAGTGCCTCATGAAATCAGTATGTCACCACCTTTCAGCACCTAACATACATGTACCTAACTAAAGTTGATCAGGCTCAAGTTAAATATATAAGCAATGAAGTCGCATGAGACACAGATGCATAGGCAAGGACATATAGACATTCACCAACCAAGTTTCAATACAAAATCACTTCATCCTAACTTAAGAAAGTTAGCTCATAATGAGCCTAAAAATAAAACAACATAAACTGGTGCTAAAAACAGAATCCATGGCACTAGAGTAAGAGTTTAGAAACTATAACAGCTATGACTAAAACAGAAAAAACAGAGTTGCTCCCAGCCTTGTGAGCTCGAAAACCACTCCTTAAGCAGCAATGCCTTGTTGTCTCTGCTTCAATCTGTACTGTGCAAGTTACTTCTCTCCATGGACAAAGTTGATAGCTTGAATCAATGGTGTTTGGAAGAAGAAAGATTAGATGCGGCTGCTTCTATTTTCAGGGGGAGATAGACGCTGCCCTAGCAGAAAGAAAGTATCAGAACCAGCCTCCTTTCTTCATTAGGTCATTATCCTTTTATATTCTCTCCTCAAAATGGGCTGACCAATACTAATCCCCAAAAAGATGATGTTTTAAGCCCAAAAGTGAGGGCTTTTTGTCTTGTAGTGAGCTGAGAGAAAATTGCAATAGGACAAGGAGGGACCACCAAAAAGCGAGCTGCAGCAGCACACATGAGGACAGAGTCCTTTGTCTAGCTTCACTGAAAGATCACACGCTGCTGCTTCAAAGTCCAGGGCTGTTAGCAACACAAAGGTCGCGTGGCATGGCACTGCACTTGACCGAGCAATTCTCATAAAAATCGCACAATGTGACAAAAACATCAAAATGCTCACAAAAGCACCAAAGTGCTTTAAACATCTCCAAATCGTGAAACCACATTATTTACATGAATCTAATAATTAAAGGATCTAAATTACTCTTAAACTCACATGATTCATAGTCATAAAGCATAAATAACTCTTATTTCTAAGAGTTATCACACCCCCAAACTTGAACCATTGCTTGTCCTCAAGTAATGACACAAACAAAATTAAGACAAAGACAAAGTTTACACATGCAGCAGGTCCAATCCAGAATTATTTTCAGAGATTGTGGTAATTCACAGGGCTTAACTTTCAGACAAACTCAGAAACAAGCAATCCCCTTGTACTTCATGCATCGTTGACTTGGTCACCAATTTCAAGTGTGTGTGTGCAACCCTTAAGCTCAATTCAGAAACTAGTATAACCCTCAAGCTCACCTTAATCTCCCCCCAAAGAATCTCCTAAGTCTGTTCCTCCTAATCAAACAAAGAGAAATGGCTTACAACTTTAGGATTCAGGGGCTTTACTACATACAAGGATATGCATACAATTTAACTAGCATAGGGTCAGCACACATTTTTTTTTCCTTTCAATTTTCATCTTTTTGCCTTTTTCTATGTTTGCCTCTTTGTCTTTTGACGCGAATAACAACAATTGTAATGAAATTACCCGGTTACTCAACAAAGAGGCTTATTATTATTATTATTATTATTATTATTATTATTATTATTATTATTATTTTATATTTTTGGCTTTTTCTATTTGCTACTGTGTACTGCCCTTTTTCTTTTGAATATTGACACATGGATTACCCCCAAACTTATATCTTTGCCCATTCCCCTCCATTTTTCAAATTTGGAAACAAAGCTTAGACTAAACTAGGGGTTTGACCTCACCTTGCTCTCAAGTCACCTATGATTCCTTCTTAAACTAAGGGTAAGTGTTAGAAATTAACAACCAGTCAACTAGCAATCAGAACAAGGTTCCATAAACACCAAGCAATCATTCCTCATTAAGTCAGCCCATGTGTTAACCAAATTTTTTTTTTATAGGCGAAGAACACTACTGAAATTGCAACAATTTACTCCTAACATATCCCTCCCCCAACACAATTCCTTGCAGTGTCCTCACTGCAAATACATTATGTTAGAGAAAGGGGTTGACACAAAACAGACTAATTAAGCAACCTTCAAACAATAGAGTTCAGCAAACACCAAGAAACCTACTAAAATATTTACTACAACAAACATTATTGGTAAGAGATTAAGGTTAGAACATCCCTGCTTGGAGCCGTGAGCTCCTTCTCCTAGGTGTCCTCATCAGATTAGCAATTGGCTCCTCCTCCTCATCACCAGTGATGGTGATGACTGCCTCTTTGGCAGTTTCTTTTCTCTTTCTCGTCTGACTCCCTTCAGCAGGGGTGGCTGTCTTCCTTGGTGTGTCAGCAGGGGGAGGTGGTGGTTGCCAGCCTTCATCAGCATCAGTGCCAAAATTGGCACTGCCTTCTTGGGGAGCTTCAGCAACTCCTTCAGGCTCCTTTCCTTTTCTAGAGCCCTTCTTCTTTTTCGGTGTTACTTCACTGGAGGCAGGCTCCTCTTCAGCTGCAACCTCCTCTTTGTCTCCTAAGATCCAGTTAGGAAACTCAGGGGGGGCATTACCCAATTTCTTGGGGAAGTTAAAATTGAAAATTCTTTTCTGCCATAGGTACTGCTCTTGGGCAAACCTCCAGTAAGCCTCCTGTTTCTTCAATAATTGATTCACAATCTCAGCCAACTCCTCTCTTCCTTCTTGATTTGGGAGCAGAACAGCGGGGCCAGGGCACGGATATGGCATTCCAAGGCTTTGGAACAGGCCATGCGACATCACTGTCAAGAGTGGGCACCCCTTCAAGCTTGCACAAGGCAGTGATCAAACATGGGAAGAATAGACTGCCGTTGGTCCTCTTTGCGCAAGCAACAATTTCCCTATGAATCAGCCTGCCAACATCAACCAATTTCCCCTCTAGAATATGATGCAGTAACACAATCCTCTCCTTATCAATGGTTTGATGGTGAGTGGTAGGGAGCAAGCTAGTACCCATGAAATTGTAACAGGTCTTAGCTGCAGAGATTAGGGTGGGTCTCCTTATCCCAGTAGTCATCCCCCTGCCTCTTTTCCCATTTGGTACCTTCATCTGTCAGCTGGTGCATTATCTCATTCATCTGCTTCTCTGTTATAGCCTTCATCCTCTTTTCAAAGGCATCTCCCTTCTCCGGTAGAGCAAGGTATTCATTGATTCCTTCTGAGGAGAAGGGGACAGTGACTCCTCTAATGTTGGAGTAGTTTGCTTCAGGCTGACCTTCTTCCTGAGGGGGTATCCCAGTATAGAACTCTCGCACAATGGCCGTGATGGGGCTCTTAGGATGAGAGCAAAAGTTTTCCCATTTGTACTACTCAATCAACATCATTATGTCAGGGGAAGCTGTTTGCAACTCGAAACCCCTCTCAGGATGCAGAGGCCTTTTTTCCATGCACTCCTCGTATCTCTTTCTTGACTCCTCATTATGAAATCTCTCCTCTGGTGCCAAATTTGGCACTCATGACTTTGTTCTCTGTGCTGCGTGCTTGGTCCTCATGGCTGATAATAGTTGCTTCCAACGTTCTACAGCTGCTATCTCAATGGTTTCTGGGCAAAAGGGAAAACTAGGGTTCACAGATTTGAGAATTTGGGGGATTTGAAATGAGGGAGAATGTGAGAGTGGGTTTGACGAATGGGGTTAGGGTTAAAAAGGTGGGCTTTTACGATGGGTAGAGGTTAGGACGAGTGGAGGTAGTGGAAGGTTTCTGCAGTTTGGAAGATGGGGGTCGTGGGAGGTCGGTGTTTCTGCAATGGTGAGTGTTTGGGAAATGGAGTGAAGGTTGTGGACTTCCCGTTGGAGTTTAATTCGAGGAGGGAGAGATTGATTTTCTAAATCAGAGGGCAGGAGTTTGAGGGTGCAAGGTGGCATACTGCCATTGGTACACGTAGGAAAAAGTGCACCTGTGAGGTGCCAAGTCATTTAATGCCCCAAAGGATTGCTTTTTCTTTTTACTGCGCAACTGCCCCTTCACCCTTTCTTTCTTAATAAAAAAAAACTCACACCTGACTTGGTGCCCCCCGTGGTGCCATGGCACCAAATGCACAGCATTCAGAACTTCATACCAGCCACCCCAACTGCACTACACTTCCAGCACCAAAATTCAATTTATTCCTGCAAAACAAAATTAAACTAAGTTAAAAAAAATCTGGGCTGCCTCCCAGTAGCGCTTGGTTTATAAAAGTCCTCAGCCAGACTTATTTTTCACTTCAGCTGTCCTTGAGTTCAGTGGTGACCCTTGTTCTTTCATCAGGGTCACCCCAATACTGCTTCACTCTCTGGCCATTGACTTTAAAGGTGGCACCTGTGGCCTCATCCAGTAAGTCCACTGCACCAATTGGATATAACATGACTAGCTTGAAAGGACCAGACCACCTTGATTTGAGCTTCCCAGGGAATAATTTCAATCTTGAATTGAATAGCAGCACTTGAGATCCTTCTTTTAATTCCCTGGGTTGAATTTTTTTTATCATGCCAAGCTTTAGTTTTGGCTTTGTACAGCTCGGCATTCTCATAGGCAAAGAGCCTATGCTCTTCTAGTTCATGAAGTTGCAGCAATCTTGCTGCACCAGCACTCTCCAAGTCAAAATTCAGCTTCTTGGTGGCCCAGAAAGCTTTGTGTTGCAACTCAATAGGCAAGTGGCAAACCTTACCAAACACCAATCTATAGGGAGATGTCCCTAATGGTGTCTTATATGCTGTTCTGTAGGCCCACAGGGCATCTTCAAGATGCAAGGACCAATCTTTCCTAGAAGGATTAACAACCTTCTCAAGAATCCTCTTAATCTCCCTGTTGGAGAGCTCAACTTGGCCACTTGTTTGTGGATGATATGCAGTAGCTATCTTGTGCTTCACCCCATACTTCAGCAAAAGCTTTTCTATTAGTTTGTTACAAAAATGAGTGCCCTCATCACTGATAATTGCTCGAGGGACACCAAACCTTGTGAAGATATTCTTATGCAAAAACTTGCTCACTGCCTTGGCATCATTGGTAGGCAGAGCTACTGCTTCAATCCACTTAGACACATAATCCACAGCCACTAAGATGTACAGATTTCCAAAGGAAGGAGGAAAAGGGCCCATGAAATCCATGCCCCATACATCAAAGAGTTCAATTTCAAGGATGCTATTGAGAGGCATTTCTTGTTTGCTTGAAATATTTCCTACCCTTTGGCATCTATCACAATGTTTAACAAATTCATGAGAATCTTTAAATAAAGAGGGCCAGAAATAACCAGATTGCAAGACTTTGGCTGCTGTTCTGGCTCCTCCAAAGTGTCCTCCACAAGGTGCAGAGTGACAATGTTGCAGGATGCTTCCAACTTCCTCTTCTGCTACACACCTTCTGAACAACTGATCCACACCCTTCTTGTATAGAAAAGGTTCATCCCAATAATATTGTTTCACTTGCTGGAGGAATCTCCTCTTTTGTTGGTAATCCATCTCCACTGGAAGGATTTTGCAAACCAGAAAGTTCACTATGTCAGCATACCAAGGTGCCGTGAGGGCATCAACCTTGGCACCTGTTACTACCAGCAGTTGCTCATCAGGAAAATTTTCTTTAATTTCACCTCCCTGTTGTTCAACACTGTCATTTTCAATTCTGGACAAGTGGTCAGCTACTTGATTCGCCACTCCTTTTTTATCTCTGATTTCTAAGTCAAACTCTTGCAGTAACAACACCCATCTTTTCAATCTTGGTTTTGCATCTTTCTTGGCAATCAAATACTTGATTGCCGAGTGGTCAGTGTACACCACCACCTTTGTGCTAACCAGGTAGGATCTGAACTTGTCAAAAGCAAACACCACTGCAAGTAGTTCTTTCTCAGTGGTGGTATAGTTCAACTGAGCATCCACCAATGTCTTACTTGCATAGTAAATTGAATGAAACACCTTGTTATGTCTTTGACCGAGAACAACTCCTATAGCAAAATCACTTGCATCGCACATCAACTCAAATGGCTTTTCCCAGTCTGGGGCAACAATGATAGGTGCTGTGGTTAAGGCTTTCTTCAGTGTTTGGAAAGCTAACATGCACTGTTCATCAAAATCAAATACAGTTTCATGCTGTAAGAGTTGGCAAAGGGGCTTTGAGATTTTTGAAAAATCCTTGATGAACCTTCTATAGAAACCAGCATGCCCAAAAACTTCGCACTTCTTCACACTAGTTGGTGGAGGTAATTTCTCAATGACCTCAATCTTTGCCTTGTCCACTTCAATTCCTTTCTTAGAGACTTTGTGACCCAGAACAATGCCCTCTTGCACCATGAAGTGGCACTTTTCCCAGTTCAGTACTAGATTAGTCTCCTCACACCTGGACAACACTTGCTCCAAATTATCCAGGCAAGCTTGAAATGTTTCTCCAAAAACAGAAAAGTCATCCATGAAAATTTCCATGGATTTCTCAATAAAATCTGAGAATATTGCCATCATACACCTTTGAAAAGTTGCTGGTGCATTGCACAACCCAAATGGCATCCTTCTAAAAGCAAAGGTGCCATAAGGGCATGTGAAAGTAGTCTTGTCTTGATCCTCAGGTGCTATAGCAATCTGATTGTAGCCTGAATACCCATCAAGGAAACAAGAAAATTCCTTCCCCGCCAACTTGTCAATCATCCGTCAATGAAGGGCAATGGGAAATGATCTTTCCTTGTTGCCTTATTGAGCTTTCAGAATCCATACAAATTCTCCAACCAGTCACAGCTCGTGGGAATTAATTCATTCTTGTCATTAGCTATAACAGTCACTCCTCCTTTCTTCAGAACACATTGCACTGGACTAACCCAAGAACTGTCTGAGATTGGGTAAATAATTCCAGCATCCAGCCATTTAATGATTTCCTTCTTCACTGCCTCCTTCATCACTGGATTCAGCCTTCATTGTGCTTCAATGCTATTCTTGGCATTTTCCTCCAAAAAGATTCTGTGCATACAAAGAGTAGGACTTATGCCTTTTATGTCAGCCATTTACCATCCTATAGCCTTCTTATGTTGCTTCAACACAGTGAGCAGTTCCTTTTCCTGCTGCAAGCTCAAATCAGAAGCAACAATAACAGGAAGAATGTTGTTATCACCCAAATAAGCGTACTTCAAGTGTGGAGGTAGCATTTTCAGTTCCAGCTCAGGAGGTTTTTCAACAGATGGAATATTGGATTTGGAGCTTTGATCACTGAGTTCCAATGACTCATACTTTCTGAACCATAATTGATTTACCGAAGCCTTCTCTTCTGTGTCTTTATCCTGCACTAATTCATAATCAGGGACATTCAGTTCCTGTTTCAGCACATCCTTGTCCCTCATGAGTTGATGTTGATCCAATGAATCAATGGTTCTGACAAAGGAACATTCCTCCACATTTTCTGCAGGATACTTGAGAGCATTAAGAACATTAAATTTGATTTCTTGATCATTGATTCTCATAGTAAGTTCACCCTTTTGCACATCAATCAGTGTCTTCCCTGTGGCAAGGATGGTCTACCTAAAATAATAGGCACCTCAGCATCAGCTTCAAAATCAAGGATAATAAAGTCAGCAGGAAATACCAATTTATCAACTTTGACAAGCACATCTTCGATTTTCCCTTCTGGATAAGCTAGAGTTCTGTCTGCCAGTTGCAGAGTTAGAGTTGTAGGCCTGGCCTTACCAATTCCAAGCTGTTGGAAGATGGACTTAGGCATTAGATTAATGCTGGCCCCTAAGTCACATAGAGCTCTTCCACAATAAGTGTCACCAATAGTGCAAGGAATGGTAAAACAGCCAGGATCTTTTAACTTTTGGGGGATCTTGCTTTGCATCAGCATACTGCACTCCTGGGTCATAGCAACTGTCTCAAATTCTCCCAACCTCCTTTTCTTGGTTAGAACATCCTTCATGAACTTTGTGTAATTTGGCATCTGTTGCAAGGCATCAACTAATGGAATGTTGATGTGCAACTGTTTCAGTACCTCAATAAACTTGTCAAACTGCTTGTCTTGATGGGCTTTTTTAAGTCTCTGAGGGAATGGTGGAGGTGGAAATTCAGGAACTAATCTATTGCTTGCAGTTGCTGGTGTAATTTTCTCGGCGGAATCTGAGTGCGAGGTGGTCTTTGAGGCGGCACGAGTGCCTCTGTAGTTTTTGGCACTTCAGGTTCGTCTTTTTTTTCTTTTGAGGGCTGGCTAGTGGTAACATCAGGCCTAGAAGGACCTGGTAATTCAGTACCACTCCTCAAATATATGGCTTTTATTTGCTCTCCCCCTGCTGGCTTAGCAAGCTCGGTTATGTGACGATGAACCACTTGGTCTTTGGTTCATAGTTGCCATCCGCCTAACCGATTCTCCAAGTTTTTAATTGTTGCACCACGACTTTGGTACTGGGCTTTGGTTTCATTCATGAAGGCCTTCAAAGATAGCCTCCATTGAGTTGTCTACCATAGGAGCAAAGAACTTTTGAACTGGGTCAAGGAAACCAGGGGATGTGTAGGCTTTGCGGACAACAAAGCAGTCTTTGCAGGATTATTGTTACTCCACGAAAAATTTGGGTGATTCTTCCACCCAGGGTTGTAGGTGTTGGAGTAAGGATTATTGTTTTTGTTGAAATTCCCTACATAATTGACAGACACAGGGTTGCTAGGGCACTCTTCATATAGATGACCTCCTCCACAATACACACAAGAAATAGCTTTAGCCTGCACTTGTGCAGACTCTGCAGAATTCACAGGTGCTGTGTTGGCACCAGCAACATTCAAACCTTTTAACATGTTTGCGATTGTAGCCACTGTGCGAGATAAAGTCATCATTTCACTCACTTCATGGACTCCAAAGAACCTTCTTTGCAAAGACTCAATCTAGCAAGAGGGCCATCGATAATCAAGCAAAGAATGGTCTCAATTTTCTCATATGCATCATTGTAAGACTGCGTAAGAGGGCACCACCAGAAGAGGCATCAAGCATGTCTCTTGTTCTTCCTGAAAGACCATTATAAAATGTTTCCATTTGAATGCAAATAGGTATGCCATGGTGAGGGCACTTCCTGAGCAGCTCTTTAAATCTCTCCCAAGCCTTAAACAGTGATTCCTCTTCATTTTGCCTGAAAGATGTAATTTCATTCCTCATCCTTGCATTCTTGATTGGAGGGAAATACTTGGTTAAGAATTTCTCTGCCATACCATTCCAATCAGTGATAGAGTTGGGTTCCAAGGAATTTATCCAAGCCTTGGCTCTATCCTTCAAGGAGTATGGAAATAGCCTGAGTCTGAAAGCATCATCTGTAACTCCAGGAATTTTGAAATTACTACAGACTTCAAGGAATTGTTTCAAGTGCAAGTGAGGGTCTTCTTGAGGTGTGCCACCAAATTGTCCCATAGTTTACAGCATTTGGAACATCATAGGCTTAAATTCAAAATGATTTGCAGTAATGTCAGGCCTTACTATGCCCGTGTGCATAGTCTGAGGATCAAAAGCAGCATAGTCCCTCATTGGCCTGTCCCTATCATTGGCTAAGCCTATGATATCAGCATGCAGCACCAAGGCTTGGTACTGACTGTGAACACTTTGTTGAACACTGCTTTCGTCTTCTGCATCAGGAATTGTTTCTTTAGTACGGGGCCGATTCTTTGCCATGTTTGCAGAACACCTAATCAAAGAAATGCTTGCCTCTCCTTAACAACCTTCTCAAAGTTCTCACAATCTCGTGATCCAACTCGATATTCTCGTGCCGTGCTCAAGACGTGCGTAGTCGAGCACTAACAGCTGACACAACACCCAAAAGAATTAGAATATCTCAACTAACAAACCTACTAAATTCAAAACTTTGTAAATTTAATCAATTCAATCCCCGGCAACGGCGCCAAAAACTTGTTGTGTAAAATAATAACACAATTGTGCAAGTATACACAATCGCAACAAGTAGTAAAGATTAAATCAAAATCGTTCCCACGAGGATTGATTAATTGAATTCACAAGTTTTTCCATTAGTAAATGAATTAGTGAGTAAATAATAAAAACAGAAAATAAACATCAAATTTTTGTGATTTTAATAATTGAAAAGACAGAATTAAACAAGTGATTGAGAAAAATATGGATAAAGGCAGTTAGGATTCAGCTCATTCATATTTCCACTAGGTTGGTTTCAGTGCCATAAGTCAGTGCCATATGGCACCTGGGCGCAGGGCACTAATATGTGTGCCTTTCAGCACTTTCACCAGGGTTAAGTAAAGGGTTCCTTATGTCTAAGCCCCCATTATGTTCCCCCTTGTCTAATTAATGTGGCCAAGAACACCCTACAAGACAGATTGCCTATGTCTAGTTTAATCTAAATCAATTAAAGTGTCCTTTAAATTGATACCCCTTATAGTGCCTCATGAAATCAGTATGTCACCACCTTTCAGCACCTAACATACATGTACCTAACTAAAGTTGATCAGGCTCAAGTTAAATATATAAGCAATGAAGTCGCATGAGACACAGATGCATAGGCAAGGACATATAGACATTCACCAACCAAGTTTCAATACAAAATCACTTCATCCTAACTTAAGAAAGTTAGCTTATAATGAGCCTAAAAATAAAACAACATAAACTGGTGCCAAAAACAGAATCCATGGCACTAGAGTAAGAGTTTAGAAAATATTACAGTTATGAATAAAACAGAAAAAACAGAGTTGCTCCCAGCCTTGTGAGCTCGAAAACCACTCCTTAAGCAGCAATGCCTTGTTGTCTCTGCTTCAATCTGTACTGTGCAAGTTACTTCTCTCCATGGACAAAGTTGATAGCTTGAATCAATGGTGTTTGGAAGAAGAAAGATGAGATGCGGCTGCTTCTATTTTCAGGGGGAGACAGACGCTGCCCTAGCAGAAAGAAAGTATCAGAACCAGCCTCCTTTCTTCATTAGGTCATTATCCTTTTATATTCTCTCCTCAAAATGGGCTGACCAATACTAATCCCCAAAAAGATGCTGTCTTTAAGCCCAAAAGTGAGGGCTTTTTGTCTTGTAGTGAGCTGAGAGAAAATTGCAATAGGACAAGGAGGGACCACCAAAAAGCGAGCTGCAGCAGCACACATGAGGACAGAGTCCTTTGTCTAGCTTCACTGAAAGATCACACGCTGCTGCTTCAAAGTCCAGGGCTGTTAGCAACACAGTGCCGTGGCATGGCACCAGACTTGGCACTGAGCAATTCTCATAAAAATCTGCACAATGTGACAAAAACATCAAAATGCTCACAAAAGCACCAAAGTGCTTTAAACAGCTCCAAATCAGGGAAACCACATTATTTACATGAATCTAATAATTAAAGGATCTAAATTACTCTTAAACTCACATGATTCATAGTCATAAAAGCATAAATAACTCTTATTTCTAAGAGTTATCAGTGTTGTTGCTCTTTTCCCCATATCATGACATCAGAGTCTTTTAGCTTCAACAAAGGGGAAAATGTCTTCATCTTCCCAGCCGAATTAACTATGAACCTTCTTAGAAAATTGATTTTACCTATCAAACTTTGAAGCTCTTTCTTATTCCTAGGAGGCCTAGCTTCCAAGATAGCCTTCACTTTGTTTTTGTCTACTTTAATCCCTTGATGATGGAACAGGAATCCTAAGAAGTTACCAGTTGTAACTCCAAAGGTACACTTAGCAGGATTCATCTTCAGCTTATGGATTCACATCCTCTTCAAAGCCTGCTCCAATTCTACCAAATGGCATTCAAAGTCCTTGGACTTGACAACCACAACATCAATGTATACTTTCGTAGTCTTACCAATCAAGTCATGGAAAATGGTGTTCATAGCCTTTTGATATGTAGCCCAGCATTCTTAAGTCCAAAAGGCATGACCACCCACTCATATATCCGCAAAGCTCTAGGACATCTGAAGGCTGTCTTGTGTGTATCTTCTTTTACTAAGAAGAGTTGGTTATACCCTGAGTATCCATCCATGAATGTAAGAATACCATGAGTGGTTGCCGCATCGACTAACATGTCAGCCACAGGCATAGCATATTCATCCTTTAGTGTTGCCAAATTCAAGTTTCTGTAGTCAATACATACTCTTATCTGGCCATTTTTCTTAACTACAGGGACTATGCTGGACAGCCATTCTACATATCTAGCTGTCCTGATAAAACCAACCTTTAACAGTCTCTCTATTTCTACTTTGACCTGAGGCACATCTGGGGATTAAATCTGCGAGGAGCCTGCTTGAAAGGATTGTACCCTTCCTTAATAGGCAACATGTATTCCACCAATTCCCTTGCCAAATCAGACATTTCATAGTAATTTCAAGCGAAACAGTCCTTGTATTACTGAATTAGCTCAACTAGCTTGCCTCGTTTGTCTTCTTCTAGCAGCCCACTTACTATGACTGTTCTAGGCTCCTCTGATGTTCCCAGGTTAATTTCAATCAGAGGGTCTTCTGCCTCAAAAGCAGGTGTAGTTTTGTGAAGAGGGGTATCTAATTCCGTAGGATTGGCTACAAGTGCCTTGTCAGGCTCAGCTGCCGTACCTTCTTTCCTAAAGAACAGTTTCTCTTCCTCATCTTCACTATCAAGATTACCTTCCTCCACCCTGGCATCCATTACCTTGGATTCGACCCTGAAAATCTCCAGCCGACCTAACAAGTCTTCAAGTATTTGTGACTCTTTATCCATTAATCTCATGGACATTAGGTCGTGATTCGGCCTGAGACTTCAATTTGAATCCTATATTGGTGAGATTGCATGCCTTCCAAGCTCCTTCTTCATAGTCTTCTTGAATGGAAATAGGTCCTAAGCGTGAAGAATAGAACAATGCCTCCAGCATCTTTACTTCGGCTGAGAAGGGATTCTTATATGCTTCGACTGTTTCCACATTGTCTCCAACCCAAAACATCAGCTTTTGGTGGAGTGTAGAAGGTACACATTGACTGGTATGGATCCAATCCTTATCCAGGATTATGCTATAGGAAGGTTTACTATCTACTACGAAGAAAGCTGACTTGATGGTTTTGGGGCCTACAGTTACTTCGGCTATCAAAACACCAAGAGCTGTGGACGGTTCTCCCATGAAGTTGGATATTTTCATGTTGGTAGGCACCAAGTCTTCTAAACTCTTCCTAAGTTTTCTCATAGTTGCAATGGGCATCATGTTCAAAACGGCTCCACCATCCACAAATACTCTTCCAAAGATTTTCTCCTTAATGTACGCCTTGATATACAGAGGTTTCAAGTGCTTTACCATCTCCTCAGTAGGCTTTTCAAAGACCATCTTAGTAGCCTCACCAGCCGATTGTTCAGCTAACGTGGCCCATTCTGTTTCTTCTGCAAACACATCACCCTCCAAACTTCCTAGCTGAGGGTTGTCTGCCTAAAACTCCTCAGGGAATAAACTAATGGTCTCTATATCAGCTAACAAGCCATCAGCCTCTTCATCCAACAAGAGATCCAACAAGGAATCTTCCATGGTGTCATCTGGTTCCCAATGCATCTCTGGGATTACTGACCCCTCTCTAGTTATTGCCTCATCATCTACATTGAATGAAGCAATTTGGCCTTCTGCCTCAAGAATGGGATCCTGTCCACCGGCTGGCTTTATACTCTGGGGCTCTTTATCTTTTTGATCTTCCCCTGTTTCCAGTTTGGGAAAGGCTTAATCAAGCATGTTGCTCACAGTCTCCAAGGGAATTTCTTGTTTTTCCCTATTCTTAACATCAGCCAGCATTTGGAGAGTTCGCTTCATCTTTTGGACAAACCTCATTCTCTGCAATCTTCTCTTTTGGGTCCTTGTCAACACAGCAGGCCTTACATTTTTGTCCTTGGCATACTTGTTCAAGAACCATTGTCCCTTTGTGACATTAGCAGGAGGCTTCGACATTCTCTGTGGCCTTAGTTTTTCATCATTTCTCACTGTTATTTTCAGAGAAGACATGCCTCCTTCCATGGTAAATTCAGCTACCCTCCTCTTATCTGTAGGGATAGGCTCCTCATCAATCCTGGGTAAAGATGGCCTCATATTATTGCTAATGGCTAGCCGATCTTGCCCTTAAGTTTCCACAATGGGTGCCTTCCCTTTCTCATTGACTGATCTTTGTGCTGAAGTTTGACCATGCTTCACATACTGCTTGACTAACTCTTGAGTGAGCCGCCCTGATTTGGGTGGTTTCTTCCCCTGCCTATGTTCTGGAATCAGCTGAGGATTTCCCAATCTGTCAAAAACAGAAGTCCTAGCTGCCCCAGGTTTTAGCCGATCACTATGGCTTGATTCGGATAACCCTTTTTTTGGCCTCCAAACTTGTTGAGTGGATATCCTTCGCTTGTGGCTAAATCCTGCATCTTCAGGCTTTGACAAGGAAACCATGTTTATCCCTAAGGCATGGAATGGGTCAGTATCCACAGTCATCTCAGCAATTCCTTTATCTGCAAGTTTGAACCTCCCTTCCTTTATTCCCTTTTGAATAGCTTTCCCAAAACCATACAGTTGATAGTTGCATGATTATAGCAATTATGTCATTTGCAGTATTTCTTATCCTTTAGCTCTTTAACTGGTGAGATCTTGTGCCCATCTAGCAGCCGAATCTGCTTATCTTTGAGCAAGTAGTCAAAGATTTGGTCTGCCTTGGAAATATCAAAGGAGTATTCCGCCTTGCCTTTTGCTGACTTTGACTCCTTCCCTTTGGCAGCCCTCAGGGCTGGGCAGGAATACCCTGTATCCTTTACTATCCCAACTGCCATGATGTCTGTCGTGGATCCGCTGAGTCATCATCAGAGTCTTCAGCATCTATAATGGATACCAATTGAGGCCTCCTTCCCCTACTGGCTTGCCTCTTTTCTTTCTCCTGGATGAATTGTTCAATGCGCATAGCCCAGGAAACTAACTGATTCGGATCAGTGCAGGCTTGACCAACTAGCCTTTCCTTGAGCTGAGGATGTATGCTACTAATGGCCATGACTCACTAGTAGAAAATTTGATTTTAGAGAGGAAAATTTGAGACGGATGCATATCCCTCACTAATAGCGACAGATTTAGTGACGGAAAATAAGATATCAAGTAGACTTAAATTGTATTTAGTTTGTGACAGAGTTAGCGATGGAAAAAATTATTCGCTAATTTATCCGTCACAAATAGAATAAAATACATTTAGTGAGGGATTTTTGCGACGGAAAATTACCCTCTCTAACACCTCCGTCACTAAATTTGTCACAGAATTTGTAAGTTACAGTTAGTGACGGATTTAGTGACGGAATCCGTCACAAATAGCGATGGATATTTTTCCTCACTAATAGCGACGGATTTTGTGAGGGATTTTACATTCAATGATTAGCGAGGGATATTTTCCCTCACTAATAGCGAAGGATATGTTTCCTCACTAATAGCGACAGATTTTGTGAGGGATTTTAAACTCAATGATTAGCGAGGGATATTTTTCGTCACTATTTTTTTTTGAAATGATTATTTTTTTCAATATCTTATATCCAATAATTTAAAAAAAATTCTACATTTTAAAATTATATAGAATTATATGTTGTCTCGATTGATTATTTCTTATCTATTTGAGATATGTTTGGGTGTATCTTGGTTAAATACTAATAATATTATATAAATTCAATTTCGTTAGTTAAATATTTCTAAAACAGAAATGACATTGATTAACAAATAAAAATAAAAAACTTTAAAAAATAATTTATGTATTAAACATTGGAATTAATTTAAAAATATTAAAATTGAAAATAAAAATTTTCTAAACTAGAAATAGTAAAAATTAATAGAGATATTTAAATTAAAAGCTAATAAATGTTATTATTAATAAAATAGAAAATGGGAAACCGAGAAAGCCATTACACACCATATAAACATGAAAAGGTATAAATAGAATACATACACGAATAGCATACACACAAATATAAACATATCATTGGAGATGCTATCACCTTTTCGCCTAATCCTCCATAATTCACTAGGAAATCAAACCTAGAATCTCCGACCTATAGGAATTCACTAGTAAATCGAACATAGAATCTCCGACCCAAGGAATTCACTAGAAAATCAGACATAGAATCTCCAACCCATGGGAATTCACTAGGAATCAAACCTAGAATATTCCACCCAAAATGAATCAAACCTATATCATTTTTGGCAATTTGCTAAGAACCAGACCTAGAATCTTTTACTAAATTCGAAAACCAATCTCGCCACTTGTTTCATACAAAATTAGAGTACTCTATCGATAATTACCTTTTTACAATGAACGCACAAAGACCTTCGAGTAAAATATAATTAAGGAGGGGCAACTGTCATACCCCAATTTTGTTCGACCCCTTTTTTTAAAATTTTTGCTTATTATATATATATATATATATATATATATATATATATATATATATATATTGCCTCAGGAAACTGCACTGAGCATTTTTCAGCTGTCTTTCTGAACCGTTCCACGAAATCAGCAGCCGATTCATTAACCTGCTATTTTAGGTTCATGAGGTCAGTCGCAGTGACTTCTAGTCGAGGCCAATAGAACCTATCATGAAAACATATTTCCATGTCTGCCCATGTCTATATAGAATTAGGTGGCAAAGAAGAGTACTAAGTAAATGTTGTCCTTGTGAGTGACAAGGGGAACAGCTGCAGTTTGTGGAACTCGTTCTGGTTTCCTTCACCACACTAAGCAGTAAATCTTCCTATATGCTCCATAGTCGACTTGTCATCCTCTCTAGAAAAGGTAGCAAAATCTGGAGTCTTGTATCCCCTAGGTAAGGGTACCAATCTGTCCACCCTTTCTGGATATGGTTTCCTGTAGATTGGCCTACCTAGAGGTTTCAGGTGCACACCAAAGTATTTCTTGACGGTATCAATAATCACAGCTGGGTCCAGCAGCTGAGAACCCCCAGGTTTCACCTGCCCTAAGTTAGGCATATTTGTTTGCTGCTATTGCCTCCATGTTGGAAGATGTGCCTAGGATACTTGCTCTGGAGGATTGGGATAACCTGGCTGATTTGGCATTGGAGGTGGGTTAACTGCCCAAGGCTGCTCTATGCTTCCTTCAACTGGCACCCTATATTGAGTCCCTTGAACACCTGTGTTAAATGGTGGAGGTGAGATCTGTCCTCATCGCTGCTCTGTCACTAAACCAGGTGCCCTTGGAGGAGTTAACCCCATTTGAGTGCCTGCAGGTACTTCAGGATAAGGTGGATAGAATGAGGGATTAGCTGATACAGGTGGAAGATTACTTCATTACGGCTGTCCAACATAACTCCCAGGTGGTCTTATCATACCATCTCCTGAGCCAAGAGTTTACCCCCCAGTGTATTGTGGGTTAGTCGCCTGCATAGCAGTACCATAGGGCTGCACATATGACATTACTTGCGGTATTCCAATTTTCCCCACTGCATCTGGTGGCCTCCTAGCCATCTGCACCTGTCCAAAATGAAGATTAGTTTGGTTAGGTGTATCATTCACCACTTGTTGACCTCCATTGTTCACAGTGGCAAAAGTACTAGGCTGGGAATTAATTGGATTAAAAGGTATATATCCTACAATCAGCTGAACCTGAGTAGGTCCTGCCTGTACATAGGTAGGCTGAACTTGTTGTATCCATGCCAGGGTTGTACTCGGCTGAACCTGAGTTGGTCCTACCGGAGCTGCATTCGGCTGGGTGATAGGTCCTGCTTGAGTAGTGTACCCCACTTGCGTTGGAATGACGGAATTGATAGAGCTCTCGCCTGAGTGAGCCCTCTTAGCCTCTATCTCTCTGGCCTGCTGCACTTCATTGTGTATCATGGGCTTCACAATGTCAGCCAACTGTTGGGACACTTGATACATGATATTATTGATACCCAAATCAAGTTGCTGGCGTATAAACGAAATGGACATCACCAATGGAGGATCAGTGGGCTCAGAGTCCGCCATTACATGCGCCAGCTCAGTTATTGAAGTGGGCATTCCCAGTGAGGGATTCCCTTCAACGACTTTCTTGGAATTGTTCTTCTTTGAGGTTGACGTAGGCGGGTCCATGTTGTTGCTTAGACTCTTGCCCGATCGCAAGTGCATACGCCAATGGTAATCCTAACCAGGGGATTCGAATGTGTTGATTCGTTCATCGTTGGTCCCATTGGGCGTGCCAATTTTGTTGACTAGAATGTAACTTAGCCGATGAGTCGACTAATTCCACAACAGTGATTCCCTTTTCTTCAAACGATTACGCTGAGGAAGGAACTTTGTTCCTCAACTATGAGTTCCTTAACTCACTCCAGAAAGCGTTAAATGAAGTGAACTAATCTAAAAACAGGAACATAAAGGTAAACATAAATGCGACTGAGCGAAAATAAGTTATTTGTATTGATTGATGTGTAAAATTATGTACAACTTGGGTATTTATAGTCGTAACTAAGAACTACCCCTATTTGCCACGTTCAATAGCTAACAACAGCAATATCCTAATTGACAGTTAATCGGCTGAGTCATGCCCATGTTCCATTAACCACGTTCCTAGATTCTAGGCGCTTTCTTTCTTCAAGGCCACGTCCCAACCAACGGCTCTATTTGTGCGATCTTATCTTCTCATTCCCTCACTCAACTCCTAAAAATCAGGGAATAATCTGCATTTTGAATTTCCTTTGAATTTAAATTAATTCAGGATTTCTCCCCATCATTTTCGACTCATGGAGCAACTTCTAAACCTGGCCCAGTGATGACTTGACTTCAGCCCAATAAGAATAATACCTTCATATCAACCCAATAAGCCCAAAACCTTCACCCAGCTCTTGGCTTCATGCTTTCAGCTTGTTAGCTGCAATTTCGACTGACCTGTGATTCAGCTGACCTCTATTCGACTAGCCTCCTCCAATCGCTGCTATTAAATTCGGCTGACACTTATGAATATTTTGGGTATAAACACATATATACATACATCTAATACTTAACATATGTACATACATCTAATAATATCTATAATTTAGTTTTTATATTTATAATACATGGTTTTATTTATATTATATAGTTTAACATTCATTATATATAATAATGGTTAAACAAAAATTCCCACAATAAAGGAGAAAGCATCCATCACGATATGTTATATCTTTAGTACACACAAATATCAAATACAGTCGTCCAACTCCAAATCCTATTGAATATGATCACTATATTCATCATTAATGTCATCATCATTCTCATTGTTGTGTTGAGGCGATGAAGACGGGCAAGAAAAAGATTCAACAAATCCTAGATGTTCCAGTAAAGCTATGTCGTTTTCTCTTGTATCGATTAACTCTAGTCTCAACTGCAACAAATCCTACAAGCAAGTCAACTTAAAAAAACTACACCAGGGCGTCCCTCTTACAACAAAAAGGGTATACAATATGAACCTACTTGAAAGGGCATAAAACAAAAACAAATATTTTTTGTGTGAGACAAAATAAGGGCCCTTGAAGTGGAAATAGTGCTTAGGTCAAATTTATTCTAGAGCAACAATTTCCTAGGGTCCTATAAAAATGAAAAGGCAAAAAAACAGTTACAATTGCGAAGCAGACTCAGGACAGGATCGGTAAATTCCACCGATACATTCGTTTATAACTTTATATACATAGGAATCGATCGATGCTGAATGTCGGTAAGTTTGAAGAAAAAGGTTGTGGCCGCAGGGTTTGGATAAGAAGGGGGGAAAAAAGTTAAAAAGGGTACGTGGACTGGTGGCAGTGGTTTTTCCCGCAAAGCACGGGCCAAATTCCCCAGTCTCTCAATTTCGGCCGACAATCTCTAATTACGGCTTACGCCTTCATTTGCTGTTCCCAGATTGCCAACGGTGGAATGGGGAATGAATTCTCACGTCACGAGTGCCGAGAAACAAGCCATTCCAATTCCACGCCTACGCATGTAGTCTATAACTCTAGGCTCTAGACCAGAGGACGTATAATACAAATATCATCTCTGTTATACATATTTATTGCTACAGCCAACACTTTTTAAAGTGAAAATATCTCAGGTGTGTATAAAATACTTACAATATATGTGGATTATCTTATCAAAAAAAATATATATATATATATGTGTGGATTATATTTACAATGGTAATAATGCATTTGAGATTGCTGGTAATAATGCGCATGTATAAAGTGAACTATTTATTTTAGAATAGCCAAGTCTTATACTTAAAATTTCATAAAAACTGGTTAAATCTCTCACAGCTTGCGAAAATTGTATTTTGGACACTAAATTTATTAATTTTATCTTTATTAAATACTGGTTGGTAGATATACATGCATTTTATATAGCTGTTAAAAATATACAATAGATTTTGCCAAAATTTTGATAAAGTTAAAAACAAAATTTGCTTTAAAAAATATTTTATTAACTACCCACCAAAAAAAAAAGTATTTTATTAACTATATTACTGTGATGAATAAGATTGCTAGACCAGAGCGGAAAGGAAAAATTTGGTTTATTATTGTATTGGTAATATAAAAGGGCGACTGGATTTATAAAAAAATAAATAAAAATAAAAGCTCGACTGGTGCAGATGGATATTTCCTGAGTGGAAATGGGTTAAAGATTAAGATGGTGCCTAAAGCGTTAAGCCCATCCATTGTACCATGAGTCCAATAATATTAAATAACGTAACCGGCGCCGAGTGATTAGCCACAATTGTCAAAAAGTAGTGGCCAAATATCACGATGGCCTCCAACGCGTGCCCAAAGTCTAACTTAACGTTCCCACTACTTGTCATTTAATCTGATTATATAATATTCACAACAGTACTGTATATTCTCCTTCGATAGTTCAAAGTAAACAGGCCTCTTGTTTCTTGTCCTCGCATGCTTTTTAGGTGCTGTGGATAAGCTTCAATCTTCATGTGCCGCTCCATTCCTCTCCAAATTTCTCACAGTATTAATTTATGGATTCTTCTATGCTTTGCAATATTGTACTGATTAAAAAATTTTAAAAAAAAAGTTTATATTAAAACTTATATATTTAGTATTAAATACTCCTTCCGTCTCTTAATATAAGACTCTTTTTGACTATTTCACGTCATTTAAGAAAATGAGTCTTGTTAGTTATTGGTATTAAATTTGTATAAAATATGTACTATTTTTTCCAAGTTACAATTTTCATCTTCCAAGACTATTAAGAGAGAGAACTAATACTTTGGTATAAGTGTAATTTTATAAAAAAAAAAATTAATGCACCTTAATCTTTAAAAATAGTCTTATATTAAGGGACAATTTTTTTTTATCAAAATAGTCTTATATTAAATGACAGAGAGATACTTACTTTTACTATAAACATTTTTTGTTTTCTAACAAATATTTACTATTTTTGGGTTGCACCGGATAGAAAAATTCTTAATTTATTAATTTATCTTAAGAACAAATTTCCCTGTCCTTAATTAATGAGCATGTCTTCTTAGAATATCTATCCATTTATTTATTTCTCCCACATAAAATTATTCTTCGAACCACCACGACTTTTCAAATTCCTCGTTCTTCATGCCCCTATTGCTCCCAGTCCACACGTCTTTCTACTTTCCTTCCTGTTTCAAATTTCACAAGCCACCACTCTCTCTACCCATATAAATACCCTTATATCTTCTCTTATCCATTTCAATTCCACAAACGCAACTACAACTCTATCTATTCTAGTATTCTCTCATTGAAAAATCAACATCGTTTTATTTTTCTCCGAAGATGATTGATTTACATTGGAAAACAAACCTGCCAAGCTCCGACATATCTTCCAAAACTCCCAAACTCTCTCTCCCCGACAAGTCCTCACCCCGTACCTCCCTACCCTCTTTGCAACAACTACCTATGATCACCAACGATATCTCCACGGCGGCGCCTCCCCTTTGCGCCGCTTACGACCACTATCTCCGCCTCCCGGAGCTCCGTAAGCTTTGGAACTCAAGAGACTTCCCCAACTGGAGCAACGAACCAATCCTAAAACCTGCCTTACAAGCACTCGAAATCACGTTCCGCTTCCTCTCCACAGTTTTCTCCGACCCCAGACCCTATACCAACCGCAGAGAATGGAACCGCAGAATAGAGTCCCTCGCCACGCGTCAGATCGAGATCATCGCCATGCTATGCGACGACGAGGAACAAACTTCGGAGACACGTGGCACCGCACCAACGGCTGATCTCTCCAGCAGCGACTACAATAGCAGATGCTACAGCGAGGCCAGTCTCCTTCCACGACTTGCCACGTGGTACAAATCCAAGGACGTGGCGCAGAGGATCCTTCTCTCCGTGGAATGTCAAATGATGAGGTGTCCCTATACACTAGGTTTGGGCGAACCGAACCTCGCGGGAAAACCAAGCCTCCGATACGACGCCGTGTGCAGGCCTAACGGGGTTCACGCACTTAAAACGACACCGTACGATGACCGAATCGAGAACTACGAGAACCATGCGTTGCACGCGACGCACCAGATCGTGGAGTCGTGGATCCACGCGTCGCGGAAGCTTCTGGAAAGGATCGGGGACGCGATCAAAGGAAAAAGGTTGGAGAAGGCGGCGGAGGATTGTTACGCAGTGGAGAGGATCTGGAAGCTTCTAGCGGAGGTCGAGGACGTTCATCTGATGATGGATCCGGGCGATTTCTTGAGGCTGAAAAACCAGTTGTCGGTGAAATCGTCAAGCGGTGAAACGGCGTCGTTTTGTTTGCGATCGAAGGAGCTGGTGGAGGTGACGAAGTTGTGCATAGACCTGAGGCATAGGGTGCCGGAGATATTGGAGGTGGAGGTGGACCCGAAGGGTGGCCCTAGGATTCAAGAGGCGGCGATGAAGTTGTACGTGGCGGAGAAGATGAGTGGGTTTGAGAAGGTTCACTTGCTGCAGGCCATGCAGGCCATAGAGGTTGCCATGAAGAGATTCTTCTACGCGTACAAGCAGGTGCTGGCGGTGGTAATGGGGAGCTCCGAGGCTAATGGCAACCGAGTTGGGTTGAGTTGCGACGGCAGTGACTCGTTGACGAACATATTCCTCGAACCTACCTATTTTCCAAGCTTGGATGCGGCTAAGACGTTTCTTGGATACTTTTGGGATAACGATAATAAATGGGTGTGAAAGAATTTCATATTTTAATAATGATACAAACAAACAGTCGTGACACTTTGGGCATTTTATGGATCGTTCGGTTTAGTTTAGATTGATAGCGAAACACAAAAAAAAAAATAGAGAAAAAAAAAACAAGGATGTCGCAAGAAATTCTTCCCTTTTTTTACTAAAAGTCTACTGAATTAAATTTTGTAATGGGCATTTGTTGTATGTGCCAATTTATGTAAAATATTTGAGTTTTGATTTTTGGACACTCCAAAAAATTAACATTCATTTAACACTTCTATCAGATCTATCACATTCATTACTGACCTATTACATCTATCACTTCTCTCTCTTTTGTTTTTATCTCTTTCAAGGTATATAATAGCATTGAGGTGCCAAGAAACATTTTTCAAAATATTTAACATCTTTTTCCTAACAAATACTAAAGCCCTTTGAAATGAATGACCTACCCTCCTCCTCTTCCATTTGAGTGAGTGACCGACCATGTGCAGCGATGGGGTGACAGTGGGGATAGGGGTGATGCGGGAGATCATGGGAAGGGCTACTGCTCAAATGAAGGTGGGTGGCCGCACGCTTTTCCTTTGATGCCCTTATCTCCGAAGAATTGGGTCGTGATTGGACTGGGATCATGGAAGTGGTGAGACTCCCATTAAGACCCACGTCTGTATATAAAACAAGTTTGATGAATGCAAAATCCAATCTCAGAGATAAAATTGAAGATTAATTCTCTTTTAATTTGGTCCCACGAACCGATAGAAACTATTAATTACTAGATATGGTACTGCCGATGCGCAAGTTATCCGGTATCTTATTTAAAAAGAATTTTGTATGCAAAATCAGAAAAATGTAATTTATATTGGAATACTATTAGAAATATAAGCTATAAGGCAAGAAAGTATCTCAAAAACATCATATAGGTAGTTCAAGCATATTTCTTTGTAAAATACTCCTTCATCAACCATTCTTTCAAGCATATTGTTTCTTCAAACCACTTCATGATTTCGCAAGTGTAGCACATTGGAAATCTGTAAAGAAAGTAAGAACTTGTATTTCTATGATTCAGATTATAAATTTAACATGTAAAGAAAATATTGATCCTTGATGAAAATATGAATTGTTCTATGAAATATACCTGTGTTATAAATTGCGAAATATTTCTTTATAGATAACGTTCGAAGTGATGTTTGTATCTTGACCTTCACTAACAGTGAGTAATATCTTCAATCCATTTCTTGATGTGACTCTTGATATGGCAACATACAATTGCCCATGTGAAAATACAGATCGAGGAAGATAGACTCCAACATGCCTTAAAGATTGTCATTGGCTTT
Organism: Calophaca sinica; assembly: GCA_037113605.1. Taxonomy (NCBI): domain Eukaryota; kingdom Viridiplantae; phylum Streptophyta; class Magnoliopsida; order Fabales; family Fabaceae; genus Calophaca; species Calophaca sinica. The sequence goes on from CM073735.1 coordinate 47,577,073, forward strand.
TATTAATAGTCATTGCAAATGAAAGAACCAAAGGAAATTGCCTTCTTTGAAACTTAAAAGGAATCCGTTTATCTGAAGGGATCAAAGAAAGTCTAGGTATATGCACAATTTGACCAGTTTTACTTCCTGAGATAATCTTCGCCTGGACAATGTATTTCCCCATTTTTGTGATTGTTAGTCTAGTTCCATTGCACAAGCCCAAAGATCGATCTATGTTTCGAGCAACATGACAGAACCCCGCCTTTAGTTTCAAGACATGATTTGGAAGCCCTGAAGCGACAAGTGTGTTTAAAAATTCAGAGTATGGATGTCATTTGCTTGAGAAGAATCCAAGCTGGGTGAATAAGGACTATCAAAACTCAAATAGGTTTTCTCATCACCAGGAAGCAAGGATAACATATAATCATTGATTTTATCAACAACATCATTTGTAGGAGCTAATATTGCCCTATCCTGGAAAAAGGATGGATTGTTCATGTTATCGAAGAAAAATGGGTAAGTTTCATGAACAATAGATGCAATTGAGTCACCATTACTTCTTATTAGTAAATCTTGTGGAATTTGAATAGTCATATTGACATCATCTACTTTTCCAATAGTACCATCACCAACACTTAAGACCCAGTCTGAAAATTGCTTTCTTTTCTCGACATCAGAATCTATATTGGTGGAAAGGAGTCTCATGTTTGTAGTTAAAGTCATGACCTTGCAAGAATCCCAAAGATATGAGGAGTTAACAGAAGCATGAACCACCTCTTACAATACGAATACAATAGAAGCCTATATGCATATGTCTATATGGCTTGTCATGAATCACGAATTCATCACTGGCAGGTACCTTATATTCTGTAACTAACTTGTGCAAAAGTCCAAGATCAGATTCCACATATTTGTTGACATTTCATAGATAAACAAAGATGAATTTCAAAGATGATCAGAAAAGACAAATATATTGGAAGAAGTCCTAATCATTCTTACCCCCAGAGCAAATGTAGAAAACAAAGAGCATCAAATTGTAATAAGTTATGCCGATTGGTCATGAAAATACAGATTTGAGTGAAAAAATATGATCTAGTTCAAGAAAAGCAAGAAAGAAAAATTGAATGATTTAAAGATAGAAAAAGCATACTTTCAAAGACAGTTAGCCTTAAGTATTATTTAGGTTATTGCCTAAGTTGTTGCTACTAATAGTAACAACGAAATAAATTTTTCATAAGAACATGAAACAATTTTCAATTCAAAGAACCATCTCTTATGGACTACTTTCCAATTCAACTATATTCAACTTGATTACAAATGCAAAAACTTTACACAAAAATTTATTAGGAAACAATATTTCATGTTGCTTTTCATCGCACTATTCAATCTGCATTATACTTTTGTAATAGCTGGTTACAAAAAATTACCACATAAACCTACTTCCTAGCCATTAATTTTCGGTTGTTTTGTAAAGTAGATATCAAGCTACACAACTTCATGAGTGAAAAAAGGAAGAAGCATAAGCATGAACAATGAAATGCTTCCAAAATCAAATGAGCCATATCAAGTTCATGTGTTAGCAAACTACAGCTTGGGAGTTGTATAGCTTAATCTTACTGTTGACAGAGGCTCTGCAAATGCCAACAGTACAGTACTGAAACATGGCCTAAAGGAAGATTGTGCAACTTTTCTGACTACTCAGGCAGCAACTTCAAATTTGCATCTTACAAATACAATAGATGAGTCTAAAACACAGTCAATATACATTCCACATTTTTCAGCTCTTCAAGTTCAAATCCAAATTGAATATATCAATTGGACTATTCATCGTCTGCACAAATTTAACTAATTTTGATTAAATAAACAAACACCATCTTACATATTAGTTGAAGAAAAGGAATCTATAATTGTTGATTATAAAAGAAGTATATTATATGCATTGCAACAATTCTACAAATGGCATATTATATGCATTGATTATAAATAAACCCACTATTTTCTACAAATTTCAACAATTCTACTGAAACAATGCCCAGAAAATTTTCAGTAATTTCCTAAATTTTTTATAAATGGTTAACCTCCATATTACCCATTGTTAGCTACCAACTATTTGGAGTTTGGTATCAACCTCAATCCTGCAATAATAATGCTTAGTTTTTGGAGCTTCTGTAGCAACTACAGAAAGAAAGTAAATTTATTTCCAATGCAAAAGACACTGCCTTACTTATTCATATAATAAGACAATGCAACAAATTTGGCACTTATCCATGGGTTCTCGTTCCCTCATAAGCTCCTGGAAAGCCCCATAGATCACTTATCAAATTAAATAAGAACACAATAAAATCAGGAAAAGCCCCATCCTCTAACACAACATAATGGAAAAAAAATTGAACATTTCTTAACTTTATATAAAACCCAAAAATCACCTTATAAAAATCCACCTCATAGCCTTATTTCAAAAAAGAGGCATAAGCAATGGTGCAACCCCAACTGAATCAAAACACACAGACAAATAAAGAACATAGTAAGAAACAAAAAAAATTTGACCACTTGAACAATATAATCATAGACCTGTCCAGTTTTTAAAAACACAAATATCAGATCAAGAATGAATTGAAAACTCAATAGCAAGTTAATAGTGTCCTTTTAAAGGCAAAACAGCTAAATCACAAATAGAGAAAGAGGTTTCCTTGAAACGATAGTCATTTGCACAATACATTCAAGTTTCAGCAGCTAAAATCCAAAAAAAAAGTGACAAAGTTCTAAAAGGTTAACATCTACAATATATAACCCATAGGCATGCCATTAACAAAATCAAATATTAGACTATGTTAACAGAGGCTTGTAGACATCATTTCTTGTAAGTGATGGAAGTCTTCAACTCACTATCAAAAGCATAACAATGTGAGTTATTGTTTTATAGCAAACAATAGAAGTGATTTTCCATAAGTGGGAGGCAGCAACATTCCTTTATACACAATTTGTCTGCTTTTTTATAATCTTTCAACTTCAGCTTGCATGCTGCATTGTTCAGATTGTAGACAACCTTCAAGGCCTTGGCATTCTTCTTCTCCTCTTCACTAAAGGAAGAATCATACTCTTGAAGTGTTCTGGCTTCCATAAGCATCCTCATTTCAGAAACAAAATTTGAAAGCACAGAAAATTTGAAATCGTCATACTTAGAGTATGTTACTTGGTTTTTGTTTTGAAAAGGACTGAATACCTGGGGGATAGGTCCTGTACATCATCTTTGGACTGGGACCCATTAGCAGCTGCACCTGTTGAGAGAAATCAATGTGAGTACTTCATATTAATATGAGCACTTAGCAATTGTATCCACTTTACAATGAGTCATCATTAAGTCTTACAAATACAGATAATAATATTGCCATAACAACTATTTTAAAAGAAAACAAAAGCCAAATAGATAAATAGATTAAACATCAAGAAAGAATAAAATCAACATTTTCCTCCTTTGTTCCTGCTTCTCCAAAACATGCAATTCAATCTAAGACATGTGAACTGATTTCAGTTTCTTACCAAAATATTCTTGGCCATGTAAAAGTTCCCTGCATAAGAAGGCATGCATATGACATTCCCATATACTGTGATGGAAAGGATGGATAGAAAAAGATGATCCATAGTGCTCTTTTCATTCTCTCTCCTAGTGCTCTTTTCATTCTCTCTCCCTCCAACCTTGTCATTTTCTGCCTTTAAGATCCAGTACCCAATAGAAAAGTGTGAATACATGCAAATTTCATACCTTACATCATATTGTATAATGAAGTAGCACTCACCATCCAGCCCAGATGTGCAGTCAATTGCATCAATACAAATCAGTCAATCTCCTTGGCAGCGTACTATCGATGGTAATCTCCTTACCTTGCTCAAAAGCCACAAAAAATCAGTCAATCTTAGAGAATAAAAATTTCAGAATTGATTGCTACAACTCATCTGTGACTAAAACCACAACAGATAAGCCATTAGATTTATAGAAACAAATCCCTTTTATACTACTCCTCAATGCACTCTAAAAGTTATAATAACAACAATGAGAGATACATAGAAAAACTCACAATAACAACAATGAGCATAAGTAGTAGCATACCATTTTTTTAGCATAACCCAGTTAATATACACAGGACAAATGTCTTCTACCTCTTCTACTGCAAGAATCAAATCTGTACCCCCCGTATTCCTGAAAAAGGTTATAAAAATTCAGCGAACGATGTTGTAATATGCTCCACAGAATCATCTTAAAAAAAAAAAACTAAAAACGGAACTACAAACAAAATGAGGAGATTTTGATTTTCAGAGACTGTCACTCCAAATCTAAGTTTTTTTTCCAGGTTTTTGTTGAAATCTAAGTATAACAAAATTCAATAACGGTGCTTGCTGGAAGTAAAAATAAAGTATGATCAAGGGGAATTTACATCGAAATGCGAATATTCTCACCCTTCAGGTTTGAGGATACTTCCCAGAATAAAATTCAATTATTCAGCTAGGTTCAATGAAATTCAAATTAACAACAACAACTAAAACTTAAGAGAGATTTTGACAAACCTGCTCTAGTTTTCCTAGTATTCTCAATCATGTGACCTTGAATCTCAAGGAAAGCCTACATTTGTGGGTCAAAAATGAAAATAAAAATACACTGGTTAAAGCTTACCATACCTCACGTGGCGCCTAGGGCTGGTACTTCCTTCTCCTTCACCAGATTAACACATGCAAGGCTTTCTTCTTCTTTGATTCGAGTTCCCTTTCTCTTTCTCTCTCGTTCTGTTTCTGCTTCTCTTCTTCGTTTCAGCCTCGTTCTTCTTCTCCATGGCACAGTGGTGCGCCACCAGCCCTCGGACAGCTCCGCCCTTCTCCTCTCCTTCCTCGCACTCGCTCTCGGTCTCTCTCTCTTTCCCTTCTTCTTTTTCTCTTTTTCTTTCTTTTCTTTTGTTTCTTTCTTCTGCTACTGCTACTCGATGGGGGGAGTAAATGGGTGAGGGTGATAGAGAATAAGCCGTATGACCAATGCATGTAGCTTAGATAGCCTTGTGGAGCAAAAATAGTGCGATATTAAAAAGATAATTACATGGAAATGACATTAAAAAGAGAGGTTATATAGAAATGACATTAAAAAGAGAGGTTATATGAGAACCTGTATTTAAAAAGATAAAATAAAGGAGTGTAAATAACTTGAGATCATGGAATAGAATTCAAAAACCTTCCAAATTTTTTCTTCGACTTTTCCACAAAAAATGCCCGAAAGTGTGGTACGAAAAGTATATAATTAACCATTAAGGTAACTAACAGATATAACATCTGTCCCCTTTTATGTTAACTTTATAACTACAAAAATCTAAGCCATTAAGTGTCAGCCATTAGATTTAACTGTAGGATGTGCTGTTCATACCCAAATATGGAAAATCCAATAAGCTTCTTGAAGGATCATTCGAGCTTAAGCCTTTTTTGGGTTCCATACCAGTAAACACTGGGATTGACAGCTTCAAATATCTCCCAATTAAAAGATCACTCCAATTAAAGTCCCCTGTACAGAGACAAAAGCTATTTAACACGCAGAAGCTTATTTGTATGCTTGGAAAGTCAATATAAAGAAGCATAATTGTAATAAAAAAATAAGATAAAAAAGCATAAAAATAAAAAAATACAAAGTGAGAGATGCTTACCACTGAGATGTGGCAGACACAAATATACAAAAGAAGTGAGTATTCAGTCTCAAATAAATCATTTAATATCCTTCATTGAACTAAAGAAGAAAATGAAAAAATTGGTAGAAGAATAATGCAAATGATCATGCAACCACCAACACCTGGAAACAAAATTATTGTAAAAAAACTACAAACAAAATAACCAAAAATGAAAGTCCAAATAATTGACTGACCAAAAATTTAAGGCAGCCACCCCCATAAGCCAAATGGAAATCATATAATTCATCAAACTATTTTTGTCTAGCCAAAGACAGAGTTATTGCAAATTTACTCATTCAACAAATTTACTGCAAAATATCTTCTATATTGTTAAATTATCTTAAAAACCAAAGTGAGCAAGTAACTAAATCATATGTGATAAACTACGATTATTCCAATCCTGAGCAACAAAAAAAAAACACATAAGCAAGAATAAGAAAAAACAATGGAATCGGAGAAAATAAGTAAATTGAAATGAGCAAGATAAAAATCCAACCAAAGTTAACAAAAAAGCCAAATAGTTAAGTACTTACATAGAAACCATTAAAAGATAACAAAACCCACTATTTTCTACAAATTTCCACAATTCTACTGAATCAATGCCCAGAAATAATACAAAGCCAAATGATCACAAAGTAGTGCTTGGTAAAGAACATGAATCAAGAGAAAATTAAGTGTAAGCAAAAAAGAAATATCAATATCAGTAAGATACTGCTTCAGAATAAATATAATGAGCAGATATGCAAGTTGGAATTCTGATGCACCACACCTCAGGATGAGATTTACAAAAATCTCTGAGCCGTGCACGAAGGAACTTCCTCAGTGATAGAGTCCCACGTTCAGGTAGCAACTTAGCATCAGACTCCATTGCATCAGGATGAATATCATGATAATCCAAAAACAGCAGCAAAAGCCAAAAACTTCCAATAAAGTTAACATGAATGCTCCTATGAATATCAGTCTACAACACATAATGAAACAATTGTGTCATTTTACAAATGAGGAAATCGGAAAACCACGTAAGACAGTAGCATTAATTAGTGCTGCAGCTTATAAGTAAACCTAGTTGCTGGACTTTTTGAACTAAAATAGACCATATTCTCCTTGTCAGTTTGGTAATGGGTTGCCCCTGATCATCATGTTGAAATTAACCAACAAAAGTCAAGTTTGCACACAGAATATGATTAATTTGAGTTGTAACATACCAAGCAAAGAAATATGATAAAATCAACCAACTACGGCAAGTTGAAACTTTACAACATAGACATAAATGGAGATAAAAAAGAGACCAAATAAATAAATAATTTAGTAGTAATAAAAAACACCATGGAGAAGAAACTATTGCAGTCATTGCATTACCTTATATGTCATGAATGACCAAAAATAATTATCTATTATAGAATTCGATTACTTCTCCATAATCCAAAAAGTGCATGCGATCAAAAATCTATAACATCAAATATCTAAACTTTTTTTTTTTGGGTACAATATCTAAACATTTCTTTCACCTGCTTTGGACATTAAATCTTCCAAAGCAGCTTCTTAGATGCATTTCCCTCTAAAATACAGCCTTGCTACCTGTTGAGCAAAGATAAATTCAACATAATTCAATCTAATTCACCATCAACTGAAACCCAAACATGTTTGTCACACACCATATTTACAAAAGGATACACTTTTCTTTTTGATATAGTATTATGCTAATTTTAGTTATTTCATATAGACCCTTGGGGAAATTTTTCTTCTAGCAAGTAAATAAGATACTTGCCACAATAGTAAAGACAAATATAGTTTAGTTTACACCTATAGAATGAAATGTTGAAAATAAATGGTTCATCGCCATTTGAAAGACTAAGAGCATGATTAAAGATGATCTATACAAACCATTCAAAACTTAAGTAGAAGGGTTAAGAAAATGACCAAGAAGGGGAGTTAATTTTTCCTGTAAAAAGGAAATATTCCATCATATAAACAGGAAGTGAGGTCCACATGATTTAGTAGTTCTCACACGAATTTCACTCAATAACAGTGTGTTAAAAAATAGTATATATTATGAGCAATGGAAAAGAGCTTTTGAAAAATAAACATAAGGAAACAGCAAGCCTTATGATCACTGACCACATACCTGAACTTAACTTCTCCTTGAAACCGTCCTGAACGAATTTCAACCTACAGAAAAGTCCCAAGGGTCATTTATCAAACAAATGAAAGCAACATGAAATAAGTGTGTGTGTGTGTGAGGCCAATATAAACAGTACTGGTACTTTTTAATGATGTGCTTAGCTGCTAACTGAAAATAAAAAAAGCAAGGGAAATGTATTCTCATGTTTTTCAAGATTGTCAATTCGAAACATGATTGAATTTTACCTGATCACTTCCAGAAGGAGTAAACCCCAGAAGTATTCCCTTATCAATGGTCATAGCCAAAATAGTCCCACCCTGCAAACACCAAAGTGCAAGTGAACTCATTCAAATTTCAAGCGATGTTTCCAAGAATATTGCCCAATAATTGAACAGGTGAAATGTATCTACCCATCCCCAGTGCTCTAGTACGTATTGCTTAATCAAAAGTTTCGCTGTAAAACTTGCCCAAAATCAATCATCAAGTTTCATTTGCAATAATATAACAGAGAGGTATATGTACCTGATGATCAATGTGTGCCCCCCACTACAAGAAATAGTTCACATACCGACGGACATTCACCGACGGCTTGAGTCCGTCGCTAAAAAAGCGGGATTTTCGACGGCCAAATCTGTCGGAAAACGCATCCGTTGGATTCTGGATATTACCGACGGGTTAAGCCGTCGGAAAACCGCTTTTTTAGCGACGGACTCAAGCCGTCGGTGAATGTCCGTCGGTAAACCGTGAATTTTGGAAAATTCCCGCTTGTTTTTTAATACCGACGGCCATTGACCGTCGGTAATGTGTAGCTTTTCCGACGGGTTAGTCCGTCGATAATCCCGTGTCGTTTACCGACGGGTGTGACCGTCGGTAAGTTTAAAATGGCCGTCGGTAAGCTCTTTATTTGGCCAGAACAGAATCCTTCTTCTTCATTCACTCGCTTCTTCTACCCTTCTTCTTCATCTCCGCCGCAGCCCCCCTCCGCCTCCCTTCATTCACTCGCCCTCCGCCGCAGGCTCGTATCGCCACACTGCCGCCGAATAACTCCCTTTTTTTCACCATCCCACTCCCGCCGATCAGAACCCTTCTTCTTGATCTCCCTCGTTCGCCCTCCGCTGCCCTCCGCCGCAGCCTCCCTCCGCCAGACCGGCCGAACGTAACCACCTTTTTTCACCATCCCACTCCGCCGAGGAGGTAGGTTAATTGAAGGGCATTTTTTTGTTGTATTTTTTTTTCCCGTGGGTTTTGAGGAAGTTTTGATTTTGAGATTGGGAACTTGTGTTGCGACTTCAACTTGGAGTGGACTTGGAGTGGATGAAAGCTATAATCTGCTCGTTTCAAATGCCAACGTGAATTCTTCTGGGCAAGTGACAATTGAGGTAAGCTTCAGCTTCACTAGGTATGCACAAATGTTATAACCATGAGTCGATCCTTGATTAAAAATTACCAGTTGCCCTTCCTAACTGTGTAAGTAGGACCTTTGAACTTATGTCATGCTTGATATTGTTGTGTCTTCATATAAGATGAGATTGAAAAGTTGACACTACTTCTCATGCATCAAGGATTTGGACCAATAATGAGCTTAGATATAGTTATATTGCAAACAGCAAAAGGAAGTATTAAGGCTTTGAATAGTTGATTTAATCTATGTTTAGTTGAGGACATGGTTTTAAAAGCCAGACTTTCTATCAGTTAGATGGTTAAGACACCTCATTTTCTATGGGCTTCAATTATCTGTCTTCAAGAAATTATTTATCATGGTAGAAAAGACTTTTTTATTGATAATGATGCTCCATACGTGTATGGAAGAAAAAAAAAATAAAATGCCCGGTATGTAGCATAACTTGGTCAATAGATCAATAATTTACAGTTGGCCTATTACTCTCCTGGCTACATAAGTCAATACTCAGTAGGAATTATGGCTGATCGAATTCCATTCCAAATGAACTACAATTTTTATCTAAGTAGATGTATTTTTGGAGGATTTAGCTCTACATCAGAGAATTGTAGCATTGGTCGCATAAATATGCTTTAGCGATTTGAGTTGTTGACATTCGGAGAAGACTTGACTACAATGAGTGGATCGACATCTAAGTGCCTTTTAGATACAAAGCTGATTTCAGAGCAAATAACATGTTAGATTCTTTTTCTCGCTTCTCGCTGGTCAAGTGCATTGCAATCATTGAAGCCTGATATAGTAATGTGAAGGCAAGGATATAAATATTATTGAACATGTAAGAAAAAACTGTAGCATACCGTGGTGGAATGGAGTTATGGATTTAAACCTACATAAATAGTTCGGTTTCTTTATGTCTTTTACACTATTTCTGTTGTTACTTTGGGTGATGCAACCCTAGCTTTATTTATTCTCCCTGATCTCATTGCGACTTGTGCGTTTGTTTGCTTTTAGCTTTCAGTTATTTTATTTAAGAGAACATTCAAATATATGTGTATATGATCTTTTAAATTCTTCAACTGTCCGAATTGACGGTGATGTAGGTGATCTGAGCAGATCTTTGCTTATAGCTTGCTGATAAATTCCACAAATATTTGTAATGGTAGTAATTTATGAGCAATGAATTAGTCAGTCCGAAAAGCATAAGCTTTTAAGTGCAGGCCCATGAATGCTGCCGATGTGTCTCTCACTATAGATATATCCTTTAGACTATTTCGTGAATGTATTATATAATTCCCAAAAACTTCATTGAGAAAATTGTAAACAAGGAAATATCGGTAAAAGTCTTTCCAATTTAGGAACTGTTAGGATGAAGAATAAAAGGGATTAGTTAGGGTAGTTGGTTAATTGGAGGAGATATCATCTATGAATAGGAGAAATAAAGATGCAGGAAATAACTCTAATTTGATTGCTTGTAAGTGAAAGGAGAGAGATCCTTTGTGAATGGGTCAACTGGGAATTCTATTCCCCATTTCTATTCGGTTTTCAATAATACATTTACATTCTTTTCACTACAATTTCTCCTGTTCATAACAGAACAATTAAGCACTCTTTACTTATTTGTTAAGCAGTTCAAATTTATTAATTACATTTTATTGTTTTTTTTTCTTTGTAATTTTCTTTTCTAGATTTTCTTTTTTCTCTTTTTGTGTTTCTGTTTCTGATATAGTTTACTAAATTTATGTTTCATTTGTTTTTAGGCTTGAGGAGCTCCAAGTTTTGGATATCAAATTTCTCTATAGTTGTTCAAAGCCAACTATTGTGGTGCTTTACCAGGTTTTTAACTCTATTATACCTATTGTTTTTGGGGTATTAGCTCCTTTGTTCATCAAATAGACTATGTGTGAGCTGTTATCTTTTTTTGCTGCTTTCTATTTTTTCTTTTCACTTCTTTATTTTGGTTTGGAAAGAAGGGGGGGTTGGAGGAATTTACTACACCTCTTGCTTATGAACAATAGTTTCTGGATTCCTTTGGTGGTGACAAGGGTTTTACATTACATTTTCTTTCTTTTTAGGTTTTTGGATTCCTGGGTTTCTGGATCTACTGGTTTTTAGGTATGTTGCATTCGAACTTGTTTGAATTCTATCCTTATTTACATTCTGGTGTGGTTTTGATATTCTTGTTTATATCTTATTAGTTTCTGCTAACACAAAAAGCTCTGTTTCATAGGCCTCTGAGTTCGCCACCTCCACCAGTTCGCCACTTGTACCACTAGGTATGCACTCTAACGAAATGTCGAGTAACTCATTGGGTGGAAAAGGGTTGTCTGTTGACCCCCACACCGACATATTTATTTGTTTTCGTTCATAGTTCTCTCCAAAGAGGGGATTTTGAAGTGTATTGTGTAATTGTGTAAATGATATGTACTGTGTAATTGTCTGCCAGTTCTGCTATCACTCATCAGTCACAATGCTTGTGAGTAAAGAGTGCAATTTTAATTTATAATTTAGAAATAGTCCATGAACTTCTCTGTAATAGATTTATACCTTAAACCTTTATAGTTTAGATTTCTTTTAATCTCAGCATCAGTATTATCAACATGTAAGTAAATCAACATGAGATAGCTTAAAAAGTGCAAATCATGATAGAAACAAATGCTAGTTATATTTAATAAGATATCAAAGAATAAAGTGGTTATGTATCAAGTATCAACCTGAACACCTAACTCAACTATCAATAAAGAGAACCAAGCATTTGTCCGTTTATCTATGTAACAACATAGAATGTGTAGACAAGACTGCATCGCTTTTATCTTTTCCTAGCCTTAAGACACAACTTTTTAGCCCAAACAAAATATTAAAAGCAAAAATGGAACAAGGAACAAAGAGTTAAATTTCTCTTTTATCAAGTTAATAAGGATTCTTAAACTATATTTTTAATCTAAAGATGATAGTTAATAGATAACATATCAACAGGATCCACAACACACAGTGCAGCGTTGACTAATTTTATATATTATTATTTATTTTTCGCATATATCTATTGTTAGATAAACTTGCTAAATATATATAATAGATCTTGTCTAATAGATAAGTAAACCATATTTTATTGTTTTTTATCTATTCTATTCCTATATTATTATTATTTTTATTATTATATTATAAGGAAAATGGTCTTAGGTAACTAATTTTATTGGTATCTATATTTTCTTCTCTTCTTGCTCTTTAACTAAAATTTAAACTTAAACTTAAATTTAAATCTATATATTTTTATTAAAAAAATAAAATAATAATTTACTTAAAAACTAGATAAAATTTCTTCAATTTAAGAAGTTTACATTGGTGATGTTGTTTGTCTGCAATTTGCTTTGCACATCTCTCTGTACTTCTTTCCCTTGCCACTTCTGCTTGTCTAATTCTATCCTCTTTAAATGACCTAGTATATTTTTCTAATTCCAGTGTTGTTAATCGAGGATCGCGAAAAATAGCGTAAAATTGGTAGGATGGCGTAAAATAGCGGGCAGATAGCGTAAGTTAAATAGCGGGTGAAATAAATAAAATTATAAAATTATATATTAAAAAGTGACATATAATATTTAACGTTCAGCACAAAATCTGAAATAACATAATAAAATATTTATTTAATGAGCTATTTTTAGAAACTTAAGTGATTATTTATTCATAAATTACTTTAGAGGCTTATTAAAATAAAATGAAGAGAGCATATGAATATTTTTTATGTTGATATATTTGAATATTAATATCAGCATTTATTTTAAGTGATGTAAAATAAGTTTAAATAAACCCTGAATGAATAAGTAGCTCTTCCGTTTTAAGAAAATAAAATATATAAATTAAAATTGCAATATTGATTGAATTGTTAATAAATAATTAACAGATGAGCAGAATTAAAAAAAGAGAAACAAGGAAAACAAACAGTAAAAAAAATGATATAACAAAAATGAAAAAGATCTCAAGAAGAGAAGAATTAAAAAAATTTCAATAAAAAAGAAATAAAAAATAACAACATTAAAAATTATCATATAAGAAATTAAATGAAAAAGGAAAATAAAATATTTTTTATTATTTATATATATATATATATATAAATAATAAAACTAATTCTACCCTTGTCACTTCTGCTTGTCTAATTGTTATGTTAATCATTGATCGAATGGATGTTTGATATTTGTTATTAGTATCGGAGAGAAGCCTTAGCTTCCCGTTTGAGGTTTAATATATTATTGAGTGCATATACTCTTTTAGGGTACCATGTGCTCATTGTATATTGAACCTTAAATTGTCCAAGTCGGACAGTTTGGGAACAAACTTTTTCTTTACTCGTATAATAGTTGTTGCTTAATTCTTGTATCTTTATATTTGATGAAATTTCGGTTCGATTCATTTCCTTTTGTACTCTGGGTGCATACTTGATTGCGGTGTTCATAACTGCGTTCATTTTGTGTACTCAGAGACCAATGGAAAATGCTGCCGAAATTTTGTCAAGTATAAGATACGAGAATTAAGGAATGATTATTATACGAGTTCTGAAAAAGTTTTTTCTCGAATGGGATAGGGTCATACCATTTAAAGAAAGAGAGCGGTTGTAAGAACGTCGTGCTGCTGAAATTGTCATTTTTTTTTGACATGCAGAAGATGGAATATTTTCTTTCGAGTCGTAGTTGGATGTACGGTAGGTTGTATCCGGGGAGAGGGGGTTTGAAACCAGATTTTTATACTGGGGTTGCGTGCTTTGTCCAAGTCGCAATGGCACATAAAGATTTCAAAACTAATGGAGGGATTAGATGTCCGTGCTTTAATTGCGATTGCGAGAAGGATTAAGAGCCCAAGTGAGGTCACGCACCACGTATTCGACTTGGATTTAGGCTTAATTACTGGATTTGGACTAGACATGGTGAAAAGTTGCCTCACGTTGATTTAGGGGTTGGTGATAATTGCGAAGGTGCTTCAAGCAGTTACGTAGATTCGGGATGTGGTGAGCAGATTGAATTGATACAAGATATGGTTTGTGATGCATTGGGGGTGAACGTGTTATTCGAGGAGCAACAATATGATGACACAGATGAACTTCCAAATGAGACAGCACAAAAATTTTATAATATATTGTTAGAAACAAACAAGCCGTTGTTTGAAGGGTCTACAGACTCTAAGTTATCAATGTGTGTGAGGCTCTTAGCTCTTAAGTCCAACTGTGGTGCTACCGAAGTGTGCTTGGATCTCGTAACGAAAATGATGTTGGACTCGTCACCTATCAAAGATGGTTTGCCAAAAAGTTATTACGAGGCTAAAAGCTTAGTGTCCAAGTTGGGGCTGGAATCTAAAAGGATTGATTGTTGTGTGAGAGGGTGTATGTTGTATTACGACAATGAGTTTGGTAAAAACGATGGTGCGCTAGTTGAATGCAAATTTTGTGGTGAGCCTAGGTATATGTCACATACTAATAATCGGACGGGTAGACAAAAACTAGTTCCAGTGAAGGCAATGTTTTATTTGCCAATTATTCCAAGGCTGCAGAGAATGTTTGCATCACCACAGACTGCAGACAAAATGACATGGCACTATGAGAATAGAAGCACTTCAGGTATGTTGTGCCACCCTTCTGATGGTGAAGCTTGGAAGCACTTTGATCGTGTGCATCCTGATTTTGCAGCAGATCCACGTAATGTACGACTTGGCTTATGCTCTGATGGTTTTACCCCGTATGTTCAATCCACGGCGAAACCTTATTCTTGCTGGCCAGTTATCGTTACCCCATACAATCTTCCTCCCGAAATGTCCATGTCTAAGCCTTATATGTTCTTGACTTGTGTTATACCGGGTCCAGATAATTCGACAGATGGTATTGACATCTATTTAGAGCCTCTTATTGACGATCTCAAAAGGTTGTGGAATGGTGTTGTGACGTACGATATTGCACGAAAAAGGAATGTTACGATGAGGCGTGATGTGGACCATTAATGACTTCCCTACATATGGCATGTTGTCTGGTTGGGGTACTCATGGTAAAATGGCATGTCCGCATTGCATGGAGCATACAAAGGCCTTTACCTTGAAATTTGGGGGGAAGAGTTCTTGGTTTGACTCACATCGCAGGTTTTTACCCGATGATCATGCATTTAGACGGAATAAGAACGCTTTCAAGAAGGGGGAAGTTGAATTAGATGGCCCGCCCCCAAGGTTGACACCAGAACAGATCTGGGAAAGGGTTATGGAACTGCCCAAAATCACAGATTTTGGGAAATTGGATCGATTTGAAGGATATGGACAATGGCATAATTGGACAAAAAGAAGTATTTTTTGGGATCTGCCATATTGGAGAGATAATTTATTGAGACACAACCTTGATGTTATGCACATTGAGAAGAACTTTTTTGACAATGTTTTTCTCACAGTGATGAACGTTAGAGGAAAAACAAAAGACAATGAGAAGGACAGACTAGACTTACCACTTTACTGTAGGCGAAAGGACTTGCATTTGACGAATCGGTCGGATGGGAAGACCTTGAAACCCAAAGCCTGTTACTCTTTAACTGCTGAGGAAGCCAAGTCAGTCTGTCGGTGGATAAAAGAACTTCGGATGCCAGATGGTTATTCTTCTAATTTGGCAAGATGTGCCGATGTGAACAAAGGAACCATGATTGGGATGAAAAGCCATGATTGTCATGTATTCATGGAGTGTTTACTTCCTATTGCATTTAGTTCCTTGCCGTCAAATGTTTTAAATCCACTGACTGAACTCAGTCAATTCTTTAAAGATTTGTGTTCTGCGACATTGAGAGAGGATGATCTCATAAGGATGGAACAGAATATACCAGTCATTCTTTGTAAGTTGGAGAGAATATTTCCCCTTGCTTTCTTTGATTCTATGGAGCATCTAGCAGTGCATCTTGCACATGAAGCTAGGCTTGGTGGACCGGTTCAATACAGATGGATGTATCCATTCGAAAGGTACTATAATAAAGTATTCTCTAAAATAAATATTTATTTGAAGGGTTAAATATATCAATTTTTATCATCAACGTTGTTATTTTGTAGATTTATGGGTGACTCAAAACGGTCGGTGGAAAATAAGGCCAGGGTTGAAGGATCTATTTGTGCAACTTACTTACACCGTGAGACAATCCATTTCTGTTCCCATTATTTTACGAACTTCATGTTGACACCAACAAATAGTAGGAATGAAGTAGAAATTGAAAGTGAAAGACACCTGCTTGCCTTATCAGTATTTTGCCTTTCCGGCCGTCATGGTGGAAAGGAGGTGGATAACTGGATAACGGGCGAAGTGTGGAAGTCAGTCCACGTTCACGTGTTGATCAACTGTGCAGAAGTATCACCGTATCTAACGTATGTATCATTTTGACCACTTTCAATTTCTTTAATCCACAATTGCTCTTGATCATTTGTTTGATAATGACTTGATCAGGGCATTCTTGTTAACTAAGCTCACAAGCGTACAAGACTCTTCTGCCTATATTCATGAATATTTCTCAACGTGGTTTAGGAACCAGGTATGTTTTTTGAGTCGTCATATATATATTATTATTATTTATTGTTTGAAAATACAAAAATATTGTTTGAAAATAGGAACCATAATTTGTTTGCACATGGTGTGTACACAGGTGTATAGCGAGGCAGAATCCCATAAAATCCAACACTTGAGAAATTTATCTCATGGTCCTAAATCACGTGTAAAAGAATGGCACACATTCTTTGTAAATGGATACAAATTCCAAACCCAGTCGAAAACAGAGGGGAAAAAAACAGTTAACAGCGGGGTTTATGTAAAAGGTGCCACAGATGGAGGTGAAGATGACTTTTACGGCGTGATTCAACATATATATGAACTGATGTACAATACTTTAGACTATACTAAAAAAATAGTTCTATTTTATTGTAATTGGTTTGATCCGTCAAATAGAGGCACAAGAGTGGATCGAAAATATAATATCATGACATACACATGAGCGTAAGATACCAAATGTTTGATCCGTTTATCATGGTACAACATGTAAGACAAGTGTATTATGTCCCTTATCCATCAACTCGAAGGGACAAACAAGGTTGGTGTGTCGCAATAAAGATAAAACCACGGGGTCGCATTGAAGCAGATGATACAGAGGAAGAAGTGGCTTATCAAGTGGATGAGATGTCTCATGTCAATGTAGTAAATGAAGTGGAACCCATTACTCGACTACGTGACAATCCAATCACATATGAAGTTGTAGATGGGGATGAGGAATTAAATGAAGAAGTGGCAGAACCATCAACATCTGAAGACGATGCCGAAATTGAGTGGGCAGAATGGGCAGATTGAAATTGTTTAACTTTTTACAATTTGAGAAATTAATGTGTAACAATATATTTTAATTTGTCAGTTATTTTCATAACTTGTTTATTTTTATGGAATTCATTTGTAAAAAAATATGTTTAAATATAATATTTCATGATCAAGTATTATTCAATTGCTCTATAGACTTTTATGGCATCGGGAGGTTCAGAGCCGACCCCAAACCACCCGGTGGTGGTAAATGGAAGGAAGGGCATCGCCCTCGACCCCCTCGTCGTCGAGGCCGACCATCATTAGGCGTGACCTCATCGGGTTTTGACGTTGTCATCTACACGTCGTCCTAGTACATCTACGCCGAGACGACTGATACACCTCCTGCACCTAGACGACCTTACGCATCACCTACGGACTCAGGCACATTCGACACCAGCTACGGACTTCGGGCACGTTCGGCACCTTTACCTCACATTGACATGATCCCCACCCTGGTTCCAGCAGCCCACATGGCGCTTGAGTTCCCATGTTGTGCACGATCCGGTGGCCGATGCTCATCGGTCAGACCATGATTATAGTACGGGTCATACGGTGATCACACCGATGTTGGGCGGGGCGGGGAGGAGCAGGAGGTTCGGCAGAGGAGGTTCTTGGCGAGGGAGGCGGGAGGTGAGACTCTTGAGATCTTTGTATGATGGCCGAGTTGTTATCGTGCCATCTGGTAAAGGGTAAGTATTTGCAATTTTTTCGAGTTATTAATAATTTACATGTATATATATATATTTTTATTTAACATGTTTTTATTGTTCAGGTTTCTTCCTCAAAGCCAGCGTTAGCTATCACAAAGAACAATTGAGGAGAATTACCAGGAGTTTTGGCCCACCTGGGGCGAAGGATATTGAGCGGGACCATATGTTTAATTCTTTTCGAGTAAGCTGCAATTTTTATTTTATTGCATATTATTTTATTTTCGTAAATTTCAATTATGTTTAATAATGTCTTATATTGATACTGAGCGAGGTTGCTTGGGAGGAAAAAGATGAGGAGGCGATGGAGAAGAATTTTCATATGAAGGCCTCCCACCGCTTTTCTCGACATGCTTTGAGATGCCGCATCGGGGATCGCCACCCAGTTGGATAGGGATGAGCTCTGGTAGCGGTGGTAGCGCCTTTGCAACACCCACGAGTTCCAGGCGACGATCTGAAGGCCAAGAAGAATAGGGCCTCTGAGAAGGGTGGCGGCTTGCACACTTGGAGGTTCTGTCGGTCGGTAGCGACCAGCTAGACTTAGACTTATTATTATTATTATTATTTTATTATTATTATTATTATTATTATTATTATTATTATTATTATTATTATTATTATTCTTTATTTAAGTTTTTTATTAATACAATCACAGTCGAAGAGGTTGGGGAGAGAAGTTCAATTGCACGAGCTCCATCTTGCAACTCATATGAAGAGGAGTACTAGTGATTTCGTTGATGACCGTTCGAGGCGGACTCGGGTAATTATAAAATATAATAAATATTTTTTTTAATAATGTTTATATTGTTTTGTTAAAAAAAAAGACTTGACTTATTTGTTTGTTTAACATGAGGAGTTTGAGGCAAGGATGTCTCAGCTTAGATCTCAGAGTTTATCATGTTCTCCATCTCAGAGCCCTGACGATCTATCTACACCGCTGAGGGTTTGGGCGGAAGTGGTTGGTGGAAAGAAGAAGGGTCGCCTATATGGTGCTGGCGACCTTGCCAGCAACTACAAAAAAGGGGCCCGCCGCCTACACGTTGGAGCGTCGTTGAGTAGTAGTGCTGCCACTGGTCGCTCTGCCACGGATGACCAGGAGATAGCCGAGTTGAAGCGCACCGTGGCCCAGCAGCAGGAGGTTTTGACTCAAAGTCGCAGTCAAGCGAGCAGATGTACCAGATGCTAGCTCGCCAGCAGCCTACTCCATCGACTCCGCCTCCGCCTCCGCCTCCGCCTCCGCGTACTGATGGTCATGTCGATGATGCAGATGATGTAGAGCATCTCGATCATGATCAGGAGTACCAGGACTATTAGTTCTGTTTGTACTTATATTTTTTCATATTTTTGGATATCATTTTTTTTTCGTTTCGGATATTATTTTAGTTACTGATTTTTATTCGTCAAATTTATTTATTTATTATGTTTTCTTTTTTTAATTTACTTTTTAGTTTACGTTATCACATTTTTATATATGGAAATCAATTAATAATTAAATTAAATTAAATTACAAGTAATATTTAATTAAATTAATAAATAAATATTTTTTAATATGAGAATAAATTATTTTTATAATTAAACAAATAAATAATTAAATTAATTAATTAATTAAAGAATAAAATTAATTTGGTTATTAATTAATAATTTTATTAATAAAATTAATTAAAGTAAATATTTTATTAATCAATTTATTTTTCTGAAAAAAAAAACATTCTGATTACCGACGGCTTAAGCCGTCGGAAACTTTTCAGATTGACCGACGGTCTACACCGTCGGAAATTTAACGAAGGCTTTGCCCGTCGGAATCCACCATCATTTTCCGACGGGTGTAGCCGTCGGTATTACCGACGGTAAAGAACAGTCCGTCGGTAATCCTTTGCGACGACCATATTTTCGACGGGTTTTTGGCCGTCGGTTATCCATCGGTAAAACTGGATTACTGACGGCTTTTATGTATTACCGACGGCTTTAGGCCGTCGGTAATCCCATGTTTTCTTGTAGTGCCTAAAGGACAAATTTGATAAGGAGATACTACAACTCGAACTTCCTCTTTTTGCACCTTTGCCATTTCAGAAACTATCTCTCTCATTTCATTTAGCTGCAGGATCACTAATAACAATGTAATTTAGTAACCCTGCAAAGCATGCAGCTATTAAAAAGAAAATAAAAAAAATCGAGTGATAAATACCCTCAACCAATCATTAGACATCATAGAAACCATGAAACAAAAATGTACTTCCTCAATGAAGAACCAATGTTTAAAACTAATGCTAGAGAAAAATTAATATGGATTAAGGCAAAAAATAGTATTGATAGATCTTCAATCAAACTAAAATGGGCAAACGACGGTAAGAACTTTAGCTGTGAAAATGTATGAAGTGTTGAGGTCCACAAAATATTTAAAATTATTTCAAATTACGAGTATAGCTTTATGAAAGTTTAACTACATTGCTAATATGAGGGGGAGTTCAGAGCATTACCACTCTCAATGCATCTCTGGCTCAATCCTGTGTTGCAGGTATGTCTTCTACACTTTCAAATGCAATCAAATGATCCACCACTCAAGCATTTAAGAAAATTGAACCACATACCGGTCCTTTTTCTCCCGAGAGTTGCTAAAGCTAATTCAATGTTGCTATACCTGACAACAACAAAAAATTAGTTGCCGAAAGAGGAGTCACATGCAATCTTTATAAGCTAACAAAGAAAATCGAAGGAACTACAGAAATGATGAACTGCAGCAAAGTCGAAGCATCCATTTTCCGCGACAGGGATTTCAAGGAGTCGGGGATTTCAAGGGTCGACGGAGGAAGGGCATTTTAGAGGTCGGCGAGGGAGGCTTCCTTCTGCTCCTCGATGCGTGCGGCGGTGGTAGACTCGCGTTTCGGGATGGAGTTGTCGCCGTTGTTGAGGAATTCGAGGGTCTCCTTGGAGCGGGATTCTAGGGCTTGGAACTTGGAATCTAGGGATTGGAATTTCTGGGAGATGGAGTCTTGGAGGGAAGAGATCGCCGCCGGACAAAAACCACCGCCACCAGAGATCTTCGGGGAAGAAGAAAAGGAAGGAACATAGGGAGAGAACCAACAACAGAAGTAACAATGATATATGCGTGAATGTGAATGGGAAACGTGATAAAACCAGGTGCTTGAAACCATGTAAATGTGAAACCATCTGATAAAACCATGGGCGTAAATGGATGGAAATGATTAGTCACCGCCGAAACAACCAATAAGCAAAGCGAAGCGTGTGCAGGAGGCTTGCAACATGTGGTGTGCTGAACATTTCAGCACGTGGCAGGATGGAAGAAGGAGGATGAAGGCAAGATGAGCGCACCTGAAAGAAGGCGCACAATGTCACGGGAGAATTAGCGGAAGAAAAAACCAGCTGAAAGGTGGGAAAACGTCAAAATTACGTTTTTGTCCTTCAAGATTGGTGCCAATTTGACCTGGAGACTTTATTCGCTTTAAAATATAAAGATTTATATATACAATTTCTGATTGAAACAATTATGTGAATCCTAGTCCTGAAGATTTTTTTTTTTTTGTGAAAGGAAGGGCTAGAAGGCCCAACAATAGTTTGAAGGTTTGAGATTGTATTTCTATTTATTTCACGATACACTATATGTATTTTACAACTAGAGTAATTAACCCGTGCCATGCACCGAGTGATTGACATTTGTAAAATAAAAATTTTTGATATGAAAAATAAATAATTATATTAAACAGTTTATTAATGATAAATATAGATATGTAGATATGAACATGTAGAACGACATGAGTTAAACATAATTATAAAAAGTAATAGTGAATGAAAATTTCGTATAAAATATTGTGCTGAATGTAATTTTTTCCCATGTTTTCTTATAAATTGTTTGTCCAAGTGTCTTATGATTTATATACTACAAAATATACAAAAAGAAAATTGATATTTTCTTAGACAAAAAGTGTTAATGTTATTTCTATTAAAATATCCATTAAGTAAATAAAATAATAATGTTCTTTCATGCAAAATATTCAATATCTTTATAATAATTTTTTATTGTATAATTAATGTATCAATAGATTTATAAGGAGATATTAATATATTTTCACTAGTGCAAAAGGAGAATTTTATACCAGTTAAAATTGACATTTTACACCGGTTTTGGTGCCGGTGTAGATGCTCCTGGTGTTGTATGTTGTGGTTTTTACGCTGGTTATATATCCAGTGTAAAATTTCAATTTCCATTTATTTTTTATTTTTTTGAAGAACTTTTTACACCGGTTTTAAAAATAACCGGTGTAAAAGACTGACATTTTACACCGGTTTTTGTTTTTTTGCTTTATTTAATAAATATTTTACACCGGTTTCTTGTATAACCGACGTAAAAGGTACATTTTTTTGTTTTTCTGTTTATTTTTATCCATTCCTACCCAAAGGCAATTTAAAATGACAATAAATAGGCAATAAATTTTACAAGAATTGACCGCAGAATTGACACCAAATGTGCCCAAAATTCAAACCATTTAAAGCTATCAAATTTAATCTATAAACATATCAAATATACACATAAACAAAGTTAAGCTATATATATATAAACAATGTACAAAGAAGGTAGTGCTATAAATATCTACATATGCATCTAGTAGTCCTAGACCTCGTAGGAGAGGAGGCTGAACAATCATCCATGACGCATGTAGTATAGACAAAAAAATAATATGTCAGTCAGACTATAAATAATGAACAAAATAAATAACTACACGTATTAACAAAAATATTATAATGTTACAAATAACAAACTTACTTGATCATTTCTCCTCTAACATCCCTTCTTGATGATCATCACGAGTGGCATATACATTGTCCACTTCATTTTCATCAGTGAAAGAAGGTCTTTGTGTTGAGAAAGAATGAGTGTCATAAATATCTACAGATGCATCTTCATTTTCATCACTCTGATGCATGTTTCTTCTTTGGAGCACTACAGACCACCTATTGCTAGAGGGATCCTTCACATAGAATACCTGTTTGGCGTGGAATGCCATGATGAAAGGCTTGTCCATGTAACCTATCTTGTCAAGGTTCACCAATATAAATCCTAATTCATCGGTTTGTACACCACTGTTATTGTTAACCCACTTACATTTAAAAACTGGCACTCTAAATTTACAATAATCGAGCTCCCAAATCTCTTCAATGACCCCAAAGTAAGCTATGGATGCTAGAACAGAGTTCTTATCCTTTGAACTAGAGAAGTGCATTGCAGAAGCCATGACCATAACCCCACTGTTTTGCACAGTACTCTTGTCATCCTGTGACTTTGTATAAAAGGAAAATTTATTTATATCGTACCCACTACAACATAAGACATTAAAGCTAGGCTCATTTGCTAGTCATTTTATGTCATCAGAAGCAGTATCATCATTCATAATATGTGGTTTAAACCAGCTTAGGAATGTCTTGTTATGCTCCTTCAACACCCATTGTTCGTTCCTATGGGGGTTTTTGGCCTTGACAATGGATTTGTGAGTAGACAAGTATGACTCAATCTCATCAGTGTTATTCAATAGATACATATGTGCCTGCATCACTTCTGCATGACCCATGTTCTTAACCTTTAGACCTCGTGTACCCTTACTGTCACATTTTATTGAATCTCAAACGGGAAACTAAGGCATAAAATAAATTAAATAGAGAAGCTCAAATATAAAAACATACATAATATATCATAATCATAATTATCCAACTAAATAGTCAGGATATTCATAAAAAGCAATGCAAATACATTAATATAATCTCCTGATACATTTATCCAATTAAAATATCAAAACAGTCAAATACATTAATAGGTAACATAATATAAAAACGAAGCTAGTGTTGGCTCCTTGAGGGGTCCCAAGGACAAAATTGGGCTGTAGATTCCTCCGAATGAGTCGATGGAGTGTAATCCTCTACGATGGGAGAATACTCCGGTGTGGATGGAGTATACTCCGAAATCTCATCGTCATCACTGGGGATCTGAACGATGTCCGTCCCTCGATGAACATCCCAGGAAGCTACGGGCCTCCTGGGAGAGGGTGGTCTCCTCTGAAGCATGCGCATACGAAGGCCTGGGCCCCAACGGTCAGCGTCGGCACAGGTATCAGCATACTAGTTCATCAAATCACGATCTTCATCGTGATAAGGATCGCGATGACGAGCATCGCGATCCTCAATCCTCACAAAGCTATCTCGATACTCCCTTGTAGTCATCATCGACCTGCTAACAAAGGTATGTGACCTCCTGGAAGCCATGCGAGTACGACGCCCCCCACGACCACGATTTTCATCTAAAGACATTGTTCGTTGTCAACAGTGGTCAGTCATAAGCAACCAAACTAAAATTTAATTGAATGACAACAAAAAGCATAATATACCTCAACAGTTTAATTATTATTCGAAAGTGCAGAGAATTACATTTTTGTAAAGGATATAAACTCAAATGAAAATCAAATACCCAGTAAAGCATTAAACTTCAAACATTTGGCCATAATTTGATAACAACAATCCATATTATCTTTGTAGGTAAACTTGTATACACATTGCAGACAATATTACTTGGCATTCTTTGTCATGTGTTAAATGTCAAAAATCATGTAGCAAATATTTCCATAACACTTAACAGTAACACAAGTGGCAGAGAAGGACTTTAACCTGCAACAGTGGCACAACCCCAAGTGGCACAAAGTACATAGAAACTAAACATAGTATATAGCTCGCCAATGATGAATACCCATGAAGCTAACTAATGCTCAGCATTGGACCAAAGCTAGATTAGAAGCTAAGGTGAATAGATTATCAAACAAATTAAAACCAAAAAGGGAAAAATCTATAAGGTAAAGGAAAAAACCTATAAGCACGGAGAAGGAACAAGTGGCTGTGGTCGCTTTTGGTTTGCCTCTGAGACAAGGCTTCGAAGGTGAACGGCAGCGAGAACCACGAGAAGGAGAACGACGGCGAGAACCACGTGAAGTAGAGGTATTCGAACGGTGGCGAGAGAGGATGAGAACGATGACAGTGCAGCAGCGAGAGAGAGGGCTTGAATGGCGGAGAGAACAAAGAGAGTGCAGCGGCGAGAGAGAAAAAGTAGGGTTATCTCAGATAAATATTTCGCGCGTATCTGAGAATGAGAGAGAGAAAGTAATTTTAATCAAAGAGAAAGACTTTTAACACCGGTTATTCAAATAACCGGTGTAATAAGTTCGGTTTTAACACCGGTTATATAAAAATCTGGTGTAAATTGTCTTCAGTTTTTAAATGCGAAACTTTCTATACCGGTTGGTTATATACCCGGTGTAAAAGACCTAATTCTTTTTCGTTTCGTGCACTAGTGTTCACGTAAAATGTTTATCTCTGTGTGATATATTTTTTCTCTTAAGTTATCATGTTTTATCTATATTTACTTCTATGACATAGACATTATTGTACCTTCATAGCAATTGAGAAAAAAATACTAAAAATATTAAAATAAAAGTCTTATTAAATAATTTAAATTATATTTTATATTAATAACAACATATATATATATATATAGTATAAATGTATAATGACCCGTCCTACCCACGATGTATAATATTAAATTATCATGTTATTTTTATTAAAAGAAACAAACGGAGTACACCCTTTTATTTTTTGCTGAAAGGAGTACGCCTTTTTATGAAATAAAGTTTTATAACTTGTAAAATGTGTGTGTTGCGTGCACATGAGACGACAATGGTTAATACATAATAATTTTTAAAGTAACAGTCAAATAAAATACAAATATTCACAAATGTAAAAATCTACTAATAGTTTACATCTCGATGGAATAATTCACTAATATTTGATGATATGTGATAAACATGGGTTATAGTATAAAAATATAAATTTTATTTAAAAAAATTATATTATAAAATATTAATCATTGTGTGAGGTATATTTTTAGTTTTAGTTTGTCATATTTTATTTACAATAATGAACTAAAAAGGGATAAAAAATATAATAAAGTATAATTTTCCCTAGCAATTCATAGGTTATTTTATGTAAAATGCTCATCCTAGTGTATTAAGTACAATTTACCCCTAAGTGTAAATCATTATATTGCTTTCAGGTAAAATGTTCATTTTCAAGTGTTATATTGATTAGTTTACATATAAGTATTAATTTGCAAAATAAAATTCAAATTTGCTTGGACTAAAAAAATCTTTAAAAAATTAATTAGGAATAAGATAAAAAAGAACAATAATTTGCCTAAATTAAGATTTAAAATTTAAAAATAACATATGAAATAAATTTAATTTTTAATCTTATAATCAAATCTAAATTAATTAAGTAAAAGAAAAATGAAATTCACTTATATAAAAGAAAAGATTAAACAAATTAATTAATGACATGAAAAGATAATAAACAGGAAAGAGTTACGATAATATCAAATTTATTAAAATGTGATCTACAATTAGGAAATTAAATTATAAGAAAGTATTTTTTTCCTAGTGATTCATATATCAACATATTTTTATGTAAAGTATTTATTTCTGATTTTCGTACAATTTTCTCTTTATGTTTATCATGTAGTTATATTATTATTTTATAGTCAATTTTCATAGAGATATTAATTTATAAAAGAAAATAAAAAATTTAAAAAGCATAAAAAATAAAAGAAAAATAAAATGTGCTCATATAAATAAAAGACCTAAAATAAATTAGTTATGTGAGCGAATTATGGATAACAATAGGAATAAAAATTTACTTAATAATATTACTATTCTAAATTCTAAATTTGCATGAAAATGGGACGACACATCAATATTGATTACCAACTAAATAGAATTAAATTTCTTGGATTAGAATCAAAGAATTTTCAAACATAAAATAAATCTAATCAATTGCATGCAAACTAAAAAATGAATATTAAAAATTAAGGCTTAGAAACAATTTAGAATTTCCACTCATCCTGCAATCCAATACAGAAAGTAGTGAATGCTAATCTAGAATTGAAAAAATTAACAATAATAATATAGATGTAAAATTATCCACGAACACTTTCATAAACCAAACTTAGTCTAATAGAATGTTAAAAATAATAGAATAGGTTTACCTGAAAATTGTGGAAAGGCTCGTACCAAAATGTTTGCAAACAACTCACAGGCAAGCATGCAGAGGCAGATTCCCCTGTGACCTGTTACGATGTTTCGCCCATATTCATAAGCATATCTTCTGTCTGACCCTTGTTCGCAACCACTTTGGCTTTTGGTTGGAGCAGGTTTGTGGGGTGGCGGCTTGTTGAGCAGCATAGGGTATTTAGAGCAGTTTACCTTTTCTTAGTCATCGTCTTGCCTGCTTCGTTCACGTATTCGTTAAATCCACGAAATGTTTGTGTTGCAGGTTGATTACTGAGAAAATGAAACAATTTTAAAGTAGATGGAAACTGTAGGATGAGAATGACAAATAACTTCCCTATGGATCCAGACTTGGTGCAGCCACTTGTATCACTCTCTCTCCTCTTGTATTTTATCTTTAATTTTTTATACAAAATAAATTAAAGATTGGGATTGAAGCAAAAATAGATCTAATGGTGATGAGAAACGTTGGCTGCACTGACTGCATGAGACCTTGATTTCACCCAATTCAGGTCCCTTCCTTATCTCATTTTCTCCATGACTTAAAATACACCAATTTTAAAGCTAAAAAAACACAGCAAGTCAGAAAAAGTAGACGAAATCTCAAATCATTTTTTGTCTCGATTAAAGGTCCAATATAAAAGAAAAAAAATACACAAATAGAAACAATGAAAGAAATATCAAAGAAACAAAAGGGGAAAAAATAGGAAATCGGATTGACTGCAGTCATACGGACGACGCAGTCACGCATTTGATCGGACGGCCTATAAAATACGCATGTTTTTTTTTAAATCTAAAATACCGACTATAAATCCGAGCCGTCCGATGTAGATCGGACGCCTAAAAAACGCGACTTCGTGAATGCAAGATCTCTGCAACTGCAGAGAATCCGGATTCAAAAAATAGCTGTTTTGCCTCTGCAACTTCCAAATGGAGTTCACGGTTTGGAAATATGCACAATATTATTTTGATTTTTTGACTGTTTCAAATCTTTTGCCCATAATTTTTATTTCATTATGATTGTTACACCTTTTTAAATTTTTAAATAATTGTTATGCTGAAATTTATTAATTTTTTTGGTACAAATGTTGAAATTTATTAATTTTTCCATCAATAGTTTTGAAAACCAATCATTCATGCATAAATGCGGAAATATATTAATGAGGATTTTGTCGGTGTTATGGGAAAATTTCTAAATATTTCCCAATCTGTTCAAATTTCATTTTGATTGATACGTCAAAATCTATTTATTTACCCATCAATAATTTTGAAAACGAAACACGTCTACATAAATGTACAAATCTATTAATGAAAATTATATTGTGCAAAATTTGGACACCAATTTATTACAATTTTTTCTTGACAGTATTAATTACAAAATTTTGAAGTAATTAATTTTATTACCGAGCCTAAATCACTGTGGCTTGGAACCAAACCATTTAATCCTGAAGCATTGTTAATTGACAAATGTAATCGGAATCATTAAATTCATTGTGGAATCGACACGTGTAAATCCATAACTGTAATTCAACATGGAATCGAGACGAGATGTGTAAATATATACCTATTTATGGATTCGTAAATGTATTACTAATAATGCGAATTTATCATGCAAGATGATCTCAAAGGATTATGTTTAGTCTCCTAAAAAGTTCATGGGTAGTATAAACCAAACATCTTTATCTTTCACTGGTTATAGAATGTTGTGTTTGCGTGTGGCTCCTAGCATATGATTATTGGAGTTCCATATTCTATATTCTTTCCGTGTAATTATTATTGGTATTTTGATAAAGTACATTTTTCTCTTTTATCTTTTACTCAAAATTTATTTTTGTCCTTTATCTTTTAAAATATTTATTTTGTTCATTTATCTCTTAAACGTTATACAAATTAGTACTTTTCGGTCAACTCCATTAAATCTAGCGACAAAAACGTCTGATGTGAATCCAACTCTATTTTTTAGAATCTATTTTGAATCTTTATCTTATTTTCATAACTCATTTTGGTTCTTTGTCATTCAAAAGATAAATGACCAAAAAATGAATTATGAAAATAAGATAAGAGATCAAAACAAATTCTAAAAAAAGAAGTTGGATGTTATCTGTCGCTAGATTTAACGAGGTTGACAGAAAGAACTACTTTATGTAATGTTTGAGAGATAAAAGAGCAAAATGAATTTTGAATGCAAGATAAATGACATTTAAATCCATTTTGTCAACCAGACTTCTTAAAAAAAAATAAAAAATTATATGCAGACATATTGATCACCAAATAGGTAGGAAAGTTAGCCAAGGTATTGTTATGTGGAAAGCTTGAAGAAACTTTTGATATTGGTCAAAAATGGCAATAGGTTGTGAACATCTAGATATTCTACGTTTCTCTAGGAAAGTTTTCCTACCGAGAAATAAATGATGAATAATATTTGTTAAACGATTACCCATAAGAAAGAAAATATGTTTTATCTGAGCACAATTTAAAATTTTAAAGTATTTCTATTTTATAACCTTTAGTGTGGGGATTATGTGCTTTAAAATCAGTTTGGAAGTCATTGAAATTCATAGGAGTGATTTCAACAACTAGTGAATCGAATCACAGGTATGAGAATCGATTTATGGCTGTGTATTGGAGCGTGTTGTGATTTTAGGAGTTCCTGTGAATCGATTTGAACAGGGGTGAATCAACTCACCCATTCAGATCACGCATATGAATCGAGCAAGTCTTTGGGAGTTGAAGGCGTGAATCGGATCATGGAAGGCACGAATTGGAGCTGTGTTTTAATGATTTGAATCGATTCAAACTTCGTATGAATCGATTCATGCACGTACGTTTATAAACCAGAAATGTTGAAACGCTACAGAATGCGAAACAGAAGCAAAAAGACGATTGATGGGCGATTTTGTGAGATTCTAGGGTTTGGGAAAAACATTCATACACTCTTGATCTTAGGGTTTTCAATTTGTAAACCTTAGGGGTTTTGTTCATGAGGGATTGAGAGATTCTTTTGTGTGATTAATCTTGGTATTGTTCATCTTGAACAATAGAGGAGGTTAGGTTCATTGTATTGTAATTTCTCATTGTAAAGACTCAAGAACATAGTGGATATGGAGGGCTGCTCTCTCTCACAGATGCAGGTTATCTTTTTGGGCCCGAACTGCGTCAACAACTGCGGTGTTTTTTTCTCTACTCTCTCTTTAGTTTGTTTGATTTGATTTAGGGCTTTTATTGTACATTGGTTTATAATTTTTTTCTTGGTTGAATTGTTTGGTTTGCTGGACTGTTTGGATTTAGTTGCTATTGTTATTTGTCCCAATTTCTTGTTAGAACACCAATAAGTGGCGCCATCTGTGGGAACGAGACAAATCTTTCAATTGTGCAACATGGGTACCAAATGGGATATTGAGAAATTCTTTGGCAGCAATGACTTTGGGTTATGGAGAGTGAAGATGTAAGCAATCTTGATTCAACAGAAATGTGTGGATGCCTTAAAGGGTGAGGCGAAAATGCCAGCCACTTTGTCTCAAATGGAAAAGAAGGAGATGATAGATAAAGCAAGAAGTGCTATTATTTTGTGTCTTGGAGATAAGGCGTTAAGGGAAGTTACAAGGGAGAAAACGACTGCGAAAATATGGGCCAAATTGGAATCATTGTATATGACCAAATCATTGGCTCATAGGTTATGCTTGAAACAACATCTCTATTCATTCAAAATGGTAGAGACGAAACCTATTATGGAGCAATTGACGGAATTCAACACGATTATTGATGATCTACAAAATATTGATGTGAAGCTTGATGACGAGGATAAGGCTCTACTTTTATTGAATTCGTTGTCTAGGTCCTTTGAACACTTTAAGGATGTACTCCTTTATAGGAAGGAGTCTACTATTACCTTGGATGAGGTCCAATCATCAATTAGGACTAAGGAGCTAACTAAGCTTCAAGACTTGAAGGTGGAAGATAGTGGTGAAGGCTTAAATGTGTCAAGGGGAAGAAGTGAGAGTAAAGGAAACAATAACAAAGGGAAGAAGCCTAGGTCGAAATCCAAGTCAAAGGGGAACAATAAGGCAAAGTACAAATGCTTTAATTTTCACAAGACCGGTCACTTTAAGAAGGATTGTCCCGAGAAGGGGGCAAGGGTGATTCCGTGGAGGTAGCTATTGCTTCGGAGGACGGTTATGAGAGTGCGGGGGCTCTAGTGGTGACGGGTTTGGAAACGGAAAAGAATTGGGTCATGGACTCGGGATGTTCTTATCACATGTTTCCTAGGATGGAATACTTTGAGACTTTGGAGCTTAAAGAAGGTGGAGTCGTTCGCCTTGGTAACAACAAAGCGTGTAAGATACAAGGTATGGGTTCAATTCGTCTTAAGATGTTTGACAACCGTGAATTCCTATTACAAGATGTGAGGTATGTTCCCGAACTCAAACAAAATCTTTTATCTATAGGCATGTTTGATGGATTAGGCTATAGCACTAGAATTAAACATGCCATGATTAAGATTTCTAATGGTGCATTGATAATTGCTAAAGGAACTAAAATGTGTGGTTTGTACATACTTGATGGTGTTGGAATCAAGTGGATTCAGAAACAATAACCCTTAATTGTTTTGATGATAACAAAAGATTAAGAGAACAATTTATTCTCTAACATGGTTATAATTGTGCAGAAAGTATTTATACTCATAGAAATTTGCTTCAGAAGACTTAGTGAAATCATGAACTTCACTCATCAAAGTCCGGCTCTGGCTCTGATTCTTGGCACATAGAATCTGTTTGGTGTCAGGAGTTAGTTACAACCATTGTTGAATTGGTCAACACTGGTATATGATGCAAGACATGATTTGACTTCGGTCGAATCTGGTTGGTGACTGCTCTTTCGAAGACTCCAAATCTGTTTGGTCAACGCCTGTTAGAGCATAGTCACAACTGGGTTGGTTAACTCTGGTGCAAGTCAACGATACAAATGCATTCCACTAAGTGCACTCCATGAAGACTTATTGTGCTTCAACAAGAATGCGCTATGTGATAGCCTCTCACTCTGTATTGAAGAATACTTGATTCTCGTGAGCAGTGAAGTCTTTGAGCGAAGAGCTCGATGATAGTGAAATTGAAGTACATTGTTATCACGAGTGTATCATTAGACAAGAAGAATGTCAAAGGATAAAATCATCGAGGAAACTTGTGGCAGTGTCTATATTTTGAAAAGCTCCTAAGGACAAATTCTTGACATTGCGTATAATGCTCGAATGCTTTTCTCAGTCTTGAAAGCGGCGTAACTGCAAAAGCCAAAGTTCCAGGATCTGACTTTGACCTCGGACAAAAAGAGGCGTTGTGTCACAACGACACTTTTCAATCTACTATATATCGGCACTTTTTCAATCCTAGATATACATCCTACCTCATACACTGCTGAGTAATATATATTGAGAACAACAAGCGATTTTCAACATAGTTGTCATGAGCAACTTGAATATTTTTTGAGTAGTGAGAGCATCAACATCTATCTTCTCAAACACTACCCAATCAAGAGGCATTGAGCAATCAAGAATTCATCAAGTCTCTCGAGATCTTTGAGCAAGGCAAACTACTGCTTTATTCTTTCTTTAAGAAAGTTATTTTGTGCTAAAAGTATTTTCATTGTAAATCCTCTCCAAGAGAGTTATCTCTATATTGTTTCAAAACTCTTATTTGAATCTGTGCCCAGTGGTGGTCGTATACCTTAGAGGCTCAAGCTGCATCTTGAGTCGTTTCTAAGAAGTTGTGAGTATAAGCCGATTAGAAATATACTCTCAAGTGTAATCGATTGATTATAGTGGAGAAATCCTTCAAGTGAGTGAAGGGACTAGGCGTAGCTATCGGTGATAAAGTGAACTAGTATAAATCTCTGTGGTCTCTTTCTTCTCTACTCTTTATTCCTTGCACGATTCATTCAATAGTTATTTTCATAAACATTTGTATTTGCGAAAAAGTTTTTTTTTTTTTAAAACCCAATTCAAACCCCCTTTCTTGTGTTTTTGTCACGTTGCTCAATTGGTGTACCCGAGGCTCGGCCTCTTGGTTGAGTACTTAATGTGAGAGGAAAAGATCTATACTATCCTATGGCAAGCAACGAACCCGGTGGTCACGTTTAACCGCTTTGTTCACCTGGATCTTATGACTCTTTGGAAAGATAAAGTGAAAAACTTTGAATCTCAACAGTTTGAACTTTGGGATATGGTTCAGAACGATTACCGAGAACCAGTTGACTCAAAAGAAATCCTATTCCTGTGAGTCTTGGTGATGATCATAAAGGAATATACCTTGCACCAAAAAGCAAGATACTTTCTTGTATGTGCTATCTCTGAAAAAGAGTTTGAGAAATGTGGTAATAACAAGACCTTTTAAAGAAATTTGGGACTCAGGCTTTAGCCTATGAGGGTACTTCCCAATACAAGAAACCAAGGCTAATATCTTGGTTAGACAATATGAACTCTTCAAGATGGAAAAGGATGAAAGCATCGAAACTATGTTTGGAAGATTTCAAACATTAGTTCATGGCTTGAAGGTTCTCAAGAAAAGCTATACTCTGTCACCCGACATGTTAAGAAAATCTTGAGAATCACGCGAAGAGATGGAGACCCAAAGTCACGGCTATTCAAAAGCCAAGGACTTGAATGAATTACGACTTGAAGATCTTTTGAGTTCACTAAGAGCTCACGAGCTTGAGCTTGATGAAGAAGAACCTCCCAAGAAAACTAAGACCATTGCTTTAAAATCCTCACACAAAGCATCTATACAGCTCTCTCCCAAGTGAACTTGACAGCCAAGATTCATCCGAAGAGAGTAGTGAAGATCTTGACGATTTATGAAATTTCCTTAATATCGAGGAAGATTCAACGCATGATGAAAAGCAAAGGAAGGTTTAGAAGAAAGTTCTCAAGAAGGACTCGAGGAAAAACACGACTCGAAAGAAAGAAGGACTTCAAGGATAAAGCCGTTACTTGCTATGAATGCAAGAAACCTGCCACTACAAGTCGAGAATGTCCACAACTTGAGAAATCAAGGAAAGGTGGCTTTAAGGGTAAGAAGAAGAGTCTCATGGCTACATGGGATGATTACGAGTCATCATCCGATGATGATGATGATGATGAAGAACAGGCCAACATGGCTCTTATGGCCAATATAGAGTCGATGAAAAAGAAGAAAAACGAAGAGGTAGATTCTAACTTTTCTTAATATTCAATTAGCCTTTGATGAAGCTGTTAGGCAGTCTTCCAAACTCAACAATGAGTATAAATCCTTGAAAAGAGATTTTCAAATCTTCAAAACAATTTCAAATACTCAACGAGGAGAATGAAAAACTCAAACGAAAACCACCGATTGGTGAGTAGCAATTTCTAGCGATGAGAATCAGTAGAATGCAACTCTTCAAAATATGAAGAGGATTTCAAAATTTCTTCTGAATGTGTCACATAGTAAACAAGCATCTATGATTTGGGGCGTAAGCCAAAATGGTAAAAAGGGTCTTGATTACAAACCGTGAAGAACCACCTTTCAAAATATACATCACGAAACCAAAGATACTAATAATCATAAGTATTTGCTTTGTACTTTGTGCAATCGGAAGGACACATTGTAAGTGCATGTTATGAGCTGAAAAATGAGAAGGACAAGTCTCCTTCTAGAACTAACAAAGAGGACCCAAAAGATTTGGGTACCTAAGGACAAGATTGTCTATAAGCAGATTTGCTTAGCAACAGAGTTAAGACACAGTTCCTGGTTCTTGGTGGAGTACTCCACGACATGACGGGAGAAAGGCGTATGTTCAAGATCTTCAACTTAAAGAAGGTGGAAATGTTGGTTTTGGAGGAAACCAAAAAGGTAAAATCATTGGTTGTGGAAGAATTGGTGAGAAATTTCTGTACCTCTATTGATAATGTTTTATTGGTTGACAGACCATAACTTCACCGAGTATAAGTCAATTATGCGATAGTGGTTATGATGTTGCCTTTAACAATAATGAATGTATAGCCAAAAGGAAAAAGGATGGATCCATTTTCTTTAGAGCAAAGAGAAAGAACAATATTTATAAAATCAAACTTTACAGTTGGTGATCAAAATGTAAAATGCTTTTTGTCGATTGATGAAGAGCAATGGATCGCACAAGAGACTTGGTCATGCTAGCGAGGTTAATCTCAAAGCTTAACAAGAAAGGACTTGTTAAAGGCTTACCAAATCTCAATCTGAATCGATGCTCTTTGTGAAGCATGTCAAAAGGAAACAAGCGAAATCTTCTTTTAATTCCAAAAATATTGTTTCCACCTCAAGGCCCGAGCTTTTACATTTAGATTTATTTGGACCAACCGGCGCCTGCATGCGGGAAAGAAATATGGTCTAGTCATTGTCGATGGACTATACTAG
This sequence comes from Calophaca sinica, assembly GCA_037113605.1. Classification (NCBI taxonomy): domain Eukaryota; kingdom Viridiplantae; phylum Streptophyta; class Magnoliopsida; order Fabales; family Fabaceae; genus Calophaca; species Calophaca sinica. Next base: position 47,612,829 of record CM073735.1, read on the forward strand.
ATGGACATGGGTAAAATTCTTAACCCACAAGGATGAGTCTTTACGATGTTTTTACGTATTATGACAAGTGCAAAATGAAAAAGGTTTTGTATTACTACTTATTAGAAGTGATCATGGTGGTGAATTTGAATATGAATCCTTTCAAAACTACGTGAAGAAAATGGTATTTTTCATAACTTTTCATCACTAGAACACCACAACAAAATGGTGTTGTAGAAAGGAAAAATAGAATCTTTGCAAGAAATGGCGAACCATGATTCACGAAACAAATATTGCTAAGTACTTTTTTGGCGAGAAGCGGTAAACCTTTGCGTGTTACATTCAAAATAGAATCTATATTAGACCTATCTTGAATAAGACTCCTTATGAATTGCGGAAAGGAAGAAAAACCAACATTTCATATTTTCATCAATTTGGGTGTGTACTGCTTTGTTCTCAATACAAAGGACGATCTAGGAAAATTTGACTCTAAATCACATGAGCTATCTTTTTGGGATATTACTCAAGCTCTAAAGCATACGAATATACAACAAAGAAACATTAGTTGTTGATGAATCTATGCATGTAAGATTTGATGATAAAAAGCGACAATGATCACGTCGAGCTAGATGAAGTTTTTGCAGATTCTGATAAACAAGAAGCAAGAGTTGATATCCAGTCTTTGACTCTGGTGATGTTTCCAGTGTGATCTCTCGGTGAAGTCTCTGGTCTTTGATTACGGTGATAAGGAGATAATCATGCTCGATCGGAAGTTCAAACCCCATCACCCAAAGGACCAAATCATTGGTGAACCTAGTGATAAAGTCGAGAACAAGATCCTCTCTCGAGAGAACACTCGACACTGGTCTTACTCTGCGAGATAGAGCCAAAAAACAATTGATGAAGCCTATGCCCGATGATGGTTGGATCATTGCTATGCAAGAAGAGCTAAATCAATTTCAAAGGAGCGATGTGTGGAAGCTTGTGCCTCCTCCAGAGGACAAGTTAGCCATTGGAACCAAGTGGGTTTTGAAACAAACTTGATGAAGATGGCAAAGTGAAATCAGGAAACAAGGCTAGACTTCGCACAAGGTTACTCACAAGAGGAAGGTATTGATTATCGGAAACCTTTATCTGTAGCTGTGACTTGAAGCTATTAGAATATTACTCTCTTATGCTTTTTGCATCATGGCATTACTTTGTACCAAATGGATGTAAAAAGTGCATTTTTAAATGGTTTCATAAATGAGGAAGTGTTTGTGAAACAACCACCTAGTTTTGAAGATCTGAGTTTCAACATGTTTTCAAACTTAAAAGGCACTTTATGGTCTTAAACAAGCTCCAAGAGCCTGGTAATGATTGAGTTCCTTTTTAATGTCAAATGGTTTTGAAAGAGGGCCAGGTGGATCTGACTCTCTTTAGAAAATCATCTAAAAGCATTTCATCAGAAGTTCAAATTTATGTAGATGATATTATCTTTGGTCTTTACTAATGAGTCTCTTTTGCAAAGAATTCTCTAAGCTTATGCAGAATGAATTTGAGATGAGTATGATGGGAGAACTAAAATTCTTCCTTGGCATTCAAATAAAACAATGTCAAGATGGAACTTATATCCATCGGGACTAAGTATGTGTGAAGAAGTTGACTAGAGAAACGAACCTACGAGCACACCAATGCATCCAACATGTGCTCTTAGCAAAGATGAATCAAGTAAAAAGGTAGACCAAAAAGTATATAGAGGTATGATTGGTTCACTCCTCTATCTTACAGCCTCAAGGCCTGATATTATGTTTAGTGTGTGCTTATGTGCAAGATTTCAATCTGATCCTAGAGAATCTCACTTAACTACGGTTAAAAGGATATTTAGGTATCTTAAAGGAACTACTAATCTTGCTTTGCTTTATAAGAACTCAAATGATTACAAGTCAGTAGGTTTCTGTGATGCTGAATTTGCTGGAGACAGAATTGAAAGGAAAAGCACAAGTGGTGGCTGCCAATTTCTTGGAGCAAATCTTGTCTCTTGGTCCAGCAAAAGACAAAGCACAATTGCACTATCAACAGGTTTAGTACATATCTCTGTGCAAGTTGTAGCTCACAACTACTTTGGATGAAGTATCAACTTGAGGACTATCGATTAAAGAGAGTAAAATCCCTATATCTTTGTGATAATACTTACGCTATATGCTCGACTAAAAACCCTATTTTGCATTCTTGAGCCAAACATATTGAAATTAAACATCATTTTATTAGAGACTATGTTCAAAGGGATTCTTGAAATTAAATTTATTGATCTTGACCATCAATGAGCGATATTTTTACAAAACCCTTCTTTGAAGATAGATTCAACTTTATAAGAAAGAACTTGAATTTCCTTCTTATAAAGGAATAAAGTTTAATCTGAATATAGATGACTGTTGTGACAAGTTGACTGAGATAGTTGACTCTGTTTGACTAATTGATTCATTTGACTTGTTGACTCTGCTTGTTGGCTCTGTCGTAGTTAAATCATTGATTATCTTAACTTGTTATATTCTTTTCATTAACTGTTAGATGTTCATTACATATTGTCTTTGGGAATCTTATACACGTGTCTCTCTGAGGCTGGTTGATGCGTTAGTGATTGACATTTGCTTTTCTTGAGTCATAATTGCTTTATCACAGAATGCCAGCTTTTACTGCGCCTCTTTAATTTTGGACAGATTACGTTTGAAAAAGACAAATTTATTTTCAAAATTCATTTGAAAAATGGCGTAATGCTTAAACTTCTAACATGTTTATAACCCACTCACCCACTCACTCACTCATCACCCACTACCCACTCTATCTCTCAAAGAGAAGTCTACACATTCTGAACCCTAAGCCCCTTTCATCTTCGCACTCTGTGTTTCTCCTGGATTTCAACAATGGTCGCCTCCTGACAACAACATAACCGCAGAGTTCAAGTTCACGAAGAAGGCGTAGAGTAACGCTGGAAAATCTTCAACCCTCTGACCTCGAAAGTGTTGGTGGAACACCAGTAAGGTTTGAGGATATGGCAAATGAAGGATACGACTTCAGAGCAGACTTCATTGACATGGGGATAATGGATTTCTTCTACACCAACTCGGTCTATGAGAATCGGTGAAGGAGTTCTGGACTTATGCTTGGAGTAAAGATATGACCATTACGAGTCATGTTCAAAGCGAGCGCATTGTGGTCACTCGAGACCTAATTCTTGAGAGTCACCCATTCGTAATGATGGAGCTGGTTGAAACCCCTGGTTGGGAAAAGGATCTTTGGTGGTTTGGGATGTTGTAAATGAGACTATCATGAGAAAGCCTGGAGGACCAGTAGTGGACATGAAGAAACGGAGTTTGAGCACTTTTCGAGAATCATCATGAATTGCTTGGTGCCAAAATCGCTCTGTGATATCTGCCAGCCAGTACCCACAAGTTCATAATGTGGAATTATGAACTTCAAAGCTAAGATCGACCTTCCACAGATGATTTTGAACATCTGCGAAGAGACTTAATGTACTCTGCAAAGGGAAAATGTGAATATCCCTTTATGGAAAGCTGTTGTCGTGAATCAAGCGAAGAACAAGGGCTTATAAATCTTCTCTTCAGAGGTCTCAACACCGGGAGCGGAGGCTTGCCCTGAAAACGATGGTGATTCCTATTCTCTCTTCGCATAATCTAAGGAGAATGGGACTCGCTTTCCAAGAAGGCTATTGCTGCAATTCAAGAAGGAAGCGAGGAAGAGAAGTTGTGAAGAAGGGAAGAAGATTGTGGTTGACTCTGGTGTCTCTCTTTGGACCAACCGGAAGGTCACTCGGCTACGGGCATTCACATTGCCTCGTAACCCTCGGCTCGCTCTCCCAGGTAAGATTCGCATGCATGCCTCTATGCTTCTGGAGGAACAAGAAGAAGAAAGTGGAGATTGATCGAATGATAAGGGAAAGGTTAGAGGAAACACGATTTGTATGAAGCAAGCTTGGTCAGCGAGGCCTTGTCCAGCGTGAGACCTTTGCACCTCAGCCAGTGCTCTACCTCCGACCTAGTAGCCGCTATTCTGCTAAGCCCACCTCGATGTCTCCGAGGTTGCTACAAGGACCTGACTACAACAACAAGGACCACCTTCATGATCTGCTCGAAACCACCCTTGAAAAGGATACACAAGGTTGGAGATGCCCTCTTTGCAAGGAAGAAGGTAATTGATAAGGTAGTTGATTTATTTGATACTACTTATCAACTGTTCTGTTGCTTCAATGTTGTTGAACCCCCATCTCGACCCATTAATCCTATTCATGCACCCCAGCACACCACAACCGCTAAACCTCGATCCACAACCACCTTGCCGATCCAGCACCCCAACTGCTTTACGCACCTAAACGACACCTACTCCAAACCCACACCACAGCGAAAGCGACCACATATACCTACCAAAGCCCTTGCCTACTTTACTCCTCGACTCTCTTCATCCGGTGAAGATGATGTTGCTCCGCGAGGACTAGACAAAGACCTCGACCCACAGGTTCAAATTCCCTATATTGAACCTTTAGCCTCTTTACCCCCAAATTCCACTATACCTCAAATTGAAACTACACCTCCATCATCTCCTCTACAAACCCAAACACCTTCACCACCTAAATCACCACCCAAACCAGCTTCTCCACCTAGACCCGCTTCACCTCTCACCAACAACCGGACCTCACATACCTGTGAGGTGCCCATTCTACGAGAAACCTGAATCTGAGTCCAGGGTTCAAGAGTCTTCATCTCTTGAATCTAGCAATATGGTTGTGTGTGAAGCTCAACCTCTTCGCATTTTGCAACCTCTCACTGACTCTGCTGGACTTCCCTTAATGGTACCACTTCATGTCTCAATGTTCTCTCCTCCAAATTCTCTCTCTCCAAGGAGAACTTGCAGGAATGAACCCATGCGGGATGATACTGATGATCTCTCGATGGCCCATGAAGCCTGGTTGAATCTTTCTTCAATCCGAATCGATGTAGAGATCATTGAGCCACCACTTCTCCTCATGCACCCCTGGACCTCTCGAGCACTGGTCTTCTGAACCAAGAATTGTGCCCAACGTTTTTCCAAATTTAATTGATAGCATTAGTACTTCTGTAGTGCAAGATCTGAGGAATCTCGTTTACAGGGTTTCCTTGGAGAAAAGGAATTGATGAAGTAGTCAGCGATCTTCTTGAAGAAGATCGGTATGAGGCGGGTGTCTGTGAACACTTGGTTTGACAAGCACAGGCAAGAACAAGAAGAAAGAAATAGAGATGGCATCTGCCTGAAATGGAGAGTTCCTCCAAGAGAAGAGAGTCAATGTTGTTTGGGAACTGAACTGAACCTCCCCTCCTCCCCGTCCTCCCTACTCCTCCAAGAGAACTCAGCAACACATCCTCCCGATCCCTCTCGCAATGGTTGTTCAACCATCCTCATCCGCTCTGCCTCGCTCTGAAACCCAATCAAGAGTGATCTGAAGGAAGTGTATGACAAACTTGTGGATGATAGCAACAAATTCAGCAGGTTTATGGAAGCCTCTCAACAACACTCTGAAACTCATCGATCGTGGGCTTGACTTTGCTGACTACTTTACTACGAAGTTTTGGAAGATGGATAGCCCTAGAAAACCTTGGGCTTTTTACCTTTAGTTTTCTCCACTTTTGATAGATTTCCTTTGAGTTTGTTTTTGTTTATTTGCTCACTCTGTTTTTATTTCTAATGAAATTTATTTATGACACTTAAAGTTTCTCTTTATCTTTCTTTATACTCTTGTTTTTGGTGTGATGTTCTTTATTTATGTCTTAATCTTTTTGTCGATGACAAAAGGGGAGAAAGAATATAGAGAGAATATAGAGTATAAAGCAATTGATGAACCTAGTGTATCAACCAAGTGTCATCATGCATACATTATGTGTTCGATTAATATATTCCTGTATGCTCTGAAACTTATATCTTTGTAATATCTTATGCTCTATTACACTTAGAAATAATATTTATATATGTTTAATTCAGAGGAGCCTCAAATCATCTGAATAAATATTTTTATAAAGAAAAATTGTTCATCAATATATGTATTTGTCATCATCAAAAAGGGGAGATTGTTGGAATCAGTGGATTAGAAACAATAACCACTTAATTGTTTTGATGATAACAAAGATTAAGAGAACAATTTATTCTCTAACATGGTTATAAGTGTGCAGAAAGTATTTATACTCAGAGAAATTTGCTTGAAGACTTAGTGAAATCTTGAACTTCACTCATCAAAGTCAAAACTCGGCTCACGATTCTTGGCACATAGAATCTGCTTTGGTCAAGCGCTGCAGAGTTAGTCAACATTGTTGTTGGTCAACACTGGGTATATGATGCAAGACATGATTTGACCGGTCAAATCTGTTGGTGACCTTTGCTTCTTTCGAAGACTCCAAATCTGTTTGGTCAACGCTCTTGTGATGGTCAACGCCTGTTAGAGCATAGTCACAATCTGGTTGGTCAACTCTCAGTGCAAGTCAACAATACAGCAGATTCCACTAAGTGCACTCCATGAAGACTTATTGTGCTTCAACAAGAATACGCTATGTGATAGCTCTCGACACCTGTATTGAAGAATACTTGATTGGTGAGCAGTGAAGTCTTTGAATGAAGAAACTCGATAGTGAAATTGAAGTACATTGTTATCGAGGTATCATTAGACAAAGAAGAATGTCAAAGGATAAAATCATCAAGGAAACTTGTGCTTGAAGTGTCTATATTTTGAAAAGCTCACCTAAGGACAAAGTTATGACATTCGCGTATAATACCTTAATGCTTTTCTCTTGAAAGCGTAACTGCAAAAAGCCAAAGTTCCAGGATCTGAAAGCTTTGACCTCGGACAAAGAGGCGTTGTGTCACAACGACACTTTTTCAATCTAAGCTATATATCGGCACTTTTTCAATCCTAGATATACATCCTACCTCATTTCAAGTAATATATTGAGAACAACAAATGATTTTCACATAGTATGCCTTGAGCTAGCAACTTGAATATTTTTCCGAGTGGTGAGAGCATCAGCATCCATCTTCTCAAACACTACCCAAGGCGGTGAGCAATCAAGAATTCATCCAGTCTCTGGATCTTTGAACAAGGCAACTTACTGTTTTATTCTTTCTTTAAGAAAGTTATTTTGTGCTAAAAGTATTTTCATTGTAAATCCTCTCTCAAAGAGTTATCTCTATATATTTTTGCAAAACTCTTATTTGAATCTGACTTAGCCCGATGGTGGTGTATACCTTAGAGGCTCAACTGTCTTGAGTGGATTTCAAGTCATTGTGAGTATAGCAGGTTAGCGAAATACTCTCAGAGTGTAATCAGTTGATTATAGTGGAGAAATCCTTCAAGTGAGTGAAGGGACTAGACGTAGCTATCAGGTGATAGTGAACTAGTATAAATCTCTGTATCTCTTTCTTCTCTCTACTCTTTACTCCTTGCACAGTTCATTCAATAGTTATTTTTCATAAACATTTGTATTTGCGAAAAAGTTTTTTTTTTAAAACCCAATTCAAACCCCCCCTTTCTTGTGTTTTTGCCACGTTCAGATGGTTCTACTATTATTGCACATGCATCTATAGCTAGTCAAACTCCGCATGATTAAACCAAGTTATGGCATTTAAGGTTAGGGCATGTTAGTGAGAAAGGTTTAGTTGAACTAGCAAAACAAGATTTGTTAGGAGGTGATAAATTGGATAAGCTAGAATTTTGTGATAATTGCATACTAGGAAAACAACATAAGGTTAAGTTTAGAAGTGACATGCATCATTCTAGTAAACCCTTTGAGTATGTTCACTCGGACCTTTGAGGTTTTTCAAGAGTGACAACACATGGAGGGAATTCCTATTTTCTCACCATGATTGATGATTTCTCTAGAAGAGTGTGAGTCTATATTTTGAAAAACAAAAATGGCACCTTTGAAAAGTTTAAGGAATGGCACACTCTTATAGGAAATCAAATAGGAACTAAACTGAAAGTTTTGAGGACTGACAATGGCCTGGAGTTTGTTTCAGAGCAATTTAACGAGTTTTGTAGGAAATAAGGAATTAAGAGGCATAGGACCTGAACAGGACCATCTTGGAGCGGGTTAGATGTATGCTTTTGGGAGCTGGGTTGCCTAAAAATTTCTGGGGTGAAGCCGCTAGCACTGCGGCGTATTTGATTAACAGATGTCCATCAACGATGTTAGACTTCAAGACACCTATAGAGGTTTGGAGTGGGAAACCGGCATACTACTCTAATTTGAAGGTTTTCGGGGCTTTGGCATTTATGTATATCAGGCAAGACAAGCTTGAAGCTAGGGCTGTGAAATGTGTCTTCATTGGTTATCCGGAGGGTGTGAAGGGATATAAGCTATGGAAGATGGAGCCTGGAGGATCAAAATTCATAATAAGCAGGGATGTTACTTTTGATGAGACCTATATGGGGATAAAGTGCAAAGACCTGGGGAATAGTAGCTCAGAAGCAGAGGTGGAGAAAACTCAGTTTGAGGTGGAGCCTTCCACTAGTGATACCGGGGATGACAGGGAAGATAGTCCTCTACCATCAGGTTCTAGAGGAAGACAACAAATAGTGGATCCTGGCTATCAGTTGGCAAGAGATAGGAAAAGGAGGGAAACTGTGGCACCAAAGAGATACATATATGCAGATCTTATTTGTTATGCTCTAAATGCGGCTGAAGAAATGCAAGACTCGGAACCAAAGACATTCAGGGAAGCAGTTAAGAGCAAAGAGGGTCAGAAATGGTTGGAGACAGTGAATGAATAAATGAATTCATTAGAGAAGAACCAGACCTGGAAACTTATGAAACTACCTAAGAAGCAAAGGGTGGTTGGATGCAAGTGGATCTTCAAGAAGAAGGAAGGCATTCCGGGGATTAAAGAACCAAGGTATAAAGCAAGATTTGTGGCCAAGGGCTTTATACAGGTTGAAGGGATTGATTACAACGAGATCTTTTCACCTGTGGTAAAGCATTGTTCCATAAGGGTCCTTATGGCAATCGTTAATCAGTACAATATTGAGTTGGAGCAAATGGACGTGAAGACCACATTCTTACATAGAGACCTAAAAGAGACAATCTACATGCAACAATCGGAAAGGTTTGTAGAGGACAAGTCGAAGGTGTGTCTTTTGAGGAAATCATTGTATGGGTTGAAACAGAGCCCTCAGCAATGGTATCATCGGTTTGATGAATTTCTCTTGAAGATGGGTTTTGTGAGAAGTGGGTACGACAGTTGTGTTTACATATTGAAGAAAGAAGAGAAAGTTGTTCTCTACTTACTTCTCTATGTGGATGATATCTTGATGGCAAGTTCTAGCAAGGAGGAGATCGATATGCTCAAGGAGAAATTAAATTCTGAATTTGAGATAAAGGATCTTGGGATTGCGAAGAGGATACTTGGGATGGATATCATGAGGGACCGAATAAGGGTGAGTTGTTCTTATCGCAGCATGGGTACTTGAAAAAAATGGTGGAGTGGTTTAGGATGTATGAAGCTAAGCCAGTTAGCACTTCTTTGGGTCATCACATGAAGCTCTCGGTTACATAAGCTCCTAATATCGAAGAGGAGAGGAGGAAGACGGACACTACTCCATATGCTAGTGGGGTAGGAAGCATCATGTACGGCATCAGGAGTGGACCCACACAGTCTTCAGTGTGGTCAGATTCACCCACTGAATTTTTTTTACTGATACCCCATATAATTTTTTTTGACCCCACTCATTTCCAAATTTTGCACCTAGACCCCTCACCACTCTCTGTTCACTCACTCACGCTCGTGGAACTCACGCTCGCGGACCCACTCAGTGTGTTCTCTCTCACGCTCGCTCAAGGAACCACTCCCTGTTATCTCTCTCACGCTCCCTGCGTCATGAATCGGAGACCTCCGCCGTCGGTCGCCTCCCTCCCTGTGTCGCGAGTCGTGACTCACTCTTATCTCTGGCCGTCTCCCTCTGCTCTCTTTCTCTCGACCAGAACGACGATCGCGTCTAGCCCTTGCGATTCAAACCAAAATGCCCTCTCATCTCTCTCTCTCCGTCGCGTCCTCCTCCTCCGTGCTCCCACAGCCGCCCACCGCTCCACTAGGTTTGAATCTCCGTTCACAGAATTGATTTTTCTCACAGCAAAATGATTTAGGATTTAGGGCTTTTCTATGTGCTTGAGTTCTCTGCTCTGGTTTTAATCCCTATTCACATAATTGAATTTTCTCACTTCAGAAGCAAAATAATTTAGGATTAGGGTTCTATATCAAAGAATTCAAGGGATTCATGATAAGAAATTGGATTATAATTGAAGCCAACCTACTTCTGTTCTGGACGATAGCAAGATCTTGTAGGTTGCTTTTGGTTTCTATATCCATGGCTAAATGTGAACTGATATGCTATTGGAGTAATTTAAAATGGATCAAGCAAGTAGTTATAAGTAAGATGTGTTTATCACACAGGCAATTGTTGATTGCCAATTGTTGATTTATCTGCTTGCGTTCTCTGCTTTTCCCCTTTTATGAATGCCACTAGCACTGCTTGCGTTCTCTGCTTGCGCTCTAATCTGATTTAGGATTTATGAAACTAATTTCAAGTGAGTATGAAACTAATCTGATATGTATGATTTAGGATTTTACTTTGACAATGGAAAATTATTTTATGAGGATGTTACCATCAAATGAGCAACAAGCATGTGGATCAAGTTCACAACAACGACACATTGATGTTAATTTAGAAGAGTTACCATCAGATCCAGAAAAGCGAATTAAAATATTGGTATATCATCCTAATGATCGAGAGAAGATACGAAGAGCATATTTACAAAGAGGACCATGTCAACCTACTCAACACAAATTTTCCCAAAGAAAAATCGGAAATTTGTTGAGAAAATTTTGTCCCTCTTGGTTTAGGAATTTGGCAACTGGTTAGGGTATAGTATTGAAAAAGATACTGCATTTTGCTTATATTGTTATCTTTTTAAACCCGATTATGGAAAGCAATCGGGTGGTGATGCATTTGTCACTGAGGGATTCACAAATTGGAATAAGAAAGAGAGGCTCTCAATTCATGTTGGAGGTCCTAAGGTGCTCATCATATTGCTTGGAAGAAGTGTCAAGATTTAATGAATCAAAATCAACACATTGAAGTTGCAATGTCTAGGCAATCTGAACAAGTTCGTGACATATATCGAACACGTTTAACAGCTTCAATTGACAGTATTTGCTTTTTATTAAAGCAAGGATTAGCTTTTCGTGATCATGATGAGTCAACCAATTCTGCTAATCAAGGTAATTTCCTTGAACTTCTTAAATTTCTTTCTGAACACAACGAATTGATAAAGAATGTTGTCTTGGAAAATGCTCCTGAAAATCATCAATTAACTGCTCCAAAAATCCAAAAGGATATTGCCAATGCTGCTGCATTGGAAACTACTGCTGCTATTATTGCTGATATTGGAGATGATTTATCTGCTATTTTTGTTGATGAAGCCCGTGACATATTAAATAAGGAGCAAATGGCTGTTGCTTTGCGTTATGTTAATAAAATTGGTAGTATTGTTAGGTGTTTTCTTGGTATTGTTCATGTTAAGGATATTGATGCTTTATCATTGAAAGAGGCAATTATTGAATTGTTTTGCAAATATGGACTTAGTATATCAAGAATCTGTGGACAAGGTTATGATGGTGCAAGCAACATGCAAGGGGAATTTAATGGTCTCAAAAGTTTGATCTTAAGGGAGAATTCATGTGCATTTTATGCACATTGTTTTGCTCATCAATTACAACTTACTTTAGTTGTCGTTGCCAAAGATCACATTCAAGTTGCCTCCCTTTTTAATTTAGTGTCCACTTTAACAAATGTTGTTGGGGGATCTTGCAAATGACATGACATCCATCATGAAAAACAAATAGACAATATTAGAGAGGCATTGGGAAAGGGAGAAATTTCTAGTGAACAAGGTTTGAATTAAGAAACTAGTCTTAAACGAGCTGCTGATACTCGTTGGAGTTCACATTATGGAACTTTGATCAATTTGATATTGATGCATTCTTCTATAGTTGATGTTCTTGAAATTATTAAAGAAGAGGGAACAAATCCAGATCAAAGAGCTGACGCCAATGGTCTTATAAATCTGTTAGATGGTTTTGATTTTGCATTCACATTGCATTTGATGAAAAATGTCTTAGGTATTTCAATTGAATTGTCACAATCATTGCAAAGGAAAAATCAAGACATCATCAATGCTATGAACTTGGTTAACATCACAAAACAGGGTTACAAACTATGAGGGATAGTGGATGGGAGTCTTTATTGCATGAAATATTTTTATTTTGCAATAAACATGGCATTGATATTCCTAATATGGAAGTTATGTTTTCTAAGGGGAAATCACGACGCCAAGGCCAAGCTCAAGCTATGACAATAGAGCGTCACTATCGTGTTGAGTTATTTTATACTGTTTTGGACATGCAGCTTCAGGAACTTAATGATCGTTTCAATGAGACAAATACTCAGTTGCTCCTTTGTATGGCTTGTTTGGATCCAACCGATTTATTCTCTACTTTTGATAAGGCAAAGATGATTGAATTTGCTATGTTTTATCCACATGATTTCTCTTCATCTGATTTACTGATGCTTGATAATTAACTGGAGACTTACATCATTGTTATACGTAGCAATGTTGAGTTTGCATCTTTGAAAGGATTAAGCGGTCTTTCAAAGAAGTTGGTTGCAACTAAAAGACACATTCTTTATCCATTAGTTTATCTTCTTCTGAAGTTAGCAATGATTTTGCCTGTTGCCACAGCAACCGTAGAAAGAGGTTTTTCTGCTATGAAGATTGTCAAAAATAGGTTGCGTAATCGAATGGGAGATGCATGGATGAATGATTATTTGATGACTTACATTGAGAGAGATGTATACAATAATATTGATGTTGAGCTCATTATTCAACGATTTCAAAATATGAAATCACGTAGAGGACAATTATGAGGTATGTAATTTATTTGATTAGATATATTAAAAACTTATTACTTTAATATTTATAATAGTGTATGAATTTAATTTTTTTTTTGTACCCACTGACCAGGCCACTGCACGGCATGGTTTGTAGTAGGCTAGATTTAGCATATGCGGTTAGTATAGTGAGTCGGTTTATGGCAAATTCGGGCCAAGAACATTGGGAAGCTTTGAAGTGGGTTTTGAGATACTTGAACGGGTCATTGAAAGGCGGTTTGAAATACACAAGGTCAGCTCAAGGTGAAGGCGCTTTGGAGGGTTATGTAGATACAGATTTTGCAGGAAATGTGGATACAAGGAAATCGTTGTCCAGTTTTGTGTTTACATTGTTTGGAACGACAATAAGTTGGAAGGCTAATCAACAGTCCATTGTGTCATTATCTACTACTCAAGCGGAGTATATCGCCCTAGTTGAATAGGTGAAGGAGGTCATATGATTGAAGGGTATGACTGGGGAGCTAGGAATTACACAAGGGTGTGTGAAGGTACATTGTGATAGCCAAAGTGCAATCCATTTGGCTAATCATCAAGTGTATCACGAGAGGACAAAGCACATCGACATTCGCTTGCACTTCATTAGAGATGTTGTTGAGTCTAAGGAAGTTGTGATTGAGAAGGTTGCATCGGAAGACAACCTGGCGGATGTATTTACTAAGTCATTACCTAGATCAAGGTTCAATCATTGCTTAGACTTGATCAATTTTGTTGAAACATAATTCCGGTAATGGAGAGAGCAGCAAGTTGATGATGGGTTATTATTGAGCATCATGACTGATTTGAAGTCAAGGTGGAGAGTTGTGAGGATTATGTGCCTTAAAATCAGTTTGAAAGTCATTGAAATTCATAGGAGTGATTTCAACAGCTAGTGAATCGAATCACAGGTATGGGAATCGATTCATGGCTGTGTATTGGAGCGTGTTGTGATTTTGGGAGTTCCTGTGAATCGATTTGAACAAGGGTGAATCGATTCACCCATGCAGATCACGCGTATGAATCGAATCAAGTCTATAGGAGTTAAAGGCGTGAATCGGATCGGAAGGCGCGCGCTGGAGCTGTGTTTTAATGAGTTGAATCGATTCAAGCTTCGCATGAATCGATTTATGCGCGCAGGTTTATAAACCAAAAACACAGAAACGCTGCAGATTGCGAAACAGAAGCAAAAATGCGATTGAAGGGCGATTTTGTGAGATTCTAGGGTTTAGGAAACACATTCATACAATCTTGATCTTAGGGTTTTTAATTTGTAAACCTTAGGGGTTTTGTTCATGAGGGATTAAGAGATTCTTTTGTGTGATTAATCTTGGTATTGTTCATCTTGAACAATAGAGGAGGTTGGGTTCATTGTATTGTAATTTCTCATTGTAAAGACTCGAGAACATAGTGGATATGGAGGGCTGCTCTCTCCCACAGATGTATGTCATCTTTTTGGGACCGAACTGCGTCAACAATTGCGGTGTTATTTCCTCTACTCTCTCTTTGGTTTGTTTGATTTGATTTAGGGCTTTTATTGCCCATTGGTTTATAATTTATTCTTGGTTGAATTGTTTGGTTTGCTGGACTGTTTGGATTTGGTTGCTATTGTTATTTGTCTCAATTTCTTGTTAGAACACCAACATTTAGCAACAAGTATTTCTATTCTATCTGTTAAACTTGTTGTGTATAACCTTTAGCAAGAAGTCTGGCTTTATATTATCTAAAGTCCCATCACTTTTATACTTGGCTTTGTATAGCCAACTATAGCCAATGGCCTTTTTGCCATGGGGTAGAGGTTGGATAGTCCATGTATTATTTGTGAGATTTCAACGATAATCCTAATATGATCAAAGATGCAAATCATAGCATATTGACTACAAATCATAGCATATTGACTACATAATATACAGAAATGAGATTAAGAATGTGTATCTTGGGGAACCTAAGTGTACAAGTACTGTGTGAGTGAAAAACTGTCCTCTTTATGATGAGTGCTGATACGTATGATAAAAACTGCTTAAAGAGGAGACAATTATATATATACTCACCATATGAGAGTAGGGACCTCTCACAGGTGACAAAAGAATGACCCAACCCATCACACATCACTCCCATTAAAGCTTAGTTATAATATTCAATAAAATTGACATAATGCATTATTATTATTATTACAATTCCATAGTTGATATATTAATTTTATTTTAATAATTGATTAATGTTAATCCATATATATAATTGTAAAATATAATTATTGAATTTAATAATAAAATTCAACATTATTAGCTTCAAGGCTGTAATTTCTTCTTCCATGGCTTGATACCATTCAGGATATTTAGTCTTGATGATAAAACCATGGTTCATAGACGGTGGAGACTTCTCACCAGAAAAAAAATGAACGTGAACATAAGAATGGAGTTGAATTGTGTTGAAAACTTTTCGCAAACTTTAAGTTAAAAACACTTTAGAGCATTGGATTTTGAATCTGTTTGAAAATAAATGTTGGAGTATGACCAGACGCTGGAAATAAAGTTTATGAAAACTTGTTTTTTATGCGCAAGATAAAAGTAATTGTAAAGCAGTAAAACAAGAGACACATAGATTTATACTAGTTCACCACCAACTTGGTAGCTACGTCTAGTCTCTTCGTTCTTGAAGGATTTTCCACTATAATCAACTGATTACAAATTTTCTTAAGTGTATTCTACTGTCACAAACTTGACAATACTCTTAACTTCTCAAAACGACTCAGTACGTTCGAGCCATTGAATAACAAAGCCTTAACTAGGCAATACAACTTTCACAAAGTGATTTTCTTTTGAATACAATCAAATAACTCTCACAGAGAGGATGAAAAGATTAAGCACAAAACAAATAACTTTCTAAAAGAAAGAATATCAGACAATGAGGTTCAGTTCTTGGTGTCCAGAAACTTGACACGAAACTTGATTACTCACTTGAGTAATAACTCTTTCAGAATATAGTTTCTAGCAGTTTTTGGCAACCTTCTTCAATGAATACCTTGGGGTATTTATAAGAGTCTCTGAGGGATATTACCGTTGCAGTAAATTTCAGCTCCATATCATTGAGTGGGGTAATTTGAAATGTTGTCCTTTTCTTCCTTTCCATAGAATATCATAATAGTGCATATTACCGTTTTTGTATGCTTTTCACAATTGCCTTGTACGAATTTTGTCTTATACCAAAGGTGTCACATTTGATACCTCGTACATCAAAATGAACGCACAAAATCAAATTCAAATTCCGTTCCAAAAAAGCTGAGGTAGGAGAGCATAAACGTGACCATCACGTGCTTCATTAAAAGATCAGATGCTCGCTCAGAACAATGGACGGACGCTCGCAGCAATTGAGTAATCCATGTGTCAAAGAATAACACTATCGGACACTCACTTACACAAGACGTTGGAGTGAACCGGATATTAACACACATGGAATGTATTCAATTTCTTATGAATTTCTCCTTCTTGCTTGAGTGACATACAAAGCGTAAACAATTTTAATATCTGCACACTTCAAGACTTATTAGAAGATAATTTGTTCACTTGAAAGTACTTTGTTATCATCAAAATTAATGAGGGTCTAAACTTCTCAATCGTTTAGGTTCCAACAAAAAAATGGTGGACACCTTGTTATTCTTACTAAGAAGGTACCTGTGCATTTGCACGAGTCTCTTTGGTTTTTACTCATGTTCAAAACAAACATATGTATAAGGTTAAATATTTACGTAGAATGAAACATAACAATAGACATATATAGTAGTAGAAGTAGTAGAAATTTTTAACCTCGATGAATATGATATCAGTGAAAGCTGTGAGGTTGAGGTTTTAATCAAAAAAATGGAGGAACACTTTTCAAAAGTAAAAAATCAATGAAATTTTATTTCAATATGTTGAGAATGAAAAAGAAGTTCATGATATATCTGAGCTGATTTGCCAAACTGTGCAATTCGGTATTTCATTAGAATGGATTCACGATTTTAATATGCTTTGTACATTTTATGCAAAAGGAAAGATAAGCAGACTCAAAAGTTACGATTCAAGGAAGGCCCGTGAGCTTTAAGATGAAGGATCATAAATCACAATTCAAGCAGACTCAAAAAAAATTATCCTTCTACCAAGTCATTTGGTTAACTGCATCTGAAAAAAGAAAAAAAATTAAGTTCAACAAGAAGAATGTGCATGTGAGTTGAGATGCTGCGAGCATAGGGATGACAGTGATGGATAGGGTAATCATCCACTTTAAGAGTACAGATATGACCACATGTATTTATCCGCAAATTTGAACAAGCATGGGTGTGAATTCTCATTGATTTCTGCCCTTGCACTGTGTTTGATTATGAGAAGAAGTTGTGAAGAGAGAAATATGTGAGAAAGAGTGTGAGAAGAGAGAAAGATATGAGAAATATGATAAATTTGATGTATTGTTTGGTATAAAAGAAAGAGAAGAGAGAAATAAAATGATTTTATTAATGGTCAAAAATACCCTTATGTTAAAAATGTCTAATTATTACAAAAAAAATACACTCGCGTTCATTTAATTTAATTAATTTTTATTTGATTTAATTAATAATTATTAAAACAGAACAAAACCCCACCACATATATTATTTGATTATTCAAATAAATAAACTAATTGATTTAATTTAATTTATTTATTTAAATTCAATCCTACCGAGAAAAAAACCCTGCCACATTCAACATGTTTTAATTGTACTTTTTTGATATTTGCTTTTTGAATTGTTCTTTCTCTCGATATTTATTATCGTAACAAAAAAACATTCGCCACTTACACGTATTATGTGATTTTGTTTTTATGATGACACGTATTTTATCATTGTACAATTATTGTCAAGAAAATTATTGTTTATTTGACTAAAAGCTATCACCAAATATCTCTTTAACTTTCAATCTCTTCTTCTTCACCTTGTCTTTTGCTTCTTCCTCAAAAACATTGCTCACAGAGTTGTAGTTGTAGTGATGGACTCATGGATCGTTGCTCAAAACTGAACACAGCCAGAAAAACAAAAACGATGAGAAGCAAACTACAGAAGGGTATTGATGGAATAACAACTCGGCGAGCTCTTTCTCCACCATTTCTTCGCAAATGTGCGAAGACTTAAAAAGTGGTGGGACCCACCTGTTTATTCTTCTCTCTTCGCTAACTATCGGCAGAACCAGACGATAGAGATTTGACATTTCTCTCATATTTCATTGGTCGTTCTCTCTCTCTCGCCAACTCCCCTTAAAACAGACACACGCTTAAGGTGTGTTTGATTCACGTGAGAAAATGTGAAGAGAGAAAATGTGAAGAGAGAGTATAAAAAGAGAGAAAAATGTGAGAAATAGAGTAGATTTTGGGTATTGATTGGTTTATGAAAAAGAGAAGAGAGAAATGTTAATTATTTTTGAAAAGACATCAATATCCTTGACTAAAAATTTAAATAATTTAAGATATAATGAAAGAATAGAGGTAAAATTGGAAAAAGTAAAAAAAAAAATGTTGCACCGCCTCTCTCCTCCCTTTCTTCGCAATAATGAAGAGAAAAAAAAAAGTGGGTGGAACCCACCAATTTGTTCTCTCTCTTTCCAATTTTTGCTCCAACCAAATTGAAGAAGTGGTCCACTTCTCACCGACTTCTCTCGTGCAGCACTCTCTCGTCTCTTTCCACCCGCAACCCGTCACAGTGTTAGTGAATCAGAAAGAACTATGAAGAAATGAACTAAAAAACTAAATTTCAAGAAATGATTGAGGAATACAGGATTATGACCTGATCTGAAATTGTCACAAACTGAAGGATTAATCGCAATCAAAAAATCAGAAAACTGATCAAACAGAAGCAAGATCAAACGATGATCAAGCCAGATCAAGAACTTCATTGAAACAAACAATATCAATAATGCTCAGAGTATCTGAACAATAACAGAACCTACTCAAGAGAAAATTAAGTCGAGAAAGAGAAGAAAAATTGATCTACAGAATTGAAACGAACATCAATGAAACGATTAAAAAATCGAATTACTAGATAATCGCAGCGAAGGTGTCAGAGTCCTTAGGAATGGAGCTTTGATACCATGTTGACAGATGCAATGAACATAGTGAAAGAGAGAATTGAGAGTTGCTGTGAGTTGAGCATTGTGCTCTAACTGAATTGAAAATCAGTGAACAACTAACTATTGCATTGAGATTTCTAAATGTATATAGGTGCGGGAATCATAATAAGAGGTTCAACTAACTAACTTCTAACTCAAGCTAACTAACCAACCATAATTAACAAACTCAAGTTAAATAAACTACTCAACTAGCATACAATAACGAGTTGAAATATGTTATTTTAATGCTTTTACACGTTGAAAAAAGTGTTTTGCATAAATTAACCAACATAATGCAAGTACATTTAATCAATTATAAAAAGTTTGTGTATATATACTCTTTGAACTGTGAAGAAATGATCACTAGTTTACCCTCATTTTGACTTATGGTGTGTGGATTGAGTTATGCAACATTTTGCAGTTGTCAAAATAGAACCTTGTTAATCCACCTAAATGATCACTAGTTTACCCTCATTTTGA
Organism: Calophaca sinica; assembly: GCA_037113605.1. Lineage (NCBI taxonomy): Eukaryota > Viridiplantae > Streptophyta > Magnoliopsida > Fabales > Fabaceae > Calophaca > Calophaca sinica. The sequence continues at coordinate 47,632,391 of CM073735.1, forward strand.
CTTTTAACTTATGTCAGTCAAGTCTAAAATTTATGCAACTATTTTGATTACTAATCGACACTTGCCAACTTGGTTATAAATGTAATCAGATTCATAATGATCTAATAAGAATGGACACCAGCATTTAGAAGTATAGTCTAAATAAGTGAAAAATCATTCCTAATTATTTTACTTGCAGCCCATCATTATCTAAAACAAAATTCTAACTCATCTGGTCAAATATATAAAGATTAACACATCAATCCGTCTCTTTATTTGCAAGAACATGTGAAATCTCACAAGAACACCCTCATGAACATCATTCGGGTTCTACAACTTATATAGATCAAACCAATTCAAATTTTGCACCAAATTAAAAGGCAAGCTTTATGCATATAGGCTTTGGTGCTTGATGGGGAGATGCAGAGTGCTGAAACAGATGCATTCGTTTATCACGAATGCTTGATTCATCCATAAAGAAATTGAAAAGCGGAGAACTGTCTAAGTGGTTTAAATTGAAATGGTTGTATATGTGGCTTTTTCTCTATCCCTTGCATATGTTTGCAAAGTCACGACACTTCTTCGCTATTGCCATATTATATTTATATACTAATGAGATATCTAATACTTCCTTCATTAAGCATTGGTCACAATTCCCTTCTATCTGCTACACAATTCCAAAGGCCATAAAAAACATATCACAACGCATAGAAACATGCTTTAAGAATGTAAATATTGCAAGGGGGAGAATCAAGCATTTTAAGAATGTAAATAGAATAACTTAACATGCTTTATCTGTTTTCTTCATTTCGCTTTTAACCACAATGTTAAGAATGTAAATAACTCTTGCACAAGGAAATAACTCCAAAATTTACAGTAACTACTAACTATGGCCAAGAAGTCTAAACTCAAGTGGATGTAACTTTACCTTTTTCTCTGATTTAAGCCAATAGGTGCATCCAACAACTGAAAAGTAAGGAAACGAGCCCCCTACCAAAACCGGAAAGAGAGGAAACTAAAAATCAAAACCCAAAAGGAGTAGAAAAGGCCCGTTGGAAATTACTGACGAACATGCCCGTCCCAAACTAGAGTGGGAAATAAAGACCGCAAAAAATAATGAGGGTTATGGTCGTCGGTATTTTGTGTTATTTTCGTGCCGAGGGTATTTTCTGTCGGTACCATGGAAGCAAACATCTCCGAGTATACCAACGGCCTAAACCTACTGAGGGCTTCTTGGCCGTCGGTAATGTATACAAGTGATCAACGATTTTCTTATAGTGTTTATTGGTGCGTAAGTATTGGTTTTTTAATTAACTTTGTAGCATTGTCAAATGCCTATTACTTAGTTAACTCTGTAATGTACTTTGTTTTAGCTATTTAAAAGAGTTTTGTTTAACCCCAAAGGATTGGTCTGGTGGAACATGACAGAGTTTCGTATTTAACACGTAATAGGTTCGAATCCCCAGTAGTCCCTTTAGATAGGATAAATGTAAGTTCCTTTCTAAACTCTTTTTAGAGCCCAGAGGTATTACCTATTTTGAACTGAGACACCATCCTCTACCCTAAATTTCGTTTATAAAAAATAAGAGTTTTGTTTCGATAGAATATCATTTTAATGCTATCATTTAATAATTTATTACACTTGACAACAAGATAAGACTGACATGACTTACCATGAAAGGAAGATGGCTAGCCTCTGCCCCTTGAATGCCAATGAGGTTACCAGGTAGATATAATTTTTTTTTACCTTTGAATAGGTTTCACTTTTTAGTGGTTTTATGAGTAGTAGTGTGATAGGCTACTCTGATGGATTTTTCCTTTTCCTTTCTTTTTCTTTTTCATTTATAGGCTGCTTAAAGCTCTAGGAGCTCCAAAAAATGCAGGAATTCATTGGTCTGGAGGACAACCATTGGGTGGAAAAGAGGCCTTGCATCCGTTAATCCATGAGTTTCCACATCTATATACAGTAAGGAAGATCTTTCCTTGCTAGGAGAACTTGAACCATTTGCCAAAAAAAAAAAAAAAATCTGTAATGGCTGCTATAGAAGAGTGTTCTTTTCATGCCATCTCATGGAGGAAATACGGGTCATGCAATTCATGTGTAACGCCCCGACTCTCACCAAGGCATTACTTAAAAGATTTGACGGGAAATTAAAGAAAGACACACAGATTTTCGCAAATGATACCCTAAAGACTTAATTAATACCAGAGATCACAACTTTCTAAAACATTTCCACAAAATTACATATTTGCTTTAAATAAATTGCAGAATTTAACATCTAATACTATTATAGACTTATAACAAAAAAGAAAATACTTTCAGACCCTAAAAGACTCCTACTCGTGATCCGGTACTTAAGGTCTCGCATGGCGGCAAGACCGAGCACAACTTCATGCTCTGAACTTTTCCAGTAAGCTTGTACCTGAAGACAACGCCCCAAATTGATGAGTTATGGAAACTCAGTAACATAGACTTAACTTAAAACATTTACCGCTGTTCTCAGCCATACGTAATGTGCTACGTATGGAAAACTCATTCCAAACAAACACTATCATAATCATCCAAAACTACTCCTAATCATAATACAATTTAAATACTCATTCAGATCCAACATTAATCATGTGATAAGAATATCCTTAAAGCATAGCACTAGGTTGATTAAGAAAACCTTAAAATATAGCTTTTATAGGGTGCCAACAATGGATTTCATAAGACTCAAAATTCTGCAAAAAAGCAGTGTGTGAATCGATTCACAAGTGTGTGAATCGATTCATTCACTTGAGTAGAATTCGATTCACTAATTGGTGAATCGATTCACCAACTCACAATTCGATTCACAGAACCAAGTTGGTGATCTGGGAGCCTTTGTGAATCGATTCATGCCCTTGTGAATCGATTCATGCAGGTAAAATTGTAGAAAGACATATTTTAACAACACAACTTGCATCTTGACACCCAAAAACAACATAATCAATCCATTCTCATGATTCACACCTCATCCCAATTGGAGCTCTGTGAAGTTCACAATTGACATCACGTCTCATAGATGTAAATTGGATTGGGGACAGCAATCCAACCTTATCCAATTCCAAACCAAATTTCCAGCACACACAACATTCCACCCTTCGCATTCTTATGGCCAAACAACACATAGTCATCAAATTTAATTACACACATCCTCCAACACAATTTGGGACAGCCCTAGAGCAATCCAAAATAGTAAACATTTACTAGGTTCTTGTGGGACTTATGGTCACCCTTTGGCAAACAAACAAGACTCACAGAATCCACATCAAACATTTAGCCAATATTCCAACACATGTGCAATAATCATAAACATAGAGATTTTCTTCAAAGCATGTGAAATGGCATAAAAAACCTAAGCACACCATAAAGGGAGGTTTTAATTGGGGATTCTATGTTACCTCAAGAGCTGAAGAAGAAAGGTGGTGAAAATCCCTAATTTGGGACTTAGGGTTCCACTATTTCTGGACTTCTAGTTCCATCTCCCTTTAGGCTGGACCTTGAGCTTTAATTTCTGCTCCTTCCTTTCCTTCTTCCTTTCGAGCTCCTACTATCCCTCTGTCTCTCTCTCTCTCTCTCTCTCGGTCTCGTTCTCTCTTTCTCTCCGGCGCGCCACCGCGCGCTGCCGCCTCTAGGGCCAGCGCGTCCCCGCCCTCCTTCCTCTTCCCTTTCGTCACAATCTCCCTCTCTTCTTCCTTCTTCCTCCTTTCCTTCTCTTTCTTTCTTTCTTTTTCTGCCTTCTTTCTTCTTTTCTTTCTTTCCCTTTCTTTTCTGATTCACGATCAGCACCCCCTTTTAATTCTTTTTCTTTTTTCGAACATAACTTACTACACCTCCCTTTTTTCACAATACACCCCCTTCTTATTAATTCTCACAATTACGAGTGCATGAGTGTTGGCTCTATACATTTGGGTCTTATAAAATTAGCCCCTTTAATACTAAATTAATCAATATTAGTCTAGCTTAATCCTTAGGAAAGAAAATTACTATTTTACCCCTTAGGCTTAACTTTGTTTTAAATCACTAGATTATAGGTTGTTAACCTCGTTAATACTTAGGAATTAAATCCCAATTTTCATTAGGGTCTTTAATTACTAAGCTTTAAAAAATTGGGGTGTTACATTACTCCCCACCTTTTTGGAATTTTGTCCCCAAAATTCGCCTTATCTTATACTTAGCTAACCTATGGAATCAACTTCATTTTGTTAATGCATACAATCAAACATCAACTTAACAAATAAAATATAACATTCATACAATCTAACTCACTCCTCGTATTCCTCTAAGGGAAAAAATAAAAGGCACAGTTTATTGTAACAGTCGAGGCATCACCACAGATTCCTTCAACTAGAGGCCTCCCACATGGCTACTTACTTTCCTTGAAATGTTACTCATAGGACTTCACCCTCCCCCCGAGGTGGTTTTACCTTTTACTTTGCTCGATTCCAGGACCTAGAGGACTTAGGTACCTGGGGAGCACCCAACTCTTATCATTTACTATTTGAACTAGGAATACAAGTTGTGAATGCACTAATCGCGTCTACATATTCCTTCAGGGTTCGTTCGTTTATTGAACCAGGAATCTTATGCCGCTGGATTCGGTCGAATCGACAGACATCTGACCTCAGACCGACGTTAACTATGCTTTAGGATTCGGTTAGATTAACCCTTCATTTGATCGAATTAATAAATCCCAGGTCGAAAAACATGATCATATAGCTCTATAATACGCTTAGTGTAACCGACATGAGCGTCCCCATGTCTGAGCACGTATTACCTTCGATCACTGGTTAATTAGGCCAGGTCGTCATGTCTTTTATGCTAAATACATATACTCTTAGAGGCTTTCCTTCTGTGAGGAAATCTTTGTGTAGTTAGCGTGTACACCACGTGAAAAACATTTCCTTTTGTCAAAACATTTTTAGTTTACTCAACGGTTCCGTTCCCCAAAGGCATCCCATACTACTTTTTGGGTGGTTCCTTGACTTCTTCATTGGACAACTAACTTATCAATATAAGATTGTCACTTTGAGTAAACTATCACATACATTGAAAAAATTTCATTTACAATGTTAATTCATGTGTTATAAATGGAAATTTTTTTCTCTTAAGTACCTTTTCCTTAAACTTATGGAATTGGTACTTATCTCTTATCACATTATACTTGGTCTTATTACAGACTTGGTCTAAGCAATTAGAAATCCTAAAATTAAGTAACTCCTGCAAGTAGGGGTGGGAATAGGCCAGGCCAGGCCAGGCTTTGCTAGGCCTAAGCCTAGCCTACTTTAAAAACTCAAAGCCTGAGCCTGACCTATTACCTATCATAGGCTTTTTTTTTGGCATGGCCTGGCCTTTTTAAAAGCCTGGCCTAACCTGTAAGCCTATTGAAAAGCCTATTTCATTCAATGCCTTTAATCAGACAAAGACTAAACCACTAAAATACAACTAAATAGGCTTATTATTATGGAGACCAATACCAAATCGAGCCGTATAGCCTTAAACCCTTACACCACAATACTATGTAGTTCTCTTTCAAGTAGAAGAAATTGCAATAACACATAGCTCTCAGTCACTGTATTTCAAATTACAAAAAGCAACAAAAAACAATTACACGATGCCATATTGCTCCAGCCAACCAATAAGTGAAGAGTTACAAACCAAATGAAGCATTTTGATGAAATCACAAAAGAAATGCCCAGCAAATACACAATCAAACGAAAATCACTAGCTAAATCAAACCTTTACCCAGAGAAACACAAGCTGAAGCACGTCATTGATACATTTAACCAACACAAACGAAAAAGTAATCTCCTTACACAAAATCTGGATACTCAACAGAGACCCCCATGTGACATCCTGGTTTTTAAACAATGCTAGAAGAATAATTAAATTAGTAATTAGGTGATGAACGAGTGTTAAAAACCTTAATTAAGGATTAAATGGGCTTAAATGAGACCCAAAAACCCTAGAAAGGAGATATAAGTCCTTAGAATCATCTAGAATGCCTTAGAAAGGTGTAGAACACTTGAGAATCTTCTAGAACATCAAAAATGAGATATTTCTGGTCAGTCTCGATCGCGACGTGATGAGACTAGTACAAATCTGGTCACAACGCGACGTAAGTCGGTGGATCAGAGTGGGGGATTACTGACACGTGTCCCTCATCGTGACGCGATAGCCTTTGTGCCTGGAGACCATCGCGACGCGATGGACCCAAAATGGCTATAAATACCACCCTTCACCCTCCAATCTCCTCACTTCTTCCAAAGGATTCTTTAGGAGGGCATGGAGGAGCTTGGGAAGCACGATAGGGACGCGGGGACGGAATGCGAGCGACAGCAGTCTTCTAAGCCAGGTAAGGGGAAAGATACCTTAATCTCTAGGAAAAGTAGGTAGTAGAGTAGCACTGTTAGCATATGTAGGGTTCCTTAGCCCTACTAGGGGTTGGTAGTAGCAACACCTCAGGAGAGGGGTTGCGGTGTATGGTGGCTAAGACCTACCAATCATAGGACTAATCTATTAATATTTATGGATGGATGTTGTTTGTTGTGACGTTTGATATGATTACTTTATGATGGTGTGACCATTGATGTGTTGATTGATAACATATTAGTAGTAGATCGCCTAAGCGACATTAGGATTAATCCTCATGCTAATTAAGGATTTGATGATCTGATTAACATGCTGATATTAATTGTATTGATTGTATATGATGGATATGAGTTTGATGTACGAGTCAAGGGTGACGCCCTCTAGTTAGAGGATTGTGAAACCCTAGATGGTAATAGCAAGTATTACCATCGATACCTTGTGATAGTGGTGATAGTCGGGTTAGTGTATCCGAGGTTGGTGTACTGAGGTACAGACGGGATGGTGATGAGATAGTCGGTGACCTCGAGGATATATGCTCGGTCATCCGGACGAGTCTCCATGACTCCACGTCTGACGGGTGGACAATCTTTGCCATTCCTGTTATGGGAATGTCGTCCTAGTGCACGGGGCGGTACCTTACTCCGGTAATTGGGTATGGTAGTATGGGATGCCATAACCGGTAATTGGAGATGGTAGCGTATCAGTATATGTTCCCGGGACAAACCAACTTATTGTACTCGGTGCCCTAGGACTGGTGATCAGTCTAGGGAGTAAGGCCGGTGATCAGCCCGAAAGACTAGTGACGTGTATCTGTGACTTGTGATCGTGACGTCGGATTGTCAGTATGACGAGTCATTATGGTCTGGTCTGTGACTGTGTACTCAAGAGCCTGAGTCTGATATCTGTGATATTAGTCGTGATGTGATGGTATATTGTGCTGGATATGGTAACAGATATTCTACTATGCTATTTTCCTGTTGATGGTGGTTAATGGATATCTTACCCTTTTGTTTTTCTTGTGTGTTTCTATTATATGATAATAAATAACAGATGGACAAGAAAACCAAGTACTTAGAGCTTGGGAAGCAGTGTTGCATCACGGCCAGTGTGTCATGTTGCGTACTTTGATACTGGATTGAAAATGCATTGTTGCTGAAGTCGGGATGAAGTGACGCTTTGTCTCGACGGGTTGTTACACCCCACACTTCCAATCTTCCAAATCTACAAGCGGAGAGGGAGAACAAAGCAGGAGAGAAAGTGAACCGCTGTAATGAACAAAGCAAGGAAGAATGCGAACGCCTATGAAAGGGAACGACTTTGGTCCTATACAAGACGTAGCATGTTTCGAAGAAGTAAGGAAGAATGTGAACGACTGTGAATGCAGAAGAGGGGAGGCGACGATATCTACTCTCAATTATGTGTATTGACTCTTGAGTATTATGCCTAGGGTTTCTAATTTGTATCTCCACTGTATTCCTTTATTGTTGTATTGGCCAATAGTTTTTCAAGTGTACATTTTTTTGGTTTTTCTTGTTTCCTGGGTCATAGCCCACTTTGTAGCCCAAAAAAAACAAAAGGAGCGCATCTAACTTATCTTTATCATCATATTATATGGCCTGGCCTGCCAGGCCCAATAGGCTTTTTTTAATAGCCTAAGCCTGGCCTTTTTACTAAACAGGTCGGGGCAGGCCAGGCCTTAAATAGGCCAGGTTGTAGGCCCTTGTCGGGAGGCCTGGCCTATTCCCACCCATACCTGCAAGGTATCTGTTAGTTAGACTAATCTGATTCACATTAAATGGTTACAAACTAGGCCTCAACCGAGTGATAAGTCTCATTTAGTTGGAAACGCAGTTTGTAAATGGCTAGATGGAATCACATTGAATACAACTCAACGAATTACTCGCAACAATTAGTAACCTTAGGTTTCCACCGATTAAACCATGCCCATAACATTACGCTCTTTGTTAGAATTTCCTACTTACTCTCTTCAACTTAATAGATTAATTCCCCTTTTTGGTTTAATTGGAATTAAACCGGGAATCAACGCAACCATCATTGATATCAATATGGACTGACATGTCTGTCACCGGATCTAATAACCAACGGACCAACGAACATCAAGAAAATAAATTTTTAAGATTATTGGGAGTAATCTATCTCACTTATTCTAAACTACCTTTAATGCCCATTCTAAATCATTGGAAATCCAAAAAGGAATTAATCTCTACAAAGGAGCTAATTGTCCGAAGAATTTGGTGAGTTCATTAATCGATCACAGACTAGGTCTCATTCCAAATAAGGTTCTTATTTGGTCAAGACAAAGTTTATAATTAGTCAAGCGAAGTCACTTCATGCATCGATCGATTGAATCGAGTGCAAACATTAATAACGTTGGATTCCCGCTAATTTAATTTTGCTTAATGCTCTTATAGTTCAAAGACTATAGTCTACTCCTTTTACTTAGACTAGTTATTCCACTAAGATCACTATACCTAGAAGACTCAGTGTTTTTCTGCCTCACTAGGGCTTGATCACCTTCGAGGTTCTCTACTACAATTTAGGCATTGGAGAGGGTGTCCTATCTTCATTTTACTTCTTATCCTTACCACTAACCACTTAGAACACTGTGGTTCTCTTAGGGATTATCATAGGATTCCAATCAATCTAGGATCCATTCATAATGGATTAGGCTAAACAAACTTGATTAATTAACAAGTGTTGGAAACCTAATCGATTATAAATGCCCATCCTAATTGATTAAAACTATACAATTAAGAACCCTTACTTATCAATCCTAATTGTCATTGAACTCAGTAGTCACAACAAAAGAATTGACAAGGATTGCTAGACCACAATAATTCAAACAGCACATGATCGTATATCTTAGGGCAACTACAACAATTTACTAAACACTTCATACACAGAGTATGTCACTGACCATTTCGTGATCATAACTCCTAGTTCGACTCTCAAATATAGGTAAGAAATACAAAGGTACTCACTCACGTATATTTGCTAGCCGAAACATACATCGCTCCAAAATTCCCCCTGTGGAGAGAACAATGAAGGAAATCCAAAACATATGTCGGTGTGGGGGTGAGGACAGCAATTCACCCTTTTCCACCCAAAAAGACCCGACATTTCAACATCAAAGCAAAATATGATATTAAGGCATTCAAGTATGCATATATTTACCAAATTCATCCTGAACATAGACAACAACATCCATCCATTTTCAACAACAATCAAGAATGAATGCAGTATATTAGCAAACTAACAATACATCTCACATGAATTGATTTCACACATAAACTTAAGCCAAACAAAAGAATGACAAAAGTCCTAACACATTCATTCCTTGACATCACATCAATTTGAACAACCACAAAGAAAATAAAATTATAACAATCAAGTCTGCTAGATACTTCTTAAGAATAGAAGCCTAAAATATAGGCAATTACAACTAATCAATCACAAAATATTTGTACCTTGCTCATGCTCAAAATCCCTTTCAGACTCACATAAAAAAAAAACTTCATCCAAGTGATTTCATATATGTATACACCTTCACGTGTAAGTTTATACATATATTTAGGAATCTAAAAACGAGGGAGTAACTAAGCTAACTTCTGCTCATCTTAATTCTCTTCATTCCTTATACAAATCCTTGAGGTGGCCTATCTCAATTATTCGTAAAAAAAAACTTGGAAAAATCAGATTCACAGACATAACTGACACTTCCTAAACCAGATTACTTCTAGACACATATAACTCACAGTCTGATGGAATCGAACTGCTCTGATATCATAATGTAACGCCCCGACTCTCATCAAGGCATTACTTAAAAGATTTGACGGGAAATTAAAGAAAGACACAGTAAAAATTTTCGCAAATGATACCCTAAAGACTTAATTAATACCAGAGATCGCAACTTTCTAAAACATTTCCACAAAATTACATATTTGCTTTAAATAAATTATAGAATTTAACATCTAATACTATTATAGACTTATAACAGAAAAGAAAATACTTTTAGACCCTAAAAGACTCCTACTCGTGATCTGGTACTCAATGTCTCACATGGCGGCAAGACCGAGCACAACTTCAAGCTTTGAACTTTTCCAGTAAGCTTGTACCTGAAAACAATGCCCCAAATTGATGAGTTATGGAAACTCAGTAACATAGACATAACTTAAAATATTTGCTACTGTTTTCAGCCATACGTGGTGTGCTACGTATGGAAAACTCCTCCAAACAAACACTATCATAATCATCCAAAACTACTCCTAAACATAAAATAATTTAAATACTCATTCAGATCCAACATTAATCATGTGCTAAGAATATCATTAAAGCATAGCACTAGGTTGATTAAGAAAACCTCAAAATATAGCTTTTATAGGGTGCCAACAAAGGATTTCATAAAACTCAAAATTTTGCAGAAAAGCAGTGTGTGAATCGATTCACAAGTATGTGAATCAATTCATTCACTTGTGCAGAATTCGATTCATTAATTGGTGAATCGATTCACCAACTCACAATTCGATTCACAGAACCAAATTGATGGTCTGGGATCCTTTGTGAATCGACTCATGCCCTTGTGAATTGATTCATGCAGGTAAAAATGCAAAAAGACATATTTTGACAACACAACTTGCATTTTGACACCCAAAAACAACATAATCAATCCATTCTCGTGATTCACACCTCATCCTAATTGGAGCTCTGTGGAGTTCACAATGGGCATCACATCCAACGGATGTAATTTGGGTTGGGGACAGCACTCCAGCCCTATCCAATTCCAAACCAAATTTCCAGCACACATAACATTCCACCCTTCGCATTCTTATGGCCAAACAACACATAGTCATCAGATTTAATTACACGCATCCTCCAACACAATTTGGGACAGCCCTAGAACAATCCAAAACAGTGAACATTTACTAGGTTCTTGTGGGACTTATGGTCACCCTTTGGCAAACAAACAAGACTCACAGAACCCACATCAAACATCAAACATCTAGCCAGTATTCCAACACATATGCAATAATCATAAACGTAGAGATTTTCTTCAAAGCATGTGAAATGGCATAAAAACCTAAGCACACCCTAAAGGGAGATTTTAATTGGGGATGCTATGTTACCTCAAGAGCTGAAGAAGAAAGGAGGTGAAAATCACCAATTTTTGGGACTTAGGGTTCCACTATTTCTGGACTTCTAGTTCCTTCTCCCTTTGGGCTGGACCTTGAGCTTTAATTTCTGCTCCTTCTTCTTTTCCTTCTTCCCTTCGAGTTCCTACTCTCCATCTCTTTCTCGCTCGTTGTCTCTCTCTCTCTCGGTCTCGTTCTCTCTTTCTGGCGCGCCGCCGCCTCTAGGGCCGGCGTAGCCCTGCCCTCCTTCCTCTTCCCTTCCGTCGCGATCTCCCTATCTTCTTCCTTCTTCCTTCTTCCTCTTCTTTCTTTCTTTTCTTCTTTCCTTCTCTTTCTTTCTTCCTTCTTCTCCCTTCTTTCTCCTTTTCTTTCTTTCCCTTTCTTTTCTGATTCACGATCAGCACCCCCGTTTTAATTCTTTTCTTTTTTAAAAAACATAACTTACTTCCTACACCTCCCCTTTTTCACAATACATCCCCCTTCTTATTAATTCTCACAATTACGAGTGCATGAGGGTTAGGTCTATACATTTGGGTCTTCTAAAATTAGCCCCTTTAATACTAAATTAACCAATATTAGTCAAGCTTAATTCTTGGGAATTTTTTTTTATTTTACCCCTTAGGCTTAACTTTGTTTTAAATCACTAGATTATAGGCTGTTAACCTCGTTAATACTTAGGAATTAAATCCCTTTTTCATTAGGGTCTTTAATTACTAAGCTTTAGAAAGTTGGGGTGTTACATCATGTACGACTATGTAAGCTCAATATTAGTTGAACTCCTCACTAAAGGAGTGCTCAAGATACTCACATTGATGGATATTGCATAATTATATTTTAATGATACATACATATACTATATCTTGATTATTCATATTGAGGGGGGTGTATTGGTGACAATTTCTAATATCTGAAACTAAGTGTTATTATTCCAGGGTCACCAGGCGTATACAGGGCATAAGAAATTTAAAACCCCAAGAAAAAGACAGATGCTTCTCTATTTTCTGAGTCCATCCCTCCTTGAAGCAGGGTTCAACAAGATTACACAAGAATTGCACCAGAATTCATTAAGGCAGCCGAAACTCAGGACTAGCAAGACAAAGAGAGATGTCACCAGGTATCTTGTCCATGAGGGCAGCCATATGAAGATTACATGGAGAGGATACTCAAATGTGGAAGTGAGTATAATTTTGGCAACATGTACTTGAGGTGCTTCAGGGAAACCATAGTTCTGAAGAGCACCATTTTCTAAGAGCTATAATGCCAAGCATGCCTCAGGTGTACTGATCACACGTACTATTCCTTAAATATGCTTAATGTATAGTTGATGTAGGATTCTTTACATAGAGCGTGTATAGGATACACGTTACTTTTCTTATGTGTAATTCTTTGCAGTACATTACAAAGCCTTGTACGTATATCAGAATAAATGATTAGCTTTGTATTTAGTTGCTATACCTCATGATCACCTTATGCTGCCACTTAATTCAGCACCAAGACTAAGAGTTAAACATAATTAGTTGCATGGAGAAAACTGAACTTGTGATTGGAATAAGTTTAAAATATTAGAAAAGCAACAAAATATAAAATATATTATGATACTAACTTGTAAGTGCTGATGCTAACTTCCTACCGCGCTAGCTGAAGAGATGGAGAGGATGATCAACTCTTTCTGGTGGGGTTCAAACCGATCAGGAGGAAGGGGCTTAAATTGGTTGAGTTAGGATAAATTATCAATAAGGAAAGAGTATGGAGGAATGGGTTTTTGCCATTTTCATGGCTTCAATTTGGCTATGTTAGGGAAGCAGAGTTGGAGAATCATTCCCAACCAAGATACTATTTTATCAAAAGTTTTCAAAGCTAGATACTTCCCTCAAGGGGATCCTTTGGGGGCCCGGTTGGGCCACAACCCGAGTTATATTTGGCGTAGTATCTACACTTCCCAGGTATTGGTTAAAGAGGACTTGAGATGGCAAGTTGGTGGTGGAAGCAAAATTAGTGTGTGGAGGGACCAATGGCTGAGAAGAAATAGTAAGCCTCACATGAAAAGTCCTGTTGTTTTTGGTATGGAGAGCATGAAAGTGTCTGATTTAGTAGATCCTATCGCTAAGACGTGGAAAGTTGGGCTAGTTGAATCTTTATTCCAACCTGAGGACTCTCGTGCGATCTTAGCAATTCCACTGGCCCATGAAGGAGGTGTGGACCGTTTACTTTGGGCCCATAGCAAATCAGGAATGTACACAATCCGATCGGGCTATTACAATTATATGGAGAACCTCATTGATAGCTCTCACTTGTGTGTCCCAGGCGAGTGGAATCGGTTGTGGAAGCTCAAAATACCACAAAAGTACAAAATTCTTTCTTGGAGAGCTCTGAGGGAGGTATTGCCGACCCGAGACAATTTGCAAGGGAGATAGGTGAGGTGCAGTGATATGTGCCCACACTGTGATCTTATTTCTGAGAATAGCTAGCACACCTTCTATGGATGCATCAAAGCGCGAGAACTATAGGAATCAGTGGGCCTTTGGGAACTCATGCGACATACATTGTACAATTCTGAGAGTTTTCGTGAAGCAACCTTTAGGCTCTTGGGCGAGATGAACACTGAACAGAATTTGAATTGCTGGGTATGTTTTGGTGTATCTGGAAGCGAAGAAATGACAAAGTTTGGAACAATACTGAGACACCAATCTCCACTGTAATTAATCTAGCACATGAGTTCATGCATGACTAGCGCGGGGTAAGAAAGAAACAGGAAGATGATGCTTTTCACATATCCTCAGGCTCGGATCTAACATGGAGGAGACCTAGGCAGGGTGAGTTTAAATGTAACACAGATGCTGCTATTTTCAAGGAAGATGGCGCTTATGGATTGGGGCTTTGCATCTGGAATGATCAAGGGTGTTTTGTTCTAGCCAAGACCCTATGGTTTGGGGGCTCCTCTTCATCGTAAAAAGCTGAGGCTGTAGGACTCCTGGAAGCCATCAAATAAGTGAGTAGCTTGGGCTTTACCAGGATGAGTTTTGAATTAGACTGCAAGTCTGTTGTTGATGACATCTTGGAGGTCAAGGTCTTTCATAATGAGTATGGCTCAATTTTAGATTACTGTAGAGATCGACTAAAAGTTTATCAAAAATATGAGGTTAGTTTCATTAGGCGGCAAACAAACTTTGTTGCTCATAGCTTGGCTAGAGTATCTAGGCTTTATGTTAGCCACCAAGTTTTTAATTCAGTCCCCTCTTGTATTGTTAAACTGATTATGAATGAAATGGCATAATTGTGTTCCTTTCAAAAAAAAAAAACTTATAAGTGCATTTATTTGCCTTTTTTAGTGTACACAATTTTTTTACAGCAAACAACATCATTCATTAACTAAAGCAAAGATCAATGCAATCACATTAAATAAACTGTGTTGAGACATTCTCCATCCATGTTTTACAGCTAACACTAATAGCTAAGTCAATCAAATCAAGAGCAACAATACACATAGAGTGTTTACAAACCAAAAAGGCATTTCCAAGCCAATATCTAGATCCTAACTTCCAACCTATCAATATCTTCCACACATGGTCAATGACAAAGGAGAATTAAGGATCCACAATCTTTAATCCTATCCAGTAACGGATCATTTCTTTGACTTCTGCAAGCACATTTCGACTATAGGTGATCTCGTGTTTGTCCAAATTACACCTTAGTGTAAAAGACAAATGAGAAGTGGAGACGATGTTGAAATTGGTGTTAACCTCTATTAAATCAGCTTGCCCTATGCTATTTCAAAATGTCTCGCTCCTTTAGGGTTTTGCAGCAAAAACCTCAAGTGTACACTTAAATTAACCTATCTAAACTTAACATCAATCCACACAAAATAGAGTCCATAAAGGCACCTGCAGCAACACTACCATATTGAAATTTTGTACTTACTTTGGTGGAGGTCGTGTGGGGCCCAGATCAGTAGGAGGAGGGGTCGATGGATGCTTTGGGCCGAAGCTCCTTAGGATTGCAAGACTGAATGCTCCCTTCAAAGTTGTCACTCTGTCTGGTGGCGATGGTTTAGGTGGGGATCGCTCCATCAGAGAAGAAAATGTGGTGGTTGTGGGTGAAAGCACAAAGGGCACTGCGCAGGGGTGGGAGTTATGAGGAAACGACGACGGGATTATGGCGAGATGAATAAGCCTCCGATGAGAAGGATAACCCACACTAAGGGCATCTCCAATAAGGGTACCTATTAGACACCTAAGGCTTAAGTACCTATTTAGAGTGGTACCTAATAGGTACCCCCATTATGGGAAATTTTTTTTGGGTACCTATTAGGATAGAGGTACCCTTCTCTCTCCTCTTTAGCGGGCCCCGCGTGTCAGTTTTTGTTGATATGTGATAATGTGAAGTTATTGGTGTGACCCATTTAGTAATTTTTTTTAGAGGTGTTGGGTTGGAGATTAGGTACCCAAATTAAAAATGTAAAAATGAGTAATGTGGATGTGTGGGGCCCCTTAAGTAACCACATTATGTGTACTCTATTAGAGATGGCCTATGTGACATCCTAATTAATTTCTCCAATATATTAAATATATTAGTTTATATAGTAATAATGGAAATAATTTTATTTTATTTTAACAGGCGAAAGTGTACAAATGTACTTAAAAGTACTCAACTTTAGGGCCCTTAACTGCACAGAGTGCCAAATAACTGAGATTCCTTAAAATACTGACTTTGACTCACTGGCTGTGTATCAACTGAACCACTTCCTTTCTGAAATTGTCTGATACTTGCTAAGACCCATAGACAGAAATATATAGGACACAGGAAACAAATGGGAGATAAGAACACACTATACGCACCATTCAGTGGGAAAGCAGGACTTAGAATTTATGTATAAAAAGGAAACACACACAAGCAAAGCAGAATAA
The DNA here is from genome assembly GCA_037113605.1 of Calophaca sinica. NCBI lineage: Eukaryota > Viridiplantae > Streptophyta > Magnoliopsida > Fabales > Fabaceae > Calophaca > Calophaca sinica. The sequence goes on from CM073735.1 coordinate 47,648,821, forward strand.
TAGAACATGTGAAAGATTAAACCACACATCTCTCGATAATGATTTGGATCATTACCTAGATACCCTTATCCATGCAACTTACAACTATATGCCTACGTGGCCACACAGATTAATATAGCATAAGCAGCTCCAACTTTGCCAACTTAGCCTTTGTAGATAACAGCACAACGACCTCCCACCGACGTGTGGGTAGGCCAAGCCAGTTGTCCACCCCCTATCCCGCTCATCATACCCCTAAGAGTGCATCTCTGCTCCCTAACTTCGACAATAGGAACAGGTATCGGGGCGGCACTCGAGATCAACACTATGGACAGTAATACGACAGTACCCCGTCAGGATGACTGAGCCACCCGACGTCCCGACACAATGGCGGCTAAACCACTGGTCACTTAGGAGTCTTGTCGGACCCAGACTATCCCCAAGGACTGATGTGCCCTGTACTCAACATATCGTGCCCGCACTCTGGCACCTAGCCTCGTGCACAGCTTATGTACACGGCAGTGGATTACATCACATGCATATGACCACTTATTATTCAACACATTTACAGCTTATCATCATTATTCTTCAGCTCAATAAATCAGCTTATTATCTCAGCACTTATCAAACTATCAGCTCACCCAGCTTTAATGTCTTATTCCAGCACTTATCAACTCTTTATAACTAAATAGCTCAACCATGTTCCCACACACAGCACTATAATAACTTAATCATTAAATCAGCATAAGCAGAATAACCATCCTATACAGCATAACCATCTATATATAACATAACATCATTTATCATCCATCCTTGATCAACATATAGGTCAACCAACACATCATCAAGCATCAACCATCCTCGATCCACACATGAGTCAACCCTAATGTCGCTCAAGCGATCTTCTACTGACATGTTATCAATCCACACATCAGCTATTACGCACATAATTATAATGCAATGATAAGAAACTAACATCACATCAATCAACATCCATAAATATCAATAGATCTTTTCTATGGTTGATAGACCTCTGACAACTATTCTCAGCTATCACAGGTCACAGCCCCTCTCCTAAGGTGCTGTTACTATCAACCTCTAGTAGGGCTTGGGTCATCCGTTATACACTTATTCTAATCCTACAATCCCTAGTGGATAGGGTTCTGATCTCTCATACCTGGCTTAGAAGATCGCTACAGTTCCTGCCACTCTTTGCTCCCTCGTTGCTCCTGCTACTTGCACTCCTACCTCTGGACACTCCTACCTAGCTTACTGGGCCTACTCTCATCCTCCCCTCTTAGAGGATTACCTACTAAGGGCTTTCTGATGCATAAGATCATTTCTTGAGGTAAGTGCAGAGCATACTTGCTCCTTAGTGGCCCTCTAAGTCTCACTCCCTTTCTCAATCTCAATGATTACTTACTAAGGGTTTTCTGATGTGTCAGATCCTCATTAGAGGCAAGCACAAAGCATACTCACTCCTTAGAAGTCTCTAGAGAGAGAAAGCTAGAGAGAGAAGAGGATTTGGGGCGAGTTGGAATGGAGGGTTGAAGGGGTATTTATAGTGGATTTTGGGTGGATCGCGTCGCGACCAAAATACACATAAATCACGTTGTGTCGCGAGCTGGGACACGTGGCATGCATCGGACGAGTGTGATCACCGACTTACCCACTGCCATTCATCGCGTCCCGATGGGCCATTTCCGGAAATGTCTAGTTTCTTTCGTTCTAGAAAATTCTAGGGCATTCTACGCTCTTCCATTTAAGCCCATTTAAGGTTTCTAAGGTTTCTATTTCCTTTCTAAGGTTTTTGGGTCCCATTTAAGCCCATCTTATCCCAAATTAAGGTTTTTAGCACACGTTTATCACTTAACCACTAATCTAATTATATTTAGAATATTATTTATGATTATCCAAAAAAATAAGGATGTTACAGCCTAAGTGGCAGAGAATTAGTCGATGGTTGGTGTGGTAGCTCCAGATCCGGGACGGTTGACTTGACCTGGACATGTTGGAGTCAAGATGGAGTATCGATGCTCCAGTGGTGGAAGCGGATTCCAAAGCTGGATGGCAAGGGTTCATAGTGGTTGATGGTGGAGGCAGCGAAAGGGTGGAGTGTGAACATGGAGGAGTAGTGGCGACCACTTCGCAACAAAGGCGAGTGAGGAGGGATAAACATCTCCGAGCAAGCTCCAATTGATGGGGGAAGGAGCCTCCACATAGGGAGGGAAAAAGTCTCCAGGCCACAACTGAAGAAGAGAAACCCTAATGGGACGCTGCGACTCATAGGGGAAAGAGGAGTTAGAGAAAATGCAGAGTCTCTCTCTACCCTCCTCATTTATTAAAACACATTTTTAGTGTATACAAATTAGTAACATTTGAAAAGTGTTACAAAAATGTAAATTGGTGGCATCTTTTAAATGTTACTAATGATACTGTATGGTGTTGCTAAAACATTTTAGTAACATGGGCTTTATCTAACATTTTTTTTAAACTTATCTAACATTTGTTAAAATGTTACTAAATATAAATGGTCACATTTTTTCATGATTTCGTAACATTTTTCAAAAGTTACTAAATTTCAAATATACTGATAATTTGGAAAACAATTTACTGCCTAATTAAAATGATAGTTTTATATTTTTCACAAACTAAAATATTATGTGTTCGTTGTAACCATAAAATGTACCGTATAAAGCTATAAGGGTTTGAGTAAGTTTTCAATTCTTCAAAATCAATTCAATCTAACTCAATCATTCGAACTAGAAATTAGTCTCATAACAGGTCTGAAGGGCCTAAATCGTGGGGATACTATGGAGTACCCACTCAGTCTAAATGGCTAATTAGAGTGGGTTCTAAAAAAAATCAATTCAACATTAGTTTGACTTCAGAGATAAGTGAGATTAATTTTGAATTTTCAATATGAATATAATTGATTTTGAGCGCCAAGTTCATGAAATTATGAAAAATTATTCATTTTAATTGTAATTTATTATTTAAATAAAATTACTTTTTACAAATAAAATATCATTTTCAACTATAAATTAATTTTCTAACCTTTATTTTTTAAATTATTTGTTTTAATATTCATGATTTTAAAATTAATTATACCGAAACCCCACAGAAAATGAGTGGAATACTGAAATTGTTTTCCCCCTCTCCCTCAAAGGGAAAGAACATAATACAAACACCTAAAAGCTGTCAGGTCCTTCATTTAACACCACATAAACAGATCAGATGTAAAGGATCGAGGAGGGCCATATACCACCCTATTTCGACGAGGATGTGAATGATATATCAAACCGGTGGTCTTTGCCAGAACACAATGACACTACTACAAAACTGCCTTTTGGAACAGGTATTTTAAATCGGTTGTGTTAAACAACCGATTTAAAAAGAAATGCGGTGGCATTTTTGTAATTAAAATGAAATTATAACACTGCGCTCGGGATTTCAAATCGGTCGTTTATCGCAACAGATGTGAAAATATTTCACGTATGGGATTTCAAATCTGTCCTTTAATCTGACCGATTTAAAAGCACTATTTTAAATCTGCCCTCTCATACGACAGTGAACTCCTTCCTAAGTTTTTTCTTTTCACTCTCACGCCTCCATCTTGGTGTGAATCCCTGCTTCCTCTCCGCTCGCCGCCGTGCCTCCAGCATTGCCGCCGTCCCTCCATCTTCAAGCTCGCTTAGGCCTCTTCTTGCGTAGGCCTCCATCTTCAAGCTTGCGTCTCGTTCTGCTTCGTCTCTGCTCGAACGCTCGAACAAAATGTGCCTCCGTCCTGCTCGCCGTTCTCCTTCAAGATGACGCCGACGCCGTTCGCCGTTCGTTCTGCTTCAAGAAGCCGCCGCCGCGTTCATCCTCCTTATGTTTCTTCCTTTCGTCCTCCGTTCCAGGTTTCCTTTCTCTGTTTTTTTTTTCAAAAAATAAATAATATTGTTTCCATGTCCTCCGTTCCAGGTTTCGTCCATGCCATTTGTTTTTTGAACTTTGCACTTTATAAATTGCACTTTATACATACTACCAAAGTCTCTACTTGATGGCCACTAACCTCATGACAATGTTATTTTGCATCTTTTGTCATTTATATAGAATTTTTTATTTCTGCTTTATTTATTGAATTTTGTTTTGAATTTGACATATTTACTGCTCTATAACATGTAATAGTACCTTCGTTTTGAGTTAATATCTTGAATCTTGTGGATGTTATTCTAAATAAAATAAAGTCATATACGTTTCTGGATCAGATATAGACCTCTGGTCTTTGTCTAGTTGCTTTAGAAATCTGTATATTTGTCTCAAATGGCATATTTAAGTGCTTTGTTTTCCCTATTGATTTTGTTAGTTTTAAATGTGAAGGTCCTACGCAGTAAGTTTTGATTTATGTAGGTTTCTCTCAGCACTGGAGTTCTACTATTTTATTTCATTCCTTTTTTATATTGGCATATCAAAGCTACTGTACTTGGAAAGTTTTTGGCTGCATTTTTATGTAACTTTCCCTCTATTATTGGACAAATAGTTGCCAAAATGCCTTTGCTTCTTTCTCTTTCCTCAATTGACTGCATAATCTAAGCAACTTGTCTCTGTTTCAGTCATTCGGGTTCTTTTCTCCAGTGAGAAGATCCAAGATGTCATTTCTATAGCTACAAACTCCATTCTGCTTCTTGGACACGGTAATGTTTACTTTCTGTTCGTGTGTGGCTTTTTTGTACAATTCTAAATGGAAGGAAATTTTGTCCCAGCAAGGTGGCTCCAGTGGCTTGAGTTAAGGGACATAAGTAGGTTGAGTAAGGAGATTAGGGTTCAAACTCTGCCTAACATAACTATTGACTAAATACTGACAATTTTCCATTAAAAAATAATGCAAGGACATTCTTGCATCTTTTCTTTCGCCTTCTTCCTCTGACAAACCCTGACAAAATAGAAAGGAAAGGACACAATAAAATAAGTGAGTAAAGTCTGAATAAAATTTTCATTATGCATCTATTGTAATATTAACAGTTTAAAAAGATTTTAAATGGGACATGAGCATGATATATGTAGATTCTCAAAACTGCTGTGGGTTGCTTTACATGTATTTCCTACGATTTCTAGTTTTTCTAGTCCCAGACACAACCTCTCGGTTCATGGTGGTAAGGTTGCTTACAACTAACACTACCCAAGACAATGAGGATCTGTGATGTTGGAATCCTCATGCATTAGTCCCCCCTTTTTGTTCAGCTTCTGGGTTCATTCTATAAATTATTACATATGATTAGACCTACTTTTGATTGCTTTTCTTGGGCAGTTCCTGCATTGATGTTTCCTATCTTTGATTGTTAGTAGTAAAGTTACTATTAAGGCACAATATATTTCTATCTTATTTCTCTCAGAATCCTTTGAATTTGTGTATCAAGACAGACACTATCCGCATGTAGACTTCAGCTTCTCAAATTATCTCTTCCTCCTCTCGATTCTGTACCATCTGCGTGATTTTGAATCCTCATTCCCTCGTCTCTTTTGTTTTGTCATTTTGCGCTTTTTATTTTTAGAAAAAATTCGTTCTTCAAATAATGAAAACTTCATTTTATTGATCAACTGACATTACAAAGCTACTCACTGCTATATATACAGCTCACATACAAAGGGAAAATAAGACTTAATTGACTTAACTGAATGACTAATCTCTAACCGCTAACAACTGAACGGAATTAGTTAAATAACTTTTTGAGTGACTCTAATGTAGTCTTACATTTGTTTGGCCGATGGAGCGATTTGGATAGTTAGTTTTTGAATTTATATTGTTTTTAACTTGCGCTTTGGCCTATTGTTGGTTGGGTGAATTACCGGTATATGCCTTTGCAGCTCAGTGTTATATTTCACACTTTGCGGTCTTTGGTGAGTTCCCGCATCTTTCAACTTGTTACTTATCACTCTTCAATGATTTCTTCATTTCATCTCGTATTTGTTCCAAAATTAATGAATAAGCATCATTGGTTGATAGATCTTGAGAGATAGGCAAGGCATGCGATAAATTATGAAAGGTTCTTATTGGGTAATACTTGGTTCATATATCTTTGGAATCTAGATCTTTATATCTTCCGGAAAGTTATTTATTCCTATAACTTAGAAGTTTTTAGGAAGCATATTCTTCAAATGAAGTTTTTAGGAAGCATATTCTTCTGGAGTCTGATCAAATGATGTCAGTACATCACTAAGCCTCTAAAATTTTCATTTGAGCATGAAGCTTATTTTTTTTTTGTTGACTAAAATTTGAGCATGAAGTTAAAACGCCTAAATAGGTTTTTAATGAAGGCATTGTGCAATGCACACTGATTGCTTTGGTTTTCTACATATTCCTCACTTGAGTAAAAGTTGTCAATATACAATGTGGAAACATTTTGTCTTGTTGAATTGCACTGTTAACTGGTGGTATATATTGATAACGCATTAGCAATACTGAATTGCACGATTCTAACTTTTTTTATCTTGTATTTGGTTAGATTATGCGTCCTTCAACTTACTCATTTGTATCTAATTAGTATTAGTATAAGATTTTACTACGGTCAAATGAAAGAGAAAAGATAGATGAAGAGATTCCATCTCAACCCAAGGATCTAAATATTTTAATAGAGTGGCTATGAATTTGATTGCATGTTTTCTTGCTCCTATGGGTGTATGGAGCAAGACTGTTTATTGTTGATTCTTGGCACCCATTGAAATTTTGTTAGAAATAGTTGTGAATTTCAACTAGGTAGCGATAACAAGTTATGGTGACGTTCCTCAAGTGTGTATTTTTTCAAAACGTAGTTATGGATCGTAGTTGGATGCAACAAAATCGATTGAGTGAAGAGTATGAGAAGGGAGTAGAAGAGTTTCTGAATTTTGCTCAAACGAAGCTTCCTAAAAGTGGCGGAACATTTTCTTGTCCGTGTGTTATTTGTGTGAACCAGACACCACAAATAGTCGACAAAATACGGGAACATCTAATTGTCTATGGGATTTGCAGCAGTTATACAACATGGACATGGCATGGTGAGAAGAAGGAAATGTCAAGTGTGTCTGAAGGAAAGAAAGCTGAAGTAGAAATAGATGATCGGTTAGAAGACATGATCCGTGATATTGGACATGAGTCTTTTAAACGAGCCCATGTTTATGAATCCTTGACAAAAGACAATGAAGAGGCTTTGTATAAGGGGTGCACAAAATTCACACGGTTGTCTGCCGTGTTGAGATTGTTTAATCTGAAGGCAATAAATGGGTGGACTGACAAGAGCTTCACCGACTTACTCGAGTTATTGAAAGATATGCTTCCAGAGGGTAACACATTGCCAAACCGTGCGTATGATGCGAAGAAGATTTTGTGTCCGATGGGTGTGGAGTATAGGAAAATACACGCATGCCCCAAAGACTGCATATTGTACCGAAAAGAGTTTGAAAATGTTCACAAGTGCCCCATTTGTGGGCTATCACGCTACAAGGTGAAGGACGACATTGACAGTTGCGATGATGAGAGCACAAAGGGTGCGCCTGCAAAAGTTTTATGGTATCTTCCAATAATTCCAAGATTGAAGCGACTGTTTGCCAATGAAAAAGACGCAAAGAGTATTAGATGGCATGTGGATGAGAGGAAGTGTGACGGACAACTTCACCATCCTGCCGATTCTTTGCAATGGAAGAAAATTGATACTCTGTTTCCAGATTTCGGCAATGAGCCAAGAAACATTAGGCTTGGGCTTGCTTCTGATGGAATGAATCCGTATGGTAACTTAAGTAGCAACCACAGTTCATGGCCTGTTGTCTTGGTAGTTTACAACCTTTCTCCTTGGTTGTGCATGAAACGCAAATACATGATGTTATCCATGATGATTTCGGGCCCGAAACAACCTGGAAATGACATAGATGTTTTCCTAAGTCCCCTGATTGAAGACTTGAGGAAATTGTGGGATGAGGGCGTTGATGTGTTCGATGCATATTCCAATGAAAATTTCAAGTTGCGTGCCATGTTATTTTGCACGATCAATGACTTTCCAGCATATGGAAACTTGTCCGGATATAGTGTTAAGGGGCATAGTGCGTGCCCTGTATGTGAAAAAGGCACCTGCTACAATCAACTGAAACATGGAAGAAAAACTGTGTACCTTGGGCATCGTAGATTTCTTCGACGTGATCACCCGTATCGTAGGTTGAAAAAAGCTTTCAACGGATGTCAGGAAAATGGTGTAGCTCCGACTGCCTTAACAGGGGAAGAAGTGTATCAACGAGTGAAGGACATCAAAGTCATATTTGGCAAGAAACAGAAACAAAAGCAGTCCACTGTGAAAAATATATGGAAGAAGAGGTCTGTGTTCTTCGATCTTCCATACTGGTCCAGTCTTGATGTAAGACAATCAGATTGATGTCATGCATGTGGAGAAAAAGCGTGTGTGATAGTGTAATTGGTACTCTTCTCAACATTCAAGCAAGACAAAGGATAGTGTGAATGCTCGTCTAGATATGGTTGCAATGGGTATAAGATGTAAATTAGCTCCAGAGCCAAGAGGTAGTGCCACATATCTCGCTTCAAGATGCCATACTTTGTCAAAACAAGAGAAAAGAAGTTTTTGCGAGTGTCTTCGTGGAATTAAAGTGCCACAGGTTACTCTTCAATGTTAAAAACCTAATCTCACCGAAAGACCTCAAAGTAGTTGGCTTAAAGTCTCATGATCGCCATGTATTGATGCAACAATTACTTGTAGTGGCTATCCGCGACATCTTGCCAAAAGAAGTCCGACATGCCATAACTAGATTGTGCTTATTCTTCAATGCTATATGTGCCAAAGTCATTGACCCTACGGTTGGACGACTTGGAAAAGCGAGGTCGCTATTATATTGTGTCGCTTGGAGATGTACTTTCCTCCATCATTCTTTGACATCATGGTCCATTTAATTGTTCACATAGTGCGGGAGATTAGATTGTGTGGCCCGCTTATTTAAAGTGGATGTACCCAAAGGAGCGATATATGAAGATATTGAAAGGGTATGTTAAGAATCAATACCGCTCAAGCATCCATTGTTGAAAGGTACATCACGTAAGAAGCCATTGAGTTTTGTATGCACTACTTGTCAAAAGTGGAACCTGTAGGGATTCCTAAGACTCGTCATGTTGGAAGATATGAAGGTAAGGGTACACGAGGGTTAACCGTTAAGAGCATGAGTCGTGTGGAGGTGCTTCAAGCTCATCTGTATATATTGAATAACAATGCTGAGGTTATACCTTACTTAGAAGCTCACAAAAGAATTGTCAAGGCCAAGAACCCTCGCATTTGAACGAAAAAGTGTGTTGAGAGAGCATAACAAGACATTCCTATCTTGGTTCAAAACACAGGTTATGAAGGAATATGATACTGCTTCTGATACATTACGTAGGCTAGCACATGAACCTAGTTTTAATGTCTTGTGTTGGAGTGGGTATGATATAAACAATATTTCCTTTTACACAAAGTCACAGGATGACAAGAGTACCGTTCAAAATAGTGGGGTTATGGTAATGGCTTCTTCAATGCATTTCTCTAGTTCAAGGGATAAAAACCCCATTCTTGTATCCATAGCTTACTTTGGGGTAATTGAAGAGATTTGGGAGTTGGATTACTGTAAATTTAAGGTGCCTGTTTTTAAATGTAAGTGGGTTAACAGTAACAGTGGAGTAATAACCGATGAAATGGGTTTTACATTGGTGGACTTTGACAAAGTAGGTTACAAGGACGAGCCTTTCATCATGGCTGAACAAGCAAAACAAGTTTTTTATGTCAATGATCCTTCTAGAAAAAATTGGTCAGTGGTCCTACAAGGAAAAAACATTCATGATAATAATGAAAATGAAGATTCAACCCTTAATATTTTTGAGACTCCTTCCTTCACAACACAAATTCCTATTTTCATTGAAGAAAGGGATGTGGACGATGTACGTGCCACTCGTGGTGATCATAATGAAGGGATATGGGAGAACATCTGTATTTCACCCATGGAATAAATTTAAAGGTTAATACCTATTTGTTATTGGCATTGATTGTGCTTATTTTGTTTTGTATTTAAATTTACATCTGTTATTGTGTTTATTAATGATTTATATTCTGCTTTGTCCTATATTATTGTTTCTGACATTTATCTTCTGTCCTCTAAATAGATATCATGGTTGATCCTGTAGATAGTACGACATCTACAAAAAAGAAGACTAGATCAGCCACTTCTTGTCAGGAGTTGACTTCTAGACGTCCGACTGGATATAGGTATCCAATTGAGTTTGATGGGGAGACAGGCCAACCTAAAGGGAACTATGCAACTAAGTTCAAGACATTTGTGGCTATGTTGGCTAGAAACAAGGTTAGCATATTGGTAAATGAATGGGAGAACGTGGATGACGGCACAAAAGAGTGCATTTGGCAGGATGTGACGGTAATACCTCTTTTTACAAACTCCTTTAATTTCTTATACCATTTAACTAAATCTGTTTATTACTAATACCATTTTATTGTCTATTTAAGGAAACATTTGATGTTGATCCTAACGATAAGGGGCTTAAGAAGAGATGGCTATCTTATGCTGCTAATCGTTGGAAGTCACACAAGACTATGCTCACCGGGACTTATGTTTTTGGCCCTGGTGACAAGGACGGATGTAAGACCCCATGTTATAAGTATAAATCCATTTCAGAAGAAACATGGGAGTTGTTTGTGAAGAGTCGACATGAGCCTGAGTTTTTGGTTAGTACTTTTTCTTAATTTCTCATATTACTTGATTTTTCGTTTAGCTAATTTACATGTACGTTATTTCTAACAGGAGAAAAGAGCAAAGGGAAAACAAAACCAGGCCAAGAACAAGTATTACCACAGAACTTCTCGTGGTGGTTATGCATATTTGAAGGCCACCTGGAAGGAGAATAGGTTGAAGGAAATGCAAAAAGAGAGTGGCAATATGCAGCTGACGGTGGATGATGTTGATTCTCCACCACGTCACGAGCAATGGAAGTTGGCCCGAATAAAGTCAACCGGAGAGTATATAAATGAGGAGACATCCACTGTTGCCTCAAAAATTGTAAGAACAACTTTCAATATATCAAGTTTAGTGTAATGCCTTACATAACATTGACTTACACCATATATGTTGGCAGGATGACCTTGTGGATCAGGCCAGTCAAGGAACTTTTGTTCCTGATACACGTATGGATATCCTGACTACTGCCATTGGGACACCTGATCACGGTGGCCGTCCCCGCGTTGCCCCTTCTGGTGTCGGCCTGAAGACATATTATGGAAGAGTTGAACCTCGTGGCAAAGCAAAAGCCTATGCTGAGATGGAGTCCTTCAAGGCAGTGCTGATGCAGCAGTTTGAGTAGACCTTCAATAAGAGGGTAGATAAGGCGGTAGCCGAGGTATGTTTCCTAACCTATTTCTTTTCATTATGCAAGCCACTGGTTCTATTTTCATAAATCACAAAACCCTGCCAGCTGTTTACAGCATGAAACAGAATGTAAACTAACTGACTCAGTCATGTTTAACAAAATGAGAAGATTTGGATTCAAGCCTGAATCAGATACAATCACGACTGCTATTTCATCATGTTTATTCAGCCAAAAAAACACTAATTAGGATTGTTCCCTAATAAATTCTTAATAATTTCGAAAGCTGGCTCAAATTCATCAAGCTTCACAAGTCACGAATGCCACCCATTGATTGCACAGCTCAAGATGTAAACCCGAATTTGTCACACAGTTCTAAATTCAAAAGGTTCTTTTATCCAAAAGCAACACACAATAAGATAGACCTGTAGAGAATTATGAACTGGAAATGAATGATGAACTGTGTTTAAAAAATGAATTATGAACTGTGTTTAAAAAATGAAATTCAGATGAAAGTGAATGCAGACAGGGGGGGAGAGAAAGTGTATTGTAGTAGACTTCACATTGTCTTTTCTAATATGGATGCATATCAAATATTGAATAGCATAAAATTGCTTGTTTTGTACATTGACACATCATCACACAAACCCTATCAGAGCATCTCAATGAAGAGAACCAATTGGATAACCAAGTGGAATGGTTGTGTCCTTTTACTTGGCAACAGTAGTTTCTGACTATTCATTATAAAGGTTTTGATAAAAGCAAGGAGGTCGAAATTTTGTGGCAGTGTGCAGTTTATGCAGTTCTAAGATGCATTTGGTTGGAGAGGATTATCTTTCAGAAAGTCTTTTGCCCCTAAACTTGTTATGGGATAGGGTTATAACTAGCATCTATAACTTCTCATTCTGCTTAAAGTGAGTTGGCCTTTCTGATATGCAAAGATTCAACTACCTTACTTCACTCTTTATTTTTCCATCAATTCATGTTTGCTTATTGTATCTTGAACTTTCTGATTTGGGGGATGTCATATCCACCACCCAGTTGTACTTGATTGTGATGTTCATAGAACAATAACATTGTTTGTAAATATGTTTATCCAATAATATATACAAATGCTCATAAGAAGTTAGTTAATATTGGGTCTGGATTGTTTCATTAGCACTGCTTTTGCTGATATTAATTGGTCTTGACATGGAACTTTCAAGTATACTTTCGATTGAAACTTTCAAGTACAGTACATTCAACAAAAATATACTTTCAATTGAAACTTTCATTAACATGCATTCATATTGGTCTGAATTTATTAACAATTGAAACTTTCATTAACATACTTACCTTCTTTTAGTTTCATCTAAATAAATTCTTCTATCCAACCAAATAAAAGAGTGAGTTGAATGTGTTGATTATTGAACACTAGATACGCAATCCGAGTCAAGTTTATATTTAAAAGAACTCTGGAAGAGAAAAGTGTTATAGTCCCACTCCAAGCAAAGATCAAAGAGTTCTTGATTGTGATGTTCATAGAACAATAACATTGTTTGTAAATATGTTTATCCAATAATATATACAAATGCTCATAAGAAGTTAGTTAATATTGGGTCCTGATTGTTTCATTAGCACCGCTTTTGATATTAATTGGTCTTGACATGGAACTTTCAAGTATACTTTCAATTGAAACTTTCAAGTACAAGACATTCAACAAAATATATTTTCAATTGAAACTTTCATTAACATGCATTCATATTGGTGTTCGATGCTATATGTACATTGGCGAATTGATGTAGAGGGAGAAACACTGTTTTTTTTCCTTATATGTATTGGCTTATTTCTATTACTTTACAGCAGGAGAGAACCTTGAAAGGCTGTACGAACTTATTATTTGCTAAATGACAACTTGATCATTAGAAACTTGACATTTCTTTTCTTATGTTCCTTTTCCTTTGCATCTTGTCCATCTTTGTCCTAAAAATATTTTAATGGAAACACATTGAAATGGTTCCTGCATTATGGAAGATATTAATTTATAAAATTTCATTTACAGAGACTTGCATCTCAGGGTTGCGTAACTCAACCCGCAGCCATCAACATGCAAGAGTTACAGGAGACAATTAGTCAGAGGATAGAGAAGACAGTAGCTGAGGTATGTATAAAATGCTACAATATAAATTCAGTAGTTTAAGTAAATTTGCGAAGGTTATTCATTTATAAAATTTCATTTTGTAGAGACTTGCAAATATGGCTTGTGCAAGTCAACCCTCATCTGGCCAGCCCAACCCTATGAAGACTCCTATGCGCGAAAGCGCTAAGGACAGTTGCTCACCGTCCCAATCGAGGATGCCAACCACCACTAATTGGTTGAGAGAGTTATCTGCCATGTTATATGACTTTGCGGGCAAAGCACAAGGGCTACTGATGGATTATGACCCCGAGTCCGTCGAACATTACTGGATTGGTGAGAAGGAGATAACCGACATTACTATGGGTGGACGTTGGCTTGAATTATGCCACCTGGCATTATGGGGCTCGTAAGTATATGTCAATCTAAGTTTATATCGTAAGCATGCTTAAATCATTTGTAATATTAATTAACGTGTTTTTCAATATATTAGGTATTGTTGGCGCCTATTTAAGGATAGGGGCTATGATGATAGGTACGAAATTTTTTCGCCTTACGAGATTAGTTCTTTATGTCCCAAGTCTTCTCCCAAAAAAATGGAGGAAATTCAAGCATACATATCCAGAACAAGATGACGGAAGAGAAGAGGCAATGTTATTTAGCACCATACTGATATAGGTAAGTTCATTTATGTGTGTTTATATAGTTTTCTTTTGTTTGTCTGTTTCTTCATACCATTATTGTTGTCCAATATTGCAGTGGCCATTGGCAGTTGGCCGTCATTTGTCCTGAAGACCACGTTGTCGTCTGGTTGTGCTTCCTGGGTTATCGGCCTAATCAAACCATTGTAGAAAGAATTAATAAGTAAGATTTAATTTAATTCTTAACATATACTTTATGATATAATTTTAGAACTTTGATTTATCATGAATATTCTTTTATCAGTGCAATCGATGGATATAACATGATTAAAGGAGTTAGGAGAAATAATCCGCCTGAATGGTTGTTGCCCAAAGTAAGTGGTTTAAATTAAAAATATTCATTTACAAATATTAGGATATTTAATATTAACCGAGTACTTAACTTTAATATTTATTTGTAGGTGGCTCGTCAAACCGACGGGTGGGCATGTGAGATATATGTTATGAGGAATATGATGACCATTATCTCAGCGGGGATAATCGAAAATTGAATGGAGGTAATAATTAAAATCTCAATAAGCTTATTTGATTTCGGACTTAATTAAATATTATTTTGGTTATATAAACTAGTGTTTATATTTTTTTACAGGTATTCAATGACACATCATCAATGTCAAATGATGAGCTTTTGAGCATAAGACAACTCTGAGCAGAATATTTTTGCAAATTCTATACCGACTTGAAATTCGAGCCAAAGAGGAAAAAGAATAGAAAAAATGGTGGGAAAAACAAATAGTGAAGTTCAAGTTTAAGTTTAAGTTTGTATTTTTGATTTAGTTAGGTTTGTATTTGAATATTAGTTTGTATTTGACTTGCTTTTAGTTTTAGTTTCGGTTTAAGTTTTAGATTTAGTTAAGTTTGTATTTGAATATTAGTTTTAGTTTTATTTTGTATTTGATTTGATTTAGTTTTAGTTTGTATTTGGGTGTTGGACATGAATGTTCTTTGTGGTTGAATATTATCATTTTATGTCACAAGTTTGTTGCTGTGGACCTGTGGTTGTTTTGGTTAGAAATAGTTTCTACAGGTATATATGGTTCCTGTAAAAGGATATTTAAAACCTGAAAAAAAAATAATACATTTTAAATCGGTTGTTTATAAACAAACGATGTAAAAAGTCACCTCTGAGGCTTTTAAATCGGTTGTTTATAAACAACCGATTTAAAAAGTCACCTGCGGTCTTAACTAAGGGCTTTTAAATCGGTTATTTATAAACAACCGATTTAAAAAGCCACCTCTGGTTGTAAGTAAGGGATTTTAAATCGGTTGTTTATAAACAACCGATTTAGAATGTCTTTTAAAATCGGTTATTTATAAACAACCGATTTAAAAGGTATCATTTAAATCGGGCCTTTACAAACAACCTATCCAAATGGCTTATTTAAGACAAAAATTAGACATGAATCAAGACTTTTTAAATCAGTTATTATAAATAACCGATTTAAAAAGTTTATTTAAATCGGTTAAATAACCGATTTAAAATCCTTAAATATATTAAATCCGGAGCATTCAAGTCGGTTGTCCAACCGATTTAAAATCCTTAAACAACCGATTTTAAATCTTGGATTTCTACTAGTGTGATGAAGAAAAAAACCCAAAAGTTTTGGTTCACAATTAAAAATGATCATGAACCATTTGTTTTTATTAATGTTATCCATACAAGTCATTGAGGCTAGTCGAGGAATAAACTAATCTATATATGTTAGGTAACATAATTAAAATAGTCAAGCTCCAAATACAATTTGTTTTATCTGATTATCTACTTTTGTAGAAAGTAGCTACTTATTATAGTAATGGCTGTTAACAAGCATGTAAGTTTAATCATTGTCTCATCCACGCAGATAGAAACAAAATAAATAAAATTTGATTAAGATTTGAAGAAGGTGGCCTTGTATATTCTGATTGAGAATTAACATTTAATACGTAGCGGACGTGAGATTATTGCTGGACGGCCATGTGCCGACCATGTTTTCTATAATGATTTGCAATATGAGAAGGAAAAAAAATTATTTGTTTGTGGATAATAATGGACTGAAGAACCTGATTTATCGAGTCGTGGATATATTTTTAATTCTTAAAAGTAGCAATAACCTATTTCATACTAACAATGACAAATTCAACAGCGCTTGAATGAGATAGGAGACATCACAAGTCTCTTTCCGCTGGTCTCGGGTTAAAATCCAGTCACGTGAATACAGTTAAAACCCTTGAAAGAGGGTTTTGTCACTCATGTGGTTTGTGCGATCTCAAAAGAAATGAATTAATTAGTTGAAATCATCATAAGTTAATTTGTTGGATTTTTATTTAAATTTTTTAAATCACAAACAATAGTTTGATAAATAATTTATTTTTGAGTTCATATATAATTTAATTTTTAAAAATAATAATTCATATAATTTTAATACCAAAAAGTATTTTTGTTTATACAAATTATTCACAGTAATGACAGAATTGTGTAACCTTTATGTTTGCGATGGTATATTTTATGATCGCGACAACCGACTGAAAGAATTATTTAAAAAAAATTAACACCTTTTTTTTTTTTGACAAAAAAAAAATTTAACACCTTAAGAGACTAATTTAATTTATACAGATAGATGTGCACTTTGGGAAATCAAATCAAATGGAGTAAATACAAACTAGCCGCAAAAATAGAAAAATCAAATCCAGATATGCTATTTTTATTCATTGACATGAATAGTAGGCAAGGCAGTACTTGCGGCTTCGTGCTGGTTTTTGATTCTACAATCTCTCAGTCACAGTGCCACAGCAAGATACAAACGAAGTCTCTGCAGGACACGTGTCAGGTTACTCCAGTTAAACGTGATATTTTGCTTCGAGTACACTGTAGTTTGACGACAATCAGCACCGCCCACTGGTCATGGAGTCCTCCCACTCCTCACTGCTGGGTCCATGTCCATGGAACTCACTCGATCATTTTGGATTTTTACTCTTGATGAATACTAGAGTACTTCCCCCGTTCACCCCTTCTTTTCCACGTTCCATCATGTCAATGTTCCCGTGCTGCGCAGAACATGGTGGGTCCGGAAAATGTATGGTTAGAGGCGCGCCAGCTAGGACAGTAGAGGACACTACTCTACGTTGAGCCAAACTGTCAATGGGATTCATGAATATCACGGAAAATGATTGGACGGCCAAAAAGATAAGAAACCAAATTCTAAAAAAATTCAATATTTTACACTCAAATGGACCCACCACCCACCACCCATCCTCTACTCCTCACTTCTTTTATCATTTAGTTTTAACCGACTCTCCTTATAAATCAGAGCACCTTAATCTCTCGTCATCACCACCAACACAAGTGCAGCACCACCACCAGCCTCATCTTGCTTCAAACCAAGAGAGCGAGAAATTAAACTCAAAAGCAAAAAAACAAAAGAAAAATGGAGGCGAAGGAACAGGATGTTTCGTTGGGAGCCAACAAATTCCCAGAGAGGCAACCACTTGGTATTGCGGCTCAGACCCATGACGATGGAAAGGACTACAAGGAACCACCCCCAGCACCACTGTTCGAACCCTCCGAACTCACATCATGGTCCTTTTACAGAGCCGGAATAGCTGAGTTCATGGCCACTTTTCTCTTCCTCTACATCACCATCTTGACGGTTATGGGCGTCAACAGATCCGACTCCAAGTGCAAATCTGTTGGTATTCAAGGAATCGCTTGGTCTTTTGGTGGCATGATCTTCGCCCTCGTTTACTGCACCGCCGGCATCTCTGGTTTGGTTCCTCTCTATTCTCATCATCAATTAATATTAATTATAGTATTAATTAATTTTTCCTTGATAACAATATGGTGTTAATTTTTATGCAGGGGGTCACATAAACCCAGCAGTGACATTCGGTTTGTTCTTGGCGAGGAAATTGTCGTTGACTAGGGCGGTTTTCTACATGGTGATGCAGGTTCTTGGTGCTATTTGTGGTGCTGGTGTGGTTAGGGGTTTTGAAGGAAAGACTTTGTACGGAAAATACAACGGTGGTGCTAACTTTGTTGCTCCTGGTTACACAAAAGGCGACGGACTTGGTGCTGAGATTGTTGGCACCTTCGTTCTTGTCTACACCGTTTTCTCAGCCACTGATGCTAAGCGTAGCGCCAGAGACTCTCACGTCCCTGTATGTCCCTTCTCTTCATGAAATAGTATTAGGAATACATATTTAGATTTTGTAAACTAATTTTAATGTTTATGAATGGTTAATTAAATGATTAGATTTTGGCACCCTTGCCAATTGGGTTCGCTGTGTTTTTGGTGCACTTGGCCACGATCCCAATCACTGGAACCGGTATCAACCCTGCTCGGAGTCTCGGTGCTGCTCTTATCTTCAACAAAGACCTTGGCTGGGATGATCACGTACGTTATCTCAAATTTTTTTCTTTTTAATACTATTTTTTTATTAAATCTTGGAATTATCTGGAAGCTAATAAATGAAGTGATGAAGTAGTACAAACCTAATTACCTAACCTTATCATTTTTTTTTTATGTGCAGTGGATTTTCTGGGTTGGGCCTTTCATTGGTGCAGCTCTTGCGGCGCTTTACCACCAAGTCGTGATCCGAGCCATGCCTTTCAAATAATGTTGATTTGATCTAACGGTTCGTGATCGTTGATACCCAAACCAAGCTGAGTTTATGGGTTTTATTTTATCGTCATTTGGGTCCCCCCCCCCCCCTTTTAATTTATTTATCTTTCTGTATGTAAATCATGTAACGTTGTATGATGATTAATTAGGTGGTGCGTGTGTTTCGCGAGGGGCTAGTTTTCCGTTACTTTTAAGTTGGAAGATGGTCCAGCCCATGTGTGATGTATCGCTGTGATTGTGGTCTTAATTTATTAAATAAAAAAAAAAATCCTCCTCTTGTTTTTAAATTTGGGTTTACTTACAGTTCTTTTCCTCAAGCCTGTGCTGTCCTTATTAACATTTGGTTCCCCTCCACGTAGTATGCGTAATGCCTAATGCTATAATGCCATAGCTTGCGGATTAATATTGGTTTGTATATAATTCAAACAAAATATGCACTTTAAAAAAAATTAATAAGGACAGGGATGGGTAATCAAACAGCAATTGTTACAAAAGTCCGCCCTAATCCCTATATTGTTAAATATATGCAATAATGTCATTGACGAGGCGACAAATTCAACGGCTTACGCGACCTATACCACCAGATCTTGAATCACCAGCCCCTATATTTTCTTGGTCCTGCACCTCCTCAAGATCCTACACCTCCTCAAGCCCTTAGAAAGTCCACCAGGGTGCATCAGCCTCCTGCATATCTTGAAGACTATCAATGTAGTGTCAACTGTCAGCTCTCCAATTCAGCAGTACTTGTTCTCAGCTAATCTCTGTTCTGATTACATATCTTTTATTTGCCAAGTCTCCAAAATCTATGAGCCTTCTTTCTATCACAAAAAAACAGTTCAATTCCCTGAATGGAGACAAGCAATGGCTGAGAAACTTGTTGCACTTGAAGTTAACAATACCTGGACAGTTCAAACCTTACTAGTAGGGAAGAAATCAATAGGTTGCAAGTGGGTTTATAAGGTGAAATACCATGTAGATGGAACTTTGGATCGGTATAAGACAAGGTTAGTGGCTCAAGGATTCACTCAACAAGTAGGAATTGATTTCCTTGATACAATCTCACCAGTAGCAAAGCTTACTTTCATGAGAATATTACTTTCCATTGTTGCTCAAAAAAGTTGGAATTTTTTTCAACGTGACATCAATAGTGCATTTCTCAATGGAGATCTTTTTGAGGAAGTCTACGTGCAATTACCTAAATCCCATGAAGGGGGGAAATTTGGTTTGCAAATTGAACAAGTCCTTGTATGGGCTTAGGCAAGCATCCAGACAATGGTTTCACAAGTTCAGCAAAACCATTTCCCAGCATGGTTTTGTTAAATCTTTTAGCAGACCACTCACTGTTTTCGAAAGGTTCAGGCAGTAGTTTGGTTATTCTTTTGATTTATGTGGATGATATCACCCTAACTGGACCAAATTCTAAACATATTGCTGAAGTTCAGTCACTTTTGAAAAACCATTTCAAGCTAAAAATCCTTGGTGACTTGAAATATTTTCTAGGTTTGGAAATAGCTAAGTCTTCCGAAGGCATTCATCTTTGTCAAAGAAAATATGCTCTTCAACTGTTGGAAGATACTGGTTTCTTAGATGCTAAACCCTCTCCAATTCCCATGGATCCTGGTTTCAAATTGAACATCACTGATGGTATTCCTCTCACTGACATATCAACATATATAAGACTGATAGGGAGGCTTATGTACATGACTATCTCTAGGTCTGGCATTAATTTTGCAGTAACTAAACTGAGCCAATTCATGGTTGCTCGTAGAACTCCACATTTGCAAGTTGCTCATCAAGTGTTGCAGTATATAAAGGGCACTCCAGGCTTAGGACTATTCTTTTCTACATCATCTTCATTTCGAGTGACAACATCTGTAGATGCAGACTAGGGTAGCTGCACAATCACTAGAAGATCTACAACAGGATTTCACATATTCCTTGGTGATTCTCTTGTAGCCTAAAAGTCAAAAAAAAAACCTACGTTAGCTAGATCCTCAGCTGAGGCTGAGTATAGAGCCTTAGCATCATTAACTTCAAAACTTCTATGGATCCGCCAGTTGCTTAGAGTATTTGAAGTTTCATTACCCTCTATTATGGTGTTCAGTGACGACAAATCAGCTATCTTGCTTGCATTTAACCCCTTGAGCCACAAGAGATCCAAGCACGTGGACATAGATTGCCACTTCATTCGAGATTATGTGTAGTTTAAATTTCTCAAACTGATTCATGTTACTTCACACCATCAGCTGGCAGACTCTCTAACTAGAGCACTTCCTAAAGCTATTTTTCAGCCTTTAATTTCCAAGTTGGGATAACGAGACATATATCTCCCAACTTGAGGGGGAGTATTACCCGAGCCTAAATTAAGTCAGTTTGTTTTAATAACTGTTTTAGTTAGTTAATGTTAGTTAGTTTGTAAGATTCCTAACTAACTATATATATTCAGTTATCAATTGTAATCATTCGATTGATTTCATTTGAATAGAATTCATCTTCTTCACAGAAAGGTTTTCTCCGGTTCTCTGGTTTTCTTCATTTCTTCATTTCATGGAGTTTACATTGATAATATATTGCTGAAGGATTAGTTGATACATTGCAAACATATAATAGTAATTAACTTTGGTAATAGTATAATAGTAATTAACTTAATTACATAAATTATGGAGTATTTTTTGTGGGAAACTTTTTAAATTCACTGTTTTGAATTATTTAAGACAGAAAAACAAACGCAAAATTAGTGTCTTTCTCAATTAGATTGGAATTGTTCGTTCGGAGAAAATTGTAGCTAGAGAGTGCAGGTTACACAACCTGATCATTTGTAGTTTTGTCTATATATGTAAATCTGAATAGCAGCTGAGAGATAAGGTAAACAATAATACATTTATGAGATAGATAGTTCAAATTGTCCTGTTTATTTAATTGAAAAAACAGAAATTTAAATAAAAGATAAGGTGGTATAAAAATATTCAGTATTCTTTTTTTTTCATCTTTTAAGTGTGTTAGCCCCTGTCAAAAAAAAAGTGTGCTTTTTTTTTATAAGTATAATACATGACTGGGGAAAGAATATTATATAGTGGCAATTGCTTTTTAAGAAAAAAAAATATAGTACACACATGTATTGTAACTTAAGTGATTTTCGCATATTGTCGAAGTTAATATGATAGGGAGATATTCAGAATTTTCCTTTTGGGAGAAGGAAATAACTCCAGAAAGAAGAAGAATTTGTCAGAGAGAGAATTTTGGGTTTTAATTCTTTGATTCTTATTCATTCATTCAACGCGTATTTATTACATTCACCATTGGCCAAGAATATGGATCTTCTACCAACTGTATAGTCATGATGCACTAACAAACAAAAAAATGGAATCTAATGTTTTGCACTGCTGAGTCATGAAACTTCCTAACAAACTTGATGCTCGTTCTCTGATCCTTGCGGTGGTAAGTCACACGAAATCATCTAACCAGCCTGAACGTTTTCTTATCCTCTTAGGTCTAATAGAATTGGAGACGTCATTTGGGCCTAACCCATCGGCCCTTTGTGACCCAACATGGTCCAATTGGGTCGTATCCCGGCTCTCCAAGGACAATCTTGTCCTCAAGATTGAAGTGGGGATAAGTCTCAGAGAACCTCGTAAGCTCCTCCTAAGTAGCTTCTGTGTCGGGTAGATGCTCCCATTGAACCAAGAGCTGAATTTGTAGCCCCGACGCCGTCTTGACTCGGCGAGATCCCAAAATAGCCCAGGGTTGCAGCTCCATACTGGTACCGGTTAGGAGAGGAGAAAGGTGAGGGATCTCTGCAGGAGCTTGGCCATAGAAGGGTTTCAGCTTAGAAATGTGGAAGACCGAGTGGATCTTCGCATCTGCGGGCAAGGGGAGCTCATAGGCAACCTGTCCGATGGTTCGCGTGATTTGGTAAGGCCCACAGTACCACAGAGCAAGCTTGGGTGGCCGGCGTCCTTGAATGGACGTTTGACGGTACGACTAAAGGCGCAATCACACGAAGTCCCCAACTTTAAACGTGCGATCCTGGCAGCGGCTATCAGCCTGAGAACGCATCCGGAGCTGTGCACGGGTCAAATTTTCCCAATTCATCTGGAGCATGTGGCGTCGTTGTGTGAGGTGGTCATCAAGCACCACGATGTTTGTGGAACCAGCGAGAAAAGAGCACACAGAAGGAGGTGCACGCCCATATAGAGCTTCAAAAGGAGACATTTTGATGGCCGATTGGTAGGACGTATTGTACCAGTACTCCGCAAGATGCAGATAGGAAACCCAACGGCGAGGCTCACAAAACAACGAAGGTATGTCTCAAGGATCCTATTGGTGACCTCTGTTTGGCCATCCGTTTGGGGATGGTAAGCACTGCTATGGGCCAACTTGGTGCCACAGAGGCGAAACATCTCTCGCCAAAATTTACTGAAAAAGATTTCTGCCTCTATCACTGACTATTGGCTTTGGCATTCCGTGCAGCCTGTATACTTCAGCAAGAAAAATAGGAGCCAAGGATGCAGCCGTGTATTGTGCAGGTAGAGACACGAAATGAGCATACTTTGTGAGGCGATCAACAATCACCCAAATAGTGGTTTTGCCTTGGGATGGTGGAAGATTAGTGATGAAATCCATGGAGAGGTCCTCTTAAACCTGCACTGGAATGGGTAAAGGCTGAAGCAAGCCCAAGGGCTTCTGGGTGGAATACTTACTGGCTTGGAATATTTGGCAGGAATGCAGAGCTGCCTTAACGTCCTTAGCCATATGGGGCCAAGCAAAAGAAGCTGTGAGGCGAGCAAGGGTTCCCTTAATGCCAGAATGCCCACCAACAGGGGAAGCATGGAAATCATCTATTAAGGATTGGCATAGATCAACCTCTAGCAGAATAAAGAGGCGGTTCTTATAGAGAAGTAGCCCATCTTGGGCAGAAAAAGGGCTAGAAGAGACCAAGGTGTTGTGAAATTTCTACATAAGGGTGCAGCCAGTGGGGTGTTGGTCATAAAAAAGCTACAATTTGTGAAGCAAATCCGGTTTGCAACTCGTAATTGCAGTGAAAACAACCGGATCAGCGTCTGGGATGCGGGATAAAGCATCAGCCACTACATTCGTGCTACCGGGAGTATAGAAAATCTCAAAGTCATAACCCAGCATTTTTGAGAGCCACTTCTGCTGAGCCGGGGTTTGAATAGTTTGGGAGATCAACCCTCTCAAACACTTTTGATTGGTATAGATGCGAAAATGACGACCCAAGAGATAGTGATGCCATTTCTTAACTGCGACAGTAATGGCATACATCTCCCTATCGTAAGCCGGCGCAGCTTGCATTCGAGGGTAGAGTTTGCTACTAAAATAAGCAATAGGGTGGGACTGTTGAGACAGCACGACACCAATAGCAAAGCCCGAAGCATCCGTGGTTACATCGAATGGAATAGCAAAATTCGGGAGTGCCAGCACCGGTAAGGAAACCATGGCCGCCTTTAAGTATTGAAAAGCTTGCTCAGCCTGGCTGTTCCAAGAGAATGAATTCTTCTTGGGGAGGTCGGTTAGTGAGGCGGCCAAGGAAGCGTAGTTCTGGACAAAACGATGATAGTAGCCTGACAGCCCAAGGAATCCCCGCAAGGCCGTAGTAGAGGTGGGACAAGGCCAATCTTGAATAACTTGCAGCTTAGTGGGGTCAGCAACCACATCAGTGAAGGAGACAACATGTCCCAGGTATTCCACCGATGACACCCCAAATTGACATTTAGTATATTTAGCAAATAATTGATGCTGAGTTAACACTTGCAACACCTTTTCCAGATGCTCTAAGTGTGTGGCCCAATCAGCACTGTATACAAGAATATCATCGAAGAATACTAACACAAGCTTGCAAAGGAAGGACCGGAACACCTCATTAATAGTTGCTTGGAATGTGGCTGGTGCGTTGCTTAGGCCAAATGACATGACCAAGAATTCAAAATGGCCGTCAACAGTCCGGAATGCGGATTTGAAAGTATCAGAGGGCTCCAAGAGGATTTGGTGATAACCGGAGCGTAAGTCAAGTTTGGAGAAAACCCTAGAGCCATGCAATTCATCAAAGAGTTCATCTACCATCAGAATTGGGAAGCGGTCCTTAATGGTGACGGCATTAAGGGCCCAGTAATCAACACAGAAACGCCAGGACCCATATTTCTTATGGACCAACAAGACAGGTGAGGAAAACGGACTTGTACTGGGTTTGATAAATCCATCACACAACATATAGTAATGATCTCCTTGTGACAGTGAGGATGCCGATACGGCCGGATGTTAACAGGCTTCGAATCCAGAAGGAGATGAATGTGATGATTCTGTTGGCGAGTTGGAGGGAGGCCTTTAGGGATATTGAAAACTGAAGCATACTGCAACAGGAGTTGTGCAAGATCAGGGGCAAGCATACTGGGGTCAAACGAAGAAGCCAGAGAGGGTACGACAACTGAATCCATGGTAATAGCATGTACTGAAGCAATGGAGTCAGTAAAGAATAACCTGCAAAACTGAGAATAAGAGGCTACAGTAGGGCCCTGGGAAGAAGACCCGGTCAGAGTAATAGGTCTATTGTTATAAGTAAATTGAATTGAAGGGATAGTGTAATCGGAAAGAAAAGCCCCCAAAGTTTGAAGCCGTTGGACGCCAAGCACAACATCAGCTCCGTGTATAGGTAAAACAAAAAAAGGGATAAGGAAGGTCTCACCAGCAAATGAAACAGGTACATCTGTACAATTCCCTTCACACTGAATGGACTCACCATTTCCCATAATTACCGAAAATGGAGAAATGGGCAGTATTGGAAGTTGAAGAGCCTCAGCAATGCGAGGTTGGAGGATGTTGTGAGAGCTCCCCGAATCCACCAAAATTGTCACAACACGGTCCTTAATGCGGCCTTAAATCCGGAGGGTCTGTGGGGATGGAGGCCCAAGGAAAGCACCGCGAGAAAGCTGGAAATGTTCCACCACCGTAACTGATGACTCTTCCATTGGAGGGTCGGGTTCCTTGGGTGCTTGATCCATAGAGGTGCCATCAAGAACGGGAGGCTCCTCATCTTCTAGTAGCAGGAGAAACTTAGGTTTGCAACGATGGCCGGGAATGAAGCGTTCGTCACAATTGAAGCAAATCCCCTTTGCACGACGAGCCTCCAGTTCTGCAGGTGGGAGGTGACGGATAGGCAGTGCCGAAGAAGAAGGCGGTGGCCCGAGGACAGAGGGCGTGGCTGGAGCAGAGAAGGGTCATGAGGGACGAGCAAGAGGCGGCTTAGCGGCCAAAAGCTTGGCCTCCACCAGCTTAGCAAGGTTGATTGCTTCATGCAGTGATTTGGGTTTCAAAAGGGTTAGCTCGTTGTAAATGTCAGAACACAAGCCCGAGAGGAAGCAATTGGGTAACGCCTCAACAGGTAACCTAATCACACGATTAGCTAATTGCTCAAATTGAGACTGGTACTCCCCAACTGAACCTGATTGTTTGCTTTTAAACATAGTAGCTTGATGATTCTCAAATGTGGACGGTCCAAACCGAAGTTCAAGGGCATGTGTGAAGGCATCCCAGGTTGTAAGCAATTGATTGGAGTGGTACCACTTGCACCAAGCCAGGGCAGCTCCTTTCATAAAGAAGGGGATGTATGTAAGGCGTTGGTGAGGTGGGACCTGATAAAGCTCGAAATAATTCTCAGCTTGAAAAATCCAATCCAAAGGATTGGAGCCATCAAAAGGGGGGAGCTGAATTTTTGGTAGTTTCAGGTCATTGGGATTGGAATTAGGACCTGAGGAATGTGAAGGGGAGTGAAGTGTGGACACAGAAGAAAGGAGCAATTGGTCCTGAAATGTTTCCAACCTACTGGTAACCAGAGAATCCAGCATTTCTTTCATCTGGGTCATCAATTCCTCATTGTTTTTGTCAGCTTTATCGTTTTTGGGAGGCATAGTTGAGGAATGAAAGCACCAATTGATAGGGAGATATTCAGAATTTTCCTTTTGGGAGAGGGAAATAACTCCAGAAAGAAGAAGAATTTGTCAGAGAGAGAATTTTGGGTTTTAATTCTTTGATTCTTATTCATTCATTCAACGCATATTTATTACATTCACCATTGGCCAAGAATACAGATCTTCTGCCAACTGTACAGTCATGATGCACCAACAAACAGAAAAACGGAATCTAATATTTTGCACTGTTGAGTCATGAAACTTCCTAACAAACTTGATGCTCGTTCTCTGATTCCCTTGCGGTGGTAAGTCACACGAAATCATCTAACCAGCCTGAACTTTTCCTTATCCTCTTAGGTCTAATAGAATTAGAGACGTCATTTGGGCCTGGCCCATCGGCCCTTTGTGACCCAACATGGTCCAATTGGGTCGTATCATAATATTGCAACTTTGTACCCAAAAAAAAAAAGTTATGCTAATAGGAAACTAAGGGAGAATATTTCTCCTAATAAATTCTTTATTACTATTCTATTAATGAGGAGCATCAGTGAGGCGTGATTTTAGTTTGTAATCTTAGATATGCTCAGGCAATGATGACTCTTGAGCCTAAGTTGGTAATTAAGTAGTCATGCTGAATGTTAGTCTGAAAATTGCAATTTGAATTAGAGAATAGTTTGAAGAAATGTGCCATTGAAAAATTGGCTAAGTATAGTTAGTTAAGACATAAAGAGTGCCTAAGGACCGTGTGATTCAAATAGGAATACAAGAGGAGGCAATGTCGATTACTTTGAGGATATACAGTTCGAAACTTAGCCCAAGACAAGGAGTTCAAAATTTACCTCTACAAAGACCACATCAAATGGTTATTTATAAAGCTTTATTCGGAGTAGGTAAAGTTTAAAGCGTGTCATAACGAAGAAAGGTCGTGGAAAAGTTTTAGAAGTAGTTGCAAACAACAGTTACTTAGAGCAGTTGCTAATACGATTCAAGTTCTAATACGAGACAGGTGGTAAGTGCTTGTATATGCAATTATATCTTTATGTTGTACTTGTATGTACAATAGGATTAGGTAATTATGTTTTTGACTCTATAAGTAGGAGTTCTTTTTATGCAATCAAGGTCGAATTTTCATTCTCTCAAGTCTTGCAGTGCCTAAAAGTTCTTAGAGTGACAAACATCTAATTAAGGATCCCTAAGTAATGTAATGTCATTCATCTTCTCTTCTAATCTAATTTAATTTTCCTATTCATGTTCTTAATTTCTCACCTTGTTCTTCTTCTGCCTTGAATTTTTAACTTTCTTCAATATAAACTCAGATTTCTTCTTCTTTTGTCATCTTTTTCTGAAACTTCATCATCTCATCCTACTTCTCAAATTATGCTTCTCATCTAGTTATACTGACTCTTATCTTAACTTATGCTTTTCTCATATTTTTCTAGAAATTCTTTTTCTATCTATAATTTTCTTCTCAACTTCTTTATAAACTTAAACTTTATTTCTCAACTCCAATTTTTTTTTTCTTCTCTCAAAATCTGTTTTAGACTGTTTTGATCCATAAAATTTGTTTTACGTGATTTTGTTGTTTGTTGATTTACATTAAATGTGTTTGCTTGAACATTTTGCTTTACTTATGCTAATTGGTTCGTAACTATATTTTTCCTTTTGTTTGTCCTTAGTATTAAATGTTTCATACATGAGTGTTGGGCAAAATCCTGAACCAAGTGAATCAATGGTTGGAAAATATTTGACCAGGAGCCAAATTCTAGTGGGGAGGTTGTTTGCTCTAGTGAATTACGTATTGGAGTAATGGGGAATTAAGTAGGAAATTGCAAGAACTGTTGATTTCTTAGCCAACCTAAACATTGATCCCCACAAGAAAAGTTGTTTAGGCCTTGTCCTGTTTGTTGTGTTAGTTTGTAATCGTTTTAATGTATTGTTCGAATTGTGATGTACTAATGTTCGAAAATGTTTAACATTTATGTTGATCTGAATGTTATTGTAATTTGTGTGGTTCAACGTTCGAAATCCAAATTGAAATGTCTCGTTACCTTCATTCTAGGTTTTGGTTCGAAGCCTCGTGATTTTTATCCGTTTTCATTCGAAAGCTTTTCATTTCCATATGAAATGACCATACATGTACACTTAAAAAGAGCCAAATAAATAAGATTTTATCTTGTCCTAGATTTAACTTAAGATACATTTGTTTACTAAAAATCACTGTAAACAATGACACAGCCCCCTTGAGTACCAAGTCTAGAAGGCAAAAGAGGTCAGTTGTTATGCTTGGTCTATACATTCTGCACCCCCTCAAGCATCGAGCCTAGAAGGCAAACCCATTTACATTTACCACTCTTTGGAAATAGAGTGAAGAAAAGGGGCTTGTCATTGTGAATAGTGTGAGACATTAAAAAGGCACCAAACTCATCATATACAAGATGGTATAGGTAAAGGGATTTCAGGAAGGGAAATTAAAAGCAAAATCTAAGAGGAAAAAAGGAGTAATTTCTAGGAGATGGATTTTGTGAAATAACATATGGGCAAGGTGGGAAAGGGGTTTGGGGGAAAGAAATTGATTAATTGAAATGATGAATAGGAAAAGTCAGCACGAAACACTAAGAAGATGAAGGGAATTGTTATTGTCACCCTTCTACCTCCTCGACAACACCTTCGACATCCACTCCCTCGTGGCCATCATCCTCTGTATTGTCATCCATGTGTGCCTCGTCCACACCTACTGTGCCCACGTCGTTGCTAACCTCCTTCCTAACAATCATGATGCGAGAATGAGTTCCTTGAGTATGTGGAAGGAAACCTATAAGGATATTACTTAGAAGTGCATGCAAAGATGCCCTATGCACGGGGAAATTATGGGACGTTTAGGAGCTGTAATTTTATCAGTGGGATAAGAGTTATTTTAATTGGATGCCACATTACAAATTTGTCCACCAATTCCTTGCTCCAACAACTTACCATTTGACCATTGCATTCATTTAATTTCACATGGTGCAAACAATTTAGCCATTCAATAGGAGGAAGTTGACGTCATGCACATGGAGAAGCAAATGGAAATAATCCTAACGTTGCATGAAGATTATCATCGGCAGCTGGTCATTTTCTAATTTGGTGCATTTAATTTCATGCCTAATAAGGAGCTGATAGTCCATATAATACATGAAGCAATTAATTATTGGATGATCCAAATAATTATTGGATTTCATTGGCTAGCTGAAGATAAATTATAGCGCCTCAGATACGAAATTGTGCACCATTTGAGAGCATAATTGATCAAGTCCACGTATATCCAGCACATAAAATTCTCAACATGCTATTCCAACGACCCTGGCCCTACTAATGCATTCAAGTTCAAGGGTGTGAATTATTTGTGTGAACAAAGATTGTTGCAAAATTTTTACTTGTTGAAATTTTTAGTATTATTTTAGGAATTGTTTGTAAGGTATAAATGCCAATTTATTTTCCTTTACTTAGGATTAGAATTACTTAGGGTTGTTTGAGTCAATTGGGTCTAGGCTCTATATATTGTAGTTCACCATATGAAGTAAAGGGAGTTGAATTTGAATAGAGTAAAATTTTGAGAGTGGATTCTCTTGTGGTTCTTTGTGAGCCGTTCTTAGAGCTTATCGGCTTACCGTGGTGTCCAACCCTGACTTATTAACTGGAACCTCCATATCCAATTGCGGCGTCCTTGTGACTTATCAATCAGATTTTTCATCCCCGATTGTGGCGTCTTCGCCACCTCCACCTTCACGACTTCCGTTTAGTCACTGACAGATTCGAGGATCGTATCATTTGGTGCGATAATAAGTTCCTTGAGTATGTGGAAGGAAACAATAAGGATATTACTCAGAAGTGCATGCAAAGATGCCCTACGCACGGGGCAATTATGGGACATTCAGAAGTTGTAATTTTATCTGTGGGATAAGAGCTATTTTAATTGGATGCCACATTACAAATTTGTCCACCAATTCCTTGCTGCAGAAACTTACCATTTGACCATTGCATTTATTTAATTTCACATGGTGCAAACAATTAAGCCATTCAATAGGAGAAAGTTGACGTCATGCACATCGAGAAGCAAATGGAAGTAATCCTAACGTTGCATGAAGATTATCACCAGCAGTTGGCCATTTTCTAATTTGGTGCATTTAATTTCATGCCTAATAAGGAGCTGATGGTCCATATAATATTTGAAGCAATTAATTATTGGTTGGTCCAAATAATTATTGGATTTCATTGGTTAACTGAAGATAAATTCCAGCACCTTAGATACGGAATTGTGCACCATTTGAGCACATAATTGATCAAGCCCACATATGTCCAGCACAAGCAAATTCCTAACGTATTATTCCAACGATCCTGGCCCTACTAGGGCATTCAAGTCAAGGGTGGTGAATTATTTGTGTGACTCAAGATTGTTGCGGAGTAGGATTTTAATTACTTAGGGGTGTTTGAGTGAATTAGGACTAGGCTCTATATATTGTAATTCCTCTTATGAAATAAAGGGAGTTGAATTTGAATTGAGTAAAATTTGAGAGTGGATTCTCGTGGTTCTTCACGAGCCGTTCTTAGAGCTTCTCGATTTACCATGACGCTTAACCCCGACTTATCAACCAGAACCTTCATAGCCGGTTGTGGCGTTCTCGTGACTTATCAATCGGATTTTTCATCCCCGATTGTAGCATCTTCACCACCTCCACCTTCATGACTCCCGATTTAGTCACCGACGACTTCGAGGATTGTATCAAATAATATCCACCTTAAATTAGTCACAGTCTTTCAACCTAGCTCACCTACCGCGAATAACCCCACAACTTTACCCATAAAAAATGTGATATCCTCACAAACTCTGCAAACATAAATTCACACCCTCTTCTTCGACCTTGATATATGGTAGCTTGGATTTCAATTTTAGTTTTAATAAACTCTAAAAAATATACCATAATTTTGATCTCGATCTTACTTTAATCCTAGGATTAATGAGTCATGTTAATCGCCCATGTCAGGATCCTACTCATGTTCCCCTTAGCATCATATTTCTGATGTGGTAACACTCAGAGCAACTCCAATGCAGGTTCTTAAAGCTAAAATGAAAAATAATGGAGACCAATATAAGACAATTACATGGAACATTCGGAACAATTTTTCGAGACTAAAATGAAAAAATCAATATATTATGAAACCAAAAACACATTTAAACCTTCTTTTTAAAAAAAATGAGACTGTTTGCTTGAGCCCAATGGGTTTATACGGACCTACAGGGTCCAATATGTGAACAGAAACAGAAATTGAAAAAGCAAAACTGTAATCCTGGATTAGCCCATATGTCAAAAACCCTAGGGAAAGATCAGAGCCACCGTGTTGTCTTCTTCGCACGCCTTGTTTGGTGCAGCGACTAGTAAGCAGTGTACGTGTTGAATCCAAGCTCCGAACATGGCGGCAGGCAATCGCACAGTGTTGCAGTTCGGTTCATCTTCGTCGTCGCAGAGCTTGTCCGCGAGGGTCCACCCTCTGGTTATCTTCAACATCTGCGACTGCTACGTTCGACGCCCTGACCAAACCGAGCGCGTCATTGGAACCCTACTCGGATCTGTCCTTCCCGACGGAACCGTCGATATCCGTAATTCCTATGCCGTTCCTCACAGCGAGTCTATCGATCAGGTCCTTCACTCTACTCCATTTACATCAATATCATTATTATTAGCATACAGAGGCGGAAGTTACTTTCGCGTCTGAATCTGATACAAGCGTTTTATTTTTCACTTTTTAGTTTAATAAATTCATTCTATTCATGTTTTAATTTGTAGGATTTGGCTTTATATTTAGATATATGTGTTTATGTCCCAATATATTTCATGCATCAGCTACTGAAAACATCTCATAGCCATTTCTTCTATACGGAGTTGCTTTTAAATATGGTGATATAATCTTTCGTAGTTTATGATTGTCATACTAATCCCTCGGTTCCTGTTAACTGTTGCTTCATACTTTTAATTTTTGTAACCGTGCAATGTGTGTGGATAGCGCTTGTTGTGTCTTTATGTTGACAGTCATTGTGAACTCTATGATTGGATTGATAGCAAGAGATGAAATGAAATAACGATAATTGTCTTTGTTGTGTTGTTGAAAATACTCAGATACGATGGAATGGAAGGGACCTAACGGAATTTATTTCTTCATGTTCTTTTCTGTACCTCTAGTTTTCTTTGGGCATGGAACCGTTCTATTGAGTTGTAACTCTTACCAATTCGTCTACCGTATCAAAAACAACACAAAATGGCTTACTTGTCCCACGTTAATCTGGAAGTTCCCTTCTCACTTTGAAACTAAAACTGGAAGGATGTTAGAGGAACAAATATCATTGAGAGCATAAACTTCTCCACAAGTACCTGTATGTATGTATGACAAGAAAAATTGAAATGATCAAGCAATGACTCTTCCCTTCTAAATAATAGCTGCCCTCATAAGTTGAAATAAGCTTATCTACCTCAACTATTTTAGAAGCTCTCTCAGTTCTCACCTGACTTCTTATAAGCAACTTTCCAGAATTCTTACAGGCAAATTTTTAATTTAATTCTTATGAATCCTAGAACCACCTTTCCAGAATTTTATCTCTAATTAGAAGAACTTCTTTCCTTGTCCTCTTTTTGAGGCAGTTTGTTTTCTCCCTGTGGATGAGGTTAATAATTTTATGAAGCAATTAGAACGACTGAACTTTCTAGAAGTCTTCAAAAAAGTGACAAAGTTTGTGTTTATAACAAGGTGGATAAGTGAAGTTTAATTTTGACTCTACTGTTCAAGTTCTCATATCCGTGTCTGTTTAATGGTTTCTTCAATGGTTGTGGTGTCTGTTTCTTCTTAACACCAGCGAAATGAAATTAATATCTGTTCTAACTCTCAAAAAAGAGTTGTTCTAATTTTCACCTTACTTTTTCCAGGTTGCTTTGGATATAGAGTACCACCATAATATGTTAATGTCCCACCAAAAAGTGAATCCAAAGGAAATCATAGTTGGATGGTAAGTCCGGATCTTTTTAAATTCCATATATGTCAGTGTTAACACTCAAGTGATACATAACAGTAATCTCAGTGAAGTATGTCTAGGGGAATTTGAAATTCCTATGGCCTAGGTTAGAAATGTTTACTTTGGAATCTGGTAAGTGCATTTTTTAAGTATTGTGTTTGTATGGATTTGAATGCAATATTTTCTCTGAATATTTGGTTTACGTGTAATTTTTTTTTTTTTTTTGGGGAGTGGATTTTGTTCTGTTGCATCCTAGTACATTAAAACAGTTGGTTTCTTTAGGGATCTTCTCTGATTAATATGCAATCGGACTGGAGAGCTTTGTTATACCAAGTTGCTTCTTCTTCAGTCACCCTCCACCCTAAACTTTTTAGGCCTTGGAAGGATGAATCTTCCCATGTCTATATCTGCATTTCTGTTAGAAAAAGCAATGTTAACTCTGGTTATTTATGCAGGTATTCAACTGGTCATGGAGTAACTGGCGGCAGTGCGTTAATCCATGAATTTTATTCTCGAGAAGTACCCAATCCCATACATTTGACCGTTGATACAGGATTCACAAATGGAGAGGGTACCATAAAAGCTTATGTGTCAAACAATTTATCTCTTGGAGACAGACAAATTGCTGCACAGTTTCAAGAAATTCCATTGGATCTTCGTATGGTTGAAGCTGAGCGAATTGGATGTAAGTATTGATTGGACTATATTTACAATCATCCTCTTTCTTTCTTTTCTGGCCTTATTCTTCTCCCTCCATAAAGCTTTAATTATCTTCCCCACTTAATATATTTGCATTCTTCTCTCTCCATAAAGCTTCACCTATCTCTCACTTGATATATTTGCTGAAGCTTATTGTGTACTTTTGTGGATGCATCTGAAGAAGAGAATATTGTCTTGAATTTCCTTTTTCTTAATCAGTAACTTGTATTTATCTAAGTTGTGTATTTTTAAAGAAAATCTTGTCTGACATGAAGTATTTTGAAATTCTGTCATCTTTTAATTATGTAATAGAGTTATCCATTGAATACCTGATGGCAATACCTACATGCAACAAGTGAATATTTAAACTTTTAAGTTAGAAGTAGTTGTTTTTGACTTAATGAGAGTTTGGAGCAATATTTATGCCAAAAAAATGTGTCTGAATTAATCGCTTAGTGACTCTTTGACTTTTTATTTTCTGAGTTTTGTCTTTAATTCCCACTTCTCTACCATGCAATGGTAATGCCTTGTCAATATCAGTTTTAATTTATCGTTTGCATTTTTTTCTTTTGTTAAATTAATCAATTAAAATGGAACCAAATGTTCTTTATTTTGGACGGTTGAAGCTGATTTCCCTTTTATTCTAATAATGGCAGTTGATACCCTAAAGGCAACCACCGTTGACAAAATTCCCTCTGATTTAGAAGGCATGGAAGCATCGATGCAACATCTACTAGCCTTGATTGATGACATCTACAAATATGTTGATGATGTTGTGGTATGATATGTTTCCTTCTTTTATCACTCACTCTATTTTCGGGGATTTTATTAATTAATCTTTCTTCTCAGGAAGGGCGTGTTGCGCCAGACAACAAAATTGGGGAATTTATATCAGATGCAGTAGGTTCCCTTCCCAAATTGCCCCCACCAGTTTTTGATAAGCTTGTGAATGACAGCTTGCAGGTAAGATTATGTTTCGCTAACTACTAATTGTTTTAGATTGTGATTGAATTGATTTTAAAAGAATTGATTTTAGAAAAATTGAGTATAAAACAATTGATTTTGTGTTTGGTATTCATATTTTAAAAGTGAGTATAGAATAATTGATTCTGTTTGGATGATAAAAGTAGAATCACTTTTGATGTGTAAATATAAAGAATTTTGTGGGTCCCATACTCAGAATTGATTTTATTCAACGCAAAAGCTAGGAACTTCGTGCTTCTATCAGAATCAATTCTACCCACTCTATAATCAATTTTTATCCACCGAGATTTTATCACCCAAACATAGGAATAGTGATTTTCAATTATATTGGCATTGTTTTTGCTCACAGAATTGGTTCTGAACTGCCCAAAATTTAAAACAAACAGGCACTAAGTGAGATCTTATATTTTTACAACAAATATGAAATATGATTAAACATATGTTTGTTTCCTATTTTATTTGTCTGTGATTACGACTTCTCAGCTTGCCTTTCATAGCTTTGTTTGGCTGACTGGTGTTTCATCCGTTTCAGGATCACTTGCTCTTGCTATATTTATCTAGCATCACAAGAACACAGCTTAGCTTGGCTGAAAAATTGAACACCGCTGCTCAGATTCTGTAATTCTGTCTGTCTGTGATCGAAGGCAGTATTTTTTTCTGGAGGTTTCCTTGTCATATTTTCCTGAAACGTGGAATATCAGCATTTTATACT
Organism: Calophaca sinica; assembly: GCA_037113605.1. Lineage (NCBI taxonomy): Eukaryota > Viridiplantae > Streptophyta > Magnoliopsida > Fabales > Fabaceae > Calophaca > Calophaca sinica. The sequence continues at coordinate 47,684,933 of CM073735.1, forward strand.
TTCTGTATTTTGTGCATGGCTATGCATAGGTAGTTTTCTTCCATATCTCGTCTAAGGTTGCGGTGTAGCATTCACTTGTCAATTGTCTTGTAATTTGTTATATTTGAAAGAAAATGAGCGACATCCTTTCTTTATTACGTATTTATTTCTGCTTTTAAATCCATCATGTTAAAGAGCTTCTGGTTGGGAAAAGTTTAAAACATGATGTACTTTTTAAAAGTTTTTTTTTGAGTTCTGAGAAAAGGATTAGTATATTCCAAAAATTATCTAATTATCACAATCTTTTAAAAAAACTTATATTAAATAATCATTTCTTTCCTTTTAAAAAATAAAGAAATCGGTTCAAATCTATGTAATTAACTACACCCATTTTTTCTACTCCTCCCCTTTTCTTCCCCTCCATTTCTCCCCTCTTGCTGCTCCTGAGCCTGTTCACTGTTCAGAAAAAAACTGAACTAGACTGTGAACTGCACCGAACCTAAATTACTATATTAATCATGGTTCATGAACTGCACTTGTTAAACAGTTTAGTTTGGCTAACGAACTAGCTTTGAAATCTTTACTATATATGACTGGAAAGTTCGGACGAGAGGTTGCTAAACGAACAACAGTTCCTTTGTGCGCCTAATAGTAACGATTGAAAGAAACAACACATGCACGAAACGACGTGGCTGCTGCATTGGGATGAAAGAAAAATGTACCGAGCAATGATGTGGTTGTTGCAACGCGGTGTAAGAAACGACGTACAGATGTGGCATCTCTTTGAAGAGCGCATACTTGGTGTTGTACGACGCGGCATTTTTCGCAAATTAGCTGAAACCGCGTTTGAGCCTATCAGTTTGCGTGCACCTAGCTATCCACAATACGGCGTTATTTAGCGGCATGGAATGGAAGAGTACTCATGTCAGTTCCCAAAACCAATTCACAATCTCAAATCAGTTCACCAGTTCACCGAATCTCAAAATCAGTTTAGTTTGGTTTTTGTTAATCAGAGGTAGTTCAGTTCATTAGAATTGTTTTTAGAGTTTGGTTCGGTTTTTTCTTTTAATTGAACCATGACTAGGCCTATTGGTCCCGCTGCCCCTTCCCCTCTCTCGCTATCCCTGGCCTGTCGCCCCTCCCCTGGCTCCCCCACCCGCTCCCCTAGCCTCTCTCCTCCGCCCCCATTTTGGAAATTTTTTTCCCCTTCATTGGATGATTTTTTTTTTTTTTAATTTTGTTTTCCTTTTAGAAACTAGTGTTCGAAAAACCTTGCTTCCAAAATCTAATATTCGGAAAAAAAGGAAAAGAAAAGAAAAGATAAGTGTCACCGTGGGACAGGAGAATGGAGGCTAAGGGGAGTGGGGGAATGTACTTATTTCTTGTGGGATTTAAATTAATGTGTTAGATGTGAGAAGAACTAGGTCTTTGACCATGGTTTTAGTTTTAACATTTCGTAATTAGCAACTTGTTCCTTTTGAATTCTGACTGAAAATGCGGGAATTTTTTTTTTTGGTTGAAATTTGAATATTTTCATCTTTTTTTTCCATCAACAGAAGGGGAAAAACATCACAATAACTAAAACAATAATACAATTTAGTTATTGATTTTTTCTCATTTTTTTTTGAAAGGAAAAAACTCAAGACTTTTCATTTAACAAAATATCTGCAATACAGGTAGGAATCAAATCATGCACTTGGTGACTAGCAAACAATCGTGACGCTCTAGCTAAAGTATGTGCGATACGACTCGCTTGTCTCTTGATAAAACTAACTTTATAGTTTTGAAACACTTTAAGAAAATTTCTACACTTATTAATAATTACCCCAAACTCGGTTTGATAAGATTTATCCCCAACAATAGCATCAACAACTGGCTTACAATTCAGCTCAATATCTACGTTTTGGAGTCCCATCTCGACAAGCCAAGTAATTGCTTCAATAAACCCAACAGCTTCAACCTCTTGTGCCTGAATACTCCCATAAAACCACATTGTTTTGGCATTTAAAAATTCACCTTCTTCATCTCTTAAGCAAATGCCGATATCAAAACAATTATTTTGTACAAAGCAAACTCCATCAATATTACACTTAAGCCTACCATGAACCGGTTTCTGCCAGTATACTTCCTCATTTTGGTTATTGGATATAATAGTGCCATGCAGTCTCCTCCTCCAATAATTCCACTCATGCATCGACGCTACAACATGTTGTAACGACAGCTGGATGGGTTTATCAACATTCTCCCAGACCAATTTATTACGCCTCCTCCACAAACACCAAATTACTGTGGAAAACAAATGAAGTTGCAGCTTGTCTAAGACATTTAAGAGCTGGAATATTAGCTCCCTTGCACCCTCAGCATGATAAACATAATGCTCCATAACATCCCACAAACCTGCTACTTGCCACACTTGTACAATATTAGGACACCCAAAAAAAGCATGCCACTCATTTTCATAAGCTTGATCACAACGAGGACAATCCTGTGTACAGTTGACACCTTTTTTTTGAAGATTACACCTTGTTGGTAAGCATCCCCTAACAATATGCCACAATAATAACTTTATTTTATTCGGAACATGCAACTTCCATAGTGACAACCAATTTCCTTCTACCTTCAAATAACTATTATCAACAAGTGATTCCATGATGTAATAATAAGCAGATTTCACAGAATAACACTCATCTCTACTCAAGCTCCAAATCACATTATCTTGTTCCGCACAATGACTTCTTGGCATTTTAACTATTTCATTCACATCCCTCACAACAAACACATAATTTAACAACTCATGGTTCCAATCATTAATCACGGGATTCATAAGATTGGCCACAGGCAAATGTTCCAACCCCGTGACCATGGCAGTTGTAATATAGGGATTTTCAGCCCCTCTAAACCATGGATTATTCCACACCCCTATCCTTGATCCATCTCCCACCCTCCATCTCATTCCACACTTAACCACTACCCATGAAGCGCAGATGCTACGCCAAACACAACTTGGATTATGGCCTATATTAGCCTCCAAGAACTCCCCTTTTGGGTAATATCTAGCTTTGAAGATACGTGATACTATAGCAGCTGAGTTGGTTAATAGCTTCCAACCTTGATTCCCAAGCATGGTCAAGTTAAACCCATAAAAATTACGAAAACCCAAACCTCCATACTCCTTTCTCATAGCCAATTTATCCCAACTGAGCCAATTTATACCTCTTCCAGAACCCCTATTAGAACCCCACCAAAACAAATTAATCATACGTTGCATTTCCTCTCCAAGAGAAATAGGAATGAGGAATGTACTCATACAGTATGTAGGGATGGCTTGGGCCACAGCTTTTACTAGAATTTCCCTCCCAATTTTTGATAGATGCTTACCTGAATAACTTTGAATTTTTCTCCAAATCCCTTAAGTAGTTGAACATGGCCTTCTTCTTTCTGCCAACCATGGATGGGAGGCCCAAATACTTTCCAGTCCCCAAACACTTTGTAACTCCAAGTGATTTACCATCACTTCCCTTGCCTCAAGCTGTGTATTTTTACTAAAGAAAATTTCTAATTTACGTAAATTAATGGATTGACCTGTGGCCTTCTCATATGTGGTAAAAATCTCCTTTAAAACTTTGCTTTCATTATAATTTGCCCTGCAAAATAGAAAACAATCGTCAGCAAAAAGTAAGTGTGTAAAGATAGGAGCACCCTTACACACTTTGATCCCATGAAGGTCACCCCTTGCTTCAGTTCTTTTTATAAGACTTGTAAGGCCCTCCGTACACAAGATAAAAAGGTAAAGAGATAGGAGATCTCCTTGTCTAAGACCTCTTCCCGAAGACACCGGTCCCACACTCTCCCCATTGACCAGCACATGGTATTTAACCGACTCCAGACACATCATCATCCAACCCACCCATTTTTCATGGAATCCCATCTTCAACATCAACGCCCTCAAATACTCCCAATTGACCCTATCATATGATTTGCTAATATCAATTTTCAACGCCATCTCTCCCTCCTTACCCCCCGTTTTGCACTTCATATGGTGAATGATCTCAATAGCCACCATTACATTATCCAAAATGGATCTGTTTTCTACAAAAGCAAATTGCTCATGAGATACGATATTGGGCAACGATGGTTTTAATCTATTTGCCAGAACCTTAGACAAAATTTTATAAATTACATTACACAGTGAAATAGGCCTCAACTCCTTCATAGATGTGGGATTAGCATTCTTAGGAATCAAAACAATATTAGTGTCATTCAAGTGAGGTGGGAAAACACCTTGATTCAACCATTCTACACTTGCATGAAAATTTTCAATACCGCACATATCCCAGAATCTTTTATAAAAACATGGATTTAGTCCATCTGGACCTGGAGCTTTGTCTGAATGCATTTGTGATAACGCCTTCTTGAATTCCTCCAAAGTGAAAGGTGACAATAAACTGCATTGTCCTCATCCGAGATTCTCGAGTTTATCATATTAGTGACTGCTAATATATCTCCATCAACAGATTTGAAGAGATCATCAAAGTAATGCTTAGCCACTTCACAAAGATCATGTTGGTCTTGCGCGGCGCTCCCATCTTCTCGTTGAAGTTGTGTTACTTCATTTCTTTTTTTCCTTGCACTAGCCACTGCATGAAAGAAGTTAGAATTTGTGTCTCCAAACTTTAGCTCTTTTTCGCCAAAAAGCATCTTCCTAAGCTAGTAACAAACTCAATCTCTCTTGCAATTCCTTATACCTCTCCTACGCGGCCACAAATGAATCCTCCCTAAGCTTCTCAAGCTCCTTTTTACATCCATCAATACCATCCCTATATCACATACGAAGATTTCTACACCACACATTCATCTCCTCCGTACAACTTTTTAACCTATTAAGCACATCACACCCATCTCCATTATCTCAACCCTTAGCCACCACATTTTGCAACTCTGCCTCTTCAAGCCAAGCATTTTCAAATCTGAATTGTCTAGATCCTCGCCTCATACCTCTCTCATACAACCTTAGTAGAATAGGAGTATGATCAGATTTATCCACCACTGTATTGATAAGTCTATTGTTTGGAAACAAGTCCACCTAAGATTGAGTAGCAAGTGCCCTATCCAACCTTTCTTCCTTCGAGTTTGGCGTTCCTTTACTCTTACTCCATGTGAACTGGTACCCTTCTAATGGAATATCAATAAGTTGACATTCCATCACCGCTTCTCTGAACCCTCTAATTTGCCACAACGGATGATCACACCTCCCCCTTTTGTCATCATTTGATAGGAGGTCGTTAAAATCACCCATAACACACCAAGGCAAAGAATTATCTCGTGCAAGAATTCTAAGAAGATTCCATGACTCCCTTCTTCTGCTGCTATCTGGGTATCCATAGAAACCCGTAAACCTTCATTGCTGCCTTCCGACTTGAGTCACCTCCACATTAATAAAATTTTGAGAATAATTTAAAATGTGGCAATCAAACGGTTGTCTCCAAAGTAATGCCAAACCTCCACTTCTACTCACACAATCAACTACAAAAGACGCCTCAAAACCCAATCACTCTGATTTCTTCAATTCTATTTGCATGTATCAATGTTTCACACAGAAAAATAACATCCGGTTGGTACATCCGGACGAGGTCACGAAGAGACGGAACTGCTCTCGGGTTGCCCAGGCCCCGACAGTTCCAACTGAGGATACTCATTATTCTATATGTGTTTACCCCTTATCAAATAGAGAACGGGAAAAGGAAAACGAAACACCACTCACAGACTCATCGGCAAAAAAACCCAGTGCGTTTGTTGCTACTAATGTGGCTGCACGGTTGTTGGCGCTCAGGGATATGCGTTCGGTCGCACTGTGTAACCTAATCAGAAGCAGCGGCGCTCAGTTATTAATATTATTTTATATTTTATGTTTTTGAGTGATCGCTGTTATATGCTTCAACTTTCAACGAAAGAAAAATATTCGGTTGCTTAACGTAGAAAGAAATTACTGTAATATTTTATTTTCGTTTAATATCTAAATGCTAATTTATCATTTTATTCCTTATGTTTTTTTAAAAAAAGTTGCCTTTATACCTGGACTGGTATCGTTCCAGTACAATTAATCATTTTGCAATTGAAACCGTGATTTTGAATCAATATTGGTCAATGTCTCTCGTGTCTTTTATTCCTTTTCAAACAAAATGAGCAAAATCTCCATGCATGTAATTAAAAAAGAAAATAGAGTTAACAGGTTGCTCGGTGTCACTTTCATCAACAATTACACAGATTGGAGAATCTCTGGTTAGTATTTTTAAACTTCAATTCACGCCCATTTCACAGTTATTTGGTCGGTAAAATGAAAACATGGGACTATAGGAGTGAGGGCATGTTGTTTCCCTTTCGGGATTTGTAGGACTACATACTCAGCACTCTACTTGGATTTGTCTACATCCTTAAAAGGTGTTTACAATGTTCACATGTATGTATAATTGCAACTTACTGTTTTTCCAAGTGTGTTGATTCTTGGCCAAAACTGTTTCGTATGTTAATAAATTTGTGAAAATGAAGTTTTAAATCATATATATATATATATATCATTGAAAACAAAATGTAATAATTGCTAGGAATATGAACATTAATATGAATGATGGACTCACTCACTTTTTTTTTTCGGTGGGGAATCCACATCTATATGTTAAACTTGTGTCTCCATTTTTAATTCTTATTTTTTCTTTTTGATGGAAACCATTTTTAATTCTTATGATGCCACATTGTATATTCTCCTTTAATAAGTCGAGTGCCTTTCTCATATTCTAACACATAATGTGAGCTTTCAAATCAAATCAATATTCTGACCCCAAAAAAAAATAATCAAATCAATATTATATTTTATCAATGAATTAAAGAAGGCTTGTACTTTCCTTTATTTTTTAATCAATATTAATACTTAAATTTCTTCAACAACATTAAATATAATAAGATATTTGTGAATAATTATTAAAATATTTTTTTGACCAAGTAGGCTTAAAATTTTTAAAAATTTAATGTATTGTCATTAAAATAACTTTTTATTCATTAAATTATTGTTTAACATATTTTTTCCTACTGCTTGTTGCTGTTTGATGGACTAAAAAGCGTATCCACATCATAATGATTATCTTATTGTACTTGTATCAAGCAAATAGTTGTTATTACATTATTTTTATTTTATTTAAGAAGGAAATGCAAAGTGATTGCAATGGCAAGTGCCAATGTTTTTCATTGAATGGTAAGCAGTGTTCTATAGAAACATAGGTGGTGGTGGCGGAGACAAGAAAGTATAAAAGACCCGGCTGATACGGAGACACAGCGTCCTACCTTAATACTTCACGCGTGCCCCAACTCCTATTCCTAGTCCTGTATAGCCTTGGACTTCTACTATGACAGACTCACAAATGGGGAATAATTTAGTAATGCCATTATAAATAGGATCAAATAATTAACTTAATTTAACGTTCGGTTTTTCATTGCTAAAAATAGAACAAGTTTCATCATTTGGTCTATTATTATTGATCATTTATTATCACACACAACTTTTTTTAGTAAGTTTCTCACTTTAATTTCACTACTTCAAATCACAACGTTCAAAAGATTTATATACCATAAAAATGTACTCCCACCAGGTTCCATTAGAAGCACAAAAAACAATTCATATATTTGATTCAAAATATAAACAATTTTAATTACTTAGTACATTATTTAAAATTGCTTATATTTTGAACCAAATACATATACTTTTTTTTTCTTATAAGACCAATAAAAATGTAATGTTCCCGTAAAAAAAAATGTAATGTTTGACATAAGTTTACAATGATCATAAATATGCCTGAAATTTATTTTGGGTCTCTGATTAAGTATCCAAACAACTATAACTGCAGGGCTAATATTCAGATCTAGCAATCCAATTAAATTTCACTTGAATTCGTAATTCTTTTTCATTAAGATCAACTACTGTCGAGTCAACATGTTAGATTATTTAATTAAGATGACCGTTGATTGAGGACATAATTGTATATGTTTAGGCATTAGGCATGAGACCTTTTTTAAGAATTATAAATTCATCCTGATCTCAATAATTTTAATTTTTATAAAACACTCGGTTTACTTTATTGCTTTAACCAAGATTGTTAAACTCGCAAGTCGACTCGTCCGATTCTACGAGTTTACGTTTCTACATGGACAAAACGAGTTGACTCGCCCTGCGACTCGTTTTTGCACAAACTCGGGTGGACTCAGTGGACTCATGGTAGACTCGGACTGACTCACAAGTCTGAGCCGAGTCAGCGAATCAGTGTTGACATTTTAAAAAAGCCCAAAAACGATACCATTTCATGCGTTTCGTTCTGAGCCGAGTCCGCTAGTTTTGCTCACGCGTACAAAAACTTTAATTAAAAATTATTTGCAAAATAAAATTGTTAAAATTATATATAAGGAGATAAAACTTTAATTTGTAAATTAGATTATAAAAATAAATTATGTAAATTAAACCACACCACTAGTGTAAATTTAAAAAAATTGAAAAAAAAGAAATTGTTGAAATAAATAATTAGTCTGTGTAACAGTTTTTGACTTTTTCAACACATTAAGTTTGTGTGGGATATAGAAGCAAGTAAATAAATTATGCTTTTTTTGGGATATAAATGCAAGTTAAGTGCACAGAATCTCCCATAAATATTTTTTTTTGTCTTGATGATATTATAGTAAGTATTTGTGATGTGCAGATTTGTTTAATATTATTTTAAATATTAGGTAAACTCGTACGAGTTTACGAGTCGAGTCTACGAGCCAAGTCTACCTATGCTGCACGAGTTTGCCTAGACTATCTCATTAATATTATTTTAAACATTAGGTAAACTCGTACGAGTTTACGAGTCGAGTCTACCTATGCTCCGCGAGTCTGTCTAGACTCTCGTGTTTGACAACCTTGGCTTTAACCCCTTATTGATTAATAATATTTTTTTGTCAGCTTATAGGAATAGTAAACAACAAACAACACACGCACACATCCAAACGGTAACACCCGGGTTTGAACCTCGGAACCAGTGTCCCCATGTTGCTGAAATTGCCAAAGCAACCAGCAGTGGGGGACTATTGATTAATAATATATTGTTAGTGAGAAATAATTTTCATTACTTGTTGGAAATCCATAATCACATACTGTTAGGTGCCAAATTTCAAATTTGGGTTACACGACAGAATGTTGTAAATTCGACGAGTGGAGGCATAAGAGACCAGAATAAATGATAAAAAATTAACTAAGTTTGAAAGACCAAGTGATGGGGCGGTTGTTCAATGGAAGGCAAGAAGCGTCGAAGTTGTCAATATAGGATGGTCGAGTTAGGCTTAGGCGTTAGTCAACACATGTACACCTTCACGGGAAGTAATACTGTCGAGATTAAGTAGTTTTAGTGAAATCAACTACCGATCTTGTGTCCGTACACGTGTCAGGTCGGATGATAGGTAGTTTTTTACATTTTTACCTATAAATAGTAGTTTCTACGATGTAATTCTGGTTGGATACATGATCTAAATTCCTAACATCTCGACGACTAAAGCAGATTAAGGGAAAACGATCGATGTATGCCTTCCAAACTCTATCTTTTTGCAATTTAATCAATTCAAGTCTATTTTCAATTATTTGCATTGTCTCTTCATTTATCTTATCCACAATTTTACATTCTGTCTATGCATTTTACTTTAAATTTTATTGCATTCAAACTTTATCTTTTTACAGCACTTCAAACTTATTTATTCTTATTCTCTGCATTTCTATTTCCATTGAAAATCAGTTTACTTCTTGCATTCTTTTCAATTTCAGTATCTTAATTTATGTTCTTTACATTTTCCAGCACTTTTACTTTCAAAGTCATTTACAAGCCTTTCTTTAGATTCATGTTCTTTAAATACTTTCATTTAAATTCATGTCTTCTAAAAGCGTTTCTTAAATTCAGTCATTTTAAATGCTTTTATTTATCTTCCTATATTCAATTTTCAATTGTATGTTTTAATTTGCAAGTGCATGTTTCTTAACATTGCATTGTATATTTTCATTTAAGCTGCTATTCAATTACTTGTCGATCAAGTCATTGGCTTTTAACAGCCAATCTTGCTTAATTAAACCTTTAATGCCATTTCGACAACAACTTGTTTGTTAGTTGGAATCCTTGTAACCAAAATTGGCATAAGACATAACAGTTAATGGCTTCAGAGCCAATAATGTTATAAAACCAATAACACGTCGAATTTTTGACCGTTGTTATATCAAAACCGTTGTTTACAAAAAACGAGATTACCACATAACTCGTCGATCTTGCAATCGTTTGAACTAATTATTTGTTACTTTGCTGAATTTGGTAGAAATATACTAAGAAACCAAATTTTCCAGTAAATAAATTGGCACGCCCGGTGGGACGAGTTTAGAGTAACTCGTTTTTAAACGATGATTTTATGCGTTTAAGAGTGGAAAAATTACTACTTCTGATGTAACGCGACAAAGAAACATGAGTGGCAGCACGAATAACAGTGCCACGATACCAAATGTTGCTAATGCGAATGCGTCGTCAAGCAATACTAATGCTTCGACCACCAGTACGAACGCAGAGGTAGTTAACATCCCACGGATGAATAATACTATCATTGGGGCGGGTACTGGAATGACAATGGCCAACACGCAAGGAGAGGCTATTCCAAGCACTGTAGTACATGAACACCCGGTGGTTCAAAGTGCTCCTGAAGTTCAAACATCGCCTGGAAGTGCAAGGAATTCAAGTGTTAGGCCAATACCGCAGGCAACACAACCTCTGTTTGGAATCCCGTATGGTTATTTGAATAACTCGACAGTTCCTGCTATTGGTTCGACCATGTTTAACCAATATGTTAACCAGCCTTTCTTGCCCTTTGGGAATTCTTCCAATACTCAGGGAATGGCAGGCATGACTACTATCACAACCAATCGACAAGGGTCTGGTGTAGGGGAAATGTCAAGGCAAATGCCTCAGAATAATGGGGGTCTGACCCAAAATTCATTGGCGAGCATTCGACAGCAGATAGATGACAGTAACCATGAGATGGTGAATATGTTCACTCAGCAAATGAGTGCAGTTATTACGCCTCTTATGCAGACTACTAACCAAGCATGTAATGCATTGGCTGTACAAATGGAAAGGCTGAATCAAGCATTGGGTTTGGCAACACCAGTGAATGACAACGTTCAGCAAGGCCTAGGAATCAGGCCTCAAGGTCAATACTTGGGGGAATCCCACAAGATGTGAATAACCCTAATGCGGTGCAGAATGAAGTCATTCAACCAAATCAAAATCTTAGTCAGAATGTGAACAACTTGGCTTTTGGTCAGGTTCAAGTTTTGCAAAGGAATTAAGACCAAGGGCCCCCAATGCATCAAGGTTTGGCCAGGCATAATATCATGGGGAACCAGATAGAGAAAAATGTGAATCAAGCTGTCGGGCATATGCTTAAAAGACTCGGTTTCAATATTGGTCAAGCTAATCGACCATATTTCATATCTGCGTTTCCTAAATGGGTACAACAAGCTGAAGTGCCAAGGGGAATAAAGATTCCTAAATTGTCCAAGTTTTCTGGTGACAGTGGAGAATCGAATGTCGAGCATATTGCCAGATACTCGATAGAGATGGGGGAATTGGCCACTATCGAAGGTTTGAAAATGAGGTTCTTTCCAAGTTCGTTGACAAAGAATGCGTTTTCTTGGTTCTCAACTTTAAGGGCCAATTCAGTCCACTCTTGTGCCCAACTGGAGGGATTGTTCCATGATCAATTCTTTAGGGGCGACCTAAGGGTTAATTTGATTGATTTATTCAATGTCAAGTGCATGTATAATGAATCTATAGATGATTACATCTCCAGGTTCAAACACATGAAGAGCAGGTGTTTTACACCTGTCCCTGAAGCGAAAATTATTAAAATGGCCGCTAGTGGTTTGGATTACCATATTAGAAAGAAATTGGTGAACCAACACATTGTCGATCTTACCCAATTAGGGGAAAGGGTTCGACAGATTGAATAACTCAGGTCTAAAAAGAATCAGAAAAACAATAAGAAATTTGTTAGACGTGAGAAAATCAATTGTGTCGAGCAAGACCAAACAGACAGTGAGGATGAGGCTGTGACTGAGCAAGAAATGAACCTTGCTAAGTTGAAAGAAGGGCCACCTTATGCCTGTCAAGCTTTAGTACCTTCCAAGGGGAAGGAAAAGATGAGTTATGCAAACACGAAAACATATACATTTGACATAACTAAAGCTGATAAAATATTTGATATTCTGTTGAAAGACAAACAACTTAAGTTGTCAGATGATCATAAAGTAAAAAGGCCTGAGGACTCCAATGGTCAAAATTATTGTAAGTACCATGGGGTTTTAGGCTATCCTACTAATGAGTGTTTTCGTTTCAGGGACTTGATACAAAAAGCTCTGAAAGAAGGTAGACTCAAGTTTGCTGACAAGCAGAAGCCGAGCATGAAGGTGGACACTGATCCATTTGGCCAAGGCATATCCAATGTCGAAGGTCATAATGCAAGAAGCTGCAACATGGTGAATATCAATGCCAAGCAGAAGTATGTGGTGAATGTGGAAGACCCATTCGACATTTACCCAAGGCCTCATGAGTCTATTGAAGACTTTCTGAGAAGGAAGAACAAAAGGGGGCAGTTGAGTTTATGCCCACATTGTGACATGTATTTTGACGTGAAAGCTGCTCAGAAAGCGAAGAATGATCAAAAGGTTATATCTCACCAGCACATGTGAACTGGCTATGCGAAGAGGAACTATAATGTCGTTCCAGTGAACCAGATGCCTGTTTCAGTGAACCAAGTGCAGAGGCCTATGGCACATAAGCCTCACAGAGCAGTTGGCGATTGGTTGGCTGAGCCCTCAAGGGAATCAATTGGAAGCAACCATGGGTCATTTCCTGGTCGAGTGTTAAATAAGACTAGGAAGCCTGATGCCAATGTAGTGGTGAACAAGTGGGTCGAGAATTCTTCCAAGGCTCGTTGCCCTGATTTGAGAAATAGGGTGAGGGCTAGAAAGAGTAATCCTCGACAAGTGCCGTTTTGGAATGAAGATTACCAATTTGGCAGAATACCTTATCCTGGTGGTGATCAAGTGAAGAAAGTCCCATTGTCGAAGAGTCAGAAACGTCGTCGACAGAGGATGAGGAAAGCTCAGAAACAAAAACTGAAAGCTACTGACGTGGCTAAGGCTCAACATGAGGACTGCTTCATGGTTAGGATCCAGAAGGTGCCATTGCCCAAGGAGGTTGGGTCGAGATTAAAGAGTGTGGTAGTTGATGTCAAAAGTGCTAACTTTGAACAAGGTCAAACGTCTCAGGCCCGGGGGCAAGCATTCTCACCAGATTCCAAACGGAATGCCAAGCTTGCTAAGGCTCCTTCGACAGTTCAAGAGAGAAAGCTTTGGCCAACAGGTTTGATTGAAGCTGAAAAGTTGGCCTCCGAGCGGGGAAGGTTTGTTGTTCAAGCAGCTCCAGTCGAAGACACAAATAGTGATGTGTCTATGGAGGAATTAAGGATCATAGTCAAAGATTCTGATTTGCTAGATGAACCCGTGGTACCAGGGGAACAAAGTCTTGTCAAAACAGACTTGTCCATGGAAGAGGTCATTGAAGCATTGAATGATCCAGATGACCCAATTGGTCTTTATGACAAGGAGGAGTTTGATCCTGACACTAATTTAGACAAAGACCTGGATGAATTGGTGATGGCAATGGGAACAACCTTGTCAGATTTGGGGTCTGAAGAATGTCTTCTTGATAAATAGGACATGAGGTTGGGAAGTTATTTGGAAAATGAAGAAACAACTACTGAAGAGGAGTTCACCAATCTTGATGTGAACCTGGTTTCGATTTTGCCAGCTGAGTATCAGGCTCAATATGAGTTTGTTGTAGAAGTTCCTGATGAAGAGGAGTTTGATGATTTTCCAATTGGTTGGGACTTTGTCGAGCAAGATATGGTTACCATCTTCGACAATTTTGCTCGTTTAGACAAGCCAACTAATGAGGAAAGAAGTCATATTCGGCCATTGCACATTAAAGCAATGATTGAAGGCAAGCCTGTCAACAGGGTGTTGGTCGATGGAGGAGCATCTGTGAAATTGATCCCAAGGGCTATGTACAAGAAGTTAGGGAAGGATGAAACAGATTTGCTACCAACCAACATAGTGGTTACTGACTTTGGAGGTAGATCTGCACCGACAGATGGTGTAGCAATGCTAAATGTGCAAGTGGGATCAGTAGTAAGATCCACTTTGTTTGTGGTGATCCCTTCAAGGTCAAGTTACAATGTTCTGTTGGGTAGGGATTGGATCCATGCTGTCGGAGCAATTCTTTCGACGGTGCATCAGAAACTTATCTTTTGGAATGCTCATGATGACATTGAGATTATTAAAGTTGATGACAGCCCATGCTATCTGCAGTAAATACATGTGGATTTCAAAGTGTATGACCCAAAAGTGAAACCCATATTTGTGCAGGGTGGTGTTGTTGATAAAGATGCTCTGAATGCTTGCTTGGAGGAGCAGTTTGGAGTTAGGCTGCTAGATGAGGCCGATGAAAGTCGGCCAATCGATAACGATGAGCCTTGAGAAGCTTCAAATACAAACGTCGGCTTGTGAGGCCGACCGACAGCCAAACTCAGAAGAAGGGGTGTTGGCTGATTGCATATTCGACGATGGCCCTTTAGGATTTGAGAAGGGGCTTGAGGAAAAAAATGGTTTCGAGTTGGAAGATCCTTTGGAGAAGATTGATCTGGGGGATGAAGATAGAAAGAGGCCAATATATGTTAGTGCTTTGTTGCCAGACCAGTTTAAAAGGCAGATTGTGGAATTAGTCTCTGAGTGTAGGATTGTTTTGCTTGGGATTATCATGAAATGCCGGGTCTGAGTAGAGATCTTGTGGAACATAGGTTGCCTCTGAAACCTGATTGTAAGCCTGTCAAACAAGCCAATAGGAGGTTTGCTCCTGAAGTTGTGCTGAAAATCAAGGAGGAAGTTGAGCGCTTGTTAAAGGCTAAGTTCATTCGCACGACTAGGTATGTTGAATGATTGTCGAATGTAGTGTCTGTCATAAAGAAGAATGGCAAGATGAGGGTGTGTGTTGATTTCAGGAATCTTAACACTGCAACTCCTAAAGACGAGTACCCTATGCCCATAGCAGATATGCTAGTGGATGCAGCATCTGGTCATGAATTTCTAAGTTTCATGGATGGACATGCTGGTTACAACCAGATCTTCATTGCAGAAGAGGATGTACCTAAAATTGCTTTCAGGTGTCCAGGGTCTATTGGAACTTATGAGTGGGTAGTGATGCCTTTTGGTTTAAATAATGTTGGTGCAACTTACCAAAGGGCAATGAACACTATTTTTCATAAAATGATAGGCAAGTTAAGTTTGTGGAAGTCTACATTGATGACGTGATTGTCAAGTCAAAGAGCCAAGAGGAGCATTTGAGCTATCTTCGGCAAGCTTTTCAAGAAATGAGAAAGCACAGTTTGAAGATGAATCCTGAAAAGTGTGGTTTTGGTGTTTCAGCTGCTAAGTTCTTGGGCTTTTTGGTGCATAGGAAAGGCATTGAAGTAGACAAGAACAAAGCTAAGGCTGTATGGGAAGCGAAACCACCTACTAACAAAAAGGAACTCCAATCTTTCTTGGGGAAGGTGAACTTTCTCAGAAGGTTCATATCAAATCTTTCAGGAAGGACAAAGGTGTTTGCTCCTTTGGTAAAGCTCAAAGCAGAGGAAGCCTTTGTATGGACTCAACAACATCAAGAGGCTTTCGACCAAATCAAGCAATACTTGACAAGTCCACCGGTCATGATGCCTGTAGAGCCACATCGACCAGTGAAGTTGTCTGCATCAAAAGAAACTATAGGTTGTCTACTGTCTCAGGAGGATGAGAATAACGTCGAAAGAGCCGTTTACTACCTCAGTCGAGTGCTAAATGATGCAGAAACAAGATATAGTGCTATAGAGAAGTTGTGTCTAGCATTATATTTTTCATGTACAAAACTTAAGTATTACTTAATGCCTTATAATGTCTTAGTGATGTCAAAGACGAATGTAATTAAGTATATGTTGTCCCAGCCAATTCTGAATGGTCGAATTGGAAAATGGACACTTGTATTGTCTGAATTTTCTTTGCAATATGTACCTCTAAAGGCTGTTAAAGGTCAAGCAATTGCTGACTTTTTGACGGACTATCCATGTTTAGAAATAAAAGAATTGACAGGGCAAGTTGATTTAAAGCCTTGGCATTTGTATTTTGATGGCTCAAGACACAAAATGGAGTTGGTGTTGGCGTTCTGATAATTTCACCTTTAGGTGTGCCAACTAAACTAATGTTCAAGTTAAAATATGCTTGCTCCAACAATGAGACTGAATATGAAGCCTTAATTGTGGGTTTGGAAATTTTGATAGAAATGCGAGCACGCACTGTCAAAGTTTTTGGGGATTCACAATTGGTTATAAGGCAGTTAACTCAAGAGTACAAATGTGTTAGCTATAATCTCGTCAAATACTGTCAAGTGGCCAGCAAGTTAATGAAATAGTTCGACAGTGTCGAATTAGAGCATATCCCGAGAGAGCTGAATCAAGAGGCTAACGAATTAGCCTAGTTGGCCTCAGGATATAAGTTATCTTCAAAGGTGTTGACAGAATTTATAGAAGTCTGTGAGTTACTGTACCCTTTGGATGAAAGGGATATTCTTGTTTCCAATGCGTCAAACTCACCTGATTGGCGTAAGCCAATAATTGAGTATTTGGAAAATCCAAGTGCCGATGTCGATAGGAAAATTAAGTACAAAGCAACTAAGTTTGTTGTACTTGCAGGAGCTTTGTATAGAAAGTTTGTCGATGATAACTTGGAAACATGCCTTAGTGAAGAGGATGCCTACTTGGCATTGGCAGAAGTTCATGAAGGAATTTGCGGAGCTCATCAGGCAGGCGAGAAGATGAAATGGGTACTAAAAAGACAAAGAGTGTATTGGCCCACTTTGGTTAGAGATTGCATTATGTTTGCAAAGTCTTGTGAAGAATGCCAAAAATATGGCCACGTACAAAATGTGCCTGCTAGTGAGTTGCATTCCATCGTTAAACCTTGGCCTTTTAGAGGATGGGCTCTGGATCTTATAGGCCAAATCTTTCCTACTTCTTCAAAAGGGCACAAATATATCTTAGTAGGGGTGGACTACTTTACCAAATGGGTAGAGGCAGTAGCCTTGAAAGAGGTAACGCAACAAGACATTGTGGATTTCATTAAAAATCACATTGTTTGTAGATTTGGTATACCACAAACAATCAGTGTTTGTTGGGAAGAGGGTTGTCGAGTATGCTGAGTCGAGGCAGATCAAGATGGTGAATTCGACGCCATACTATGCGCAAGCAAATGGTCAGGTCGAAGCCATGAATAAAATCATCATTGGGTTGATAAAGAAACACATTGGCAGATATCCAAAAAGCTGGCACTCAACTTTGGAACAAGTCCTTTGGGCATGCAGAAATTCTCTAAAAGAATCGACATGTACTACTCCTTATAAGTCGGTTTATGGCCATGATGCTGTTTTACCTGTTGAGATAAATCTTGGTTCATTAAGAATTCAAAAGCAAGATGATGTACCAGTAGACCAATACTGGGACTTGATGTTTGATGAATTAAATGAAATCCATGATGAGAGAGTTGTGGCTTTAGAGCATTTAATTCGACAGAAAGAGAGAATAACTAAATTCTATGACATTCGAGTTAAGTATAAACGTTTCAAGGTTGGTGACTTAGTTTGGAAAGTCATATTGCCAATGGATAAGAAGTGTCGAGAATTTGGAAAGTGATCCCCAAAGTGGGAAGGACCATTTGAGATTGTCCAAGTATTCTCAGGTAACGCTTATGCACTTGTTGAAGTTAATTCTAGTTTTAGAATTAAGTCTATTAATGGCAAATATTTAAAGTCATATAGACTAACAATGTGCGAGGTGAAAATACAACTTTGAAGTGTAAACTGGATTACTTTATTCATAAGCCATTTGGTTGTATACAACATACATTGTCGAATAGGCTTATAGCCTGGTGATACAAGTACTGAAAAGTCTCTGAATCTAGGCTATTACAAAATAAATCCGGTCAAAGAAGCTTTGCCATGTTCCCAATTCAGCTCATGTTGAGGAAGAATTTAGGAAAGAGAGGAACATGGGTAGCAGAAGCGGCCTCCATGGCATGTCACCTGGGCAGACAATTAAGTCTGCAAGAGCCGCTGAAAGAGAAAAATATCCAAATCGACAGAAATGTGCATTTAAAGCGCGTGTCGAAGATGGATGTCAAACTTTGTGAGAATAAAGAGGAAAAGCTGAGATCAGAAGAGAGGCAGTCGTCGACGCCTAATGCGTTTCACAATTGGCGTTGACCGTGCAAAACTTTTCCAGTCAGCCTTCGCGCCCTTCACGTTGAATTTTGAACATAAGGTGTGAAGGAGCGCAAGACGATTGAAAGGAAGAATGGCTCAGGCTTTTCCCTTCCTCACAAATATTAATGAGTTTGGTAAGCCACATTAGGCAACTTACCAAAACTCATTGTTGGTATTAGGCAATTTATCAAAACCCAGAGGATCTTTCACCGTTGAGACAAAAACCTTGAAGAAAACTCCAAGAGTTGGTGTCCCCTGGTTTCCAAATGAAATGAGCAGAACCAAGGGATAAAGGTTTGAAATGGATGAAAGAGTTTCTTAGAGACTTTTGGAAGAGGAACTTCAAGAGTTCAGAGAGTGTTTGTGCTTGAACGGGAATTGAAGTTTGCTAAGTCCTTATTTATAGCGCAAACTGACGTTACTTTTTAAGTTTTAACAGTCAAATTGACTGGTCAAAGGCTTTGAATGTAATTTATGGCCTGAAACTGAAAATTAAAGTGGTAAAAGTAACGTGCTAGCTGGACGGTGAAACGATTGATCGAAAACATATCAAATCGAAGTTCAGTTGTTGCAGTAAAGTACAAGAGATGGTCGAACAAATATGTTCGACATGAAAAATTAATACAAAGGTGGTAGACATGCAAGAATTTAAAAAGGAATCTTTCTGATGTCTTCCCAAGTTGCAGAAACTCCATCTTTGCATTCTCAGCGTTCACGTAGTCGACTTCAAGAGTTTCAGCTTTCG
This sequence comes from Calophaca sinica, assembly GCA_037113605.1. NCBI lineage: Eukaryota > Viridiplantae > Streptophyta > Magnoliopsida > Fabales > Fabaceae > Calophaca > Calophaca sinica. The sequence goes on from CM073735.1 coordinate 47,704,109, forward strand.
ACAAAATGGCCCGTGCCTCTACAGTGCTGTTAAACATTTCTTGGTCGAGAGCAGCAATCTCCTCTGAGCAAGAAGCCTTGATTGCCTCTTGTAATTGGGATTCAGCAGTAACCAGTTCTTGCTTCAAACGTGCAAACAGTCCAGGTATCCTTGCTCCATGAGGAGTGCCTTTCTCGACCAACGCAGACTGTTTTTGTCGAAGAAGCACCAGTTTGTCACGAAGGTCATGCTTGGCTGTGAAAGCTTGCTGGTATAGGAGAATACTATCGTCTAGATCAGGCAGTTTGGGGATCAATTCTTCAACAAACTCATATAATGTGTTAATGTGCCCTCGATGGATTGGTGGTAGCCTTCTGTGGGAGCTTTGAAGCTCTTTGACAACGCGAATTAACTTGTTTCTTACTTCCTGGTTCGAGTAGAGGTCGTCGAAAGAGTACTTGAAGAAACTCTTCAGTTCTTCAAGCAGCCCAGTAAGCTTATCAGCAATGTTGTCTCTAGGAAATGTGGAGGATCGAGCTGACATGGGTGAAGTCTTGCTGCTAGATCCTGATAGCAAGTTGATCCATTCATCTATTCCAACGATTCCCTGTCCAGTGTTGGCATCTTGTGGCATTGGGTTGGTTGATGTAGCAGTTTGAGTAGATGGAATGGTAGGATCATCAAACAATTGATCCATGTCAACACTGTCTGCCCTAATTACCATGGGGGGTACCTTCTCGGTAGCTTGGGGGCAGAAGATGTTTCGACGGAAGTTGCTTCCACGTGTAGTGTGGGATCATCTTGATGAGTAGAAGTGGGATTTGGATTTTCTGTCGAGAGGGTAGGCTGAGCCACATCGACATCCATGGCAGAAGGTTCTTCAACTTCATGCTCAAGTTGAGTCTCTGGGACTTCCTGTAAAAAAAAATATATATCAGTGCAAGTTATAAGTCATTGTTCTGATGCCAATGAAATGACAAGAAGTGTCATACCTCAGTGGCAGAAGGAACAAAGTTTGAGAGAATTATTTGCAAGGGTAGTGAAGTATCCACATTTGCTTGCTCAGGGGAGTCCTGACAAATGGGTATGATAAGGTAATGTTCAAAAGAGTAATGAAAAAAAAAACAAGGGTGGTTCAAAGGGACATACCTTATCAGTGCTCGACGAGTCAACTTCTTCGACAGAGATAGGGACTTTTGAAGTACATTCTTCAGACACGCCTTTCTTCAAAGATTTGACTCGTGGTTCCTACAAATGTTAAAACAAATGAGTGTAGGGCTTGTGTAATGTAAGGTGGCCATCGTATTAGGCAATGGTGAAATTAAATGTACCATGGTACACTCCGCTGTTGGAGTATCTTCAGAGCTTTCAGAAACGGATTTCTCTGCATGAGATTCCTGAAAAAATGAAAGTTCGGAGAATGGCTAATTGATGGGTCATAAAAATAAGTCAATTTTTTTTTTATACAAGCAAAGAAAGAGAAGAACCGTTTAAGGTGTCGAGTGGGAGGGAGAGTCAAACTGAATCATTCTGCGTTTTGATGGTTTAACCTCAGGGCCAGTTATTTGCACCTTCCTTTTGGTGGATTCTTGTTGGGAAGAACTAGTCGAACGCTTAGACCCTGTTGGTTTCTTCTTCAACACGGTTGGTTTTTTGCCAGTGTTGGGTTTAGTGACCACAGATTTGAAAGATTTCTTCTTTGTTGATCTGGATTGAAGAGGGGGTTCATCATCTTCATCATCCTCTTGTACTTCCATCTCTGTAACCTTGCCACTTGTTTGCTTGCATTTCAAAGGCTCTTTTAGAGTCAAAGCTAAAACAAAGCAAAGAGTGTAAGCATAAAATGAGTGGGTTTTCAAACAGAAGGCAAAGAAAACTAAATACCTTGAGGAAACTGGGTGATAACCTTAACAGCCCCATCATATTGTTCAAAAGGGAAGGCAAACCGACCAGCATAGGTAACTTCTTTGTTTTCATAAGTGTTGACATTAGTATGGAAATGAAATCTTTCTAGGAAAAGGAAGTTACCAGCTCTTGTCGGTTTCCCAGGAAATGGATCAACCAAACCAAAATTTGCACAGGGTAAAGGCACTGGTTCAGGATAAGGGGGTTTCACAAGTAATTGACTTGTTTCTTGTCGATGTTTCAGAGCTTTAATGCCCCAATTATTCTCGTGCTTTTCTTTTGATTGGGCAGTCATTTCCTTTATTTGTCGAACAATGTGAAAGGGGTATCTAGGGTCCCATTTTATTTTGTAAAATTTCTCAAAGCTGCGTATGTCTTTTAAATGCTCACCTTTGGTCTTGGTTGAGGGATCATGTTCCTGCACAAAGAGATCAACAAGTATGTTCATACAGTCTTCAATAGATGGATGGAATTTCTTGTAGTATTCATCCCACCAAGTAACAAAATCTTGGGATACGCCCAAAGTGGGAGTGAAAGGAACAAAGTTGACAGCGGACATGCACACTTCATTCCTTCTCTTTATGCCATCAAAGGTTTCTTGCTTTAAGTCGATGCAATCTAGGAGAATGTCTTTTTTCTTGAGAGAGAATGGGCCCGAAATGGATTGCATGAAACCAATGTTGTTAGCAGAGGCGTTAGGCAAGCAGGTGAAGGCTGAGTCGTCCGTCAAACCGGGTAGACCCGCAGGAAATACTTGACGGGCAAGAAGGTGAGTCCAAGTGATTGTACAACTTTTTGAAGTTGGATCAAAAGGGGATTTGAACCATGCAGGTCCATACTTTCTGCCAATAAAGGGTTGAAAACGGACACCTGGGGTATTGGCGGAAAGAGAATGGAAGAGGTTGAAGTAGTACTTGAAACTTTCAAGCTCATTGTCGAATGGCTTGGGAACGCGATACATGGCTGATGTGCCATAAGTTTCAATGTCGAGTTTAGGTGGTGCTTTATCGACAGTGTGGCCTGGAAATGTAATGTTTAGCCATAATTGCATGAGCCACATTGGGCCTCCAATTCCACTTTTCTTTCCACCTTCTTTCACCATGGTGTATAGGTTTGACATGCTCAAATAAAGATTAGACAGAAGGAATGAGCCAAGGGCCCACCTTTTACCTTCATGGAGAAGGTTCGCCAAGTCGAGCAATGTTTTTGACATTTGAACGTTTTTGTTACACATAATAAAAGCAGATAGCCAATGGAACAGGAAGGCTACATGTTCATGGTCAGAAATTTCAGGATCACCTTTCATTTGACTAGAAACGTATTTTGAAAATGAAAGTGGTTCATTGCTGAAAACGTCAATGATGTTGTTTGGCGTGACAATAGGGTGAATCATTTGGCCATCCGGTGGGAGGCCAGTAAGCGCAACAACATCAAAAAGTGTTGGACCCATCATCCCACAAGGAAAGTGGAAGTTGTTGGTAGTTTTGTTCCAAAAGAACACAGCAGCTCCCAACATTGTTGAGTCTAACCTAAAGGCATGCTTGGAAAGTTGAACAAGGTGATAAATACCTAATTTTTTTTCCAAGTGTTACCTTTCTTAGCTTCAACCCTAGCGAGCCAAGCAGAATAACCACTTACACTAAGTGGGGGAGTTCTAAAAAGCCTAGAGCTTTTTAAGAAATAGTGAATATGCAAGTAAGGGGAAGCAGCAAGAATGTCAGTTTGACCTTCTTTATTCGGGAAAGAATCCCTAAAATCTTCGGGAAAATTAGAAAGGGTCATGACGAGTCCTAAATAAGCAGTAGGGGGATTCAGAATGTAAGAAGGATCATTCGTGTAAGGTATCATTACCTTAGATTTTTGCCAAGGGATTGACATGTTTTCCGAAGGGTCGTCGTAGTACCTTGAGTTAGGTTTGATGAAGACGCCATTACAAACTTGTTGAAGCTTTCCAGAAAATTCAGAAGAGAGAAAATGTTTCAAGTGAGGTTTTGCAATCTATTTATAGTAGAAGCTGGTGAAGTAAACGTGCAAACAGGGTTGTAACCGCCTACTTTTGAAATAATGATGGTCCTATTTTTTAGGGAAGTGGGAAGCGCAGGCCTGTGACGGGACAATGCAGAAAGGTAACCGTCGCGCGTGGAGTAGAAAAAATTCTGGTTCTCTTCACATATTGGCGTCAAAAACTCAGAATTTGGGGGGCATCTGTTAGGTGCCAAATTTCAAATTTGGGTTACTCGACAGAATGTTGTAAATTCGACGAGTGGAGGCATAAGAGACCAGAATAAATGATAAAAAAGTAACTAAGTTTGAAAGACCAAGTGATGGGGTGGTTGTTCGACGGAATGCAAGAAGCGTCGAAGATGTCAATATAGGATGGTCGAGTTAGGCTTAGGCGTTAGTCAACACATGTACATCTTGACGGGAAGTGGTACTATCGAGATTAGGTAGTTTTAGTGAAATCAACTACCGATCTTGTATCCGTACACGTGTCAGGTCGGATGATAGGTAGTTTTTTACATTTTTACCTATAAATAGTAGTTTCTACGATGTAATTCTGGTTGGATACATGATCTAAATTCCTAACATCTCGACGACTAAAGCAGATTAAGGGGAAACGATCGATGTATGCCTTCCAAACTCTATCTTTTTGCAATTTAATCAATTCAAGTCTATTTTCAATTATTTGCATTGTCTCTTCATTTATCTTATCTGCAATTTTACATTCTGTTTATGCATTTTACTTTAAATTTTATTGCATTCAAATTTTATCTTTTTACAGCACTTCAAACTTATTTGTTCTTATTCTCTGCATTTCTATTTCCATTGAAAATCAGTTTACTTCTTGCATTCTTTTCAATTTCAGTATCTTAATTCAAGTTCTTTACATTTTCCAGCACTTTTACTTTCAAAGTCATTTACAAGCCTTTCTTTAGATTCATGTTCGTTAAATGCTTTCATTTAAATTCATGTCTTTTAAAAGCGTTTCTTAAATTCAGTCGTTTTAAATGCTTTTATTTATCTTCCTGTATACAATTTCCAATTGTATGTTTTAATTTGCAAGTGCATGTTTCTTAACATTGCATTGTATATTTTCATTTAAGCTGCTATTTAATTACTTGTCGATCAAGTCATTGACTTTTAACAGCCAATCTTGCTTAATTAAACCTTTAATGCCATTTCGACAACAACTTGTTTGTTAGTTGGAATCCTCATAACCAAAATTGGCATAACCAATAATGTTATAAAACCAATAACACGTCGAATTTTTGACTGCTGTTATATCAAAACCGTTGTTTGCAAAAAAATGAGATTACCACATAACTCGTCGATCTTGCAATCATTTGAACTAATTATTTGTTATTTTGCTAAATTTGGTAGAAATATACTAAGAAACCAAATTTCCCAATAAACACATACATACAAGTTTTTTTTTTTAACTGGAACATACATACATGTTATAATATAAATAATTGATTATTTATTTCTGATAAAAAAAAGAAGAAAAAATGAGTATCTTAAGAAGGGGTGGTACAATGAATCTAAGTCATTGAGTAATATTTTTATTAAAAAAATATTATTTGAATTAGCCGGATTGAGTCATATTGTTTGATCATTTTAATTTTCTAAAATAGAAAAAGCCAGAAATCGCAAACAGAATTTGCGACTAGAATCATTTCGAAAAAGAAAAAAAAAAGAATTTGCGATTAGAAGCGCCAATGAATAATCAAATAGGTTTATTTTCCTGGTTTCCCATCCAAATTTGAATTAGCCATCGCATTACTTGAGCTTGAGGCGCCAATTAAACCAATCCTAAAGTTTGTCCCATTGTTCTTGCTGTAACCATTACCTCTGATTACCTCTAATGATAGTAGCAAGTTATGGAAAAGTTTCGCTCCATCCAAGATAATTATATTCTCATGGCAATTGTTTTTTAATAGAGTACCAACTCGGACAAATTTGCTTACCAGAGGAGTGATTTTAGCCCCTTTGGGTGCTACCTGTATTCTGTGTGGTAGCCAGCATGAGTCAGGCCTTCATCTCTTTAGTAGAAGTGATTTCTCCGGTAGGGTGTGGTATGCGATAGTGAATTGGCTGGGGCATGATTTTGTGATGCCACCTGACTTCTTCACTTTATTCTCTCTGTTTTGCTCTTTAGGTGATTCATCGCGATCTGCTCAGGGCCTGAGACTGATCTGACATACTGTTCTATGGGTCATTTGGGAACTCTGTAACGCTTGTATTTTTCTGAGAGAGTACCTGATTTTGACTACACTGTCGATCATATTATATCCTTGTCATGAAGGTGGTTTCTGTCTAGAGGGAAGACTCTGCCATGTATGTTTTATGAGTAGTTTGTTAACCCTTTTGGGTTTATTATTAAGCGCTAGTTTTTGCTGGATTCTTTCCTTTGTCAATTGGGGGGTTTTATTCCCTGCCAGCCGCTTGTATGGTTTTCCATGATTATGTTGGAGTACTCCTAGTACTATCTTAATCCATTATTATATATAAATATGTTTGCCATTAAAAAACAAACAAACTAAGTGCTCGAGTTCCATTGCTTCTTTCCAACAATCAATTAAGCTGTTGCTGTTGCTTGATACGAATGAAAATGGACTAATTCTTGTATGAATGTGTTTTAACCAAGGTAATTAAAATCGGACCGGGTATTGAACCGGAGAGGGCCAGGGTTCAGGGTTTTTGGGTCGGACCGGAGTCGAACCGGGTTCGAATAAAATATTATTTTTTAAATATTTAATACAATATATATATATAAATAATAAACAAAAAATAACTGATATTGTATTCATAACTTCACACCATAAAAATTATACTTCACTTAACAGTAACAACTATAAATAGAGGCTAAGTTCAAAAAAAAGCCTAAACGACGCCGTTTTGGCCGTTTTAAAAAAAAAAAAAAATTACGAACCGGTCGGGTTGAACCCGGTTTTCCCGGTTTTTACCCGATCCGGTCCGGTTTTTTACCGGTTCTTAAACCGGACCGTCCGGTTTTTCGCGGCCTAATTGCACGACCGGTGGGTCCGGTTCCCGGTCCAACCGGTCCGACCGGCCGGTCCGGTCCGGTTTTTGTAACCTTGGTTTTAACCAATGAACTATGTGCGCACTATGAAATCCCGCGCGTATGTCCTCCATCCATGTTCCCTTAATGATCTCCTAGGGTATTTGTACAAGATTCTTGCATGTATTTTCAGAATTGACTATCATTACTCTTTTCAGGGGCTTAGTATATTTGATATTTAAATTATGTAAGAATCTTAAATAGTGAGACAAGTATTTCCTTAACTATTTTACATATCCTTATATTTTTTTAATATAAGATTTGATTATGACTTAAATCAATTTTTTGCAGTTCGAATTTTATATTCGGGTAGCATATGCATGCAACTTTTCATTATTAGTGTAAATACTTAAATTGGTCCCAGCAAAAAATAAACACATAGACCTATTTAGTCTCCGAAAAATAAAAAATATTAATTTGATCTTCAACAATCTCAAATGTCCACTAAATTAATCCTTTTCATGAAAAAATTTAGGGTCATTTTAGTCCCTATTAGATACTAATTTTACTGACATTTGAGAATTAAGAACCAAATTACTAGTATTTGTCATTTTTCAATTACTAAATTGGTGTCCGTATTTTTTATTGGAGACCAATTTGAGTAGTTACTCTCGTTATTATTACTCAACTCAAAACTCAACACCCCAATGATACCAGAATTTTGAGCTATGCACTAATCTTTTTTTGTTGTTGAGGGGGGTCGGGTGGTTTACTATTTTTATCTTTTTCTTTTTGGGGATCTTGGACAATTAGAAGAAGACAGCACTCTACGGTTTTACCAGCCTTAGTTTTATTTTATCTTTCAAATCCAAAAAATAAGTACGTTATTTGAACTGGGCGTTCGTTGATTTTGTTGATTTCCAAGTTGAGCCAAACCAAATAAATTAAAATTTTCATTATAGTCAATATTCATATTTTATGAATCAAATTACTAAAAGCTAGTAATTTAGATTTTGCATATTGATTAAAAATCTGTTCTGCAGCTATCATAGTTTATTTATTCATGAACGCATCATATAAAGACATCTAGGAGTTTACCATCGTGAGTTTAACTACTCCATCCTGAATATATTATAAGAGGTAAATAGTTCTAATTTTTTGGTCCAAAATATAAGAAACAAGTATCAACTTTTTACATACATTAAATACTAATTTTCAATTATGCCCTTATTTAAGTTAGTAGAATTCATGTGAATTAAGTGTCATTAATTATCAGCCATTATTATGGCCCGACCCGGCTCGAGGGATTAGTCTCCGCAGTTACGCGTAGAGGATACCTAGTTTACACCGACAAAAATTATCAGCCATCATTTATGAAAGATGTATATTTAAAAGAAAAAAATAAATTTTTAGGAGTATTAATTAGAATTAGTTAATTTCAAAGCGATTTATTTGTCCGCGTGAATTAAAATTTTGTCTTTTATAATATGGTTAATGTTACCTTCTTGATTGCTGTGTGCCTGTCTTGCGGATTTCTTAGCTGCTCAGTAAGGCATTTGCATATACGAGTATCAGAGTATGACAATATGTAAAGTTGGGTTAACAGCTTCAGTCCAAAATAACTAGAAGCTAGAGCTGGCAAGCCATTGCCAAATATAAACAGACAAAATGACACTCGTGAATTGTAGAACATCCTCGGGAATTGTAGGAATGCACAGAAGAAAGTGGTCTCTGTCCTTTCTTCAATCTTGACTACCATACTACTATGATGTCTTGCTTAATGCTTATTACTCCCTTTCGGATGCAATACATTTATCTGTTTTAAATTATTTATCATTTTAAAATATTAATACAATATTTATTATTTTTTTAATAATACTCTTATTTAAGTGAGAGTAGTTACAATTATAATAAATTAATCATAAATAGGAGTATATGAGTATTTTAGCCCTAACACATTATTTTATCATGGAAATTAACCTAACTAATATTTTTTTAATAAATATGTATTACATTTTCATCAAAAAATAAATATGTATTACATAATGAGATGGAGGGAGTAGTAACTTATTATATTTGATATTTTTGATTTTATATTAGATATTTTTAAGTTTTTGATAAATATTCATATAACATCATTAAGATTCTTTATTATATGTTGAGTCTTTTTTTAATGTTTGTGCTGATAATTTGTATTCTTAAATTACACTAGACTTTATTTAATTTGAATGATCAAGTGGTCTTTTTATTTATTTTATTTATAAGAATTGAATCTAAAATATTAATTAAAAAAAAATCAATGTATTACAATGTCTATACATGCTAATAACTTAAAAAATCATGAACAATGACTTAGAAACTCTTAATCAGATTCATAAAATACACATACTGCTAATAAGATATAACCATGAAAATTAAATTTATATCCTTTTTTCTAAATTAATTAGTTTCATTTCTTTCTCTTTGCAATACCTGCAAGATGGAGTTTCCTAACGCTGTGTGTGTTTTTACTGCATTGCTATGTCTTATCAATCTTCAATTCAAATCTCAGTCCACATAGTAGGACATATATAATTCTAGCACAAATCTCAGAATATTTCAATCTTCACCACGCGTTTCCCTTATCCCAGGACTTCAAAACTTGACTAATAGTAACATATCATAGCCAATTAAACTACACCAAAAAGTGTAACAAAAAAAAAACTACACCAAAAAGAAAATAGGAAGGGAAAAAAAAAAAAAAGAGAAGAAGATGTATGAGACCCTATTCGAAAGACAATTGCCAAAGACAGGAGAAAATGACATAAGGAAAGCCAAGTTGCCCCCCTTTTTTGTTGGTCATAAGTTATCCCTCTAAATCCCTCAATTAAGTGGCTTGTTGTCTTTTTAGTTTATGTTCCCACTTCCCACGTCTTAAAAAGAAGATTTCTATGAAACCTAGTCCACCTAACTTAGTATCTCTGTCAGTCTCAATTGTGATCACAAACGTCCAACAAAAATCAAACAATGTGTAACTTTGACTTTCACTTCCCATGCCACTCCGTCGGTCTTAAAATATGTAACAACTTTAGACCATTCTTTATGAACTTTAGCAGACAACCACTTCTTTTAAAAACAAAATTTGGCTTAACTCACATGTCTTCACGGAACTGGATTTATCTGATAAAAGTGTGTTGATGCAGCATAAAGCTTAAGGCATTAAAAGTACTTGGTAATTACACAAAGATACATAAAGAATGCTCTGTGTATGCATGTGTGTGATATCAGTTTATATCTCAACCTATAAAAAATTAAAATGAATGCATAGGATTTGGTGTAAGTATAAAATTTGACATATGGTGTTAATTAATAGGTATAAATCCACTTTTCGTTCTTTTAGTTCCCAATTATCGCGACTTGACAATTTTTGTCCCCGACTTTTAAAACGAGCGAATTGGGTCCTCCAAATCTATCTCCAATTGAAATTGTATGACCCCCTTATTATCCCCAATTTTGCGCCCACATGTGTTCATTTATCCTATGTGGACACACCCTCAAATGCTACATAGACATATGTGACATGGAAAAAAATAAGAAAAATTTTAAAAAACCCCTCCCCTTTATTTTAATTACACAACACCCTTTCTTCTTCCCAATTCATGGTTCCTCTTCCACATAGGCGTAAAATTGGGGAAAAATAAGGGGACCATGCAATTGCAATTAGCGATAGATATAGAGGATCCAATTCGCTCATGTGAAAAGTGGGGATGGAAATCGCTAAATTGCGATACTTAAGGGACTAGAAGTGGATTTAAGGCTTTATGGCTTAAGCTTAATTAGTAATAAAAAAACAGTGGTGTACCTAAGCAGATGAACATGACAAATGAAAAGTTTAATTATATTCCTATAACACTAATTAAACTACATATAGTTAACAAATATTAGGGAAACTTACCTATTGTCTGCTGCAAGACCAAAACGTTGAATAGTGGCTGTTTTTACGCATGTCTTTGTCTTTCTATTTCTTTATTAGCACAAAAAACCAGGCTAATTAAATCAAAACCGATCAATCTCACATTCCCTAAATTCAAAGGAAACAGAAAGATGAATTATAAACAAATCGAGCTGATCTGTGATGCACACAAAAGTAATAGAAAAAAGAAGTGATAAAAGACAAAGATTTCGGCACTAAGTCTAAATTACTCATTATTATGGTATTATAAATGCACATGGATTCAGATCTTTATGGCTCAGAAGCTCAGAGCCAAAGCTTTCAGTTCAATATGGAAGAGGGCATGTCAGACTTTTGTATTACAAGTGGAAGTGCTGGTGGTAATACTACTCCTGGCACAAAGTGTGGGCGTTGGAATCCCACTGCTGAACAAGTTAAGCTTCTGACTGAACTGTTCAGTTCAGGACTCCGTACCCCAAGCACTGATCAGATTCAAAAGATCTCTTCTCAGTTGAGTTTTTATGGTAAGATTGAGAGCAAGAATGTTTTCTATTGGTTTCAGAACCATAAAGCTAGGGAAAGACAGAAGCGTCGCAAGGTCTCCTTTGATGATAAAGAAGTGGTTCGTCGAGAAAACTCCATGTCCATCAATTCTTCTACACAAAGTAAGTACTATAAGTATATATATGTCACATCTATATGTACTAATCAAAGTTTTTAAATCACGGTAGCTGTCACGGTCGTGATCCTTAATCTTGTAGAGAATAACAGTCAATTGCATTGATGTGGTCTCATCTACCACAAACCAAATCGTGTTGCTAGATCTTTTTTGAAAACCATATAGCTAGTATGTCCTTTTTCTTTTAGGACAAAACTTATGTCGAACATCGAGTGACTTATGCACTGTATTCTCTACTAAAAATATACTGAAACCTTCACAAACTGCCTCAAGCATTGCATTGTAAAACTGTCTACTTGAATCTGTCCACGTAAGATAGCTTTTTTTTAGAGGAACTGTACGAACGTACTCGACAAATGGAAATTGAAATAAGTTTAGTCCTTTCTTTTGTTGCACCATCTTTTCCAAACACCTAACAAATCTAGCTTGGATGCATGGTCTAATATTTTTCATTCAATTTGTTTCATTTAGCAGATTTTGCGCAGCTCTATCAGGTTACAGAATCCAAGAGGGTGATTGAGACTCTCCAACTCTTTCCATTGAACTCATTTGGTGAATCAGAATCAAAGAATTTGAGGGTCCATGCAAATGATTGTAGGGATAACATGTTTTCATACACAATGGGGGAACAAATGGATCACCCACCATTAGATCTTCGCTTGAGTTCTCTGTAAACATGCGAATCTTTTTAGGAGGCTGTGTGGTAATGGTGGTTGAAAAAGGGGAGGATATCCTCTTTTTTTTTTGTCTAGTACATATGATAAAGGGGAGAGGGGGGAAGTAGAGCGGTACAGGTTCGAACCCTGCTATCAGCGTCCATATAGCTTTTACGTATGTTTTACCACCGGACTATGCTCTCGGGACGGAGGATATGCTCTTTTCATAAATACACTGTTGTTAATTAGGTTTAGCATTTAAAAAAAAAACATTCAAGGCTGTATGATGGAAAATATAAAAAAAAAAAAATTATGTTTCTTCAAACCTAGTGATCGCTGATTAGTTTAGTTCCTTCCTTCTAAGTATTGGAAATTAATGCTTTGGACATTCTCCTCTGCTTGCTCGTTCAACTTGGTTTTCCTCTCTGCGGGTATACTCTGTTGGATTATACTAGTATTACATCCATAGAAATTTTGAATGCTTGGGATTCTAACTCGCATCCTCTCATGAGATCTAGATGTCACCTTGAAGTACATAAAGGATACCATAAATAATTCTACTAGTATACAATTACAAATGAGTCATGCCTCGGGTCTGCTCCCCTCTTTTGATTATCACGAACCATTTACACACACATATAAATGGTATCAAACCAGGTTGGAAGATTCATTCATGGTCGTCACGTGCAAGGGCAAACCAATTAAGAAATAACTTGACCACAATTTCTGTGATAAGAACGTTGTAAATGAAATCGGGGGGTAGAATGGATCATTATATATAGGTCCTAGATTTACGTCCAACCTAGATAAGGCAAATAAGGTTGTTGTCGGAATATATGTATGTACGAGAAAGATAGGAATAGTTAAAGAAAAGGCAAAATTATATTATATGTCTTTTATCTTAATTTAAAGTTTTATTTCAGTCCTTTATCTTTTTTCTTGTCAAATTAGTCCTTTAAAGTTAATTTTAGTTTCAGTTTAGTCTCACATGTTCTAAAATGTTAACAATGTTGGCCAGATTTGTCTGTTTTTTGTTTTTTACAACTTTTGGGGTTCTGATTTGTGGCACAATTGATATGACAGATTGTCCTTATGACAAATATGCGTTTCTCGTTGTAGATCAGCTAACAATTTGCCTCGAAATTAATGTTTTAAAACATGCAAGATTAAATTGAAACAAAAAAAAAGATAAATGACTAACTTAAAATTTTAAATTAAGATAAAAGACCTCTGGAGTAATTTTGCCTCAAGAAAATTAATTGAGAGAGATTTGAGAAGAAACTTTACACAATACAATAAGGAGCTTATTTTCGGCAAAAAATAAAGATGAATATTTTTATGTTAAATTTTGAGATGATCATGTTATATGCAAATTTGATATCTATCTTCTTTTCCCACACACATATTAAATTCTCTCTCCGGTGCTTATTATAAGAAACATAAAAGTCTCTTTTATGTTCTAATTATAAGAAACAAACATCAATTTTCAAATGCATCAAATGTCTAATTTCCATTTATACATTTATTTATAGTGAGTTAGTTCATAAATGGGATATTTTTTGGGGAAAAAATTAAATCTTCAGAAGTATTAATTAAAAACAAACTATTTTCAACCCTTTTCATTAATCTCGGTGAATTAAAGTTTTGTTATTATAAATTTTTGTAAAGAAAGAAAGGGAAATAACTTCTCACATAACCAAATCATGTAAAAATATCGTGTATGGTAGGTTTGGCTAAAAAATTAGGAAGAAAATGTCATATATTTAAGATTGTCTTTGAAAAGCATATAACTCAGTTAATTAACTTTTTCTAGATTATATGTCGGAGAGATTTGGATTTAATGAGAAGTGCAGGCCTTGCGTTCGTGCTTGCATTTCTTTTTGGCAATGTTAGTTAATCACTACAAGAAATTGAACGAATAGAGGCGGTCAGATTGCGGCCGTTTTGTAAGAACCGACGTCGCTTGAAGCTTCCGACGGTTACTGCGGCGGTTCTACATAACCGCCTTCTTGTTTTAATGTTTGCGGCGGTTGTATAGCTGTTAGCGGCGGGTCAACATATTTTTTTGAAAAAAAAAACCCTTAATTCTTCAGCGCGAACACTTTCCCTACGCTGCGCCCATTTTTCCATTCTCTCCATTCGAAAATAAACCAAAAACCCTGACAGTCTGTTCATTCGAATCCCCACACTCTACAATCTGTTCTCGCAAACCTTGACAAAGAAAGAAGTGGAGACGCCGAACGAAGGGATGCGAAACGAAGGGGGTAAGCCGAACTAGGGGGGACGCCGGAGAAAGACTTCTTTGTAGTTCTTCTCCCCCAAAACTGATTGCAAAATCTTTCTGGTAATTTTTGCTTCATAGCCTTTTCAGAAGCATTCTCATCTAATTTCCAAACTTATAATCATATTTTTGCTAAAGCATTCTCATCTAACTCTACTTTGGTCTATCTCTCTCTTTTCCCTAAATCCCTAAAGCTCTGCATCGTCTCTTTGCGCTGCATTGTCTCGGTAATCATCTGCTTCAACAGGTTAGCAGTTCTCTCTTTGCTCTATCTCTTTGCTCTGCAATGTATCCATTCTATTGTTTCTAATTCTATTAAGAAACTTACACTTCAATGTCTCAATTGCTGTTTTGCATATGCCTTTCATTGATTAGCTTGCTTACAACAGTTTCTTTAATAAGATAAGTTAGATAACTGTTGATAACTGTTACTCAAGCTATGAAAGGAACTTTCTAATTTTCCTCTCCATAAGAGTATTTACAAAGCTTATCTAGGATGTTGTCTTCAATTTAAGAATAGTCTAGATGAGTGATTCATTCCCATCAATTAACAATAATCCATATCTATTATCCTAAAGAAAATATAGTGACTGATGTTTCGTGTTTTTTTACATCGATGTTTCTACCAACAGCCGGAGTTGTGCTTGCTAGAAGAAAAATGGCTACGCACCTAGCTGAGTAGGGAGAGTTGGCAAGTTTTTGAATTCAAAGGTTTAGGATAAATCAATGTCAACGAACATGAAAAATAAGAGCATGACAGAATTAACAACATCAACACTTTATGAACATGAACTAATAGTATTTTTGTGTGCCGCTGATCCTTTTCTTTAGTTTGCTATGCTTATTATCATTTATAGTTAGTCGTGTTAGATATTTGGACTCCGGTTGTTTGCTAGTGACTAAAAATCACTAGCAAATAATATAAATAAATTACTTTTGTCGTATGTGTCTTACTAAGTGATGTGTTTTATTGAAATTCAGAATAATATTTTTTAGCAATGGATAAGTCATGGATTACGAAGCCGCGAAACACGGATGAGTATGTTCAAGGGGTTAAGGGATTCATTAATTTTGCCTTTAAACATCGTTCGGTAAATGGCAAAACAATATGTCCTTGTCAAGAATGTGGCTTCAAAAAATGGAAGACCTGGGATGTGGTGTATGATCACTTAATATGTACACCATTTCCAAAGATGGGATACACGCTTTGGTTCTACCATGGGGAGAGAAGAAAACCATAACACATCCCATAGTAACACACTAAATCCAGTTCAAAACACCACTATTGAAGAAGGTCCTATCCAGGACATGATCAATGATGCTTTTGGTGTTGCTAGGCACCATTCAAATGAAGTACCAATTGCATCGAATGTGGAGATTGAAAGCGATGAAGATGTGATGCTGAACGCCATCAAGAAAGGAATGAAGCCAAAGAATTTTATGAATTAGCAAGAGATGGAGAACAACCCTTATATGAAGGGTGTACAAAATATTCAAGGTTATCTTTTTTGGTGAAGTTATATCATATCAAATGCTTGTGTGGAATGACTGACAAAGCCATGACAATGATTTTAGAACTCTTGCAAGATGCATTTGAACATGCAAAGATTCCAAGTTCATTTTATGAGGCAAAGAAAACGATCACCAAGTTTGGTTTGAACTATGAAAAGATACCTGTCTGTCCAAATAATTGTATGCTCTATTGGGGAAATAGGGAAGATGAAGAGAGAGAAACTTGCAAATTTTGTCACACTTCTAAATGGAAATCAAGGGCAAAACCTGGTAGGTCAACCGTGTCCACTGATGGAAATAGTATGAAGAAAGTTCCTGCAAAGTTCTTCGTTACTTTCCATTAAAACCCGACATTCTGAGAGACTATTTTTATCTTCAAAGATAGCTGATGATATGCGATGGCATGCTACTAATAATAACAATGATGGAATGATGAGGCACCCTAGAGATTCTGAAGCTTGGAAAAGATTTGACTCAACACACTCTTTGTTTGCATCTGATTCACGGAATATCCGTCTTGGATTGGCTACTGATGGTTTTAATCCCTTCGGTGTTATGAGTTCAAATTATAGTATTTGGCCAGTTATTCTCATTCCATACAACACTCCTCCATGGGTGTGCATGAAACAATCATCTTTCATCATTTCGATGATAATTCCTGGGAAAAAAATGCTAGGACATAAAATAGATGTTTATTTGCAGCCTCTCATCAAAGAGTTAAAAGAGTTATGGACAACGGGTGTGGATGCTTATGATTCTTTCAAGCGTGAGATGTTTAAATTACATGCAGCTTTATTGTGGACAATAAGCGATTTTCCTGGGCTAGGAACACTTTCTGGGTGGAACACGTACACCGGACTCGCTTGCCCATCCAGTAACTTTGACTCTACTCCTTGTCGTCTTCCTCATAGTAGAAAATGGTGTTTTGTGGGTCATCGTCGTTTTCTTGACCAGAGACACAAATTTCGATTGAATCGAATTCGCTTTAATGGTGAGCAAGATATGCGTAGTCCGCCCAAAACACTGTCTGGTTCTGAAATTCTTGAACAAGTTCTTAACATTAATGCCACATTTGGGCTAAGACCAGATAATGAAGGGTCAAGAAAAAGAACAAGAGGTGGACGAGGACGACAACCACAGGGTAGCACTGAGCAATGGAAAAAGAAAAGCATATTCTTTAAACTTCCATACTGGAAAGATAATTGTGTGCGCCACAATCTCAATGTGATGCATATTGAGAAGAACGTATGTGATAATATCATATTCACTTTGCTAAATGATAGTGCAAAGTCAAAAGATCATATCAATGCTCGAAGAGACCTTAAAGATATGGGCGTAAGAGCTGCCCTTTTGTTTTCTAATTCACAGGGACTGCCCTTTTGTTTTTTCGTTTCTCTGAAAATAAATTATTTTTTTGAAAATATTAAGTTTTATTTACTATTAAGTTTGTTGTGTGATACAGGAGATAGCTGATAAAAATGCCGAAAACCGCCAAAAGCAACAGATTCCCCATACATTAGGCTCCAAGACACTAGCAAGAAAGAGGGATGAGATGGTATAGCTTGCTTGTTGTATTGTTTGGAAATTTTAGAAAATAGTTTAATTATATAATTATATTTATATGGTGCAAATTTTAGGAACTGCAAGATGGGCGTCACTACAGTAGAGCAGAGATGTATCAAATTGCTCACAAGAAAAGGGATGGTGGTTTCGTTAATGATGAGGCTAGAGAAAAACATGTAAGTGCAATATTATTGTTCGCTTTAACTTGAGAATCAACTCTTAAACTTATCTCTTTTGTTTCTCTGGCTATAAATTGAAGTTTGAGAGACATTCAGTTAGAATGGAGAGACATTGAATTAATTGCTAAATCATTGATTATGGTTAGTTGGCTCTGGCTTTTCTTGTTCAACCAGAACTGAAGGCATTATCCCCATTCAGTTAATGTTTATGAGTTGAGGGTGGTTTGTTATCCTAGGAGACTATATATAGGGAAGTTAATTAATATGGTAAGATATGGGTATCTGGCTTTGATTAAAGTTTGAAGTTGAATATTACTATTTGGTGCCTGGTTGCTTGTTAATTAGAATATTTTTTTATCTTGGGTGATAAGAGAGAGATTTGGAAGCAGACGGATCTCCACTGAACCTTTTCTTGTATATTAGTTAGTTTTGCATGATGCTTGATGTGCAGATACTATTATTCAATATGAGTAGAGTAATATTTTTGCTAGCTTGCTGTTGTTTCCTGCATTGGTGCTCTTTGTTCTGCATATTATTCGGTACATCCTGATGTTTATGTTTGTCTTCAATATATATATATAGGAACAATTACAACATGAAATTTCCGAGTCGTCTTCCGAGAATGAAGCCTTCGTGAAAGTTTTTGGGAAAGAACATCCTGGGTATGTTCGAGGCATGGGACTTGGTGTAACACCAACCCAGCTCTTTGGAGGCGATTCTCATTCAAGAACGCAAATGATGCTAATGCAAAGATGGCAAAGATACAGATTGAAATTGATGTGCTAAAGGCACAAGTTCAAGTTGATGTACTAAAGGCACAAGTCTTTGAAGTTGATGTATTGAAGGAACAACTTGCTTTCCTTATGCAAAATGTTAAGAGAAATCAGTCAAGAGTTGTGATTAAAATGATTTTAGAAATCAATAATTTGTTCAATTAGTGGTTCTAATCTGATTTATGATTTTGTTTCTCCAGCCTGACTTGGAATCACCAACCGGAGTGAGAGTCTCTTCTGGGTCTAGTCACATAGGAGATCGACAAGCAGCATCATCACACGGGACTATATAGTTGGTTTTATTTTGATGTTATGAACTCAAGAAGCTTGATCCATGGGATCTTCTAGATGGTTTTATTTTGTTGTTACCCACTCGAGAAACTTGACTCATAATCGTCTAGATTGGTTTTATTTTGTTGTTACCCACTCGAGAAACTTGACTCGTGATCGTGGTTTTATTTTGTTGTTACCCACTCGAGAAACTTCACTCATGATCATCTAGATAGATGGTTTTTATACATATTCATGTTATGTTAGGAATTTGGAAAACTTTCTTTATATATATTATACCTGTGTTTATACTTTGTTGAATTGTTTTTTTAATTTGGAATATGTATTTTGGTTAATGAATGTATGTGTTTTTATTATAAATTAATTTTCATTTAATTAATAACCGTAAATTCAAAACAAAGCACGGTATTAAAAAAAAATTGTAGATGGCACATCGCGAAGTGTAAAACATTAAATTTTTCCACTC
Organism: Calophaca sinica; assembly: GCA_037113605.1. NCBI lineage: Eukaryota > Viridiplantae > Streptophyta > Magnoliopsida > Fabales > Fabaceae > Calophaca > Calophaca sinica. The sequence continues at coordinate 47,723,347 of CM073735.1, forward strand.
ATTTGGCGGCGGTTTTGAACAGCCGCAAAGTGGAATAGTAAATTTTTTCTCGCATTTGGCGGCGGTTATGAACCGCCGCAATTCAACTGTTAGAGGCGGTTATAAACCGCCGCTAACGTTCACGTCCGTTTGTTCAGCGGTTCTCAAAACCGCCGCCGCTTGAGCTCCCGACGGTGAAAATTGCGGCTGTTTTGAAACCGCCGCCACCGTTGGCTAGCGGCGGTTTAACCGCCGCTACTGGCAAAATTAACCACCGCTATCTGTCCGTTTTTGCGTAGTGAATGGTTGTCTTACAGAGAAGATAGCAATTAAAAGGGGTTTGAAACATTAAGACAAGTTATTAGTTCCCTTGCTTTCCTCACTGGTGGTAGAAGGCTTGTCTTGGATGATCCAAAATGTTATTTACTGTTGTAGATTTAGAGATTTTCAATTGGGAAAAGAAGGCTTTGCTATTTTGCATCTCCAATATGTGGATACATTATAGTGGACGAGGCGTGTGAGAGAAAATTGTGGGCCATGAAGACAATTTTGCGGAGTTTTGAATTAGTTTAGAGACTCAGAATTAATTTTCAGAAAATCATTATTGTTGGAATTAATGTAGATGGTTCTCTTTTTGAATTCACTTGCATATGTTCTAAAATTGTAAGGTTGGGATATTATCGTTTCGATATCTTGGACTTTTAGTGGGGACTAATTCGAGAAAGATGTCTACATAGCAGTCTTTACCTGATGTGATACGCAGGAGGTTATATTCTTGGTGGAATAATTATTTATTTGGGAGGTAGGATTGTTCACTTAAATTCAATTTTAAATGGTATTTCAATTTATTGTCTTTTCCTTTTTGAAGTCCCCACTAAGATATTGAGCTTCAAAGGAATTTTCTTTGGAAAACTAATCTTCAGAAAAAGAAAATTCTATGAGTGGAATGAGAGGTTGTGCGTAAGTCGAAATTCAAGTGAGATTTAGCGTTTAAAAATATGCTTCTGTTTAATTTGAGCCTTTTTGGAGAATGTAGATGGAAATTAGTAAAGGAATCTTTGTGGTGAAAGGTGTTCATAGGGAAATATGGGTTCCCTGTTGTTTTTTTAAAATGATACTCCCTCCATATCTAATTATAAGTCTTTTAGGACAAAAAATTTTGTCCATTTTTATAAGTCACTTTTCAATTTACAAGATGTATTAATTATTTTTTTACAATACTATTCCTAATTAATATAATTAGTATAACACTTTTTTTCTCTTAATAGACTTTTTGGGATATGACAAACCACTAATAAATAAAGAGTAAATTTGAAAAAACTTACACATTATTGACAGCTAACTATTTTTTTTAATCCGCGTATTTTTATCCTAAGGTACTTATAATCATGGACGGAGAGAGTAAAAGTTAGCAACAATGTTAGTGTTGTGATAAATGTAAGGAGTTATGTTGAATGTTAAATATGGGTTCGATATCGTTAAATGTCCAAACTTGTCTGTTGTCGGTACTGGTAAATTTCCTTCGGCATAATGGAACCAAGTTTGTTCTATTGGGTCTTGCAATGTGCCCGATGATGACGATGACAGTGCGTACAGAGTGGCTGAGCAGAGGTGGAAAGTGTCTAACAACAACGATGATAAAAGAGTGTCTTGGGGGCAACAACGATTTGCGACAATGATTACAATGGTGGAGGGGTGTCTCTAGCAATGGTGGCCCTTTGAAAATTATAAGATTTGCTAATTTTTTTTTAATATTAAAAATAACAAAACACTAAAAATTGATTTTCATATTTAGGAATTTCAAAACCTAAAACTTATAACCAAACTAAACAAGGCCTAAATAATAGGAATTTCACTAATTACATATAATTAATTTTTCTTAATAATAAAAATTCGTAAGAATGATTTTAAAAAAATAATTTTTTTAAATAAAACCTATGATTTATATCTTTAACCCATTCTTCGAAATAATAGTAACAGTAATACTAATAATGAACTTGAGGAGTGAATAATAAGGCAGAAACTCACATCAAAATTCAAAACATGTATTGGGAATTTCAATTTAAGTAGAGGGCCGCAGGCCCAATCCGGACACAAAAGCTTGGTTATTTGGGCCCGTTAGAATAACACGACGCAAGTGCAGGTATCGTATTCGTGTCCAATACGAAAAGAAAAGAAAAGGTGGGTGGAGAGGGGAGGCAAAGGCCAAAGGGAGAGCTGAACTGAGGACTGAGAAAGAAAACTGTTGAAACTGAGAAAGAGAGGGAAATCTAAATTGCGAATAGCGATGGATGTGATAAAGACGCAGCAAATCTCATCTCGAACGATTGAGAAGGTGGTGGTTCATCCACTAGTGTTGCTCAGCATCGTCGACAACTACAACAGGGTCGCTAAGGACACTCGCAAGCGCGTCGTCGGCGTCTTGCTCGGTTCCACTTTCAAAGGCACCGTCGACGTTTCCAACAGCTACGCCGGTTCGGATCTGTCTTTTTCGTTTTCTCTTTTCCAACACCATATTAGATTGTTTATTTATTTCCCCTAATGCCAATGCTATGTTGTGACAATTTGTGCCCTAATTTTAATAAGGCAAAGTAGAGTATCGTCTTTTTTTATTTAATTACTTTGATTATGTTCATTCAAGTTCAACTGATCTATGCGAAGAGCTCATAGAACTTAAGATTAGTTACATTTGAATCAAGAGTGAACAGAACCAGATTTCAGACTTAGGAGTAGTATATGTATAAGTATAACCTTCAATCTTTAATGTATATGATATGATAATCGATACTTACCTAACAGATACTCCTCTGTTCCGTTCCACATGTTACCTATTCCATGTAATGCACATAGCTATTAGAAATTTCTCTGAGGCATGAATTAGAATGAGATGGCTCAAATCATGCTGACTAGTTCGTGAAGAATCTTAACCTTTACTTTTATTTTTCTAGAGTAGTTATGTGTGATGGTTGAAGGGTGCTTTTAGCCTTCGCTTTGTCTTATCTATAATTTCAAAGAATTCTTGAAGACAGCTTATTGAAGTTACAAAAAGTTGACATGTTTGTATTATAGTTTGTAATATTATATAAGGGATATTGAAGTTTCCCATGACACTAGTTGCTGCTCCATTGGTATGCTTGTTGTGTTGGATATCCAGTTGAATGTGTAAAATCATTACTTCAAACATGAATTTTGTTCGGATGATTCTATCATCTATGTGTGATTTAGAAATATAATCAGCTATTTGAATAAGCGAATTGTCTATCTCTCACTAATTGGTTATCTGATCAACAGTGCCCTTTGAAGAAGATGACAAGGACCCTAGCATCTGGTTTCTTGACCACAATTACCACGAAGCAATGTTTTCCATGTTTAAGAGAATAAATGGTATGAGTTGGTTGATATTTCATTTTTTTGTTTTATTCTCTTAATTGAATATCTGATCTAATCAAACATGGTTGTTTTTTTTACAGCAAAGGAGCATGTTGTGGGATGGTATAGCACCGGCCCAAAACTCCGGGAAAATGACCTTGACATTCATGGGTTATTTAATGAGTATGTTTAACAAACTGAAGTCCTGTGTAGAATGATATTTTAATACTCCGCTTTTACTTCATTTGACCATTAATATTACCCAATCACCTTCATCATCATCATTAATATTTTTTAGCAAATGTAGTGGCTTTGAAAGTTCTTTACCCTTTCATCCTCATGAATAAATTGTCATGATTAGATTGGAACTTTATAAGACATATTCTATGTGTTGCTCTTATTCTCTTCGTCTCTTTACTGGCTTTATTGACTTCATCTGTGCCTTTATATCCCTGATCAAACTTTATCCAAATTGATCAAGCTTAAAACTGTTACAGCTATGTTCCAAATCCCGTTTTGGTTATAATTGATGTTGAACCTAAGGAGTTGGGAATTCCAACAAAAGCATACTATGCTGTTGAAGAGGTTAAAGAGGTACAATTAAGTCCTTCATATCTATGATAAAAAATTTAAAACTTTTATTTTTATGATGTTATACCAAAAATGATTCTGCTGTATATGATGGTGGGAGGAGAGCTAGTATTTGCTTGACACTTAATCAGTAGGCACAGGAACTAATAGATAGTTTATTCCTAATGCAGAATGCTACTCAGAAAAGCCAAAAGGTCTTTGTGCATGTGCAATCAGAGATTGCTGCTCATGAGGTTGAGGAAATAGGTATGCCATTTAATGTAAAACTGCTGCAATTTTTCTATGGCTCATCTTGATTTTCTTTATTTTTACTGAGGGTTTTGAATTTTATCTATATAGTTGTCCGAAGTATTTCTTCTGTTGTTTTAAATTCTTCTTATCCTTGTGCAGGAGTGGAACACTTGCTTAGGGATGTGAAGGATACAACCATTAGCACCCTTGCAACAGAGGTTTTTTTTTTCTCTTTAACTTATTATTATTTATTAATTGAATTCTTTTCTGTATGTTTTCTTTTTCTTGCTACTGTTTCTTTTTTATATGTTTTTACCCGGCAATGCTTTTGTGGTTCATTTTAGTTAAAAAATGGGTGCTGTGTGCTTACAATATAGCTTTTTACATAGGTAAGTGCAAAACTCACAGCCTTGAAGGGTTTGGATGCAAGACTTAAAGAGATAAGGAGTTACCTTGATCTTGTAATTGATGGAAAGCTTCCCTTAAACCATGAGATCCTGTACCATCTACAGGTTTTCTTCTATGATCTTGCTTATCAAATACTGATTACTTGGCTTTGTCATCAAAGTATTTTCTGCTGATCCACATCTCTTAGTTTAATTTAGAATTGTGATTTTAACAGCTCTAGTGAACCATGTGACATTAATGGCTGGAAGAAATAATTGCGCGGAATAATAGAAGTGTTTTTATTTTTTGCTTTTGCTGCATTATTGTTTTTTAACCATTTCATTTCTTTTTGCAATTTGTTAGGATGTGTTCAACCTGCTACCAAATCTTAATGTCACTGATCTTATCAAGGCTTTTGCAGGTTAAGATTTGTAATTTGAGGGTGTGAATATAATGATTTTCTGAATGTCTCTTCTAGATTGTTGATCCACTGTTCTACATGTGCAGTGAAAACCAATGATATGATGCTGGTAATATACCTATCGTCTCTCATTAGAAGTGTAATTGCACTCCACAACTTGATTAACAACAAGGTGAGATTCACTATCCTGAATTTTGCTCCATGTATTATTGATGTTTGCTGATTTTGGATTTATCTTTATGATTCATTGTTATTATATTTATGAAAATAACAATTTTGGCTTGGTTGGAGAAAAATAAAGTTAGTCCTCCGCTAAGTAGATTCAAGTTTAGTAAGCTAGGCATTTGATACACTAAACCTTTGCGCTCTGCTTATTGGGTGAATGGATTTTATGCACTTATGAAATACTAATTTACTGTGATTTATGACTTTTAATATTGGAATGTAATTTCAGATGCTCAACAAAGAACATGAAAGGGCAGAAGACTCGAAATCAGTACCAGTGCCAAGTGCAGCTGCATAAGGTTTGAGGGTTGTGATAGTTGGAGCTCTAAAGGCACTGTTTTTGATTCCATACCCGGAGATTCTTACAACTTAATCGCATTTGTCATCTTAAGCATTTCTGATTGGGTTAGAGAAATACACGCAGCATGGCAGAATGATCCTTTCACACTTTCCCGTGCTTTATTTATGTATTTTTCTTTTCTATGCTCTGATCATTTTCTTAGTTTGGTAGCTCTGTTAACAACTGTTGAGGATTTGTCGGGGCAAAAAAAAAAAAAAACTGTTGAAGAACTCACTTTTATAAACAAATTGATCAGGATATCAGGAATGAAATCTGTCTGGGTAATTTTTGCTGATTCTCACCTGCCCCGTCGAGAAACAATTTAGATTAGTTAAAGCACATGCAGTGTTGCGAGTTGCATCTCAGGAGAAAACAAAGGCTTAGATTGAGCTTTATCGGACAAAAAAGTTTTATGTATGGCTTGCAACGAATATAATATTCTAATATCGTTACTGTATTTGTAAGTATATTTATTTTTGGTTTTGCACTTGAGAGAAAAAGTAAGGTATGTTCATTGTTGGTGAGAAAATTAGAGCACATTTAAATAAAGCTATTATGCTCATTTGAAATGAATCGCTTTCCTATGAGTTCACTTTAAAAGTCAATTTATCTTTTTAAAAAATAGGCTAAATTGCAAATTATTTGTTTAAATTTAGTCTTTTTCCAAATTATTTTTTGGGCCTTTAATTTTGGTAAAATTTTTTGGTGTGTTACCTCGTCGCGACAACGTTTAAGAGGAATCACACTTCTAAAGTTGGACCAACGAGCGTTTAAAATAGATTTATTTAATTTTTGTAATATAACTGCATGAACTGTAATTTATCAGCGACTCACAATTACATATCCTTTGAAAAAAATGTATGATCAGGTTTAACACTTTCATCCAATTTTACTTTTCAACGTGCCACGAGGCACTAGGAAAAATTTAACCTAATTAATGATGATATATCAGTTTGGATGATCTTTTTTAACTTCAAGTCCAATATTCTTATTGTATTTGTGGGCATATACTTGATGCAAATTGATTTCAGTGTATTTAGTTGCGGAGAGTTTGCATAAATGTATACGTAGTGTGAAAAATATTCAAATAAACTATATTTTTTGTTTTAAACAGTATTTTAGTGTGTATTTGAGTTAACTAATTTTTATTTTTTTTTACAAAAAAGCTTCGTGAGAGATTTTTCATTTTTAAGAAAATAAGTATTTTTCTTCAAATTGTTTTTCCAAACTTGCTATTAATAGTTTCATCCGTTTACGAGACACGAGAGCTTTTGATATTAACTGTTTTGTTGGGGAAAAAAAATCTACACAGAATATCTTAAATCAAATAGAAAATTCAGTGAATGTAGGAATATAGGTTGAGTCTCAATTGTATTGGTGCCATGTCACCTGTTATGGCACCATATAGACTTAGATAATATGTAACAGTTAGTTTGTTAAGTTGTTAGGTTGTTAATTCAAATATGTTAACTGAATACAACGGCTATATAAACTAACTTCCTAATGTCTCAATGTACATTTTTTTGATAATTCAATCAATGAGAAAGAAGAATATTCAGTATCTCTAGTTTTACATGGTATCACAGAGCTAAGAATCCTGAGTTTTTCAAGCAACGCGATTTCTCTGCAATTCTGCCAAACATGGTAGAAACCGACCCCAAGAATGATTCCAAAATGGAAGAATCACAAAAAGATGAAGCCTCTCCAAAGGATCATCCTAAACCCAGAAATGATGAACACCAAATTCACATTACCTCACCATTTTACCTCCATCCTTCTGATCATCCAGGGCAAGTTTTTGTTAGTGAACCTTTGAATGACACCAATTATGTAGAATGGGTTGTTGACATGAGCAATGCCCTTTGTGCCAAAAACAAGATGGGCTTCGTGGATGGTTCAATTTCCATGCCTAAGGCCGATTCTCCAAATCTTGCTCCATGGATGAGATGCAATGCTATGGTGAAGGGATGGTTGAAGAGTGGAATGAATAAAGACACTAGAACTAGTGTAAGGTATGCAAGCACTGCACAAGAAATGTGGAAGGATCTTGAAGAGAGATTTGCCAAAGGTAATGCTCCTCGTGCCTATGAGTTAAAGCGGGCAATAGCTCTTCTTAAGCAAGAAAACCTCTCGGTCCCTGCATACTATACTAAACTGAAGACATTGTGGGATGAGGCTCAAGCCATTTCTCCCATGCCAAGATGCACTTGCGAAGGTTATGATTGTGATATCCAGAAGAGTCTCACTCAATTGCGTGACAAAAGAACAATTGTATGATTTCTTGATGGGTCTTGATGATGTCTTTAACACTGTTAAAACCCAAATTCTGAGCATGGCATCAAATCTCACTCTCGGGCAAGCCTATCACTTGGTGGCAGAAGATGAGCAACAAAGAATGATCTCCTCTATGCATAAGCCATCTTTGGAAACAACAGCTTTTCAAGTACAGGGTGCTCGTGGAGCAGGAGAAGACCAGAAAGGTGCCAAGAAATCAGGATTGAAGTGTGATCATTGTGGCAAGACTGACCACACACAGCAAGGATGTTTTGAGATAATTGGGTACCCGGATTGGTGGAAACCCAGCAAAGACAAGAAAGATAAACCTGTCTTCAATAACAAGAAGCCAAGTTTCAAGGCAGCACAAGTCAATACTGATAGCAGTCCTATTCCAGGCCTAAATATGCAGCTTGATTCAGCAATTAAAATCAGATGAAGGAGGATCAACATCAAGCCAGGCAAAGGCCGCAGCCAACATGGCAGGTAATTTCAAATTTACTAAACCTTGGGTTATAGATTCAGGCGCCACAGAACATATGGCATGTGATGCAAGCCTGTTGAGTGAGATTGAAGAATCTCACTTGCAATCTGTCCATATACCCGATGGCACAAGAGTGTCAGTCAAGGGCTTAGGAAAATTCACAATGCCTAATGGTATGCTCTTAGATAATGTCCTTTATATGCCAGATTTTAAATGCAATCTTATTTCTATTGGCAAACTAACCAGAAAACATGATTGCGATGTTATATTTTCTGCTGATTCTTGCATAATTCAGGACTTACATTTGAAGACTCCGATTGGGAAGTTTAAATACCAAGATGACTTGTATCTTCTTGAGGACAGCCATGCTAAGCATAAATCTAACACAGTAAAGGCCATGAAGGTTGGGAAACCTGAAGATTACTTGTGGCATGCCAGACTTGGCCATGCCTCAGAATCTAAACTGGTTGGTTTAGGATTAAATGATGTTGGTAGAATTAAAATGACATGTTGTGATTCTTGTGTAAGAGCTAAGCAATCTAGACTTCCTTTTCCAATTAGTTCAATAAAATCTAATGCTTGTTTTGATCTTATTCATTGTGATATATGGGGACCCTATAAGACCAGCTCATTGATAGGAGCACACTATTTTTTGACTATTGTTGATGACTTTAGTAGAGGTATATGGGTCTATTTGATGAAACACAAATCAAAAGTTGATTTTCTATTACCTACCTTTATATGCATGATACAATTTGATAAAAGAATTAGAAAGGTAAGATCTGATAATGGTTTGGAGTTTACATCCAAACATATGCAAGAATTCTATGCAGAGAAAGGCATCCTCATGGAGCTCAGTTGTACTTACACACCACAGCAAAATGGTGTGGTTGAAAGGAGACATAGATACATCCTTGAAACAACAAGGGCTCTAAGGTTTCATGCTAACCTCCCTATCCAATTTTGGGGTGAGTGTGTGTTAACTGCAGTCCATATCATCAATAGACTGCCATCAAAATTGACAAATGGCAAGAGTCCATATGAAGTTATTTACAATAAAAGGCCTGATTACTCTCAACTGAAAGTTTTTGGGTGTTCGGCCTATGCTTTAAAGCATAAGAAACAAGGTCTATGACACTTCCTCTAAGGAAATTTATGTGTCTAGAGATGTGATCTTTCTTGAAAATGAGTTTCATTACAAAAAGGTAGATAGCAACAACAATCAAACCTTGAATGATGCACAATGGGAAGACATTTCACAAGAAGCACGAGCAGAACCTGCCAAATAGAACCTGCCAGCACATTCAACAACAATAGTGAAAGTGAAGGCATGGATCAAAATGGCACAGTTACTGATAACATATCAGCAAGTTTGGATACTCCAAGGTACACTGAGGAAGGAAATGCAAGAGGAAGAGTTGGGCAACTACCTTCTTATCTAAGAGACTATGAAGTGGAATTGCCACCTTCCATAAATCCTGCATCTTCAAACAATGAGGTACCATATCCTTTATCTAATTATGTTTCTTATAATAAATTCTCTTATGCTCACATTGCTTTCTTAGCAGCGATCTCATCTCAAGATGAGCCAAGAACCTTTTCTCAAGCAGTCAAACACAAGCACTGGAAAGAAGCTATGCAGAAGGAGATAGAAGCCCTTGAAAACAATGAAACTTGGACAATTATGGATCTTCCACAAGGCAGGCAAGCCATTGACTCCAAATGGGTCTACAAAATTAAGTATCAACCAAATGGCAAAGTGGAGAGGTACAAAGCAAGGCTAGTTGCCCGAGGATTCGCTCAACTGGAAGGGGAAAATTTTCATGAAACTTTTGCCTCTGTGGCAAAATTAGTCACTGTTAAAACCTTGCTCAGTATTGCTGATGCAAAGGATTGGATTGTTCACCAATTAGATGTGAACAATGCTTTCCTCCATGGAGACTTAACAGAAGAAATTTACATGAAGATACCACAAGGATTTGCTAAGAAAGGAGATCAAAGGGTTTGCAAACTTAAGAAGTCCCTCTATGGCTTGAAGCAAGCATCAAGAAATTGGTATCAAAAGTTCACTCAATCTCTACAAAGGATGAAGTTTCAACCGTCTAAATCAGATCATTCTCTGTTTATCTACAGCAGGGGTGGCATTTTTGTTGCTGCTCTCATTTATGTAGATGATGTAATTCTAGTTGGCAATGATATGAATCTTATACATCAAGTCAAGAAGGAATTAGACAGCAAATTTAGCATCAAGGATCTAGGAAATTTGAAGTATTTCCTAGGGATAGAAGTTGCTAGATCATTGAAAGGTGTTGCCCTCAGTCAAAGGAAATATGCCATTGATATTCTTAGTGAAACCAGAATGCAGAATTGTAAACCAAGTAGTTTTCCTATGGAGCAAAACTGCAAACTCAAACCTGATGGAAATGAACCTGATGTGGATTGCACAAGATACGGAAGAATTTTGGGCAGATTACTTTATCTCACTGTGACACGGCCTGACATCACTTATGCTGTGAATGTTTTGTGCCGGTATATGACATCTCCAAAGCAAATTCATATGAATGTTTTGGAAAGGGTGTTAAGATATGTTAAGGCAACACCAGGACAAGGCATTCTTTTACCAAGAGACAGTGACCTTCAATTGATGGCATATTGTGATGCGGATTGGGGAGGTTGTCCTCTTACAAGGAGGTCTTGCACTGGATATCTAATCACTCTAGGAGGAGCACCAGTTTCATGGAAAACCAAACGGCAAGCAGTGGTGGCAAAGTTTTCGGCTGAAGCAGAATATAGGTCAATGGCAGCTACTGTAAGTGAATTAATATGGCTGCGATGGTTACTGACAGAATTGAACATGCCATAAGAGGGTCCTACCCGCATGTTTTGCGATAATCAAGCAGCCTTACATATAGCTGCGAACCCTGTGTTTCACAAACGAACAAAGCATGTAGAAATGGAATGCTACTTTGTTCGAGAACGAGTTCAACCAGCAGAGGTAGCTCATATTAAAATTGATACAAAGCACCAGATTTCGGACATGTTAACCAAGCCTTTGGGCAAAGATCGGCTTCAAGCTCTTGTTGGCAAGTTAGCAATTGTCAATCTCCATTTGCCAACTTGAGGGGGAGTGTAGGAATACAGGTTGAGTCCCAATTGTCTTGGTGTCATGGCACCTGTTATGGCACCAGATAGACTTAGATAATATGTAACAGTTAGTTTGTTAAGTTGTTAGGTTGTTAATTCAGTTATGTTAACTGAATACAGCGGCTATATAAACTAACATCCTAATGTCTCAATGTACATTTTTTTGATAATTCAATCAATGAGAAAGAGGAATATTCTGTTTCTCTAGTTTTACGGTGAACAAAACATCTATATGAAGATAGAAAAACCTCATCCTCAATATATTAAGGAGCATAAAAACTCAAAATTCTAATTCGTGTAAAAATAAGAGAGATTTTGCTATTTATCGTTTGAGGGCATGTAAGTCTTAGTGTGTACGCTCTCAAGTCTTTCCGTCATCTAGATAAAAAAAAATGGCGCGTTAAAATTCACGTAAGGATATGAGTACACTTAGTCTCTGCATCATATAGCTTAAAATATTAGGCTTAACTACGAATTTAATCTCCATGCATTTATTTTTCACGAATTTGGTCCCGATGTTTTTTTAATTACACTTTTAATTCATCAAAATTGTGAATTTCTTGCACTTTTGGTCCCAAAACATAACAAATTTTGGAAAAATGAGGGACCAAAAGTGCAAAAATCCAAGATTTTGGAAACCAAAAGTGTGATGTAAAAAGTGTATGAACCAAATTCGTGAAAAATAGTAAGTGTGTGGACCAAATTCATGAAAAGTAAAATAAAAGAACCAAAATCATGGATTTAGAAAAATAGTAGCAACAAAAAATTAAACCAAATATATGAACTCAGGTTCTCCACGGCAGATCGATCTCAAGAAAGATCAAATTGGACATAAAACATTACATATTTTACTGGGTAACTAAAATTAATTGCATTAGGCCGGTGCATATGTTGCATGTGACATAAATTGCAGTCGTTGACAAGGGCTTTCTATAGTATGACCAGATCGTTGGGAATCCTATTAGTAGATACATTTTGGGGATAACAATTGTATATAATTGAATACTGCTTTGGCTGTAATGCCAATATCGTTACCAATCAAATTGGTATACGGGATGCTATTCCATGCACCGTTTATTCAACAGAACACACATGTGATTCATTGTACGAGTAGCACGCCGGATTAGCCACCTCCAAATTAAGTCACTGCGGCTTCTGTAGATAAATGTTATAGGGCTGATGGATAGTGACTGGGTGCAACTATGCATTGGCAATTTGACATGCATGGGTAAGGCACAAGATATTGTCAACGGGACCACATGTGTGGAGTATAGAGTATCAGGAATCGAGATTCATTCTTCATCCCTATTTTGATTTGATGATCTCCACGTGATGCACGTAATTGTAAATCCAAACATCTGAGATGAAGTATTTTGAAAAAAATTAAGAGGAATGCTAAAGACACACCTTAAAAAACACTCTCTTTTATTGGGCCACATCACATTTTTTATTTTCCAAACACTCAAACCCTTGACTGGGTTACTAGTTCATTACCTCACCTTTAGCAATTTTTATTTAACACTGGGTTTCAATTTCAAACTGTCATGCCCTACAAATCTGGAATGCTATCTGTTCAGATCGTGGTTTTTGTCAATCCATCCAAAAATCATAAACAAACCGTGATTTGTGTTCATATCGCAAAACCACCGCCAAGGCAGATCTCCACGTTTCCGTGGCGAAGCTATTGTCGGAGGTCGTCGTTGGCTAGCTGAAAAAAGCACACGAAGTGCGAGGCAATAATTGCTAGTTAGCGACGGAGGAAGGGGCGCACGGGCGGCACAACTGAGATTGTGGAGCTGGACAGCGATGGATCTCGGGTGGCTAGTGCTAGCTTGGCAGTGGTTATCTTTGTTTCGCTTGGAGGAGGAGACAAAGCTTTTGTTTCGACAATAAAGACTCATGGTGGTGGGGAGGTACGTTGGCTGACTAAGACACGACTGATTGGAGACCTCATCTCCTTTTCTACCACTCTCTTCGAATGAATGTTTCACAAGCTTTGTAAATTGGGGTTAGGATTGTTGTGTGACATGGTTTGGTGAAGGATGCTTGCCAGGTGGGCAGTGCAGACAATGGTTTGGAGACCAATAATCTTAAAATAAAACAAAAACAAAACAAAAAATGTGCTAACTTGTAGAACCAGTTAACAGAAGAGTTATTTGGAAAAAAAGTGACGTGGCCCAATAGATGACAGTGTGTTTAAGAGAGTGTTTGAAGGTGTGACCCTAGCATTCCTCAAAAAGTAATTATACATATAGTCATTTCATGCTTACCATATTCAACAAGCGAAAATCTTATAGATGCTTTGTCATAAATTTTCCTCATTGTTTCAGTATGACCCAAGTGGTCCATATCCTTATATGGGTCAGGTCAGTTAACAATCATATAGAAGAGAAGATGAAGAGGAGTAGAAAAGAAAATGCTCCATTAAGGTTCCAATAGAATTGCAATTAGGAAGCCTCAAAAGTCTAAACAATAATGCTAAAAGGAGAATATATAGTAGTATACTAAAAGACTATACTACCCTTATAAACTAATATTATCTAATATCCCTCCTCAAACTCACGATGCATTAACAGAAAGCATTGAGAGTTTGTCAGTCAAAAAACAAAAATGCTTAATAGAATGAGATTTGGTGAATAAATCAGCAATCTGCATGGAGGAAGAGACAAAAAGTAAAGAAATGGTGCCATGTTGAAGATGATGGCGAGCGAGGTGACAAACAATCTCAATATGCTTGGTGCGTTGATGAAAAACCGAGTTATGGGCAATTTGAATAGCACTCTTGTTATCGTAGTATATATAGGAGTTGGTCCAGAAAGAGATACACCCATATCAGAAATCAACCAACGTAACCAAACTATTTCTGAATTGGTGTCTGCCATAGCACGATACTCAGCTTCTGTAGAAGAGCAGGAAACAACTTCTTGCTTCTCCAAGAAATAAGAGAATCTCCTAGAAAGATGTAAAGCCCTGTGGTAGACTTGCGATCAGTGGTTTCACCAACCCAATCAGCATCAGAGTAAGCACGCAACTCTAAAGAAGAAGATGAGGAAAAGAGAAGACTCTGAAACTGAGTTCTCCAAAGATAACGAAGAATACGAAGAACAGCTGCCCGGTGCACTGTAGTAGGAGAAACAAAAAACTGACTGACAGCATGCACTGCATAAGCAATATCAGGTCTAGTAATAGTAAGGTACACCAAGCTGCCAACTAGTGTGCGATACAAAGTAGGATCTGGTAGAGGAACACCATCAGATAAGGCACATATCTGCTGCTCGAGTATCAGAGAGACAAGCTTGCTCAAGAATGTTGCCAATATACTTAGATTGAGAGAGAAGATAACCTTTAGGAGAGTAGGCAACTTCAATCCCCAAGAAATAGCGAAGAAGACCTAAATCCTTCATCTCAAACTGTTTGGCCAACTGGAATTTCAACTCAGAAATGCCATCAACGTCATCCCCTGTAACAATCATGTCATCAACATATAAAGAGAGTATAACACGACCATGAGAAGTAGACTTGAGAAACAAAGCAGAATCATGATCACTAGAATTAAAGCCGAGAGAGGCAATCACAGTGGAGAACTCTTCAAACCAAGCTCTAGGAGCTTGTTTAAGACCATGGAGAGTCTTCTTTAACTTACAAACTCCCCCCTAATTATGAGAAACACCTGGTGGAGGAACCATGTAAACATCTTCTTGAAGATCACAATTTAGGAATGCATTTTTAACATCTAATTGAGAAATATGCCATTGGCGAACAGATGCAACTGCAATAAGAGTGCGAATAGTAGTCATTTTGGCCACAAGAGCAAAAGTTTCTTCATAATCCATGCCATATTCTTGAGAAAATCCTTTAGCAACAAGACGGGCTTTGTAATGCTCAACTGAGCCATCAGACTTGGTTTTGATCTTGTATACCCAACGAGACCTAATAGTATATTTTCCTGGTGGAAGAGGTACTAAGTCCCAAGTATCTGTCTTGTGTAAAGCAGAAAGTTCCTCTGCCATAGCCTGCTGTCAAAAGGGATCAATACTAGCCTCTTTATAGGAAGAGTTTAGTAGTTAGGAAAGAAACAAAAGAATTGGAATAAGTGGAATAAACAAAATCTGGTAATTGAGTGGACTTACGAACACGTGGAGGATAACGACGAGGAGGAGGAGAATGATCAGCAATAACAGGAGGTTCTTGGGAGGCCGTGGAGATAGGAAGGACATATGGATCTGTAAAAGTACTAGTGTCAATCCTGCAAATATCAACATCAGAGTCATTGGAATTATCAATATCTATTGCAAAAGGATCAATATGGATGAGATCAGACCTGGTAACTTTATGAGAATCAGAGCAAAGGGAAAAAAATGCTATGTGCTCAAGAAACACAACATGACGAGAAACATAAATTTTTGACTTGTAGGGTCATAACAACGATAACCCTTCTGACCATCCCCATAACCAAGAAAAACACATATTGCAGAACGAGAAGACAGTTTACTACGTTCTACTTGTGGACAAAGAACAAAGCAAGTAGAACCAAATACCTTTAAGGAAGAATAATTAGGAACACAACCATACAACTTTTCAAAAGGAGACAAACCTGGGGTAACAGATGATGGGATTCTATTAATAGCATGGACTGCAGTAAGAACCGCTTCACCCCAAAACTCACTTGGAACTGAGCAGACAATAGAAGGGAACATGCAGTTTCAACAATATGACGATGTTTCCTTTTAGCAACTCCATTATGTTGAGATGTGTCAGTACAAAAAGTCTGATGAAGAGTACCGTCAGAAGCAAGTAACTCAGAGAATTTATTAGAAGTGTATTCACCACCCAGATCACATCGAAAAAACTTAATAACAACATTATGTTGAGTTTCAACTAAAGCACGGAACATATGGTAAATGCCAAAAAATTCAGAACGACGTTTCATAAGGTAAACCAACAATAACGAGTATGATTATCAATAAACGACACATAATATCGAGATCCACCTTTGGTAAGAACCGGTGATGGACCCCATACATCAGAATGAACTAAGTCAAAGGGTGCATTAGAAATTAAAACACTCTTATCCTATAAAGGAAGAGGCAGGCGTGGCATGCGACTGAGTAGCAAGAAATTTTTGGAACTGCTCAACAAGATTAGATACTTGGGAAGTGGTCTCAAGAGGGTATACATGTCTAATACCAGGAGAATCTGTCAGAAGAGAATTATCTTTGTCTCCTACCATGGCTAACAATCACAATAATCACAATAAATAGAGAAGATGCTCACAGGTGTACCCAATTGTACCCACATTACAACACAGCAGAAGAGTTAAAGGAAGAACCAATAATAAAATGTGTTGACCAAATTTGCAATGCCTTAAAAATATTGGACAACCTTTGCTCCACCAGGTTGAATGAGAGGCAACTAAATCAAATTCTCGGTCCAATAAATCTCTGCTAACAGATCAACTGTGAGGCACTACCAAAATTTTAATAAGCCAGAAATTATCACTTGCGATGCAATAACACCTGCTCCCCAATAGAAAAAATAATCCACTGAACAAAGAAAGAACTTTTGTTTCAAATGTTCCCAACAGAAAAATATTCCACCGAACCAAAATAATCCACTGAACAAAGAAAGAACTTTTGTTTCAAATGTTGATCAACCAATAGAAAATCAAATGCTTGTGACCCTGTTGCAAAGCCTTATACCAAAATATCAAACCCCCACCAAATCCTCTAGAAAGAAAAGGCAAAGTGCGCTGCTGAGACGAGAACTTGCGGACGACGACGTGACGAACCAACACGAAGGCGTGATTTTGCGGAAAGGAGATTCTTTACTACTGCAAACATATTTTTTTTAAGTACAGAATCAGAAGCAAGAACGTGAACCACAGAGAATCAGAGGTAGAAATGCGCACAAAATAGAACCACAAGAAGCAACCAAGAAACACAGAAACGCGCACAAAAATCAGAAACACAGAAACACGCACAACCTGAACCAATCACAGAGCCTGAGTCAGCAAACCTAGAGACCAAAAGCGAACGCCGAAGCAGAACGCGCAAGCATATAGAAGCAGAAGCGCGAACAAACACAGACAGAAATCTGCAATCAGTAACTTGCAGCTACACGAAGCAAAACGTAGAAACTTATTCCCAAAATCAAACCTTGCCCTTTGATACTATGTTAACAATCATATAGAAGATAAGTAGAAGAGAAAAGGCTCCATTAGGGTTCCAATAGAATTGCAATTAGGAAGTCTCAAAAGTCTAAACAATACAATGCTAAAAGGAGAATATATAGTAGTATACTAAAAGACTACAAGGTCAACCCGAAACTCAACTATATATGGACCAGATTAGACTGAATCCACTCGAACTTACGAGAACATCATCTATTATTCCATAACATTATAAGGAATCCCCCAACTTGCCATATCTACAATGCACTAGATTTTGGATGTAATAAGGCAGTTTAGATAGCGTTTTCTCTATAATACACTATGTAAGAAACATGGAGGATAAAAATAACACATCCTCATGAAAATGTTATATGTGTTCTACCCTTAGATATTGCTTTCTGAAGAAAGTGATATCTAATGCCGCAAAAACATGTTATTTTTTTAAAATAATTAAATTCCTAAATAGTTCATGGTCAAGAATGCATTACTAAGGTTTATGTAGTCTACTAAAACAACTCTTCCCTCCATCGTGTGCAAAATTTCCTTGTATTCCCTCTAGCACTCCAAAACATCTTTCTTCTTAACTGTCCACCACTACATCACCTCTTCTGTTCGCCATAGCTAGAACTGCGTTTGCCACCACAATAAGCTTCGTCGTACGCACAGTGAGAAGCTCCTTCATTTTCCATGTAATAGCATTTGACAGTGAGCTCCATTTGCAGGTTAAGGTTTTCTACATTTTTCTTTTTTCCCTCCTCTCATTCTCCTGTTATTATGTTTGGCAGGTTAATCCTTTCATTCTTCTGTTATTGTCATAGTCAGCGGTGCTCAACGAGGCTAGCATACCGAAAGGGGGTCAAGCAGAGGTGGTTGCTCTCGATAAGAATTTTGGGTTCTTAAAGCATTTAGGTCACAAGTACCGGTCCTCAATACATTTGGAACAGAATACAGAGGGTCAAGAGGTAGGGGAGCGGTCCTCAATACATTTGGAACAGAAAAGGGGGTGGGGGTCGGAGGGGCTCTCTGTGTCTCAAATTTGATAGTTTTACCCTTTGAACGGTCATTCAATCTAGACTAATAGTAGATTTAAGAAAAATGTATCCAACGACTTGGAAATCGATTTCAACATGTCCATTTGAAAAGCCTATTAAAAGTGTAATTTTATAAGTTATAACCTTTTTTAAGGGAATAAGTTATAACTTATAAATATTAATTTCCTTAAAAGGAGATCCAAAGGCCACACTAGAACTCTGGTAAATATATTAAATATTATATGTTTTTTTACTATATATTTTTAATTCATTTATTTCTAAATGCTTTAAGAACACTTGATAGCAGGAGCTTATCACAATCTAATATATTGCTCCATCTGTCTCATATTACTTGTCATTTAAAGTTATATATACTTCTTAAAAAAATATTGAGTGAGCTTATCACAATCTAATATATTGCTCCATC
Source organism: Calophaca sinica (assembly GCA_037113605.1). Taxonomy (NCBI): domain Eukaryota; kingdom Viridiplantae; phylum Streptophyta; class Magnoliopsida; order Fabales; family Fabaceae; genus Calophaca; species Calophaca sinica. The sequence continues at coordinate 47,742,419 of CM073735.1, forward strand.
TGTCTCATATTACTTGTCATTTAAAGTTATATACACTTCTTAAAAAAATATTGAGTGTACAAATTTCTATGAGAAAATAATAATTCTTGATTAAAATACCTCTATTAATCGTCCACCTATAAAGGTGTAAAACATCTTGTTAGAATTATTGTAATAGTGTCGTTGTAGTTAAATGAAAAAACGGATTAATATAGATTGGTTGAGACACAAATAAAAAATGATACTAGTATTATTGGAAGAAAAAAAAAAGTACTCCCTCCTAACTTAATTATAAGATATATTTGGATCAAATACATGTATTTTTTTTTGTTAATAATTAAGTTCGGAGTAGTAATTGAGACAACGAAATGTTTCAAACAGGACAAGTAATATCGAACAGAGAACTAAAAATTTAATGGCTTAATTGCACTTTTGATCCCCTACTTTCTCAATTTGGCAATTTTGGTCTCTTTATTTTATTTTTTATAATTTTGATCTCCTAACTTTCTCAAATTGATAATTTTAGTCCTTATATTTTTTTCACTGCACTTTTGGCAAAAATAAAAATAAAATTAAAATAAAAATCGTGGATTCTGTAAAGAATTTCTGTTTTTTTAGAAAGATAAAGACACTCAGTTAAAGCTACTAAATGCAAATAAATGATAATTAAAACTCTGAGCAAGATTTCAGGTCTTCAGGAAACCCTTAATAAATAAACAACAACGTCATCATGGTTAGAAGGGAGCCGTTACGGCGTTACACATGCACTATCTAACGGCAACAGCGAGAACAACAGGTAAGGATTACGCCCTTTCGAACTTTTGACACGCGTCACTGCTGACCAGACGCGAAAAGCATGAACTCAGGATCAGACTCGAGCCGCGCCATCGTTTCCGGCGCCAAAACAACCTCCAAATCGACGGACCCGCCGCCTTTTCTCCCCGGAAACGCAGACATCTTGCCGTCAAATTTGTTAGCTCCACCGCTCCTCACCGCCAACGGCCGCCCCCATCCAAAATCATTGTCGTACATTGGGAATCTCGGCGAACTCCCCATCTGCAACGTTGCACCATCGTGGTTCCCCAGCTCGAAGCACTTCGGCTCACGCTCCCAATTCTCTACGACGCGCCTCACCGTGGCGCTATCGTACTCCTTCACGCTCTTATTCAGCTGCTCCGCGCACCACGTCAGATCATTAGACAACACGTCACACACGGGAGCACACGTGGCAAAGCTCTGAATCGCGTTCCCGAAGTAGTACTCCCCTAACTTGGGTTCCAAACGGTTGCGGACATTCACCGCCATTCTGAACGTCGTCGTTTTCGACCCCTCAAGTTTCCTCGCGCGCGTCACGCAGCGCCACATCAGCGCACACAGCGACTGAAACGACGAAATCTCTTGCGTTTCGACGGTTCCGTTTCTCGTAACCGTTTTCAGTTGAGAGTCGTTGCTCAGCTTCGCAATTAACTCAACGGCGTTATCGTCCTCCGACGACGTCCGGTGGTTCACTCTGGCTTTCAGTTTCTGAATGGCTTCACGTGTGAAACTGAAAATCCTCTCGCGCAAGGGATCGTCGGGGTTGAACGTCACCTTGATGTCACCGTCCGGCAACCGGAGCACGACCTTGGAGATCAGAATGGATTCCCGGCGGAAGTCCGGGACTCTTGAGGCACTCGTGACTCCCCTGGAAACTTCGGCGAAGGTGTTGAAGAAGTTCCAGAAGGAGGCACCGTCGGTGACGGCGTGGCAGACGGCGCAGCCGATGAAGAGGCCGTCGGCGAATTCGGTGACCTGAACGGCCATGATTGGGGAGAAATGAGCAGTGTGGCTGATTTTTCGGTGGAACGGAAAGAGCTGCTTAAAGGCTTGATGGACATCGGGTGGGGACAAGAGGTCGGTGATTGTGAGGTCTGTGGCGGTGGCGTGGATGAAATCAACGCCGGCGTCGTTGCATGTGATGTAGATGTAACCGTGAGAGTCGGTTATGAAACGGCCAGCGAGTGGGGGGAAGAGAGAGAGGGTTTTAGAAAGAGAGGCTTTGAGGTGGGGAATGAGAGTTAGAGAGGCGAGAGATGGGGTAGTGAAGAGACAACCCTTTTGGATGTAGTGGCAACAGAGCATGTTAAGGTCTGAGATAGAGAGCTTAAGGTCTCCCAGAGTGGATTTCTGTTCAGGGAAAACAGTGCATTTTGAGAGGAGAGTGAGTGCAGAAGAAGCGTTAGCACAAGGCTTTTCCATTTTAATTCTTACGTAAGAAGAAGTATGGATTAACTCAAGTTCGCTCTCACTTGCTGCGTTGCTCTTTTGTGCGCTCTTCGCAACTGAGATGATGGTAGAGGACGTTGGGTGTGTCCTGTTTTTATAGACCACCTTAAGGTGTCTTGGTGCATGCACGCAAAAACTTGATGACGACGATCTTAGTGACTTGGTGCTGCTACCATTCTTTGTTTTTCGCCGTGGAACTCGTCCATAACAATTTGTTTGTACGATTTACTTTTTTTCTATCTCGAGATTATCTGTATACAGTTAATAATTTGAATCGAATAGACTTATTTAGAGAGTGAGTTATTGCTTAAGAGAATCGAATTCTTTGCATATACAGGGAATAGTTTTTACGACTTTTTGTACTATTGCATGTTATATTTTGTTATTTTTAAATGAGTAGTATTAGTTTTTAGTATGCCTGATTCTCTATTAATTTTCTGCCTTTTTGCAATATGTAGGTGCAAGGACCTTGCAGATGAAGGGGAAATTAATGAAGGGATGCGTCCATAATTAGATTTAAAAATCACAATTCAATGCAAAAGGAATACATATTACCTTTTACATGTTAAAATGTTCCTTTAGCGACATATAATTTATATTACGTACATTTGATAAAATGTTGCTAAAACCAATTTAACTATATTACCTTCTTATAATTCTATTAATGTTTTGTCATTATATTCTTAATGGAGATGCCTAAAAGATAAGGATAAAGTTAAAAACGTTATTAATCCATTCCTAATTTTTTAAAATAACAAATATTGTTTTTCCTTTTTTTTTTGGTAACAATATTGTTTTCCTTTTTCTTGCATGTCATTTAAGATAATGATACACATATTAAGAAACAAATAATTAATATATTCGTTTATATTTGCTACCAAAATACAATGTTAACGTGATATTTATAGTGGGAAACGTCATCTAAAAATCACGGAGATAAACATACAGATAACATTGGTAGACATAAACGTCATGAGTGAAAACCTGAAGAACTCGAGTAAAACACAGATAACGTTTGTGTGGAAAAACGTTATTTGAATGTATCTTTTCGATAATGTTTGTTTTAGAAAGCATTATTAGAATCTAAAAACATAATATAAAACACGAGAGAAAGTCTCACTCCTCAGTTTTCGATCTCATAGTCACAAACCCTAAACACTTAAATTATCATATTCATGAACCTTATATATTTCTAATTTCCAATCATGCCTATTATGTTGTATATTATGTTAGGAATATATATGTATAGAGAAGACATTGATATTAATTGGTAATTTTTAATGTTTCTATATATGTTAGGTATATATATATGGTATATAGAGACATTGATGTTGAACTTGTAACTTTTAATGTTTTCTAATTTTTAATGTTGTAATTTTGTTGTTGAAGTTGAAATTTTTAATGTTATGTAAAGAACTTGAGGGTATATGTTATTGACTGCTAAATACAATGGGAAAATACATTAAATAATAACAAAAAAAATAATAACCTCAGATAATAGTTCTTTGAGAAAACATTGAGGATCATGTTAAGATAACACTGAGGCACTTTCAGATGACATTTGTTTATGAAAACGGCATCTGATTAATGTATTGTGATATCACCTGCTCATAGAAGCATTATCATAGATATGAATAGAGAACTCGTGCATGTTTTGATTTGTTTCTTATAGCGGTTTCGAAGCATTATCTGAAGGTAGCACAATCATCAAATGATTTACACATAGCATTTTTAAACGTTATCATAATCAAATTTAATGTTATAAAAGGATAAATTCGACGTAGTATGGCTTTTGCAATTGTTGAAGCTCAAAAGAATTAGGGATTGCAATTAGAAGAACAAGAAGAGATTTGGGCATGGAGAGCCGATTTCTAATACCATAAAAATCATTGAAGAAAAAGTTGGAAATGTGCTGCATTCAACTTTTGCTTCTTTAAGCCTGTTTGTAAGAGATTTGCGGCCAATAAAATAGATTCTCCTAGAAGCAAGCATGAGGCAGCTTTCAAAATAATTGCATGGGGAAGTGGAATTTCAACACTGTTTAGCAATGTGGCGGTGAGATTAATCATATCCAAATAGGCCCTTTATTAATCCAAATTCAAGTTTGAAACTCATGTAATTAACCTCTTATCTTGTGGTTAACTTCAAATAAAAAATGGAACATCAAAATAATTGACTCCCAACTCTCAAGTACGGTTCTATTAGGAAAGGAATTTGAAGTACTGTCAGAAATCATAACCATCTAACTTATAGTCAATAGCTAAATAGCTTAAACTATCTGCTAACTGACTAACAGTTTATAACTAACATGTAATAAATATGAAAGATGAACTTTATGCGATCACAAAATAAAATAGAGTGAATATAATTTTAAGTAACATGAAAAACATAAAATAATTTCCAGAAGCACCGTAACAGAGTGATAACGGCCAGGATAATGCAGACTCACGTGGGACCGTCTATTCTGTGGATAACCCGCAAGAAGGATAGACGATCAAGAAGCCGGGGGCACATACCGTCTGATGTATACTCTCTTTAGTCTGAAATATAAGTTAAAAAATTTCTGAATAAAATATAAGTAAAAAAGTTTATGTATTTAGTTTAAAATTTAGAATAAATACATAAATTTTTTTTATTATATTTCAGACACTTTTTTACTTATATTTTAGATTAGAAGGAGTCTAATTAATCATAATGTGAAAAAAAGAAAATAAATAATGAAAAAATTAATACATATGTGATAAGACTGCTAAGAACCCCATACTCTGTGAAATATGACTCGATCTTTAATTTGACCTGATTGACACAATGCAAAGGCCGATCCGATGTGTCTCCTTATTGCGCATCTCTTTTTCGCCATCAAAAATTATTATAGACCAATAAATTCAATACTCTATTTCTTTTAAAAAAAACAGTAAATTCCGCAACAGGGATATGATAAGGAGAATAATCATGCTGTCAAAAAAATACTGCAATATGAAACAAATTATGCATCTCTTATGCAACCAAAAAATTCTACATATCTCTCTCTCTCTCTCTCTCTCTCTCTCTTTTTTATAACTCTAACAAATTATGCATCTCCATAATTGGATAGTAATCTCTTTTTTTTAAAAAAAAAATTGAAAACACAATTATATTATTTCATTCATAATCAACTCAACAATACAAGATGAGATCAAATTAAAAATACGGTGGCTAGCATAAAGTCTAGATGCTCTGCCTAAGCTATGATCAACGGAGTTTGATTGCCTCCTAATGAAACCAATCTCATAGTTTTGAAAATTCTTCAAATACTCTCGACAACGATCTAAGATAGAGCCATATTCATTATTATAAACTTTCGTTTCCAAGATGTCATCTACCACAGTCTTGCAATCAAGTTCAAAACTCATCCTGGTGTATCCCAAACTATGCACCCACTTGATAGCTTCCAATAGTCCTGTCACATCAGCTTCTTGTGGGGATGGGGAGCCTTCAAACCAAAGGGTCTTATCTAGAACAAAGCCCCCTAATCATTCCGGATACAGAGACCAATGCCATAAGCACCATCATCCGGAAACAGTGTTGTATCTATGTTGCATTTATACTCACCCAGCTTTGGCTTCCTCCAAATTAAATCCGAGCTGCTAGAGATACGGAAGGCACCTTCTTCCGCATGCTTTCTAACCCCACACCAATCCTGCATATATTCATGCGCCATGGTAACTGCAATGCTAGCTTGTACCTCTTCTCCTTTCCAAACCTTCTCATTCCTCCTTCGCCAAATACACCTGAACATGCATAGGAGTTCGGTCCTTTGTGCTTCTGTCAAAGACTCCAACAAGCTAAAAGTTGCTTCATTGTATCCCTCTGAGTTATAAATCATTGAACGCATAGTATCCCATAAGCCTGCAGCTTCCCAACACTCGCACGCCTTAATACAACCATAGAAGACATGCCAACAATTTTCCTAAAATATCTCACAGTGAGGGCACATGGGAGTGCAACTTACCCCCTTCCGTTGCAAACTATCACGCGTTGGCAATGCTCCACGAAGAGCTCTCCACGCTAGAAGTTTAAGCTTTTGTGGCACCTTCATCTTCCATAACCTTTTCCAATTACCAGGCACTCGAAGGTGTGAGTTATCAATAATATCTTCCATGAAGTGTAGTAACCTGACCTGACAATGTAATCTCCAGACTTGCTATGCACCCAAGTCAATATGTCATCACCTCCAGTAAGAGCTAGTGGGATGTTGCGAATTTCTTGGATATCATCTGGTTGGAAAATTGCTTCAAGCAGCTCGGTGCTCCAGCTCCTCGTGGAGGGATCAATAAGATCAGCTACTTTCAAATTCTCCATTCCAGCGACTATTAGGCTCTTCACGTAAGGCTCACCATTTTTCCTCAACCATGGATCTATCCACACATTTATCTTGCTACCATCTCCAACTTGCCACCTTATGCCCGTTTTAACCAACACCTAGGAAGTGTAGATACTACGCCAAACATAACTCGAGTTATGACCCAACCGGGGCCCTAGAAGATCCCCTTTAGGGAAATATTTAGCTTTGAAGATTCTTGATAAAATAGTATCTTGGTTATTGATGATTCTCCAACCCTGCTTCCCTAGCATAGCCAAATTGAAGCCATAAAAGTGGCGATAGCCCATACCTCCATACTCCTTCCTCATCGATAAGCATTCCCAACTCAGCCAGTTAATGCCCCACCCTCCTGTTCTATTCGAACCCCGCCAAAAAGAGTTGATCATCCTCTCCATCTCTTCACTAAGCGAAGTAGGAAGAAAGAAAGTGCTCATACAATATGTAGGAATTGCTTAAGCAACTGACTTCACAAGGACTTTTCTCCCTGCTTTTGATAGATGCCTTCCTGACCAGTGTTGAATCTTCTTCCATAGTCTATCTCTTAAGTAGTTGAACACAGCTTTCTTTTGCCTCCCAATCATTGAAGGGAGGCCTAGATATGCCCGTCCCAAGACATTCATTGACCCCCATCATTGCTGTCACCATCTGTCTTGTCTCTTGGGGCGTATTTTTGCTGAAATAAATTTCTAACTTCTGCATATTGATTGCTTGCCCAGAAGCTCCCTCATACTTTTTTAGAATATCCTGCATGTGCCTGC